>CM066042.1:116442594-117799510 GCA_033557465.1 Ichthyophis bannanicus | reverse complement strand
GGAAAAATACATTGAGGGGTTTATGTGCCTGAAACCTCAAGTAACCTTTCAGCTATATTGTCTGTTTGGGCAGCAGCCATAGCAGCTGAAACAATGGTATAAAGTCTACCCAAGCAGCTCCTGCAATGCAAGAGGGCTCCAAGGAAGAAGGGGACCCATTTGCAACTACTTTTTTATCTTTTGAAGTGGATCTACCCCACTTGAGGGGGCCCTTTCCAAATTGTTACTTGGGGGCCCATAATTTTAACTTCTGCCACTACCCTGAAATAAAAATTTATAAAAACAAAACAAGGCTGCAATCAAAATATGAAACTAAACAAAGCTATTTTCATTTACCACCACCTCTGTTATCTGTCAGTCAACTTTCTTCTTCGTTCCCAACTTCTGCATTCCAGTCACCCGTGATTGTCAGTATATCTTGTTTGCATGTTCTGTCAATTTCAGCTTCTACTTGTTCACAGAACTGATTCATTTCATTCTCTTCTGCATCTGTTGTTGGGGCATATACCTGAATAATGGTTGTGTTAATGGACATTCCTTGTAAACAAACAGAAATTAAGCATTTTACTGACTGCACAGTATTTCATTACAGTTCTTGCAAGTTTTCCCTTCAATCCTTCAGCAGTATCACTCACAAAGACATTGAGCAGTACTGGTCTCAGGACCAATCCCTGAGGCGCTCCCCTACTCTCCCTCCTTTCTTCTGAATGAATTCCGTTTACCACCACCTTCTGTTGTCTGTCAGTCCACCAATGTTTGATCCAGTTCATCATTTTGGGACCATTCCAGGCTGCTCAGTTTATTTATAAGCCTTCTATGGGGATCAGGTAGATTACATCTTTATCTTTATCTTTATTTACCATTTGATATACCGCCCTAGGCAGCAAGGCATCAGAGCGGTGTACAATAATTAAAATATCAGAGTGAAAAGGAATGGAATGCCAATTAGTGATAGGACAGCGAAAGAGAAGAGAGGAAAGAGCAAACCTAGAGAGGATAGACAGGAGGGGCAAACAAAGGGTGGTAAGCTGAACAGGTGGGTTTTGAACAATGATTTGAACAGGTGTATGAAGCTTCAGCCCACAGGTCAAGAGGCAGGGAATGCCATAAGGCAGAGGGCAAGGAAGAAGGCGGCAGGGTGGCACATCTGTTCTAGATGCACCCTTCAAACAGAGGGAAGGGCCAGGCGGTTGGTGTGCAAGGACCGGAGGAGACAGTGGGGGAGATGGAATTGGAGGAGATCAGCTAAGTATTGTGGAGTGCCGATGTGAATTGCCTGATGAGCTAAGGTAAGGATTTTTGTAATCAATATGATATTTTATGGGAAGTCAATGAAGACGAGTTAGGGTGGGTGTGACGTGTTCACGGTGTGAGGAGTGTATGAGGATCTGGGCTGCAGTATTTTGAAGAAGCTGAAGACAACGAAGTTGATAAAGGGGAAGACCAGCGAGTGCACCGTTACAATAGTCTAGTTGAGAAATCACCAGTGACAAGAGGAGGGTTGTGAGGGAATGTGGATTGAGGGAGGAGCATGTGTCGTGAAGTGCAAGGTTCAGAACCAAGGGAGGCAGAGGATTCACTGCAAAGTGAAACCAGAACTGTCAGTGCTGAAACAAGCATGGAGGGTTGGCATGGAAACCCTAAACAAAGAACGTCACAGAGTGTTAGGGAACGCCCATCCCCTGAGCTAGCTCCTGCCTCATCAGGGAAGTGGGAACACCTGGTGGGAGGTGTGGCTCAGCACAACGGAGAAAGAAACTTAGATAAAAAGCCTTTAGTTAAATATAGGAAAGAGAAGGGGAAGGAGAAAGAGACGGACATAGTCTCAGACACGGAGACAGAAGGAAAAGGCAGCACAGCAAGCGTGGAGAGAGCTGAAAGAAGGAGAAAACCAGAGAAAGATAGATACTCCGAGGGCAGCCAAGGTCTGTGGCTGAGAGAAGGGAAAAGGGAAAGAAATCCCAATTCCACTCGGAGGAACTTCTCAGAGGAAGAGAGCTGGGGAAGATATTCAAGTCCAGTTCCCAGGGAGCAGTGCTCAACTACAAAAAGCACTGGGGATTTTTACTATCCAAAAAGCAGAGACGTTTATTCTGGGAACCAGAAAAGGCAACCACGCTGTGCTCACAACAGACAGCCTGCAGGTAAAGCTTATTTCCCTGATACCAAGCTTATATCAAAGGGGAGAGAAAAGTTTTACCAACCTTTTTGTAGCCAAGGGAGATTCCTGGGAGAAAGCAGTTCTCCTAGGACAAGCAGGATAAGTCAGCCACACATGGTGACGTCATCCGACGGCGCCGAGAAGACGGAAGTACTCTCCATAGCTCAGAAGGGCTTTGCCCTTCTGAGCATGGGCCACTTGGCCCCACCCCCCTGCCCGCCCCTAGCTAGCCAGTTTCAGTTCTTCCGCCTTGCCAGCAAGACGGACCTTTTCTACTCTCCAAATAATTTTTATTTTAAGGATTAATCGTATGTATATAGCAGTCACTCTTGGCTTGATTCTACAATCTCCTCCAGGCTGGCCCAGCGGAGCTTGGATTCCTGAGGGCCATGTGCTCCTAGACTCAACATCTCGAAAACTATTCTCTTGCTGTTGATCAGTTTTTCAACTTGCGTTTTAATTCTAGCTTACTCGTATGTATATTCAGTTAGACTTACTTACTTCCAGGCTCTGTCTCAGATTGCTGGGCTGCACTCGGGCTCCTGCACCTGCAGGCGCACTCAGCGGGCGGCATGGCAGCCGCTTGCAGCAAGACTGGAGTTCACGGATGACCTGGTGCAGGTCGCTGCTGCGGACCTTCGTGGGACCTCTCCGGCACTCGCCAGCTCTGCCGCCGCTCAGGGTGTGCCTCAGGGCCTCCACCCCAGCCGCAGGCTTGGGCCGCTAGCTCTCCGCAGCTCAGGGTGTGCCTAAGGGCCTCCACCCCAGCCACAGGCTAAGCCGCCAGCTCGGCCGCCACTCGGGTTGTGCCTGGGGGCCTCCAACCCGCAGCGAGCTTGAATCGTCCAGCCGACTTGAACCAAGAGCACCCCCTTCCAGGTTGAGAGCCCTTGCGGCAGCCGGGGCCTCCTCCCAGGTCTCTGTCTGGACCTTCCTCGCACGTGGGTGATCTATGGGGGTGGCCATTTTCCTGCTTCTGTGTGCTGCACGCAAGCCATGCCCCCTCTGCCGGATTGGACCCGCAGCACCTTCTGGCTCCACTTCTTCCGCCGCAGCTCCATTGGCTGGCGTCACTTCAGGCCGGCCCACTCAGCACTGCGCCTCTGACTGGCGCCTTACATGAGTGGAAAGCCTCTGGGTCTCACTCCGATCCCATTGCTTTTGGCGCGGAGGCGAGTATGGCGCCGACGCTCTTGCACCGGCGCATAAAATCCATACAGAAGCTGAAGGGTAGCGTCTTGGACCGACACCCCCATGGAGCCGTTGGATGGAGCCTCAACGGAAGGCGCCGCTATCGGACAGCACACCTCCTTCGTCCCAGCCCCAGCCTTGATCGCTGCTAGCCCCCACCAGTCCGGCGCCGGCCCAAGCACCAGGGCAGGAGGGGCAGCTCTTTGATCCAGTTTTCGGCGAGGATGGCGCTGACGCTCTCTGCACCGGCGCAGGAAATCCTGAGCAGCAGTGTAGCAATGGTTCTGGCCAATTTTGCAGGGCCATGGGTTCAATTCCCCTCCGTGCCTAATGAAGAAGGCTGGCTGAGGCATTACCTGCACAGAAGCCGAAGGGTAGTGCTATTTTCACTTGCCACTGGCATGGCACATTCCCGCAGTGGGCATCTCATGAACCCTTGCACAGCGCGGAGCATCCTGCCGAGCCACTATTGGAGTTACTCGCTGTGCCTGCAAAATTCACAATCAGATCCAGGTAGCTCATCTCAGGTGTCCCTGGCCGGTATGCCTTACAGGACTGAGGGTACACCAAAATACCTGATTAAATGCTACCTGAACAACGGACATTGCACCTATTCGTTGGCATATCTGTGGTAATTGTCTGTCCACATAGTGTAGGAGTAGCCTAGTGGTTAGAGCTCTGGCTTGGTCCAGGCAACCAAGGTTCAATCCCACTAGCACTCCTTGTGGCCTTCAGCAGTCACTTAATCCTCCATTGTCCGGAAGAAAGGTCCGGCAATCCACTCCGGTGACACTGTCAAGAAACCCAGGGGTGTAGGGGTTGCAAGGAGTCAGCACTGCCTCAAAGGCACACATTGCATTGCATTGCTTTGACCAACGGAATGAGTTCAATTCCCCAGTGGGGCCACTGAGTAAGGCTGTCTGCCGTTTCCCCCTTATGAGGTATGAGCCATTAAGGAAGCAGAGTCCCTCTACTCCTCGGATTACAGTCAAAGCTGTAGCACAATGGTTCATACACCGACCGATGGTATAAGGTGTGTTAGTTCAATCCCCATGTAGGTCCAAGGAGTAAAGCTGGCTGAGACATCACCCTTCATGGTTCAGAACACTCAGCATGCTCTGGGCTCACATTGGACCTTTCAAGTCACACTGGTCCCTCGGCCAGCTCAAACCCAGAAAGTGAGCAGCAGACTGAGAACAGGTCCAGGTCCCCTCCAGCGAAAGGCCTATCACGGTTCATCAAGCATGAGTTTTGTTTTGTTTTGGTCTCTATTTGGGACCCTGCGCTAAAACCAGTAGCCAACATGATACCAGCCACACATGCTGGTATGAGCCAGCATGGCGCAGGGGCTTTACCCTGGTAAATCCACCGGGATCTCCCTTCATCCAGCATGACGGCCCAGCTGCTTGCTCGGCCCCTTGCATCATACCTCCACTACCAGTGGAGGAGCGGCCTAGTGATTGACACATCCTTCATCTCCGACAGGTAGACCTCGGGTAGACCACATCCTGGTCGCTTACTGCCAAGGGACCAGGTGTCCTGCTTTTCCCTGCTATTAGAAGGTCTGAGCTTCCCCTATGCCAGCATACGTTGCTCCGCAGTCAAGGATAACAAGAGGGAGTGTAAGACAAATGCAGGACGGGTCAAGCCACAGTCCATCAGGCCCACATTACCAGCATGGTTGCTTCACAAGCAGTATGAAGCTACTTAGGACGCACGTCGGGGAGCTATGTCAACTCCCGGGTCCCAGCGTGGGCCCAACACCTTCTGACCCGTGCTTCGCGAAGACGGAGGCGATAGGGCACAAACTGTCTGCGGGCTGGGCCCCACAGAGTTAACCTATGGATCTCCTCACTGGAGACACGTTTGGACGGGGGCCTCCTCCAGTGTGATAACCTGACTGACCAAGGGCCGCCTCCGGAGTGACAACAGCGCAGTACAGTACGTACAGCCCAGTGTGTTCAGGCAAATATCAGCTGTGGCGCACACCTACCCAGGTCCCCTACCCTTCATCAAGGCTCTCACCACCGGAGGCTCTCACCCCGTGACTGAACGACAGCCTCCTTCAGACAATGCGGCCGCTCGAGGGCCTCAAAATAGCACCTGCCTTTTCCAACTGCATGCCGGCAGGTAATCAGTAAGTGGTCACAGTGTGGTGCAGCTGACAGAGCCAGTACCTCCAGGACCAGAGTCACAGGTTCAAATCCCAGCTGTGGCCCCTGCCAATCCAGTCCCCATATTTCATGCCAACCTATGGGTAAGCAGCGTCCCCTCGCCATGAACTCCTGTCACTCAAGGCATTGGGGAGCCTACGTGTCTTCAATATGACGCCATGCACATGGCTACTGTGTCCTGGTACATGCAATCCCCCGCCATTGCCTATCGACAAAACTGGGGCCACCGTACATGCAATCCCCCACCATTGCCTATCGACAAAGCTGGGGCCACTCCCTAATATCGCTCGGGACAACGCTTATGACATTCCCAACAGGGGCACGAGCCTAGTGGTTCGGATCATGAGGCGTGCGACAAGGGGTTAAGAGCACTGCACCTTGCCTTTAAGTGGACAAGTCACTTGCCACATGCATCAGCAAATGCATACAACAGCATTTTGCACCAATAAGCCATTCTGTCTTCTTCTTCCTCTCCTCTCTCCACAGACGGTCTTGTATTGACAGCCCTAGGCCTACCGACAGAAGGCCGGCACTTATCTGAGTGACGCTTCGGTGCACCAACTGGACTCCTCCCACGAGCCTTCAGATGCCTCGCCTCGCCTCTACTCTGGAGTGGCACCGCGGTGCTCCGGTGCACACAGACAGTGTGTTCAGAAGCAGAGCAGAAGGTCACAGGTTCAAGTCCCAGCCATGACTCCTGACATCCCAGTCCCTGCAGTGCAAGGAGAGCCCGTCAGGGAGAGCTACATGTCTCAGGAGGGACCTAAATAAGAGTTTACCTGCCTCAGCCCCGGTAGCTCAGCATCCTCCTCATTTAGCCAATGCGGGAGCCATGCCTGCCCAAGTTACTGCTGAAATGAAGTTGCATTGCTACGCGCCATCAGGTCGCTGTCACCTCTTGGCGACCCTCTGGATAGTTGTTCAAATTCCTATTCCATCCCCTGCCGGGCAATCCCGGCTGCTGTGATCCCTTCTGCATTAGCCTATCTTGCAGGACCCAGGCACTCATCAGATGTGCAGTCCTTCTGAATCGAGCTACCTCCACGCTTCCTGGGAGGAACGGAGCCCCACGGAAACAGGATAGCACACGGTCACATGATAACACACCTTCCACTTTCCCCAGGATGCCCTGTACGTAACTAACTACAGCGCCCCCGGCCTAGACCAGACAGGAGCCTAACTACAGCGCTCCCGGCCTAGATCAGACAGGAGCCTCAACCAGGCAGCAATTCTTGCTCTGGCTTCAGCCTCAACACCTTCCCCTCATGTATACCGTGCCAGGGACTAGCATTAGTGAAAACGCCTCACGGCCTTCTAACAGCACCGCTACCTCAGTTGCTGCGGCCGAGCAATCGGGCCACGGCACAGATGCCAGCAGCAATGCGCAAGCATGCAGGGAGTGGGATATGCACCCTGAAGGCAGCCTTTGACGGAGTTCAGCCGTGCACAGTATTCTGTACCAACAGTGGCCAAATTGGCCATGTCTCCCGGTTCCTCTGTTATCCGTTTTATCGGTTCAAGTGTCTTAAAAAAAAAAAAAAAAAAAAAAGGGGGGGGGGGAAGCCCCTCTTCCAATGATTTCTCAATATTCCATTTTTGCTCCACCCGCATGGCCAACTACTGCCATCGGCTACGCAGGGATATCCATACCCGTGTTCCTGCATTACGGGAACTGCCACGGCGATGTACCTACATCGGTCACTGCACAGGCGTGCCTTGTTATCGCCCCTCTGCACATGTGTGCATCGCGCACGGCAATGGTGAGCCCCGTGTGCATCGTGACAGTGGTGACCCCGCACTACTACTACTGCCCGATGGCATGCACCATGTCAGCGGTGAACCCCGCGCTACAAATAATGCTCGATGGGGGACCCCGCATCGCTAAGGACCCATGGGCCTACATCTCGGTTACCGCACAGGTGCACCCTGTGACCGCACCTATTGCTCCGTGACCACGGTGAATCCCCCACCACTATTGCTCGATGGCGAATCCCGCACTACTATTGCTCGAAGGTTGGATTCCACACTACTGCTGCTCGATGTGCCTACATCTCTCTTACTAAACCGGTGTACCTTGTAGCCCTCTACTAAACCGGTGTACCTTGTAGCCCTCTGCACATACGTGCATTGCGACGGCAAACCCAAACGGAAAGAGCCCTTCAAATGCTCCCCCTCTCATCACTGCTACTGAAAATGCGTGCAGCGCCACTGCGGACTGACAGGTCCTGTCGCAACACAAAGGCAAATACTGCCTGAGGGAGTGTCTCGGCATTCCCCCATCCACCACAGCGCGTGGCAGCTTGGGAGGCACCAAGTGTGGCTGACTCATCCTGCTTGTCCTAGGAGAAAACGGAGTTACTTACCTGTAACTGAGTTCTCCGGGGACAGCAGGATAAGTCAGCCACACATACCCGCCCACCTCCCCTGGGATGGGGTCTGCCTCCGTCCGGGTGCCCGCCTCCTAGTGGCAAAAGGCTCAGCTAGTGACGAACTGGCTAGCTAGGGGCGGGCAGGGGGGTGGGGCCAAGTGGCCCATGCTCAGAAGGGCAAAGCCCTTCTGAGCTATGGAGAGTACTTCCGTCTTCTCGGCGCCGTCGGATGACGTCACCATGTGTGGCTGACTTATCCTGCTGTCCCCGGAGAACTCAGTTACAGGTAAGTAACTCCGTTTTCTCCTAGGACAAGCAGGATGTGTCAGCCACACCTGGTGTCGTCCCCCGACGGCGCCGTGACGGAAGTGCTCTATAGCTCAGAGACTTCTGAGCATGTGTGAGGTGGTCCCACCTCCCTAGCCCGCCCCTAGCCGGCCAGTTTTTTTTTCCTTCCGCCTTCGCCTCAAGACGGACTTTCAAGCTCTCTTCAAAAATTCACGAAAATGCCTAAACCGGGCTTCAAGAAGTGCCTTACCTGCAGCAGAAAGTTGAACCTCTCTGACTCCCACCAACACTGTGTCCGATGCCTGGGGGCGTCTCACCAACGGGACGACTGTGAGAGCTGCTACCAGATGTCCCCCAGAGCCCAGAGACACCACGAGCAATCTCTGAGAGACCTCCTCTCCCGGGACCCGGAGAACTGCAAAAGCTCTGAATCAAGGTCAGCAAAAAAATCCAACTCCTCTCTCCCCGTCGGTGATCGCTCCGGCCCCAAGCTCAGCGCTGCCTCAGCTGCCTCCGCTAAAGCTACGAAGAAAACCAAAGAGCTCCCTTCAAACCGCTCTGGTCTTCCTGCTCCCGGAGAGGCCTCTGCCGCCTCGGTAAGCCCCTCTCCGGTTCGCATATCTCCGGGCTGCTCCCCCCGGCCATGCGGTCCTGCCAGCCAAGATGGCGCTGCCCTCGTGGCCCCGCCAGGCCCCGCCTCCGGGAACGCCTCCTCCGTTCCTATTTGCTCCCGCGGCCCTGGCCCTGACGTCAGCCGACAGCCCTCCCCCCAGCCCAGCACGTCACTGCAAGGGGAACCACGGAGCACGGCGCGGCAGCTTCAAGCACGGACTTTTCCTCCTCGCCGCGCCGACTCCCCAGATCGCGCTGATGCACAGCGCCCACGAGGAAGCCGCGAGCCAGGGAGACGCAATCTCAGCGCCGACACCAGGGGAACCCCCTGCCATCGCCGCCACAGATCTGCCGACCGCGCTGAACTTCAGCGCCAACAAGGGAGCCGCGAGCAACGCTCTCACAGCAGGGAATCCCCCTGTCATCATGCAGGCAGACCTGATGTCCGCGCTGAGCCTCAGCGCCAACGAGGGAGCCGCGAGCAACGCTCTCACAGCAGGGAATCCCCCTGTCATCACGCAGGCAGACCTGAGGTCCGCGCTGAGCCTCAGCGCCAACGAGAGAGCCGAGAGCAAAACTCTCACAGCAAGGAATCCCCTGTCAGCGTGCAGGCAGTGAAAGGGGCAGGAAGAAATCTGCAAAGCGCAAACATCTGTCCCCCCCAGAAGCAAGGGATCCCCATCGTGGGTCCCCAAGGGACAGCAGCAGATCCAGCTCACACCGCAGCAAAAGACACAGAAGCAGCAGATCTGAATCCACCTCTTCTGCCATCCTGAATCTGCTATCTCGTCTGGTGGAACAGACGGCCCCACCTCGGCTAGACCAGCAACGCAGGGCCATCAGTCCACAAGAGACACCTTCAGAGCGGGGGCCTGCCTCACCATACCCCAGACTCTCACCTAGAGCACGGACTCCCTCCCCGGCTCCTTCCAGGGCGCGATCTCCCTCACCAACACACCTGGGCTCCGGGGGAAGCGACGCAGATGACCGGGAACCTGGCTCCGAAGTGGAAGAATCAGGTCCTGGCTCTGACAACTTCAAAACACTATGGACGAGGCAGAAGAGCCTCCACCCGCAGTTCCAGAGGACCTCACCTACCCTAAATTCCTCAGGAAAGTGGTCTCTAAACTGGGACTCACCACGGAGGAAACTTCGGATGAAAAGGAACCAGAGGTCATGAAGTACCTAAGCGGTCCCAAGCCACCGCAGATTGAAGGAGAAGCAGCTGACACTCTGGCAGTCACCAGCATCTGGTCAAGCCTTCTCCAGGCGCATGGACACCAAATACATTGTCCACTCGGGACCTGGGTTCGCCAAAGCCCAGTTACCCCACCAGTCCATCGTGGTGTCATCAGCTCTCAAGAGATCCAAGTCCACGCGCATTCAGACGAACCATCCACCAGGTCGGGACCCCAAACGCCTGGACGACGTTGGGAGAAAAGTGTTTCAAGGGGCTATGCTGAACGCCAAAATATCAGCCCACCAATTTCAACACGTCCTCTTCCAGGACGCTCTCCTGGCCGACCTTAAGAAGCATCTACAGGACCTTCCCAAGGACTCACGGACAATGGCTTCAACCTATATGCAGGATTTAGCAGAATGCAGCAAGCATCTGATGTGCACTGCCTTCGATGCGTTTGACACTGCCGTCCGAACAGCGGGCACGGCCATCTCGGCCCGCCGCTGGGCATGGCTCCGGGCCTCAGGACTCTCCGACAACACACATGACCGAATCGCAGATGCCCCCTGCTCAGGCGACTCTCTGTTCGGGGAGAAGGTAGCCGACACTGTGAAAGGGCTCAAAGTGGACTGCACCACCCTAAAGACCTTAGCAGCAGACGGCCTTGAACGCCCCTCTTGGAACCAGAAAGGGGGCTACTTCAGAAAGCCCTTCGCCCCTTCAAAACAATTCCATGACTCCAACCGTCAGTGGCAGGCGCCAAAGTTCAAGCCAAGCTATCAGAAGGCGCCTTTTCAGCGACAGCAAACGCGACAGCGCAAGCAGAAGCAGTCCAACCCTTCCCACTCTGGGAAAGACGCCTCCTCCTTCTGACTATACCCCGGTTGGGGGTCGCCTGTCGCTCTTCCTCCCAGCCTGGCAAGAGATCACTACGGACAAGTGGGTCCTGCAGATTGTCCAGTCGGGCTACCGTTTGCCCTTCTCCTCCCCTCCACGTCAGCACAAGCATCCTACCAGCCAGCCCCCGCAGCACCTGGAACAGCCACTGCAGGAACTCTTACAGCAACTCCTCCAGGCCAGAGTGATAGAGCGAGTGCCCCCGGGAGAGGTCAACACTGGCTTCTACTCCCGGTACTTCCTTATCCCCAAGAAAAAAGGGGGACTACGTCCGATCCTAGACCTCAGGAAATTAAACAAATTCCTAATCAAAGAGAAGTTCCGGATGTATTCGCTCAACTCCATCCTTCCCCTCATCAGGGCGGGGGACTGGTTGGCGACGCTGGACCTCCAGGACGCCTACTCCCACATCCCGATCCACGCTTCTCACAGGAAATTCCTCAGATTCACAGCACTGGGCTGCCATTACCAGTATCGAGTCCTGCCATTCGGCCTATCCCCTGCACCCAGAGTCTTCACAAAGTGTGTGGCGGTGGTCGCTGCGCACCTCCGCAAACAAGGAGTCGCCATCTTTCCCTACCTGGACGACTGGCTCCTATCAGCGGACTCAGCTTCCGGACTCCACAGGGCAGTACGCCGAACGACAGACCTGCTGATCAGAGTGGGATTCCTTCTCAACAAGGAGAAGTCCAGACTGGAACCGGTCCAGCGCACCGAGTTCATCGGGGCGATAATAGACACCAAAGTCTGCAAGGCTTTTCTGCCCCTACTACGGATCAACACCATCATCCGCCTGGCCAGGGAGATGTCAGCGGAGAAACGTACCTCGGCCCGCGCGATCCTCTGTCTGTTAGGCCACATGGCTGCGACAACCTCCGTCCTGCCGTTGGCGAGACTGCATATTGTCACAGAGCAGACTCTCTAGAGCCCCCTGTGGAGCTAAAAAACACTACTCCTCAAGTAAACAGTGACGTGTGGAGAGAGCACATGACACAAGGGTATCAGAATGGGTATAAGGGAGTGAGGTCACAAGCCTGGAATTATCACCCAGCCAGTAGGGAGGCAAGGAAGGTCCCACCTGACCCCAATAGGCTAGGGTGTGGTGCAGCTGGGGATTACGTAAATAATCAGCACAGCTCACAGGAGGAAAAAGCAGAGAGAGCTGAGGAGGCTGGGAGACCTGAGAGACGAAGGAGATTAAGAGAATCAAGGCAACCAAGAGAGTTGAAAGACCCAAGGAGAAAGGATATTCCCAGGCAGAGGAGATATCCAGAGTGGGAAGGACACAGACATCCCAGGTCTCTACAGCAAGGCAGAAGGCACTGGCTGAATGAAAGTCTGAGTGAGTCTGATGAACAATTAAGTGAAAGAGATGAGCAACTGAATTCAGACAGGGACAGTGTATGCAGCAGCCTTGATAGAAGCTATGCCCTAAGACACAAGTTACAAGCTAGGAAGAGCTATTCTGAGCCAGAGAGGAGAAATGCTAAGCTGAGCTATGAGAGGCATTTGTATGAGAAACAAAAGCCCTATAATGCTAACTTAAGGAAAGCAGGAAAACTCCAGAGTCTGGGCTACAGACAGAATATAGAACAAAGCTTGTTACCTGTGAGAGAGAACCCTGCAGAAGGATATAACTGGCATAAGCCTTCTCAGAAACTGCCGTTGGAGACAACAGCTGTTTGTAAAGCTCCTGTTAAAACAAAACCCCGAACAAAGGTTCCACTTTCTAATAGCTGGGCAGCTAACTGCTTTACTCTGCCTGATAACCAGAGGCAGAGGAAAGGCTCCTGGTTGAGCAACTCCAGAGAATATGGTAAAGCCAAACAGGTACATTCTGTAGAGAGTCAAGTACGTCACAAGCTGGAAAGTTTGTTGAACAAACTACCTCAGGAGAGAAATGACGAAGCATCTGTACACGACAGTGTTCCCATGCAGTATGAGCCTTATGCAATAGAGGATAACATTGAATTGCCTGTTGAACAGATGGACTGTAGTTTGATACTAGCTGACCAAATAGAGTCTCTCAGATAGAAGGCTGAACTGCTCCAGAGAAGCCTTTATCTGGAAACCTGACAAGCTGTATTTCTGCTTCCATTCATATTTTGTTTGCTGAAAGGAAAGCTATTTTTGTTATAGTTCTTTTTGTTTACCCGAGAAGGGGTATGTTGATTTGATTGTTATACTTTTGAAAGAATCCTACGGGACGGGGAATAAAACCCAGTTAAACCGATTTCGGTGTCACAACTTATTTGTGTACTGGCAAGGACTATAAATATTGAAAAGGCCAGTACTTTACACCCGGGTGCAGTACCAGCTGTGACCAGCAGGAGGCGCTGCACGACGAAGGGGTGACAATATGCGTACCCTGCAGTGGCACCTACGAATGCACTGGAAGCAACTCTCCCAACCACTCAACACGTGCATTCAGATATCTCCCCGTGTGGTCCAGGGCCTGCGCTGGTGGACACAGCCATCCAACCTTTCTGTGGGCAAGTGCCTTCACCCACGCATACACCAGCTCACCCTCACCACGGATGCCTCCTCCTCGGGTTGGGGGGCCCATCTACGGCACCTCAGCACGCAAGGAGCATGGACCGCAGCGGAACAAACCCTCCACATCAATCTTCTGGAGCTCAGGGCCATCAGATATGCCCTGCAGACTTTCATGCCCAGATTGAAAGGGAAAGCAGTCCTGGTACAGACGGACAACCAGGTCGCCATGTTCTACATAAACAAGCAAGGGGGCACTCGCTCCCATTCGCTCTGCAAGGAAGCCCTCGACACATGGGCTCTGGCGCTGCACAACAATTGCACACTCCAGGCGACGTACCTTCCAGGGGATCAGAACGCCTTAGCGGACCGACTCAGCAGGCAACTTCAACCTCACGAATGGATGCTCCACACGGATGTGACACGCACCCTCTTCCAGCACTGGGGAAACCCCCAGATCGACCTCTTCGCGACCGAGGAGAACGCAAGATGTCCCTTGTTCTGCTCCAAGCACCCGTCACAGCAGAGGGTAGCCTCGAATGCATTCGCCATCCCCTGGAACAGTTGGGATCTGGCCTACGCCTTCCCTCCGACACCTCTCTTGACAAACACGATACAACGTATCATCGAGGAGAAAGTACAGGTGATCCTGGTCGCTCCTTATTGGCCAAGACAGATGTGGTTCTCACTGCTGTTGCAGCTCGCTCAAGAGCCACCAATCAGACTACCTCTGAGACCAGACCTCTTAACCCAGAACGGGGGGCTAACCTGGCACCCCAATCTCCAGACGCTAGCTTTGACAGCCTGGTGGCTGAAAGGTTAACCTTCAACGGCTCACACCTTCCTCTGGATGTGCAACAAATTGTCCTGGCTTCACGGAGACCATCTACCAGGAAGGCATATGGCCTCAAATGGAAACGCTTCACCATCTGGTACAAGGATCAAGGATTCGAGCCAGCCTCTTGCCCGATACCCACAATCCTTCAGTATCTGGCCCTCCTCTACAGATCGGGGTTACAACCACAATCCATCAAGGTGCACCTAGCTGCCATTGCTTCTCTGCACGAGCGCACAGATGACACAACTTCAGGCTCCATTGCCACCCTTCCGGTTGTTACCCGTTTCATGAGAGTGCTCCGAAATCTAAACCCCCGGTCCAGAAACCGGTACCCTCCTGGGACCTTAACATAGTTCTACAACAGCTTACGCAGGAGCCATTCGAACCATTAGCCACAGCCGAAGGAAAGTATCTCGCCTGGAAGACCCTTTTCCTTGTCGCCATTACCTCTGCCAGAAGGGTTAGCGAGCTACAGGCCCTTGTGGCGCACCCGCCATACACGCAACTCTATCACAACCGGGCGTCCCTGCGGACCCACCCCAAATTTGTCCCGAAGGTTGCCTCCGCTTTTCACATCAACCAGGCAGTAGAGCTGCCATCCTTCTTCCCAGCTCCTCATTCATCCCCCGAGGAGCAACGTCTGCATTCCCTAGATTGCGTGCGCGCTTTACGCACCTACATCGACAGGACATCTGCCACTCGTCAGGGGACACAGCTGTTCGTCTCCTTTGACCCTAACAAACCTGGGAGACCTGTTACCAAACGTACACTATCTCTCTGGATCTCAACCTGCGTGGCCTATTGTCTGCAGAAAGCTGGCACACTCCCAGCAAACAAGGCGACTGCACACCAGCTCCACGCAATAGCCGCTTCCTTGGCCTGTGCTCAAGAGATTCCAGTGAGCGATATCTGCAGAGCCGCCACCTGGTCCTCTCACCTTACATTCCAGAAACACTACTGCCTCGACGTCCAATCCGAGACAGACGGCTCATTTGGCCGAGCGGTCCTATCCGCAGCCCTTCCTCCAGAGAGGGTGAGCGCTGCACGAGACTGAACTCTGGGACGCTTGTCTCCCGTCACTGACCACTATTGCCCTGAATATATTGCACTAGTTACTTACTGTCTATGCACTATTGTTTTGCACTATTGTCACTATTACTCTGCACTGTTCGAATTACTACTGCACTGTTCGATATTGCACAGTTATCCTGTTCTTGCACTGTTGTGGTTTGCACTGTTCACGATTGCACGATTAACCTGTGGTGCTTAATAAACGTTTGAATCTTACGCATGCCTCCCTCATTCACCTCAGTGTGTACTTAGCTCGGGACACCTGGTGTGGCTGACACATCCTGCTTGTCCTTGGATAAAACAATGTTACTTACCTGTACGGGTGTTCTCCGTGGACAGCTGGATATGTCAGCCACACCACCCCTCCCGCCTCCCCTTCACGAGGGTGGCCTGCGCACCGCACCTAGCCGTAACGGCATAGCTAGTCACCAACTGGCCGGCTAGGGGCGGGCTAGGGAGGTGGGACCACCTCACACATGCTCAGAAGTCTCTGAGCTATAGAGCACTTCCGTCACGGCGCCGTCGGGGGACGACACCAGGTGTGGCTGACTTATCCTGCTGTCCACGGAGAACTCCGTTACAGGTAAGTAACTTTGTTTTCTAAAGGCAGACACAGAATTCCCTGTAGCCAAACAGAAGAGGGAAACGTGTATCCTTTTAATTACAGAGGGCTGTGTGCACAGGAAGCCAAACACCCAGACTCACAGAGCAGGTTGGGGGAAGGGAACCCTATAATTGGAACGGAGAGGTTTGCATGGCAGGCAGAAGAACCCTCTCTAAGGGACCTTAAGGAAGAAGGTGATCTTATGCAGTGGGAACCTTATCAACCCCCTGAGTCCGAAGTGTTTATGGACTGCTCTTATATGGTGGCAGACAATGTGCAGTCCCTTTGTTAATAATACTGGATTTTGCTGAAGGAAGAAAAACAGCCAAAAGAAGTATTTTGGAGGGAAACTGTTTTATTCTTTTTGATTCCGTAACAGCTGAAGATAAGCATTATTTAAGTTGCCTATTTTTGTTCACATCAGGAGTATGGTTTCTTTGTAAATATATTCTTTGTTCATGGTCATCAACATCCAACCCCGGGAGGGGCAATAAATCCTAATTTAACCTGAACCACTCGTGCACAACTTGGACTCATTCTTACTACTGTAGGACTACATTACCCAGGAGGCCTTTCCAAACCTCCATTTAAAGTTCACAGTCTAAGAAACACAACTACCCACTTGCCATGCCCATGCTAAATGCCTCTGGGAGGGTGAGTGGTGACACATGTTACTGATCTAATTCTCTGGGCATCCAAAGAACTCAATCAAATTTGTTTGGCATGATCGTCCTTTTGGTAAAATCGAGTTGCCTTTGGATTCTAGAAAGTTCACTATTTCTTTTAGTAGTGCCTCCATTATTTTTCCCACCACTGAGGTAAAGCTTACCAGCCTATAGTTTGCCACCTCATTCCTATTACCACTTTTGTGAAGAGGTACCACATCGGCCTTCTCCACTCCTGTGGAGCCCCCCCCTATCTCTATGCAGTGGCTTCCTTTCCATTGTAGAGGATGTGCACCACATCCTTTCAGCCTGCTATAATTATCCCTTCTTTAGCACAGTTTCACCGGAAAACCAGGGCGCGTTAACATCCTTTCTAAGGAGCAATCTGATCTGCAAGAATTGTAATAGTATCCCCATGTAATATCATGGATTGCAAATCTGTGTCAATGTTATTGTCAATCAAAATAGAGCAACTATCGGTGCATTTTTTAATAGTGATCTCGCTTCTGTTTTGTAAACCAGAACTCGGATTGTTAGCATTAGCTATCTTAAAGTGAGATGGTTACACAGTCAGGTGAAAAGTAAGGTCACAATATTCAGAAAAGGCTGAGCTCCTCCATATAGACTCCTAAGTTAAACGCCTAAATTTGTATCCTATTTGCAGCCAAATATTTCCCGATTTTTCAGCTGAAAAGTCATCTTAATTTAGGGGATTAAAAACTAGGGGGGGGGGGGTGTTTTTCAAAGCCATTTAGACAGTTTGCAAACCTACAAACTTCCTAAATGGTGCTCAGCGGGATATTCAGAGGCCATGACGCAATTAGCGCTGCCGAATATCCCTGGATGGAGCCCCTAAATGCCCCGAAGCTAACCGATTAACATCAGGATGTTCTGAGGGCACACTGGAGGCAGCATCCGCGGATCTCCAGCCAGTGGGCTATTCAGCTGCTAGCTGGTTATCACAAAGTGCTGAAAGTTAGACGCCCGAAAGACTCGCGCTAACAGGGCAGTAGCTGAATATCGCCACTGCCTGATTAGCCGCAACGCTATGTGGGTTCACAGTTCCACAGCGACAGCTAGCCACCTTACAAGCGCTGGCCGCGGCCGCGGAATATCCCCCATTGTGCTTATAAATGTAAACCTTCCATTAATCTGCCTATCTTTATCAGCCTAGTACTGAAAATCAGAGCTAAGCTCCGAACTTTTCCCCCACCCTAAATCCACCCATATTACCATTCACTCATGATGCTCATAAATTTAGGAGTTCAGTGACTATAATTTTGTGAATATAAATTTAGACACTCAGCCCTAGTAAATTTTCAAAAATGCCAGTTTAGGAGCTCTGAAAGGTAGGAGCATAAATCCCTTGAATATTGGGCCCTAATTAGATAATGATCAGACCATGGAACAATTGTTGCACGTGAGTCCCTAATGAAACCCCAAAACACTCCCACTCCATGTGAATATACTAAGGAGGCCATTTTAAATTGTGACATTTGCATGTGTAGAATGGCGCACGCATGTAAAAGCGATTTTGTAAAGCTGCTGTTTACATGTGGTGATGCTCCAGGACATAGAGATTCCAAGGGTCGAGTGTGATTTGAGCTGTCCAAAAATTTACCTTCTTATTTCTCATTTTACAATGGGAAATACACTTATTTGAACACATTTTCCTGTTGGCTTCCGCAGCTGCTCCGAAGCAGGCGCAACTTTTCTAAATGTTCTCATTTTGGTCAGGGATTGAGGGGGTTGGTGCCTCTCAGTATGTGTACCCCAGGGGTCTGTTCTGGGCTCTCTCCTTTTCTCTCTCTACACCCAGTCCCTTGTGCTCTCACATAGCTCTGCCTGTCTCTCTGATATCGCCATCTGGATGTCTCACTACCATTTGAAACTAAACATGAACAAAACCAAACTTCTTATCTTTCCCCTAAACCTTCCCCTCCCCTTCCTCCTTTCTCTATCCCCCTGTTGATAACACTCTTCTACTTCCTGTTTCCTCAGCCCATAACCTTGATGTCATTTGTGACTCCTCCCTTTCCTTCTCCTCACATATCATCAGGGTGCTCTCAGCAGCTGCAGAAGCCAACAGGGAAATGTGTTCAAACAAAACACTTATCTACTCTCTAATTACTTCCTGTCTGGACTATCGCAACCTCCTTGTTGCTGGTCTCCCTCTACTAAGTCATCTCTCCCTCCTTCAATCTATTCAAAATTCTGCTGTGCGACTAATCTTTCACCAGCCTTCATATAAAACCCCTCTTCTCAAGTCACTTCATTGGTTTCCCTTCCATTTCTGTATCTAATTAAAACCTCTCCCGACCTTTAAATGCATTCATTCTTCTTCTCCTCACTATCTTTCCTCTCTTCTCTCCGCCTACACCCCTTCTCATTTACGTCGCTCTTCTACTGGCTTGCTCCTCCCTTTTCCCTTTTCTTCTGCTGCTAACTCCAGACTTCGCTCCTTTCACCTTGCTGCTCCTTATGCCTGGAACAAACTTCCTGAGTCTGTACGTCAGGTTTCATCTCTGCCTCTTTTCAAATCTATGCTAAAGGCTCCCCTCTTTGAGGCTGCCTTTGGATCCTGATCCCTTGTTCCCTATGTCTCCTTGCCCTTCCCTTTTCTATCCTTATTCCTAAATTTTGTCTTGTCTGTCTTGATTAGATTGTAAGCTCTGACTAGTAGGGACTGTCTCTGTGCTTGTGTAGCACTTTATAAATGTTTAATAGTAGTAATAATCTCTTGTGTGTAATTTTGTCTTTAAATTTACCTACACTAATTTACCCAAAATCACAGTGCTCACTTCCCATTAGCAGCAACATATACTCCATCTATGTTGCCACATATACCCTACTAATCGTATTAAGAGTAACACTTATCAAACCCTCTTTTTTGTTGAAACGTACACAATGAAGGTCAGTAGTTAACTGCACCTCTGCACAGTGTATTATTCCTTTTTATTCTTTTTCAAAATTAAAAGGGGTACAAACCCCATACCCACACCGGGAGAACAACACCTCCACAGTGTGTCATATAACAGTCATGGGAAAACCAAGGAAGCACTTAGCTTATGTACAGTCAAACCTCGGTTTTCATGATTAATCCGTTCGAAAAAGTCTGACTAAAACCGAAACGTATGAAAACTGAAGCAATATTTCCCATAAGAAATAATGTAAATCCAATTAATCCGTTCCAGACACCCAAAAATATTCACAAAAAATACATTTTATAGAGAATAACTATATTTTTACATACAGAAAACAATGAGAAATAAATATAAATGACTAATGAAATGGATAAATGAACATTTAACATCACTGAAAGCAAGCTAAGTACAGTACGTTAACATCTGGCCTTAGCCACCCCTGACAAGCTGCTGTGCCCAGCTCTCTTCAGAATCACATTGGATTCAGCCCATTAAAATACCTTTACATTATCTGCTCAATGCTTCAGAATGGCAGAAAATCTTAATGATATAGCTTCAGACGTACCCTGCAAGAGAAAGAACTGCCTCCCACATTCATGCAACATCTCCTGCTTAAGTTGACAGCTTTTCTTCCCTGCTACCTCTGAGGGGGCGCTCCAGAGAACGGGCAGGCGGTGGACGAGATCAGGGCCTTCCTCTCTGCGCAATCCTTGCCTCTCTGACTCTGACCAGGCTCGAGGATGTGTTTCATTTACGTGCTCAGCTGGCTTTCGCTTCTCATCACGCTGGCGATCGGTGAGTCCGGGGGGCAGTGCTGCCGGGACCGGGCGGGCATTCCGACAGTGTTATTTACAGTACTGTAATTTATGAAAACCAAGGCGATGTACGAGAACCGGGACAAAATCTCAGTCAAAAAAGACGTTGAAAACCGAAGCGATGTATGAGAACCGGGACAAAATCTCAGTCAAAAAAGACGTTGAAAACCGAAGCGTATGAAAACCGGGGCAAATGAAAACCGAGATTTGACTGTATTTATAGTCGAACGTAATCAGGTCTTTCAACAAATCCAATACTGTTCCCGGGAACGCAATAACCGATCACAGTCCCCTCCCTGAGGATTTTCTGGTATATGATCAAGAACCCTCCAGTTCAAATCCAAAAATGAATGATTCATTTGCTGACAATGTAAGACCATGGGGACCGCCAATACATTCGTTGAAATTCGGGACCGATGTTCCAGGAGGCGCCTCTTCAACGTCCGGGAAGTCTTCCCTATGTACAACTTCAAACATGGACAGATAATCATATAAACAACAAAAGAGGACTGACATGTAGTGTAGTGTTTACTATAAAGTATACGACGCTGAGTCGGATGTTGCCATTCAGCTCCTTCTAAGGTCTGGGAACAAAAGGCACAATTAGTACACTTAAAATGACCCCGTACATCCAATAAAGGTGGGGGACGCTGTATTCCGAACCACCCAATCACTAATATTACATCCTCTCTCAAAAGCCACCCGTAAAGGCTTAGCAAAACATGTGTGGAGAGATAACATCGCCCAATGGGTCCGGAGAATTTTCAGCACTTCTATCGAATAAGGCATGTAAGGTAATACACCCACATATGGTGCTATTTCCTCCTGAGCAGTAGAATCCCCCCCAGACTCCCACCACTCTGGATGATTGTATCGTGCCCTCCGATATGCCTTCATTATTACAGATTTAGGATACCCACGTTCCAGCAGACGTGTCTTCAACACTACTGCTTGAGATTGAAATTCTTCCAACGTGGAACAAATTCTCCGTATTCTTAAAAACTGACCTATGGGCAAACCTCTACGAAGGGGTCCTGGGTGGTAACTCCGATAATGTAGTAATGTGTTTCGTTGAATCTCTTTCCGATATAAAGTGGAAGATATTCCAGACTGTTTTTTAATTAGACAGATATCTAAAAATTCAATAGTCTCTCGGTGATATTTCGGAGTGAATTTTAAATCGTCCGATAAGGTGTTAATCCAGACAAAAAATTCTTGGAGACTATTCTCAGTACCCATCCAAAAGAAAAAAATATCGTCCAAAAATCTAACCCATAACTGGATATGTTGAAACCAGAGCAAAGGGTAGATGTACTGAGATTCAAATGCTGCTACAAAAAATGAAGCGATGGAGGGGACCACAGTGGCCCCCATCGCTATCCCATATATCTGATGGTAGATCTTCTTATCATATTGAAAAAAATGTTTCGTCAACACTATACGTAATAATTGAAGCACAAAATCTTTCGGTAAGCGGGAAGGCAGAACAAAAGGAATGTCCGCCGCCACCTGAAGAGCTGCTTCTTGATTAATATTTGTATATAGAGATTGTATGTCCATGGTAACCAAAAACCAGTCAGTCTTATCCCCTGGTAACTGGTGAACCAAAGACAAAAAATGAAAAGAATCTTTTATATAAGAAGAGATAGTAGGCAGCAAAGGTCTAAAAAACACATCACAAAATTGTAATAACGGTTCCAGAAGAGAACCCCGACACGCCACAATCGGACGCCCCGGAGGGTGTTCCAAGCTTTTATGGATCTTCGGTGCCATATATAAAATGGGCAAAATTGGAAATTTTTTATACAAAAAAGAATATTCTTTTTCAGTAATCCAACCACAATGCCGTGCCCTTGTTAAACTCTCCATAATCTCATTCTGGATTATATTAGTGGGATCCTGATCCAACAGCTTATAGTATTTCAGATCTGACAAATGAGACTGAGCCACTGTATTATATTGATGCCAATCCTGGATCACTATAGCCCTTCCCTTGTCAGCCTGATGTATTTTAATATCCGGACAAGCTCGTAAAGTTCGTAATGCTTCAAATTGTCCCTTAGTGATGTTAGAAAAAGATTTTTGGGGCATCCGTGTTTCTAATAAACCAATATCACGAAGAACAAGTTTTTGAAAAGTCTCGATAGTAGGATCCAGGGCACCAGGTGGCATCCATCTAGAAGGATTCTTGATCACAGAGGAATCAACCACCCCAAACTCAGGGCGGTGATGAAAAAATTGAGAGACATACAGTTTCCTAAAAAAACGATGTAATGCTACACGCATCCGAAAAGGATCATACGAAGAAGAAGGTACAAAAGACAGACCCAGTTGTAATACTTGTTGTTGTTCTACTGTCAAAGCAACCCCCGATAAATTAATTATTGCTCCTTCGTGCATGATCTGGTAGTCGGTCCCCTCCGACCTTCTTCGTGATGAGGCGGTCGGCGAGACTGAGAGCGGCCCCTGGGAAAAGAATGTTGCTGTGAGCGACCACGGAATCCCCCTGGAAGATTATCTTCAACGGGGTCAGAAGAGTCTCCACTATCCTCCGTGGATTCATCAAAGGTTACTTGACGTCTTTGACTCTTCCCTGATCGCTTGTTTTTCCGCCAGGTGTAAACCTGATTTTTATCATAATCCGCCGTGTCTCGTCGGAACTTGGCAATCTTCGTCTGTTTAACTGACTCCTTAAATTGTTGTAATTGAACCTTCAGATCTTTCCAGTCCACCTGGAATTTCTCCTGAGTTCGAGATGCCACCAAGGAGACTTTCACTTCTTCAACTCGCTCTTGCACAACCTGCTCTTCTTCCCCAAGGCGTTCTACTAAAAGAGCAATTAGATCCAAACCACACTTATTCAGGAGACTATTCCACGTCATCAGAAATTTCTTGTCGTCCTGAAACATATGTGGAGGTTTTAACACTCTCATTCCTCGAGGAATCATCCATTGCCGTAAATATTGAGCCATAGTTGCTAAATGTAATTGTATACGAATCTGCTTTTTATGAAGATTGGTAAAATCCAACCAGGAGGTAGAAGACAAACTAGCTTCATCATCCGTAGGAGTTAACTCAAACAACACAGGGCGTTGGGCTAATTGAGCTAGTTTCTCCTCCGTAAAGGCAAAAGTGGCAGTATTAGATAGAGACTCAGCTGGTTCAGTGGCCATTGTAAAGCCCAAGGGGCACAAATTGTATCAAACAAAACTAACTAACCCCCAAACATGTTTCTCACCAGTATTCCTAATCGTATTAAGAGTAACACTTATCAAACCCTCTTTTTTGTTGGAACGTACACAATGAAGGTCAGTAGTTAACTGCACCTCCGCACAGTGTATTATTCCTTTTTATTCTTTTTCAAAATTAAAAGGGGTACAAACACCATACCCACACCGGCACCGACATATACCCTACTGGCACGTCTCACACTATGCCTTAGCGCTGAAACCCTATTTATTACACCCACCTCCATTCCCTCATTCATACCCTATATACTCCTCTACAAGGGATCCTTCATCAAATATAGGAACATAAACAACCTAATCCACGTTCCAATGCAAAATGTCTCCACCATTTATGCATACAACAAACACAGCAAAACCCAGACCATTAAATGCTCTCTTGTAAATGCATGCTCAGTCAGGAATAAAGTATCAATCACATTCAATAAGCTTGACATTCTCTGCATCGCGAAAACCTGGCTTGCTGAAACACACGGAACATCTAAACCAGCTGAAACCTCACAACACAGTGTTCCACGGCCCACGTTCCCACCGAAGAGGCGGAGGAGCACTGATAATAGCAAAATCACACCTCAACTTCAACCAACTCAGCGCTAACAGCACAGAGGGAATAGACAATATCTCTATTTCAAACCGACAACTTATTCTTTGTCTTATATATAGATCCCCATTTGCATCATCCAATGACTTATCAACCATACTGGGATTTGCACTTGAAAGCTTGCACCCAAACAAGGATCTCATATTACTTGGAAACTTTAACCTTCCTTCAGCACCAGCCAAGCAAGCCGCCTCATTCCTAGATGCCATGTCTTCAATGGACTTTAACCAAATCATACACACACCAAAGCACGACAGAGGAAATACACTGGATCTCATTTTCATTAATTCCAAGCCCATTCACACCATACTCTCCTCCCCCCCATCCCCACTATCTAACCCATAGTCTGACCAGACACTAAACAATTATCAAATATCATGCACCACCATGACAACCAACCATACCCACCAATATCAAGAATCAAGGCACTTCAAACCTTTCTCTAAAAAAGCATTTATGGAAGAAGTTCTCCCATCACTTGACAACACTACAACTGACATTCATGTCCTAGTATCAGACCATTGGAAAAGCCGCAGCAGAAACCCTAACTCAAAGATCCTCCAACAAACCACAAAAGACACAATGGTACTCCTCTGAACTTAGAACCCTCAAGAGACAACTATGGAAGATGGAATGCAAATGGAGAAAAACAAAGTCATCAGATGAAAAAAACTCCTACATGATACTTCTAATAGAATATTGCCAGGAAACTGACAAGTGTAAAAGATCCTGCCACACAAAAGTCATAAATAAATCCCTCAACAGGCCAAAGCAGCTCTTCCAGATAGTAAAGAAGCTAACAGATCCCCCTCACTCAGCCACCTTGGACTTTTCCCTCGACCCTCAGGCTCTAGCAAGTCACTACAAATCAAACAGCACCTCATGTTCCTCTCAATTGCAGACACCTCTTGCTGTCGTCACCTATAACTCTTAGTCCACCTTCAGCAATAAGAGCAAAGAGAATATTGAACATATCATCACCACAATAAACTCAACCACATCCCCCCTTGAGCCTTGTCCAGTTAGCTGGGTTAAAGCATCCAAAGAAGACCTCAGCTCTACCTTACTAAGAATCACTCAACTATCCCTTCATCATGGTCACATGCCCAAGCAACTTATAATCCTCTGCAATCCATCCCACACTGAAAAACAGAAAGGTTAATCCAAATGACCCTACAACATATATACCCATTGCAAGCCTACCACTCTTATCCAAGTTAATTGAAAAAATTATACAACAGCAACTCCAAGAACATCTTGACACCCATGCTCCATTGGATCCCCAGCAGCATGGCTTCAGGCCAAACCACAGTGTCGAAACACTCCTAACTTCACTACTAAACACTCTAATAAAAGGAACCCAGAAGGCATACCAAGGTTTCATCCTAATATTTCTTGACATCTCAGCTGCTTTAGATACCATCAACCACAGCATCCTCCTGCAAAGACTCCAGTCCATTGTAATCCAAAGCATGGTCCTGAACTAGTTCCATTCATACCTCTGTGATCGTCAACAACAAGTCAAAATAGGATGTAACTCATCTTCCTATCCGCAAGCCCAAGGCGTTCCACAAGACCCTTCCTTATCAGCCTTGCTGTTCAACATCTAGCTGCAACCATTATGCTCAATCATCTGCTCACATAACATCCACTTTCATATCTATGTGGAAGACATAATGATTTACACCTAATTTACCACCAACAACCCAACATATTGAAGGGATAAAAAGCTGCTTTGCAGACATCCTCCCTATGGCTGGCAAACAGCTTCCTAAAAATAAATTATAAGAAGCCTGAAACACTATTCATCACCAGGGATACTAATTTCCAACCACCGACCTCCATAGCATTAAACAACATAAATGTGATTGTTCAACCAAAGGTCAAGTATTTAGGCATCACCCTTGACCAACAATTATCGTTCAAGCCTCACATAAGCTCCATTACAAAAACAATATATCACAAAATCAGAACTCTCCATCACCCTTCCAACTACCTCTCAGCCTTGCAAGCAATCATAACACTCCATTTTGACTACTGCAACTCAATCTGCCAAGGGCTGCTGAAGACAACACTGCTCCCCATGAATACCACTTTACATACTGTGGCACACATAATCCAAGGGGCATCTAAAAATGATCATATAACACTGATCCTCAAACAGCTCCACTGACTGCCATTACTCAGCCACATACACTACAAGATTCTACTCCTGACTTTCAAAATCATAAACAAACAACCCGCTTATTATCTACAAATTCTATTGAACCCCACCAACCCTAACTGAACAAAAAGACCAACCACAATAACTACGCTAAAAAAACTCAAGAAAAAACTAATTGTTCCCAGTATGCTTGCAATAGAGCTTTTGAACTATACGCGCCATCCCTCTGGAGCTCCCTCCCTGGTACTCTCCGATCTACAAATGACCTGTCCACATTTAGGAAACTACTCAAAACCCACCTCTTCACTGAACACTTTGACTCAATTACATAACTCTCACCTTGTTCTCCCATCCAACTGCAACTCCCCCATGAGTCTAAATCCCTGTATGTTAACCCTTTATCCCCCTCCACACAAGTAACTTCTACTGTATATAAGTTCTGCTGTTAAAATCATAATAAGTTGTAAATAAAAATTAACCATGCATTTAAATTCCACTGTTCTATGTTCTTGCAGATCAGATTCACCTTCACTCCTCCCACCGTTCCCTTCGGTCAATCCATCTGAGTCGTATGTCCCTTCCCTCTCCATCACAGGCCCATCTCGAATCTACACGTTCTTCTGCTTTTTTCTTCTTGGGCCCCCGACTCTGGAACTCGCTTCCCCTTGCCCTCCGCCTCGAACCCTCTTATAAAACCTTCAAGACCATGCTGAAGACCCACTTATTCTCCTCTGCTTTTCACCTTCCTCCCCCCCCCTTCTCCCCTATCTCCCCCACCTCGTTGAACGTTGGTGTTTCCAAACCTTCTGTTTCCTTTGTATTATTAGCGCTATGTTTTTGTTTGCTGTATTCCTTCTCTATACTGTTCTATCTCTTTCTTTTCTTTTTACTATGGCGTTCTTTTCCTTTTTCTCAGCAGCCTTATTTTTGATATTGTGAACCACTCTGTGCCTTGTGGTATGAGTGGTATATCAAATGTGTTAATAAAGATAAAGAACTCAGTTTTAATGTACATCGCTTTGACCCAGTGTAAAGTGGTATAAAAACACAGTCAAATAAAATAAATAAAAATTTAAAAAAAAAAACTTTTGTGGCTTCCTTTATTAATTGGCAGCACTTATATAGTTAAGTTTTCAAATCTGGAACTGTAAGTGGCATTTTAGAAGGGATATCTAGTTAAAATCTGGAACATCCAAAGCAGGACATCCAACAACAGGTAGGAGTGACAGCAGTGAAGGGAAGCATGTGTAAGTGCCTTCTGAAATTGCTCTGTCTCCATCCCGAAAAACAAATGTCCCTGTATCCAGTTATGGCGATAGGCCGCATGCAGGTTACAGTGGTGGTTGTTTGTTGTTAAGTGCTGTTGAGTTGGTATCGACTCCTGGCGACCCTCTAGATAGTTGACCTAAACCGTGTTCGGTCTTCAGTCAGGCAGCTCGTGGTTGTAGACGTCCCCGAATTGACACCACAGAACTGGGAACTTGGATGTGCTGGCAGGGGTATTTCAGAAGGGGGGTACTATGCTATAAAGCTTGCAGGTCCCAGCCTGCCATCTGAGATACTCAGACATGTGGCAGTGAACCAGTAATATGTTAGGAATTAGAGGGGGGGTAACCTGCATGACGTGGTGGGTACAACTACTCTAGCCACCTTGCTGGGCAGGCTAGATGGACCATGCTGATATTTATCTGGCATCAAATATTATGTTACTATGTTTGGAATTTGTACTTACGCTCAGGTTTCTTTCGGTGGGAAATAATAGCTGTGGCGATGTAAGAACATTTTGTGCTTCTCTCTGGAAGCATTATATCCATGAAACAAGCACTTTTTTTACCTTCTTCATGCTCAGGAGCAGGTGTAGGCATGGATGTCTCACCAACCAGGTCCAGATGTGCTTATGCTATTCTGAAATCACACCATGACATACATCTCCCTTGCTCCAGACCACGCCGTCACCACACCCCCATGATACATGGACGTTCTCGTGCTGGGGACATCTCTATACCCAGCTTCTAAAATGGCTCTGGGGACGTCTCCATGATCTGCACATCTAAGTGCCCGTTTTCAGATATCCAACTCCCGAATAGGGCTTCTAAAATTCCCCCCCCCCCCCCCATATGAATAAATGCTGCACTTATATATGGAAGTTGTGACATCGCCATTTCAAGTGTAAAATGGCAGCACTGTGAGGGTAACTTTATAAAGTGCATTGCCACAGAAATATATGGGGCCTAATTTCTAGAGTGCAGTACATGTGGACTTTATAAAATAGGGGTGTAAAGATGTGTCTCAATCTAGTCGTGGCAGTTAGGCCTGCTCTAGAGCAGGTGTAAATGCCTGCGCCTAGATTG
Organism: Ichthyophis bannanicus; assembly: GCA_033557465.1. NCBI lineage: Eukaryota > Metazoa > Chordata > Amphibia > Gymnophiona > Ichthyophiidae > Ichthyophis > Ichthyophis bannanicus. The sequence goes on along the minus strand of CM066042.1, from coordinate 117,770,867 downwards.
TTCATAAATGTGCATAAGTTATAATATTTTATACCTTATAGGTATTCTGTCCTGCGAACAGCGGGGATGGATGCCCTGTGGGGACGTCCATCCCCACTATTCACCCCCCTTCCATTCCCAGCAGAAGCCTCCCTCTACGAACAAGGAGTTTGTATGGGGAGAATTAGTCGGGGGCGGGAGGGGGCATTGCAGAGGTGGAGTGAGGGTGGGCAGTCTACAATCCCCAGACATATAGGGCCGATTCTGAAATCAGCCCTGTATGTCCAGAGTCAGAAAACTGGATGGGGGACTTATTTCACCTTGGAGGTAGAATACGTTCCCCTGGATGTCGGGGGGGGGGGGGATTGTAGGCCCGGGCAGCATCAAAAAGGTGAGGGGTGCAGGGGATTCCCTGCAGCCCGACCTTGGCCATGAAAGGCCAGATCAGAGGTTAAACTGCAGGGAAAGGAAAATGTGGTCAGCAGCCGGGGATCGCAGCTCCTGAATGGAGCCGCAGTGCATTGGCAATGGGACGCCGTGACACCATGCAGGAGCCTGACTTGAGTTAGCTGAGCAGGGGCCTGTACATGCAGGCCTATCGGAATCGGGTCCCGGCCTGCACATACAGGCCCACATCCAATTCTGATCCCGCAGGCACGTCTGCCTCTGTGCATCCCGTTCCAAAACTGGACGCACAGGGGCCTGGACGCACTTTATGGAATGTGCCTCTATGCATATAAATTTAGGCTCCACCCGTGTGCTGTATTAGCTCTGCCCCTGTGCACACCAAACTAAAGTAAACGCAAGAGCACTTATGCACACACTTACCAACTAGTGACTGCTTCAAGCGCGCACGTAAGCCCTTTAAAATGGGGATTTCTGAGCGTAGCAAGCTCGTAACTTTCCATGCAGCCCTTATAAAATCAGCCCTTACTTATGGAAAGTGCTGAGTGATGCTGCTCTAGTTTTGCTATGTGCAGCTTTGTAAGATCGCTACACCTCTTGTGCATGCCGGAAAATACATGTATATTTGCCAGTGTCGTCCTGTGTATTTTACAAATGGCTCCATGTCCAGCAGAGCCTTTTGTAAAATACCTGGGAAACAGCAATGTCCCAACTTGGACATCCAGTTTCTCATTTTCAGCTCTTACGGAAAATTAGGTACAGAAATCATTTGCATCAAATCTACAAATATCTGAAGAAAATCTTCTATTAAATCTGCAAGCAGTAGCGTGTCTACTTGTAGGTTAAAATCTTCTAAATATAGTTTTGCCAAATATTCCTTACTTATAGCTGAAACCTCCACTAACACGACTAAACTAATTTCTGCAGATTCCACTGGAAAATAAAGCAGGCGTAGACATAAATCTTGTGAACATAATAATAAAAATTCACAGCCATGAATATAATGTGAATCCACAAACATAAATAAAAATGATTGTTTAAAAATGTCGCCCGGTTTTCTTGTCCTTGGCTGATGACAATAAGCATACAGAAGGGGGCAGAGCTCCATCAACAGAATACAGGAGCCACGTTTCTGTTATACATAAAATATCAACTGTGCCCTTTTCTGCCACTGCCAACTCCCGACTTCATTCATTGCACCTTGTTGCTCTGCAACAAACTATCTGAGTTGGTGCATCAGGCTCCTTCTATGGCCCTATTCTAGTCCAGGCTGAAGATCCTTCTCTTTGAGGCTGCTTTTCTGATCCTGACGCTCCTCATTCTCTTGTCCAGTACTTATGTGTATCTTGCATACTGCAGTCCCAGTTTTACAATGTTTTTTCATCTTGATTACATTGTAAGCTCTGATGAACGGGGACTGTGTCTTACAACTATATGTGCAACACTGTGTATGCTGATTGATATTATTAGTAGTAGTACTAGCAGTAGTAATAATACAGTCATATAAAATAGAAACCTTATTTCAAGGTGAAGTGTGTTTTATTAAAACAAAAACAGATGTGGCAGTAGCCTTAGCATCTATAGCCGGGCCACTTGGCAGTCAAGGATGCCACTCAGGAGGTACCAGGGCAAATGGTCTTCCTCTTACTGTAGTAAGAACAAGCACCATAATGTCCTAAAGGAAAATGCTCTATTATTGTACAACCCAAAACCCAACAAACTGCGATAGAGCAGCAAGCCACACGCAGTGTCATTAAAAGCAAAATGTCATGCTGTGCCAACCTGGGCAGCAAGGGGCACATAAAGGGGTAACCCCTTTGGTTTGCCCCTTTGGGTCACCAGGGCAGCCTCAGTGGCAGTTTTCAGGAAGTTGCTGACCACTAATGATGTCTCTCAGGGGGTTTAGCCAATTAAGGTGCGAATGTAAGTGGAAGCACTAGTTTGGGAAATGCTGAGAAGGCATATTCATAGAATGAATCTTCACTGCATCAGTCAGTTAGGCAAACATTTGCAAAATGCAGAGTGCTTAAATAAAATGCTTTGGTACCACTTGAAACATACTTGGGGGACGGCCTCGCTGATGGTTTTCAAGGTGCCGCTGTCTATCCTTGATGTTTCTCAGGGGAGCCGACTCTGTAGTACCTGAAGATTGGAGAGTGGCCAATGTAATGCCAATTTTTAAAAAGAGTTCCAGGGGTATCTAGGAAATTACAGACCAGTGAGCATGATGTCAGCACCAGGCAAAATGACAGAAACCATTATAAAGAATAAAATTACTGAACAATGTACATAGTTGTGGTTTAATGGCAGAAAGCCAACATGGTTATAACCAAGGAAAGTCTTGTCTCAGCAATTGCTTATATTTTTTTGAAAGTGTGAATAAACAGATAGATAAAGATGAGCCGGTTGATAGAGTAGATCTTGATTTTCAGAAAGCCTTTGACAAAGTTCCCCATGAGAGATTCTTGGGGAAATTAAAAAGTCATAAGATAGGAGGCAGTGTACTCTTGTGGATTAGGAACTGATTAAAACAGGGGTCTCAAACACGCGGCCCGCAGCCCGCGACGCCACGACTTTTTTCGTTGGTTTTACTTTTCTCACCTGATTGCCAGCACGGCCGCGTGGGGTTAAAAAATACTATCTCTAAAGTCGTCTTCTCTCTCCACATGACCCGAGTCACGAGCCTGCCCTCAACCAATTAGAGACAGGAAGGAGGGGGGGCAGCCAGCCGAACGCCACGAGGCACCACGCGCCCTCGAGGATCCATTTTGTGCACAGCTCTCCGCGGCAGGTATGGAGGCAGTCTGCCCTGCCCCGGAATTCCCCGATGTTAGCCAGCCCTGCCTCCCTCAGTCCCTCTCCTCTTCGGCTTTCCGAGCCGCGAAGGGAGAGCTTCTCCCTCGCGACTCTGTTAAGCTCGCCGGGGCAGATGGGAAATTTCCCATAAGCCTCAGCGGGCTTAGCAGAGTCGTGAGGGAGGAACTCTCCCTTCGCGGTTCTAAGCCAAAGCGGAGAAGGACTGAGGGAGGGAGGGAGGGAAGCAAGCAAGCAGGCAGGCAGGCAGGCAGGGAGGGAGGGCTGGCTCTGCCGGGCAGGGGGGGCCCCGCGGGACATTCGATTTTGCCACGGCTGATGGGGGGGGGGTTAGGACTGGTAATGTGCTGTGGGTTGATGGGGGGGGTAGGACTGGTAATGTGCTGTGGGTTGATGGGGGGGGTTAAGACTGGTAATGCCACTGGGGGGGTTTAGGACTGGTAATGTGCTATGAGTTGATGGGGGGGTTAGGACTGGTAATGCCACTGGGGGGGGTTTAGGACTGGTAGCGTGCTGTGGGTTGATGGGGGGGGTGTAGGACTGCTAAAGCCACGGGGGGGGTTGTAGGTATGGATGTGCGGTGGGTTGTTGGGGGGGTTAGGACTGGTAATGCCACTGGGGGGGTTAGGACTGGTAATGTGCTGTGGGTTGATGGGGGGGTAGGACTGGTAATGCCACTGGGGGGGGTTAGGACTGCTAATGTGCTGTGGGTTGATGGGGGGGTGTTGGGCATGGTAATGTGCTGTGGGCAGAAGGGGGGGTGTTAGGACTGGTAATGCCACTGGGGGGGGTTAGGACTGGTAATGTGCTGTGGGCTGATGGGTGGGTTTAGGACGGGTAATGCCACTGGGGGGGTTAGGACTGGTAATGTGCTGTGGGTTGATGGGGGGGGTAGGACTGGTAAAGCCACTGGGGGGGGGTTTAGGACTGGTAATGTGCTGTGGGCTGATGGGGGGGTTAGGACTGGTAATGTGCTGTGGGCTGATGGGGGGTTTAGGACTGGAAATGGGCTGAGTGGAAGGGGGACTTGAACTGCAAATGGCTGATGGGGAGGGGGGCTTGGAATGGAAATGGGCTGTGAGGGGAGGGAGCTAGCACTGGAAATGGGCTGAGTGGGGGGGGAGCTAGGGTTGGAAATGGGCTGATGCAGGGACTAGAAAGGAGCGGATGCTGGGTGGGGCTGGAACTAGAAGGGAGCTGATGTTGGGGGAGGATTAGAATGGGATGGAGCTGGGAAAGTGAAATTGAGAGGAAAAAAATATTTTGTGCAGGAAGGAAGACAAATCTACAATTGGCCAGATTTTGGGAGAGTAAGTGGAGATTGAGGATGGAGGGGTAATATTTGAGTGGATAAAATAGGAATGAGGAAAGAGCAAAAGGAGAAAGATTAGTATGTTAAAGCAGATGTAGAGAGAGAATGAAAAAAAAACCTAGAAGAGAGAAGAAAGGACAAATGGACAGCAGACGATGGAGAGTTAGCAGAAGACACGAAGAAACCATAAGAAAGTGGCTGAAACAATTGCAACTGAAAAAAAATGCACAAAAGGTAGGAAAATATCTCTTTATTTTGAATTTATTAACTGGAATATGTCAGCTCTGGGAAATGTGCATCATTAATGTCTGTGCTTTGTTTAGTACAGGAAATTAATTTATAGTTTTATTTCTACAGTGTTGTTGTACATTCCAAGTTTGGCTTTTGGGGTTCCCAATTTAATTATTGTCTTCCTGTTTCTAAATTGTGATTCCTTGTTTGGTGATGGTCTATGTTCTGCATGTGTAACTGAGCTGAGGTATTCTGTTTATGTAATTCCTATTTGACATTGCTACTTGTTCTCTTTTCCCAGTAGATCATGTATTGTTGTTCTCTGAAATGTATTGATTTAATATTTGCAGTGTTGCCTTTTGATAGGTAGGGTCTGGTGCTTTGTGAGTCCTGGTAGTGCTGTTATGATATGGGGGGTTTGCTATGGGTTCTAAATGGGCAGTGTTTGTAGTAGTTCCTAATGTGCCTGGCGGTTGGCACTGGATTATAGTAATATAGAAATTGTTTAGTCTTTCTTTATCCATACACTCATTATGCAACATTATGCAAATATTTATGCAAATGAGGCCCCTTATGCAAATGAGGCCCGTGTCTTATGTGGCCCCCGGGTTACTTTACAAGTCCTCATTTGGCCCTGGATTAAAAGATAGAAAGCAGAGAATAGGGCTAAATGGACAGTTTTCTCAATGGAGAAATGTGAATAGTGGAGTTCCCCAGGAATCTGTGCAGGGCCCGCTTCTTTTTAACATATTCATAAATAACCTGGAAATGGGAATAACGAGTGAGGTGATCAAATTTACAAATGACACCAAATTATTCAAAGTTGTTAAAACCCAAGAGGATTGTGAAAAATTGCAAGAGGACCTTGATAATTGGGAAACTGGGCGTTCGAATGGCAGATGACATTTAATGAGGACAAGTGCAAAATTATGCACTTAGAAGAACAACCCAAACTACAGTTAAACAATGCAAGGTTCCACATTAGGAACCACCAACCAGGAAAAGAATATAGGTGTCATCATGGATAATACTACTATAAATCATTTATATTGCAAAATACGTTGAAACCCTCTGCCTAGTGTGCAGCGGCAGCCACGAAAGCAAATAAAATGCTAGGAATCATAAAGAAAGGAAGAGAGACTAAAACCAAAGATATTATAATGCCTCTGTATTGCTCCATGGTGTGACCACACCTTGAATATTGTGTGTGATTCTGGTTGCCATATCTTAAAAAGAATATAGCAGAATTAGAAAAAGTACAGAGAAGAGCGACCCAAATGGTAAAGGGGATGGAACGATACCCCTATGAGGAAAGGCTTAAAAGGTTAGGGTTCTTCAACTTGGAAAAGACCAAGCTGAGGGGAGATATGATAAGAGTTCTATAAAATAATGAATAGAGTAGAACGAGTAATTGTAGGTTGGTTGTTTACTCCTTCAAAAAGTAGAAAGATTAGGGGACATACAATGCAGCTACAATGTAGCACATCTTAGGGGGGAGTTTACTAAACGGCGGTAGCAGACTCCGTGCAATATCGGAGCCACGGCCCCATTTCAATGGGACCGCGGCTCCGATATCGCACAGAGTCCACTACCGCCATTTAGGGGCTTGTTTACAAAGCCACAGTAGCGGTTCACGATCGTTATCGGAGCCACGGCCCCATTGATTTCAATGGGGCCGCGACTCCGATAACGATCGCAAACCACTACCGCGGCTTTGTAAACAAGCCCTTTAGTAAACATCCCCTTAAGACTAATGGTAGAAAATATTTTTTCACTCAATGTGTAATCAAACTCTGAAATTTGTTATCAGATGATGTAGTAAAAGCTGTTAGTGTAGCTGGATTTAAAAGAGAGTTGGACAAGTTCCCGGAGGATAAGTCCATAAACCCATTATTAAAGAGGACCAGGGAACTCCACTGCTTACCCATTGGACAAGCAGCATGGAATTTGTGTATCTTTTGGGAACCTGACAGGTACTTGTGACCTGGATTGGCCACTGTTGGGAAAAGGATACTGGGCTTGATGGACCCTGGGTCTGACCCAGCATGGCATCTCTTATTTATGTATTTATTTATTTAGCTAAGCTTATATACTGCTTAGTCTAAAAGTCAAAGCAGTTTACAGAAAACAAAACGCCAAAAAAAGAGACAGCTGAGGAGAGATATGGCAAGAGTTAAGTTCTCTTAAGTAAGTTGCCAGTGGAGCTCCACATTTAAGCTGCCATCTTCTGAAGTGATATCACTTCCTTCCTAACCATTTCCAAAGAGGGTCTTGTATTTAGACCCTGGGACTATGGATGACAATGTCTGCCAACAACGGTCATAACAAACTCCTGCAACACAGCTTCTTCCAAGCTCAACATTCTGTCCATTATGATTGTGGAAGCTGCACTTTGGGATTTATTTATTTATTTATTTAACGTCTCTTCTATACCGTGCTATTCAAATCAGTGCGGTGTACATTTAACCAAACCTTATACAATGCAGTTGGGGCTGCATTGTATTTACAATAAACAGGAACTATAACTTGGACATAACTGGGGTAACTTTCTACAACTTATTTACACTAATAAATGTACTGTACACACTGAAAATTTACACGGAGTTGCACCGATGGGGCTAGCTGCCCTCTAGTATGCTGGGTGTGCTGTTGGGGGAGTCTTGGTGATTGGGGTGACTGTTTGCGAGCTGTCCTTTGAAGCTGTCGTCTGAGTACTGCCGTATGCATAGGTGGTGCTTCTGTGCCTTCCTGAACTGGGCCAGGTCGGAGATTGCTCGAATGGATGTGGGGAGGGCATTCCAGCATCTGGGTGCATAGAGCATGAACGCTCTATTAGATGTCGCCTGGGTGCATTTCGTTGTTTCCTTTGGGATTATCAGTGTATTGATAACTGTGGATCTTCTGGATCTGTTCAGGGGCGTGGGGTGGATTGCTTGGTGATGGAGGTGGAGGGTTGGTTGTTTATGGCCTTGAAGGTCATTACTAGGATCTTAAAACGTAGTCTGCTGTGGATTGGTAACCAGTGGAGTTTCTTCAGAATAGGTGTGATGTGGTCCATTCTTGAGATTCCGTATAGAATTCTGGCGGCTGCATTCATTGCAAGCTGGAGTGGATTCAGTGAAGCTTGTGGGAGCCCATATAGAATTGCATTGGCGTAGTCGAAGTGTGGGATTACTAGGGCTTGATAGATTGTTCGGAAGTCCTCAGGGTCCAGTAGAGGACGTAGATGTCGTAGTGTCCATACTTTATTGTGTATTGTCTTGACTGTGTTTCTTATGTGGGTTTTCATGTCCAGCCGTTGGTCCAAGGTGACACCTAGGTAACGGATTGTGGGTTTGGCTATCAGCTTGGTGTCCTTCACCTTTAAGGAGGCTGGAGGGGTGAAACTTTGGTTCCTCGTGATGAAGAGGACGTCTGTCTTATGATTTATTCGGAGATTTTGCATTTGGAGCCAGTCAGCAACGGCGTCGAAGCAGCTTGTTAGTGGGGAGAAGTCTGGCTGGTCCATTGCAAATGTCATGTATAGTACATCGTCTGCATAAACCAGGCAGGTGACGTTAAATGAGTGGATCAGGGCGCAGATGGGCTGCATGTATATGTTGAACATCAGTGCCGATAGCGAGGACCCCTGTGGCACACCCTGTTTTTGTTGGAACGGTTCCGAGGTTGTGGTGCCAGTTCTTACGTGCTGCCATCTGTTGTTCAAGTAGGATTTGCACCAGCTTAGAGCTGTGTCCTGTATTCCCTTTTCCTCGAGACGTCCCAGGAGTATCTCGTGGCTTACGGAGTCAAAAGCCGCTGCGATATCCATGAAGATAAGGACAAAGCCTTGTCGAATATTGTCAGTTCCCGAGATTATGGTATTGAAGAGGGTGGTGAGGAGGGTTTCAATACCATGTGCCTCCCTGAATCTGTGCTGGCATGGGTCCAAAGGGGCGGCAGACTCAATATGGTGTTGAATTTGGCGTTGGACTACTTTTTCAATTATCTTGGCGAGAAGTGGGATGCACAACTTAGGAGGATTCTGAATACAAAACAATTCCTTGTGAATGTCTTCACCCATGACTGACACCCTAAAATCAGAATTGACCTCATTTCACATTCATGGCCATCAATATGGTCAGGACCAGTGCAAGAATATTAGATGTCCTAGGCAAACCTTTGACCTTGGGCCCTCTCGTAATTAGCTTTGAGACCCCTATTGCATCTCCTTCCCAAGATTTTGTTTACTAAACTCAATAATAATCCTCTCAATATCATCCCTCCCAGAACAAACCTATAAAAATGCATCACACTTTTAAATATTAAACTTTGTTTTGTAAATATACACATAATCAGAGATACTTCAAAAAGCCACTAACAGGGGCCCATTCTTCCTGCACTGATGACTCTTTGGGGTATGTTTCTTAAGCCCGTTAACTGTCTTTGCATGCTAATGCAGGACTGTCATGCCACAAAGATAGCTAATGCAGGAGAAATGCAGCTACTGTGGGCCTTTTTCTATGATAACTGCCTTTTGTGCAGTGGCTGTTCGCATGGGTGGAGAGTGGATGTTCCATTTCAAGCAGCGACCACAGGCATTCACATTGCACGGTAGCCGCACCGTCTTCAGGCTTCACAGATTCAGCTATCGCTCCTCAATGGGTGGCGTTAGCTGCATGCGTGAAGCTGGTCCCCTGCGATCCCAGCGTTTTCACCATGGTATCTGCAAGGGAAATTCTGAGACTGCCCCTTGCACATACCACAGGACCTTTGCAGCTATCTCCCAGCATTAAATGCGAAGGCCGTTCCCGCTTTGGTAAACAGACCCCTTTGAGTGTGTGGCTGCCAGAACCCTTTCCTTTGCTTTGACTGGAGCTGCTCTGCTGCCCCCTGCTTTTGCCTAGTGGTTGGGCGGTCCTGGATGTAGTCTCTTAAGAACACTTCTGAATTACTGTAGGATGTATCCGTGTTCTGTACAATCTGCATCTCATCAGTCATCGCGTTGAACATATGTGTCCATAAATCAGGTTCTTTATTGTTCCCCTTAGACCTCTCACCACTGAGTTTTGGTCTGCAAACTCGCTCATTGTGCAAAACTGACACATTTTTTTCTTTTAAATCTGCAGCTGAAGCACAAGTTTGAAAATTCAACCCTCCAGGTTGGCTGCTGAGTGACTTTCTTCTTGCAGCTGACAATATCCACCTCAGGATTTCTGTTGTGTTGTGCAGTGCCATGCATGCCCAGCTGTCAGTCTTCTCCTGTGCTGTTGCAAGGATCAGATTTGCTTTATTTTAGACCCCACAGACTATAGATGCCTATGAAACATGTTGTTTAAGTATTTGCAGAATTTGCAGTGCCCTGTGATTCTATGCGGCTCAGCCAAGTGGGTGGCAATGCTCTCATTACAGCCCTACTTCCACTTTGGAAAATGAAAGCTTTGCACAATGATGGATGGAGTCGCTGAGAAATCTGCTTTTAGAAACAACTAAGATCTCTTTGTATGTCTTAGTGTTTGTCAGAACTGGCAAGCCCAGTGGACATATGATGGTATATATTTTTTCCACACAGATCGTCAAGAGAAGGTTCTCTTTCTGTTCAAGGATCTCACTCTTTGCTCCATATAAGAATCCCAAGCACTGGGCTGTCCCACATCAAATTCCTGAATGTTACCATAGCTGCAAGTGAATGTGTTGCTTTGATTTCTAAGCATGCTTCTGCCCTCTAAGTGCTGGCCGATTGTGCTAGACTAATCGATCAAGATCAAGACAGGTTTTATTTGTCTGTGTTTGGCATATGAGGAAACCCTTCCCTGCAATTTAGTGTTTGTCCACAAGAGGTCACATAGAGCTGCTGTACCAGTTTCACTGCTTGCAAATCAGGGGGAGAGAGGGTGGGTATGTGAGATCAATGACTCGGTCATATATCAAGAAGTCTGTGGCAAGATGACATGTGTAACTCTCAAAAGCTTCCTACAAATACTTTTCAATGTAGCCCTGTAATCATACCAGTATGTTCTCTGCCTTTTGCTTCTAGTTTACAGAGACCCCTGTTCCTGCTCAGACACTGGTCAGGCTTATCCTCTGTGCGTGCACCCCATCCCCCTTTGGCTATGGGCCATGCTGCTCACAACAGGATTGCAGGATGTGACTGGGGCCGACTTGAGACCTTAATGCTGGCCCTTGATCTGCAGTGCCCAAAGTCCTAACTGGTCTGTTTCCTCTCTTGCTTTTATTTCTATGTCTCCTTTCTAATTTTATCATGACATGTTCATATTTTAGTTCTTCTCTTCTTACACAGTTTATGCGCCCCTCTCTCTCTGATATATTTAGGTCCTGATCTATCTAGGTCTTTCCCATAAAGACAGAATGGGAGAAAAGCCTTAGTGCCTCATGTCCTGAGATTTGCAATGGACAAACTGGGGGGAGGAGCAATAGCTTCCTGAGAATGGCATGGGGGGGGGGGCAAGATTAAGGATTTTAATTGCCCCTAAAGTATCTAAAACAATTGATTTTGCCAACAATGCTATTTTAAGAAGGTCTCTCGTCAACTTCACTAACTGAGCTAATCCAGATGACACCCCACAACAGAGACAGAAGGTCAGTAGCTCAAAACACCTTGATAGTCCCAAGATCTATAACTAAATGCTCCAAGTCAACATCCAGCAGGACTTTCAATCTTTATGCACCGGTGATCTGGAATAACCTCCCTCACAACATTAGATCAATCCCAGACATATTCCAATTCAGGAAGGCCGTGAAACACTACCTCTTCCTCATACATTACCCTGAACCTAATAGAAACTCAGCACCATTTGCCGAATCCACCCAAATCACTACTGTCTAAAACCACACAAACACATGATCAGCCTACAAATTGTATATATTGTATATTTTATGGTTGTACATAGTTACCCTGTTAGCCAAGTTGATTATCCTGTTCATATGTAAACACAAAGTACTATTGGAAATGTGTATGTTCACTGTTTATTGTAAACCGCGCTGATGCTGAATAGCGCGGTATAAAAGAGACTTTAAATAAATAAATAAATATCTCATAGCAGATCCAGAACCTTCTTTACCACCTCCCTATATCCCTGGGACTGCAGTTTGCTATTCAGCAAAAAAACACATTTTTTATCTGTCTGGCACTGATGGCTTATCAATACTTCAAGAGCACAGGTAATGAGAAAGGGAGGTGACTGTATTTTCCCATCTGTAAGTGCTTTTGTTTCATTTCTTACCAGTGCTCTGGCCTGTCACGTCCCCGTGCCAACATTTCACTGCAGTCTCTTTCATTCCCTCATCCTTTCCAATATCAGAGCTGCCAATCTACCCTGTTCCAGCAGGGAGACTTTTTAGACAGTCCTGGTTTCAAATTTACATCCAAAGCATTAGGGTATTGGTGGTCTCTGATTCTGCTCAATACAATCAATGATGCAGGTCCCCTAATGCCCCGGAAGGGGTTGTCAGAAATACAGGGCTAGCCTAAAATCTCCCTCCTGGGTCTGGCTCAAGAATACTGTTTGCTTGTCATTTAAAAATGTTAAGAATGCCAAGCTGAGTCCAACCAAAGGTTTAGCAGCTCAGCATCCTGTTTCCAATAGTGGCTAGTCCGGGTCACTAGGAAGTACCTGGCAGATCCCAAAAATAGATCAGTTTCTCGCAACTCCCTCCCAGGAATTAGCAGAAACGTTCTGAAGTCTAATTAGCTAATAATTTAGTTATGGATTTCTCCTCTAGGAGTTTGTCCAAACCCCTTTTAATACAAGCTATGTTGGGTATCTTGACCTCATCCTCTGCCTACAAATTGCACAGTCTGATTGTTCATGCAATGAGGAAATGCTTTCTTCAGGTTATTTTAAACTCTGCTACCTGTTCATTTTATAGAGTGTGTTCCTTAGTCTTGACTGTTTTGCAAAATGTATTATTCGGAGCTTCTGTGTTTTGGTTTTTTTTCTTTAATCCTGCTTTACAGTGTAGCACCTGGCTGACCCCTGAGAGAAAACAAATCTATTTGAAAGGAGGAGAGACAGGTTAAAGGTCAGCCGCATGTAAAGTGACGTGAAGTGGTCCCTCCCTCCTCCAGTCCAGGTACTGGACTTGCCTGGATTCTAATTAAGCATTTATTTAAACATTTCTATATACCGCTTCATCATACAATCAAAGTGATTTACATTTAACGGAGAACTAGAACTATTACATTATAACCACTGAATTGTATTCACATTTAACTGGGATCTGGAACTATTACATGGTAACCGTTTAATTATAAACAAGAAATGTAACAGTCAGCTCTGCTACTACCCAGAACTTAGAGAGAATCTGATTTAGCTCACATCAAGGGAAGCAGTGTGGTGCGTAGGTTGGAGAACTGGGCTGTGATTCTGCGGGTTTTCTCTCTCTCCCATCTTCTTTTAAAAGACTTCCATCAGCTTGTTTGGCTACTGAGGAAGCCATCCAGTTCCTAGATACAAAAGACATTGCCTTAGCACAAGATTGAAACTTGTGAGCAGTAGCGACAGTCATCAAGGTTTTTGTTCTGGCTACTTTCCAGTTTTCACTGACTCCTCAGAGTGCTGAGTCCTGCTAGTAGCAGACAGAGGACTATTGTATTCAGTATGAAAGCTGCTTCCTGTGTTTTATCAGGGATTATCAGTAAAAAAAAAAAAAAATGGAAAATAGAAACAAATCTCAGCATTTTATGGTTTATTTCCTTCGTAATATATCGCTTCTTGAGCAGAGTAGCGAAGCGGTTTACAATAAAATAAATGAGTCAGGAAAAGGAACTACAAATTGGTACAGCAAAGAAGGAATAAAAGAAAAGGAGAGAGCAAAGAGGATACAGTTGTTATTACACAAGTCACTGCTTTACACATAATTCCGTAGCACAATTGCAACACGGACAAACTCCATAAAGCTTGCAAAGTAGTGAATACAAGGTCTATTTAAATTCTGTGAGGTACCAGCTACTTTCCCAGTTCCACTAGCATCCTTCCCAGAACCAGGCAGAGACTGAGACCAGAATCGCATCTCAGTGACCAGCCAGAGTCCAAGAGCAAGGTCCACCTCGGAGCACAATTAGAGGCCAAGAGCAGGATATATCTTGGGTCTAAATCCTGACCCCCTTCTTCCACTTACCCAGGGCTGAGAAGCTACAGGGGCAATTTTCAAACAGTATGATGCACTCACTCATATGCTGGGTATATTTTCAGCTACTGTACAGATAGCATTGGGATGACAATGGGGAGTTGCGATTTGGACATCCAAGAAAGTGCATGCGGATGTCCGAATCATAGAGATGTCCCCGGAGTCATTTTACAAATGGCTTTTAGAGATGTCTCTGGTGCAGGGATGTCTAAGCGGTGGAGGTGGTACAATGGACTTCAACATCCTTGCTTGCTTTCAGAAACGGGGACGTCTGTGACCCCATCCAAGTTTAGACCTGCTGCAAGCACAAAGAAGCATCAGGAAAATGCTCGTTTTGACTGTACAGCATGCAAAGGGTATAGAGAATATAGCACTGCAGCATCCCCGGTACTCTGCGCAATCACAATGACAGCAGGAACGGGGTGCGAACCCTGGTTTCCCTGTTCCTAACCCACTGTCTAAGCATTAGGTTACTCCTAGATGTCCATGATCGGGAATACTCTTCTGGGGATGTCGATGTAGACGTCCATACCAGGCACATGCACATTTGTGAAAGCGTGCCTGAACTTGGACGCACCTGCTGGTTTTTCAGGTGTTCTGGCTTGGATGATCCAGATTGCACTTGGACGTCATTTGTAAAATGCCCCTTCACATAATCTAACTGCTCCAACATTATCTGTATAGTGAAGGGACGGAAGAAGGATGGATGGCTGTGATATTCCACTTTGGGATAAATTCTGTGGACAGTTTAGGCCTTCTGAACAGCAGGTCCAAACTAGACCTCTAGCGGCAGTGATGTCCACCTCCGTATATATTCAGTGCCACTGACCACAAATAGAGTGGTGTTGAATCTATATATTAATTTAAATACTGCAGCTGGTATTCAGATTGATACGGTGCCCACCACTGCTGATGAATACTCCTGCATAAATGATCTCCACCCTTTTAGTTTGATTGTGTGTAGGCCATGATGCCATTAAGTTCTCAGTGCGTGTGAAGCGGCATACGTGGCGTGTGAAAGCCCTGCAGAGCCTTGCATCCAGATATTATTATTCTGATTCAAAGAAAGCTATGTGACACCCAGGGCCGCTTTTACCTATGGGCAAAAGGGGCAGCTGCCCCAGACCCCTGCACAATGGGGACCCAGCTTCCCATGGGCAACAGCTGCCCTGCTCCAGCCCCTGCGGCTATTGCCACTGCTGCCGCCCCTCTCTGGAATGCGCAGCGGTGACAATACATAGAAACATCACTGCAGCGCTGGAGTTACCTTCTTTTATGGCATCACGGTGCTGTTTGCACTTCCACTTCTGCCCCCCCCCCCCCGATTCATTGGAGGGGGTGGAGGTGAAAGCACAAAGCACCATAGCACCATGAAAGAAGGTAACTGTGGCACCGTGGTGTCTTTTTTATGTGTTGCCACCACTCTGCATCCCGGAGAGGGGCAGCAGCAGCCGTAGGAGAGAGATCCACTTAACCCTCCATAGCCCATGTTCCCTGTAAAATAGTTATCTCCAAGTTATAATGCCCTGTTCAATGTAATTTCAGTTTGTTCAATGTAAACCGCACTGATGCATAATAGCGCGGTATATAAGAGAATATAAATAAATAAATAAATAAAATAAATAAAGAGGGGAGGTGCACAGATGAGGGGAGGCCTTGTGAAACGTTTGCCGCGGGGCCCCATAAGGCGTTGAAGCGGCCCTGCAGATGACCTGCGAAGAACCCTGGATTCTGTGCTATGATTTGCCTCTGGCTATCACACCTTGTGCACAGATCGAGGAACACACCACATGAGCGAGCGGAGTGGTGTGCTGGTGAGACAGGATCCTAGGAGGGGGGTTAGAGGCACCAGATAAGGGGTTGCCACCAATGGCCCAAAACTATAATTTCCATAAGGAACATTTGACTCTGCTAAGCCCTCTGTCTACTAAATTACAATCATCCAGCTGATATAACTGGTTTCATTCTGAAATATAACCAAGCCTCTCTGTTTCCCTTCCCCCAGCACCAAACTGCCACTCTTGCAAAAACTCTTCATTGAAAAATTGAAATGTACACGGAGCTGCCAGAGGTTAACAATACATTAAGACCACTGTAATCAGTCTTAACCAATCTTACAAATGAGCCTTCTCAGAGTGGGAGACAGCAGTGCTAAATTAAATATTCCTAATGGACAGTGAGGAAATATATTGAAACAATTAATGTAATTGAAAGGCATTGGAGAAAAAAGCTGTAAAAAGGCCATAATGGTCCCTCTGGCAGCTATAAGTAGGGCAGAGTGAGAAATGTCGCTTGAGCCTCAGCTTTCCGTCCTGCAGGAACAGTTACATACCCACGACCTACCCTCTCGCTTAGATCTCATCACAGGCAGCGTCACACGTGCAAGAGACACCCTTCACTCAAGAAGCACCAACGTTAACAATGGCAGCCCCCACCCCTCCCCAGGAACAAAAGGTGCTGAGGGTCAAATGACGGCCTTATGAATACCCAACAACAATGCAGTAATGACTTCTCCTCACCGCCGTTCCCGCCAAGCTGCGTGGAGTCGCTGCTGCTGGTAGGGGGAGCTACTGCAATATCACGTTTTTAGTAGCAAGGTATCTCCCTCTACCGGCAATATCATGGCTAGGACTCCTGCACAGTTTAAGCAAAATTAGGAGTTTCTCCAAATGTAAAACTATCCTGACTTGTATATGACCTGGTCACTAAATTGAATCAAGTTCCTACTGGAAATGTGCTGGTATCCATGTTTTCACCAGTAGGGGCAACACTGGCTTCTGTGTCTAGACGAGGTAGTGTATGTAACACAGGGGAACATTGCCCCTCATAACGCTGTCAAGCAGGTCTGTGTATGAGTGATGGTTGAGAGTGCGCTCAAGCCGAAGCAGGCCTCAAAACATTTATGCAAAGATAAACAGAGCAGAAAAGATCACTGCAAAATTTAGCTCCAGATTCTGCCAATGTTTGTTATTTCAGGAGAGCAGTTTGCAAGAGATGGCCTTCTCTTACTCTCTTCATGATGCACTTGTAAACCAGGATTTTTTTGTATTTCCAGCTGCACTTTGAAGCAGATGAAACATGTCTGGAAAGGGATCTTTCTGAGTCAGTTATTCTCTGTTTTTGAATGTGACTCAGAAATGTTCAGTCCAGATTCAATTTTTCAATATTCTGGAATCGTGGATGGGGGTGAATACGTGGTGACCCTCAGTCTTTGGCATTGGTCTTCACACTTCAAAAAGACCTTTGGGGATACTGCAGCCTGTTACATGATCTCCTCTGCGTAAGTGTTCGTACTTGGCTGAAGTTCCAGGATGGAGGGCTCTGCTCCCTCAGGTTCAGAATTGGAGGCAGCCCTCAGTGAATGAAGCTCTAGATAAAGAAATGCATCCTATCATGACCCCCCTGAGGAGAGCCCTTCCCAACAGAATCAGTAGTGAGTGAGGTAAAAATAGACATTCCCTGATCTACCTTTCTCTGGGATACTTTACATCCTTCCTGACTATGGGCCAGACTGGAAGAATAAATGAACAGCCCTCTGGCTATGGGGTCATTCACCTTTAGCTCATCACTTGGCATCTGTCCTGGTCTGAGAGGAGATGAAGGTCCTCATTCGTTTAATTTTAGTTTAATTTATTTTTATTTTATATTTATTTATTTAACAGGTTTTCTATATTGTCTTATCCTTCAATCAATGCGGTTTACATTGTAACTTCGAACAGATCACATTGCAACAATGAGAGAGGGAAGGGGAATATGGCATGTGGGAATTGCCAAACAACATAACTTATATACATTATGTACATTATGAGGTGGGGGGGGGATAGAAGGCCTGGGAATGATTAGCTAGTGTGGGCTTAAGTGCATCCTAGGGCCAGGGGCACCGCTGGAGGGGGATACTACACGCTAGGTAATGCTACCAAAGTGTTCTGTATATTGGAAAGGTGTTTTTTTTTTTCTGAAGTCCTTGGCATCTATTGTGGCTCTTCAATTGTCCGGTAGGGAATTCCATAGGGCTGGAACATTGAGGGAGAATGCCCTTCTGGAAGTGGACTGCTTAGACTTTGTGTAGGCGCTGGGTGTAATTCTAAGGTTTGACTGGTTGTGTCTTCTCGGTCGGTTGTCTAGGTCTCTTTTGATTAGGATCTTCAGGATGTCAGCCGATGTGTTCTGTAGGATTTTGAAGATGTTAAGCGCTATCTAAAACTTGGTGTGGGAGTGAACTGGGAATCAGTGGTTCAAAATGGGCGTAATATGATCATGTCTTGCTGACCTGGTGATGATGCATACAGTGGTGTTCTGTGCCATTTGCAAAGGATGAATGATTTGCTTTGGGAGGCCATGGTATAGAGAGTTGCAGTACTGCAAAATAAGTGTTACAACAGCTTGGCATAATGTGCGGAAATGATCCTGGTTGAGGAAGGGCTTCAGCCTCCTGATGATTTTCATCTTGTGGTATGCATTCCTGGTCATCTTGTTGATGTGGGATTGTAGGTTCAGGTTTTGGTCAAGTGTGACTCCTAAGTATTTGACTTCTTCCTTTACGGATATGCTCCTAAGAGGTAACTCGATTGAGTGTGGGTGTGTAAATGAAGTGTTCCTCATGATAAATAGAGCTTGTCTTATTGTAGTTTATGTTTAAGTTGTTGGTGGTGAGCCACTTGGTCATATTCTCTAGTCATCTGTTATTATTGAGTAGACCAGCTTATCTAGGTTGACTGGGGTGTAAATCATGATGTCATTGGCATATACCTTGTATTGAATGTTATATTTTCTGATGAGCTTGCAGATAGGCTGTATGTACAGGTTGAAGAGCAGCATTAATAAAGATGACCCTTGTGGTGTTCCCTGGTTTACTGGGAATGAGGTGGATTTGGTCGCTCTGCATTTGACTTGCTATTGTCTGTTGCTTCCGTATGAATGAAACCACTTAATTGCAATGTTGTGGAGGCCAATGTCCTGTAGACATTGAAGGAGAATACTGTGGGATACTGTTTCAAAAGCTGATGAGATGTTGTCAATGCCTATGATTAAACTGTTGACAAGCGATGTAAGCAAGGTTTCTTCACTGTGGTTAGGCTTGAAACCACGCTGGTGGGGGTTCAGTGGTGCATGTGAGTCTGCACGGTCTTGTAACTGTACTGTTTTTTCAATGATTTTGGTAATGAACAGTAGCCTCAAAATTGGTCAATATGTTTCCAGGTCATCTGTCCAGAGAGGCATGCTTGAGGATTGGCCAGATTGTTGCCTGTTTGAGAATCGCTGACATGTAACCTTGGGTAAGGGATGATTGTACTATTATGTGGCTAGTGGCAATTAGGCGGCTTACAAAGCAGTAAAAAAATTAAGTAACACAGGACCACAAGACAACCAAGGAAAATAAGAACAAGGATGGGAGAGAGACAAAAGGGGGGGGGGGGTCTAAGTTACACTGAATGGTGAAAGCACAAGTAAAGGAAAAGAATAGGGAGGGGAGTGAAGGGAAGGGAGATGAGGACACATCACATGGCCATTGCTGCCCAACAGAAAGGCAGGAAGGGCAGAAGGAAGGAATCAAGATCAAGAGAGGGAACCAGAAGGAAAGGCCAAAGAAAAAAGGTACATTTTTAGCTGGGACTTAAAGCAAGAGGCAGAAAGTTGGGACGAAAGAATGAAGGGAAGAGAGTTCCAGAGGGTGGGGTGATTATCTGAAAGGCAGATGAACGAGCAGCAACTGAATGGACAGAGTGAATGCCAGGGAGTCGGGACCTCGAGCAGGTGTGAAGAAGAAGAACGAAGAGTACGTGAGGGAGTGTATTGTGACAAAAGGTGGGACAGAAAAATAGTGTGACCAGTGCGGAGAGCATGGAAAGCTAATAGGAGAACTTTGTACTTGATGATGCTATATTGAACTGAAGCCAGTGTTCTGAGAGAAAGAGAGGGGTGACATGAGAAGATCTATGGGCACCATGAATAAGTCTAAGGGCAGTATTTTGAACCAGCTGGAAGCGATGAATCTGATAATGAGGGAGACCGGAATGGAGAGAATTAGTATAGTCAAAGTGAGTAAGAATCAAGGAAATCACGAGAAGGCAAAGAGAAAACTGATCAAGAAGTTTGCATATGGAGCAAATCTGACGGATGACAGTAGAGATATAGTGAGAGAAGGTGAGCCGAGAATCAAAAGTGACATCAAGGATCGTGACAGTATCCTGGAAGGGAATGAGTATGCCATGTATTGAGGGTGGAAGCAGTGGAGGTGAATGAATAGAAGAGAAACCGTTTTGAAGGTGTTGAGCTTAAGGCTGTGTGAAGAGAACCAGTCAGCTTCTAACTTAGAAGAAATCAGGGAGACAATAGATGAAGAATAAGTGGGAAAATGAAAAAGAAGTTGAATGTCATCTGTATATACAAAAGACGTGATACCGATGGAAGAAATCAAGGAAGCCAGAGGAGCCAAGTACATAAAGAGAATGGGACAAAGAACACAGCCTTGGGGAACCCACAGTGAAGCTACGGAAGGATAGAAAGAGTAAATGGCCAAGAGACCCAAAAGGAACAATTGTGCAGATAAGAGTGAAACCAAGCCAATACCAATAGAAGAGAATTGAAAAAGAAGAAGGAAGTGATTCACCAGGTTGAAAGTCGCAGAGAGATCAAGTGAAATGAGCAAAACCTGATGATGGGAATCCAAGGTAGTATGGAGAAAAGTAGAAATAGCCAGAAGTGAGTGCTCAGTTGAAAGGTGGGGACGGAAGCCAGTTTGAGTGAAGTGAAGGACACCTGTTTGACTGAGAAAATCTTGAAGTTGTTGGGCAAGAAAAGATAGAAAGGAAATGGGGAAGTAACTAAGGGGATCAGAGGGGTCTGGTGCAGAGGGCTTGAGAATGGGAAAAAGGAAGGAAAGACGCCAGAGGAGAAAGAAGAAGAGATTATGTATAATAGGGGAGAAAAAAAAGAGTCGCTGACAAGTTGGAACAGCTACGAGGGCATAGGAGCAGAGGGAGCAGTTGCGGAGCGGGAAGAAGAGCTAAAGCTTGCTATTAGCTGGTCACATTTGCTGATAGATGTGGTGTGCCCATTTGGTGTCTCAGGACCCATGACTTTCGTACAGTTGTTCAAACACTCATTTTCCCCCACTTGGACTACTGTGACCTCATCTTCCAAGGCCTGCCTAAATGCACAATCCACCTGCTACAATTAGCCCAAAATACAGCAGCAAGGATCCTCTGCAATGCCTCCGGAACTGAACACATCACCCCAATCCTAAAACAACTACATTGGCTACCCATCACGCAGTGAATAAAATACAAATCCTTACTCACAATCTTCAAAACCATAAACAACTTATTGGCAATTCACCTACAATCACTCATACAGAAAACACCCAGCAGCAGATCCAGAAGAAAACACGCCATTAACAAGCTACACACTCCCCCAATAATCACCAAGACAAATCTCACGATGTCCAAGAGGGCCTTCTCCCTATTTGTCCCAACTCTCTGGAACGCACTACCACGAATGACTTAGCGAGCTGCAGGAAAAAACCGAAAACACATGTTTTTCTTGAGCACTTCGCAGATCCGACATAATAGACCTCATGCAATGGACAACTGCACCACCCAGCTACTCCCCACCCTCTTCCTGCCCACCCAGACCCCCCCCCCCCTCCTAATGCCTAATGCTAAAAACAGCGAACGTATTAAAGTTACCTTAATTAACCATTTCTAGTTAGGGTTATAACAGTAGTTTTAATATTGTTATTAGGTGACAAGGTTATAATGTTCTATGTAAAGCCACGTTGGCCATCTGGTTTTTATGTAAACTGCTTAGACGTGTAGATTTAGCAGTATATAAAATAGCTTAAATAAATAGTAAATAAATAAAATCACCACCACCACAGTTGGCATGTACAGGTAATTACTCCTGCAGGAGCTAAGTCATAGAGCAGTTTTATCCCAGGCTTTCTCCCACTCCTTCACTCAGCTAGTACAAACTCATCGACAAGGAACAGATGCTTCACGGGGGGAATAAAAACCCCTTCAAGGCCCTTGATGCATAAATTAGAGACTCTTGACTCCAAATTGGGTACATGCAATGTGGATTTCTAGTAGATTCTCATCCTTCTGTGACCCCGCACCTTTTGGGTCAAGATCTTATTCTGACTGATTCACTCAAATTCCTAGGGCACCTGCTTGATTCTTCCCTTTCATTTGATCTGCAGATTTCCTCTGTTGTTAAATCCACCTTCTTTTACCTTCATCAGCTTTGCTCAGTTAAGACCTATCTTAATCAAAATGCTCTCACCACCGCAGCTCATGCACTTATATGGTCACCATCCAGATTTACCTATAGCAATGTCATCTACCTTGGGCTCCCCATTTCCTCACATAAGTATCTTCAGAATGTGCAGAATATTACCCTAAAGCTCATCCACGGGTCTAAAAAATTTGATCATATCACTTCATTGTTCATCCCTCACCACTGGTTACTTGTAGTCTACTGGATCAAATTCAAAATTGTACTCATTGTACACAGGGCTTTCTATACCGGGTTCCCTGTTTATCTCTCCTCTCATCGTGTTCCTTCCTCCTCCCGCCCCACTCATTCCCAGCATGTCAGTATCCTCTGACTCCCTCCAACTAATCGGGTCCTTCTCTCCACCATGTAACATTCTGCATTTTATTTTTCAGCTCCCACACTTTGTACAATTTCCTGCCTCCATTCTTGCATACAAAATCCAATTCTAACAAGTTCAAATCAGGCTTCAAGACCTTCCTCTTCACTTTGCATTTAGGGGACTCCTGAGGGGAAATACGCCCCCATAATGTCCCCTTATAGGTCCATTACCTCTCGCTGCTGTCTCTATCACTCTTACCTTTCCCCTTCCTTTTCTCTTTTACTGTTGTTTTATGGTTAGTTTTTGTTTTATTCCTTTTAATGTATTTACTTTTTGATTTTAATTGTTTGGAACATGGCATGTCAAGCACTCAGAAATAAACACTCCAGTTCTCTTTACTGCAACAAAATGTCCAGTTCAAACAATAAGTCTGTAATGTTCGATATGGCAATTACACAGTTTTTTGTAACACAGATTGTGCTTATGTGAGTTATTTGTGTCTGTGTTCCCATTTAAAATATTTATCAGTTCTGCTGCTGGCATAGGGATCCTGGATTAGGACTCATCTGTGCCTAGCAGATTGCCATGTCCTTTCTCCTTCCTTACTAGAATTCTATTCCTCTAATCCTTTCTGTGTACCATGTAGGAAATCACCCCACTATACATCCTCCAGTAGGCAATGTCCTCTCCTGTACAGAAGATTTCTCTGTTAGGCTTGAGTGGCAAGCCAGCTCTCCAATCTCTCTCCACATTCGGGCAAAGAGGTGAGTAGAAACTCGGATTAGCTCTCCAATCTTCACAAGCAGCCATCTCAAGATTCAAGGGCTGAAGTAGCCTAATGTTAGGCTGTAGAACCAGTAGAAACTCAGAGTTCAAATCCCATTAATGTTCCTTGTGATCTTGGGCAAGTCACTTAACCCTCCATCAGGGCTGGCCCTACCATTAGGCCGCACAGAAGGCTTAAGGTTTGCCTAGGCAATGGCAAAAGCCAGAAGGATGCTTGGGTGCATAGGGATAGGAATGGCCAGCAGGAAGAAGGAGGTAATAGTGTCCCTGTATAAATCTTTGATGAAACCTCATCTGGAGTATTGTGTGCAGTTCTGGAGACCACACCTTCAAAAGGATGCAGTCAGTGCAGAGGATGGCTACCAAAGTAGTCAGTGGGCTTCGTCTTAAGGCATATGGGGACAGACTTAAAGATCTCAGTATGTATACTTTAAAGGAAAGGTAGGCTAGAGGACATATGATAGAGATGTTTAAATACCTCTGTGGCATAAATGTACAGGAGGAGGGCCTCTTTCAATTGAAAGAAAGCTCTGCAATGAGGGGACATAAGATGAGGGTGAAAGGGAATAGACTCAGGAGTAATATGAGGAAATATTTCTCTATGGAAAGAGTGGTAGATGCATGGAATAGTCTCCCAGTGGAGGTAGTAGTAGAGACGAAGACAATATCTGACTTAAAGAAAACAGGGGACAAATACAGAAGATCTCTAAAGGAAAAAAGGGACTATAGTAGTTGGTATGGAAGGGCAGACTGGATAGGCCATATAATATTTTTCTGCTGTCATGTTTCTTTGTTTACTAAAAAGGTGAGTGCTGAATTCAAATCCACTTCCCTTCCCACTACTATTTTTCCTGGTTCTACCTAAAGTCAACCCTAAGAAACATCATCCAATTGATCCCCAAGCCATGGCTGACATCCTCCAATCAAAGATCAAACCTAACACAAATCAATGCTAATCCTCAACAACAACACCCCACCCTTTGGGAAGACAAGCACACCCGTGGAACACCTTTCACATGCCATCAATAAAGGAACTAAAAAACATCATAACCATCCTCAACACCACAACTCCCCCCCCTGGACCCATGCCCAACATCCTGGATCAAAGCAACAACAGATCATTTAGCCCCCTCACTCCTCAAAATGGTCAAAATCTCTCTCACACAAGGCAGTATCCCTCCCATACTTAAACAATCAATTGTAAGACCGATCCTAAAGAATAACAGCCTAGCCATACATGATCCTAACTCATATTGACCCATCTCAAGTCTCCCATTCATAGCAAAGATAATAGAGAAAGTGGTTCAGCTACAACTACAATATCATCTAGACACGCATGCCCCTCTGGACCCCCATCACCATGGCTTCAATCCCAAACACAGCATAGAAACACTCATCACATCTCTCCTGGATAATCTAATAACTACCCTAGACAACATCAAACAAGGCTGTATACTGGTACTTCTCGATATAAAGGCTGCCTTTGACTCAATCAACCATAATACACTTATCAAACGCCTAAAGGAAATTGGACTTCAGGAAATTACCCTGAAATGGTTCGAATCATACCTAACCCATAGGAAAATACAAGTTAAATCTGGAACACGTCAATCAACACCAATTGAGCAACTACAAGGAGTACCACAAGGATCAGCACTCTCCGCTCTGCTGTTTAATATCTGTCTCCAGCCACTCTGCTACATAATGACCAAACAACATAAACTGCAGTATCTGTGCTGATGATATCATGGTACATGCTCCATTCAACACAGACCAACCTGACTACTCAAGAATAACATCATGTATAGATGAGATGTCAGAATGACTTCAGGAATGCAACCTACTAATAAATTACAATAAAACAGAAGCAATTTTATAACGAGAAACAACTCCTTTGCTCCACCGAATTCTCTGCAATTATTACACAACTCCACAACCATAAAAAAAGAAGTCAGATACTTGGGAATACACCTAGACCAAAACCTAAATTTCCAAGCTCACATAAGCAAGTTAACAAAAACAGCCTACCATAAAATTAGAACACTACAAAAACTCAAACCACAATAAAACCCTACTAATAATACCTAAGAACAAAACCAAAGCAAAACAGTCAACCTGTCACAGAGCCTTCTCAATATACGCACCATCTCTCTGGAACGCACTCCCAGAAAGAATAAGAACCACTAACGACTTATGGGACTTTTGTAAAGCCTTAAAGACATACCTCTTTTCAGAGTACTATGGACCAGAAGCAGAACCAATACATGAAACATAGCCACTACAATAAAATCTGACCCACCTACAAAACCAATAGCTACAACCTGGCCCAAACCCTACCAGCTAATAACACCCCACAACCTGTAACAAGCAATCATGTAAATAATACATTAACCTCTCCTCTCCAAGTTTGACCTTGTTCTATGTAATGTACCCAGTTATTGTTTAATGTTCCATCCCCAAGTTTAATGACCTTGTTCTATGTAATGTTCATTGTTACTGTTCAATGTAAACCACTTTGAATACAAGAAAAGCGGTATAGAAAAATTGTTAAATAAATAAATGAAGTTGACAGATTGGACTTGCTTTCTTTCATTCAGCAAAGACTTGTATTTACACACAGCCCTTGGACTGGCCAGTGAAGTTTGTGAATATACCTGGTGCTATGTGAAGAGGGGAGGGTCTTGAAGAGAATACATTCCCCCCACTGCTCGGGACCCAGTGAAAGCAGGTAAGGAAAGGTCGGGATCTCCTCCACACTCCTCCTCTCTGCTACCCACAGTCCTCTCTGGCTCTGGCACCGGTTACAGGTAGTACTTCAAATCAATGGGAAACAGATTGTGAGGAAGAAAGGGGGCAGGAGAAGATATGTCTAAACTATTTTGGCTTTCCCCTCTGCCTTTGTTCATCTCTCCTCTAGTCTATAAGAATCTGCAACATTGGGCAGAATCTTCAAGGCACGGGCCAGAATTTCTGCAGGCATCAGGGAGACTGGTCAGTTCAAGAAAACTCCCGCTCCAAGGCAAGGGACGAAAAGGGTCCGAGTCAAAAATAGAGGGATGGAAGAACGAGAAAGAAGGAATGCAAGACGGAGAAAAGAACAAATAAGGAAAACGAACTTACATCACCATGCATGAAGGGGGGGAGGGGGAAGGGCAGGGCAAAGGTGGTACAGAAAGTCAAAAGATCAAGACTGATGTAAAAGGTCTCTTTAGAGGGCAGGTGGCTGGCACGGCATCTTTTACGTTGCGGGCTGTGCGCCCAAGATAGAGAAGAAAAAGGCATAAATTCTTCATCAGTCCTAATTGCAGACCTATGGGCTAAACATTTTACGCCTCCTTAGATCTTGTGTTAAAATTCGAACATTGAGCTCAGCCTTCTGGTCTTGTGCGCACTTCTCTGCATTTGCGCTGAATAGCTAGCTGCTTCATTACCGTGTGCACTGCTGTCTGTTCAAGGCTTTGCACGCAGTTAGCTGACCTGTGCACAAAGCCTAGTGCACTTTACTGCATCTGTCTGACAGTAATAGGATGGTAAAATGTTGTCTGAAACTTGGCATGAAGAACTCTTTCAAGCAGTGGGTACAAGGACTGATTATGAAGCAGAAACATCTCCAGGGTTTCAAGCTGTGGACAAAAATGTGAATATAATGCCTAAAAATGGTAGAAAAAGTGATGTGGCCCATCACATATGAGTAGATGCTGGCGCTGTGGTTTCTAGTCACTGAGCTTTTGCAGTTTGGCCGCTTGGTTCTGCAGCTGTAACAGTTACAGTAGCTTCTTCGCTAATGAAATCCATCCCCCGCCTGTTCCAGACCTCAATGGGAAACAGATTTTCTATTTTGATTTGCTCCCATAGGAAACCTGGGAAAAGCCTGCAGACAAAAGGGAAATTTATGGGGAAGTGTCAATCCAATTACTTCCTACAGATGCGGACTGGCTCCTAGCCACAGCCTGGATGCTCCAGGAGTCTACCAGAGCTCTTGTGTTGGAGAAGCTGTTCTGGGGAGCAGGAGTCCTTGCTTTCCAAAGCTTGAGTCTTCTGTTTGTGTGCAGGTCATTCTGAAGGCAATAACTAAAGCCCTTTCCATAGGTTAAAAGCTATTTCTCTGTGGATATGAACTTTTTGATAATTGATCACCCCCTCTGAGGGTAAAAGTATGCCCGCTGTTCCCCAATTTGTGTTCTTTTTTTCTTTATTTTATGTTTATTGAAAAAGCATAAGTATAGCGCAATGTGCACCAACCACACAGGTCTCTGTCTGAGACTACCAGTTACCATCTGCACCAACAATCTGTGTGCTTTTACTCCCAGGCTTCAAGGGCTCTTCCTGCAGCAAGGAGGTCTGGGAAAGAAGTACGCACATATACCTGGAGTTACTAGGTGTGCTCATGTAGCACCGTACCTAGCCCTGTGTGAGCGGTGTAGCCGCAGAGGGTGCAAAAAAATGAGGCACATTTGGGGTTTCTGGCTTTGGCTCCCCCCCCCCCATGCTGCCTGCCATTACCTTGCCGCCGCTTTTTGTGTTCCCTTAGCAGCATCAGCAGAGCGAACATCCAATTGGAAAAAAAACCCACGCAGTTGTTTCTGACTCTGCGCTTGCATGCTGGCCTGATCCCCCCACCTCCTCTGACGTATGTTCATCTTAGTAACGCCACGTTTGAATGGCTGGTCTGGTCCCTCTCTCCTCTAATGTGAGTATATGTCAGAGGAGGAGGAATCAGAACAGCAAGCAAGCGCAGAGTCAGAAAGACCCGCGTGGGTTTTTTCAGTTGGAGGTCCCGCTGCCACCAAGGGAACCCTAAAAGCAGCAACGGCGGCGGCATGGCAAGCGAAGGCCAGGGGGAGGGGGAAGCCGGCCAGAGACATGGAGGTAAGATGGGGAGATGCTGGGCATGAGGCAAAGGACAAAGCAGAGGAGGGGGGGGGGCATGGCAGATGTGCAAGTCGCACAGGGCGCATTTATGGTTTGGTACAGTCCTGTGCTCATGCCATTAATGGGACAGAGCTAGGATTGCTGGTACCCTCCTACGACTAGGGCCATTGGAAGGCTGGGAGAACAGTGCAGCTTCACAGGGTGCCAGTACGGAAGGGGCGTGGAGGTCATCAGCAGGGCTTCCAGGAAACCTGATAAGAGTGACTTCCTGTGTGCGGCTTGGTGGGGAATGCCAGGTTTGCAAGTCACACAGGGCACATTTCTGGATTACTATGGTCTTGCCTGCAACCTATAAATCAGCACCCCCCCCCCCCCCCATGCTCTCAACCATGGTAAACTTGTCCTAGCATCTCATTAGATCTATCTGCTGCTTTTGATGTAGACAGTCATTCCATTCTTCTCTCCTGGCTTTCATCCACTGGAGTTCAGGATACAGTCTTAGCTTGGTTTACCTTGTTCTCTCCAGTCGTTCTCTTTCAGTGATGGTGGATTCATCCTTCTCCAATTCCCGTCCTTTCACCTCTGGAGTTCTAGAGGGATCTGTCTGGGCCCTCCCTTGTAATCAGCTTAATCTTAATGGGCCCGATACTGCAAGGCATTTACACGGTTTACAGAGCTGTAAACCAAGTAAATGCCCCTAAGCGGGATATTCAGGAGCACTGACATGTTAGTGCCGCTGAATATCCCTGAGTAATGCTGCAGGGCGTGTCAGGGGCGTTGCGGGTGTGGTACCCAGGGATAACTAAGTAGCGGTGAAATTCAGCCCTCGGTGGCGAACGTTAGGCGCAGCAAAAGCTGTCCTAACTTTTGCTGCTGAAACAAACTGGGCGGTGGCTGAATATCGCTGCCCAGTTCGCTTCTCCGTGCGCGGCTTTGCGCCAAACCTGACTATTTCATGCCGGTGGCCATATAAGGACCCAGCATTGCATATCCAGGTTAATTCTCCAGCAGCGATGGCTAGATGCTGTACCTGTGCTAGCCGCCACAGCTGAATACCGGGCTCAGGATGTCTAAAATATCCGCTACCTGGCTCCCAGGCAGTTCTTCCATTCCATCTATTGCTCCAATCTTAGGTCAACCCATTGAGCTGCAGCCATGCATCAGGCACCTTGGCGTCTTCCTTGATAATGAGCTCACATTTGGTCAACAGATTAGTTCAGTTGTTAAAAATTCCTTTCTGGCCCTAAGTCAGTTTTGAGCACTGCACTCTTTTCTGGATTCTTCCCCACAACAGACTATGGGGGTCAGTTTAAAAGGTCTTAGTTGTGATTTGGATGTCCACTTTCAAAATGGAGTCATGCTGCCTCCCCCACCCCCAATCTATCTTCTCATCTTGTGGTGGCGGGGGGGGGGGGGGGACATTGGCTTTCAAAACGGCCACAAGATAAGAAGATGGATGGGGTTGGCGGTGGCGGCTTCTGCCTGGGGCAACAGAAACTGTTGTGCCCACCTGCTGGTGTAGGGACATCCAAGTAGGCAAGGGGGCATGGTGGAGGCATGGCTGGGGAGGTGCAATGGACTTACATGGCCCCGTTCGATTTCAGGCACACTGGGGACATCTGCAGGCGTGTGCACATTAGACCTGCTTCAGACACAAGCAGGCAGCGGGAACGTGCTCGTTTTGGCCTTAAAACATCCAGAGAGTGTCGAGAAGATGGCGATTTTATTGCCTAGTCTAAGATCACAAACACCTACACTGACTGTGCTGCTCCTAACACACTACTTTAACCATTATGCTATTAGATGTCCATGTTCTGAGAGGCTATTCTGGGGATGTCTCTATAGACGTCCATATCAAGCATATCCACATTTCTGAAATCAGGCCTGAACTTACACATGTCTGCTTTTTTTTTTCCAGATGTTCTGGCTTTGACGTCCCAAATTTCACCCAAATTTCACTTGGTCGCCCCATTGTAAAACGTGCTTTTATAGCACTTTTATACATTATTTCCCAAATTGACTATCGGAATGTGAGCTATGCTGGGCTGTTTGCTTCAAAAATAAAAAGGCTTCAAACTATCCAGAACCCAGCAGTTTAGATCCTGTGTGGAGCACGCAAATTGGAGCATGTCACCCCACTCATATCAGCAACACTGGCTTCCGCTTCTTTATTGAATTCAATGTAAAATTCTTATATTAACCCACAAGGCCTTTCAGAAGGACACTCATATCATTACATACTCCAGTCAGGGTTCTCAGAGCTATCCACAGTAACTGTCTCAATATACCTCCTGTTTCTCGGACTAAGCTTGAGATCACTCATCATTCCCCTTTCTTTTTCGTAGCTGCCACTATATGGAACTCTCTTCCAAGGCCGGCTCCAGAGTTGGTTCAAGGGATTAGCACCATAGGTAAACCTTAAGCCAGGGGTGGCCAACTCCAGTCCTAGTGCACCACAATCCAGTCTGGTTTTCAGGATGTCCCTAATGAATATGCATGAGGTATATTTGCACCCACTGCCTCACATTGTATGCAAATATACCTCATGAATATTCATTAGGGACATCCTGAAAACCAGACTGGATTGTGGTGCACTAGGACTGGAGTTGGCCACCCCTGGCTTAAGCCTTATGCCCCCCTGGCTGTCAGACTCTATTGTTTAGCTTTAAATGCCCTGATCTTTGCCACACCCCCAGAAGCTGTCACCCTAGGCAACGGCCTAGTTTGCCTAATGCTTGAGCTGGCCCTTCTCTCTTCCCCCTCATCTATGGTCTGAGTTGTCCTATAATGGTTTCAAGGCAGGACTAATAGTGCACCTGTTCAATGTGGCCTTCAAGCAGCAGTAATCATGGGATGGCCTAACTTTCACCGCAGAAGCTAACTGGGCAGCAGCTGAATATCACTGCAGCCTGTAAACTTCTCTGTTATCTGGCCAGCTCAGATATTCAATGCCGATGCTCAGATATGGCCCTGGCATTGAATATCCAGGGTTTAGGTTCAGTGGAGACAGCTAGCCATGGAATATCGGGCCCAATATTTTTTTTGCACAGAAAATCATTCCTGCGTTGTGTGCATGAAAATGTGCACACAACCATGCACTTCTTATTACATTGGCCCCTTGCATTCTAAGCCAGGGGTGGACAAAGACAGTTCTCGAGGGCTGCAACCCAGTCAGATGTTGAGGATTTCCACAGTGAATATGCGTGAGATGTACCTGACCTCGGGCACTGTGACTGCAAAAATCCTTGAAATCCAACGGGCTGCAACCCTTGAGGACCGTTAGCTCTCTGGGGCACTGTACCTGAAATATAATTCTTATGAACTCAGGTGAGAAGGGTAAGTAACAATCCCAAAATATTTATTTACATACAGTGTGCTTCTGGACTCATTGTGTGCCCGTTTACCCATTGTGAAAGTACACACACATTCAGTGTATAGTAGACTCCCAATGGTTAGCCAGGGGACTGAGTCTATTCCTATAAATTATTTCTTTTTTGCAATCATTTTTGACAGGCCCTTTCGCTAGTTAATAATACAAGGTATGCTTGGGAAACATCAAGCCACTGAACTGAAAGCCAAGCAAGGGCGGAGACAAGGAGAAAACATCTCACTGTCCCACTTGATAAGAAAATATTGCACTTCAGAGAGAAATCAAAATAATTAATGTATCCCGTGGAGAAATAACTACAGCTGCAGTGCTGATTCCTCTCAGAACCCCATGGATCTATGATAAGCCGGATTCCAGCATGGGACAGATCTTCAGAGGCCTATGGAAGTGGTGGTGTAAAGCTCATACATGAAGAACCTGACGGTAAACTCAAGGCATCCTGAATACAGGGCCGGTCCAACCACTAAGCAAATGAGGTGATCACCTAGGGTGGCAAAAAGCAGGGCATTCAAAGCTACACAATAGATTCTGACAGCCGGGGGGAGGGCAAAAGGCTTAGGTTTGCCTAGGGCACCGACGCTTTGAACCATCTCTGAGGCCAGCCCTGCCTGCATACCTTTCTTAAAGAGTTCAAGCGAGCAAAAACGTCCTGAGAAAAAGCATAAGGGGAAGCGACAGAGTCGTGAGCCGGGGACTAGTACTCTGGGGCAGCAGATGCAGACAGCGTAACTTGTATGTGGTTCTGAAACTACTTTATGGACTGCTCCCTTAAAGGTAGAAATTCAGGGGATACTTGGATGTTGCTGCCGGATGGGAAGGGATTTAGCTCATACCTTTTCTGTGGGAGCTTAGGGCTCATTACATTCACAGACTGTAGGTATTTTCCTGTCCCCAGAAGCTTTTGGCTCTGCCTCTCTTATTTACTAAAGAGGTTTTCACCTTTGCAGTATGAGAATGACTTCTAGGGTCGAGACCAAAGTTTGCCAGCCAGGCATCTTCCATACAGCAGGGCTCTGAGCACCAGAAAGACCAACAGTTTCCCCACTGATTTATGCTTTTGCTACTGGAAATCTTGTACATATTTCACGGAAAGTCTAATTAATGAATCAGTTCAGGTGTCAGTTTTCAGGGTTTCTTATCTCATCTGAGAATCCAGTGCCTGATCCTGTTGGGACTTGAATAACCTGCAGGTAACATGTAAAAGAAAACGTTGTACACAGCTCCCGAGATGAATGTTCCAACCTGCCCGCCTTTCTCAATAGGAAGTGGCGAACTATAGACCCCGGAAAATATATTTTTTAAAAATCTGTATTCCACTCATCTCAAAATTCTCAACGGCTTCCAACCAAACACACACAAAGCATACACTCGAGACAGGAGTGTACCAAAAAAAGCACTTCCCATGGGATAGAACATATCCCCTCCCCCTGCCCCTCCCATGCCCTTATCTGCATTTTAAGAGAATGATTTTATAGAGGGATTTCCATGTCTAAAGCCTGCTTTGCACGTGGAAAAGGTCTTTTAGAAAATTACGTGGTGGTATACACATAGAGGCTCTTTAACTGAAGGTTAATGTGCATTAATAATGTGCGGTTATGGGGTCCTTTTCCTACAGGTTTTAGAGTTATGTGCATGTCCCATCTAGGCATTCCGGGGTGCATCACCTGGGTACAGCAGTGCAGGAGTAATGATGTGAACATGTACACTTAGGATACTGCACACATTTACGTCACCTCGGGAGCAGCAGTGAAGACAGGCACCAGCATTGATTTTATAAAATAAGCACCTTTTTGGACTTCACACACAAGCCCTAAAGCTGCAGAGGGCCTTAACAGTGACATATTACTACTAATCATTTGTATAGTGCCATAAGGCATATGCAGTGCTGTACATATAGATGTAAGACACAGTCCCTGCTCATCAGAGCTTACAATCTAATCAAGATAAAATACAAGGAGGTTGATTCTGGTCGCTGTATGCTTGGCTGCGTTGCCTGGCCAAAATGTGGACGGGCCCGAGATAGACCTGATTCTGGCGCCACGAGGCCTGGATGTACCCATGACAGCGGAATCGGGAAGATACATGTCCAGGCGCTCCCTGTATGCCGCACAGATTGACATACGGGGAGCTGTCTAGCCCCACACCAGAACGTCACTGCTGGGCAAGGGAGGAAGGCTATGAAAGAATGTTACGCCGGGGGTGGGCGATCAAGTAAAGTGTTAAGAAGGGAGACACAGCATTGCAGAGAGCAGGAGCTGGGTAAAGGACACAGAAGATAGGACACACTGAGAATATAGAAAAAAAAACTATATATAAATAAATAACAAGCTAATTTCTAAACAGGCAGAAAAAATGCCTGAATCGAGAATAAAAGTTAGCAGAGGCTTACAGTGAGGGTGCCCTCACCAAGCAGGAACCTCCGAATGGAAGGTCAGCAGCTCATGTGCTAAGAGAGGTAAGCTTCTGAACAAAGCCTGGGGAGGGGGGCTGGCCAAGTGCTGAAGGCAGGTAAATGGAAGCGGGTAGATTCCACAGGCCCTAGTAAAAGACAAGGTAATTCTGCATGCACTTCATGCTGAGTCAATTTCTGGAGAATACCATTTCTGATGTTCTTGCAGAAGTGCACAAAGGCCTTTTTCTTAAGTCAGCTCAGCCATGTTGTACACATCAAAACTTCTGAACATTCCATATTCTTGAGGGAGTCCTTGAATTTTTTAGTCATGCGACTTCTGCCTCTTCAATTAGATCTCCTAGGGTTTGAAGATGTTCAGCAAATGATTCCATGTTGTAGCAGCCTCTACTTTTTCTCATGTTTGAAAAAGTGAAAGACCCCATTCAGTAAGTCTGCAACACCTGGTATTCTGAAGTGGTCATCTATCCAATTGCTAACCAGGCCTAGTCCCTACTTAGCTTCTGAAATCAGGCTCATTCAGGGCAGTGAAGCCATAGTTAGCTCATGCTTATGGTTCATGTTTTTTTCAAGGATGTGTCCTCTATTTGTCTGTTCCAAATGTTGTCAGTTGCCTTTCGTTATAATCTGGGTAAGAATATAACTTGTCTGTAAGGTACCGAACCTATGGACAATTCTGTTCATAGC
This sequence comes from Ichthyophis bannanicus, assembly GCA_033557465.1. Taxonomy (NCBI): domain Eukaryota; kingdom Metazoa; phylum Chordata; class Amphibia; order Gymnophiona; family Ichthyophiidae; genus Ichthyophis; species Ichthyophis bannanicus. The sequence continues at coordinate 117,736,258 of CM066042.1, read as the reverse complement.
ATCCTTATCACTTTTCATCCAGACATTTTTACTTCCTGTGTAGTGATTTTATTAGGTGGATCAGATTCTATGATGATCCAGAGCCTTTTAGGTTTTAGAAGAATCATCATCTTAAATCTCCAGAATGGATAATTGCTGCAGTTTTGTATTTCAATATGATCTGTAGTGGTTTTAGGTATCTGTTTAGTTATTTTCACTTACAGTCTGTTTACAACATATTTTTGTTTCATGGCCACCAAGCAAAATATTGTAAAAGGTCTATGGAGCAGGTGAGATCTAGATAGGGTTTCCAACTGGTTGCTATTCAGCCGGCAGAGATCTAAAACCAGCCATTGAAAAGCTGTTTTATTGCTCTGGCTGCCCCCAGTCTTGCAGCCAGAGCAAAAAACGGCATTTCATCGATGTCTCGTCCTTGTGCCCTCCGCAGCCTCAATCTTTCCTGTGATCCAGCATTGGCTCTGGCATCTTACAGAGCTGCGACTGCGATAGTGATAATAATTTAAAATAAAAACGAAACCAGTGTGGAGCCTTTCAGCCCTATGGAATCCTTGCTGCTGTGTCCTGTCCCCAAAAGAAAATTATGCTAGAGGGAGCAGAATGCAGCAAGGGTTCCATAGGGCTGGTTTCGTTTTTATTTTAAATTATTGCTATCGCAGCCACAGCTCCGTAAGAAGCAGGAGCCACGGCTGCCAGGGCCCAAGGCCAGCACTACCCTGTAAGCTGGGTAAGCATGGTGAATCAGTAAGGGGCGAGGGGATGGACAGCTAGCCACAACAGCAGGTACAGAAGGAAGCTCGCAGGGGGGCTGGAAGAAACTGAACAGAGGGGGAAGGTGGGGGCTGGAAGAGAGCTGACAGAGAGGAGAAAGAGGGGGTAGAAGGAGCTGACACGGAGGGGGGGTGGCTGGAAGTGAGCTGACACGGGGGGGGAGAGGTGACTGAAACGGAGCTGACACAGGAGGAAGGTGGGGGCTGGAAGGGAGTTGACACAGGGAGAAGGTGGGGCTGGAAGGGAGCTGACAGAGGGGGGAAGGTGGGGGCTGGAAGGGAGCTGATAACTGTGGATGGTACTGGAGGGGGACTGGATGGGAGCTGACACCTGGGGATGGTACTGGGGGAGGACTGGAAGGGAGCTCACATGGGGGGGAGGGGGTTGAAAGTGAGCTGATACCAGGGATGGTACTGGAGGGGGACTGAAAGGGAGCTGACAGGGAGGAAGTGGAGGCTGGAAGGAAGCTGACATGGGGAAAGGTGGGGGCTGGAAGGGAGCTGGCACTAGGGGAGGGAGGAGGGGGATAGAAGGGAGCTGACGGCAAAGTGGAAGAGATAGCTGGAAGGGAGCTGACACGGGTGGGGGAAGAGGTGACTGGAAGGGAGCTGACACAGAGGAAGGTGAGGGCTGGAAGGGAGCTGACACAGGGGGAAGGTGGGGGCTGGAAGGAAGCTGACAGAGGGGGAAGGAGGGGGCTGGAAGGGAGCTGACAGAGGGTGAAGGAGGGGGCTGGAAGGGAGCTGATAACTGTGGATGGTACTGGAGGGGTCTGGAAGGGAACTGACACTAGGGGATGGAGGAAGGAGATGGAAGGGAGCTGACACCTGGGGATGCTACTGGAGGGGACTGGAAGGGAGCTGACACCTGAGGGTGAGACTGGAGGGAGCTGACACTTGGGGATGGGACTGGAAGGCGGTTGGGTAATGGGGGGGCTGGAAAGGAGTGGGCACTGGGACTGGAAGGGAGCTGACACCTCAGGATGGCACTGGAAGGGGGATAGACAGAGGGTAGGGTGACTGGAAGTAAGTTGACATGGGGAGGGGGCTCTGGGACTGGAACTGAGCTGATACTTGTGATGGTATTTGGACTAGAAGGGGCTGGATATGGGGAAGGAGGGGGATTGGAAGGGAATGGACACCAGCCGTGGTCCTAGGAATGCAAGGGGGTTGACATTGGAAGGTGCTGGGAAGGGAGGACTGGAAAGGGGGTTGATACTGGGGAGGGTTACTGGGACTGGAAATAGACTGATGGAAGGAAGTGAAGAAAACAAAAGGAGAGACAAGAAATGGCAGATGGACTATTGACCATAGAAAGAGAGCTAAGAGAAGACAGGAAAGCAGAAACCTCAGATCGGGACCAGCACAATCAAAGAATAAAATGGTCAGATAACAAAGGTAGAAAAAAATTGTTTTCAGTTTACTGATTGGACTTTGCACTATCTTTATATTTTACTCAGTATAGGGAACTGCAGCTCTTATTTATCTGGTGTTGCACTGCTTCTTGGGGTTTCAGTTTAATTTTTGTCTATATATTTTTATTTTTACTTTAGGTTGTAGTCACTTATTCTGTATTTGGTGAGGGTCTTTTTTCTGAGTGTGTGACCGAGGCCAGATATTCTGTTAACATGGAGTTTGCACATAGGGATCTCTACTGTACTGTAGTAATTTGACTTGTTCAGCTTTTCAAATAGGTGTATGGATGTTCTTGGGCCCCTTGCAGTATTTATAGTGTGTCATTTTTTCTGGGTAGGCCCCTTGTTTGAGTTTTGGAAGTTTATGCTGGTATGGTATGGTATATTTGGTCTTGTAGATCTTCGGTGACTTTTATTGGGTTTTATATTAGTTCACATTATTCCTGGTACTGGAAAATGTTTATGTTGTTGTTAGTGAGATGACCAGAATCAGATAGTTAAAAAAATAATAATAACAGCCTGTTTGAATGATGATAAGTATTTACTGCTAAGTAGTTATTTTTATTCTGGCTATGCATTTGCCCTTTCACTGCAATTTTCTGACAACATTGGATTTGAAGGAGAAATACTAGCATAACATGAAAAGAGTTCACGAAGGAGTTTTGGGGAAAAAAGAGGGTGGGGTGTAGCCAATATTAATAATAATGAAGGAGGGGGCGCCGATTTATAGATTGCAGGGGGGGTGCCAGAAACCCTAGTACTGGCCCTGGAATGTCAGAGGATGTGGTGGGCTGACTACAGCCCTGGGCAGTGGTGGCAGAATTTAAAAAGAAAATTTAAGCCGCGGGACTGGGCTCAGGCAGCATATGGGGCCATGGCAGATGTCGAGGAGAGCCGCGATCACCATGGCTGCTCCCGTTTAAGGCCCACACTGCTTGGGGCTACTCTAGAGTGCCAGACTGCTGCAAGGATTGCGGCAGCAGTGCCTGTGAGTAGCCACAAGCACTGCGGACCTTAAACGGGAGCAGCCATGGTGATCGCGGCTCTTCTCGATGCCTGCATGATCCCATATGCCACCTGATCCCAGCCCCGCGGCTTCACTTTTCTTTTTAAATTCTGCCGCCACTGCCCAGGGCTGACTCAGGCTTACCACAGCTGCTGACAGCCCCGATCACAGCCCTAAGCTGTCTGGCTGCCCTTCCTCAACATCTGCAAAAAAAATGCGGCTGCATTTTCTTTAAAAACACAAAACAAGAAAAAACCTTTTCTGCCGTGGCTCTCCAGTATGGTACAGACGCTGCCTGTTCTCCCTCTTCTGCTGATGCGCTGGAACCCCGGTAAATACTTAATTTTTTTTTATACCTTGGGTTACTTTAGCACTGGAATAGGACTGGAAATGGGTTGATGGTGGAGGATGGGGGGACTGGAAGGGAGATGATACTGGAGGACTATGCTGAAGGGGCGGGGCTGGAACTAGAAGACCTGATGCTGGGAGGGACTGAGACTAGAAGGGAGCTCATGCTGGTTGGTGCTGGGACTGGAAGAGAGCTGATGTTGGGAGGGGCTGGAACTAGACAAGCAGCCTAGTGGTTAGAGCACTGACTTGGTAACCAAGAGACCAGGGTTTAATTCCCACTAGCACTCCTTGCAGCCATGAGCAAGTCACTTAACTCTCCATTGCCACAAAAGAAAAGCCTGACAATCTACTTCCAGCCACACTGACAAGAAAACCCAGGAGCTGATGGGTTGCCAGGAGTGGGCATTGACTCATTGGCACACACTGCATTGCCTATAGCCCACTAGCAAGCCTTTTTCCATCTCCGACAGATCCGAGTCCCTCTCTGGCTTGTGGGTCCAGGGCAATTGCCAGGCTGCATCCCTCCTAAGGGCAATCCTGATATCTGCTGTCTTTTATTTTGTACAGTGTGGGGGGGAAATGCATTACTATTTCTCTTGTGCTGTACTACATGCAGCATCTGGCTTTCTCAGGTTTTAGTTTAATTTTTGTCTATATCTTTCTCTTTTTGTTTTGTGCTCATTTATTGATGAAGGCTTATTATCTGTATTGTGTGTGTGTGTGTACAACCGATGCTGGGTATTCTGTTAGTATGGAATTTCTGTTTAAGAATGTATAGCAATCTGGCTTGTTCAGCTTGCAAATTGCCCTCTCCGCAGTTTTTTGGGGGGGGCAGGGGGCTGGACAGGGGGTGGGGCAAGGGTGGCGTGGGGGTGGGCAAGGGCAGAGCATGGCTAGCCACAGATGGCATGTTTTTCTCTTTCATAAAGCTGGCAACCCTAGATCCAGATATGAACCCCTCTTTCCCTGCAGGGCCTATTTGGATGAAACTTACCCCACTGGAACACAAGCTGTTTGTTGGTGTAAAAGACCCTCTGAAAGACAAACACTCCAGGGATTTCCTTTCTGCTAGAGCAGTAAAACAGCACTGCCCTTAGTTAACAAGATAAATGGAGCAGTTAGCAGCTTAACACAGGCACAAACAGGAAGCAAGTAAGATATGGAAGCCCCTGTACCTCAAAGCAATTCAGTACTTACTCAGCACAGGCACATAAAACACACTTCCAACAAGCTCTTACTGTACTTTAGTGCCTAGTGCTGGTTGGCAGAGAACAGAAGTGTGTGTAGGGGGGGAGGGGGCGAAGAAAGGGAAATCTGAAGACCAATTCAACACAAAAGCACAGAGAATCACTGGCATGCTTCCTGAGGACCCTGTAGGCTACAGTTAGGGGCGAGAGGCTTTCCTTAGGAGCCCTTTTACTAAAGCCTGGTAACCAGTTAACATGTGGCAACTGGCAGCTGGGAATGCTGTTGTGGGGGCCAGGCAGTAACTCGGCATTAACGCACAAGGTAAATCAGTCATTGCAGGGAGTGGGTGAAGTGTGGACATACGGAGCATATGGTCGCTTGCGTGAGGGCAATTGTCACTTGCTCAGTGACAATGTGACAATTGGTATGAGCGTACATGCGCTACGTGTGCCACGCATTAGCATTCACAATCAAGCGCTAACTGCCAGGAATATACTGGGTACACCCGGCCTCAACAAAGCATGAGGGGTGATCTTACTGCGCGATGGTATTGCCACGAATTGTGCAGGAAGCGCACTCCTCTAGTAACAGGGCCCCTTAGTGTAATTATTGCACCATGCCTAGCGCATTCCAGTGTTTAAGAGAGGGAGGAGGAGGGATTTGGGATTTACTTCACACCTTTTTCAGGCGTAGCTCCGGATGAGTTACATTTAAGTACAGCAGGTGTTTTCCTATCCCTTGATAAATAAAATAATAAATACTGTAATCCCAACTTTATCCTGTACTCCTGAGTGGGTTGCTTTAACTCTCAGCACCTCAGGTTATCCATATCCACTAGGAACTGAATATAATACTAAAAATGTTCCCTCTCCTTTCCAATCGCTATTGTGCAGGTTCTGAAATTGGTCAAAGGGGCTGCAGAGAGGTTTCCCAAGAACGGTGACTGACAGGCACTATTTCTGTATAACTGGAAATTATTATTATTATTACCACCCTATAAAATTATCACACAAGGTCTAAATGCAACTCGCCAGCAGGTGGTGCTATAGTTATGTATTTTTGGTTTCCTTTTCCTTTTTTTTTTTCCTCCTATTTCTCGGTACTTTTTCTCCACTCCTCTGGTTTCTCTTTCTATTTTCTGCACTTATTGACAACCTTATTCTAGCAGTTGACATAATAGTTTGCTCTACTGGTGCATTATAAATTCAATATTGACTGGTAGGGAGTGCTGAAATCCCCACTCCAGTGTAATCATTTTATAAAAATATGCACTAAAATCTATCAAAAGAAAAATATAGCATCAACATTTAACATCTCAATGAACATCATTATAAAAAATATAATAACTAGATCTTCAACAGCCATTTTCTTCCTACAGCCCTAGATTTATATCAGAAAAAATAGACCCGCAGAGTCCCGAAAGGTCATGTGCTACATTTGTATGCCCATTCTTGTTCTTCTGCATCTTTGTACGTATCGTGTGACCATGCAGATCTCTATACCTTTCTGCTTTGCATAACTTAGTGTATCTTAGTTACTTGTCTTCCCTGCTCTCCATACCTGCTTCCCTATTCCAGCAGCGCACTTTCAGTAACTGGAGAGGAGGAATTTCAGCAATATGGCTCCAGTCAGTGAGGGATGTAGGCTGACTTCAATTGCACTCACAAAATCTTTGGGGTGAGGGGTGGGAATTTCTTCCACAGCACTGTCCTCAAATTTCAGTAGCTGGTTTGTAATGCAGATAAGCTTCACATTCCCAGCAAGGCAGCAAACACAGGGGTGGGGGGAGGGGAAGAGCACGGCTGGCCCAACCATTAGGCAGGACTAGGTGGTCACCTAGGACTGCAGCTTCTAAGGGGCGGCAAAGAGCAGCAGCAGTAAAAGTAAAACACAAACAAAAAGATCCATCAGCACATTCTTGTTTTCCTGCAGGGAGATCAGGCTCACACTTGCAAACAAAACAAAGTTTAATATTTGAAAGCATGGTATCCAGTTCTGCATTTTTAGAGGATTGTTGTGTGACGGGCTGGTGTAGCAACAATCTCAGAGGGGGGAGTGGGGGCTGAAGGTTCATCTAGGGCAGTAGATGAATATTGTATGCGCTATCCAGTCTGCCCATCCATAAAAACTACTAAGTTCTACAATTCCTCCTCTCCCTCATAGATCCTTTGTACTTGTCCCATGCTTTCATGAGTTCAGATCAGTTCTGGTCTCCATCACCTCCACTGGGAGCCTGCTCCATGCATCCACCTCTCTTTCCCCTTCATCCTTTGACCCCCTGGTTCCAGAGCTTCCTTTCAAATGGAAGAGGACCACCTCCTATGTGTTTATGCTGTTGCTGTTGTTAAGTGCTGTTGAATTGATGTTGACTGATAATGAACCTCTGGATAATTGTCATACACTGTGTTTGGTCTTTAGTCAGGCGGCTAGTGGTTGATAGAGCGACACCCATAGCTGTTGTTATTATATCGATACATCACATTGCTGGTCGTCCTATTTTACAGTGATCTTTAGCCTTGCCATGCATGTCTTTCTCTAATGGTCTTTCTCTTCACTGATGCGTTCAAAGTATTAAAGTCAAAGTCTTTTTATCTGAGCTTCTTAGAAGAGTGTAGGTTTGATCTCCTCTAGTAGTGCATTCATACCACAGAGATATTTAAATATCTCTATCATAACTTCCCTCTGCTGCATTTCCTCAAAAGTATACATATTGAGATATTTAAGTCTATTCCCAATATGCCTTTTGAAGAAGACCACTGACCATTTTAGTAGCTGCCCTCTGGACCAACTCCCTCCTGTTTATATCCTTTGGAGGGTGCAGTCTCCAGAATAAGGTCTCACTAGCGATTTATACAGAGATACTCTCACCTCCTTTTTTCTTCTAGCCATTCCTATCCCTATGCGCTCAAGCATCATTCTAGCTTTTCCGTCACCTTTTCTACCTGTTCGGCCACCTTAGGATCATCCAATACGATCACCCCAATTCCTGCTCTTCTTTCATGCACTAGAGTACTTCACTTTCTATACTGTATCACTCCCTTGGGTTTTTGCAACTCAAATGCATGACCTTGCATTTTTTAGCATTGAAACTTAGCTGCCAAATTCTAGACCATTAAAATGTTTCTAGATCCCTCTTCATACTATCCACACCTCCCAGGAGTGTCTACCCACTTGCAGATTTTGGTATCATCTGCAAACTATTCCTGACAGATCTTCCACAATATTGTTTAAAAAAATGTTGAAAAGAACAGGACCAAAAGACTGATCCCTGCAGTTTGCCATTGGGAACACCCCTATTGTCAGAGTGAGTTCCATTTACTGCTACTCAACTAGTTTCTAACGCAGTCAGTCACTTTAGAGTCCATCCTAAGGGCACTCAGTTTATTTATAAATCACAATGAGGAACAGTGTCAAAGACCTTGCTGATATCTAAGTATACTATATCTAACGCTTTCCCCTGATCCAATTCTCTGGTCACCCAGTCATTGAAATCAATCAGATTTGTCTGACAATGCCCACATATAGTAAAGCCATGTTGTCTCAGATCCTGTAATCTTTTAGATTCCAAAAATCACACCATCTTCTTCTTTTAGCAGCGTTTCCATTAATTTACTCACCACAGAAGTCAGACTAACCAGTCTGGAATTGCCAACCTCTTCCTTACTTCCACCTTTGTGGATAGGAACCACATTGGCCCCTCTCCAGTCCTCCAGGATCATTCCCAACTCTAAAGAAGCATTGAAAAGGTCAGACAGTGAAGCCCCAGCACATCCCTAAATTCCTTCAATATCCTTGGAATAATCCTCTCTGGCCCCACTGCTCTGTTCACTTTTAGTTTAGCTAGTCCTCACGAACACTGTCTTCTGAAAAATAGTTTGAGTTGTACCTTACTTTAGATCCTATTTGTGTTTATTTTCTGAGGTCTCATTCCTAGCCCTTCATCTGTGAACAAAGAAATATTTGTTAGGCTTTATTATCATCAGACTCTACATATTTCACTCCTTCACTCCTTGAGTCTTACAATGCCGCCTTTGCACTTCCTCTTGTCACTAACCTAAAAACGTCTTGTCCTCATGTTTTACTGTCTTAGCTATTTTTTCTTCCATTGGCATCTTTACTTTCCTGACTACTTTACCATCTTCCCTTAGCCTCTCCAGATATTGTTGTTTCTCTTCCTTTGTATCAAGACTGAATGCCATGTAAAAGAGTTTCCTTACTTAAAATATACCTTGTGACTCTGAGAGCAGCTGTAAAGTGGGCTACCAGTGATAGAAAACAATATATAAAAGCAAGGCCTTTGGGCTACTTCTGTTTTCTTGTCAGAGGTACATAACTGTGTGAGAGGGAAATTTTACCACAGCCTCCTAATCTGGCTTGGAATATAATTCTTTACTCCTTTCTCTGTCTCTCCTGTCATTCCTTTCTTCCCTAGTTGGGTGTTGTATGACCTCATTGCTACCCAAAAGGTGGCTGCATTTTCTGCCTGGCATTTGTGTATGCATGCCTTCAGAGACTTTTCTCCATTCTTCCAAAGCACCTTGGCTTTGTCTTTCAGGGAATAATCCAGTCTGTTCCACCCTGCTTTCAATAAACTGGTGAGTGCTAACCTTGCACTTCAGGAAGGAGAGAGGCCCTGTTTATGACATGGTTTTTAGTAAGGGCAAAGTAAATAGCTCAGATAGTAAAAAAAAAAAAAGCCTCCCCAAATAATCAGTCTATCTTAATTGGTACTAGCACAAGTGATATAAATCCAGGAGACGGGACAAATTAGATATTCAAGAATTTTTATCCAGGCACTGGTGATTGCTGCGATAATGCACACCACCGGAGGACGTCACCAGGTGTGGCTGACGCAATCCTGCTGGTCCATGGAGAACACCAGGTTCAGCCGAGGAAAGCATTCAGTTCATTTCTCCTGCAAAGATGGTATAAATCCCCAAGCCCAGGCTGAGAGGGGCTTCTGGCTGATTTGGGAATATGATAAGGCCTGACAATGAGCATTACACAATGCGATAGGATGCTGGCCAAGGAGATACCTATGTTTGTTGTCCAGCTTTGTAAGCTGGTGTCTTTGAGAGCTGTGTGCCAAAGGGTTGTACTTATACTCTGTCCATGGGTGAAATGTTTAGCACATCTGGGCCTAAACTGTGGCGTGATGCTGGGTAGGGATGGTCCTATCATGATTGTGATTTAATGCCACATTATCACATGTGCTGGGAGAAAATGAGCAACATGATTGACTGCAAGTGATTTGCTTTGGGCGATCCTAGGGTTTCAGGAAGGCATCTATAAACATTTGAAATGAATAAATAATCGATCACAAGGCTGTGAATACACCCACACTTCACATCCCTATACCAGACTAAAAAGCAATTCCCATAAAAATAAGAAACAAACCTTCCAAAGCATAAATAAATAATTGTGTACTTGTGTGTGTGTTTTGTGATTACACCCCTGAAATGCCTAGGCCACCACAGCCCTTTCCCTGTATGTAAATCAGAAGGGACAGAGCTGATAGGAGCAGCTCCGCATCCCTGCAGCTCCTCTGGTAGCTTATAAAATATTTAGTGTTCATTTTAAATGTCAGGAGGTTTTCACGCTGTCGAAATGAGGCTTGTTCTGTACCTTGAACTGTTCTAATTTTAGTTACTCTGTAGCACTGCTGCCTTGTGATGTCATTGGGCTGTCTGTCTCACCATTGTCTGACATCACAAGGCTAGATTCCAGATGACCAGAGTGAAGGGGCCAGGGGCTTGCCTCAGCTTCAGAACAGGACTAGATAATATAGTCAAATCTAGGAAGAAAGCCTGTCCCTAAATGATAAAATCCAGGAGCATGTGAGAAACAAAGTAAAGGGGTCATCTTGAATTTTGGCACTGGGGAGGCAGGAGTGTTTGGGCAAAGGGAGATGAGATGAGTCTCAGCAGCTGCCAGGCCCTATCACATGCTATTTATTAGGAGTGTGTACTTTTTTTATATTAATTCATGTTAATTGCAATTAGCGTGCACTGTTTGCATGTGCAAAGTAACTACCTAGACAAAAAGGATGGGTGCAAGCAACTGCCTTATATAGAAATAAATGAACAATAGAATAACTTTCCTTTTCATCTCTTCAACAGGGCATTTCAAGCAAATGGGCCTTAAGGATTATGTGCTATCAGTAGTGGTCTAGAAGGATGCTTGGAGCATGTCTGCTAAAGTCTCAGTAGTAGCTCCATCAAAAAGAAGCCTGTCAATAAAATGTTTTCAGAGATTTCATAAATATAACTAAGAATTTGAGGTGTGCCATACTAGGTCAGACCAAACACAGTGGCCAATCCAAATTGCAATTACCAGGCAGGATTTCAAGGAGTGACTTTGATTACATTCTTCCTATCCATATATACACAAACAGGGAACGATTCAGAAAGCCGCGCTGAAGTCGCACGCTATTTGCTGTATATGCATCTATGTATTGCGCCAATAGCATGCAACTTCAGCGCCGGCATGCAGAAAGGGGCACATATGCAAATTAGCCATGTGTTAAACTGCAGCAGAAATATCAGAATTCAAATAGGAGAGCAAGCCAAACCCATGCGCATTGCGCACAGAAGTCGGTGCAAGCTAGCATGCTCTCTCAGAGAAACAAGGTTATCCGAGGGGAAGTTTGACACTTCCCCTTAGATAATCCAGGCATCAGGGAAAGTCCCCGATGCCCCTGAAACCAACCCTCCCAATGAAAAACAAATCCCTGGTGGCCCAGCAGCCCTGATCCCCCACCCACTAAAAAGGCTCCCTGGTGGCCCTGATCCTCCCACCTACCCAATAAGAAAAGACTTGGTGGCACCCGAAACCCCACTCCCCTCCCAGTACCTTTCAGATGGGGCTAGAACATTGTCCATGCACTCCCACCCCTGCGCCACCATCATGAAAAGTGGTGGCTCCTGTCCCCACGTGGTGCATCCTGGGATGCACTGGGTAGGGTCAGACTGCCATGTAAGCTTATTTGGCAGTCTGATCCCGCCAGGATACACCATACGGGTTCAGGTGCTGCCATTTCTCAAGATGGCATTGCAGGGGCAGAAGTGCATGGATAACGTTCCTGCTCCATCTTAAAGATAACAGGAGGGGGGTAGGGTGTTTGGGGCCTAATGGGTCACTGGGTCTTTTGTTATTGGATGGGTGGTTGGGGTCAGGGCCGCTGGGTCACCAGGTTTTTTTATTGGGTGGGTGGATGGGGGGGGGGAAATCGGGGCCACTGGGCCACCAGGGGGGGGGGTTATTGGATGGGTGGGGGGACTGGGGCCACTGGACCACCAGGGATGTGGTTTCTGTCGGGGGGTCAGTGTCAAGGGCACTGACTGCCTGACAGTATTTTGATGATCTCAGGGACTTTCCTCAATGCCTGGATCAGTTGAGGGGATGTTTGAGCCCCTGAGACATCAAAATACTGTTGGGGGCACACACAAGACATTTAAACCACCTCAGACCAAGCATAGAGATATTGGCGCTTTGGCTGGTTATGTAATCCTGTACGCGTTTCTCTGCATCGGGTGCAGACAATATTAGCATGCCATTTTAATAAGCACAGCTCATTTGCATATAATTTTAATACGCCTGGCATTACTGTATGTGCTTGCTTTTCCTTTACTGTTACATGCATCAATCTCTTTTCTGCATTTGGCGTGTCGGAACCTGTGCGTATAAGTTGCACTATCTGTGTGCAAAGTGTATGTTAGTCTTTCTGCATGGGCCCGAATCTAATTAAAACCAAAGTGGCCCTGTATTAACTCCTGCCTTTTTCGTGTCCTCATCCCCTGATCCCCCCTCTCCCCATATGAAATGCTGTGATGGAAGCCCTGGTGATTAGGCTACACGGATCCTGCTCTTGCCTCACAAATGGAATGACATGGTTTTTCCTTTCCTGATAGAGACCAAATGCTGTACATTCAGATTTCTTGTGGTAACAGGTAATGAAATCATATCTGGTTGCACTTGAATAACTGCAGATTTCCATGGGTAACCTTCAGTGTCCATAAGTGCTCATGAGAATCAGCATTAATTTCCATGGCGCCAACCATTCAGTGTCCACAGAAACCTGCACCATATGATGCCAGGGTACATGCCCTAGCCAGGCCTTGAATCTGGTGCACAGAGGCAGGAGAAGAGTACTTCTTGCAGGTCCAGTAGCAAAAGTGCAGGTATATTTCATCGTTTGCAGTTCTCACCTTCCACCACTAAAGGAGTGACTACTGATAGATCTACTGGACGTGAAGGGCCCTGGAGCCACCAGAAGTGAAAGTGTCCAGCCTTGGCCCTTCATCAATCCCACAAGCCTCATGTCCTCTGATGTGGTGTAGTGTTAGGTCCACTCACAATCTTATATATGGTTCCAAACCTTGAGGATAACAAAAGCCCACCACATACCGAGATAACAAACAATTAAGAACCACAATTGAGTATCATGTCCTTCAGACAAGTCCTCAGCCCCTGACCCTCCAAGTTCTGCATTAATAGACTTCCTTATTTTGGAATCATTATCCAGGCTGGCTGCTGAGGAGAGGCCAGATCCCAGGGGTGTCTTGTTAGTGGCTGCAGTGTATGGACAGCAAGAGTTTCTGACAGACTACAAAAGCTTTTGACAATGTCATAAGAAAACCTAAATCACTGGTGTAGACTTAATAAAGGAAAAATCCAGTATCTTGAAGCTAATGTGTGCTTTCAAGTCAATGTTGACTCCTGGTGACCCAGCAGCTCCTGGGTTTTCTTGGCAGCGTGACCAGAAGCAGATTGCCAGGCCTTTCTTCCGAGGCAATGGAGGGTTGAGAGATTTGCCCACAGCCACGGGGAGTTCTAAGGGGAACTGAACCCTGATTGCTTGGTTACCAAGCCAGTGATCTAATCATTAGGCTACTCCTACACTCCGCTGTCATTTTAAGGGTACAGAATTCCTGGCAATTCATATTCCTTGGGATAGAACTTGAGAGGAAAGAAGAGAAGCCTCGGAAAAGAAGGCACTCGCTCAGAACCTCCAATGTGTGCTCTAGAAATATTTCAAATAAACAATCAGGATAAAATTCCACAACTATTTATTTATTATTTCTTCTATACCGTGCTATTATCATCAGTGCGGTGTACATCAAAACAGAAACGTATGCATTCATGGTTACTGAAGAGGCATTTACAGTTGAACAGGGGTTAGAACTTGGATAACAGGTAATTAACAACAATTATATAACCTAGTATTTACAGTTATGTACATGGTGGGTGTGGTCCTCCTATTGGGGCTACACCGGGAAATATGTGGTGAATAAGTGATGTTTTAGGGCCTTCCTGAGTTGGGTTAAGTCTGTGATAGCTCTGATGTCAGGGGGGGAGGGCATTCCAGGCTTTGGGGGCATAGAAGCAGAAAGCTCTATTAGTCGTTGTGTTCTTGCATCTTGTTGATTCTTTCGGGATTGACAGTGTGTTTGCTGCAACAGATCTACTTCTATTGGAAGGTGAGGTGTGTATCAGATTGGTGATGGCTGAGGGGGATTGGTTGTTTAGGGCTTCGAAGGTCATAATTATATTCTTATATAGTGTTCTGGCTTGAAGTGGTAACCAGTGTAACTTTTTCAGGATTGGTGTGACGTGCTCAGTCTTCGATATTCCTTCTAGCACCCTAGCTGCAGTGTTCATTGCCAGTTGGAGAGGGTTTAGAGTTGCTTTTGGGAGGCCGTATAGGATTGCGTTTGAAAAGTCGATGTGTGGCATCACCAGGGCTTGGTAGATTGTTCTAAAGTCCGTGTATTCAAGTAGTGGTCATAAATGCCGAAGTGTCCTTATCTTATGGTAATTTGATTTTGTTGTGTTCTTTATATGCGCCTTCATATCCATCCTTTGGTCAAGGGTGATGCCTAAGTATCTGATGGTAGACTTGGCTATCAGCTCTGTGCCCTTTACCTTTAGTGTGCTTGGGGGTGTGAAGTCCTGGTTCTTCGTTATGAACATTACGTCGGTCTTGCTGTGGTTGATTCTCAAGTTCTGTGTGAGAGGCCATTCTGCAACTGTGTTGAAGCAGTTTATCAGTGGAGTGAAATCAGGTTGGTCGGTCATGAAAGGCATATAGAGGAGAATATCATCAGCATAGGCTAGGCAGGATACGTTAAAGGAGCGAATTAGGTCACAGATGGGTTGCATGTAGATATTAAACAATAATGTGGATAATGAGGAGCCTTGAGGTACTCCTTGATGCTGTAGAAATGGGTCCGAAGTGGTGGTGTTGAGTCTCACTTGTTGCCATCTATTGGAAAGGCAGGACTTGCACCAACTCAGTGCTGATTCCTGGATTCCTTTACCTTCGAGGCGCTCGATAAGGATTTGATGACTCACAGAGTCAAATGCAGCTGAGATGTCCATGAATATAAGGGCAAATCCTTGTCGGATGTTGTCTGTTCCGGTGATTATGGTGTTGAAGAGGGTGATGAGTAGGGTCTCTACACCATGTGCTTCCCTGAAGCCATGTTGGGAAGGATCCAGGGGGGCTTCGGTGTCAATGTGTTGTTGTATTTGGTGTTGAACTGCCTTTTCAATTATTTTGGCAAATAGTCTGACAAATGGAACTTAAGGATTGTACATTATCCTCAGTGGATTGGAGGGATCTTTGGAGTGTGTCTTTGTCATGGAGGAGGAGCCTAATGGTTATAGTACTGGGCTGAGAATCCAGGGTCCAACTCCCACTAACATTCCTTGTGTGATTACGGACAAGTCGCTTAACTCTCCGTTGCCACAGATACGTTAATATGGGTCTAGCGATAAAACTAACCTGCGTTAAGTGCAAAGCCACTGTGGTAACTGTCGGGCATATGTCCAGTGTGTTTTTGGATGTTACTACGAGGACACACACCCTGATGCATGGCACATTTACCACAGGTGCACCTAACACCTTCCATTGAGGTGAACCCATGTTAATTTCAACATTGGGAGGGAGTAGCCTAGTGGTTGGGGCAAGGTACTTCAGGCCGGAAGGTCGGGGGTTCAAATCCCACTAGAGGACAGCAACCTTGGGCCGGAAGGACTGGGGTTTCTAGTCCCACAGATGCTCCTTGTGGTCTTGGGCAAGCCACGTAACCCTCCATTGCCCATGTTCCCTGTAAGTATTAGTATATGTGTCTCATCCCTC
This sequence comes from Ichthyophis bannanicus, assembly GCA_033557465.1. NCBI lineage: Eukaryota > Metazoa > Chordata > Amphibia > Gymnophiona > Ichthyophiidae > Ichthyophis > Ichthyophis bannanicus. The sequence continues at coordinate 117,720,388 of CM066042.1, read as the reverse complement.
TGTGTTAAATGTATCCCCCAATTGTGTTGTGACCGCTTTGATTGAAGGATAAGGCGGTATACAAAACTGTCTAAATAAATAAATAAATAAATAAATAAATTGACAGCACTCTGTATGTTCTGTGCGAAATACAATGTGTCTCCATGCCCACTCTCTGTCCCAATGCATGATTTGTAGTTAGTGTGCGGTTTAGCATGCGATAACTGTCATGCTCCTGTGCTAAGAGTTACCATGGGTCCAAGCGCGCTACCCGCTTAGTGCATTTTAGCAAAAGGGCCCGTAGAGTATAAGCCCTCCAGAGAAATACCCTACTGTGTGCGAATATGACTTGCTGTGAGCTGAATCTAAACGCCTGTCTTTTCCTCAAGTCTCAATGGTGGAGATTTCATATGACTCCAGTTAAACTACATCTTGCTCAATGCCATGAAGGAAGTTCCCTAAAAATGAAATTAGGAAGATTAAATAAGCCTTCTGAGTCCTATCTGTCATCAGATTCTATATAAAGCTTGCAGAGACAAAGGTGAGGAAACAAGTTAAAGGGCAGAGGGTAGTGGTACCACAACTTCGGGCTTCCGAAATCAGCATGGGTAAGCTGCTGGAGTAGCCCTGGTTATAATACTAAAAATGAGGAGGGTTGCAGGGTAGGTGGAAGACATGATGGGAGGGAGCTGGTATTGATTTGAGTCCTGGGAATGTGGGAGTTTATCTGCTCAGAGTGGTAGGCAAATGGCGCAGGACAATTGGTCTCTATCTACCCTTACTTACCAGGGAGACGGAGATATTTCTTCACATGCCATGGGGACTGGTACCAGAATTTGAAAAATGTGGACTTTGGGTGCAAAATCACATTTTTAAAAAATTACTAAATGTAAAGGGAAGTACAAATATTTTGGCTAGGTGTGTGACATGTTAAAGTGTGTGCCTGAGGCTTTTTAATAAATCTAGCCCTGAGCAAGGGTGGGGGTTCCTGCTGCCCATCAGCAGACCAACAGGATTTAATGTGATAGAGAACTACCCATCAGGCTTCACCTTATTTGTGCTGTCTTTTTAATGTGCAGGTCCTGTTACATCAGCAGAAATTAATTGAAAGCACTTAGCTTTCAAGTTTATTAACAGCCTTCCTGTGAAGGGGAGCACATTTCAAACCACTGAAATGGATCCATAACAGTAAAAGGCCGTGTTTCTCTATTGACATACCTTGCTTTAACGAAAAAAAAATGTAAAACCCTGAAGCATCAGGGGCTTTGTGGATCGAATAAACTCTGTCCTTGAAATCCACAGGGACCTTGTGCCGTGAGAGGTGAAAGACGGACCAGGGACTGTTTAGAGCATATTGTCACGCTGGGGTCCGCCGGACGGTGCGGGAGGCTCGGGCTGCTCCTTTGAAGCCTGAAGTTGGGGTTCCTCACTGGCAGCCCCCGAGGGAGGTCCTCCGCAGTGACCCTAACTGACCTCCGAGGCTGTGTCCGGATTAAACGCGAAGCTCTCGGGGGCAGGGGCTCTGCAGCGCCGTAGGTGCCTCGGGCTGCTCGAGAGACTGCTCAGTGCCACGCCAGGCGCTGTCCTTCCCTTAAGTGTGGGCAGGGATTTCGCAGAACGAGGGGGGGGGGGGTCCAGGAACGCTTCATCGGGGTACAGTTCGGGGAGCCCGGAAGAGCCCGATGCTGCTGTGGCCCGCTGAGCACCTTTGCAAGTCACATCACGTTGCGGTGCTGATTATCCATTAACCTGCCACTGCTGCGAGCTGCATTTCCTGGGGGTGGCGTTTGGCGGCGGTGCCCCCTCCCCTCCCCTCCCGTCCCGTCCCCTCCCCTCTTATCAGGGACTCGGAGCTGCGCCGCGCACATCAGCCGCGATTCGCACGGACTGGGGCCCCCCGAGCCTGGCCATGGGCGGAAGGCGGAGGACGCCGCAAGCTTTGCTCGGGACTCTGGCCGTCCTGGCTGCGCTGTGCCCGGGGCTCTGCCTGGGCGGCTGCCCGGAGCTCGAGCTGGAGAGGAGGGAGGAGGAGGCGAACGTGGTGCTGACCGGGACCGTGGAGGAGATCCTGAACGTGGACCCGGTGCATCACACGTACTCCTGCAAGGTAAGCACGGCACCGGGACCCGGCCTCGCCCCCTCTTCTTCGAGGGGATTTTCCTAAGTTGGTCACGAAAAGAAAGTTTGCGGTCGTTTGCTTCGGATAACGAAAGGAGGGGGGACGGATCGGTGAAATGAAACTTTGCAGAAGTTTCCCTGCGGCTGCAGTTGCCGTGCCCGGGGGGATATGCACTCATCCCGGGGTGAGAGAAACCGACCCCTCGTCTCCCCCACCCCCAGTACACCCAGTTTGAGAAAGCCGGGAGCGGGATCCCAGTAAGTAATCCGAAGCTCGGAGAGAAGGAAGCGAGACCTCTCCGGCAGCTGCGGCAGACATGTGGTTTGTATGGCAAAACTTCACTTGACCGTATAATGACTTTAGTTTTCGTTTAAAGCGAGCCGCAGGGAAACCCCCGCGTGGCTGCTGCACCCGCACAGCGCGCGCTGACTTGCAAGAAGCCCGGTGGGCTCAGCCCTACCCAGCCCATTGTTGAGCGAGCCCGATCCGGCCTCAGGCTAGGGATTTCTTGCCTAGGAGCCAGCCACCGCCTCCAAACCCTGGAGGGCACCAGAGCTGTGCTCGCTCCACCATTAGCCCTTTCGAGCAGTGGAGGAATTTCTGCAGCCGGTTCGGCATTTCTAACATTTTTGGCATTGGGGCCAGCGGGAGTAGGAGAGGTAGGGTAGGGAGAAGATGGTGAAGCGTTGGCTTCTTTCCGCTCATCAGACTAGCTATTCTTTCAGTAACACTACTGCAAGATATATCGATTTGTTACACAAATTATGTCATAGTAAACCTGATGTTCAGCCTTGTGGTGGCAAGGTTAAAATCACATGGCTACAAGGCTTCTGGAGAAGAGTTTACAAGCCAGATGCCAGGCAGGATTGATGTAAGGGAACTGGGCGTCCAAAGCAAACCTTCAGACTTATGTGCACCCCCCCCCCTCCCCGAGACTTTCATCTTGAAACTCAACAATCTTGAACACCCCAATACTACCCCTCCCACAAGAATTCTCTACAAACGTATAACTGGACGTCATACTTTAAAATATGAAACTTTGCTTTGCATATGTGCAGGTAAAAGAATGTGCTGATGGCTCTTTTAAGTTTGTGGGGCTGTCAGGAGCTATTGTTTTGATTGTTTGCTCTTTGCTGCCCCCAAGAGGTTGTCATCCAAGGCGACTGCCTAGTCTTAGCTAATGATTGAGGCTGCCCTGTGTGGTCTGGTCACCTGTTTCTGTAGTCAGGGTGCAGATGCTCTAATAAACCCCTTTGCCTGAGGAGCAGTTTCCTCCCTATTCCCCTAAATTTTTAATCTTTCAAGAGCCTGTGCTAAGCTGGTATGAAGTTTTCTAGGGTCCCCGGGTTGACTTGTGGTTGCTTGTTCCAGATGAGGATTCAGAGCACACACACAGGCCGATGTAGAAAGTCTGCGGTAGACCTGCGCTGGATCGACTTTTTTAACGTTCCTGCCAATGCACACATTTTAACATGCGATACAGGAAGGTTAGGGTATGCAAATGCTCACCGCGGTAGCCCTGCACATGCAAATGAGCCCCTGCAGCGTTAAACTGGGAGAGTAAGCCAAATGCATGCGTGCGAGAATTCTGCGCTAGTTTGGCTTGCTCGCCAGGCACTGGTGGCTAATTAGATTTTTTTTTTTTTACTGTTTAACAAAGAGCCAAAAATGAGATTAATATGAAAACTTAGATGTTCTGCTACAAAAAATGCTCATAAGGGCCTATTGCTGGCTACAGGGAGCAGGAAAGGATGGTGCAGTAACCTTGTGTTAAAGCTGTGCGCTAAAGCTTGATGCACGGTTCCCTAAAGGAAGCTTGACAGTGGAGGGGCCCTTCATTAGAACTTACAGTACGCCACTGCTGTATACAGACATGCGGGCATATGATGGAATGCTTTTCTATGCATATAATTCTTGCAATACCAATATTTACATGCAACTCCGAGTGCCCACACCCGTTCTATCAGTCCAGCACTCTATTCTTTTTCAGCACACTTCCCCTCGGCTTTTTTATAAACCCATAGTCCCCATGGAAGTCAGGAAAAAAGTTTCTGAGCTTTATGCTGGCAGTAGAGGCATGAAATTCATTTGGAGAAACTGTCCCGAAAGAATGAGCTAACCTTTTGCTCCTCCTCACACCCTGGGTTAAACCCCTGGTGTTGCACTCAGCCTCCTTGTCTATATCTTGTCACTTTTCTATATCCGTGCAGAATAGTTAATGTCTTGAAAACCATGGACTTTAATAAGCTGTGTGCCGTCTACCCAAGGCTTTGTGCAGAGTGCAAATCTTGTTTCTACATAGGGCACAAACAAAATTTGACAGAAAAGGCAAGCTAACCTATGCACAAAGCCTAGCACACTTTACTGCATCAGCTGGGGAGTGCTGGGCTCCAGTGAACACATTTAGATCGGTTTGTAAGCTCATCAGGGAAAGGAATTTTATGCTCATGAGATTTATCTTTTGAAAAATAGCATTTTTTTACTGCTTTTGCCCAGCTCCTTGCTTAACTTCATTCTAACCAGTTGTCAGGATGTGATCATGTTGGTTGTGTAATATATTCCCTGTATTTGTTAATGCAAACCTTTTACCTTTTCTATTTGTATAGAGTAACATAGTGGTTAGGTGGGAAACTAGGATTCAAATTCCATTTCTCCCATTGATTCTCCCTGTGACTTTGGGTAAGTACTTCACCCTCCCTTGCTTCAGATACAAACCTACAGGCCGACGCAGAAAGCTGGCACTGAAGTCACGTGCTATTAGCTGCGTACGCATTTTCGTAGCGTGCTGATAACGTGAGACTTCAGCACCAGTATGCAGCAAAGAGCATTTATGCAAATGAGCTGTGCGCAAAACGTTGGCGTAAAGTTGAAAGGAGGGGAGTGAACGCATGCGCCAACAGACACACTACAAGTGGCTATGTGTGCACGTGCATAAATGTCAAAGCTCACGTTATGCTCACGGGAATTTCAGGTTCTTTTGGCACTCAGCCGTTAATAATCAACACTTTTGCTCAAAAATAGTTTTTATGAAATCACCGTAAAGAGACAAACCGTAAATGGAGAATGATATAAGTGAGTCCAAAAAACACACAAGGATAAAAAGCAAAAGACATTTGTTCTTCAACGTTGAACTTTTGCTTATATGCTGCAAGATGCATGCAAAAAATTTTCATGTCGAAGGTAAGTTCACCAGTACATACCCCAAAACAGTCTTTCTCCACACGTGCAATATGTTTGTCACCTCAGACGAGGTATAGAGATATTGGCATTCCTGCTGGTTTTGTAATCCTCTATGCCTTTTTCTGCATTGGGCGCAGACCTTATTAGCATTCCATTTTAATGCATGCAGCTCATTTGCATATCATTTAAATACGCTTGGCATTGCTGTGTGCGTGCACTTCTCTTTTGTTGTTAGATTGTAAGCCCCCCAGGACAAGGAAATGCCTACAGTATGTGAATGTAACTTTCTTTGGGTTTGGGTTTAGAAAGGTGAATAATTAAAAAAAAAATCCTAAATCTAAAGATTTCTGATGTAGCACCCTCTTGTGATGAGGAGGACATGGTGCAGAACTAGATTCCATCCATCCCGAGAGAGTATGTCAGTACTATTTCCGGTCTGGGGAAGGAGGACAGAGTGTGTGAAAGTGAACCCAGACCTTTCTCTTTGGAAGTTTCTGCCCTGCCTTCCCCCGGTCCTGGTGTCAGAGGAGGTCTAGAATAAGTGTAAACCAGACCTGTTACACCTGAGAAAGCAGCCTGGAAGTCTTTAGGTGATCTGTAAAAGAACATTATCCTAATACAGTCTTAAGACTGACAAAGGCATTTCCAGGTGTTCGCTGAGTTCTGCAGTAATGTATTTGTGTTGGAGACACTAGCCTGGTGCTTTGGCTGATGTCTCTAGTGGATTTACAGATATGGTGCAGCTCAATGGAATTTGGTGAACTACATGAGTTCTAACAAAAAAGTCAGTACTTTTAGGTTTCTTTTCCATAAATTCCTTCTTTGTGTCTTTACATTGTTGATGTATGAGAACCCCAGAAAATTTAGGTCTACATCACTGTTTTCTTCCCTGTAAGATGCAAGAGCCTCTGTCTTTCTCTTGCTGAACCTGAGCTCAGCTGTGCTTTGTGTTTTGCATTTTATAAAAGAGAAACCCTTGGACACGGTGTTTTTGTTATTAAGGCATCATGTCGCGTCTATGTCTTTTAAACCTGTCAAGAGTTTTATGTCTTTGTTCTGGTGTCCTGGCTTGGGGGAGTGAAAGATGACCTGTTGGCAGACTTGGGTGTGCTGTTCTTAAACCTTTTTGGGATGCAGTTTCTTGTGTGTAGAGAGCAACTTGATAAGTCATGTCCATGCTCTTAATGAAACAGACTTCAAAACCAGCTTGCCTGGAAGTCTCCAGCACTGTACCAGTGTCATTAGGTTACTGGGTGTCCACATTATTCTATACTCCAATACCTTTTGCAGCTTGTAATTCAGTGTTAGGTCTCTGGTAGAGTTCTTGAAAACCCAGCAAGTACGATGCAAGTAATATATCTTTTGTGTTATTATATTTCATAATGCCATCTCCTTCCCTTCCAAAATAAGAAAACCAGTATGCATAGAGCTTGGCACGGGCAGAGATTTATTGGCAGGATTACGGCATTAATAAGATTACTCCAGCTGCCAGTTACTGTTTACCAGGAATAAATACAGCGGCTGATGGATCGCGTTACACTTTCCTCCATGTTTATTTTTCAGTGGTGGCACAGTAAGCTGGATCTGACTGCACGTTTAACCTGATACAGTTTGCTGTGCTATATACAGGCCCAAGGGATTCCATGGGGAAGAAGCAGGTTGCCCTGGTTTCGGATTGAAGTACTTGCCTTTCCAAATTCATAGGAGATGAAGTACTTCTGTGCACAAAAGAAGCACAGGATCTGGGGGTGATCGTTTCTGATGTTAAGGTGGCCAAACAGAGTATAAAAGCTGATGACCAAAGTCAAAAGGAGGCTTAGATACAGAGAGAGAGAAATAGCAAGGAAAAGGAGGTAATACGCCCTCTTTATAAATCCCTGGTGAGATTGCATTTGGAATTCTAGAGACCGCACCGTCAAAAGATATAAACAGGATGGAGATGGAACAGGGGGCAGCTCCTAAAATGGTCATTGGTCTAAATTATAAAAAATATATGGGGTCAGACTTAAAGATCTTAATATGTGTACTTTGGAGAGAAGACGCCATTTAAGTACCTCCTTGGCTTAAATGCACAGAATCCAGACCGCTTATAATTGAAAGAAGGCTCTGGAATGATGGGGGTCACAGGATGGGGATGAAAGGGGATAGATTTAGGACTAATCTTATTTTTACGGAAAGGGGGATAGGTGCATGGAACAGCCTCCCAGTGGAGGTGGTGGAGATGAGAAGCATATCTAAATTCCAGAAAGCATGGGATAAGCACAGAGAATCTCCGAGGGAGAGAAAAAGATTATAGAGCTAAGAAGTTGGTATGGATGAGCAGATTGGATAAGCTATATGGGCTTTATATGCTCTCGGTTTCTATGCATCAGGAGTTATAATTGAGTTGTAGTGGCAGGTCCCTTCCCCAGAGGGCTTACAGTGGATCAGTGGGTGAACCTTGGCCTCTCAACCTGCTGCTGTAACCATAGGATACCACTGATGCCCCTCCTGCCCTGTTCAATGTTCTAGAAAAGTTCCAACCTTTAACTTAAGAATAAAGCTCTTTTTTTTTCTTGTCCAGATTAGTAGAAGGCCTAGCTCTGGCTTATGGTAATCTTTGTATTTTGTCTGTGTGTCTGTTCAGTTCTTCGGCTCCCTACAGAGACTGCAACAAGGATGTCACCTAAGCTGGAGATTGCTGATGGCCTCCACCCTAGTAACTGTCTTTTTTTTTTAAAGAAAATTGCCACTGCTTTTGGCCTGAGGCACCTGAGTCCCCTCCACACACAACTCGTTTCTCATACGCCACCCTGAAGCTCTTGGAAAGCAGTAAATTAGAGTTAGATTGTATGAGCTTCGGCCCCACATTATATAAGTGCTCTGCTGGAGGCTTGCTTACACCTGCTATGATGAGCAAACCTCATGTCCTCGCCTACTGCTGGGCTGTGACTTTCCACACATTCTTGGTATGAGTAACATAACAGGGACTGAGTCACTTTGTTGGAACATTTGAGCTGACTTTGTCCTAGATTGTAGGGGGGGTGAGATACTCTGGGACAGAGGGCAGTGATCACCCTTTCTTCTCTAAAACTGATGATGCTTCAAACCTAGGAAGCTGCCTCATCAAAAAACTTGCCAACTCCATAGCTGTGAGCAATGGTGGCTTTCTCTTCTCAGTGGTACAGAGAGGTAGCAGCCATGTTGATGGAGAAAAGTAGAGTTCTTGCAGGCTGTGATGCTTTTTATTGCACCAAGAAAAGAATGATTCAGGGTTGCTGGACACAAACTGTCTTGAATACCTAAGTTCCTCCTTCCCATGTTCTTGGACATTAGTACAAAAGGATAATAAATAACAACTGATACACACTGCACAGCCAAACCTGGCTGATGGGTTTCAGCAAAGGTCCCCGTTAGAACAGCTCACTTGTTGTTTCTTTGTATTTTTTAATAATGAAAAAAAAAGTGCACCAGGCTTTTGATAAGTTGAAGAATCAGATAAACCTAAGAAAATGCCAATTTTTTGTTTTTACTGTCTGTAAGCTTTGTTTAATTGCTCTGGAAAGCTGGATTAAATCAAATACCTTTGTTTTCAATTTGACCCTAGCATGGGGAATAACTTGCCTAAAGTCACAGTGAGTCAGCGATAGATGGGACTCTTGTCCCAGGTCTCTTGCGCCATGCTCTTACCAAAGATCTGGTTGCCGCCTTTTCTCCTCTCAGGAACAGTGTCTGAAAGAAGTTCATTCAAGTTGTGTTGGAATAAAGATCAGGGAGCAGATAGGAATGTTTAATGATTTAGTTGCTTTGGCACAGGGCATCTTCTCTGAAGAACCTAACCTTCATGACCTTCGTGTGCATAGAAGTTGCATTGAGGAGAACCTTGAAAAATTGGGAGACTGCGTCCAAATGGCAGATGAAATTTTAATGTGGACAAGTGCAAAGTTATGCACTTAGGGAAGAAGAACACAAACTACAGTTACATGATGCAAGGTTCCACATTAGGATTCAAGACCCAGGAAAAGGATCTGGGCATCATCGTGGATAATACATTGAAACCCTTCGCCCAGTGTGCAGCGGCAGCCAAGAGAGCAAATAGAATGCTAGGAATCATAAGGAAAGGAATGGAGAATAAAACAAAGGATATTATAATGCCTCTGTATTGCTCTATGGTGCGACTGCATCTTGAATATTGCTTGCAATTTTGGTCACCATATCTTAAAAAGGATATAGTGGAATCAGAAAAGGTACAACGAAGAGCCACCAAAATGGTAAAGGGGATGGAAAGATACCCTTATGAGGAAAGGCTTGACAGGTTAGGGCTCTTCAACATGGAAAAGAGATGGCTGAGGGGAAATATGATAAGAGGTCTATAAAAATGACTGGAGTGGAATAGGTAAATGTAAATCTGTTGTTGTTTTTTTATGTGTTATCAAGGCAGTGCTGATTCCTAGTGACCCAACAGTCCTTGGGTTTGCTTGGCAAAGCATGACCAGAAGTAGATTGCCAGGCCTATTCTTTCAAGGCAATGGGAGGGTAAAGTGACTTGCTCAAGGGCACAAGGAGTGCTAGTGGGAATCAAACTCCGATCGCTCATGTACTAGGCAGCTGCTCTAACCACTAGGCTACTCCTCCACTTTAGAGAGTGGTTCAAAATGCAAAAGGATTAGGGGGCATGCAACGAAGCTACAATGTAGCACATTTAAGACTAGTCAGAGAAAATATTTTTCCACAATGCATAATCAAGCTCTGGAATTCACTACCAGAGGATGTAGTAAAAGCTGTTCATGTAGCTGTGTTTAAACAAGGTTTGCATGGGTTCCTAGAGGAAAAGTCCATAAACCATTATTAAAGAGGACTGGGGAAATCCACAGCTTACCCCTGGGACAAGCAGCATGGAATCTGTCTACCTTCTGGGAACCTGCCAGGTACTTGTGACCTGCACTGGCCACTGTTGGAAACAGGGTACTGTGCTTGATGGACCCTTGGTCTGCCCCAGTATGGCATTTCTTATGTTCTTATGTTGGGAGGTGAGGTCTCCTCCCATCCCTCCCGCTGAGGAAGTTGCTTAGAGAACTGTGTGAGTACACAAAGACCCAAGACAAGCTAGTGCTGAGCCCCTCATCTGGGAAATGATGAGACTGATACCAAGAGGGCAGGATGCTGGATCACAGGTGCTGGCAGAAGTGAACGGGTTTAGGACTGTGGTTCCAGTGTGATCTCGGAACCAAGTGCAGCAGCTGCCTCCGATTTGGGCTTCACAGTGATCCTGGCTGGCTGCCAGCCCTTTGAGGAGGCAGCAGGCAAGGCACAGCCTAGGGTTTGGGCTTGGAGCCGCTAGCTGAGAGGCTGGAATTAGGTTTCTGGAACTGTTGAATCCCCCCCTCCCCCACTTCCCTTCCAACCCTTGTTCTACATTTCATCATCTGTGATGTCTGTGTTCTTCGCCCTGCCTTAGGGATAAAGCTGTTTCTTTGAAGTCTCTAGGGCTTTAGTAACTTTAGCTTGATTGTGATCTGCAGACATTTGTTTGTTTTTTGGGGGGACCCTCCCTCCCCTTCCCACATACTCCATCAACCTTTGATTTCCTAAAACTAAAAGGAGAGGATCTTGTTCATGAATAGAAGGTACTGATGGGTGGTATAGACAAGGAAAGTTGACATGGAGCCCCTGAACAGCTGGACTGTTCTGGACTCATGTCTTGTCCCCCTCTACAAGAAAAGTGGGCTGATAATTTTGAGTGTGAGGAACACAGTAAACGCATCGTCTTTGTTAGATCATTCCATTGGATTCAGTGGCTGTTCAGACACAGGCAGACTCTATGCCTTTGAAGTGGTTTAAGCCCTTCTAGAAAAATATTTTATATCTGATGGTCTGCAGGCTTCTTAGCTAGCTCAGATGAAGACCCTTTTTGTTTGCTGAGGCAGACAAAAAACATGATACAGTATAAGTGATAACAAACAATCTTACTTGATCTTCTTGTATGCCCAAGATATTATACAGCCAAAGAAACAGAACATAGCTTGTATACAGATAAAGGTCATTTTCTGACATTGGAGAGAATTGGCCAGCTTAGTGGAGCCAAGGTCATGTTCTGGTTGTCCTCAGTAGCTCAGCATTTAGTCTAGGCCTTGAATGTTTCATCACAAGTAACTTATTCTAGTGAGTGGAGACATTATGATGGTGACCTCCTTGCTGGGAGGTGGGGGAGTTTTGTATGTCATTCCAATGGAACCATCCATTTGATCCTTGAACTCCCTTGCTGTGATTGGCTAATTCCATGAGTCGCATCGAAGTGGAAGAGCTGCTCTCCATTTGGTATCCAGGCCTGAATGTGAGGAATCATGCTGTACAAATGAACCTTTGTGACACTTCCCGGTTTTAGCATTTCTTTAAACTGGACTTCAGGGCTGAGGAGCAACCAGCGGAATGGACAGATATAAGCTGTACAGATTCAGGGCATCGATGGTCGGGCTAGGGCTGGACCCTTGATCAGTATCCCTCCAAGTCTGGGCACACTGTGAGTGTACTGCTGTGCCCATATCTTTGTCCCTGCTTTTGTGCTGAAGCATATTTTTTGGGCTGGTCAGAAGGGTAAACATTTGGGGCACATTTCAAGTTGCCTTCACCCCCTCTTCCCAGCAGGTAACCCCAGGAATATGACAATGGCTTTTCTCTAACTTTTCAGTTACAACCCCTACATTGAAGCAGCTGTCTCCTGTATGTTGAAGGCGATTCACCTCTGTTGCTTGCCCTCTTATTTCTTCTCTTTCTCTTGCTACCAGTGGGGATTGCTGGGAACCCAGGGGTGCAGAGTTGTGCTGGCCTGGAAGCTGACTCATTCTTCAAGGGATATAAACTCCAAGTGAGGTCATGCCGGGGTCACTTCTGCCCTTATCTGAAATTTCCATCTCTGTGGGATTTCCATGTGTGGGCTTCCAAGAGGAAATGCCAAGGTTTGAAAGGAGATCTTGGAGGAGTTGATAAATGACTGCTGGGTCTCTTCTAGGTCCTACCTGCTCCTTTCTGCTGGGATATCGCCTTTTTTTAATGTGCATATTTAGTGTGTCTAAAGTATCTGTCAAATGTTTTTGGAAACTTTGACCTGACTGTTACCTCATCTCTCAGTGGGATCAGATTGAATGTTGCCTCTCACTTCAATAACTCTCAGACCAGAGATGTTGTTTCACTGGGGTCGGGAGAGGGGCTTGTGGTGGTCTGAATTTTCATTGCTTCATAAATAATCACAGACCTGTGAGATACCTTTTGGTCCCACCTCAGCTGGAATTTTGCAGGTAAATAGCACAGGACTATAACTAATAAATTCATTCTTCAGCTCAGAGTTACTGTTTCATTTTAAGATTAATTCTGATAGAAAAGGTGTTACGAGCTTATTGTGCTGAAGGGTGTGACTAAAGAATAAAACAAAATAGGAGATCGCAAATTCTGGAATTTTTTTTAAACAAGTATAGTTGTTGTTTTCTCCTGGAGTACTGTTTTTGGGGTGTGTTTGTGTGTTGTTTTTTTTTGAGAAAGGGAGTTGCAAGTACAGATTTGGAGAAGGATGGGGCCAGTGAGTGGATTTTTTCTTTTGCACCTCCCTGGTTTGCTGGGACATTGGAGTCCTTTGACTTGGTGGAAGCCATCTTCCCCGACATGTCAAAGCCGAGCAGTGGCTACAAGAAGTGCCCCCAGTGTGGCTGGACCATCTTTATGATGGACCACCATAACTGATGACTTCAATGCCTCAGGCCCGACCATGAGCACCTGTGCTCTCTGCTTGCAGATGACATGCAAGGGACTCGGGATCGAGTTAAAACAGCAGGAATCACTGTCGGGTCCTCCAAGTCTTCGGCATTGGCACCGCCATTGATGTCAGAATTGACGCCCTCAAAGGCCTCTCTGAAGCTTCGGCATCATGTGGGGGCCAGGCTCACTCGGAACCGAAGGGCTGTGGTGTACAGTATTGGTGGCCATTCTTCGATGAAGGTCAGCCCCAGAAGGACCAGAATTTCATCCTGTCTAAGTCAAGGGGCAATGCTGAGAGCCAAGAAGTCCCATGGACACTGGCATCATGGAGACCCAGATGAGGGAACCAGCCCCAGAAAGCGCAGTTGCTGTCCCGGTTCCCACCACTTTGGATACCACGCTTCTAGTCAAGTGCATTCAGGTGCTGGAGTGCAGGCTGCCAGAGACCTGGTACCCTTTGGTCCCTCGGTGCCAAGGGCAGCATCATCCGTGGTGGTGGCCTCCTCGTTGGATGTGCAGACCATCCTGGAGGCCCATGCTCTCCTTGGCTGGGGAGACAGCTCGAGCAGATGGTTATCACCACTCTCAGTGCCCAGGTCAGACTGTCCGAAACCTCTGACTCCATTCTCCCCTCCCAACCACCAGCAGCACCATGAGGAATCACGTTAGTATGTCCATTTCCTCATGACTCTGATTCGGATGGCTGGGAGACCAAGGAGAGGTTTCTCCCTAAGGGAGTCTCTGCCTTCCACCTCAACTAGTCGGTGGTATTGCCCATCTTCTTTCCTAGACCTCACGCCAACAGGGCTGAGGCTTCCTTGCATATCTTAGATTGCAGGAAAGTGTTGGCTTTCTACCTGGAAAGAACAAAAGCCCACCACCGCTCTTCTCAGGTTTTTGTGTCCTTTGATCCCAATAAGCTGGGAGTAGCAGTCTCCAAGCGCACCCTTTCTCTCTGGGTTGCTGACTGCATCTACTTTGTGTATGCACAATCTGGAAAGCTATGGTTGCTTCTATAGCAAGCTTGCACTCGGTCTTCTCAGTGGAGATCTGTAATGCTGCATCATGGTCCTCTGTCTACACTTTCATGGCCCACTACTGTTTGGATGCAGATTCCTGGTGTGACAGCAACTTCAGGTACTCTGGCACCTCTTTGGGAATTAGTTCAACTCCTCCCTCCGGCCCTTCTGTCTATCCAGGCTACTGTAGAGTTGTATTGATGTTGGTGTCAAACTTTACATGGATTCTCATGCTGCCTTTCTCGGTTCGTTTTTCTGGTTGCCCCATTGGTCTTTTTATAGGTTTTTTTTTCGGCAGCCTGTAGCTTGGGAGTCCCATATGTGAGGATATACTTCCTGCTTGGTCTTGGTGAAAGCGTAGTTACTCACCTGTAGCAGGTGTTCTCCAGGAGCAGCAAGAATAAGTCCTCACTACCCTCCCTTTTTCCCATGGAGTTGATTCTTTTTTTGCTGGATTAAGCTATGTCATTATGCTTCTTTCGGGCAGGAAGATGGGCATGCATGTGCGATGGTCCTCCCAAAAGCTTCCTATAGAAGCTGGGGAACATTCCTGCTCAGGCTGCATTGGTGATGTCACCCATATGTGAGGAATTAGTCCTGCTGCTCCCGGAGAACACCTGCTACAGGTGAGTAACTACGCTTATTAGTATAACACTCTTTGAAAAGTTCAGGTTTAGTATTTTGAAAAATTTGTAAGGTGAATTTAACGGTCACCCTGAAAAACAAGAAGGTATTGATCTGAAAACAATAGCGTTTTGTAACTTGGAATTTATAATCATGGTGTTATGATGACACTTTTTAAATGTGTATGGGCATCTATTTTTTTGTTATTTGCATTTGACAAAATGGTTAGTATTACTAATGTTAGCATATGGGTGGGGAATAAGGGAGAATTTAACCTTGCATCTCATGAATATGCATTGGAAGTCTGTATTTTTTCCCTTATTCTGGCTCTCCTTGCTGTGAGTTACTGGGCTGCTCTTTGGCTGCTTAAGTTACAGCTACTTTATTTGGACTGCTCATGAATTCATTTGGCACCTGGGCTGGGAGGAGGCTTTTTTTTTTTTTAACTGGTGAGCGATGTGATGGCACCAGTATGTGCAATGGATTCTGGTCTCTGACTGCTCAAGCAGCTCTTCTTTTCTCCTTCTCACCAGGTGAGGGTTTGGCGCTACCTGAAAGGCCGGGAAATTGTGACCAATGAAATCCTGTTGGATGGCGGCAACAAAGTGGTGGTTGGAGGCTTTGGAGACCCTTTGATCTGTGACAACCAGGTATCCACAGGGGACACACGCATATTCTTTGTGAACCCGGCTCCTGAGTCCATGTGGCCCTCGCACCGCAATGAGCTGATGTTAAACTCCAGTCTGATGAGGATTACTCTGCGCAATCTTGAGGAGGTGGAGCTCTGTGTTGAAGGTGAGGCCAATGTGTAACCTCTTTTGTCTTGGGGTCTTCTGTTGGGGAAGATCAAATGAGCAGGTGACTAGTGTGTGCAACATGGGAAGAGTGTTAGGGGCAATAGTGTCCTCCTTGGAATGATTGTGAATTGACTTGAGATATTGTGGAAGGGCTTAATATGGCTGGAGCTATCTTACTGAGTGTTATGATATATTCTGAATTAGAAGTTAAATAGGGGTGTTAAGATGATGTTAAATTATATTATGATGGGTTTCGTTGTTTTAATGTTTTATATTTTGATTTAAATGCCATAATTGTTTACATAGTAACATAGGGCCTGATTTTGATCTGGGTGGTGCCACGCACCGCAATGGCGCATAGCCCGCCCCCCACTCACTTAACCTAGATTTTCCATGCCGTAGTCATATGCGACCCCAGGTATCGCCGCACAGCTAGGAGGCCGCAGGAGCTACCTGTATAGCACTGATTTTTCGATGCTGCACGGTTAGCCCCGATGCCTTACAGATAGGCAAAGGTTTCGCTCATCTATCTTTAAGGTGCAGAGTGCTAACAGTGCAGCATCAAAAATCGGTGCTACATGGGGTAGTGCCATGACCCGCTTCCGCACCGCCCCGGAGCACCCCCCGACACGCCCTGATGCTAATTGCATAGCATCGGAGCACATAAGAGACAAACCAGGGAATTTTCGAAGGCACTACCTGTATAGGTGCCTTCAAAGATTCCCTGTTAAGACATTTACATGGGTAACTAGGAGAGTTATCCATGTAAATGCCTTCAAAAATTGGGCCCATAGTAATTGACAGCAGATAAAGACCACTACAGATAAACCCAAAGAAGAGGAATAAAGTACACCCGATATACAGTAAATAGTCCTTTCAATAAATACTACTTTCTGTTAGATTGCACCTTGAGTATTCAGAGACGTTGTTAAAAAAGATCTCGGTACTCATGAGACAGCTATAACTGTTTTATTCCAGAACCACATCATTTGTTTACCAAAAAAAAGCTTTCTTTCACAGAATCTTTATAATATTCAATACCTCCATCATCACAATTACCCCACTGTATTCAATCTCACTGTCCCAGCGTCTCTATATTTCTTGGAACTCTAAACATTTGTTAACTTAAATATAAATAAAGGTAGAAAAAATGCTTCTCATCTTTCATGTGCTGTCCAGATCACATTCCCGCTTGACATTATTTTAATAAACTACACCAGGCTGTGTCCCAACTTAAAATGGCAGGGTGGAGATGTGTTATAATGTTCTTCACTCCAACAGACCCCGTTTCACCAAGGACTGCTTCAGGGAGTCTTTCGTTTATTGCAGACGCTGCTATTACACATATAGGCATCATAGCATCCACTCCTCTGGTGATGAATAGCCTTTCGCATAGTATCTCATTCGCTTCCAGGAGCAGGTAAAGACCAGCATGGCCCATCTAGTCTGTTCAGTAAGGTGGCCAGAGTTGTAGAGCTGCATTTGCCGTTCTGTGCCTTTGCCTAAGGTTGTTCCTGCCATTCCAGGCAGGTTACCCCCCCCCCCTCTCTTTATGAAGTTATGTACATTTGCTTTGATTCCATCCTCTTGCCATAAACAAATTCTCTGTTTCTGTCCCATGTCTTTTTGAATTCCATCAATGTTTTTGCCCCTGCCACCTCCACTAGGAGAGCATTCCAAGCATCCATTATCCGTTTTGTGAAAAAGTATTTCCTGATGTTGCTTTTAGGTTTATCTCCTTACAACTTCTGTTCATGTTTTCTAGTTCTACAACTTATTTGTCACACTTTAAGTATTTAAACATCTGTATCTTACCCCCCCCCCCCCCCCACACACCCCTGTCCCTCCTCTCCTTTAGGGTATACATATTTAGGTCTTCAAGTCTTTTTGTCATATGTCTTCTGGCACAGGCCCCATATCATTTTGGTCGCCTTTCTTTGAACTGTTTCCAAGTCTTTTTATATCCTTTGCAAGGCACGGTCTCCAAAACTGAACACAATACTCCAAGTGAGGCCTCACTAATGACCTGTACAGGGGCATTCATGCCTCCTCCCTCCTGCTGGTTATTCCCCTCTGTATGCTGTCCAGCATCTTTCTGGCTTTGTCCAGATGGATGGAACTGTTCCTTGCCCTATACACACTAATGGATGAAAGAGTAGATTATAAATCTATCAATTTAATTTTAAATTAAATGAAGGGGGGGCGGAGCTAGCCACTGAACAGAATGGACGCCTGAATTTTTGCTCCCGTTGCTGCCCAAGAATCCTGAACATATCCCGGTATTCCATTGAAGTTTGTACCCCCTACCTACATCAATAACACCGCAATACAGCTGGATGGCATCCCTGAAGCCTGCCCGGCTGGAATTTCCACAGGGATCCGGCTCAGCAGCGAAACGATCCAAACCCGAAGTGGGTTCCCCGCAGAAAATGGCCGCGGGAGAGAAGGAGGGAGTGACTGCCGGTGGCCTACGTGAAGTGCTACAGGAATTGAAATGCGTTAAAGAAATGCTAGCAGCCAATTCTAGTTCACTGAACATGATTCAAGAAGACTTGCTGGAGGTAAAAGAGAAACTTCTCACCATCACCACTCGACTTAATGCAGTTGAATTACAAACCCAGAAGCATGGCGTTGCATTAGAACAGCTGGGCCCTTTGGCCAAACGAGTCCGGCACATAGAAAATCTGATTGAAGATCAAAATAACCATTCCCGTAGAAATAATATCCGCCTTGTTGGAGTCCCTGAAGGCGCTGAAGGTACCGATCCGATTGGATTTCTGGAAAAAACCATACCGGAGATGCTGCAGCTTGTCTTTGCAAGGCCTTTTGAACTAGAACGGGCCCATCGAATCCCAGCACACAAAGCTGAAAACACACGATACCCCGCGCCCACTCATAATGAAGGTACTGAGATACCCACAGGTTCTACAGATCTTTCAAGCTGCACGGAAGGCCGGATCACTGCAAATCCAGGGACACAAAGTAGCACTTTATCCGGATTTGAGCAAGCAAACGGTAGATCGGAGAAAAGCGTTGCTGGCCTGTAGACCCATGCTACAAAGTGCACAGGCAAGATACGGGCTATACTACCCAGGAACCATGCGGGTCACGCTGCATAATGAAACGAGGAATTTTGTTGATGCTGAAAAACTGAAAACTTTCCTACAAGAAAAATGCGGTATGGAAACCTGAGGTCAATATTCTGATCTCTCACGCAGTGTAGAGAACTCAGCATATACTCAGGGGGTGCGGCCGTGCGTTCTCACAAATTTTAGAACGCCTTAAGCCTTGTTAAACACCTCATTGATTGTATTTCTGTTGTTCTAAATAGTTTTAATTAAACAGATATTTCTGCTTGAAATGTAGGGGTGGCAACGGGAGGTCGGGGTTGGTTACTGTTTCAGTGGATTGTGTTCACCTTAGCGATACAATGTTTGCCAGTTATGCAGTTGTTTGTGTCAGTCCAGTCCAGTACAAAACCCTCCACATACACGCAAATACAAGTACGCGGCAGGCCTATCCATAGGATAGCTTTCACCTATAAGACAGCTTATCCCAACGTTGATGTCTAGTGATCTTTTAATGCTTTCGTTAAATGTAAAAGGTATTACTGGCCCTGTCAAGCGAAAGAAGATTTTAGCGTACTGCCAGCAAAAAAAAGCAGATATTGCCCTCTTACAAGAGACACATTTAACAGATACTGAATCGCAGAAAGTAACCTCTAAATACTTCCTGGTGGCGGCCTCGGCCTCTGCCACTCAACGCAAAGGGGGGGTAATAATATTAGTGCGAAAATTCCTGCAATCCGCCATTACCGACACACGGATTGATCCGCTAGGTCGATGGGCCAGAGTGACGATGAAAATAAATCAACAGCTTTACACATTCTTCAATATTTACGCGCCCAACCTCGATGACCCTAACTTTTTCAAACTGATAGCTAAAGAAGTTACAGCCGCGGCTCACACCAATATCATATTAGGGGGCGATTTCAATGTCATCTTGGATCCACTGTTAGATCGCACGCCCTATCGGGCTGTAGACAAAGTCAAATCGCAGGCGATTCTTAAAGGCATCATAACAGAGCTACACTTGGTAGACCCCTGGCGCCTACTTCATCCCCAAGAAAGAGACTACACATTTTATTCCATCCCACATAATACCCAAACAAGGATCGATTTCTTCCTACTGTCCACAGAGCTAATGCCCCAAGTGTTGTCCGCAGAGATATATGCTACAACGGTATCGGACCACGCCGCTGTCTCCCTAGTGTTGAATACCAACGTTACACAGCATGTTCCACCAAGATGGACATTTGATAAATCCCTACTAGCAGATGACTCCTTTGTACAGCTACTGTCAGGGGAAATTGAGACCTATTTTAAATATAATACACCCACTGATACTTCCATCTGGAGCTGGTGGGAAGGTTTTAAAGCGACCATACGAGCTCATATTACCACCTACACCATTAGACGGCGTAAAGCCAGGAAAAAAGAAAAAGATGAATTGGAACTCCAAATAAAAGCTGGGGAAAGGTTACTAGCCAAAAGAGCTGACTCAATGATATTGATTAGACTCCAAAAATTGCGATACCAATATAATGCTCTCCTCAACAAAGAAGCACTGAGTAGCATCCAGCTACAACGTAGTATATACTACTATGACAGCAACCGCTCAGGATCCCTCTTAGCTCGGCAGCTCAGACCAAAAACCAGCAAGACCGCTATAGCGGCGTTGCAGGACAATTCCGGGGGCCTTCTCCTGAGATCTGACAAAATACTAGACCGCTGCAAAGAATTCTATGAGGAACTATATCGCTCAGATACCCAATGTAGTGACAGAGCCTTTGAAGATTTTGTCTCCAAGATAGTAGGACCCACATTAACCAGTCATCAAAGTCGAACGCTGGAACAAGAGATCTCAGTAACTGAAATACAAGATGCGATCAAACAGATGGCTCGTGGCAAAGCCGCCGGTCCAGATGGTATCCCGTTGGAATTCTATAATAAATATTGCATTCAATTGGCTCCCATGCTACAGATCTACTACAGTGGCCTGCAAGATGAATCTCCAGAGATTGGAGCCCTGGCAGAGGCTGTGGTGGTAATTCACCCGAAACCGGGCAGGGATACACAAAAGATAGAGAATTACAGACCCATCTCTCTCCTAAACTCTGATTATAAAATCTATGCTAAAGTGCTTGCTAACCGATTAGGACGGATCTTAAAAGATTTGATACATGAGGATCAATGTGGATTTATACAAAACAGATCCACTACAGATAATGGAAGATTATTGGCACATGTACTGGCATCAGCCAAGACCAAGGCCGAGCCCCTGATAGGGCTAGCATTGGATGCCGAAAAAGCCTTCGATCGACTGGAATGGTCCTTTCTATTTCGATCCCTACGGTGGTTTGGGATAGGAGAAAAGTTCCTAAAACGCGTTGAATTGTTATATACCAAACCCACAGCTCGAATAGCGGTCAACTCACACCTCTCAGCCCCTTTTCAGTTGCAAAGAGGGACCAGACAGGGTTGCCCCCTGTCACCGATGCTTTTTAATTTAGCCCTGGAACCCTTATTAATAGCGCTCCGACAGAAGGAAAACATAAAAGGAATTGAGTTAGCTGATGGTCCCTGTAAATTGTCAGCATATGCCGATGACCTGCTCATTTTTCTACAACCATCAGACCTTCCTGAAACACTGCAACTCATAGATGCATACTCAGCGATATCCGGATATAAAGTAAATTTGAATAAAACAACAATTATTCCTCTGAATGAACAGGTCAGCGAAGAAATGATGCGTGGATACCCCTTTCAATATGAGAAGTCATCCTTTAGATACCTGGGCGTGACCTATGGCACCACCTTGGAAGAGACTGTCGCAATCAACATTAAGATGTGTCAAGAAATTGTACATGATAACATCTGCAAGTGGACCCCCCTTCATTTGAGCTGGTGGGGCAGGCTAGAAACGATAAAAATGATGTTGGTACCAAAACTCAGCTATATATTAAGTATGATACCCTTACGTTTCCCGACAGCCTTCTATAAGAAAATGAATAGTCAACTGATAGCCTTTCTATGGAACAACCGAGTACCCGAATAGCTGCCTGGAAACTGAAGTTACCTAATACACAAGGAGGTGTCCATTTCCCAGATCTCGGCTGGCTACACACTGCCTCTCTTTTAAAGCAGGGTGCTCAATGGGTCGACTCTGACGACACGGATAAAGGACCTAGATGGCTGAGTGTGGAGCGGGCCCTACATTCCCCCCTGCCCACATGGCTACTGGTAGGCACAGTAGTAGACCAGACTGCACCACATAATGCTATTATCCGAGAAACACAGCATGCCTGTCGATTATTGGCATCATGTATCGATGGAGGGGATGACTTTGCCGCAGATATGCCCATATGGCTGAACCCGCGCCTTATCATCGGAGGGAAGCCTGTCTTATGGAAAAAATGGGTGGAACATGATCTTATCACCATTGGACAACTGATCAATGGAAGTGCATTTAAAACCTTTGACAGATTAAGAACGGAATTCCGATTGCCTAATACATGCTATTTCCAATGGTGTCAGCTCCGATCCTGCATGAGCAAAGCGGGTGTGTCACCTGTCTTGATACGTACAGGATGGCCACTGCGACAGAAACTTCAAGAATTACAAACAGATGCTAAAGCTGTTTCAAGATGTGTTGCGATTCTCCGATCCAAAAGTGACAAGACATGTTCTAAGATACAGTCGGTGTGGGCTACTGAAACCGGTCAAGATCTACCTCCGGAAAATTGGGACACTTTTTGGGGAACTCAAATACGTGCCACGAGAGCAGCGTCTCTCACACAATCTATGTACTTTATAGCACATCGAGCGCATATTACACCGGCTAAGAAAATGAAATGGACACTACAGGAGGGAAATCGATGTTGGTCCTGTAACATGGAAATTGGGACACTGGCACATATGTTGTTCCATTGTAAATCCCTGGAAATATATTGGAACAGAGTTTGGGAACGCATATCACAGATCCTCAACTTACAAACACCTATCACTTATCGGATAGTGATATATAAATCCATAGCTCTGGAACCTACTCTGATGAAATGGGATGGTAAACTGCTGGACTTAATGCTCGGGATAGCGCTTAAAATAGTTCTAATACACTGGAAGAATCTTGACAAAGCTTGTTTCGAGCATTGGTGGAGTCTCTTAATCCTACATAAGACCTACGAAGAGATCTATATAGCCAAGAACCCATGGTCTGGTAAACTAAGTAAGAAATGGTCAGCTTTACAAAATTATGTTTGATGAAAATGATTGCTGGAGGCTGCCTTGTGGAATGGTCTCTGCTGTAACCACATTGAACGGAGAGAGGGAGGGTGGCGTGCTGGCATGGACTGATACTAGTTCTTGTTAACGTTATTGTACTGTCTTGTTCAAGTTATTATATTCTTTTGCTATTTTGATCAATAACATCTGCTTGTATCCTGCTATAGCACGATCGTTTGTATTGTTATTTTATATGTTAAAACTGAATAAAAACTACTATTAAATAAATTAAATGAAGAGCTTGACCTACTGGGTTTTTGGTTTGTGAAGGTGGGAGGGTAGATGCTCAGACTGGGGTATGGACCCGTGAAGAGGCAGAGCTTGGGAGAGTGGCGATTCTGGCTAGGAAAACAGAGGCTTTATCTGGAGTATCAGTTCTGGACAGTGGTGGGAAGGCAGAAGCTTTGGCTGGGGTTTTGATCCATGGAGGGGGTGGGTGATATGTTAGCATGGGGATGTGGATTTCAGTGAGTAGGGTATAATTTACTTTCCTCATTAGCTCTTTTAATTCAATGTCTAGGTTTCCCCGGCCACTATTTTACATATGGTATTCAGTTGGTAGCCTATCTGGACCCAAATTCCTTGGACACGCAACCATTTAATACTTTTTTTATTTTAGCTACTGCCCCTTGGTTAAAGGCTAATCTTCTAAAACTCAACCCAGCCAAATCAAAAGTGATGTGGATTTCTGGTTGTTCCTTGATCCCTTCATTGCTTTTATTCTCTCTGATCATTCACTCTATTTAGTTGACTCCATGAGGATTCTGGGTTGTCGTCTTGACTCCCAGTTATCATTTTTGATGATCACAGTTCTGAAACTGTTAAATTGGCTTTTACTCACTTAGATCCATTCATGTCATCCATCCACTTTTTAAAATCCACATTGTTTACATTAGTTAGTCATTTAGACTACTGTAATTCCATAAACAAGGGCATACCTGTTTGTTCTCTTAAATGTCTTCAGCTGATTCAAAACACAACCATTAAGCTAGTAACTACCAAAGAAATATGATCAGTTGACCCCACTTCTCAAAGAAAATCATTGGCTGCCAGTAGCTTATCAAATAAAATTTTAAATCCTATTTTATTCTGATCTACCCTTTTATCTATCTGACTAATTCCTTACACTCCATCAAGAACACTTCATTTTCAGAATTGTAATAAGCTCATAGTCCATCAAATCACCTTGTTCAATACAAAGCAACTCAACAATCCGCATTTTTAAATTACTAACTGCACTCTGGAGCTGTATTCCTTTATATATGATGATGGAGTCCTTTTTGAAAAATTTAGAAAAGATCTCAAAACATATTTCTTCAAAAAAGCTTTTAGTGAGGATTAGGCATTAGGCTGACACGGGGAGATATGGACTTGTTAACAATGATTCCTTTTCTTCCTTTTTAGATTTTACTTATTTTAGCCTTTTTCTTTCTCCTTTGTCATGTTTGTTTTCTGTTTAACTTTAAATTATTGTAAACCACTTTGACGCCTAGGCAAAAGGCAGTATAACAGATTTAAATAAGATATCCACAATTGGGTGTAGGTATGGTTGGTGTGGGCATGTGATATGTGTATGTGACTGGGTGGATTGAGGGGGGGGGCGTTATATGTATGATTACATGAGTACTGATTGAGTGGATATGGTGTGTTTCAGAGATGTGCTCCTCCCCCTTCCTCTCCTCTTCACTCTTCCCTTCTGACTGCTCTTACCCTCCTTCCCCTTTGCTCTTCTCCCTTCCTTCATGCTTAGATGGGAGCATTGTTCTAAAGAGGTGAGAGTCTTGGACTAGGAGTGTTGCTGTTCTTGGGGTGGGGTCTGGCAGGGATGGGAGTGGAAGAGACACATAGATGCTGAGATAGCATGATGGTTTGAGAGCTGCTTCAAGAGAGGAAGTAACTAGACAGTTCCTGATGCAGAGATTTCAGCAGCTGTGATAGAAGTTTATGTTACAGTCTTGTGTCTAGACTAAGTCCAGATGTGCTCATCTGACTGAGAAGTGACTGTTGTCCACATGCCAGTATCAGTCATTTAGTAACAACTGGAAGTGATTCAGCTTTCCAATTCTGTTGCTTTCAGGGGATGCTGACTGCAGTGAAATTCTTAATTTCCATGATTTGATAAAATCTACTTCCGCTGAGTTGTGGTTTCTCTCTGGAGGGTCTTATTGGGTTAGCAGAAACACCTTTCCTACTTTGTCTTTCTTGTAATATGGTTGTGACCCTCCCTGGGATAGCAGACGACATGCTCTAAGGGGACACATGCCTGGGCAGCTAGCTACCTCTGTTCAGATCTCTTTCTTGGCTGTGCAGTCTTGTTCGTTGTGGTCTCATACTTGCAGATCTGTTTAGAGTTAATCTGGTCGATGCTGTCACATCCTGGCTAACGACATGTGGACTTCTTGCACAATGCTTCTGGCAGTCATATTATCCAGGAATGTGACAAGCAGCATAGGACTAGGCACATTTAAAGGGTGACAGGTGGTGACAGGACTAGGGAGACCACCAGATGCTCCTGGACAGGAGGCTGTGTTGTCCAGGGATAAACTGATAGCTCAGCGGGATAAAGATCTAGGACGGGGCTGTGTGCTGACCAGGACTGTGTGGTAGGGATGGGCAGGAGTCTGCACCTTGCAGAATGAAATGTACCATACTTGCTGATATTATAAGACGCAAGAAGAGGAGGGGTAGCTATGGGAGTGTAGAAGGGATGTGTGTGTAGAGGGTAAGTATGTAGGGGAAGGATGCAAGTTTGTATATAGATATGGATTGTAGGTATTGGTGTCTGTAGTGGAGTGATATTGCTTCCCCCTCCTCCCGCCCCCCCCCCCCGGCCTCTTGTATCAGATAAAATTGCTGTAGTTGGTATGGAGAGAGGGGGCATGGAGGTAGGGAGAGATCTGGCTATTGAGGAAATGAATGCGTCTCTCTGGTTTATAGGGTACTGTCCTGCTGTTCTTCCTCTCTTCTTAAGGGCCCCACAGACTTGCACAGTAAGTCAGAAATCCATTCTAACCTAATCTCAGCTTGGGTCATGCCATACTGTGGGAAATCCTGTACTCGATGCATTTTACAATACATATCATAATACACAGTACATAGCAAAATAATATGTGATAACAGTAATTCAGTAAGGGGATTATTCTGAGACATGAATAGCGGGGATGGATGTCCCAACATCCCCGCTATTCGTGCCCGCGGCAGCCCCCGATTAACTTCCCCACAGGTTGTGCGGGGAAGAGGCAGCCTGGGGGCAGAGAGTGGGTGGGCAGTGGGCAGTCGCCAACCCTGTACGTCCAGGGCTGACGAAATGGCCGGGGGAGTTATTCCACCTCCGAGGTGGAATAACTCCCCTGATCATGTTTTTTTTTAAGCAACCCGGAGCATGGAAGGGGCTGGGAGGGCAGAGTTAATTACCCGCAGCTCGATCCTGGCCTTAGGAGGCCAGATTGGAGGTCAGGCTGCGGGGAATTAACTCTGTTTGCAGGCGGCTGGCATCGCAGCTTTTAAATGGAACCACGGTGCCATGGCACCACGGTTTCATTCAAAAGCCCTGGCTGAGTTAGCCGGGCTGTGGCTGTATGTGCAGGCCAGGACTGGATTGAAGGCCTGTCTGCACGTACATGCCTGTTCCCGATTCTGATCCTGCGAGGCTAGACGTGCCCCGCGGGATCAGAATCATGATTTCCTTTATACATCCCGGTCAGCCGGACGTACAAAGGAGATGTACATTTGGGACAGAATCGGGCCCTAAATAAATAAGACAGTAATTCAGCCCTTAAATATTCTCCTACCCTGGACTGTAGGGTTTGTTTGTACCAAGTAAAGCCTTCAAAGGGAATGCTTTGTTCTCTTATGTCCTTTCCTAAAGTAGAAGTCCTTGGGCAGGAGCACTAGCCCCAGGGTTCCTGTCCTCCCTGGGGCCCCATGGGGATGGTACATATAGCCCAGCTTGTTTTATTTTTATTTTATGTTGGGATAAAGGTAGGAAGAGAGGCTTAGGTTCTTGGGCTGAGATAGAATGACAAACATATTTGGCAGCTATGAAACATAAGCATGCAGTGAGAGAGGAGCCGAGCTATCTGTAGAATCCCATTGGCACCTTCCTGCTGCTTCCCTTTCACCACTGGACATCTGAAATATATACACAAAGAGATTAGGGGTAGCCCAGTGGCTCAGTGGTAGCATAATGTAGGAGGCCTGAGCTTGATTCCCAAGCCTTGCTTCTACTTCCTGGGGAATGCTGCAGAGATGGTGCTTATGGCTCCCTGGGGAGGACCTGCCATGGTACAGTGATTCATGCACGCATAGACGGGTTCTATAGGGAGCCATGCTCTGTAGCCCCTGTATAGGGATGAAGGAGGTTATTGGATTAAATGGGGTGAATGGGTAACAGTTTCCTCTCCCCAGCTAATTGTGAATGAAGTTTCACAGTGCTAGATCTTTGCTCTGATTGAACTGGAAGTATAAAAGAGCAGAGGGAAACTGCAGGGGTCAGAAACCCAGAAGAGAATGAGAGCCTGTATCTTTAGCATGGTGGGGCTAGGACTGACGGCGTGGCTGTAGGTCTTGTACAGTATTTCCAGCTAACAAATCATTTTTGTCATTTGTTAAAGGCTGTACTGAGCTGACCTAGTGAATCTAGGCTGAATTCTTTTGGAAAACTGCTTTATTTTCATAAACTAATTCATTGTGATGCACGGTCAGTGGAAATGAGGAAGGGTCTGCGTGCTGGGATAAGGCCCTGTGTAACTTCCTCTAGAGTGTGCTGATAGCACAGAATGAAATATGAAATGGAGCCTTGTGTATTCTACAGTGTGGCATGGACACTTCTACCCAGGAGATTGCTGGAGCTGGTGGCTCGCACTGGGGGTGGTGACAGGCACATTCTATTCCATACTGAATGGGACTAGAGAGTTTATGGGGGTTATTTTAAAAGTGCTATTCATGCTTTGGACACCTGCAAACAGGCATTCAGACATCCAAATCACAGGGACGTCTCCAGAGACATTTTAGAAGCCGGGTCTGTGGACATCCCCAGCGCGAGGACATCCAAGTTTGAATGGGGGCATGGTGGAGGTGTGGCCGGGGTATTCTCAAGAACTTGGATGTCCCCCACCTGATCACAGAAACATCCTGGACATCCAGAGTCATATCTAAGGTTATACCTTCTCCAGGC
The DNA here is from genome assembly GCA_033557465.1 of Ichthyophis bannanicus. Classification (NCBI taxonomy): domain Eukaryota; kingdom Metazoa; phylum Chordata; class Amphibia; order Gymnophiona; family Ichthyophiidae; genus Ichthyophis; species Ichthyophis bannanicus. Next base: position 117,692,423 of record CM066042.1, on the reverse strand, counting down.
ACGAACAGCTATCTGAAAAGTGATTATTTTGTCAGGCAAATGTCTGAAGGCTGTAGAGAAGGAGCCACACTAATATCCTCTTTCCATATCATCCTGCTAGATAAGTCCAGACAAGTGGGTTGTGTTCCGCTATCTGCAGATTGGTGGAGACAAAAAACCTATGAAAAGCCCAGGCTTCAATGACATCACTCCCATGCCTCTATATGCCTCAACCACCAGAGATCTCTTCAGTATTTTTTTGTCTCCAGCAGATCGTGGATGGATTTTTCTCCTCTCTGAAAAAAATTGTGAACATTTGAGAGGAAAAGATTGATTAAATACTTGTGAACAACCACCTTGAGGTGACTTTCTCAGTTAAGCTCGGTGTGGGAGGCTACACTAGATTGCGGTCTTTTTGTTAGCCATAGGAGAAGGGAAAATTTGGTTCAGCTCCATGCACTTATCATGATAGGATCCTGTTGAGCAGCCAGAAATTGGAAGGATCTGGAAGAGTGCAGCAGCCTCACACAACCTCAATGCCCCCTCCTTCCTTTTCCATTACCCCCTGCTCTTTCCTGAAGATTGCAGAAGACTCTCAGAGGGATCAGCCTGCCAGCCATCTTAAATGCATTGCTGCAGGAGGTATTTCTTGCATTTTCCTCTGCCTGGCTGCCATTGCTGCTATTGGATCTTTGTACCTGTGTGACTGTGTGCTGGTTGGCTGACACGCTAGGAAGGGTTATATCATCGGAGCTCCTACCGCAGTATGCGGTCACGGGCATGTGCCCGAAGGAGCGTGTCCAAAGGGGCAGGTCTCTTCCCCTTTGGTGCCCCTTCGGCGCACGTAGGTGCAACAAGGGAGTTTTCTGGACCCTGTAATGGGGAAACGGAAAAAGAGAGTTGCATCCGCACCAAGCATGAAGGCAGCTAAAGTGGTTGGTCCCATGGATGTTCATTTTAAATCCGTGGGGGCTTCCTCTTCTATTCCATCTTCGTCTCCAGCTGGAGAGTATGTATCTCTTGTAAGTATTTCATCATGTTCACCCTCTAGCGCATCTAAGGGTCCTTTAACCCCGTCCAATCAACAAGGCATTCTACGTGGGGTGGCCTCTTCACCCATTCGGGGAGGAGGCAAAGACCTAGGGTTGGTTTCTCTTCCAGACTCTTTTCTAACTTTAGAACCTGTTGAAAAATCTGTTTGTTCTCTTCCCACTGTAATTGATTTTCAGGTTTCTAGGGAAGAGGTTGCTTCGCCTTCTGATGTTACCCTTAAAGATATCTGGGAGGTAGTCTCCTGCATGGAGGCTTTTCTTCATGCTTCCTTGGGGAAAATTTCTTGTTTTTACAAGGAGGTTGTTGCCAAGCTTTCGGACCATGAGACTTCTTTTAAAGAATTGGATAGTAGATGTTCTAAAATGGACTGTCAGGTCTCTGTGGTTCAGGCGGCATTGGCTTCCTCGGTTTGGAATTCACTACTTCTTCATCGTCAAAATGAAATTCTTGAAAATATTCTTCGTTCTAAGAACATGCGTTTATTAAATTTTCCATGTACTCACTACCTTTCACCACAAATCCTTTTTTTTTAAATATCTTAAGGAAGTATTAGGGTTTCCTGATGTTGATTTGCCTAGGTTATCTAAGATTTGCTATTTTCTCAAAGGGAAGGTGGTGAGTGGTGTTACTGGGGTTGAACAGGATTATGATCAGATATCTGATTCTACGTTGGATATTCCACTTTTTTAGAATCCTCACAGGAGAATATTGTTTCTAGGGCTACCTTGGTGGTATCCCTTATGTCTGATGTAGATAAAGATAAAATTATGAAATTGTATTTTTCTAAGAAGCCTGAAAAGCTTTGTGGTCAGGTTATACCGATCTTTCCAGATGTCTCTCGGGGAACTCAAAAATGTCGCAAGGCTTTCCTTGAGCTTAGACCTCATGTCCAGGCGCATGGCTGTTCGTTCTGTTTAAAATTTCCCTATAAATGCCATATTGTTTATCAGGGGAAGGGGTTTCTGTTTCATGATCCTGTTCAATTAGAGGAGTTTCTGCAAAGGAAGGTTTAATTTCATCTATTATGTAATTATGCCTTTTGATTTAGTTAAGGGGGGGTTTATTGTTTGCAGAGATTTTGTTTTCCTTACTTCAGGAATATCCTCCTTGATGTGGACTCTATTGTATATATGGATAGTATGTTTGTATACTATTCTAAAAATATTTCCTGTTATGTATGTTTAAATGTATAAATAAAATTTAAAAAATTACATTGCTGCAAAGCCAGTGAAACAGTATCAGGGGAATAGAGCTGAACATTCCATGGATTCTCTGCCTGGGGCTCTCAGGGAAGAGTATCGAGGCTTGACTTCATCATTGGTGCGGGGTGGGGGTTTCGGCCCATTTTCTGCACGCATTAGTGTTTTCTCCTATTGTGTGCCTGGCTGTCGTGCGGTCTGCTACTACTGATCATTTGTATAGCATTACACGGCGTACTCGGTGCTGTACAGGCACATGTAAAAAATGGTCCCTACTCATCAGAGCTTACAGTCTAGTCAAGACAGACAACACACCAGCTGAGGTCAAGGATGCATCTCGTGAGGGGCAGGCTGAGAGTGGAAGCCTTGTTTATTTGCCTATGGCTAAGCATCCATGGCAAAGGGCACCCCCCCCTGGAGATGGGAATCAGCTGGGATCTGTCCAAAATCTGGACTGGCTTGGATTCAGATGTCTGATGTGGATGAAGAAGTATTCTCATCTTCAGAAGATTCTGAGGAGGCGACTGTTATCCACCTGTTCCGGAAGAAGGAACTGCAGGCATAGATTTCCAGGGTCTCATCCACCTTGAGCCAGGTGAAAGAACTGCAGGCATTGATTCCCAGGGTCTCATCCACCTTGAGCTTGGTGGTTGCTCCAGGCATGGAGCAGGAACTGAGAATGCATCCACTCATGCAAGGTGTGTGGAAATCCACTACTGTCTTCTCGTTCCCAGAGGTGCTTGAGGACCTGTTCCAGTCAGAGTGGGATTTCCTCAGTTCCTCACTTTTAAAGGACTAAGGGTGTATAAGAGAAGAAGTGTATTGTGTGGTTTGATGTTTCCAAGGTGGATACACAAGTCACGGCGGTTACTAGATGGACTACTATTCCTGTGGAAGACGGATCAGCCTTAAAGATACTCTGGACCGAAAAGTGGATTTGTGTTGGAGATCCAGTTTGCTGCAATGGCTGCTATTCTTCAGTTGGCAGCATGTGCAGGCCTGATATTTTGAGGCATGCTCCAGTGGATTCATTATCTTCTGCCAGATGATTCTTCCCCTCTTTTGGAGTCTGCTATGGCCTTCCTTTCTGATGCTATATACGGCCTGGTGCATCTAGTGGCCAAGGATTGTGCTCTGTCAATGGTGACATGGCATTGGCTTGCCGTGGACACATCTTCCAAAACCCAGTTGCCTATCTGGCCTTAGAGGGATACTTCTTTTGGAGCCAATTTGGAGAAGCTAGTGAAGGACCTCGGCAAGACAAAATCTTACTGCCTCTTCTTTAGGAATGGGCCCAGGTCACCAAGGATCACTGGGTGCTAGTCCCCATTCAGTACAGCTATGGCCTGGAATGCAAAGAGCTGACCCCGACTACTTGCACCTTTTCCCCTTGTGGGTCTGTGAACAATAGGGCTTCTGTGCAGATCACCTTGGACAAGTTGCCTCTCCTGAAGGCAGTGGTGCCCGTTCCCCCGGATGATTGGGGCAGGGGCACGTATTCCATCTGTTTTGTGGTGGCCAACACAGTAAGAACATTCCAGCCCTTTCTGGACCTCAAGTGTGTCATGTATTTCTGGCTGGAAATTTTATGATCCAGGATTCAAGTGGTGTGCAGAGGGGGTTCCCTGCATTTCTGTTTATGGCTGAGGCGTATTTTCATATCATGACCTGGGGGATCAGCAAGTATCTGTGTTTTGCCATGCTTGGCTCTCACCTTCAGTTTGCTGTCCTTCCATTCAGATTCTCCACTGCCCGAAGGACGTTCTCCAAGGTCATGGTGGTGGTGTCTGTGGCGCTATGGCACCAAGGGATTTGTGTGCACCCACATCTGGACTACTGGCTCATCCGAGCCCATTCTCCTTCAGAGGCTTCTTGAGTAGGTGTCCTTTCTGATGAGCCTCAGTTGATCATTTGGGAAAGAGCCAGTTGTTGCATTCCTGGTCCCTGGAGTTCCTGGGAGTACATTTTCAATACTTGTGTGCAGAGTCTTTATGCCAGTGGCGAAAGTTGAGGCTATTGGATTGCCTAGAGCTATTCTATTCGCAGCAGGCTCCCAAAGTCCGGGTTGATCTTCATCAGCATTGTGGGCTCTGGCTTCTTCTCCCAATGATGGAGAAGGCCGGCCTGCGGTGGTAGCAGCAGCCCCGTATTCTGTGGAAGGGCATGCTGCTGGACAGTTGCTCATGTATCCCTTCCTGGTGACGGATTCCATTCTCTTTGGTTGAGGAGTCCATTGTTAAGCCTGAATGGCCCAAAATCATTGGAACCGCAGGAAGGCGGTGTGGTACATCAACTGCCATGAAGTGAGGGCTATCAGTTTGACTCTTCTGCATCTCCGGCTCTTGGTCAAGGGCCAGGCAAGTCATGTATTCTCGGACAATGCCATGGTGGTGGCTTATATCTATCAGCAAGGCAGTATGAGGAATGTGGATGTCCGGAGGGTATTTCTCTGATTCTTAAAAAGGATATAGCATTATTAGAAAAGGTTCAGAGAAGAGCCACCAAAATGGTAAAGGGGATGGAAGGATACTCCTATGAAGAAAGGCTAAAAAGGTTAGGGCTCTTTAACCTGGAAAAGAGATGGCTGAGGGCAGATATGATAAATTAATGAACGGAGTGGAACGGGTAAACGTAGATCGATTGTTTACATTATCAGAATATAGAAAGACTGGGGGACATGCAATGAAGCTACAGGGTAAACTAAGACTAATAAAAGAAAATATTTTTTCACTCAACGTGTAATCAAACTCTGGAATTTGTTACCGGAGGATGTAGTAAAGGCTGTTAGTGTAGCTGGGTTTAAAAAAGGTTTGGACAAGTTCCTGGAGGAAAGGTCCATAAACCATTATTAAGAAGGGACCCAGGATATCAATGCTTGACCCAGTATAAGCATTGTGGAACCTGTGTCTTTTTTGGGGAAACTGCTAGGTACGTATGACCTAGATTGCCCACTGTTGGAAACAGGATACTGGGCTTGATGGACCTTGGTCTGACCCAGTATGGCATATCTTATGTTTTTATGTTCTTGGAGGTTACAAATTCTTTTTGTAAGTCGGACCATGTTTTTGTGCTGTTTGCTGGCCCGAGCAAGGTGACGTGGCATCCCAGTCTGCATTGGAGTACTGGGTTAAGGAGGCCATTGCCTTGGTGGAACTGTTGTGAAACTGGACGGTTCTGTAGGGTTTGTGCACCCATTCTATCTGAGCACAAGCATCCTCGTGGTTGGAGCGGAGCTTGGTAGCCCCTGCAGACATTTATCGAGTAGTAACATGTGCATCAACTCAATTTTTGTCAAGTATTTCTGCTTGGATATCCATATCGGGTGGACACAGCCTTTGGCTCTAAGGCTTTGTGAGCTGCTGTCTTCTTCCTGTCCAGTGGAGGCATAGCTTTGGTATGTCCCACTTGTCTGGACTGGTCTAGCAGGACGATATGGAAGGTGACATTTTACTTACCAGATAATGTCCTTTCCTTGATTCCTGCTAGACCAATCAGGGCCCGCCCCTGGAATTGTTTGCTCTGTTCTTCTGCGGTGGTACCCTTGAGTCCATTATGATTTATATCAGGCATGTCCAACTTCGAACAGGTCGTGATCTACTTTTTCCGGCCAAAAGTACCGGTGATCTACCACCATGAAAATTAAATTTCAAATTAGTTTCAAATTACATTTTAACCCAATAAAAGTTGGAGGATTCCCCCCCCCCCCATTTTTAATGAACCTTCTGTCATTTACTTGGATGTGATCAGCTGTTAAGCAAATTAAGCAAAAACAAAACAGAGACAAAGATCCAGTAAGAACTGCGAGGGGAAATGGAAAGTACATTTTTTTCTTAAGGTTTTATTGAGTAATTTGTTTTAAATTTAGGTTGAGTATTGATCCAGGTTGATCTTGCACAATCTTTAATATTTCGCTCTTGCTCATTAGTGAGACGTCTGAGCCTTCATTTCATCCATCATGAAAATGGTAGGTTTTGCTCTTCTTTGGAACACTCATCCTTGTTATACTGGGGTGGCTGGATGTAAAAAGGCCAAATCTGCTAAGTTAGTATAAACACTGGCTGAATCTGGTCCAAAACTGTCACTGTCCCAAAGTATTAAAGATCAACAGGAACTGAAGACCTCTGGATGATGTGCAATACAAGGACTGGAGATGCCAAAACCACACATGTAGTTCTAAAAGTAAAAATAAGAATTCATCATACTGGCACCAATAATCTAATCAAATACCACCAAACAATCATCAAAAAACCTCAAACACCTGTCCAGCAAACCAGATAAAATCAAATACCACCAAACAAGTTCAAATACCACCACACGCAATTTAATAAATTCTGCACACAGTGTAGAATCAACGCAAAGGCTAGACAAAATAAAATTGCAGAGGCAAGCAAAAGTCACAGTGGTTTGAACCAATTCGAAGGCAAGGCATAGGCAAGTTAGAACAAAATTGGAAAAACCCGCCAAAATCACCGAATTCTTGACACTTTGTTGTGTCTGCCCGAAACGTTTAATGAAAGTGAACTATAAAGCGGCCAATGACCAGCACACGACACAACTAATACAGTAAGTGTATTCAGGTAAAGCCCGGGTGAATGGATATCGCCCAATATATAACACACTTATAAGGGGTGCTGGGGCGGGGGCAGGAATGGGTGATTTCTGAGAGGCAGGAGACCAGATATGACGCCGGCCTGTGGTGTCTCGTTGTGGGGCGCGGGCAGCGGCCCCCTGGGGTACCCACAAACTATTGGCACGAAAACAACAAGCGCCCCCAATACACCCGCAGGCAAGATTCCCGCAGGCAGGGAAAAAGACAGGCAAAGGATCAGCAGTGGCGGCAAGCCCTCGGCAGACGACCTGCCAGCACAAGCTCTCTCCTAGTGACGGGGCGAGCTGCTGGAGAGATGGAGCCAAGTGGGGCTGGCGATCTACCTCTGACCCCTCCGCGATCTACCTGTTGGACATGCCTGATTTATATACTTGACTCTGCAGGTTAATCTTCAGCTGACAGCCTTCTGTTTATGCTTTCCTGTGCATAGTTCTCTACTGTTGATTACTCATTGTTGCCCATGTTGAGGTTGCGTGAGGGGTGCCATGTTCTCCCATATGCTTTGAGACAGATACTAAAGAGGGCTGAGGCATATAGAGGCATGGGAGTGATGTCATTGAAACCTGGGCTTTTCATTGGCTCTTTGTCTCCACCAGTCTGCTGGTAGGGGAACACAACACACTTGTCTGGACTGGTCTAGCAGTACTCAAGGAAAGGACGTTATTTGGTAAGTAAAATGTTACCTTATTGTACAATCTGTTGACAAACACTGATGGGGAATGGGAGCTCATATCTTTGTTTTTGCTACTACTGGACATCCTCTTATCCTAGCTTACATGAAATGGACTTCCCTGCCCTATGCTTTCCTAAGATGGATGTCTATGTGGCCGCCTGCGTGGGCATCCACACTGGGAGCAGCTGGAGACATAGACATCCCTGGCGTTTTTTCAGCATGGAAATCCCTGATTAACTTGGATGACTTTTCTAAAATGCTACTTTACAGGGTGGCCCAAAAAAAGTGAGAACATCTCGTAGCATATAAGTTATTTAAAAATTCAAAAAGACAGGTGTAAACAATTGACAAATTTAAAAAAAAAAAGATGGCGACCGGAAATTGTCGAAATTAAGACGTTATATAGCTAAAAAAGTACATAAGTAAACTGTTTAAGGTTTTTATTTACGAAATGTTCTCACTTTTTTTGGGCCACCCTATATATGTTGGGCCTGTCTGTTCCATGTTAATACTTCTGTAAGGATTTGGGTTCCAAGATGCTAATTTTACTTTGTGTGCTGTGATGCTGAAAAGTTTCCTTGCGTGTTTGGTTTGCCTGGAGATTAATCTGTCCGGCTTTCTCAGACCTAAAGATCCTTGTATATCCTGCTCTGCTGAAGTATCCAAATATCTTCCAGAACCTTTGAGGACAGATCCTTCTAATTCTGGAGCAAACATGGCAAACATGCCTGAAGCTTTCCTTATCTCTGGGCTCTGTAACTCTTCTTCCTTGACACATATGTGCATACACCATTTTATTCTCCTTACCTTGAGTCCTCTGTCTCAGTCACCTCACTTTTGTTGGTGGGAATAGGCCCCTAAGGGTGCCTGGAGAGCAGGATGGAGATTGACTAGACCAATGAGCTTCAGAGCTGGAATACCGGTGGCCATGACAGTGTGGCAGGATTTGGCACTTCCTTTTGCTGGGGAAGGGGGATAATAGAGCAGTGACCACTCCTTGTGTAAACCAACTGTCCTTCACCATGCTGCTGTCACCTTCCCTTGGTGATAGTTCTCATACCCAGGAGCCTCTAAGGATGGAGAGTGAACATAAGATATGCCATACTGGGTCAGACCAAGGTCCATCAAGCCCAGTATCCTGTTTCCAACAGTGGCCAATCTATGTCATACGTACCTAGCAGTTTCCCCAAGAGGCACAAGTTCCACAATGCTTGTACTGGGTCAAGAATTGATATCTTCGGTCACTTCTTAATAACGGTTTATGGACCTTTCCTCCAGGAACTTGTCCAAACCTCTTTTAAACTCAGCTACACTAACAGCCTTTACTACATCTAGAGTTTTTATTTGTTCATATTTTATGTTTTAACATTTTTATGGTTTTAAATAGTTATGGTTATTTATGTTATCTTTTTATTAAATATTATATTGTTTAGCTGTGTGCCCCCTGAAGAAGGCTACGGCCGAAACGCGTAGGGGTTTCAATAAACCTGTTCCACCAATCTACGACTCTTGCTTCTTGTGTTCTCCTGGGATTTACTGCAAGAGCAGGTGCTCCTCTTTGTGTTTTATGGACCTTTTCCTCCAGGAACTTGTCCAAACCTTTTTTTAAACCCAGCTACACTAACAGCCTTTACTACATCCTCTGGTAACAAATTCCAGAGTTTGATTACACGTTGAGTGAAAAAATATATTCTTTTATTAGTCTTAAATAGTTTACCCTGTAGCTTCATTGCATGTCCCCTAGTCTTTCTATATTCTGATAACGTAAACAATCGATCTATGTTTATCCGTTCCACTCCGTTCATTAATTTATAGACTTCTATCATCTCCCCTCAGCGGACTCTTTTCCAGCTTAAAGAGTCCTAACCTTTTTAGCCTTTCTTCATAGGCGTATCCTTCCATCCCTTTTACCATTTTGGTGGCTCTTCTCTGAACCTAATAACCTAATAACGCTATATCCTTTTTAAGATACGGCGACCAGAATTGCACACAATATTCAAGGTGCCATCTCACCATGGAACGATGTAGAGGCATTATAATATCTTTTTTTAAATTTTCCATTCCTTTCCATATGATACCTAGCATTCTATTTGCTCTCTTGGCCGCCGCTGCACACTGGGCCGAGGGTTTTAACATGTTATCCACAATGACGCCTAAATCTTTTTCCTGGGTGGTGGTTCCTAATGTGGAACCTTGCATTGTGTAATCATAGTTTGGGTTGTTCTTCCCTAGGTGCATAACTTTGCACTTGTCCACATTAAATTTCATCTGCCATTTTGATGCCCAATCTTCCAATTTATCAAGATCCTCTTGCAATTTTCCACAATCCTCTTGGGTTTTAACAACTTTAAATAGTTTTGTGTCATCTGCAAATTTGGTAACCTCACTCATTAACATTAACCAATTGCTGATTGGCTAAAATAAATATTTGAAACCAGAAACAGTTCTTGTATGCAGTAACATATTTGAACTCATTTGCCTGAAAGGGCTGATTAGGCAACTTTTAGTAGCTAAACACTGGTCCAAAAGCTGCATGTGTTATGATTCCCATAAGCTTCAGAGCAGCAGCCCCTTGGATAATCTGGGGATAGCAGTGAACTTGGTACAAAGTCGAGCTCATAGAAATATAGAATAAAAAATGATGGCAGATGAAGACCATCAAGCTTATTCAGTCTGCCCATCCATAAGAACTATTAAGTTCTACAGTCCTTTCCTCTTAGAGCCCCTCTGTGCTTGTCCCATGCTTTCCTGAATTCAGATACAGTTCTTGTCTCTATCATCTCCACCGGGAGGCTGTTCCATGCATCTACCACCCTTTCCTTAAAGAAATATTTCTATAGATTACATCCAAGTTTATCCTCTTTCATCTTCATCCTATAACTCCTCATTCCAGAGTTCCCTTTCAGCTGGAAGAAGGCCACCTTTTATGCCTTTATACCACAAAGGTATTTAAATGTCTCTATGATCTCTCTCCTCTCCCACCTTTCTTCCAAAGTATACACATTGAGATCTTTTAAGTCTATCCCTATATGCCTTATGATGAAGACCACTAACCATTTTAGTAGCCACACTCTAAACTGACCCCATCCTGTTGATATCATTTTAAAGGTGTGGGTCTCTAGAAATGTACACAGTACTGTAAATGAGGTCTCACTAGAGCAGGGACCTCCAATTCTAGGCCTGGAGGGCCGCAAACCAATCAGATTTTCAGGATATCCCTAACGAATATGCATGAGATACATTTGAATACAATGGGGCAGTGCATACAAATATCTCATGCATATTCATTAGCAACATCCTGAAAACCTGACTGGTTTGCAACCCTCAGGACCAGAGTTGGAAACCCCTGCACTAGAGACTTATACAAAAGCACTTTCACCTACTTTTTCCTGCTAGCCATTGCTATCTCTTTGCACCTAAGCATTCCTCTGGCTTTTGCCTTCACCTTTTCTATCAGTTTGGCCACTAAGATCATCTGATATGATCCAGGTTCCGCTCTTCTTTCGTGCATCAAAGTACTTCATCCTATATACTGTACCACTCCTTGGCTTTTGCAGCCCAAATATATTACCTTGCATTTTTTAACATTAAATCTTAGCTGCCAAATTCTTGATCATTATTCAAGCTTTGTTAAAACCCTCCCCATGCTATCCACTCCTTCCAGGGTGTCTACTGCTGCAGATTTTGATATCATCCACAAAGAGGCACACCTTTCGCAACAGGTCTTCTGCAATATTGCTTACAAAAATATTAAAAAGAACAGGACCAAGGACCGATTCCTGTGACACACCACTAGTTGCACCCCTATCTTCAAAGTGAACTCCATTTACTACTACTGTCTATTGCCTTCTACTCAACCATGCAATCGGTCACTCTAGGGCCATCTCAAGGGCTCCGTCACCAATACGGATCAGTGTGAAAGGCCTTGCTGAAATCTAAGTATACCACATCTTGTGCTCTCCCAGGTCCAATTCTCTAGTCAGGGAGGGAATCAAGGGTAAGGATAACTCCGTAACAAAACAACGCAGATAGCAAAAAACCTCAACAAACAGAGATTGACCGAGGCTGAAATTCTATTATTCTTGAAAGACACTGTATTCGGGACCCGACTTGGCTGGGTTTCGGCAAATTGTGCCTGCATTAAACGTCTTAATCAAGGTCTCTGAATGTATGCAAGTTTGCGAACACGTGTTACATCAGACCATGATTCAAAAGCCACTACGATTTTCCTCTTACTGTACTTCTGTTTACTTTGCTAACAAAAAAGGTTCATCATCCTTAAAATATCTCCTTTCAATTTTGCCCACTGTTGTAGACTCAGAAGTAATTTGTGAAAATATTTCTTTACGGAACGTGGTAGATGCATGGAATAGTTTACCAGTGGAGATAGGCCATGTGGTCTTTTTCTGCCGTCATGTTTCTATCTAGTCTGCCCTTCCATATCAACCACTACAACAGTCCCTTTTTTCCTTTAGAGATCCTCTGTGTTTGTCCCATGCCTTTTTGAAAGTAAAGATGAGGACAGTATCTGAATTTAATAAAGCATGGGACCAACACAGGAGATCTCTAAAGTTAAAAAGGGGACTGCAGTAGTTGGTACGGAAGAGCAGAATGTATAGGCTGTATGGTTTTTTTATTTGCCATCATGTTCCTATGTTTCTACTTCCCTCAGATGTTATTTGATGACATCTGGTATCATTTGTACTCTTCACTGGTGACACGGTTGTGACATCAGGTCAGTTAAATAGTATTTCAGGCCAACTGATATAACAGCAATTGACCTGCCCTCTCTTTGGCCATGATAAGAGGATGCAGTGCATGGACAGGAAGTGCTCTGACCTTCAGGAAAATAGGGTGGTTTTTTTTAAATTATACCTTATATACTGTCCAAATTTGTTTTAAGAACATAAGAAATGGCATACTGGGTCAGACCAAGGTCCATCAAGCCCAGTATCCTTTTTGCAACAGTGGCCAATCCAGTGGATTACCTGGGTCCTCTTAATGGTTTATGGACCTTTCCTCCAAGAACTTGTCCAAACCTTTCTTAAACCCAGCTACACTAACAACTTTTATTACATCCTCCAGTAACGAATTCCAGAGTTTGATTACTTGTTGAGTGAAAAAAATACTTTATTAGTCTTAAACAGGTTACACTGTAGCTTCATTGCATGTCCCCTAGCCTTTCTACTTTTTGATGGCATAAAGAATCAATCTACGTTTACCCGTTCCATTCTTTTCATTAATTTATAGAGCTCTATCATATCTCCCCTCAGCTGTCTCTTTTCCAGGTTGAAAAGCCCTATCCTTGGAACCTTGCATCGTGTAACCACAATTTGGGTTGTTCTTTCCTAGGTACATAACTTTGCACTTATCCACATTAAATTTCATCTGCCATTTGAACGTCCAGTCTTCCAATTTATCAAGGACCTTTTGCAATTTTTCACAATTTTCTAGGGTATTAACAACTTTGAATAATTTTGTGTCATCTGCAAATTTGACTACCTCACTCATTATTCCCATTTCCAGGTTATTTACGAATATGTTAAGCAATGGATCCAGCACAGATCCCTGTGTTACTCCACTATTCACCTTTCTGTATTGGGAAAATTGGCCATTCAGCCCTAATCTCTGCTTTCTATCTTTTTAACCAGTTCCTGATCCACAATAGTACACTGCCTCCTATCCCATGACTTTTTAACTTTGCCAAGAGTCTCTCATGAGGAATCTTGTCAAAGGCTTTCTGAAAATCCAGATACACCGTATCGACCAGCTCACTTTTGTCTACCTGTTTATTCACTTCTTCAAAAAAATATAACAGATTAGTAAGACAAGACCTTCCTTGGCTAAAGCCATGTTGGCTTTCTCCCATTAAATCATGACTATCTACATATTCAGTAATTTTGTTCTTTATAATGTTTTCTGCTATTTTGCCCGGTACTGATGTCAGTCGCCCTCAGGTGGCACTGCCTAATCAATACACTCTGGCCACTGTAGTTTAATTTTTTTTTTTTTTTTTTACTTTATTTTTTCATAAGTTTCTCTACAAAGGATAAACATTCCAGCACGTACACAAGCAGATAAAGCCAGTATCCGTAAAATAATAAAATCTTTGAACACAAAATCAAATGTGAAACAAACTGTGTGCCACCCTGGAAGAGGAAGAGAGAGACAGAGGGAAGGGAGGAAGACAAGGAGGGAAGAAAACCAACAGAAAAGAGAGAGGGTAAAAGGAGAGAGAAAGCCCAGAAGGAATGGGCTAAGCCCCGATGGAGACCTTAGTTATTGGGGGGGGGGGGGCGATAGAGAGAGAGAAAAATACATGGCGCGACAGGAGGGGGCTGACTACCTCGATTTATGTGATGAGTGCCTGAAAAGAGCTGTAGGGGCAGCCATAAAGAGAGGCAGAGAGGAAGGGGGCCCCTGAAGAAGAAGCCTCGAAAGGGAACAAGGGCATGGGATGTCAGCCATAGAGTGGCTAGCCTGGGTGACCAGTGTTTGTAGATGAGAGAGGACAGGCAAAGGGAGGGTAAAGGGGGGGGGAAGGCATGGGTATTGATACTTCATAATGCACTTAACCCACGTTCCCACTTCTCCAAAAGAGACTCCAGCGGTGCCCACATCTTGCCCCGTTGTGCCTTGCATGAGGGCTACCCCCAGCTCATGCGCCATAATCCATGCCAACTTTGTAAATCAGTCCAGTATGGTGGGGGCAAATGCGTTCTTCCATTTCTGCTCCATGGCAAAGCGAGCTGCTAGGAAGAAACAGTTAGATAACATCTTGTGGTTCAGCCGTAATGGGGGAGGGGGGCTCTCCTGAAATCCCAAAAGCATGATTGCAGGGTCAAGAGGAAAGACTGATCCTGTGACCTACCCACATAGCTCTGCTACTTTGTTCCAAAACGGTTTCAGCACCTCGCATTCTCATAGGATATGGAGTAGGGAGCCTCTCTCTCCACATCCCCTCCAGCAGGTTGCAGGACAGGATGGATTCAGAGCATGCAATTTGGTGGGGGTGAGATACATTCTGAACAGCACCTTGTATTGTGTCTGGCAGATAAACATCCACCCGGTATTCCCGCACAGCCCAGCCCACTGTTCTTCTGGTTAGGTCTTACTCAGGTCTCTTGCCCAATTTGTCTAACTGGGTTGCCCTTGAAAACTCTGCTGGATAATCAAATATATCTGGGCCAGATAGCCCTTCCCTTTCTGAGGTTTGACAAAGAGACTCTAAGGTAGGAGCAGGCTTCAGGTACCTTCCCCAGTGTGAGTGTAAAAAATGCTGAAGCTGGAATAGCGAGAAAAAATGAGTGGCATGCTTACATTTCCTCAGTATATCTTCTCTCGAGAGGAACCTCTCCTTCCCCAGGTGATCCACCACTCTCTCCAGCCTGTTGACCCCATCCATCTGAACCTTCCCGGCTCTAACACTATTGGGGGGAATAGGTCTCTGTGGGTTAGGGAAGCTAAGCCGGGAAGCTGAAGGGACTAGCTTCAGACGACAAATAACTTGTCCCATATCTCCAGTGTAGGGCCAGCCAAAGGGTGTCGGAAGGCTCGCTCCGCTGTTCGTAACCGGTCGGAGAAAGGGACCACCCCTAAACAGGGCACACCCACCTGCTCTGCCTCTAATGGTGCCCATTATTGTACAGGATTTGCTGCCCACCTGTAGTAGATGGCCCTCACCTGTGCTGCCCAAACGTATAACTTAGTTGGGCAGAGACAGCCCCATCACGCTTCAGGGTCATCAAAAGACTGAGCTTTACCCTCGCTCTCCATCCACACCACAGGAATTGTGTCAGGGTTCCATAGAGTTTGCTAAAGTAGATGTCCGGGATCCGTCAGGGTAGCATCAGAAACAGGTATATATATATGTATATCTAGGCAGGATGTTCATTTTAATAACATTAATCCTTGTTAACAAAGAGTGGGATAAGAATGACCACCTATGGAGATCTTTCCAGACTTTAAGCATCGGGGGAGAATGTAATTGGAACAGTCTATCTGACCGTGTGGAGATCCAAACCCCCAGATATGACAAGCAATCTGTCTCCCATTGATATGGGTGTCTGATCCTTATTCTAGCTGCTAAGTCATGATCAATGCGGAAGGGGACTAGATCCAATTTGGTCACATTTAACTTGTATTCCAATACCTCTGCAAATGCCTCATATTCCCCCTCAAACGCAGCCAGAGAGTGCTCAGGATTGGACAGAAACCAAAGGGTGTCATCCGCATACATTGGTACCTAATGTTCACCCACCACAACTCCCTTTACTGCTGCATTTGCCCAGAGAGCCTGAGCAAAGGTTTCCAGTGAGAGCGCAAATAGTAGGGGTGACAAAGGGCAACCCTGCCTTGTGCCTTGGCCCATTTCCCTGGCAAATGACAAATTTCCGCCGTCCAGCTCGGTTGGAGCTTGCCCATATCTCTCACCACTAGATGTGTCTCCTGCAGTAGATAAATAGCAGAGTGGTATATGGGCAGTTCTCTCAGCACGAGCCTTCTCCTCCACGCAGTTTGCAGCCCCCGCACATTGATGGAAGAGATTGTTAACATTCAATCCTGTGCACATCATCTCACATTCGCACATCCCCCATCCACAGTATGCAGACTTCACCCCCCAGAGCAAGCACACGTAACAACCCAACATAGCATGAACAACAATTAACACAAACTCAGGCTGAATATCGCTAAAAGAATCCAAGCCTAGTAGGCCATTCGGAGGACACCCTCCTAATGGGGCAGGCAAGTCGGGCCCCCTGCAAGCCGGATTGGGGGGGGGGACTCCAATGACTGTGCCCAGCCACCACACCTACACTCTGCTAGGGGCATCAGGGATTTCACATCCTCCCACCAAGACCATCTGAACACGGCAGGGGCCCTGGCTGTGCAAATAATAATTGGTATAGCAAAAGGATGTATAACAGAAAAAAGGAGGGGCTCTCCTGCCCTCACTCTCTCTGCCTCGGCCGAACCAAGTCAGTCTTATGGCAGGAACTCCACCACATTGTACAGTTATTTATTTATTTATTTAACAAGCATTTGTATCCCGCTCCTTCCAGCGATCAGAAGCGGGTAAGATTACTGTTGTGAAGCTGCCGAATCAAGGCAGGTACAGATTTTGTTTACATATAGATTGACAGAAAAGCACATCATACAGAGTTAACACTTCTTAGCTATGGGGGAGTTCATTTACATATATACATACATATATACAGGGTAAGTTTCTTGGTCATGGTGGACAGGGGGCTGCCCCATCTGTGGGTTTAGTTCAGGTTGAAATGAGTTTGGAAAATGTGCGTCTTGAGTTTCTTTCTGAAGTCTAGAAGGTCCTTGCTAGCTCATAGTTCTGGTGGGAGTTGGTTCCATAGTGTTGGCGCCACATATGAGAAAGCCCTGTGGCTGGTGTTAGCTTTGGTAGATCTTATATCTGTTGGAGTGTGGAGGATGTTGGAGTTGTGGGTTCTTCTGTTTCGGGTGGGGGGTTGCAATCTGACTAGGTTGTTGAGGAAGGAAGGTGCTATGTTGTGGATGAGTTTGAAAGTAGTTGTTAGTATTTTGTATTTTGTGCGAGCTGCTATGGGTAGCCAGTGTAATTGAATTAGTACTGGTGTGATGTGGTCACTTAGATTTTTCTTCATTATGACCCTGGCAGCTACATTTTGTGCCATTTGTAATATGTTTAGGGTTTTTTTAGGTAGTCCTTGTAGGATGGCGTTGCAGTAGTCAAAATGTGGCATGATGAGTGCTTGAGCCACGGTTCTGAAATCTTGGGGTTCAATAATACTCCGAATGGGTTGGAGAACTTTAAGCTTGTGGAAAACTGCTCTGTTGGTCTTTCGGAGGTGTTTCTCCATTTTTAGGTCACAGTCAAATGTGACTCCTAGATACTTTATTTCTTTTTTTGTTTGGTAAGTGTTGTTACATAGTGTTATTGATGAGGGTGGGTCAAAGTTCGGTTCTTTAGAGATATACATTACTTCGGTTTTTTTGTGATTAATTGACATACTGCTTTGTTGTAACCAGTCTTGCATCTCTCCAATGCATGTCTCTAGTGGGCTGTAGTCTGGGTTTTTAGTGTCTAGTTGTGAGTATAGCATGATATCATCGGCATAGATGTGGTAATTAATTTTGTGTCGTGTGAAAATTTTGCATAGTGGCTGCATATATATGTTAAATAAAAGCGCTGAGAGAGCAGAGCCCTGGGGGATTCCCTGCGTTTGGGAGAAGGATTCTGCTTTTTCTCCATTGAATTGAACCTGTTGTGTTCGATTTGAGATGTAGGAGGAGAACCACTTTAGAGGGGTTCCTGTTATTCCTATTGATTTTATCCTATTTATGAGGGTTACATGATTAACTGTATCAAAGGCAGCTGAGATGTCAATGAATACAAGAATGTACATTTTCTTTTTGTTTTCAAGGCCCTTTAGGAGGTTGTTAAGTAGAACTAGTAACAGGGTTTCAACTCCATGATGTTGCCTGAAGCCATATTGCTGGTCATCTAGAGGAGCACTGTCAGTCAGGTGGTCTTGGAGTTGTAGAAGGACCGTTTTTTCTATGATCTTTGCCAGGAAAGAGATACTTGATATGGGACGGTATGAAGCTGGGTCTTCTCTGTTGAGTGTATTGTTTTTTAGAATCGGTCTAATGACTGATTTCTTTAGTTCTGAGGGCATGAGTCCTTGTTGTAGGGATAGGTTAACTATGTGTGCGATGGAGCACTCTCTACCGGAAGATCTCCCTCTTTGTTTTCGCTGTGAGCGAATCCTTGTACCACCCTGCGATAGTTCTCTTCATGCCACTTAGGTAGGTCAGCATCTCGAGAGGGACTTGTACGAGTAGGCTTGCATTGCTGTTGGGCTTCCCCAATCGGGGGGGTCTTCTGTAAAGTGAAGAGATTTTTTTTTTATATTTATTATTTATTGAATTATATTCAATCCATCAAGACACAATCTGAACAGAAAAGAAATACAATTGAGAAATGTTTTGATTAAAAAATGAAACAAAACAATATAGGAAATCAAACCCAAAGATCTCTTATGGTCTACATATTGGGTAGGAGAGGAGACAGCAAAACACCTAAGGCAGGAGAACCTTGGATGCAACAAAAGAAAACTCTTAACAATTTATAAAGAGATTAGGATAGTCACTGAGATTCTCAGGACAATCATACTATGGAGAAGTTATTTAACACCATTATTCAGGCACCGACCTATTTGATAACGTCACTGCCTTAATTAATGCTAGGTCAGCAGGTTGAGAGAAAACATATCTAACAGATTTATATACCACCAAACATTTACAAGGGAATCTTAACTAAAAAGACCCTCCAATCTGCAGGACTCCAGGTTTATGTAGGAAGAATTGCTTGCTCCTCTTTTGCGTCTCTTTGGCAATGTCAGGAAACATGGAAATTGTATAACCACAAAAGGTTTCCAGTCTCCTCTTGAACATTTTAAGCAGCCATTCTTTGTTCGTGACCAATGCGCACAGAACCAACAACGTAGAAGAAGTAGAAGTCTCAGCACTGGACTCCTCTAACAACTGAGACACATTTAAAACATCTAAATTGGAATCCTCTCTTGAAGTCGCCGGTTCTTTTTTGCTCATTGGGAGATAATATATCTCTGTTAGGGGTGGAATCAGATCTTGAAACCTCAACCAGGTAGCACTGGAACATATCAAGGGCCGTAATGCCCCTAATCCTGGGGAAATTCAGGACCTCAAGTTCATTGCCCTCGCTGAGTTTTCCAACACCTCCAACATAAAACATTGTCTTTAACTAAATCCGAGTTCAGTTTGGAAAGTCTTATCAACTGACTTCCCTGATCTTCAGCTTGCAATTTAACCTTTTCCAAATTACTATTTGTCTAGTTAAAGCATCGGAAAGTGAGGCAGTAGCTTCTTAAAATCACTTCTAAAGTGAAAGTCTGCGGTCTAGCAGGCAAAGTTAATGCCGGAGTAGAAGTTACAACTGAGGAAAGCTGAGAAAGTGTCCCTTCAACCAGAGGATTGCTGGCCATCGAAGCTTTTGCCTGCCGCAAAATACTCAAAGCCTCCCCGGAACTACCAGTTGGTGACTGGGCCAGGACACCCACAATATCCTCTCGAGCGGTAGCCTGCCTTTCCCCGACATCTGAGGGTGGTATCACCTGACCTGCGAGGGCGAGGTTCAGAGCAGTGGGGCATGGCGGCAGCGTTCTTACATCAGGAGAAAGTGAGGTCTCAACGTCCGAAGGCGGCGGCAAATTCTCCTCCACTGTTGTAGCCAAGCTGTACCGAATCTCCTGTTTCATCTCCTGAGTGATTTCGACAAAGCGATCCATCGGACCGCACATAGAAGGCTGGGGCTCCGAGGGAAAGATCCTCGCCTTCCCTTTCCATTAACCATTTAGGCATCAGGTAAGGAAAACATCTCAGTTGCCATCTTGCTTAACCTCCCCCCCTCCCCCCGATGGAGACATTTTTTTTTAGCCTCTTTAGGATCAATGAAGTAAAACAACTCCCCCTTCCACTGGACTCGTAATTTAGCTGGGTATAGCAGCGCTTGTAGCACACCATGACCAGATAGTCTCTTCTTGACCTCCTGGCCACTGCTTGTCTAAATCAAAGCTGTAATCTTGGAAAATCCAAATCTTAGAATTATTGTAAGGGATTGTGCCTACTTTGCATACTTTGCTAGGATTGCCAACTGGCTCCAGTTGCGCCTGACAGGCTTGATCCAGTCCTGTGTTTACCCTATTGCATGCAGGGACTTGTAATCTTGCTTTTCTTATGGATTGCAATGGAGAAATCAGAACTACATGTCCCTGCATGCAATGGAGTAAACTCAGGACTGGATCTAGCCTGTCGGGTGCATCTGGAGCCAGTTGGCAACCCTATACTTGTCGCAGGATCCAGTCCCTGTGTCTAAAGTTGAGGACTTTTGCCAACACTGGTCGGGGCTGCTCTCCAACCTGTGAGAGCCCTTCTGGGACTCTATGGGCACGCTCTACTATGAAATTTGAAGGGAAATTTGAAGGGAGAAGGGAGGTCCTTAAACACGTCCTGTAGTAACTGCTGCACATAATCTTCCATGCTCTGTGTTTCTCTCCCTCCGACAGGCCCAAAATGTGGATATTAGATCTGTGCACCCTATTTTCCAAATCATCTAGGAGTTTTTGAATCAATAGATGAGCTATAGAGTCTTGCTTTATTTCCAATATGTCGTCTTCATGCCCGAGATACATTGCTCGGCCTGCTCTATCCTGTGCACCGCAGCTTGAATTTCAGCCTGAGCCTCTCGTAGCTCTCCCTGTATAGAGCCCAACTTTTCCACGAGCTCAGCGTTGCCTTTTTTGATTTGCTAGGATCACTGCCATCTCAGAAGGCAAAGGCAACACCGTACCTTCAAGATCTGGCGCTGTTGCGCTTCCCACAGTCCTCTTTGAACCGGGGGATGTTCCTCCCAAAGCCGCGCCACCACCAGCTTGCGGGCTCAAGCATTTAGCCATTGTCTGTTGGCGGGAGGCTTTTACTAAGCCTGCTGTCTGTTTTGTTGCTTTTCGGGACTTGGATTTAGCAGCCGTCACTTTCACCTTTCCTTCGGTATGCAAAAAACTCGCCCACAATAGGTAAAATGGCACTTTTTTGACCTGGAGCAAAAGAGCCAGAGGAACATGTCTGACATCATGTGACCCTCTCCCCCCCCCCCCTCCCCGTAGCTGAATTTTTAAAGAAAGCAGCAATAGGCTAAATTTTTTAAAATTATTTTTTTGTTTTATATAAAGAGAAAATAGACCAATTAGCCCATCTGGCCTGCCCAGTTTTTCCAGTGCACCCTGCTAGGATAGATCCCAGTTGCCAGCCTTAGAAGCTTGACTGATTGTATGATACATCTCCATATCCAAGTTAGGGTTTGCTGTCGTCCTCAATCTGTTTCTCTATTTAATCCGTCAGCCAGACTCTCCCATCTCCCCTGGATCTTCATCAAGTTTTGTGATCAACTGAGCAGCTACTAAAAGTAGTGAAGCTATTGATCACTTTTTTGTCCTCTGGGCCTTGTTGGCTGTACCTGACCATGACCAAGCTTTCAGCATCGACCCACCAGCTCCTGTGCCCCTTATCTGTGCCTAGTTTTCTCTTTATCACATCTACCTTGCCTCTGAACTCCGTGAGTGGAGGGTGGGCTGTTTGCAATACTGCAGTCTCTGAACCTTGTCTCCACCACTAAGCTCTGTGTCTAACTTCTGCCACAGTTACCATCTTCCACCACCGTATCTCCTACACACTCTCTGCAAATAAATGTGTTTTCTTTTTTCCTTTGAACCTTCCTCCCTGCAACTTCAAATCATTTAGTTTTATTTGATCAGATTTTATAGTCCCCTTTCCATTAAGGCTGCCCATAGTGGGGTAGAATAATAACCCCCCCCCCCCCAACGGGGAAGAGTTAATATAAATAAACATGACCTCTGTCCTTCAATTTCCTTTTTCTACAGAAAATCTCTCCTGCCTGTATTTTATCAGAGCCTGTTAAATATTTCAGTGGTTCTGTCTCCTCTCCCTCCAGCCAGTGCATTTGAGCGTCTTCAGCCTCTGTCTGTAGAGTTTGTGTTAGTTCCCAAAACTGCAGAAGAGAGGCTTCAGATGTTTCAGGGTGTGCCAGCATATGCCATCACAAATATAATTAAATGGGAAGAGAAAACAAACCTGGTTAAGAACCTAAATTTTTGATGAGCTCTGTGTTTCTCTTCTGAAGGCTATTGGTGTTAATGTTTTATAGAACGTCTCTTACTGGTCGAAGTCTGACTTGCAACTTAAAAAAAACAAAACATAAAAAACCTGCAAATGTTCCCTCTGTCTCACGGACAGGAGGGGATCATAAAATCATGAATTTGAACTATAGGTGTGCAGGAAAACCTTTCCTCTGTTTTTAAGTTCAAATATGTATTCTTGCAAACGAAACATACCAAAATCTTGATCCTCATTTTACATATGGGGCAACACTGAGTCATAATTTGTCATAAGTTTACAAACAAAACAAATGCCTCCCAAAAACTAAAACTTCCCATCAAAGGAGAAACACTAGAATGTAGCAAGAAAATCTTTCCATCTTGGGGATTCTGATGATCTTTCAAACTGTGGGAACGAAGCATCTCTTGTGCTCTCCCCAGTTCCTTGCAGTTCATCTGTTTTTTTGTTATTTTGACCCCCATGTGAGTTCCTGCATGTGCAAGGAGACCAACCAGGAGTGGAGAATGGACCATGGCTTGAAGAGCACTTCAGCTCTGGCAAATACACACATGGATTTTTTGGATGAACCAACTCGGCCAAGTTTCAGAAATAAGCCTGGGTCGGGAGTCTACAAATAATATATTATAATTTAAAATGCATCCATAAAAAAGACAATTTAAGTTAAAAATAAAAACATACAAAAATAAGTAAATTAAAAATGGAGATTTTTAAAACAATGCACAGTTATATTACCTTTAATATATATATGCTATTCTCAAATCTGATATTGTTTTTATTTAGATCTGCAGTTCCCAATTGTGTTTTTCTGAGTCTTAAATGGCTATCTAAATACATATCTGGAAGAGTGATATGTTGTATGTGCCTATTGTTCATGCATATGCTTTTTAGTATTTTCATGACTTTTGTATATATTAGTTATTTATTTTGATATAATTTGTCTTCTATGTGAATCAAAGTTTTTAAGTTTAGGAAAATTAATTGTTAACTTTTTAAATATATATATTTCTAATTTACTTTAATTTTTTAATTAAATTGTCATTTTTATGGATATATTTCAAATTTAATATTTTATTTTAGACCACTGATGTAGGCTTATTGCCGAAACTTGGCTGAGTTGAGTCATCTAATAAATCCATGTGTGTGTTTGCCATCGTTTGTGTGGTTTCTGATCCACGGTCCATCTCCGCTCCTGATTGAGTTGCTGTGATCTGCAGAATATGTTGTGTGGTTGTGTTTGCCTGACATGGTTCCTAATATGTTCTGGGCAGCAGAGGATTTTTCCAGGTTGAGGTATATGGCATTTGGCTTGTAGTTCCTCTCTGCAATGCATATGGGGATAGATGGACACAATGAAATGCCTCCGTGGTATAAATGCAGAGGAGGCAGGCCTCTTTCAGTTAAAATGAAGCTCTGGAAGGGGGGGGGGGGTCATAGGAAGAAGATAAAAAGGGGATAGACTCAGGAGTAATCTAAGGAAACATTTCTTTACATAAAGAGTAGTGGATGCCTCCCAGTGGAGGTAGTGGAGAGGAGAACTGTATCTGAATTCAAGAAAACATGGGAAAAGAACAGAGAATCTCGGAGAGAGGAAGAGATTGTAGAGCTGAGTACTGGTATGACTAGAGAGGCTGTATGGCTTTATCTGTTTCTATATATTTTATGACTGACTTGTGAGCCAGGTCCATAATAGCACTAAAAGTTCAAGTCCTGTCAGAAGAAAGACTGCTCCGTTACAAGGGGATTCCTGTTGAAGATGTTGGTAGAGTCAACATGCCAGGGAGATAGCCCAGTGCTTTAGGTGACAATGGGGTTCTCCATGGACCGCAGGATTTCGTCAGCCACACATGGTGACGTCCTCCGGGCGGCTTCAGGTTCGGAAGTGCTCTCAAATTTCTCTAGTAGCCCACCTCCTGGTTCCGCCCCCTAGCCTGGCCAGTTCTTGTTCTTCCGCCTTGCCAGCAAGTCGGATCGGCTCTCCTCTCTTCACCTCGACCTGAAAACAACGATTTATAGTACTCACTCAGAGGAATGCCCAAATCGGGAAGGAAATGCCCCTGCGGGAAAAAGCTGCGCTCCTCAGATGTGGACTTGTGCGCCCTTTGCCAAGTCGGGGAACCCTCCGGCCTGCAGCAACATCAGACTGATTCGGCAACCTCCAAGGCCCAGGATGTGCCCCTTTGGGCCTCCATCCCCGGACGCACGCCTGGATTCGCAGTGCTGCCTGTCCCGGGCCCCGGCTGCAATATCCACTTCTTCGGGCACGCGGCGGCCTCCGGCTTGGCGGCGGCCCCCAGCCATGCGGTGACTCCACATGCTGAAGATGGCGCCGTGGGTGAGTCCCCCTCTTCCTTGCCACGCTCTGAAGTTCCCGCCGCTGCTGCAGGCTCCGCCCCCCTCTGACGAGTTCTTCGCGTCATCAGAACCCGACGCTGGATCCTACACGTCATCAATCCTCGCCTGGGAATCGGAATGGCTTTTTAAACCCAGCGGGGGAGCCACGGTCTTCTCAAGTCTCCAGCCATCGGAAACACTCCAAAAAGCGCAGCCTTCAGCCCACTTCTGATGCCGGTTCCCGGGCCCGCAAAAGGAGCAAGCGCACCAGAGATCCCTCGGTCAGCTCATCTGACTCCAGCGATGCTTCTCATCCCCGTAGGAGCCACAGATCTAGGAGACGCTCCTCCAGACACCGATCCTGCTCCTACAGAAGCTCCTCATCTTCCTCTAATGCGGCTATTCTCCACCTGCTCACACAACTCGTCCAGCAAACAGCCCCCCCCTCAACGGCTGCTGCAACTGCACCTCCTACTCCATGCTTGGAAGCCCCTCCTCTTCAGGTAACAACTAGAGTGTGTAATCAGCTGCTGCCTGAACCTCTACCTCCCCTACCCTCAGCTATCTCCTCCCCGGACAGCTCCGCAGAGGACCAGGAGACTGAGGCAGTGGTTGTGGGATCCGCCACCATGGACCGGTCTGCCTTCGGGACGAGGCTTTCCCTGGAAAAGGAAGGACCGCCACCCCCTCCGGAGGACCTGACTTATCCCAAGTTCATCAGCAAGTTGTCCTCCACCCTGGGCCTAACCCCAGCCTGCCCGGCAGAGGAGGCTGAGCCTGAGGTACTTAAGTACCTGTCTGCCCCCAAAACCCCTCTTGCCTTGCCACTACACCGCAAGCTGAAGGAGAGTCACTCCAGACTCTGGCAGACGCCGGCATCGGGGCACGCAACCTCCAGGAGACTGGACTCCAAATACCTACTTCAGCCTACTCCTGGGTTTGAAAAAGCACAGCTGCCTCACCACTCCATAGTGGTCTCCTCCGCCCTCAAGAAGGCAAAATCATCGCGGATACACACCAACCACCCTCCCGGGCGTGACAACAAACTGCTCGACGACATCGGAAAGAAGGTTTTTCAAGGGGCCATGCTCGGAGCACGGATTGCCGCCCATCAGTTCCAACAAATCCTGTTCCAGGATACCTGTGTCTCCAACATCAAGAATGCAGCTTCCTCCCTCCCTAAGGAGTCTCTCACCTCATTCTCAGCCACACTGACTGACCTGATTGAGTGTAACAGACACCTGGCTAGCACGGCATTTGACGCCTTCGACACGGCCATTCGCACAGCGGGCACAGCTATTTCGGCCAGGAGATGGGCATGGCTGCGAGCTTCTGGACTGAGGAATGACTCCCACGACAAGATCGCTGACGCCCCCTGCTCAGGCGAATCCCTCTTCGGGGACAAGGTGGCCGATACAGTAAACACCATGAAAGAAGACTGTAACACCCTGCAGACCCTAGCGGAGGAGGGCTTTGACCGCTACGGTAACCCCCAGAAATCAAACTACCAACGAAAATCTCTTTACAACTATGACAAGAGATACTCATGCAACAAAAAGTGGCAAGGCCCCAGGTACAAGTCCAACTCCTACCAAGGACCCTCGCAACAGCGCCACTTCCAGAGAGACTGCAAACAGAAGAAAGGCACAAACACCCAACCCGCCAAGGGTGGCTCTTCCTTTTGACGGCCGTGGTCTGCTCCCCTCCCAGATCGGGGGGCGCCTTTCCTCTTTTTTCCCAGAATGGGAGAGGATCACCTCTGACGCCTGGGTGCTACGAATCATCCGCAAGGGATACCGCATCAGATTCTCTGCACCTCCCTTCCAACGCAGCAGAACCACCAGCAACACACCTCCTCATCTGCAGCATGCCATGGCACTGGAACTGATACACCTCCTGTCCTCCAAGGCGATCAAACTGGTCCCTCAGTCAGAGATCGATTCGGGGTTTTACTCCAAATACTTCCTCATCCCGAAGAAGTCGGGGGGGGGGGGTACGCCCCATCTTGGACCTCCACAAGTTGAACAGATTCATAGTAAAGGAGAAGTTCAGGATGTACTCCCTCAACTCCATCCTTCCCCTGATCCAGGCAGGCGACTGGCTTGCATCCCTGGACCTGCAAGAGGCGTACACACGTCAGCATTCACAAAGCTCACAGGAAATTCCTCCGATTCCATGTGCTGGGACAACACTATCAATACCGGGTACTTCCCTTTGGACTTTCCCCGGCCCCGCGGGTCTTCACGAAGTGTGTGGCGGTCGCAGCAGCTCACCTCCGCAAGCAGAACATTGCGGTGTTTCCATACCTCGACGACTGGCTAATCTCGTCCCCCTCAGCCCCTGAGCTGCTAACGTCCCTGCGCACCACCACCGCCTTGATCTCCGCCCTGGGCTTCGTCATCAACTACAAGAAATCCCAGCTCCTCCCGTCTCAGCGGATGGAGTTTATTGGAGCCGTCATCGACACTCTGTCCTTGAGAGCCTACCTACCGCTTCCCAGACTGCTAGCCATCACCTTGCTCGCCTCCAGGACAGCAGAGGCAGAGAACCCCTCAGCTCGGTCAGTTTTACGCCTCTTAGGACACATGGCAGCCACGACGGCAGTCATCTCAGTGGCGCGAATGCATATGCGTCTGCTGCAATGGCATCTCCGAACCCACTGGAACCAACACTCCCAGTCGCTGACCTCCAGAATCCCGATGACCCCTTTGATCAGGTCTCAGCTCCGCTGGTGGACCATACCAGCAAACCTCTCTGCGGGGAAACCCCTACACCCGCCGCAACACCAGACTACCCTCACCACGGACGCCTCCTGCGCCGGCTGGGGTGCCCACTTCCAACGATTCAGCACTCAAGCAGCGTGGTCTCAGAACGAACGACAGCTGCACATCAACCTCCTGGAGCTGAGAGCAGTCAAGTACGCTCTCAAAGCGTTCCTGCCACATCTACGGGCCACATGCATTCTCATCCAGATAGACAACCAAGTTGCCATGTTTTATCTCAACAAGCAAGGGGGTACGGCCTCCCGCTCCCTTTGCAAGGAGGCGCTGGCCATCTGGTCGCTAGCCCTGAAGAATGAGTGCTGGGTGCGCGCCTCGTACATTCCCAGAAACATGAACAGCCTAGCGGACAAACTGAGCAGACAACTGCAGCCCCACGAATGGGCTCTCCTTTCAAAGGTGGCCTCAGCCCTCTTCCAGCGGTGGGGAGTCCCAGAGGTCGACCTCTTTGCCACCGAGGAGAACTCCAAATGCCCCCAATTCTGCTCCAGGCACCCATCGACCAAGAGGCTGGCAGGGGATGCATTTGACATGTGCTGGGGGGGATGGTCTCTGGTGTATGCCTTCCCCCCGACCCCCCTCATCCCAGCGACTCTGCAACGCATCGTTCAAGACAAAGCACGGGTCATTCTTGTAGTTCCCCACTGGCCACGACAGATGTGGTTTCCACTCCTGAGACGCCTAGCACAGGATGCCCCGTGGCACCTGCCCCTGTATCCAGACCTCCTGACGCAGAATTCGGGGTTAACGAGGCACCCCAATCTCAAGACCCTGTCGCTAACTGCCTGGATATTCAGAGGGTGAACCTGGCCCCCCTCGAAATTCCCGCGGAGGTACAGGATGTGGTCCTTGCGGCCAGGAGGCCTTCAACCCGAAAATCATACGGTCTCAAGTGGAAGAGGTTCAGCCTCTGGTGTGTTACTAGAGGGCTCGACCCTGTTTCCTGCCCAGTCGCCCAGATCTTGCAGTACCTCAGCTCCCTCTCTGACCTCGGCCTCAAGACTCAGTCTATCCAAGTACATTTATCAGCTATTGCGGCTCTACACACCCCTATTGAGGGCGCCAACTCCTTAGCAGCGCTACCCAAGGACATCAAGGACAAGGAGTCCCACAAGGATCCTCTTTATCATCATTACTATTTAACATATATATGCAGCCTCTATGTAACATCGTCAGATCCTTCAATGTCAACTGTATGATCTATGCTGATGACGTGTTATTATATATGCCGTTCTGCATAGACAAGATGAACCTCACCCCCATAACCAACTGTTTTAATGCCATATCAAATTGGCTACTTACTCAAAATCTTAGAATTCAACATAAAAAAACAGAAGTTCTCTTTATTTCAAGGAACACCAAGTTCATACCACCTACATTCCTTGAAGTTCAAGATGCCAAGCTGCAAGTAAAATCCCACATCCGATACCTTGGAGTGACTCTGGATCAAAAACTGGACATGAAGTCACACATTGCCAACACAGTAAGGGCAGTTTATTTCAAGATTCGTTCCCTCAGACATCTCCGACAACTGATTGATCCGGATGATTTCCGTTCTGTATACCAGGCTTTAATCATTCCCCATTTTGACTACGCGAACTCCATTTTACAAGGGCTCCCACAATCTACCCTAAACCCGCTTCAACTAGCCTTGAACAGTGCAGCAAGAGTGCTTTTTGGTGTACCTAAAAGAGAACATGTAACACCTCTTCTGAAACAACTACATTGGCTTCCCATTCAAGCGAGAATCACCTTCAAGACTCTGCTCCTGGCCTTTAAAGCTCACAAAGGACTCGCTCCCGCCTCATTATCAGAGATGATCCAACCAATCACCCCCAACAGACTAAGAAGAACCACAGAATTAAATATGCTAATAGTACCAAAAGAGACTCTAAGATACAACTCCACAACAGTAAGCCGATCTTTCAGTTTATGTGCTCCAAAACTTTGGAATACCCTTCCATCACACATTAGGGCCATCTCTGATCTCAGCCAGTTTAAGAAGGCCTTGAAACATCACCTTTTCATCAATTACTTCCCAGAGGACATAGAAACACAGGCACACGCAAATAGCAACACTCCCCTTCTGAACACGTAATTTCCGCTGACCCAACAACACATCTCATCACGCTCCCATACTACAAGGCTCTTTTCAAACATTATGTCTTCCAAATGTAAATAATTACTCTGACTGCTTTTGTTGTAAATAATTGCCCGGTTATCCAAGTTATTGTTCCTGTTATATGTAAAACCAGATAAATGTAACTTGTCTGAAGTTTTCTTGTTCTCTGTAAACCGCGCTGATATCGAATAGTGCAGTATATAAAAGATGTTAATAAATAAATAATAAATAAATACCCCTGACGGCTCGCTTCATGAAAGGCCTAGCGAACCTTCGGCCCCCGGTGAGGGCCCCGGTTCCTCCCTGGGACCTCGGGGTAGTCCTCCAACCTCACCCTGGCCCCTTTCGAGCCTCTGCTCACCACGGATATGAAATACGTCTCATGGAAGACCATATTCTTGGTGGCCATCACCTCAGCCAGGAGAATCAGTGAACTTCAGGCGCTAGTGGCACACCCGCCTTACACGCAGCTACACCAAGACCGAGCTTCACTGCGTACGAACCCCAGATTCGTACCCAAGGTGCCATCGGCCTTCCATGCCAATCAATCTATTGAGCTTCCCTCCTTCGTTCCGGAACCCCACCACTCCGAGGAGGAGCAACGTCTGCACACTCTGGACTGCCTGCGTGCACTCCGGATCTACCTGGCCAGGACTTTATCCGCCCATAAGGGCGAACAACTGTTCGTTTCCCATGACCCTCTGAGACCTGGCTTTCCGGTCACCAAACGGACTCTTTCCCATTGGGTTGCCTCCTGCGTATCCTTCTGCCTCGACCCGCAAGGGAGTCAGCCGCATAGCAGAATAGGTCCTCATCGTCTACGGGCTATGGCCACATCCCTTGCCAACCTGCGGTCAGTTCCCCTGACCGACATCTGTAAGGCGGCCACGTGGTCATCTCCCCACACGTTCCAGAAGCACTACTGCCTCGACCTCCGCTCCCAGGAGGACTCGGCATTTGGCAGCGCGGTCCTGGCCACCGCCCTACGGACCCCACCGGCTGCTCCGTGATGACTGGCCCTAGGGCATATACCTGGACTCTGATGCACCTTAATGCTCATGCCAACCATGTGGCACTGTTCTTAACTTGCACGTTGTTAACATTTTTGCACTGTTCTGATCCTTCACTGTTTGCACAATTTTTTTGCCCTGTTGCACTGTCATTGTGTTGCTTGCACTTTATGCACGGTTACCACACGTTGTCATGTACCGTTTTTTGGCACTGTTCCATTAAGTCTACCTCCACTACCGTAGTTCTCTATTCATGCCTCCCTCCTCCACCTCAGCGCGCAGCTAGGGAGTTACCATGTGTGGCTGACGAAATCCTGCGGTCCATGGAGAACCTCCGTTACAGGTAAGTAACCTTGCTAATCTGGATTTTCAGTGTCAGGAAGCTGACTTTCTTCCTTTTAAAATAATGACCTGTTAGAGGCGGTCTTTCAATTCCTTTTTGTTCTTTAGAATTTCTTAGCTGTAGGAATCCCATTTCAGACCACAGCTGAAAGAGATGGGAGATTAATACTACCTGATCATGCTGGTGAGCCTCGGCTGAAATATGTGTGCTCATTTTACCTTTTTTAAGGCACATAAATAGCATCCTGTGCACACGTGGGAGATGGCAGCTGGTCACATTTGCTAGTCACTGTGTGGATAATTTTTTCAGTTTCCTCCTGCAGCTTTAGGTCATCTTTTGCTTGCTTAACACTAGAAGCACCAAAAGGAATTTTACCTCGAAACCCCAAAGTGCGTCAATTGACGCATTATCACAACGACTGCATTTAGCATGAAATGCAGATGTGAATTAATGTGAAGTTACTTATTTGTTAAATACATGCAGTATGTGATGTCATTACATGACATCATCGTGTGTTTGTTTGTAATGTCGGAGTAAAACTGTAAACAGTGATTTAGATGCGCCACCTAGTGGGAACACAAATTTATACCTAGAAGCCCCAAAGTACGTCAATTGACGCATCCAAGACAATTGAGTGTGTCAATTGACGTACTTTGGGGCTTCTAGGTATAAATTCATTTTCCTGCTAGGTGGTGCATCTGTCATTAATTTTCGATATTTGAACATCTTGACCTTGCTAACAAAGTCATGGAACATGTCTGACATGGTTCTAGCAATGGCGCTGGTATACAACTTTGAAGATGCATTTGCGTCAACTGACACACTTTGGGGCTTCTAGTGTTAATCTGCTGTGGTCAGGAAACCTACGTAAGCACATGGTGCATGTGTCTGTGGAGATAGAGAGGGACAGTTGACTGAGCTGGAAAGGAACCAGATGTTACTGTCATGGATAACATCTGCATAGTTTGATATATTCCTCAGTACCTAAGGAACTAAAGTCTGCTGGCAGTGCAACACCAAAGAAATAGAACAGGAACACATTTCCTCCTCTACTGTGCAAAACACAAAGCT
The DNA here is from genome assembly GCA_033557465.1 of Ichthyophis bannanicus. NCBI lineage: Eukaryota > Metazoa > Chordata > Amphibia > Gymnophiona > Ichthyophiidae > Ichthyophis > Ichthyophis bannanicus. Next base: position 117,660,520 of record CM066042.1, on the reverse strand, counting down.
ATCAGGTACTCATTTCCCAAAGCTGACAGAGAAAATAAATCTTCCTCTGAAAGACTAAGGATGAAAACCTTTGTGTAATACTTAAGGGAAATAGCAGCAAAATGTCATATCCCCGACTAGGCCATGCATGTAATCTGACCGGAGACAATACTGGACCCCACCCAGCACCTTGGAATTGCTTTTATTTCTCTTGGTGCTTTGCAATTTTCTCGAACACTTTTATGTATTACTTTGCAACACGTGTACAAGCTGTCATGCAGTCTGTGTGGGGTGTGAATGTTTTCATCTCGCTCCTGCTTGCCCTGAAAGTGGGGGCAACCCGTGATTGCTAGGCCTCGTTTCCTAGTTTACCCTGAGGCGGTTCCTATGCGTGCACATGTTGTGTGGATTTGCAGTGAAGGTGAGTTTCCCTTTGTATGCAAAATCGCTTTTGAGTGCATCAGTCTTAGCAGAAATGAAATTATGCTGGTAATTTTTAGGGTTTTCCATGGTTATTCTGGCCGACTTAATTCCTCAGATGTTAGTGTACTAAAACTGTGCCACCATTATGAATTAAAGTGAATTGGGTTGGGGAGGAAGGGGAGAGGAGGCTCCTCGGCTGAAGCCCCTGCTGGCATCACGTAGGCACACATAAAGCAAGAATCCCGCATGACTAATGAAGGATCGGGCTGCAAGAAGTCTGTGCTTATACTAAAAAGGCCTTTTTTATGTGTTAAAAGACTGTAAGATAAAAGCATGAAAGTATTTCTTAATGTAAAATCAAACAAAAGAAATGAAAGGAGTCCTAGGAATCAGACGTGCAAGAGGGATCTCCTGGCGTTCTCTGTGCCATGCATGATGGCAGCTAGGTAGTGTCGGGGAGAGGCAGGTGCAGCTGACATAGGTGAGACATTTTTGTTTTGGTTCAGAATTAGCTGTTGCACGTCTGGCTCGCTGTCCCCGCTACCTTGATGCGACACGCCTCCTGGAAATCCTTTACCTGGGAGGGATATGACTAGGCCTGTCCCAGCCTGCTGCCTCCTAATCTCTTTCATTTGATGGTTATTCTACCTTTTCAGCTTCTCTCTAATCTTACTTGAGTGCAAGAGATGAGAGAATGGCATATTGGACGCCCGCCCGCCTGCCCTCCCTCCCTCTTTTGCTTCGACATTCTTTCACCAGCTCCCGCAGCCATGTCTGAGGTTGCCTCTTTTGCGAACGTGCTCCTCTGATGCATGCTCCCCTGCTTCACCCTAGAGCTCCTGGTCCTCAACCTTGAAAGAGGGTGGGTGGGCATGTGTAGGTTTGGTGGGGGTGGGACTTCATGAGCGTGAAAACTCTGCTTCCACTTCCCTGGCAGCTAAACCCTTTGCAATTAAACTCTGCAGAAAGAAATTCTATGTCCGAGCACCTACGTTATTTATACACGGTTTTGTTAATTTTGCACTTGTAGCAAAGTCTGAAGAAGAATCCCTGTGATGGGCTGAAGGTCTAATAATCCTCTGTAAAATACATTTTCTTTGCTTCGGATTCATTTAAGGAGGCCTTCCAGAGGCTTGTCACAGTGATTATTTTCTCATTACACCTCCTCCCTTCATATCTACTCTTTGTTGAAGAGTTAAAGAACACTTTGAGGGCTGAGGGGTGATGAGGGGTGCTAGGGAGGGTGCGGATGGAAACCAACAAGTTGCAGAGCAAGAACTGGGAAGGAGGAAGGAGGGCAAAATCAGACATATGCAAAAGGAAGTGATGAGTAACTGTACTGTCTAAATGTTTACACGTACCCTAATGTTAAATGTAACCCTCCAATTGTGATGTGACGTGACCACCTTGATTGAAGGATAAGGTGGCATACAAATCTGTCTAAATAAATAAATGATCCAAAAACAAGGTGAAATGACTAGAATCGGTGTCGAGCAGGAGCAATGGATGGTGCGCGAAAAGATCGTCAATTGGCTGAGGACTGCAAATTGCAGTGGGCAGTGAGCAGTGTTGCAGGATCTGTGGTGTCCAGAGTGGGGAAAACATTTGAGTGCACGGAGTTTCCCAACAATATGAAAATGATGGGAAGAAGAAGATGAGAATTACTGGGAATCAATGGGAGAGAATCCGTCGTCCCCACAAGAGGGAAGCATGCCAAGCAGTGGTGGGCTGGCTGGCACTGCATACACAGGTGCCCTAAGGTTTCCCCTGACCCGTAACATGCTGACGCAGTCACGCCACCACCTCACACCATTTCAGAGTAATATAGTAACAAGAAATGACAGCAGACAAAGACCAAAATGGTCCATCCTGTTTGTCCAGCTGAGTTCTGGAGAAGTTACCTACAAAGTTCCATCTGCAGTCTGTGAAGGGGTCATGTCGGGCATCACTGTCTTCAGCTTCGGATCTTACAAGGCTAATATTTAAGCCAGCACCCATGTTCTCTTCAATGTGTTATTTCCATGGTTTTAATCATCTTTCAGACTAGTGAGGCTAGGGGGAGGGAGAACAATAAAATCTGGCCTCTCCACGCTTAATTAATAAAGTTTTGGGTTTTAACTATGGTCCATGCAGGTCATTCCCACCTTCCTGGAAGCCTGTATAACTGCTGTTTTTGGGATTGTAAATGTTCACATTTCCACCTTCATGTCATCAGCCAGTGCTCCATCACTTCTGTTCTTCTGAACAATATTTCACTTTCCAGCCACAGTCTTTCCTTACCAAGTTAACAGTAAACGCTTGTCAGGCAGAAGCATACTTCAACCTACACTGACCCATCACATAACATTGGTAACAGAACAGGTATTCTGTTGTGCAGAGACACTGAGTGACTCAGAAAGGGAGGTAGATGTGAACCTTAAGGGTCTGCTTGAGTCTAATGTTAGGAATATGCTAAAACATCCTTCCCCATTGTCCTCTCCCACTTCCACCCCCCCCCCCAAAAAAAAATAAATCTGAAGCTAATGTGAAAAAACCAAGTCCCTGAACACTCACTGCAGCATTCCCATGAGCTGAGCCATTGAGAACACTCTGACTTTTATTGTGCACGCTTGGATGTTTTAATTTTTTTTATAAAAACTTTTTATTTGAGGAAAGCTTTTTTAATATATTTTTTTTTAAAGTTGTGAATTTTTTAAAATTCCTCTCAGTATTCACCAGTGGTGAGTTGTCTTGCATAGATACCTTCTGCCCCAGGGCTAGTATTCAGGGGTGGCAAACAGGGCAACGGCTCTGGGCCCCGAGCTACAGGAGGCCCCACCCCTGTCTTAAGCTGAAAGACACATAGCCTGCAGGCAGGCTTTCGGGCCCCCTCGCCAGTCTCTGCCCTGGGCCCCTGCAGGTTAAACACTGGCCCTGTGTGAAGGGAAGATCCCTGCTTGTAACTCTGCAGTATCTCAGAATCCCCAACTCCTTTAGTTCTGTGAACCGAGTGTGTGTAGGTTGGAAGCCGGGGAAGAGGCCTGGGATGATCTTTACCAGTTCACTAGGTTGATATCTCCAAATGGTTTAATTTTGTGCATACCATGACAAGAATGAACCTCACCCTTATACTAAGATATGTTGGAGGTGTTCTTAATCTCTCAGAGTCACGGCTAATGTTCATTTCAACACTTACATTATGCCAAAGAGAGTTTCCTTCCAGAGATCATATATAAAAGCAACATATCAAGATGTTCTTGGAAATCCTTTCTCATCAGGCCAGTAGGGTCGTTTTCTGTATCTTTCTGCCATGTATTCTTAATCTCTGATTGCATTTGTTTGCTTCTATTACTAGAGCTATTCTTCTTCTGATTCTCTCCTTTGCCACAACGTCCAGTGTTTTGTTTTGTTTTTTTGCATCAAGCTTTGTATCTGTGGGAATAACAATGTCTCAGGTAATCATATCTTTTTCATTCTCCACAGTTCTGTCCCAATATTTTTCTGGCACAAAAATGTCTGTGGGAGCAGCAAAGTGCCTGATTTTTGAAGGGAATCCTAAATGGGTTTTATATTCTCCAAAGGAGTGTTTTGCAGCGCTGTGAGGGTGGGTCCACGGTGCACAAAACTGTCTGTCTCAATTTTGCACCCCTGTATCCAGGGCTGAAAGTGGAAGCCGTCCATCCGCTTTTGAGTGAAGTAAAGCGGTCCACAGTCTCCTCTTTCCCTGGCAGGGTGCTAATTAAGTTAAGTGAGTCCAAAGACAGCAGTGCTTGATTTATTGCTGCAGTATATTGAGGAAGGCTTCTCCTCTCCCCCTCTTATGGCTTTTGCTGAGCTCTGCCGATCTGGAGCTCCCAAACCAGTCGCTATATGTAAGAGTGCTGTGCCTTGAATAATTTATGTGCACTCTTGTGGCTAGTATAGGGAGGGAGAAGCATGTGACTGATACATAATGTCAGGGCTGAATACTGTGGTGATTTTAAGTGTGGGCAAATTCTAGATTATGACCCATGTATGAACAGGTGAGACTCTGGTATCCCTGGAAGAGAAGTTGATCTGAATAGGAGGGCTTTGTGGTACCTTGTGCCTGTTCATACAGAAGAGGATCCAGTGAGCATTTGAGATGGGGCCAGGGCCGGCGCTACCCATTAGACAAACTAGGTGGTCACCTAGAGCGGCAGTGTTTCAAGGGCAGCCCATTGTCACCGCTGCTGCCTTTCTCAGGGACCTGCAGCAGCGGCTATGAGATGAAAACAACAATGCAGGAGCTGACGCTATATCACTGTTTCAGTGTGAAAGCCGCTGCTTCAGTTCCAAGAAAAGGGCGGTGGAAGAGGGGGCAGCAGGAATGAGGGTTCCCCTAGGCACCTCCTATCCTTGCACCGGTCCTGGATGGGGGCGGGGGTCACTGCTCCATGGGCTGGCCAAAATTATGTATTGCTGCCTAGGAAGGCTTTAGACAGAACCAAAATCTTTCAAAGTGGGGCAGTTAGGGTAATGGCAGTTTGGATCACTGTGTGTAATTGTGCGGCGTCCGTGCGTATAATATCAAATGCTGGACACACTTCAGGCACAGCTCTTAGACTGGTCTAATCCCTCCCTCTGGCCTGTGCAGGTGCTGGGCCTCATCTTCCTCTAACTTCTAATCTGCCTCACAGCTACTTTTTTTTCTTTTTTCTTTTTAAGAATCTTTCTGTGTTTTGTTGTCTTTCATTCTCTTGTAGCAACGGGCAGAAGGCTGGGCCTGTAGCCAGCGCCTGCATTCCTGCCATAGCTCCATTTATCCTGTAGCACTGATAACTGCTGAGGTGTGTCGGAAGGAGGGTGATACGGTGGAGGGGGGGCAGGATTGATCGGCATGCATACCTTCATGCATGTTTTAAGCATAGGATTTAGGGCAGATCCTTCTAGACTAGCATCCTGTGCGTTGTCTCTCCTCATACAAAAAGAGAATTCTTAGGAGTTCTCTGCATTCCCTCCCCCCACCCCCCCAGTGTCCTAACCTTTCAAACCAGTGGCAGAGTCATGAAGTTACCCAGTTCCAGGAGTGAGATTTTAAGCCAGTCCTGGATTTCTGACAATCTCATTCTGATGCAGCATTGGACCTGCAGCATTAATTCCAGTGGGTAAACTTAGGGACTACAAATACGATACTGCATTGCAATGCAAATTTAAAACCAGAACTGGCCAAAACGTTTCACTCCTGGAACTGGGTAACTTGGCAACTCTGCTGTGGACCACAAGAACTAAGGCAGGATGGCAGTCCATGCTGTGCTCTACAGTGCTGGAGGAGGGGGTTGAATTGATGAACGGATGAAGCCCACTGGTGCTGATTTATAGTCACTGCTAAAGGCATAGCTGCCAAGTTACCTAGTTCCAGGAGGGAGATTTTGGGCCAGTACTGGATTTCTGACAACCTCTTTCTGATGCATTATGGGACCCGATTTCAATGGGTAGAATCTGGGACTACAAATACCACGCTGCTTCAGTATATAAATTCTAACCCAGGTCTGGTCAAAAGTCTCCCTCCTGGAACCAGGTAATTTGTCAGCTCTGAGGGCTGCACTTCAAAAAAACAAAAAAAACCCTTGAACACAGTGCTAGTGTCTGAAGTTAGGAACCCTGTCCTGGCTGGCTTCTAAAAAAGAGATTGAAGTAGAGGTGTGCACAGAAATATTTCCTGAGTTGCTGTTTTAAAGTGTTCAGAATGGTTTTATTTTGTCACCTCCCCTATCATTATGCTTGGAAACTTTAATGGTGCAGAGATACCATGTTTCCCAGTTGCAGGAGGGAGTCTTTTGGGCCCACCCTGGCTTTGAACTTGCAGAGGGATATTTGTAGTCTCTAATTCTACCCCCTCACTTGGTTTTCAGCTTGTTTTGCTGTGAGGGCTTGTGTGCATCAGTGATGCTGAGAGCTAAACTATTGGTAGTTTAACTACTGGCAGGGTCTCCCAAGATAGACAGGTCTCAGCTGAGGTGCCAGACCAAGACACCCATCCGGGCAGCAGCAGAATGGGATAGTGTTGACGGCGGAGGATCACATTTCTGTGACAACGGCAACAACACCAAACTTAAGCTGCGCGGAAGAAAGGCCCGGCAATCTACTTCTGTATCTTGCCATGAAAACCCAATGGATAGTTACAACAAAACAAATTGTGCTATAGTGCTGGAAGATGAGACCCCCAGGTCGGAAGGCACTCAACTAGCTACTGGGGAAGAGCTGAAGACTTTTCAGAGTAAAGCCAGCATTTATGATGTGGTTGGATCAAAGCCCTTGGGACGTCTGACTGCTTATGTAGCTGCACATGAAATGAGAGTCAGAAGCTGTAAAGATGTCTTACACATTGGAACATGGAACGTACAAAGCATGAACCAAGGGAAGTTGGAGGTGGTCAAGAATGAAATGGAACGTGTACAACTTGATCTCTTGGGTGTCAGCGAACTGAAATGGACTGGCATCGGACACTTTGCATCAGATGATCACATGGTCTACTATGCTGGAAATGAAAGACAAAGAAGAAATGGTGTTGCTTTTATAATAAAGAAGAAACTTGCAAGAACTGTAATGAAATACAATGCAGTCAGCGAACGTTTAATCTCTATTCGTCTATGAGGAATGCCTATCAACCAATGTTCCCTCTAACTTTCTGTAGGCTGTGTGCGCATAAAATATCAGCTGTGCAGCTTTTGAAGGAAGGTTAAATTTTTGTGCGCCACATAACGGCACTCAGAGTTATATACTTTAAAATTTGACTACACGTCAGAATATAGTATGTACACCACATTGATTGCACTAGAAAATATTGTAGAACTTGTGAAAACCGTAAATACACAACAACTTTTAAATTTTAAGACGTCTGTGTTGTTTTCTATCAGAATCAGAACCATAATTTTTGTGCGCTCTGTTCTAAAGTATGTGCGCTCACTCGGCGAGGTGTGTGCGCGCGCACACGCGCACAGCTTAGAGGGAACAGTGCTATCAACACAACTATAATTCAAGTATATGCCCCAACAACAGCTGCAGAAGAGAATGAAATTGAAGAGTTCTATGAACAAGTACAAGCTGAAATTGACAGAACATGCAAACAGGATATCCTGATAGTCATGGGTGACTGGAACGCAAAAGTTGGCAACAAAGAAGAAGACAAAGTAGTTGGAAAATATGGACTTGTCAACAGAAATGAAGCTGGAGAAAGACTGATAGAATTCTGCAAGACCAACGATCTATTCATCTCAAACACCTTCTTTCAGCAACACAAGTGGCGACTGTACACAACACATGGACTTCACCCAATGGATTGTATAAAAATCAAATTGACTACATCTGTGGAAGTCAACGATGGAAAAGCTCTATAACATCAACAAAGAAAAAACCTGGAGCTGACTGTGGTACAGATCGTCAACTACTCGTATGCAAACTCAAGCTAAAGTTGAAAAAGAGCAAACCACTCATAAATGCAGCAAAATATGACCTTGAAAATATACCACTGGAATTTAAAGACTGCCTGCAAAATCGATTTGCTGCTTTAGATACAAATGACAGAGCTCCAGAAGAGTTATGGAATGACATCAAGAAGGTTGTGTTGCAAGAAAGCAAGAAGTCTCTTCAAAAGGTGAAAGAAAAAATGGCCAAAATAGATGACGGAAGAAACTCTGAAAATTGCCCAGAAACGCAGAGAAGCTAAAGCCAGAGGAGAAAGACAGACACAGAACTCAACAGAGATTTCCAACGTGCAGCAAGACAGGACAAGGAAAAGTAGTACAATGACGCATGCAAGGAAATAGAAGCAGAAACTATCAGAGGAAGAACAAGATCGGCTTTCCTAAAGCTACGAGAGTTAAAGAAAAAGTTCCAACCTCGAATTGGAATGTTGAATGATGCTGAGAAGATCAAGAAAAGATGGAAGGAATATACAGAGTTTTTATATGATAAAGATAAAGTGGACCAACAGCCATTTCAACCTGTACCTTATGATCGGGAACCATTGGTGATAAAAGAAGAAGTTGAAGCAGCATTGAAAGCCTTATCAAAGAACAAAGCACCAGGCATTGATAGCATTCCCATAGAAGTATTACAGCAATCTGATGCAGCTGTTACCGTACTTACAAGGCTCTGCCAAGAAATATGGAAGACAACATCATGGCCAACTGACTGGAAAAGATCTGTGTTTATACCAATACTAAAGAAAGGTGATCCAACTGACTGTGGAAATTATCGCACAATCGCTCTGATCCCACATGCCAGCAAGATTCTACTGAAGATTATTCAAAAGAGACTACAAGCATACCTGGAACAAGAACTACCTGAAGTGCAAGCAGGGTTCAGCAAAGGGTGAGGAACGAGAGACGACATTGCGGATGTGAGATGTATCCTTGAAAAGATTAAAGAATACCAAAAGGATATCTATTTGTCCTTTATTGACTATAGCAAAGCTTTTGACTGTGTAAACCATGAGAAACTCTGGGCCACATTAAGAAGCATGGGTATACCAGAACACCTGATCGTACTCTTGCACAATCTGTACATTGATCAAGAAGCAACAGTTGGAACAGAACAAGGAGAAACAGAATGGTTTAAAATAAGCAAAGGTGTAAGACAAGGCTGCATACTTTCCCCCTACCTGTTTAATTTATATGCAGAACAAATCATCAGAGAAGCAGGATTGTATGAAGACAACAGAGGTGTGAAGATTGGTGGAAGACTCATCAACAGCCTTCGCTATGCTGATGATACCACATTACTGGCTGAAAGTGAAGATGATCTGAAACATTTGCTTCTCACAATCAAAGAACATAGTCTCAAAATGGGCCTGCACCTTAATGTAAAGAAGACAAAGATCATGACAACTGACATAATCAACAGGTTCATCGTTGAAGGAGAAGAAATTGAAATCGTGAACAACTTTAACCTACTTGGATCAACTATCAATAAAGAAGCAACAAGCAGTCAAGAAATCAGACGACGCATTGCTCTTGGCAGAATGGCTATGAAAGACCTAGATAAGATTCTCAAGAGCAGAGATGTCTCTCTCCATACAAAGATTTGACTTGTTCAAGCCATGGTATTTTCAATAACATCATATGGATGTGAAAGCTGGACTGTGAAAAAGATAGACAGGAAGAAAATTGATGCCTTTGAATTATGGTGCTGGCAGCGAATACTGTGTATACCATGGACTGCCTGAAGAACAAACCAGTCGGTACTAGAGGAGATCAAACCTAAGCTTTCTTTAGAGCTCAGATGACAAGACTTCGACTTTCATACTTTGGACACATCATGCGAAGAGAGAGATCATTAGAGAAAGACATCATGCTTGGCAAGATAGAAGGTCAACGCAAAAGAGGAAGGCCAGCAATGAGATGGATCGATACAATAACAGCAGCTACGGGTACCAGTCTATCAACAATGAGCCGCCTGACTGAAGACCGAACACAATTTGGATAACTATCCAGAGGGTCGCCATGAGTCGACTCCGACTCGATGGCACTTAACAACAACAACAACAACAACAATTCTACCCATTTCAATCAGTATTGTAGGTTCCATAATGCACCAAGATGGGGCTGTCAGAGATCCAGGCCTAGAATCTCCATCATGGAAGTTAGAACCTCTGGTTTAGAAAGATGCACAGAGCATTCCAGCATGGGCAGGTCATAATAGGTACCACATGGGGTGTGCTGAATCCTTCGCCTTCTGTTGACTTCTGACATCATCCTCATGGCAAAGTATTACCCAGTTGTTGTTAGAGCAGTGGTAGCGCCTCGTAAGCTGCTCTGGACTTGTGAAGATTTAAGAATTGAGATCCAAGGGGTCGATATTCAGAACACTTAGCTGGTTGGCCAATGAGAGGCTAAGACTGATGACCATGATACTCGGTATACTGCTGCTGAATATCTCCACAGACCGCCCTGGTACTAGAGTTGCCACGTTACCCAGTTCCAGGAATGAGATTTTAAGCCAGTTCTGGTTTTAAATTTGCATTACAATGTAGTATGGTACTTATAGTCCCTGATTTTACCCATTGGAATGAGTGTTGCAGGTCTCATAATGAATCAGCAGGCGTGAGCTTGTCAGAAATCCAGGACTGGCTTAAAATCTCACTCATGGAACTGGATAACTTGGCAACTCTGTGGTGCTATCCGGTAAGTGCAAGGACAGTCTAGAGGCAGTGTTGGGGCTATCCGGTGAAGTGCTGACATATGTCCACATAGGTGCTGACTGAAAATCTACTATCTGGGCAACTTTGCTCAGCCCCAGTATTCAGCAGCATCTCCTATCCAAATACTGGCGCTAAATATCCCACTGATATTTAAGTGTTATGACACTTGGCTATTTGCCTTTTCTAATATCGGTCTGCGAGTGTTTTAGAAGATAGGGGCTGAGATGTGGTGCTTCCTTGCTTGAGGTTTCCAGAAAGGGGTTATCAGAAACCAAGGACTTTAAACCAAGGTTTTAATGTACATTGCCAAGTTTAAGTTACAATGTAAACTGCTTTGTTTGAAATGATAAAACGGTATTATAAAACCTGTTTAAATAAGAACTGGCCAAAAAGTCTCACTTCTAGAACTGGGTAACTTGGCAGCGCTGGTCGTTGTGGTGGGTGCCTTGGAAGGAGGCAAAGATTCTACGTTACCCAGGTCAGTTCAAGAGGGAGACTTAAGGCCAGCCCTAAATTTCAAAATCCCCATCCTTATGCATTATGGGGCTTGTAGTATTGATTTCATTGGGTAAAATCAGAGACTACAAATACCACACTGCCTTGGGATGGTAGGTTCAAAACTAGGACTGGCCTAAAAGCCTCCCTTCTGGAACTGGGTGGTGGGTGCCTTAGAAGAATGTATGGATGGCACTTCATGTAGTTGGTGATGTATATGTTAGCAGGTACAGACCCCTGTTCATCTCCCCCTCCCCTCCCTGTAAGTGATAAAGAGTTGTAGAGTTTCGGTACCTAGTGTAGTGTCCCCCCAAGGAAGACACAGATCTTGGCTTTGCTGTTTTTTTTTATAGAATTATTTCTTCATTGGTGATTTGGGAGTGGAGGGCAGGAGGGGTCATCTCAGAGAGGGGCTGGCTGGGGAGGGATGGTCTCTGCTGAATACCAGCTCAAACATGATGCAGAAGTTAATTTCTTTTTAAATTGTCCTCTTATTTGATCCCGATGCTTGAAAGATGAAAGGAGACTCGGAGAGTAGCTGCCTTTGTTCCTGCTTCTATACGGCCTCTGCAATTTAATAACCCTTTGGCTTTGAATGTGAATAAGAGGCCAGAGGGAGGCATAGCCTAGCACTACTCTTGCCAGGCGTTTGAAGCAGAGTTTTGGATCGCTTAATGGGAAAATGGTACTTTTTAGCCAGCATATCCCAGCCGAACCGGTTTAGACGTGAGCTATGGGGAAGTACATGGTGGCCAGGGTAGAGATTTTCACTTCTTCCATAGTGAGTAGTGAGTGTGATATAGATGTGATTTCAGTCCTACCTTGTTGGTACTGAAATGCTTTTTGTCACACAGTAATGTACCTGAATCTGGGGTGAGAGAGAGTGCTGGTTGTGTGTTGAGAACAAGGAACAAACTCTTGGAACAGGCATGATGTTCTGACTACCCTTATGTGGCCTTGCTGGAAGACCTGGGTTGAACATCAACTGATCCATTCCAAAGAGGCACTTGAGGCCTACTGTTCCCAAACTTTCCTCTCAAAGTCATGGGGCACATATTAAACAGCCTGATTTGCCCCAAGCACTATAGCTCAGGTTCTAGATTCTGTTACTAAAATAAAACGGAGATTCCGTTCTGCTGAGTTGTAGTTCATAAATTCCAATGATCTGTGCTTGATAGAAATTCATTCACCACCGTTTAAGGAGCGTTTATGTTGCTGCTGCCTATGTTGCACCTGTTTTATGGTGTGAATGCTTATTTTAGGGGTGTTGGGAGTAGTTTATAGATATATACAGTAGTTCTCTTCCTTTAAATGAATCACTTGTAGACCTGGTTTGGGAGGTTTGGTGGTACATGTTACTATTAGGATTGTAAGCTAGGCCTTGATGCACTGGTGACTGGAACCTTCCATGTGGATTCTTAAGTTTGGACCAAGCCCACAACTGCACAAAGATCTCGGAGGTAATGTTTTTGGTTCATTGGCTAGGAATGGGTCTTGCTCGGTGACCTGCACAGCTTTACTGCTCGGATTGCTGATGATGGCTGCTGCATCTTCCTCTAGACTTTTGACTTCTAAGCCCTCTGGGGACAGAGAAATACCTCTAATACCTAAATGTAACTCACTTTGAGCAACTGCCGAAAAGGCGTGAGCTAAATCCAAATCCCCTCTCCCTTCTGGTTCCCCATGCCGAACGTGTAGTATGAGGGTAGAGAGCTGAGTATCATGGGCTGAACAACAGACAGGTTTCTTCTGTCACCGTTTCCTGCCCACCGCCAGCAAGAAATGTTGATTCCACACAAGAAGGAAAGCTTCCAGTAGGGTGCAGTTTTGGGTGATAGATCTGGGTAGAACTGACAGGGAATGGAATGTCCTAAAGTATGGAAAGTCTGTCCCATACCTGCTTCTCATTTTGCTAATGTAGTCCGGGAGCTAGGGACTCCCTTCTGTAGCACACATCTTACTGCAGAAAGATAATATTGCCACTGTTTCTCTTGTACGTTCTGGAAATATTGATGTGTATTTATTTTGCATTAAGGGATATCAGAAAATTGCAACCCATGATCATAAATCCCACCCCTTATTAGACTGTTGGATCTATATCCCCCAATTTCACAAGTTCTTATCATAATCCAGTAAACGCTGCCCTATACTTTGGAGGTTTGATTTTAGCATGATACGTTTCAGTGTCTCTGCTCATAAAAGAAGGCAAGGCCCTGGAGTGCTGGATGAAAGATCGGAGAGAATGAGAATAAGATACCCGGGACAGGCACACCGGTGGACTCTGCTGCCGTGAGTCTCTCTCACTTAGGAGCCAATGCAGAAAACTACTGCAGCCTTTACGCACAGATAACACAACTTTTAGGCACAAAGACCGCCACAGACAAATCGGAAAAGAAAACAGCAAAAGAAAAGCTAGCGCACACATAACGCCAAGAGTATTTAAATTATAGGCAAATGAGCTGCGCATATTAAAATGGGAGGTTAATATCGCCTGCACTCGATGCAGAGAAACAGGTTGAATTTTGTAACCAGCCTTAGCTCCAATATCTCTACAGCTGTTCTTGATGTGGCTTAAACATCTGGCGCGTGCCCCCCACAGTATTTTGATGGCATCGGGGACTTTCCACGATTGCCTGGATCATCTGAGGGGAAATGTCATACTTCCCTTCAGATGATCCAGGCATCTGGGACAGCCCCCAATGCCATCAAAATATTGTTTGGGGGCCAGTGCCCCCAACAGAAGGCAAACCCTGGTGGCCAAGCAGCCTTGACTTTTCCCTCCCCACCTGCCCAACTGAAAATAACCCTGGTGGCCCCGAAGCCTCCACCCCACTCCTGTGCCACCGCTTTGATTTCAGGATAAAGCGGTATATAAATCCTTATAAATAAATAAATAAATAAATAAATAAATAAAATCTTGCGAAATGGCAGCGCCTGCCCCTTGTGGGGTCAGACTGCCATACAAGGTAGAAAATGCCTTATATTGCAGCCTGAGTGCCGCGAGAGTGCATGGGCAGCGCTCCCCCTCCTTTGTAAAGTTACCGGGTGGGGGAGGTTCGGGGCCGCTGGGCTACCATGTTTATTTTTGGTTAGACAGGTGGGGGGATCAGGGCCGCTGGGTCACCAGGGATTTGCTTTCTGTCGGGACACCGACCCCCTAAGACTATTTTCATGGCATCAGGGGCTTTCCCCGATGCCATCAAAATACTGTTGGGGCGCATATGCAAATTAGGCCAGCAGTGCCCAAGTTTCTCTGGGAAAGCATGCTAAACTTGCGCCGACTTCTGTGTGCATGTGTTTGGCTTGTTCTCCCAGTTTAACGTTGCCCCTTTCTGCATGCTGGTGATGAAGTCATGTGTTTATCGGTGCGCTGCAAAGAGGTGCCTGCTTTCTGCATCGGCCTTCAGGAGTGGACCTGCTGCATCTTGCTAGGTCTCTCCTGCAGGATCGAGGCTGCACTGGGACTCTCATGAGTATCTGAGACTTAAGGTGCCCTTTGTTACCGCAGTTACTGGCATGTGAACCTATCCTGCATTCTTTTGAGACAGAGTGATTATTTCCTAGATGATGAATCTGCCTGTGGTGAGAAAGGAGCCTTCCTTGTATCTGGCATTCAGAAGACTTAATTTTTAACTGAATCCTTTCCTTCCTGCCATCGTACAGAATTCTAGTGTTCTGGAAATGCATTAAGTTATCATTTTTAACCTGTTCTGGCATGAAGCAGCGGGTAATTGGAGCCACTGTGGGTCTGGATTAACAGAGCCATGCTGGTGAGGAATGCCAGCTATGTGTGTCCTGAGAAACCAGGCACATCGCTGACTTTGACCTTTTTGGAGCGAGCGGCGAGAGGGGAAATTTCCTGTGATGAACGAAAAGTAGATCTATTCTTCCTTCTCCACTTTGGAAGATAATAGAATACTTTTTGGATTAGCCAGTGATGAAGGTGGCTACATTTTTCTGCTGTCCTGTGAAACGTGTTTTAAAAAGAGAAGTATCTGTAAACCCAATTATTTCTCACAGTGGTTTGGTAATAAGTCAGCGGGCGTTATGGTTTCTGGTTTATATTATTAGTGAGCACTGATGATGCCGATTTTCCCCTGGATACAGGAATGGGCTTTGCTTCCTACTCTCTTCTCCGGCCTCTCTTTGCATCTGCTTTGTAATTACCTGATGGAAAGTTTGGCTGGTTTTCCACTGCTATCTTGTATAGATTTATTTCCAGGATATGTGGGGGGCTGGTTTGGGGCATTATCATGGAAATTTTATTTTTTCTTTTTCCTTGAAGTTCCGGCTTCATTTTTTAATCTCTTTATAATGTTCTCTCTGTTCTCGTTCCTCTTTTGAGACTCTAGCATGGGGTTGAAGAGAGCGTACCCGACTAAATGATGGCAGAGGCCAAAATGGCCTGTTCACTCTGCCCAGTTGAGTTTCATTCACTCTGAAGAGATGGTCGTAAAAATTCCCATATTCAACCCAACACCTCTCCCCCATGTCTTTCCAGGCGGTCTTCCCCTGTCTTCTGCTGGCCTTCCCTAGTTCCATTAGTGATTTCATGCGTCATACTTCTATGGTCTCGTTCACGGTGCTGGAAAGTGGCATGTTCACCAGTGACCTGATGGAGGCATTCAGATCCCTTGAAGGTATAAATACAGCACCTGATGCCAGCTTCTTTGAGTGGAAAGAGAATTCTAGATCAAGGGGCCTCAATATGAGATGTGGGGGGTGGGGGGGGACTAGGAAATGGTTCTTCACAAAAAGGTAGTAGATGCACGGATCAGTCGGCCTCCCAGGGGAAATTGGCGGAGATGAGAACAGTAAGAGAACTCAGTCTGAGACAAGACAGGTCCAGAGACTCTGCAATGGTGAAGAGATTAAGTGAGTTTTATGGTACTGTACCAGGACAGAGAAGGCCTAGTTTGGGTTATTTTTGTTTTCTTGTTTGTTTTTTTAATTTTTTTACACGTGGGAAAGGAAGAAAAATTTGTATATTTCACTAGTTGCTAGGAGTAGCAAAGTGCAAAAGAAGTTTTCGGGAAGAACTTTCAGAAAGTTATTCTGAAACACTATTTTTATATCTAAGGCATCACAAAGCATGGAGATATTCACCATGAGCTGTAAACGAAATGTAAGCCCAGGTCTCTGTTGCTTCCTCCCCTATCCTCTCCTCTCATCTGTTTTCAGTATTGTGCAGTTGTTCCCAGCATGAGACTCCATTCAGAGAAAAGGGGGGCAGTGGGGGTGAGTGTTAGGTGCTGGGGTCTGCTGAAAGCTGAAGGTCTCTTTGGGTTGCATAGAATGGTGGCTTTGTTGAAGCTGGACCATTGGAGCAGAAAATGGATGTGCCTCTGGCAAACCATTGGACCGCTGAGGCTTCCTGTCCCGGGTCCGTAGCTACACTTGGGGGGGGGGGGTGCTCTTAGCCCCTCTTACACTGTGCCAGCTTTCTTAGCTGGGACAGAACTTTCTTCTCATCTTGCTGAGATTGGCACCAAAGCATGTTTTTGGAAAGGCTTGTGGTGGTTTGTTTTTGTTTTTAATGTGGCACTGGGACAAAGGTAGGAAGGCTCGGTGCCGTTGCATTGTAGCAGATAATTGCAAGGTTTTTAGCATTACTTTGTGTTCCTTTGTACCCCCACCCAAAGCCTATGGCCTGCATTTCACGCAGGTGACCCACAGCAGCTTCACAGATCCCACCTTGGAAATGAACACTGCCTTTCTCCTGCCATTTGCATCTCTGTCTCAGTGAGGTGGATGTGATTTTATATTTAACATTTCTGACAAGAAGTCTGGTAAACTCCTGTGATTGGTGGATTCTTTGGCAGCTGGCTGTGTGAAGTTTGGTCCAATTGCTTTCTCTATGGCTGCTGGAAATCATGCCAAGAGAATCACCTCTTTCTCCAGCTCCAGGAACAAGCAGGAAGTCAGTCCTCACATAAAGGTAACATTGGCGCCAATGGAGCCGTGCAGAACATTTTCCCCAGCTTTCAAAGAAAGCATTTGGGATATGTTACCACACATGCGTGGTCCCCTTCCTGCCCAAAGGTGCCAACTTGCTCAGTTTCCTTGGAGCCCAACGAACGTCTGTCCTGTTTCCCCAGAAAAAATCATTGCTAATTATCCTTAAAGTAGTTAGTTTCCCGGTTTGCGTACCAGTTCCTCTTTCCACCTCGAGCCGGCACCATCTCCGGTACTGTTCTCAGCTGCTTTTGTCTTTTTTGATCGAGACTCGCCCTTTTTCGCCCAGGGGGTCATCGGCCCCATCTGGGTGGTCCCCACCATGACCCCCGGTGGGTTCAAAAAATGTGATTGTTGGAGTCAAACAATGTCAGTGACTGACACCCACGACTGCTGCCTATGCTGCCTGGGCCCAGACCATGACAGCACCTCCTGTGAACTGTGCCAGGCCATGATGCCTAAAACCAATAAAAAGTTGCAGAGTTGCAGGAAAGTTGCAGAGTTGCTGGAAAAACTGTTCCCCAAGTCCGACTCTGCATTGGCCTCCCTGACACAGAGCTCCAAGCCCAGCACTTCCCATGAGGCCCAAGCATCTTCAGAGTCCCGCAGCAGCAGCTCCTCCAAGAAGACCTCGGACTCAAGAGAAAGAAGAAAAAAATCATTGAAGTCTGCCGAGGTTGCACCGGAGAAACTTAATAAAACTGCCCAGAGGGACTCAGGCAGTTCTGAGAAGCACCCTACCAAGGTCCTCAAGAAGGATTCCTCAGTCAGCAGAGACTGTGCGAGGTTCTTCAAGACCATAGTCCTTGTCGGACGCACTCGCGAGAGTGCCGGCGCTGGGCCTGAGGTCCTCAGTGCCCGTGCTGAAAGCTGTGGAGCCTTCTGGCTTGGAAACCAGAATGGCAGGCTTGGAGCAGAACATCACTGCTATTCTGACCCTGCAGCAGGCAATGATGGCTGGTGTATCCACATCCTCGGACCTGACGACCGAGCCCCCAACTGTGGGGGTGTTCCTGGTCATTGAGCCGAGCTCTGAGCACCATCAGCCTTGGGTAAGCCCTCGGTCACATTCCTCGGGCACCTGAACCTCCCTGGCCAGTTTCTGTGACTTGGACCCCAGGTCCTCCAGAGGCCGCTGGCCATCTAGCCCTGGCCTTGACATTCTGAGTCGCAGGGCCTTGGACTCGTCACCACTCATCTCCGAGTGAGAGACTGATGACGAGGCATCTCCGGAAACCAAACTGCACCAAGATATTCCCTTAGATCTGTCGCCCCCAGTGCTGTTCTCCTCTGGAAGATGTGGCCTTCCATGACTTTGTCAAGGATATGGCCATAGCCCTCTCAGTGTAAACTGAGGCAGAGGAAGATCATGCACTGAGGAACTGGAGATTCTCCAGTATGATCTCCACCCAAGGAGACTGTCATGGTGTCCGTGCAGCTGATCCTCGAGCGGCTGCTACTCAGAATGTGGGAGGCACTGGCCTCTGTGCCGATAGTTAGCCGGCACCTTGGCACCATCTATCGCATCTGAAAGGACCCCAGGTTCCACAAACCCCAACTCCCACCTAACTCCATGGTCATCGAGTCGACCATGCTGAAACGTAACAGCCAGAATACCAGTTCTTTGGTCCTTCCTGGGCCCTCAATGCCCTCGGGCTGAAGTGTTACCAAGGCTTCATGCTAAGTTGCAGGATTTAAGCCCATGAACTGTACATAGGCATGTACCTAAAGCCCCTAACACAGGAGTTGTCCAGGTTTTCAGCGGGGCTTACCGGGGAACTCCTCCATCAGTTCCAGTCCCTGACCTCCGGGATCAAGGACTGTTCTAAGTTCCTTTCCCGGGAGGCCTATGGCGGCTTTGAGTCAGCGGCTTGGGTAGCAGCAGCTGGCATTGGCACCTGACGCCAAGCCTGGCTGCAGTCTTCAGACCCTCAAGCAATGGGTCCAAGACAAACTGCTCGACGTCCTCTGCATTGGGAAGAACCAGTTCAGCAAGCCTATGGCTGACAAGATGGCCAAGATCAAGGCCAACGTGGTGACTCAACAGATGCTCTCCAAGAAGACCTCATCCTTTCCCCATAAGAAACCATCAGGGGAAAAGACCCTGTTCCCGAGGAAAAAGGGGCCCTTTCAGCAGTCACCACTACCAGCCCTTCTCGGCTCAGCAACAGGGTTCTCTCCCTAAAAGACACCGCCAAGGCACTCAGAAGCCGGAGACATAGAAGCCCCAGCCGCCCGCCCAGTCCAGGGGGAGCTTTTGACTCATGGGGCAGGGCCTCCCCTCCCCCAGGAGACCTTCACCAGCTTACAGGGGGCCGCCTGGCACTCTTTGCCCACAAGTGGGCCAGTGTCACCTTGGACCAGTGGTATTGCAGGTGGTAAGGGAAGGATACCTCTTTCACCTACAGCAGATTCCACCCAGGTTCTTTCCAGGAGAGCCAGTGTGACTTCTGCTTCACCAGACCCTTCTGCTCTCAGAGCTCGCATGTCTTCTCAGGGACAACGCAGTGGAGCCTGTACCCAAACACCTATGGGGAAAAGGCTTCTACTCAAGGTACGTACTTGTTCCAAAGAGAACTGGGGGCCTCAGGCCCATACTAGACCTGAGAAACTTAAACAAGTTTCTGGTAAGGGAGAAGTTCAAGATGCTGTCCCTTGGAACACTGCTGTCTTACCTCCACCAGGGAGATTGGCTGTGCTCCTTGGACCTAAAGGATGCGTATACTCACATCCTGACCCACCCCTCCCACAGGCAGTACCTACAGTTCATGGTGGGAGGAGGGCACTACCAGTACAGGGTGCTACCCTTCGGCCTGGCTGCCTCACCAAGGATCTTTACCAAATGCCTGGTGGTGGAAGCTGCCTATCTGCACCTACAAGGGGCTTTTGTCTTCCCCTACCTGGATGACTGGCTCACCAGGGGCAGTACAGCCTCAGAGGTTAGGCAGGCTATAGAGCGTGCCACCCTCCTTCTGCGGCACCTGGGGTTCATCATCAACTACCCAAAATCCCATATCTCTCCAGCCCAAAGCCTGGAGTTCATAGGTGCTCAGTTGGACACATTACAGGTCAAGGCTGTCCTCCCAATAGAAAGGGCAGGACGCTTCAGGCAACTGGCAGGAGAGGTACAGCGCTGCCAGTCAGTGCTGGCTCATCTCCTCCTCCGCTTCAATGCTCGCAGTGGATTCAGGCCATGGGCAGGCTATGGGATAGGGTCAGGGTTACCAGCAGCTGGCAGAGTCCCTCAACTGGTAGCGAAGCTTACACCATTTCCAGGCGGGAAAGCCCATTCAGGCACCCTCACCGCAGAAGATCCTGGCCACAGACGTCTCCCTCCTGGGATGGGAGGCACATTTCAGAGATCACCGCACACAGGGCAGCTGGTATCAGGAGAAGTCACTCCTAGAGATCAGTCTTCTGAAGGTCAGGGCAATATTCTAGGCCCTACGAGTGTTCCACCACTGCCTGTGACACTGACCTGTACTGATCCAGACGGACAACTAGATCACCACGTTTTATATCAACAAGCAGGGGGGCAATGGCTCGTACTCCCTCTGCCAGGAGGCGGTTGCCCTCCTCTCCTTCGCAACACACAACAGCATGCTTCTGTGAGCAGGGTACCTCCCGGGCTGGGACAACTGCCTAGCAAACAGGCTGAGCAGAGTCCTTTGCCCACACGAGTGGCACTTAAACCCCAGTGATGAAGCAGCTCTTCCAACTCTGGGGCAGGCCTGTGATGGACCTATTTGCCTCTCTGGACAACACGCAGCTACCCCGCTTCTGCTCCCATCAGCTGACCCAGAGAGAGTGGCGAAAGATGCCTTCCTGATCTCGTGGTCTAAGGGCCTACTCTGTATGTTTCATCCAACCCCCCTGGTCACCAGGACCCTCTTCAAGGTCCAAAGCGAAGGGGCATCAGTTATACTGATTGCCCCCCCAGGTGGCCCAGGCAACCTTAGTTCCCTCTTCTGCTTTCCCTGTCAGTGGCGCTCCCAATCCCTCTGGGCCAAGCCCCAAACTTCCTGTCCCAAGAGGAGAGTTCCCTCATTTTGGGGTTGCTAATGCTAACAGTGTGGCTGATGAAAGGGTAGCATTGGCCCTTTCAGTCTTCCAAGAGAAGTCGAGGAGATCCTACAGGCCTCCCGAAAACCCTCCACCAGACAGGTTTATGCCTTTAAGTAGAGAATATTCTCCGCCTGGTGTGTGGAAAGGGAGGAGAATCCCTTCTCCTGTCATGTGCAACTAGTACTCCAGTTCCAACTGCACCTGTCACACACCGGGCTAAAATCAAACTCCTGTGAGGGTGCATCTGAGTGCCATAGCTGTTCACCACCATCTTATCGAGGGAAAATCTCTCTCAAGTCAGCCCCTGGTCTCCAGTTTCCTCTGGGGCCTCCTGCTATCCAAGCCCCCTCTCTGCCCTCCAGCAGCCGAGTGGGACCTCAACCTGGTGCTCTCCCAGATCACCAAACCGCTGTTTGAACCCCTGGCCACTTGCCACCTGCGGTACCTGTCTTGGAAAGTGGCCTTTTTGGTGGCTCTTACATCTGCTCAAAGAATGAGCGAACTCCAGGCCCTAGTGGCTGATCCACCATGTACACAGTTCTACAAAATCAGGGTAGTGCTCCACACACATCCCAAATTCCTCCCAAAGGTGGTATCTCCTTTCCATCTCAATCAAGAAGTGGTCCTTCCCACCTTCTTTCCACGGCCTCACGCTGGCAGGGAGGAACTAGTACTTCATACACTAGAATGCAAATGGGCCTTGTCCTTCTACTTACTCAGGCCCATCGAAACGTGCCTCAGCTTTTCGTGTCTCATGCCCTCGGTAGACTGTGGCTCCCCGTGACTAAGTAACTCTGTCCATATGGGTGGCAGACTGTATTGCCCTCGCCTATGAGTGAGCTGGCCTCTCTCTTGAGCACTGGATCACAGTGCATTGCATGAGGGCGATGGCCATGTCGGTGACCAGCCTCTGCTCAGTGCTGGCG
The DNA here is from genome assembly GCA_033557465.1 of Ichthyophis bannanicus. NCBI lineage: Eukaryota > Metazoa > Chordata > Amphibia > Gymnophiona > Ichthyophiidae > Ichthyophis > Ichthyophis bannanicus. The sequence goes on along the minus strand of CM066042.1, from coordinate 117,638,536 downwards.
ATGGAGATCTGCAAGACCGCCACATGGTCTTCAGTTCATACATTCGCAGCTCACTACTGCCTGGAGAACGAGTCCTGCAGGGACAGTGCCTTTGGCCAGGCAGTACTCTATAATATTCTCAGGGTGTAGGCAACTCTTGCCCTCTGACCCTTCTTTGTTCAAGCTACCGGAGTGATAGTGTCGCTGGATGCTAGGGTCTGCAGAGTCTTTACTGCTGCCCTAGCTATGTCATCTGACTGAGCAAGATGGCACCCTGGGAAAATGGGATAGACGTCCGTTGGGCTCTGCGGGAAAAAAGGAGACTGAGCAAGATGGCACCCTTGGGCGGGAAGGGGACCACACATGCATGGTAGCATGTCCCAAAGGCTTTCTTTGAAAGCTGGGGAAATGCCCTGCTTGGGCTCTGTCGATGCCAATGTCACCCTTATGTGAGAATTGATTCCTGCTATCCCTGGAGAACACCTGTTACAGATGAGTAACTATGCTTTCCCTCTCCCATTAAGAAATTGTTGTACTCCATGCATCATTATACATCCCAGAGGTGGCTGTATGCATTTTTCATGCATTGTCTGTAATGTACACCAGGTTCCTGTTTGGAGAAGGCACTGTTTAAGTACACACCGGGTGGTATCTCATTATTGAATGTGTGATGCCGTAAAATTGCCATTTTTCATTTTGTAATATTCAGTTCCACTTAGCCTTGTTAAATAGCAGTAAGAAAATGGCAAATCTGATCACCCACTAATGACACTCACTGCCTAGCAGGTCCACTTGTGCCCTTGGTTTTTGCAAGGTTGATCAGCGGTGGTTGAAGCCTGATAAGATGGGGCTATGGTTTGTTACGATGCCCAGTAAGAGGATGCACCTTCCAGGTCCTGCTGGAGTGTGGCAGGGCTCCGGAAAATGAGGGTGGGAACTTGGGAGTGTGTTTCCTGTTGTGAAGATGTGTACTGTTCCATTTCCACTAAGCTTATCAGGTGACTGACAGTACAGTGTATAGGGCTGTCATCTGTCCACATGCAGGACATGGCTTTAGTAAGGTTAGTACTTCTGGCCCAGTAGACTTGCCCTTCTTGGTAATTTTCATTGCTGGTGTATTACAAAAATCTGTTACATGTGTCAGCTACAGATTGGGCACAGAGGTGGTCTTTCATCTAACAGGAGCCAGGGGTGGGGAGGAGGACATTGTTGGACTGTTTACTTACCATCTGAGCAGTTTAGACAGTCCTTGAATTGGATTGCATATGAATGAGGTGTATAAGGAGCTTCTCTGATGTAGAGGCTGAAAATGCAGATTGGTTCCTGCTGACTGGCTCTTTCTCTGTGGGAGACTTTGGCAGTTGTGGTTGCTCTGAATGAGTCATTGGGGTTGTTAGTGCAGGGGCTAGCATGAGTCCTTTGGTATCTAGTGGGAAGGAGGTGGGACCTCTGGTTGTCTTTCAGTCTAACTTTAGTGTGTAATGATGCATGTGTATGGGTGTATTTCATGCCTGCTCTCTGCCGTGTCCTCACTCACCTTCTTACACTGTGGGTGGGGCAGCGACCTAGATAAACATTGTTACATAGATTCAATCATTAACCACTGTGAGGCTGGAAGCCATTACCAAGAATCTGACCATGTCTGGAGAGAGTTGGGGTATGTGCCCTTGTTGCCATCTATGACCCTAATTTTTCTGCTTCAGCTCCATGAACCCGAGTTCCCTTGGACAGTGCTTCCCATCTGGAAAGATCATCCCTGCAAGCATGCTGTTGTCCCCTCTCTTCACCTTTTTTCCTTCCCAGCAGGAACAAGCTCAGGAGCACAGATACCCAGGGGCTGACCCTGAACTAACACTTAAAAATTCAGTTTTCGGGCACGTGATGTGGTGAGACCGAGCGGTTGTGGACTGCTCGAGCTCTGGGCCCCCCCCCCCCATCACTGCTAAATTGAGCTGTACATGAGCCCTGAGAGCACTTTTAAACCCCGGGTAAAGCAGCGGACAACTTGAGAGGTGACGGGTGTGGACCCCGCGGCATGGCAACAGCGGCGAAAACCGGCAGGAGGGAGAAAGTGCGGCAGACGGGGCAGTCAGAGATGGCGGACTCACCCCCAGCCACATCATTGCCTGTATCGGCAGGGGCCATAGTGGAAATATTAGAGGCAGTCTCCCAGGCACTATCGGGCCAATTTGAGGTCCTGCAAGGGAAAATGGACGCAGTGCAAACCTCAGTGGAAGCCCTGGGAAAGCGGCTGCAAGAAGCGGAGGCACGAGTCGGGGCGACGGAGTACCGCGTGGAGATTCTAACGCATGAGGTGAGGAGCCTGCAGAAGGCGCTGCAACTGCAGGAGGCCAAAACAGATGACCTCGAGAACCGTTCCTGTCGGAACAATCTCCGTTTTTTGGGGGTCCTGAGTAGTGTGCCGGCAAAGATTTGAAAATCTATGTGGAGGCCCTTGCTATGCAGGTGCTGGGCAACGGAGAAGAGCATGGCAGGTTGAGGCTGGAGAGAGTGCACAGAGTGGGACCTAAAAGACCAGCTGATAGCAGACCCTGGGTGGTGCTAGCCAAATTCCTCTACTTCCCCCAGAAAGAGGCGGTGCTAAAGGGAACCCGGAAAGCTGGGGGAGCAGTCAAAGGCAATGTCACCGTGAGACTAGCACAAGACTACTCGGCAGCCCTGAGCCAGAGAAGGAGGGAATATGCACCCCTTTGCCAAAAGCTGGTGGAGGCTAATATCCACTTTACTGTGCAATACTCCTCAAGGCTCCACATCATGCATGGCGGGTCACAGAGAAGCTTTGCCATTGCGGCGGAGGTGACTAAATACATAGAGGGACTTATACAGAAGACAGCTCATACTGTAGGAGAGGAGGAAGAGCCTTGAACACAGCATGTAAGACTGGAGGAACATCCAGGTGAAGAGGGTGAGAGGCAGACCAGTGGCCTGAGACTGTTGAGAGGATTTGAGATAGGAGATGTTGGCAGCGCTGGTGGGTTGAGTTATACCCCACCTTGAAGAGTTGCATTTATGTGTGTACTTGCGGGGATTACAGAGTGTGTGTTGTGTTCAGGTTGAGGGGTGGGAGGGGGGATAGGGGTATACAAGTGTTAATCTATGTCATGCTGCGTTGGGGGGCTGAGTTAAAGTTGAAGAATTGCGTTTATATGTGTGTTTGAGGGATTTATAGACTGTTTGTTATGCTCAGACTGTGGGAGGGGAGGGGGATTTGGGACGGATGAGCGTTAATATATAATTGCCTGTATTGGGAAAGTTCCATGGGACATTGATGGGTATATAAGCATAGTGTAGTTGGCTCTAAGCAGAAGTGCTCCATGTTTGATGTGGGGGGTTAAGGAGGTAGCAGGGCACCGTTGACAGGGATGGGGGAGGGGGGGAACCCATACACATCTAAGAGACCCAAAACGAGAGGGAGATAGAGTTAGAGAGGGGAGGAGAAGGGATAAAGGGGGAGGGGGAGGTAGAATGTGGGGATAGCGGTGTTAGAGAGGGGGGAGAGGGGGGAGGGGCAGCACAACCGACCCTGGAATAGGTATATGGGCTATGGATTCAAGATAGGAGGGGAGGAGCCCCAGGCTGGGGGGGAGCTTCCCGGGAACTACTTGGGTACCGTGAAACATGGGCCTGCACAGTATGTGGTATTCTGAAGGTCATCTCATGGAAGGTTTGTGGGATTGGGAACCCAATTAAGAGATCCAAAATATTACAAGCTCTGGCCAGACAAAAATGTAACATAGCCTTCCTACAGGAAACACATCAATCTAAGGAAGAGCATTTGAAATTGCAGAGAGATTGAGTAGGTCAGGGCTGGGGGTCCCCCAGCAGAGGGTAAAAAGGAGGGAGTGGTCATTTTGGTCCATAAGCGTGTAAGATTTACCCTGGAGAAGGAATATGCTGACCCAAATGGAAGGTATGTGCTACTGTACGGGTTGCTGGAGGGGAGGTCTATAGTAATGGGAAACATGTACAGCCCCAATGTATTGGATCGTGCGCTGTATGCGCGCCTGGCTTCCAGAATTGAGCAGCTTCCGGATGTTCCGCTGCTCCTAGGTGGTGACTTCAACGGGGTACTGGATTTGGAATTAGACACTTCAAGGGGGGGAACGGACCAAGCACGCCTACAGGGGGCAAAGGCTTTACAAGATCTTAAATCGAGTGGGGGTGGTTGATGCCTGGCGTCTGCTTCACCCAATGGAAAGGGATTTCACTCACCAGTCGCGAGCACATGGCTCAAGCGCCCGGATAGATTATATCTTTACATCAAGTAGAATCTTTGCGCAGGTGATTGCACAAATTGGACCCCTAGAGATATATGACCATGCTTTAATCTGGGTGGAAGTAGACTGGGCCCAATCGGACTTGCAGTCCAGGGTGTGGCGTTTCCCGCTAAATCTATATCGAGATGCTGAGTTTCATCTGTATCTCAAGCAGCGCTGGCAGGACTTTGCGAGTAACAATGAACGGCACCAGGTTGACCTAGAACCTTTCTGGGAAACTGCTAAGGTTGTTTTGCGGGGGGACATTCTGGGCTACTAGGCGCGGAAAAAGAGGGTGTTAAACGAGCAGGTAATCCGACTGGAGAAGCAGGTGGTTAAGGCCCGGCGTAAACATGCGAGTTTTCCCACTGCAGCGAATAAGAAGTTACGATGGGAAACCCAGACAACTCTCAATGAATTGCTTCATCAGAGAGCAAAAAAATCCTTTATATATTACTGTTACCAGCTGTATCAGTTTGGAGATAAACCGGGGAAACTTCTGGCGCGATGCCTGCAGGGTAGTAGGGGAACTAAGACGGTTGCGGTCATTAGAGATGCCCAAGGCAGGCTCCAGAAGGGAAACTGTGAGATTGTTCGGGTGTTTCAGGTTTTCTATAAGAAACTCTACCAGAAAGAAGAAACGCCCGTATCTCCCCTGGAAGATTATTTGAGAGGGTTGGGCGTGCCGAGGTTGGGAACGGAACAGAGGGCCCAACTGGAGCAGCCAATCACAAAAGCGGAGATACTCCAAGTAATACAAAAGGCAAAATGCCATAGGGTGCCAGGACATGATGGCCTAGGGACCGAGTTTTATAAGTTGTTGGGAGACCTGGTGGCCCCTCCGCTGGCGGCGATATACCGCCATAGAGTGGAGCAAGCTAGATTTAGGTGGGGGGAGAATCAGGCACATATTATTTTTAATTCCTACACCAGGTAAAGCTCATGAGCAGGCCTCCTCATATCGGCCGATATCTTTGTTGAATTTAAATTTGAAGATGATGGCAAGGCTGTTGGCAGATCGCCTAGCCCCGATGCTGCAGGAATTGATACATGCTTCCCAAGTAGGATTTGTAAAGGGCCGTCATGCAGTAAGATTGCGCAAGGAGTCCCCCAATACAATATTGCACAAGATTCTGGCATCGTTAGAATGGACTCGGGAGCGGGAATGGCAGTCCCTGTTAATCAGCTTTGATGCGGAAAAGGCATTTGACTGAGTGGATTGGGAGTATTTGCACACCCTTTTACCCCATTATGGTCTAGGCAGTGCCTTCTGTAGCATGATTCGCCTTCTTTATACAGGGCCGACCGCAAGAGTGTTACGCAATGGGCTATTGTCTGAGATGTTTTCATTAGAGAGAGGTACGAGACAAGGATGCCCACTTTCACCGCTGCTGTTTGTGCTGTCTCTGGACCCCTTTATACGCAGAGTAGAACTTTCCGACGACGTACGTGGGGTGCGCATGGGACAACATGAATTTAAGATCGCGGCTTTGCGGTTGATATTCTTGTAAACCTACAATCACCGCAGCAGTCGCTACCCAAATTATTAGAATAATTCTCAGTATTTGGGAAAATAGCAGGACTGCGTATAAATATGGATAAGTCTGAGGCCCTGGATGTGCGAGGGGATGTGAAAGGTAGCTGGAGGGGTGTATTCCCTCTTCGGTGGACTGGGGATGCCTTAATTTATCTGGGAATTCTTTTGACCAGAGATCCGCAGGAACTGTATAAAAGGAACTTTGAGCGGATTTTGGCTGGTCTTCGAGCGCAGTTGCGGGCCTGGTGACCATTGCCTCTGTCGTTGGGGGGCCGAGTAGTGGCAGTGCGGATGGTGGTTTTGCCCCGTGTACTGTACTGGATGTAGACTCTCCCCGTATGGCTGCTGAAACGCGATATAGCATGCGTGGAGCAAGAGATAAAAGGATTCTTATGGAAAGGGGCAAGGGCGCAGATCCCAATGCATCGTCTGCGTGGAGGCTGGGGGGATGGGCATCCCAGATATGCAGGCCTATGCTTTGGTGTGTCAGGCAAGGCATTTCGGTGATTGGTTAGGTGATACGGAGACCTATACACTTCGGGCCCTTGAGGAGGCACTAGTGGCTCCCCAGACATTACTGGCAGCCTTGCATTTGGAAGGCTCGCAGTTACCGGGACGTATAGCCCGGAGTGTGCTGGTAGCGCCGGTGAGGCGTACATGGCGATAATTGTGTCAATACTGGGGTAGCTCTCCAGCAGTATCAAGCTGGTTGCCACTGCAGGGTAATAGTAACTTTATCCCAGGGTCCACGACGGCGGCCTTCCAGACGTGGAGGGCAGCGGGTCTTCGTTATGTTGGGCATGTGGTAGATGGTAACGGGAAATGTAAATCGTTTGCAAGTCTCCGCAGGGAGTATGAGCTGAGTGGCAACCATTTCTTCGCCTATTTACAGGTCTCCCACTATGTGGCGTCTCTTCCAGAAGGGGAGTTAACTTTGGAGAGCTCGGTGCAGATCTTAGAGTTCTTTGCATTAGGCGAGGAGTCCCCCAATACAATATCAAGATTGAAAGGATGGCTGGGGCAGTATCTTGAGAGACCGAATTATTCCAGGGAGGAGGCCCAGTGGGCGGAGGAACTGGGTCAGGGGGTCCCCCCGGGCTCGGTTCTTAAAGCTCTTGCTAGGATTGTGGGACTGGTAGAGGGGGTAAAATGGAGGGAGGTGAAATTCAAAAGCATCACTCGTGCGCACTTTCCCCAAGGAGGGCAATGCGGAGTGGCCTTGTGTGTGATGGGAGATGCCCCAGGTGTTCAGCCACTCTCGCATATTTGGGGCACATGTGGTGGGAGTGTCCACATATCCAGCAGTATTGGGTGAGGATTAGTACTTATATGGGCGGCCTGCTCCATCAGCGCGTTCAGTGGATGGGGCCTTTGTTGCGCTGGACCGGCTTGGCCCGCTTCGCCCTAAGGGTAGATGGGAAAGGTTGCTGGTGAGGAAAGCGTGCCTGGTGGGGAAGGGGCCAATACTTCATAGGTGGCGGGAGCAACGGGCCCCTACTTTTTGGGAATGGCGGAATAATTTTCATCAACTGATGCTTTTTGAAAAGAGAGGGACCGCGACTAATGTTAAGCACTGGGCTACCTTCTTGTTCACTTGGGAATCTTATATCCAAGAATTGGGACCCCATGCCCTTAATGGGGTAGATAGGTGGGTGGGGGGGGGACAGGAGAATTAGGAGCTACTGGAGGGATGGGGAGAGGATGGGGGTACCGGGAAATTTCTGGGGGGATTGTTCTATGTCATGGCATTCTTTTTGCCTCAGTTCTGTTCATTTCTGATGTTAACGGGTTAAATGTTAGAAAAACATGTTCTTCAATTGTTCTATGTAATTAATGATAGTTCTTTATTATTAACATTATTGTATTTATGTAAACCGCCTCTGATCTCTGGAAGAGGCAGTATAGAAAAATGTATAAATAAATAAATAAAAATAAGCAATGGGGGGAGAGCTGTGCTGCGGGGGAAGGGAGGGGGCAGGGGGTACAGGGGGGAGAGGGGGAGTTAATGGAAATGTTGTACCACAATTATGTTAACTCGGGGCCTCTGGTGCAGGGATAAGACTCAACCCAGCCCAGTGGCATTGATATATTTGTAAACCTTTGTTTGTAATTTGGTTTGTGGTTCAATAAACAAAAGTTTCAAAAAAAAAATTCCGTTTTCAGGGCCTCCTTTTATGTTGGAGTCTTTGTAAAATTCAGATTTAGGTCAGTAATTGACAAGGTACTAAAGATTTGGCTGTGGATGGAAATAATTTCATTAGAAAGTGTCCCCTTCTCTAACCTTTTCTGAATTGCAGCAAAGGTTCTTCACTATGGACCAGGGCCAGTGCAAGCATATTGGGAGTCCTCGGTGAACCTTCAGCCTTCTGCATACCCCCCCTGAGATTTTAATAATTAAACGCAAAAATCGTGATCAACCCAACACCACCCCTCCTTCAACAATCCTGTGAAAATGTATAATTTGGCTTTAGACTTTTCAAAATTAAACTTCGCTTTGTATGTATGCGTGTGCCGCTCTCCCTGCAGGTAACAGAATGTGCTGATGGCTCTTCGAGTTTGTGTGCCTATCGGGATCTATTGTTTTGTTTTGACTACCTCCCTTAAGAAGCTGCTTCCCTTGGCAGCTGCCTAATTTTGCTTAATGGTTGCGTCTGCCCTGCCATGGACTATGCTATGAGATAACGGAGGGATCTGGCCTAAGTGCCTGTTTACTAATGTCTGTATCGCCAACATTTTGGTGAAACAAGGCACGGACAAACACCAAACTAGCCTGAGACACAAAGTTCACGTGAATTTAATTGCTGATAACTTCATTGTTAGGTTGGAAAAATCACAGCTGCAGGTCATCCAGCACATTAAACTGCGGTCTGGTAAAAGATACCGGTGGGACCCCCGCCAGAAAGATTCACAGCGGAGTTGCTGATAGCATCCTGTTGCTGAGCTGAGTTGGACAGGGAGAGGTGTGGTGGGTAGGGTAGTACTTGGAGGAGGGACCTTGCAGAGGAGAGAAGGGGAAAGGGAGAGCAAAACACAAAAAAAAAAAAAAAGAATAAAAGCAAAAAAACCAAACAAACCCATAAATTAATACAATGTAACTAAAGCAAAAGTAGCAAAAAAAAAAAAAAAAGAATGAAAATGAATTTTTCTCTGACTTCTAAAAATGTTGAGTGTTTCCTTAAGTTTTTGGTTTTTCTTCTAAATAGCTTTGTAGCCCTGATTAGTGCTTCAGCTTTTCCATTTTGGAAGTTTTCATAGTCCAGTGGCTAGAGTTGTGCTGCTAGACCTTTCACCCCAGAAGTGTCTGAATACGACCTTTAAAGGGTTGGGGTCTGAGTGAAAGCTGCAGCAGTTGGAAAGGTTCTCTGCTGCTTTGTCAGCACATTAAACAGTCAGTGTTCTTGAGTCTGCAAAGAACTGGAAGGGTTTTCATCTCTGGAGACAGATTTTCCCTGCCCTCAGGAGATCAGTTGGCACTAAAAGACATGTGCGAAAGTGTTTCGAGCCAGAGGTTTCTGCTTGCTGGCGAGACAGGTTGCAGGCAGCAGAAGCAGCCACATGAACCCCACCTGAGCTGTAGGATATGTTTTTGACTTCTTTGCAAAATAAGGAAGCTGTATGTGTGTGTGATTACACACCTTTATGGCTACATCTTTCAGGTTAAACATAAGCCATGTGGCCAAAGGAATGTGCAGGGAAAAAATATTTGGTTCATTTTCAGACCTTTTTTCTGATTTTCAGACTTTTTTTTTTATTCGATTCAGTTTTGAATTTTTTTTTTTTTTTTACTGTGTATTGACTTATCCTCTGAATTAACATACATTGACACGTGTTAAATCGATTTGGCATGCAGTGAATTTTTAAAGGTGCTCTAACAAAAGCACAGCCCTATATTTACTATTTATTGATATTACATAGGACTTTTGACATTTACCGGTCAGCAGCGTTTCTCCCTAGGCTTGGTTCATTTATTTATTTAACAGGGATTTTTTTTATACCGCTCTATCCTTCAGAGCGGTTTACATTAAACAGAAACTTATACAGACGACAAGGGAGAGTATCGTAATGTTGACTGCTACATTTAAACAGAGTCGATAACATAGTATCATATTTGTGAACCTTCTGAAACTATAAACAGGTTAACTATATACAATGCAGCGGACGGGCATGGGAGGGTGATAGCTTAGATTAGCTAGGAATGCAGTGTGTTCCGTTGGCTATTACAGAAGTATGCTAGTATGATGTGGGTTGCATTATTTATGTATTACTTATGTGATGTGACCAAAGTGTTCAGTGTACAGGTGTGTCTTTAGCTTTTTGCGGAAGTCCTTGATGTCCGTGGTCGTTCCGATATCTTCCCGCAGGTAGTTCCATAGTGCTGGGGCAGAGAGGGAAAGTACTCTAGCGGAGGTAGTCTGGTTGGCTTTCCTGTATTCAGATGGGGTAACGATCATATTTTTATTGTTAGTTCTGTGGTGGGTGCTGGTATCTCAGTTGATGAGTTCCTGTAGGATATTTGCAGTGGATTTGTGTAGGATCTTGAAGATTGAAGATTGTTTTGAACTTGGCCCAGGAGTGCATTGGGAGCCAGTGTAATTGGTTATGTGTGGGGCTAATATGATCTTGTTTAGAGCTACCAGTGATCAGTGCTGTACCTAGCCCTGTGCAACTGGTGCAGCCGCATAGGACACAAAAGGATTAGGGGTGCATTTTGGGCTGCTGGCCCTGTCCTGCCCCCCCCTCCCCCCGCATTGCTCTGCTGCCACCACCACTGTTTTTGTTTTCTCGGAGGTGGCGGCGGCAGCAGTGAGGCAGACCCACATTGGGTCCCTCCTTCCCTTCTCTGATGTAGGTCGTGTCAGAGGAGGGAGGGACTAGGCCAGCCATACAAACGCTGAGTTGCAAAGACCCATGTTTGAATGGCTGGCCTGGTCCCTCCCTCCTCTGACACGACGTACATCAGAAAAGGGACGGAGGGACCCGACCTGCCTACAAACGTGGGTCTGCCTCACTGCTACCGCTGCTGCCTCCGAGAAAACAAAAATGTGGTGGCCGCGGCAGGGCAACGCGGAGGGGAGGGGTGGGCGGGCAAGGGCAGGCAACCGGCAAGGGAGGGGGAGTGTGCCAGATATGCAGATAGCACAGGGCACAATTGTGGCTTGGTACGGCCCTGCCAGTGAGTATATGGACGGCTGTGTTTTGTGCCGATTGTAGGGGTGGATGGAGTATTTGGACAAGCCCTGGTACATCAAGTTGTAGTAATCCAAAATTGGTGTGACAATGGCTTGAAATACAGTATGAAAGTGTTCCTGGCTGAGTAGCAGTTTTAAATTCTTCAGAAGTTTCATCTCGTGGTCGGCACTTGCAGTGATCCTCTTTGTGAGGCAGTAACGTGAGGTTTTGGTCTCAGATGTCACCATTTACTGGTCAGCAGAGTTTCTCCCTAGGCTTGGTTCATTCCAGAAGCACTGAGGTGTTGCAGGATGGGAACTGCCTCAATATCTTATAAATGGTAAAAGTCAATTTATAACTAGGAAAGGGTTCTGGCAACTGTGAGGTTTCCAAGTTTATTATAGCAGAGTGTTGCACTAATTCTAACTTTAGAATTAATACTGTGCGCTAAAGTAATGCGTAGGGGCAGTTTTCAGTAAATTACCTGGCAGCCAAGTACTTCTGTGCCCTATGTAACTTTTATTTACCTGAGTAGTTTTTCTCTTTGGAAATTCGTATATCCATAAGCTTTAGCAAAATTCTCTATGTACTTTGCATCTGTGATTGGGGTTAGGTGGTGGAAAGTGGGGGCCTATGAGGAGAGGAGAAGTAGCTTCATCATCGGAGCATCAAGTTGGGAGCCAGGGTTCAAATTTTGCTGCTACTGCTGCTCGTGGTTTGGGGTAAGTTACTTAGCCCTCAGGTACACATTTAAGATCCTTTTTTAGGTGTGTTTCTTATAGACAAAGGTCAGGCATGTGTTCGTATTAGTGCGGAAGTGAAAATGTCTGGAAATCAATGTCAATTTTAAGAGAGTGTGTGCACATATAGGTTGACATATAATCGGCATATCTCTGCCCCCTCAGTATGGATGTGTGTTTTAAATCATCGAAAGATGTGTAGGAATACGTGGGGATGGTCCAAGCACAGCAGAAAGTGGCATTTTACAAATATATATATCTGGGAAAAATCAGCGGGGGGAATCCTGCGACCCTCACATGTGAGCACCTGCATGCCGCAGTGCGTACATGTAAATGCCTGCGCTGGTATGTGCGTCTGAGCCATTTTGCAAACTCAGATGTGCACCCACTGTCAGTCCATCACAGAGGACTCGCTATTTATCTCGGTTCGGTTTGGAGGGCTGGCCGAAATGAGCATTTCAAAAAATGCCTATTCATGTTAATGGAGCAAGTAGAAACAGGACATGGCCGACTTCGATCTTTAAACGTGCATTCCCTAAATGAAATAGGGGACAGCCGTGTACCTTTTTATCCCACCCAGACCACACTCTCGACATGCACCTATATTACTAGGTTGTGATCAGGGCAGATGTGTGTAAAATTCGGCCCTTCTAAAATGACTGCACATGGATGTAGTTTGCACCTGTATGTGTCGGTACAGCCACGTGCAAACGCATGTAAAGTTTCTAAAATAGCCCCCCAAAGTATGAGATTACCTTTAGTAATTCGGTCCCTTAGAATGTAGGCTCTCTGCAGCCAGGAAAATGCGTTCTGCACCTGAATGTAACTCACCCTGAGCTACCAATGAAAAGGCATAAACTAAGTCCAAATTAAATAAATATTTGGAAATCTTGTATGCACACACATTTTTCTATCCTGACCCACCTTGCCTCTAAAAAGGCCCACTTTTTGAGTGGTTAAAATTGAATCATCTAGTGAAACCAGGCGGCTGTATTTGCTGCTCAGTGGGGGACAGTTTTCAGCCCCTAAATTTAGATAAAGCCAATTGGAATGGCAGTGTGTAGCTGACTGTTTCACTCCACTTGCAAAGCTTTTATTAAACAGTGTCTTTGAGCTTTTGACAGAAAACCGAGGGCCCGATATTTAAAAAAAAGCTGAGCTCCTAAGTTAGGCACCTAAATTTGTGCCCTATTTTCAGCCACACTTAGGAGCCTAAATTTTCAGCTGAAAATTCGTCCTAATTTAGGAGTTTAAAAATTATGCTCTCAAATTTAGGCCTGACATTCCTTTGCCTAGATTTATGAGCCTAATTTAGTTGCCTAGTTCTGAAAATTAGTGCTAAGCTCCTAACTTTTTTCCCCCCATTTCCACCCACTTTTTCTGCCCCTAAGTTGAGGAGTTTAGTGACATTTTAAGTGAAAATGTAGGCACTCGGCCCTAGTAAATTTTCAGAGAGGCCATCTTAGGAGCATAACTTTCAAAGTTAGGAGCATAAAACCTTTGAATATCGGGCCCTGAATTCTTATTGTTATGGCAGACTATAAAGCTGGTGTCTTGTTTCATTTCAGATCATCCTCTACATTCAGGAGAGGGTCAGTCGAGGTGATGGTTATGTCAGGAGCCCATCGTCAACCATCATTAAACATTAAAAATATGTTTTAAACTAAATAAATGAATATACTAAATCAATGATTTTGTGGGTGGTTAATTTTATCAGGCTCATTCTCTATCCATCTCCATCTGTAAAGAAGGATAAAATGCTTTTATTTGCCAAAATACTTTCTCCCAATTCCTCATTCGCAGTTCCCTGTGGGTTCTCCCCCATTTTTAAATGGACAGCCATGACCATGATGGTCATCAGACAGTGACTACAAACCCTGGCTCCTTCTGGAGTCCAGTACACATGTCCAAGCAGTGCAGCCATGAGATGGTTGCGTTTCCTCCTTCATCCATGTGCTCTGCAGCGTCTCGCATCCAGCCGACCTGAAGTGCAGAGCAGGCTCGGGAATTCAGATCTGGATCTCCTAAATGGCATTGCATGGCACCACCATCGAGCCATTGGGCCAGTTCTTAAATAAAAGACAAGAATATGAGAAAGAGCTCATAGTATTTAGTATGTTTAAAATTCCTCAGAAGTAAGGCACTAGAAAATGAGCAAATAACAAAAAATACTCGAATAAATCATAATTTAAGTTTTGTTTTTTTTTTAACTTTTTCTTGGATACATAATTTTTTTGTATCTATGGTTAGTGCAAGGTGTCTCTAGGCATTTTCTCTGGAGGGCCGCATACAGACTTTGCTTTCCCTTTCAAAAGCATTTCCACCTGTGAGGGAGGGGTCTCCCTGTGTGCTGGAACATATTGTAGAGTAGGTGAAAAGGAGCAGAGTAACCCCTTCTAAGACAGGCCATAACCTTGGTCTCTAGGTTGAACACCGGGTGGTAGGGTGAGTGGATTAATCCAGTTTTCTAGGGGAGACAGCAGCGGGATCTGACTTCAGCTGCCCACCTGCTTCTCTCACATCTCTGCTGATTTAGGAAAGGAAAGTGTTTGTTAGTAATTTGGAGAGCATCCTGTAACTGTGTATGTTTAGCTGAGAACCCAGAGGCTGGGGGTAAAAAGGGACTGAAGTGACAATTTTAAGCCCTCAAGAAAAGGGAAAGGATGAGGGGTCTCCTTAGTGCTGTACAGGATCTAGAAAAGAAACCTGGAGCCCCCCCCCTCAACAAGTACCTCTTTCTAGATAGAAGAGACAATAAGGGAGGGGGCCTGTGTGTGCACCTCCAGCCTGCCATTGCTTAGTCACTGTACCATTTGGCCACCAAAGAGGTCATAGTTGAGCAGGGCTAGTGTAATTTTTTTCTTTTTTTTATGTAAGACAAAATTCCCAGTACAATTGTAATTTAATATACAAATTATGTTTCATTTTACACCTTGGACATGCACCACCCTGCTTTAAGTGAGACATACATCTAGCTGTGAATATAGAGGAGCCAAATCCCAGAGGCGTCCATATACAGTTTACAGAATATTTGTCAGCCCTTCTTTATCCGCCCAGCAAGATGACTCTTTGTTCAGCCTGCTTGCTCTGGACTGGCAGTTTGCGTTGGCCTCTCACTGGGAAGCTGATGCTTAGATGTGCTCTGTCCTCTGGTTTTCCATGCTGGTCACGGTTCCAGCTTTGTTCTGAAGAATTGTTTCCAGCCTTCGTGTCTACTATGATCTAGCAAGCTTGTGGATGCAGCATATCTTTAGAGCCATAAATCTAACTTTTTATAATACAGTGAGAGCTTGGAGAGAGCTGGGGTCAAGCCAGGTGCGGTGAGGGACTATGGGTACAAATCGGGACTGAGTGTCGGACCCTGTGCGATGGACGTGTGCAGCACCAAGCTTGGTGTCCTTTCCATTTCGTGACGTTTCTACTTTGTCCTCGTTTTACAGACTTTATCTTCTCGACTTTAGCATTCACTTTTTCCTTGGACTGCCTTTCCTCTGGGGAGGAGGTCGGCTTCTATAAATAATATTAATATAATTTGTCATAAAATATTCACACCATCATTTTACCTCAGAATAATTATTTCAGGTCTAGCTTAGGTCAGTAGTGGTATAATAAAAGACGAGTCTGGCTCTTAGCAAATTCTTCCTAATTTTTTTTTTTTTTTTTAGTTTCCAGCTCAGTCACACCAGGGCCATGGTGCCATCAACTCTCATTCAGAGTTATATGGGGTCTGCCTCCACACTCAAATTTTTAAACCTTTCCTTATCCTACTAGACCAGTCTAGACATGTGGGTTATGCTCCCTTGCCAGCAGGTGGAGGCAGATGTGAGCAACTTTCAGTGATGTCATTACTCTCTCTATATGCTGGTGCAGCACTGAGAGAAGCCAGTATTTGTCTGCCTCCAGCAGGTGGCAAGCTGTTTGGACTGGTGCAGCAATGCAGATAGGCCTGTCTCCCCTGACCCACTCCACAGTACTATGGCCTGTGTGACCAAGACTGGTAGGCTCAGCATTTCTCAAAGCTCGGGCATGCTGTGTCTTCTTGTACTGACTGCCACCTTGTCTCCAGTACTGTTACCCATGGATTCCAGCACTGGAGAGCTGGAGAGGAGCACGATAACCCCTAAAGGGGGTTAATAAGTCAGCCCTAGGACTCCCTTCCCTCTTGCTATTTAATATGTGCTCTAGCTGTTTGTGTCAGAACTTCTTCTAAGTTTATTTTTCAGCCCATTCATTTCTATGAGGCTGTATTTGGCTCTCTGTACTGCTTAATAAAGCAGTTAATAAAAAAAAAAAAAAGAGTTCGGGGTTTCCTTTAGCAGCGCTGCCTCCTAGGCTTTTGTAGACAGTTGGGAAAGCTCTTCTCAGGTTTCCCCAACTGGCTTTTTCAGGTGCTTGGATTCCCTTTTCAGGTCTCCCTTTTTGCCATGGTCTGTGCTGTTTTTTTTTGTGATTCTTTTTGTTTTGACCATGTGGAGCATTGCAAGCCCAGCTGCCCAGCACTATGTGCCTCATCTGGTTCGTGCCAAGTCAGCTCTGTGGCAGGCTCTTTTTGCTTTTTGTGAAATGGGGATTCCCAAGGCCTATTTTTTGTCAGCATTGACAGGATCCCATGCCAATTCTGAGGCCTCCTCTAGGTCCTTGGTGCCTTCCTGTACTGTGGAGCTGACGGTCCCCTCATGGGTCAACCGAGCGCAGCATATCAGGGTTGAGGAGGTCTATGGTGCAGGCCATCAGTTCCTCTCAAGT
The DNA here is from genome assembly GCA_033557465.1 of Ichthyophis bannanicus. Taxonomy (NCBI): domain Eukaryota; kingdom Metazoa; phylum Chordata; class Amphibia; order Gymnophiona; family Ichthyophiidae; genus Ichthyophis; species Ichthyophis bannanicus. The sequence goes on along the minus strand of CM066042.1, from coordinate 117,622,088 downwards.
CCCTCAAGGCCCCAGGGTTCTTTTTTTCTGCTGGCTTAAAGCAGTAGAGGCTGAAGTAGCTCGTGGGCTGGCATTCGCCTCTGCAGGGGTCTGTAGTCCAGGCCTCTCTATGGGGAACCCTGGTCTTTTGGGTGGTTCAGTCACAGCCAGTAAGTGGGTCAAGCATCTCTGCTTTGCTCCTCTGCTGATGCAGTCCTCCAGGAGCCCAGCATCCTCTGCGGAGGGTGGTTGGGATGCTGAAGAGGGCTCTATCTCTCTGGAAGGTGAGTCTGAGGAGGAAGGAGAGCTTCCCTTGGCAGAGGGCAAGGGCCCCTCTGTGCTTTGCCTTTTTCATAGAGAGGATCTACCTAAGCTGATTAAGCACACTATGTCAGCCTTATATATTGTGGAACCTGCCCCTGTGTAAGTGTCATGGTATTGGGTATCAGGCGCCTTTCTGGATTTTTCCCTGAACCTGAGCCTTTGAAGCAACTCCTGGTGTCTCAATGGGATGGGTCTTAAGGTCCTCTGTCAGTTGTATGCCCTGTCCCAGGGCAAGTGGATCAGTTGTTCAAGCTCCCTTGGGTGGATGACTTTATCCCAATTGTGACCCAAGTGCATGACTATTCCAGTGGAAGGAAGAACTGTGCTCAAAGACTCTCACAATAGGACAGTGGAGACTCTCCTTAAGAATACATTTAGGGCCTTGATCTTAATTTCCTAAGTGGCTCTGTGTGCAGATCTGGTGGCCAGAGCGCTCCTGCCCTGGATTCAGCAGCTCCCAGAAGCCCAGAAACAGCCAGATTGGAGTCTGGTGCAATGTACATGGCGGATACCTTCTATGCTTTGATGCCTCCAAGTCCTTGGCATTCATGATTGTGACAAAATGGTGGCTCTGGCTGCAGAACTGGTATGCTGATGCAGCCTCTAAGCTTCAGTTGAGCAAGCTCCCCTTTTAAGAGCAAGTACCTGATTGTAACTCATCTTGAACTACTTCTGGAAAGGCGTGAGCTAAATAATCATAATAATGCCAACGGTGAACAAGGCAGAATTTGCAGTGTTGGAATGGTTCTCAAGCTTTCACAGCTGTCATTGGGCAGAGGCACATTTAATTGCCCTGTCTGCAGTGCACATTGCCGGCATTGACTTTTCTGAGTTGGAACAGTGGACCCAGTTGAGCGGGAGGCAGCTCTCACGTGTTCAGCCTCATAGTGCAGAGATGAGGTCTTTCAGTTTTTGACTTGTTGGTGATGCAGGAGAATGCCAAGGTAGAGAACTTTTTCAGCCACAGAAAGTATTCTTGGGTGACTGGCTTGGATGCCCTGCTTCAGGAGTGGCCTCAGGAGGGATTGCTGTATGTCTTCCCTTCATAGTCCTTGGTGAGCCGTCTGCTATGCAGGATTTGGGCATATGTGAGCGTGATTATTCTAGTAGGACTAGCCTCGCAGGCCACACTACATGGATCTTTTCAAACTGATGATGGGGCTTCCTTTCTTGTTGCTTCAGGAGAGGGATCTCCTTTGGCAGAGGCTCCTAATGATGGAGGATATCAGTCCCTTCTTACTTAAGGCCTGGCCTTTGAGAGGCATAGACTTTCCAAGAAGGGCTGCTCTAAGATGGTGGTGGACACACTGCTTAAGGACCAAAGGACTTCTACATCCTTGGTTTGTTTTACAGTCTGGAGGCCTTTCAAGAGGTAGTGATCTGATCATTCCCTGGCGCCCAGGAAGGAAGAAATTAGTCACATTTTGTCCTCCTTACAGTTTGGCCTGGACCAGGGCTTAACCTTGAACTCTCTCAAGGTTCAGGTGGTGGCTCTGATATGCTACAGGGTTGCATCCAAGGGATGTCATTGGCAGCACTCTCTGATGTTTTCTGTTTCCCCAAGGGAGCAAAACAAATTTGTCTGCCAGTGCGACCAGTAGCTCCTTGGTGGAGCCTCTCTCTGGTGTTGAGGGTATTGAAAAGACCTCCATTTGATCCTATTTACAAGGCCTCTCTCAAGAATTTGACTTTTAAGATAGTCTTCCTCGCAGTCATAGCATCCACCAGAAGGGTACTAGAGCTACAGAGTCATTTTTGGTCTTCTCGACTGCCTGCCATATGTTCTTCCAATGCTGCTTTCCTCTTTCAGTCTTATCCAGACTGTGGATCTGCATCCACAGAGGAGGACCTCCTGAAGAAACCCCCTTGCTGCATCTACTGGATGTGCGGAGGGTATTAATCAGATACTGGAAATTACCAATTCTTTCCACTGGTTAGATCATTTTTGTCCTCTTTGGTGGCCTGAAGAGGGGGCTGGCAGCAGCCAAATCCTCTGTCGCCTGCTGGATTAAGAGGGCCATTGAGTCAGCACAAGCCTCCTCCTGGGAAGTGTCTGCCTTAGTGTCTCCAGAAGGCATCTGCAAGATGGCTACCTGGTCATATTTGATCACCTTTGTGAAGCACTACAGGTTTCATGTGGAAGCTAGATTGGATGGTGCCTTTGACAGGGGAGTCCTTTCCAGAGCATCATCTTCCTCCCCCTCTGGGTCCAGACTGCTTGGATACATTCCACTCTTCTGGAGTGGTCTAACAGGATGATAAGGAAATAGATATTTTACCTGAATTTTCTTTCCTTGAATCCTGCTAGATCAGTCCAGGGCCTACCCTGGAAGACTCCTATTATAGGGTGGGAAGTCCTGTTGTCTTTTGATTGCATTGTCGGTATCAGTGCCTGACGCAGAATTAATTCTGGTAAGAGCCAAATACTTGCTCATGTTATCTGTGGTAAAGTTGAATCATTGGTGGTTAATGTTATGCGTTATGAGTTTTTTGGTCTTGCTTACTGCTGGAAAGTGCATAGTGGCTTCTCTGTGCTGCACCAACATATATACCTAGTGATGACATCATTGAAAGTTGCTCAAATCTGCTTCCACCTGCTGGCAAGAGAGCATAACCCACTCAGCAGGATTCAAGGAAAGACAATTATCAGGTAAAAGTTCTTCCTTGCTGCCTACTGCAGTCATCACAGTCATGATTCAGGTTTGACCATTTAGCTGTTGCTGTTCTGCAATACCTGAGACTCCTCCCTTTTAGGGGCTGCAAGCTGCCTCTACAACATAGCTAGTATGAAGAACAGAACCAGGCTTGGGAACTATACCTGGGTTTCACACATAGCAGCACTCAGTACTGCCCTTGGCCTCCTACCATCAGTCCTTTTCAGGAGAGCTAAGAATGAAGTTGGCGATTTTGTTCTTGTACAGATCTTGGTGCCCATGGTTACTAAAACCATCACTATAGCTCCCACTAGGAGACCAAAGAGTGAATGGGTGAGTTGAAGGTGTGTGTGGTGTGTGTGTAACTTTGCTTATGTCATGAACATTTGAGGTTCTATCTCTTCACAGCAGACTTAGCTTTATTGTGGGCACTACCCACATGAAACAGGAACTGGGAAGAGGTGCAGACTCTAAGCCATAGAGAACAGAGTCATAAGGAAACATTGATTTGAATACATTAAAGCTCTGAGATTATAAGTCATGTATTTTTGGGGGGGATATTCAGTGGCAGCAACTAGCTTCTCTAAAGTCGTTGCCACTGAACCCGACCCCGGATAGTCAATGCTGGAGCCGTATCCAGCCACGAGCATTAAATATCCGTATTGGCTGGATAGTGCACAGCTAACCGCGCAGTGGCAATAGCCAGCGCTGGGGTGTTCAGGGACGGCCTCGGGGGATATTCAGCAGTACTAACCATGTCGGTACCACTGAATATCCCAGTTGCTTTGATTAACGTGGTTAGCAGGTTAACATGGTTAATCATTTTGAATATTGAGCCCTTTGGTTTTATTTGAAATTGCATGTGTTTAGGACATCTGAGAATATCAGTAAAGCAGAACACCATAAGAAAACATCTTGTTCTTGGAATGGGGCTTTCTGTGGGGTTGATATTCAAAGGCACTTAACCAGTTAGCAGCACCTGATAGCTTGATAAGTGCTGGCCAGAGTTATATTCAGCAACACTATCCGGACAGTGCCATTGAATAGTTCCTCTGACCATTCAGTACAACCAGATAGTGCCAGGGCAGTCTGGGGATGGAGCTTTTCAGAGCCCAAAGTTACCTGCTATGAGAGTCATTTGAAAAGGTTTAGTCGTGGTTTGGACGTCTGCAGACATGCACGCAAACGTCCGTAACCATTCCACAAATGCCGTTCTCAGATGGCTCCAGTACAGGGATGTTCACCTAGGCACGGGGGTGTGGCAGAGGAGTGTCTGGGGAGGGGCAATGGAGTTACACATCCCCATTCGATCCCAGAAGCAGCTGAGCCGTCTGCAGGCACGTACATGTTTATTCCTGCTCAAGGCAAGAATAGGCATCAGCAAAGTATTTGTTTTCACCTTAAAACTTCTAGAGAGTGTAGAGAAGATGGAGAATTAAGTGACTAGCTTTAGATTACAAAGTCCCACACTGGGATTTGAACCCTGGCCACTCAGCTCTTAAGCCACTACTCTAATCATTATAATATTAGACATCTTGGTTCTGAAATGCTCTCCTGGGGACATCTGTATAGACATTTGATATCAGGGGCAGCCCAAAGGGGGTATGGGGCCATGTGCGGAGATTCATTGCAGGGTCTCATTTGCATAAGGGATCTCATTTGCATAAATAATTGCATAATGTTAACGTGCAGTAACTTTTAGTAAATATGCCTCTTAATGAGTGTATGGATAAAGAAAGACTACCAGATTTCTACATTACTATACTCAGTGCCAACCGCCAGGCACATTAGGAAGTACTACAAACACTGCCCATTTAGAACCCATAGCAAACCCACCATATCATAACAGCACTACCATGACTCACAAAGCACCAAACCCTACCTATCAAAAGGCAACAATGCAAATATTAAACCAATACATCTCGGAGAATACCAATACATCACCTACTGGGGAAAGAACAAGTGGTGCTGTCAAATAGAAACTACATAAACAGAATACCTCAGCTCAGTTACACATGTAGAACATAGACCATCACCAAACAAAGAATAAGAAATCACAATTTAGAAATAGAAAGACAATAATTAAACTGGAACCCCAAAAGCCAAACTTGGAATGTACAACATTGGAGAAATAAAACTATAAATTCATTTTCTCTTGTACTAAACAAAATGCAAAGATGTTAATGATGCACATTTCCCAGAGCTGATGTATTCCAGTTAAAAAAAATTTCAAAATAAAAAAGTATTTTGTTGTTTTCGTGCATTTTATTTTTCAATTGCAATTGCTCCAGTCACTTTCTTCTGGTTTCTTCATGTCTTCTGCAAACTCTCCATTGTCTGCTGTCCATTTGTCCTTTCTTCTCTCTTCTAGTTTTTTCCCATTCTCTCTCTACATCTGCTTTACCACACTGATCCTTCCCCTTTTGCTCTTTCCTCCATTTTTTTTTCCTTTTTCATCCACTCAAATTTCACTCCTCCATCCTCAATCCCCACTTACTCTCCCAATACCTGGCCAATCATAGGTTTTTCTTCCCTCCCACACAAAATATCTTTTTCCCTCTCCATCCTCACTTCCTTAGCTCCATTCCCTTCTAGTTCCAGCCCCACCCAACATCCGCTCCCTTTTAGTCCCATTCTCCCATGCCCCCGCATCAGCCCATTTCCAGTCCTATCCTAGCTCCCATCAGCCCATTTCTAGTCCTAGCTCCCACATCAGCTATTTCCAGTCTAAGTCTCCCCCCCCCCCCACTCAGCCCATTTGCAGTTCTAGCCCCCCCCCCCGCCCCCAAAGAATCTCGCCATTGTCCGAATGGCTTTAGAGGGAGCCGGAGAGGTCCCGGATCACCTCTGACAGCCGCCAAAGTGAACAGCGCTGTTTATCTTCACTTCGGCAGCTGCGTTGTAGTATAGGCAGCTGTCGCACTGAGTGCTGGGAAACAGGAAATTCCCTTTGACCTCCGGTGTGCCAGTGGCCTATACTACAACACAGCTGCCAAAGTGAAGTGTTCTTCACATATGCGGCTGTCAGAGATGAGACGGGGCCTCTCCGGCTCCCTCTAAAGCTGACCCTGCCGGTGCCAAATAGCATGTGCAGGATGTTGCTGGCGTGGGGCCCCCTGAAGTGCGGGGGCCTGTGCGAACAACATTCTCGTACAATGTACGAGCCGGCCCTGTTTGATACACGTGCATATCGGGCACTTCCACATTTCTGGAACTGTGCCTGAACTTGCATGTGCCTGCCTTTCTTTTCAGACGTTCTGGCTTTTGACATCCCAGATTGCACTTGGATGTCCCATTTGAAATTTGCCTTCACCTGGATAGCATAGGACAGAAAAAAGCTATCTATATGAACATCTGTATGGTGGCATTGAAAGCATCTGAAACTATCCAGATACTGGCCGGTGTATTTAAAAAAAAAAAGCTGATTGTCATGGTTGACATATGGGTTAATATTTTAGTAGTGCTATAGAAATGATAACAGGGCTGGCCCAGTGGCGGTATGGGGCACGCTAGGAATGCGCATGGCCAAATAAAGATTACTTAATTTTAAACAAAAGTTTTACAATGTCTGTGCATTATTTTTGTGTTTTTGCGCATATTCATCTTAATTATGTGCCACAACTTTTTTGTGCATGTAAATCAATTGTACATATGTTAATTCATGCGATTTGTGTGTGCAAAATTTTTTTAGGCGCCCAAATGAACCAAATAAACCATGGGAAATGCAGATGCCTAGGCGCTGCCATGCAGAGGGATCTGATTCTGATTTCCAGGTCAGGTTTGTCTTCCTCCCAGGTCAGCGAGGAATAGAGATACTGCAGAGGCCGCATTCATAGTCCCTTGTTAGGGGGTGGTTGTCATTGCACAGCAGTCGCCATACTTAGAGTCTTTGTTAGTCAGGTTCTGGAAGTGGTTGCATTTGTGGCCCAAGGACAAGGATTGTTGTGGCACTAATTGAACTGAATTGGGGATAGGGGATATAAAATAGGAGAAAATAATTCCGGGTAGTTGCAAATGAAGACTCATGGCTCTGTAATACAATACATACCGGTTTTGCTTAAACTTATGGTTCAAAGGAGCAGGAAGAGAGAGAGACTGGGAAATGGAAAGCCGAGTCCTATGCTTGGGTGCCTTGCCCTGATTGGGCACAATGATGCAGTATCATCTGATTCTCACAATCAGGATTTGTGGATTCTCACTAACCACATGATGACTAAATCTTCATTGCTTTGAAGGTAATGCACACCATCATTTTAGTTAAGTTGGTGTATGAAGGTAACCTTTACCCCGGGGGGAGGGGGGGGCAGTGGTTGGCAGCCAGTGAACCCTTCTGCATCACAAGAGGAATGACCTGAAAAGATAACATAACATAAGAACAAAAGAAATGACAATGGGTCAGACCAAGGTCCATCAAGCCCAGCATCCTGTTTCAAACAGTGGCCAATCCAGGTCACAAGTACCTGGCAGGTTCCATAATGCTTGTCCCGGGGTAAGCAGTGGATTTCCTGGGTCGTCTTTAATTATGGCTTATGGACCTTTCCTCCTGGAACTTTTCCAAACCTGTTTTAACTCCAATTACATTAACAGCTTTTTCTACATCCTCGTAACGAATTCCAGATTTTGATTACATGTTAAGTGAAAAAATATGTTCACGTATTAATCTTAAATGGGTTACATTGTAGCTTCATTATATGTCCCCCCTAGTTTTTCTACTTTTTGTTGGAGTAAACAACCGATCTACGTTTATCCGCTCCACTCCATTCATTAATTTGTAGACCTCTATCATATCTCCCCTCAGTCATCTCTTTTCCAAGTTGAAGAGCCCTAACCTTTCAAGCCTTTCCTCATAGGAGTATCCTTCCATCCCCTTTACCATTTTGGTGGCTCTTCTCTGTACTTTTTCTAATTCCGCTATATCCTTTTTAAGATATGGCGACCAGAATTGCACACAATATTCAAGGTGCGGTCGCACCATGGAACGATACAGGGCATCAGCTGTTGTATTGTCTGTCTTGACTAGATAGTAAGCTCTGACGAGCAGAGACGATCTTTTACATGTATCTGTGCAGCCCTGTATATGCCTTGAAACGCTATATAAATGCTGATTAGTAGTAGGGGTAGTAGTATTATAATATCTGTGGTTTTATTCCCCATTACTTTCCTTATGATTCCTAGCATTCTATTTGCTTTCCTGGCCAACGCTGCACACTGGCCAGGGGGTTTCAAGGTATTATCTACGATGACGCCTAAATCCTTTTTCTGGTTGGTGGATCCTAACGTGGAACCTTGCATCGTGTAACCTTAGTTTGGGTTGTTCATTCTGAGGTGCATAGCTTTGCACTTCGTCCACATTCAATTTCATCTGCCATTTGGGTGTTCAGTCTTCCAATTTATCAAGGTCCTCTTGCAATGTTTCACAATCCTCATGCGTGTTAAAACTTTTGAGTAATTTTGATCACTTCATTTGTTGTTCCCATTTCCAGGTAATTTATGAAATGATAAAAAGCAGCGGGCCCAACATAGATCCCTGGAGTACCCCACTATTCACCTTTCTCCATTGCGAAAATTGGCCATTTTGGAGGTGGGGGGGGGGAGGGGAAGAATTTAGGAAACTTGTGTACAGATGAAAATTCTTGTGGGGATAGGGGACTTTGAAAGGGCTCTTCCTGACTCTGGCTTTCCTGATGTTTTGCTTTGGGATGTGAGTTGCTGTGAACTGTCCTTGTTTTCCTGTGGGTGTCCTGCCTTCCTACAGCCGCTTCAAAACTTTGTGATCTCCCCCAGACATGGCCCTTGCTGTGCCTTCATCTCTCTCCAGCCCCCTCTGGCTTAGAGTCCATAATCTGTCTGTACGTATGTGTGGGAGTTTTAGAAAACTAACTGAATTTCCATAGTTTCTGAAAACTATCTGTCAACTGTCGGTGTGGAGTCTGAAAAACTTCTAAAGTTGTTAGCCTCAGTCAGGTCTTCTGAGGGGGAGGTTGCCAGAGGAATGGGAGGGGCACAGGCCTTCTGAAAGTGATGGGTGTTTTTCTTAGCAGCGTACTAAGCAGCAGTGAAAACAGGAGGGCAGATGGTGATGCTTAGGGCCATAGGGAAGGGGCATGGTAAGGTTTAAAGGCAGCATGTCACTTTAATAAATATAAAACTGTCCACTGGGTTTTCATGGCAAGATAGGTTTGGCAGTCTACTTCCATTTCTTCCATGCAGCACTTAACAACAAATATAAAACATAAAAGAAATACCCGACCCCAGAAGTTAATTTTTTTTATTAATTCTTATTTCTTAATGAGTTGCACATTGCTCACAATCGGGATTCTATATCTATTGTTGTTTCACTTGATCTTTCCGCTGCTTTCGAAGTTGTTGACCACCGCACCCTTCTTTCCCATCTTCGTTCCGCTGGTCTATCTGGCAGTTTTACACTGGTTTCACTCTTTTTTTTTTTTCTTTTCAATCGATCTTTCTCGGTTCTCTCTGGCACGGATTCCTCCCCTTCGACACCCCTTCTTTGTGGTGTTCCCCAGGGTTCCGTCTTAGCACCTCTACTGTTTAACATCTTTTTGGCCTCCCTGTCCCTACTAATCCAACAATATGGTATATCTGCATACTACTACGAAGACGATATTCTTCTCCTCTATCACTCTGATTCACTCACTCCCGATATTGGCCCACTTAACGCCTGTCTTTCTGCTGTAGCTTCCTGGTTCTCTGATAATTTTCAACACGTTAATCTCTCAAAACCTTTGGCTATTTGGTTCTCTGCTGGTAAACCTATCCCCTCTCTTGTCCCGTTTCTCTCATCTGCTCCGATTTCTATTGTCACTTCACTACGATATCTTGGTGTTACTCTTGACTCGGCCTTGACTTTTAAGAATCACATTTCTTCGATCGTCCAGCATTCTTTTTACACCCTAAGGCAGTGATGGCTAACCTTTTTGAGCCCGAGTGCCCAAACTGCCGCACAAAACCAAAGAATTTCCTCAAAGTGCCAGCACGTCAATTAAAGCCCCATTTGCATAAGGTGCTTCATTTGCATAAATATTTGCATAATGTTACTATACACTAACTTTTAGTAAACATGCCTCTTAATGAGTATATGGATAAAGAAAGACTAAAAGGTTTCTACATTACTATAATCCAGTACCAACCGCCAGGCACATTAGGAACTACTACAAACGCTGCCCATTTAGAACCCATAGCAAACCCGCCGTATCCTAACAGCACTACCAGGACTCACAAAGCACCATACTCTACCTATCAAAGGAAACACTGCAAATATTAAACCAATACATCTCAGAGAACAACAATACATGACCTACTGGGGAAAGAACAAGTGGCAATGTCAAATAGGAATTATATAAACAGAATACCTCAGCTCAGTTACACATGCAGAACAGACCATCACCAAACAAGGAATCACAATTTAGAAACAGGAAGACAATAATTAAACTGGGAACCCCAAAAGCCAAACTTGGAATATACAACAACACTGTAGAAATAAAACTATATATTAATTTCCTCTTGTACTAAACAAAGCGCAAAAATTAATGATGCACATTTCCCAGAGCTGACATATTCCAGTTAATAAATTCAAAATAAAGAGATATTTTTCTACCTTTTGTGCATTTTTTTTTCAGTTGCAATTGTTCCAGCCACTTTCTTCTGGTTTCTTCGTGTCTTCTGCTAACTCTCCATCTGCTGTCCATTTGTCCTTTCTTCTGTCATTCTCTCTCTACATCTGCTTTAACATACTAATCTTTCTCCTTTGGCTCTTTCCTCATTCCTATTTCATCTACTCAAAATTTACCCCTCCATCCTCAATCCCCACTTACTCTCCCAATACCCGGCCAATTGTAGATTTTTTATCCCTCCCACACAAAATATTTTTCCCCTCTCCATTTTACTCTCCCAGCCCCATCCCATTCTAATCCTCCCCCAACACCAGCTCCCTTCTAGTTCCAGCCTCACCCAGCATCCATTCCCTTCTAGTCCCTGCATCAGCCCATTTCCAGTCCTAGCAGCCCCCCAACCCAATACCAGTCCTATCCCCCCCTCATCAACCCACTTCCAGTCCTAACCCCCATCACCCCATTTTCAGTTTAAGCCCCCCCCTATAACCCATTACCAGTCCTAACCCCCCACTTCCAGTCAGCCCCCCATAGCCCATTGCCAGTCCTAACCCCCCCATCAGCCCACAGTCCATTACCAGTCCTAACCCCATCAGCCCACCTCAAGTCCTAACCCCTCCCCATCAGCCCATTTCTTGTCCCAGCCCCCCATAGCCCATTATCAGTCCTAAACCCCCCCATAGCCCATTACCAGTCCTAACCCCATCAGACCACCTCCAGTGTTAACCCCCCATCAGCCCATTTCCAGTCCTAACCCCACCCAACAGCCCACCTCAAGTCCTAACCCCTCCCCATCAGCCCATGAGCAGTCCTAACCCCCCCCCTAGCCCATTAGCAGTCCTAACCCCCCCTCTCTAGCCCATTAGTAGTCCTAACCCCCCCCCCATAGCCCTTTACCAGTCCTCACCCCCATCACCCCATTTCCAGACACCCCCCATCAACCCACAGCCCATTAGCAGTCCTAACCCCCCCTAGCCCATTAGCAGTCCTAACCCCCCCCTAGCCCATTAGCAGTCCTAACCACCCCTCCTCCCCCATTACCATTCCTAACCCCCCCCCCTAGCCCATTTGCAGTCCTAACCCACCCCCAGCCCATTAGCAGTCCTAACCCCCCCTAGCCCATTAGCAGTCCTAACCCCCCCAGCCCATTAGCAGTCCTAACCCCCCCCTAGCCCATTAGCAGTCCTAACCCCCCCCCATAGCCCATTACCAGTCCTAACCCCCCATCACCCCAATTCCAGACAGACCCCATCCGCCCACAGACCATTAGCAGTCCTAACCCCCCCTAGCCCATTAGCAGTCCTAACCCCCCCTCATAGCCCATTAGCAGTCCTAACCCCCCCCAGCCCATTAGCAGTCCATACCCCCCCAGCCCATTAGCAGTCCTAACCCCCCCCCCTGCCCATTAGCAGTCCTAACCCCCCATCACCCCATTTCCAGACAGCCCCCATCAGCCCACAGCCCATTAGCAGTCCTAACCCCCCCCTCCTAGCCCATTAGCAGTCCTAACCCCCCCCCCTCCTAGCCCATTAGCAGTCCAAACCCCCCCCCAGCCCATTAGCAGTCCTAACCCCCCCCCCTCCTAGCCCATTAGCAGTCCTAACCCCCCCCCCTCCTAGCCAATTAGCAGTCCTAACCCCCCCAGCCATTTATCATTCCAACCCCCCCCCCCAGCCCATTTGCAGTCCTAACACCCCCCCCCCCCCCGGCAAATTTAAAAACAGAAAAAGCGGGCTCTGGCTGCTGCCGCAGACGCGGCAGCATGCAGTGTCCCGCGGGGCCCCCTCCGCCCGCTAAGCCCCTCTGCAAGGGCTTTCAGATTCGCGAGGGAGACAGCGTCTCCCTCGCGTCTCTTGTTAAGCCCGCAGGGGCTAATGGGAAATTTCCCATCAGTCCCTCGCGTCTAAAGGGGCTGATGGGAAATTTCCCATTAACCCCTACGGGCTTAACAGAGACGCGAGGGAGACGCTGTCTCCCTCGCGAATCTGAAAGCCCTTGCAGAGGGGCTTAGCGGGCGGAGGGGGCCCCGCGGGACACTGCATGCTGCCGCGTCCGCGGCAGCAGCCAGAGCCCGCTTTTTCTTTTTTTGCGGACCTTCACGCGTGCCAGCTGTAAGGCCTTCGCGTGCCACAGCTGGCACGCGTGCCATAGGTTCGCCATCGCTGCCCTAAGGCAACTTTGTGTGGTCTTCCCCTTTCTTTCTATGTCTTCTTTAACCACATTGCTTCTCTCTCTTGTTATCTCACGTTTAGATTATTGTAACGCGTCCCTAGCTGGTCTCCGCTCTTCCCAACTGCGTAGGCTCCAACTGGTACACCACACCGTCACCCGTATTCTGACTCACGCCTCACGATTTGATCACGTCACCCCCCTTCTCATCTGTTTGCACTGGCTTCCCATTCCTTTCCGGATTCAATATAAGATTCTCATTTTCGTACACAAATCACTTCACACCGGTATTCCTCTCTACCTCTCTAATCTAGTTCATTTCCACTGTCCCCCTAGAATTCTCAGATCAATTCACACCAATCGGTTATCTCTTCCCTCCCCTTCCCAGGCCCATCTGGAGTCCACAAGCTCTTCTGCCCTTTTCTTTCTGGGTCCCCGCTTATGGAACTCTCTGCCACCTACGCTTCGTCTCGAGCTCTCTTTTTCCACCTTTAAAGCTAGACTTAAGACACATCTATTTTGCACGGCTTTTGAACTTCCTCCCCCCTCTTCCCCTCTTTCCCCTCCCCCCCCCCCCCCAGTTGATATTTAGTTCTCTATGTTTTGCTCCTGGGTTTCCTTTCTTTTCGGTAGTGCTTTTATGATTTTATTGTAAACCGCTATATGCCTATGGTTTCGGTGGTATATTAAGTTTTTAAATAAAGATAAAGATAAATATAAGGTGGTTAAAAGTCAGCGCCGACTTGCCAATGTAGATTTCTGGCGTAGTATCCTAAAATCAAAAGAGATGTTTTATGAGGTCTTGTAAAGATGCACTAAGGGAGACTCTTCCATGCTGTTGTCTGTGTCCTCTGCTGTGACCTTGGTGGGTTGGGAAGGCACAAGAGAGCAGCACTAAGCCTGTAGAGGATGCACACTTTCTTTCAGATGCTTTGGTGACAGAACATCCTAACACAATCCACTTTGAAATATATTGATTCCCAGTTTGTGTAGGCTTTTTGTTTTTCTTCAGTTTTATTCTTCAGTTTTTAGCTGTTGTGGGCTGTAGATGGAACCAGTCGTGTAAGTGAATAAAGCAGTGAAAGCCCTGTAGGTTGCCCTCAGATTTGACTCCTTGTGCTGTAACTGAATCACTCCTATCTGATTCTGCTGCCCATTTGTGATGCAGTGTTTTGGAGCAGGTTGTAGAGGGAATGGACTGGAGCAGATTAATCCCTTCCAAAGCAGCACATAACCTTGGTCTCTGGCGTGAATGATGGGGGTGAGAAGGGCTTCAGGTTTTTTGAAAGGCTTCCAGACTTCAGCTGCTGGATCTGACTTCAGCTGCCCTCATAACTCTATTGGATTGGGAAAGAAGAGTGTTGATAATTTGTAGACCATCGCTCACTCTTTATTAGATGTGTGATGTTTTTATAAAAGCTAAAAATTGGAGACCGTGGTTATAACTTACCTAATGTGTGGCTCAGGGTCACCTAGGACCTGGTGAGCCGTGAAACTGATTGAGCAAACTTCTCCCCTAGCAGCAGAGTTCTGCTCAAAATTGGCTGATGGCCCTCACCTCGGACATAGTTATCTTCTGCAGTCTTGAGAGTTTATTCTGCGAGATGCATCTGGTGAGCTCCCTGCTGCTGGGTGCTTGAAGCTGGATAATGTTTCAGGAATGCAGACTGGGAAGTGGTTTTTGCCAAATGATAGTCTGTATCATCCGCGTGTTCTGATTCATGGCCAAAGGTTCCTGGCTCACTTCCCAGGCCAAAGCGGAAATGGCCTGTGTGTACCCTTTACCCAGAATGCCCAGTTTTGGGCTCTCTGTGGCCTTCCACAGGTTTTATTATCCTTACGCTGATTGCATGAGTGGCTTAGAAGTGCTTTCAAGCTTGTGTGAACAGTGGTATTATCTTATGCTGACTTCCCCTCCCCACATGCCATACTCCGTCACGTTGAGACCCTGTATTTCCCCCTCCCCATGCTAATGCTTTCTAATAGGACCAAGGCTTAAATGTTAATATTCCTAGGCAATGACATTGGGGGAGGGGGGCTTTTTCATCACAATGATGTGTAGGTTTACATCCCGACTGAGCTGCTGGGTTTCCATAGTGCAGAGTTTGTTTGTTTTTTTATAATAAGTCCTTTCGGACAAAAATCGGTTCTCTGCCGTTCCCTAGGCTGTAAACTGTCCGCTGTGCTCTGGTGGTCCTTGAACAGTGGCCAGACTCAGCCTGGTCTCTGAAATGCCAGAGAGGAGCAGGAATGTAAGATGGGGGGGGAGGCAAAGAGAACGGAGGAGAAGCTGGTGATGGGAGAGGTGGAGTGGGAGAGGAGAGGCTCAGAGACGGGCCCTTTTTTTGCATTCGCTCAGACTCCAGAGGTCTGTTTGCTGAAACACTGGAATCCCATATCTTAAATACACAAGGCAGAAGTTATTGTGTCTTTTGTCTGTCTGCAACATCCTGTACAGCTTCCAGTATGTTCTTCAGTTTCCAGCTTCTCCTTTCCCCACACGTTTTTTACCCTTTTTATTCCTCGTTCTTGCCTCCACAGGCTGCCTCTGGTGCTGTGCCAGGATAAAGTGATTCACCTTCTTGTTTCTTGTGCGCTGTGACTGATAGATACAGCGGTATAGAAATGTTGCTAGATAAATAAACATCCCATGATGACAGGGGGCTTTGTGGAGTGTGCAATGGCTGTTTGGAGCACAGCCCTCATTTTGTGAGCACCTTAGCACTGCAGGCCTCCAGAGCGATGGGAAGGGGGTCGTTCCAGTTGAAGTAAGGACTGATGTGAGCGGGAGCCATGGAGGGATAGGCCATGTGGGTTGAAGCTGCAGCCCTGATATAAAAGCAGCCTCATGATGAGTGGCCGTCCTGTTGCCAGCAGGAAGACTCTAATGAACCACAGCCTAGAAGGTAGTCGGTCAGATGCTGCTAACTGGAAAATAAACATGTGGCAAATGAAAAGCCAGGCTTTTGATTCCTAGCCGTGAACTCAACCTAGCTACCTTTTATTTATAAAATTAAGAAACCAGTTTTACGCTTATTGGTCTGTTTTCATCTCAGAAGGTTGCAAGTTGCTTCTGCTTTGGAAGGAGCTAAGGAACCTCCGCTGTCTGCCTTGGAAGTTTGGCCCCCCCGTAAAGAATGTTGATGCTTGGAGTGCAGTTAACCCTTTCTCTGGTGGCGGTGGGAGAAAGGCCCTGGGGGCAGGGCATGTAATAATCAGAGGTAGGGCTGTGAATGCCATTAGCTTTGACTAATTATCTCTTGCCTCCTGTCATCAGTTGCTCCCCACTGACAAGCTTTGCGGAGCTTTTAATTAGCTGAATGCAGGGGTAATAAAACAGGGTTGTCCCCAATTAAAGGAGAATAAAAGAGCCTGTGGTGAATCCATTGATGTGATCACACTGCTGTACTGAGCACCTCCTGAAGGCCGCAGTGGCCAGCATCTTTACAGAGGTGGTCCAAAATCCGACTGGTGACAAGCGTATGGTCTTGGATCTGGAATAGCCTGAAATGGAGAGCACTAGAATTCATTCATTTTTGGATTTAATGTGCTCATTTTCATTAGTAGTTCAAGGCAAGTAATAGTCAGCTACAGAAGGCGTTTCCCTGTTCCTGGCTGGTTTACAATCTAAGGGCTAGATTTTACCAAAGTGCACTACCATAAATTAAGACCACTAATATGACTTATTAGTAAATGGCTTACACCACATAAAAGGGGACCATATATTAATTCAGTAGTAAATCTAGTCCTAAACTTGTGCCTGAAACAATCAAGGGTTAACTGGTTTGTTTAAGGTCACAGAAATGTGACCCTTGTTTCCCTGGTTCTCAGCATGCTGCTTTACCACTAG
Organism: Ichthyophis bannanicus; assembly: GCA_033557465.1. Taxonomy (NCBI): domain Eukaryota; kingdom Metazoa; phylum Chordata; class Amphibia; order Gymnophiona; family Ichthyophiidae; genus Ichthyophis; species Ichthyophis bannanicus. The sequence goes on along the minus strand of CM066042.1, from coordinate 117,605,481 downwards.
GCTGCTTTTTCATTTTAACCATCTCCGCACTGTGTCCTCCCACATGTATATGGATTGGATTGCAGTCTCTGTCCATAGAGGCAGTCTAGCAATTTAAACTTTATGGCTGCAGATGCGTTAGGCTGGCTTAATAAATCGTTTAGGAAACCAGCTCTTCTTCCTCTTCCTCCTCACCCACTTCCAAGTGTTTCTTCAGCCCGTAGCCGCCTGGACAATGATCTTAGGAAAAAACATCTGGCCTGTATTAGGGCCAAAAGCTAAAAGCGTGATATCGCAGCACCTCCCAGTAGCAGGAATAGCAACCTTAGTGAGCAAACTGGAAGGTCCAGGTTGATCTTTATCTGCTGTCAACCACTAGGTTCTATATAACTTGGAAATTACTAGCCTGACAGGGACTGCTGTGGCCACCTGCTTTCAAGTCCTCTAGGCTAATCTGAGCCCCCACTGGAAGGGCTGCTGTGCTGTCTGAGCAATGATGCACTTTCTTAAAGTAAAAGAGACTCATAGGACCCGATATTCAAAGGGGTTTATACAGTTGTTAGGACCAGCTAACCAGATAAACCCGCTGAGAGGTATGATCAGGGGCACTAATCGGCCTTAGCACTGTCCAGACAGCCCACAGGCAGGGCAAGGATGGTTCCAGTACTGATCTGGATAGCAGCAGTTTTCAGTCTGCTAATCGGATAAGTGCTTGCGTAAAGTTAGGTCATCTCAACATCTCCTAATGTTATGTGGTTCTGCTATCTGGAGAGCGGTTGCATATTGGCGCTGTCAGGTAGTCACGCTGGAGGATATCTGGATTTTGGCACTGACTGTGGTTTCGCTTTCACCTGTGTGGTAGTCAGGTACTTTAAAAATGCTGACACCTCAGGATGAGTATAAGAACATAAGATATGCCATACTGGGTCAGACCAAGGTCCATCAAGCCCAGTATCCTGTTTCCAACAGTGGCCAATCTAGGTCATACGTACCTAGCAGTTTCCCCAAAAGATACAGGTTCCACAATGCTTGTACTGGGTCAAGCATTGATATCCTGGGTTCCTTCTTAATAATGGTTTATGGACCTTTCCTCCAGGAACTTGTCCAAACCTTTTTTAAACCCAGCTACACTAACGGCCTTTACTACATCCTCCGGTAACAAATTCCAGAGTTTGATTACACGTTGAGTGAAAAAATATTTTCTTTTATTAGTCTTAAATAGTTTACCCTGTAGCTTCATTGCATGTCCCCTAGTCTTTCTATATTCTGATAACGTAAACAATCGATCTACGTTTACCCGTTCCACTCCATTCATTAATTTATAGACCTCTATCATATCTCCCCTCAGCTGTCTCTTTTCCAGGTTGAAGAGCCCTAACCTTTTTAGCCTTTCTTCATAGGAGTATCCTTCCATCCCCTTTACCATTTTGGTGGCTCTTCTCTGAACCTTTTCTAATAACGCTATATCCTTTTTAAGATACGGCGGCCAGAATTGCACACAATATTCAAGGTGTGGTCTCACCATGGAACGATGTAGAGGCATTATAATATATTTTGTTTTATTTTCCATTCCTTTCCTTATCATACCTAGCATTCTATTTGCTCTCTTGGCTGCCACTGCACACTGGGCCGGGGATTTTAACATATCCACAATGATGCCTAAATCTTTTTCCTGGGTGGTGGTTCCTAATATGGAACCTTGCATCGTGTAACCATAGTTTGGGTTGTTATTCCCTAGGTGCATAACTTTGCACTTGTCCACATTAAATTTCATCTGCCATTTTGATGCCCAGTCTTCCAATTTATCAAGATCCTCTTGCAATTTTCCACAATCCTCTTGGGTTTTAACAACTTTAAATAGTTTTGTGTCATCTGCAAATTTGATAACCTCACTCATTGTTCCACTTTCCAGGTCATTTATGAATATGTCAAAAAGCAGCGGACTCGGCACAGATCCCTGGGGTACACCACTATTCACCTTTCTCCATTGGGAAAATTGGCTATTTAGCCCTACCCTCTGCTTTCTATCTTTTAACCCGTTCCTGATCCACAGTAGTACACTGCCTCCTATCCCATGACTCTTTAGTTTTGCCAAAAGTCTCTGATGAGGGACCTTGTCAAAGGCTTTCTGAAAGTCCAGATACACTATATCAACCAACTCACCTTTGTGCACCTGTTTATTCACACCTTCAAAAAAACATAACAGATAAGTAAGACAAGATCTTCCTTGTCTAAAGCCATGTTGGCTGTCTCCCATTATGCCGTGACTATCTACATGCTGAGTAATTTTATTCTTTGATGGTTTCTACCATTTTTCCCGGTACTGACGTGAGGCTCACCGGTCTGTAGTTTCCCGGATCACAGGCTCACTTCTTGTAAGAAGGGAGAGAACATTCTGGATTTACCAGGTACAGCATCCATCGGAAAGTCACCCTGAGGCTGAAGAGATACAGAGCTTGAGAATGTTACTTCATGTGGCACCAGCTTCAGAACAGACGTTTACTGATGCCTGTGTGCACTGATATGTCTGGTTCATGTTATACCAGCCTGTCGATCTGTAGGCAACTACCATCTTGCTTAGGCTAGTACAGGAAGAAAGGAGGGTATTTTGCGGATAGGCATCCAGCTGACATGCCACACTGGTGATTTCCTTGAACCAATTTCCTTAGGACAAAGGTTGCAGGCAATTTTGTCAGTCGGCTTGTTAAACAGACATTTTCACAGCATCAAACAAAAGTTGTTGTTTGTTTTCTTATTGCTGCCATGTGCGTTATATGATCAGCTGTCAGAAAGCGAAGGCGGCATCGTGCTGGGTTCCTTCGAGGCTTTGCTTCTTGTCTGCCTTCTGTCTTCTGCCCTTAAGTACAGGGCTCAAGTCATGTGCGGTATCTTTCTGTAATTTTAATCTCAGCCCTGTGATGTGCTCTCTGGGACTCCCTTGGGTTGAGTTTTCTAACACCTGTTTGTAGTAAGCTTTGATTATTACTTTATTGACAGACTTATCCCAGAGTGTGGAAACTAGGCATAGCATTCCTCGCTCACTATACTGTATCTCAAAGAGCCTTGCAAGTGCAGACATTTAAAGTATAATCGCCTCTGAGGAAGAATTAGGATTGCAGTTATTAACCCTACAGAAGCAGAGAGCATGAAGCACAGTGGAGTTGAAAGATCGTTCTCAGAATCCTAGAGCAGGGCAGTCTGCCATAATGGGGACTATACATTGGGTTCTCTGAGCCAAGAGGCTCTCTGTGATCCCGTTTGCTGGAAAGGAAGTGGAGTGGAGGAACATCAGTATGAACAGGGAAGTCCAAGTGAACCATAAAATAGCAGAGGTGCATGCAAGCAAATGCAGATTCCTGTAAGTCTGCAGCCAGCTGGGGCACAACTTGGCACCCCCTTCCCAGCCAATGGCCATGGACCCATTTCTTTCATGGTGGAGCTGGAGGTGCTCATGCTGTGGAGGCAGCACTGCAAAAAATTAATTGTAAGGAAGAAAACCAGCCTGGTGCACTGGCCACTCTTTTGTCCTGAGAAGTCTTCTCCATCTGGATTCATGTGCCATTTATGTGGGGACTGTATCCTGTGGTGAAGTGGAGGAGTAGTCTACTGGTGACCAAGAGACAAGAGTTTGATTCCCACTGGCACACCCTGTGGCCTCGGGCAAGTCACTCTGCCCTCTATTGCCTTGGAAGAAAGGCCTGGCAATCTACTTTCTGTTACACCTTTTCAAGAAAACCCAGGGGCTGCTGGGTCAGCATTGACTCGATGGCACACATTATTGCATCCTACAGAGGTGTCGAACACTCTCCACCCCCCGCTCGCCCACACACCCCTCTCCTATGGTTGAAGCCTTGGTGATTACTGCTACTGCACACGTTTCATACTTGTGTTTATGCACCACTTTTTCGGTCCGAGATCTAGTTTGTTTCTTTGCACTGAAAATTCAGGAGGAGCAAGTTACTGCCCTACCGTTACCAGTTCTAAAGTACTGCTGGACACATGCAATGCTGGATAGTAAGAGACAAACCTGCAACAAGAGTCTATGGGAAATTGATTTCTTATAGTGAAATGGTGAAGATTTGAAAGATTTTGTCTTTTATATCCTTCCCTCGAGCATTACTTTGCAGGGGATTTCTATGCTGTACCCTTTAAATTAATGATGGAGGCACCTGTTCTGCTAACTGAGGTGCTGTGGAAGTTTCAAATGAGACCCAGCCTATAGAATACAGCTGTAGAGCTTGCAGAAAAAGTAAACCTCTGGAATGAATGAAGGCTGGGACCTGAAGGCGGTGGGATTCCAGCGTTATTGTATGGTGAGGGCTAGGCTTCATAGGCCTACTTGAACTCTGCGGAACTTCTCTCGTCTTGGCAATATTTCTTCCCCTATTGCTTTAGAGAAAGCAATGGCCCATCATCTAAAATATAGAAATGTTATCATTAAATAGTTTTATCCTGAAGAAAATGTCCGGAAAATTAAGTTCAATTAAACGAGGCTTCGTCTATTTGTGAAATGTTTATTATATCCCCATTAATCTAATGATACTTGTAGTCATTTTAATGACATACCACTAGCCTTCCTCCTAGCCCTCTCTCTTCCTTTATTAAAGAGACAAGATCCTTTTCTGAGCTGTCAGGAGCTCTAAACACTGCTTTAAATCCCCGGGGGCACTTTTAGGTGATCTGATGAGTAAAAAAAATTAAAATAAATGGACTGTGTCATTCAAGTTAAGTAGGTGTTGGAGAACCAGCTTTGTGGAGCTCTGCTAGCCTGTGCCTCTCCTATAGGGCTACTTCCAGTCTATTCCATTACATGGAATTACACTAAATTAAGGGTTCTCAACCCACTCCTCGGGACACACCTAGCCAGTCAGGTTTTAAGGATAAACACAATGAATATGCATGAGATAAAGATTTGCATACAATGGAGGCAGTGGATGTAGTCTCTATCGTGCATATTTGTTGTTGTTGTCCTGAAAACCTGACTGGGGTAGGTGTGTCCCGAGTGCAAGGTTCTCATCCCAGTCCCAAGCTAAGTCTGAGGGGCAGAGTGAGGTGCTGTTCTGATTTTAAGTACATTTATTTATTTATATTCTCTTATATACTGTGCTATTCTGCATCAGTGCAGTTTACATTGAACAAACTGAAATTACATTGAACAGGGCATTATAACGGAGAGAACTATTTTACAGGGAACATGGGCTATGGAGGGTTAAGTGGCTTGCCCAAGACCACAAGGAGCGCCTGTGGGACTAGAAACCCCAGTCCTTCTGGCCCAAGGTTGCTATCCTCTAGTGGGATTTGAACCCCCGACCTTCCAGCCTGAAGTACCTTGCCCCAACCACTAGGCTACTCCTCCACTCTCCTTCATCTTCAAAACATCCAGCCTTTGTGTTTATTGAAATACATTTACGATTACTAGCCTTGGAAGTCTCCACCAAATTTGTTCTTTATTTTGATGTTGACCAAATTTCAATCTACTGTAACAATACAATCCGTTCTATTGGAATTAATAAATTTTGTTCACCCCAGTTTGTGATGTGCTGTATGTACTATAATTTTATCATCTTCATGCCACACTGTTAATGCGCCCGTATAAACAGTGCTGTATTACTGATAACGGTTCGAAAGGCAGAGCTGTCTCAGCATTACTTCTCTCTCTATGTTCTATATCAGGACTAAAAACAATTCGTCCACTAATCTGTTAGATTGTTCTATTTTGATAAATTCATCCAGTGCTCAGCTGGTAAGTTCAGTTCTGTGCATTCAAACTATTACAACGTCCCACAGCCATTGTCTATTGCATCCTTCTAGATATATGTGTATATATGTAATATATAATCTCATGATATTGTTAGACTAATCAGTTGTCACTTTATGAAAACATCATTCGTTCAACTGTTGAATTCAGACCATTTGGATGTAAGGTATTCAAGAGGATCATTCTGTCTCAATCACCTCTCCCCTCTCCCCATTATAATGGGGCATGATCAATAATGCACCATGATCTATGCTATGTTGTACCCTAGGTGTCAGTCTTGTATAGGCTGTGACCCTAGAGCAGTGTTCCGTAAATCTGACCTTAACAGATCTTTTGATCTGCCCCAAATGCATAAGCTCCCCATGGGCATATTATTAAATAAATTACAGTCCATATGATATTTAGCGCTATGCTGAACCTTTCTGGTAGAGAGAACAGCCAGGTAAATCCTGTTAATGACGGTTCATGAGATTTGCATTGACCACGTTTTAAAATGACACGGATCCTCAACTGGATCCAGTTGTGCAGCAGAGCTGATTTAACTGCCATATCCATGATGATTTGAAATTAATAGATTTTTTTGAAAACAAGAATTTATACTCAATATGTGCCAATGTTGGCAAACAAGCTTCTAAACCATTTAGCTTTAGTCTAGTAGGGCAATACACACATAGTCTATCTTCTGGTTCCTTGTTCTGTGGTTGTAATAACCATTGCCTATGGGGTCTATTCCATCCCCACTATCCGCCCCCCTTCTGCCCCCATCAAAAGCCTTCCCATACGAACAAGGCATTTGTACGGGGAGGCTTAGATGGGGCGGGAGGGGGCGTTCCGGAGGTGGAGCGAGGGCAGGCCATGAACACTCCATGACCCTGGAAGTACAGGGTGAATTCTGAAGTCGGCCCTGTACCTCCAGAGTCAACAAACTGGATGTGGGACTTATTCCACCTCGGAGGTGGACTAGGTCCCCCTGGATGTCAGGGGACAACAGGCCCAGGTGGCATCGGAAAGGTGAGGAGTGCAAGGGGTTCCCCACAGCCCAACCCTGGCCATGGAAGGCCAGATCGGGGGTCAAGCTGTGGGGAAAGAAGATTGTAGTTGGCAGCTGGGGATCATAGCTCCTGAATGGAGCCATGGTGCCATTGCATTGGGACACCATGGCACTGTGACTCCATTCAGGAGCCTCACTGAGGTAGCTGGGCAGATGGCTGTACGTGCAGGCTGATAGGAATCGGGTTCTGGCCTGCACATACAGGCCCTAGACTCGATTCTGATCCCACAAGGCAATTCTAGCCCCTGCAGGATCAGAATCTGGTCTATCCCTGAGCATCCCGATTCCGATTGGACGCACAGGGACCTGGACGCACACATTGGAATGTGCTTCTATGTGCACATAAAGCACATTTATATGCTTGGTGATTACATCTATAAGATATCCTCTCCATTGGAATCTGTGTTTCAAATCAATGGTTTTCATTTAACAATCCTCTAAAGAGGAAACAATTCTGTGTAGTTTAAGAAATTGGCTGTATGACCATTCCTTTTTAAGACTATGGGGATGATAGCTGTGAAAGGGCAACAAATTTTCTTTCTACTGGTTTCCTGTATAATGTAGTTGTAATCTTCCCCTGGGCATTTACTCAGTTGGACATCCAAAAACTCAATTATGTCTATGCGTGCAGTCATTTGAATTGCAAGTTTGTAGTGCATTGACCCTTAACTCAAATTGATCCAATCCTTTCTTATTGCCTATCCATATGAAAAAAATACCGTCCAAATAGTCTTTCCACATGACCATCTGGGAATACCATGATGATGAATAGATATGGGTTTCTTTAAACCATGCCCTGTATAAAGTGATTTGATGTAGCTACAGAAGTTCTCATAGCCACTCCAAATTTCTTAAAATAAAATGAACCATTGTACCAAAAATCATTTTGGATAAGTACTAGTTCCATCATGGAGACAATGAACGATTTGGGAAGCCTTGAAGAAATACTGATTTTAAATTCATTTCTTGAATGATACATATGGCCACTGCCTGGTCAATATTTATTAGTGTATAATTATACTATGTCTAATGTAAACAACCAACTATTTTGTGGTAAATCGCCTATCTGTTGGAGGTTACTTAAAAAGCAGTAATGTCCCTAGCAAGATTTAACCTGTTTAGCCACTAAACTTAAAAATAAACTGAAACTTAGACAGTGGTTCCAGTGCTGAATCTCTCCCCAAGACTGTCGGTCTTCCAAGTGGGCTTGTCATTGATTTATGTATTTTTGGAATTAGATAACTGGAATTGTTTGATGTTGATTAATAAGAAATTCCATGTCTGTGTGTAAACCAACCCGATTGAAAAGCTGTGGTAACTAATGTTTTGATGGCGAACAGCAGTGGATATTTAAATGAAATAATTTATGCTCAAAGGCTTGTACGCAACAGGTGAATGGATGACATTTTTTATGAATTCAACTGATTGGTCTAGCAATATCATGTGATATAAATATAGAAGGAAGTAACAGACAATGATTGTGGGGCACTGTATGAGATTGAATTCATGAAGGTGAATTTACCAGCAGAGAATTGGAGATTGGATGCACAGAGGCAAACTTACTAGCAGAGCATCGGATTAGTTTATCAAAATGTGATAATCTAATGGATAAATGGACAAATTGTTTTATATCATGATGCAGAACTGAAAAAGAGGAGTAAAAGTTTGAAATGCAGAGTTGTCTCAGCATTGACAGTAATACGCCATTTTTGTATGGGCACATAACTGCAGATTGGATTTGATAAAGGTATAGCAGGTATGGAATAGCACAGTACAAATTGGGGTGCATTAAATGTTATGAATTCCAGTACAAAGGACTGTATAAATAAAGCTTTAAGCATTGTTGCAGTTGATTTAAATTTGGTCTGACATAAAAATAAGAACAATTTGATGGCAATTTCCAAGATTAGTAATCTTAAATGTTTCTCAATAAGCACGAGGGCTCGATGTTTTGAAGATGGTTTTATTAGTTGACCCACATTGAAGACTGTGCATATTTTAGGTATATGATGTTGATTCTGTTGTCAGGCAGTGAGAATGTCTGGTGAGTCTTTGTACAGGTTAAAGCAAGAATTGGAAATGGTTTAGAAAACTTGACAGAAGAGGTCTTCGCTCTTGCATCTTGCATCTTGCGGAAGAATTGAAGGAAATATTGATACATCGGGAAGATGTATTACAACTATTAGATAAACTGAAGAGTAGCAAATCACTTGGGCCGGATGGTATACACCCAAGGGTGTTGAAAGAACTGAAATACGAGATTGCAGACCTGCTATTAGTAATCTGTGAACTATCATTAAAATCATCTCTAATACCTGAAGATTGGAGGATCGCCAATGTAACACCAATTTTTAAAAAGGGTTCCAGGGGTGATCTGGGAAACTACAGACCGGTGAGCCTGACATCAGTACCGGGAAAAATGGTAGAAACCATCATAAAGAATAAAATTACTCAGCATGTAGATAGTCATGACCTAATGGGAGACAGCCAACATGACTTTAGACAAGGAAGTTCTTGTCTTACTAATCTGTTATGTTTTTTTGAAGGAGTGAATAATCAGGTGGACAAAGGTGAGTCGGTTGATATAGTGTATCTGGACTTTCAGAAAACCTTTGACAAGGTCCCTCATCAGAGACTTTTGGCAAAACTAAAGAGTCATGGGATAGGAGGCAGTGTACTATTGTGGATCAGGAACTGGTTAAAAGATAGAAAGCAGAGGGTAGGGCTAAATGGCCAATTTTCCCAATGGAGAAAGGTGAATAGTGGTGTACCCCAGGGATCTGTGCTGTGTCCGCTGCTTTTTGACATATTCATAAATGACCTGGAAAGTGGAATAACGAGTGAGGTTATCAAATTTGCAGATGACACAAAACTATTTAAAGTTGTTAAAACCCAAGAGGATAGTGGAAAATTGCAAGAGGATCTTGATAAATTGGAAGACTGGGCATCAAAATGGCAGATGAAATTTAATGTGGACAAGTGCAAAGTTATGCACCTAGGGAATAACAACCCAAACTATGGTTACACGATGCAAGGTTCCACATTAGGAACCACCACCCAGGAAAAAGATTTAGGCGTCATTGTGGATACCATGTTAAAACCCTCGGCCCAGTGTGCAGCGGCAGCCAAGAGAGCAAATAGAATGCTAGGTATGATAAGGAAAGGAATGGAAAATAAAACAAAAGATATTATAATGCCTCTATATCGTTCCATGGTGAGACCGCACCTTGAATATTGTGTGCAATTCTGGTCGCCGTATCTTAAAAAGGATATAGCGATTTTAGAAAAGGTTTAGAGAAGAGCCACCAAAATGGTAAAGGGGATGGAAGGATACTCCTATGAAGAAAGGCTAAAAAGGTTAGGGCTCTTTAATCTGGAAAAGAGACGGCTGAGGGGAGATATGATAGAAGTCTGTAAATTAATGAACGGAGTGGAACGGGTAAACGTAGATCGATTGTTTACCTTATCAGAATATAGAAAGACTGGGGGACATGCAATGAAGCTACAGGGTAAACTATTTAAGACTAATAAAAGAAAATATGTTTTCACTCAACGTGTAATCAAACTCTGGAATTTGTTACCGGAGGATGTAGTAAAGGCTGTTAGTGTAGCTGGGTTTAAAAAAGGTTTGGACAAGTTCCTGGAGGAAAGGTCCATAAACCATTATTAAGAAGGGACCCAGGATATCAATGCTTGACCCAGTACAAGCATTGTGGAACCTGTGACTTTTGGGGAGACTGCTAGGTACTTATGATCTAGATTGGTCACTGTTGGAAACAGGATACTGGGCTTGATGGACCTTGGTCTGACCCAGTATGGCATATCTTATGTTCTTATGTCTGCTGAAGGAACAGTCTGAAATCCGAGCCGCAGTGTCTGAGGAAGAGAAATGATGCCAGCATCGCTGCAGAGAATTTTTGCAGAACTGTGTCTGCTCTCACTGTCCACTTGTTCTTGGTCTCATGCCAGCATAACCCTTTTAGGAAATTAAATTGCATTTCATTAGCAACACAAGCCAACTTCACATTTCCTCCCCCATCCTTCCCACTCCCTGCAGAACCATTTTAGAGAATAGAAGACTGCGGAATTTATTAGATTAATATGATCCCAAACCTCTACCTAGCATATTGCATTTGTATGCTGAGGCTGGAAGCTTAAGTTCTGAGACTGTCTGTTTCACTCTGTATCATGTTTTTTAAGCCCCAGTGTAGGCCTCTGAGAAGTGATGGTACTCTCAGTGTGATAGGTGCCAGCAGGGACATGATGTGGCCTTTCTCCTCTTTCCCCTCCTCCCCCAACACCACCCTATTCATATCCAGAAAAGGGGCCATTTTATCAAGCATTTTTCATGGATAAAGCAGGTTTTACAATTTTAAAATGGCTCTTATAAAATCACACATGAACATAACATAAAAGCATAGGAAATGCCATACTGGGTCAGACCAAGATCCATCAAGACCAGTATCCTGTTTTCATCAATGGCCAATTCAAGTTACAGGTATCTGTCAGGTTCCCCAAAAAGTGCACCGATTCCATGATTCTAATCCTGGGGTAAGCAATGGATTTCACTGGTCCTCCTTAATAATGGTTTATGGACTTTTTATCTAGGAACTTGTCCAAACCTATTTTAAACCCAGCTAGATTAACAGCTTTTACCAAATCCTATGGTAACGAACTCCAGAGTTCGATTACATGTTGAGTGAAAAAATATTTTCTCTCATTAGTCTTAAATGGGTTACATTGTAGATTCATTGTGTGTCCCCTAGTTTTACTACTTTTGGATGTTGTAAAGAACTGATCTACGTTTATCCATTCCATTCTTTAATTTATAGTCCTCTATCATATTACCCATAGCGGCTGATATTGTATCGAGACAACACTTAACAACAACAACAATCGTATCACCCCTCAACTGTCTAACCTTTTAAGCCTGTCCTCATAGGGTTATCCTTCCATCCCTGTACCTTTTCTAATTCTGCTATATCCTTTTTAAGATATGTCGACCAGAATTGCACACAGTATTCAAGGTGCAGTCACACCATGGAACAATACAGAGGCATTATAATATCCTTTGTTTTATTTTCCATTCCTTTCTTTGGTTCCTAGCATTCTATTTGCTTTCTTGTCCAACGCTGCACATTGGGCAGAGAGTTTCAATGTATTGTCCATGATGACGCCTATATCCTTTTCCTGGGTTTTGGTTCCTAATGTGGAACCTTTCATTGTGTAACTGTAGTTTGGGTTGTTCTTCCCTAAATGCATAACTTTACACTTGTTCACGTTAAATTTCATCTGCTATTTGGACATCCGGTCTTACAATTTATCAAGGTCCTCTTGCAATTTCTCACAATCCTCTTGGGATTTGACAACTTTGAATAATTTAGTGTGATCTGAAAATTTGATCATCTCACTCATTATTCCCATTTTCCAAGTCATTTATGAATATATTAAAAAGCAGCGGACCCAGCACAGATCCCTGGGGTACTCTACTATTCACCTTTCTCCATTGAAAAAATAGGCCATTCAGCCTACTCTCTGCTTTCTATCTTTTAACCCCTTCCTGATCCACAATAGTACACTGTCTCCTATCCTATGACATTCTAATTTTACCAAGAGTCTCTCATGAGGGTCATTGTCAAAGGCTTTCTGAAAATTCAGATATACTTTATCAACCGGTTCAGCTTTATCTACCTATGTATTCACACCTTAAAAAAAAACAGATTAGACCTTCCTAGGCTAAATCCATGTTGGCTTTCTCTCATTAAATCATAACTATCTACATGTTCAGTAATTTTATTCTTTATAATGGTTTCTACCATTTTCCCCTGGTACTGTTATCAGGCTCACCAGTCTGTAGTTTTCCGGATCACCCCTGGAACCCTTTTTAAAAATTGGTGTTACATTGGCCATTCTCCAGTCTTCAGGTACTACAGATAATTAATTTAATGATAGTTTACAGATTACTAATAGTAGGTCTGCAGTCTCTTATTTCAGTTCTTTCAGCACCCTGGGATTTATGCCATCCAGTCCAGGTGATTTGGTTCTCTTTAGTTTATCAAAACGTTGTAATGCATCTCCCCAGTTTGATATTTGTTTCAATACTTCTGATACATCACTTTTAAATACCATTTCAGGCATGGGTAACTTCCATACATCTTCCGTAAAAACCAAAACAAAGAATTCAATCAGTCTCTCTGCTATGGTCTTGTCCTTTAGCACTCCTTTTATCCCTCTATTATCTAATGGTCCAACTGACTCTCTCACAGGTTTTCTTCTACGGATGTACTTGAAAAATATTTTATTCTATGTTTTTTGCTTCCACAGCAAGCTTCTTTTCAAATTCTCTCTTTCCCTGCCTTATGATATGATGTTTATTGTTTTCATCATTTGACTCCTAATCCCATTTCCTGAAAAATGCTGTTTTGGCTACAACAGCCTCTTTGACCTCACCTTTAAACTATGCTGGCAGTTTTTTGGCTTTCCTTTCACCTTTCTTAAAGTGTGGAATACATCTGGTCTGGGCTTCCAAGACTGTATTTTTAAACACCCATGCTTGATATAAACCTTTAACCTTTTCATCTGCTCCTCACATCCACCAGCCACCCAGTTATCTACATGCCTAATGATTGTATCGCCAACTATAACAGCCACCCTAATCCTTCCCTCATGGGAAGATGGCCCTGGAGATACATCCTTGGTGTGAGAGGGTTTTACATTACCTGGAGGACAAGTCCTAGCTACAGGATTACTTTCTGCCACAGCAATGTGATGGTCTCCTTTCACATGACCTCTCTCCTCCATGGCAACAGAGAGGCTGCCAGACTGGAGATGGGACTTCAGTATGATGTTCCTGTAGGTCTCGTCTATATACCTCACTGTCTTCCTTAGCTCCTCCAAGTCTGCTACTTTAGCCTCCAGAGATTGCACTCATTCCCTGAAGCAAAGAACTCCTTGCACATAGTGTACACATAAGACCTCTCATCATCTGGGAGAAAAACATACATATGACACTGAATGCATAAGACTGGATAGCCCCTATCTCATTGCTGGACTGCTGTCTGTATCTTAATTTTAAGGATTTGTTTAGATATTTGTTGTTTACTGAAAATTACTAGAGATACAACTATGCCTAATAGGTTTAAGGGACTTTGTTCACCTCAAGCTTAATTTCAGGGCCTTAATTAATTAATCTATTCCTGATGAGGATAACCATCCAAACCTGAAAGTGAATTTGACCAATTCTTACCCTTTAATAGATTTAAGAGCCTTTCGGTTCTGTATTTTCAAATTACTTCTCCTAACCTTTAAATGCAATCACTCTATGGTCCTTCATTATCTTTCCTCCCTCCTCTCTCCCTAATCCCCCCCCCTCGTGAATTCCAATCCTCCTCTGATCTCCTTCTCTCTATACCCTTCTCCTCTAATGCTAACTCCAGATTTCAATCCTTTCACATTGCTGCTTCTTATGCCTGGAATAAGCTTCCCCTATCTCTACATCAAGTCTCTTCTCTCTCCTTTTTCAAATCTTTGCTAAAAACGTTCTCTTTGAGACCACTTTCGGACTATGATCTTTGTTTTCCTTGTGTCTCCTCTTCCCTTTGTATTGTCACATTTGTCTTTTAAATTGTGAGCTATTTGAGCAGGGACTGTCTTTCTTTGTTTGTACAGTGATGTGTATGCCTTGTAGCACTTAATAAATGAATAATAATAATAATAGTTATGCCTAGAGTGGGTGAGAGGAAAAGAAACACTAAGTAAAAGCTGGCTTGCTACGCAGTGCTCTGACTAGTTTTATAAAACACAGAACTTTAAAACAGACACCGATTTTAAAAGTTTAAACCCAAAGAATTCCCTTTAACCCAAGAGTCTGAGAAAATCCCAGCAGATAAATACAATTGCAGAATCGTTCCCAGCAAGAACAGCTCCTCTCGGTAGTCCTTCAGACTGAAAATCATTCAGCTCTGGTTGACCTATTTATATCTTTGCCTCTAAGGTAATCTCTTTTCAAATTCCTTGGTGATTCACACTGCATTTAGTTTGATAAAGGGAGCCTTTCAGATTGACCTTTTGGATCTGTCTCTTGGCTATAACACCTATTTAAACAATTTCATGGCCTTCCTACCTTCTAACTGGAAGGCCTCTTTATGAAGGTTTTCTCTAGAAAACAATTTATCTCTTTGTACTTAAAGAATATTTACCCTTTTCTACTTTCTTTCTTCCCGTCTGAACAGCACCATTGGATGACATTACCAGGTGTGGCTGGTGCATTCTGCTTATCCAAGGAGTTAATGCCTTAACACACAGTTCCATGACTGACTGACTTTTAGAGCTTGTTTTAAGTAAAAGCTGGCTTGCTACTCACAGTGCCCTGACTGGCTTTATAAAACAGAGATTTTATCAGTTTAAACCCAAAGAATTCCCTTTAACCCAAGAGTCTGAGAAAATCCCAGCAGAATCCTTCCCAGCAACTCCTCTCAGTAGTCCATCAGACATGGGTATAAGCGCATAAAAAGTAGGCACACCTAAAAATGACTACTTTTATGCCGATCATGCATAGGTGTTCCCAGGAATAGGGCAGGATTGATTCTTTAGAAGGCCCATGGCAAATAAGTGTGTTGGGTTTCTCATCAGAATATAAACACGTTTAGAAATTCCCACAAATGAGATACCTTGTGGTTTGGACTTTAGAGGGAAATCATTCAAGGAGAAAACAGGTAAGAAGAGCTGCTCACTGATTCCTTCTGTTGACTGGAGGACATTGTAAATAAAAGATAGACCTCTGTGGGCAGTTGTGGCTCTGTTCCTTCCTTGCCCACCTACTCTTTCTGCCAGCGGCTACATAGCAACAATTTGCCTTTGGAACCATTCAATTAACACATCTGAGAGAACCCCTCCTAAACATCTAACCCTTAGGCATATGCTGAGTTTGCCCATCCTTTAATCTTGAGTTAGGGCAGGGATGGGGTTAAGATGTACGTGCATATTTTATAAAATATGTGTTTACATTCATAGAGTGCCCACATCAGTTTATATTTTCTTTGGTATAATAAGCTTTGGGTGTCTATTTTATAAAGGCATATAGGTGCCTAGGGTCACATGAATGGGAAAGCTGGACAGTGAAGAGGAAAGGAAGAAAATCAATGCCTTCGGATTATGGTGCTGGTGAAGGTTACTCTGTATCCCATGGACTTCCTAAAGAACAAATCAATCAGTACCAGAGAAGATCAAACCTGAGCTTTCCTTAAAAGTTCAAAGGACAAAATTTTGACTTTTATACTTTGGACACATCATGCGAAAATGATCATTAGAGAGACATCATGCTTGGCAAGGTTGAAGTCCGTGCAAAAGAGGAAGGCCAGCAGTGCCATGGACCAATACAATGACAGCAACTATGGATACCACCCCATAAACAATTAACTGCCTGAAGACCAAACACGGTTTAGGACACCATGAACTGACATTGAGTCACCAACATTTAACACAACATAGATGTCTGTGTTGCTATTATAAAATAAGACACATAGGTGTCCTCTTATAAAATTAGACCCAAAATGTGTAGGTTAGAATCAGCTTCCTAATATGTGCAGCTCACTCTGAGATCACGTGCCTTACAAGGACCATAAATCTGTTTTATTCCATAGGGAAAGCTGAAAGGGACCAGTACATAGGCAGGACATTGGACTAAGCTCATGCAGTCATAGCTCTCTTATAAGAACTGGTCTTGTCCCAGCAAAGCTTAGGGGTATTCATTCCTGGGAATTTTATCTTAGTATCACCAAAGTGTTAGACAACATTCCCTCGAAACTGCACAGGCCTCCTTCACCTGCTTTGCTAATGGTGGGGTAGATGCTGTGATATTGCATTTTTGGTCACAAGGAGCAGGCATCGTCAATAGTAACGTCAGACTATAATACCTATATTTGTCCATGTAAACCCTGGGCAGTGTGAACATGCAGCTACCTAGTGAAGTAGGAACTGGGAATGTCCAAATTCCCAGGCTGCTGCCCATCAAATCTTTAAAGGCAGAAGCTGCTGAGACAGCACTAGCTAGAGAGAGGCGAGGTTTGGACAGGAGAGCTGAATTATGTGAGAGGAGGTGGGTGGAATGGGGTGTCAGAGGTTAATGGTGGGGGCATATAGGAGGGGGGAGGAATGTTTGATGTGGGTGGTGCCTTTGAAGACCAAGATGTATTAGCAAGACCAGGGAGGGAGGGGAAAGAGTAGGGACTTAGAAATGTTAAAAATTCAGGACAGTCAAGTGTGATTTGTCATGCATGAGACGCTGGAAAAGATGGAAAATGAATTTTAATGAAATCTTGAAAGACCTTTTTAATTTTCATGTTAAAGTTTTATTATTTAAGAGTATCAGGAAGCCAATTCCAAGTGATGCAGAAATTGATGAAAAGATCAAATGCCTTCACTCTTCTTTTGGTTCATGTTTAAAAAGATAAATGTGCATTTTTGTTACAGTAAAACCAGGAGAGTGAGAAAAGAAGTCAATCTATGAGTTAGGAAGAAGGAGGCAAAGGGGAGAGATGTGGATTGGGTTGTGTGGAGATGGAGCCCATCTCTGCCCATCTCTACCATGCACCATCTAAGTTCTGATCATCTTGCTACAGAAAAGAATAGATGGAGTGCATGAAACCACTTTAGTGAAATAAGTAATGCCCCAGACATCATAAAGTCAATTGCCCTCCTTCCTCAATGACCTTTCAGTTTAATGAAGTCTTTATGTACATGTAAAAGTGCCCATCCCCCATTCCACATTGTGAAAGTGTGTATTTCAGGGATGGCGCAGCCCAATAGGTGACTAGACAGTTGCCTAAGGTGCAAATGTTCCCAGGGCAGCCCACTACCACCGCTGTTGACACACTCTGGGACCTGCAGCAGCAGCCAATGCCATTTAAGAATATAAGATATGCCATACTGGGTCAGACCAAGGTCCATCAAGCCCAGTATCCTGTTTCCAACAGTGGCCAATCTAGGTCATACGTACCTAGCAGTTTCCCCAAAAGACGCAATGCAGCGCTTATCCAAATTCTCCATTGCTGCATTGCCGTTCCTGCCCTCTTTGATTTGTTTGCATAGGGGCAGCAATGTTGGCAGGAGTGGAAGCAAGCGGAGGGGGGAGTGGTAGTACTGAAGACTCGTCTAGGATGCTTCATATCCTTGCACCGGCCCTGGGCAGTTTGCACACAATAATATCTGTTCATAAAATACTGAGTGGTGTAAAAGTAGCTGCTTTGGCATGAAGGCGTGTATGTAGCTGGTGGGCACAGCCATGGATGCAGTCTGGGCGCAGCACGTGTGTTCATTTATACCTGCTATGAAGTTGGTATAAATGTCTACATATGAATTTAAGGCATGATCACTGCCACTTATGTTCATATTATATAAAGACAAGCAGATGCCTACCTGCCTTTATCAAATAGGCATGTTTTGGTTGCCTTAACCTAGACAGCCTGTTATAAAATTACCCTCATAGTGTATCCTTTGTGCGCACACACACACTTTCCATGTGAACTGTATGCACATAGGAGGAACCCTGGATGCTGGATTAAGTCATTGATCTTGAAGAGCCAAAGACAAAGATGGCAAGACACCCAGAAAAGCAGCCTGGAATGCCAATGGAAGAAAAAAAAGCCAATATAGTAAAATGGGGGAACAAGATTTTTTTTTAATATGATAATGATGGGAGGAAGTGTAAAAGGGCTATTCTTGGACTCAAGGGTGAAGGGGAGGAATATGTAGAAACTGATGAAGATAAAGCGGAATTGCTTAACAAATATTTCTGGTTTGTGTTCACAGATGAAGGACCAGGAGTAAGACCTCAGAAGACAAACACAAATAAGAATGGGAATGAGATAAATCTATAACTGTTTTCAGAAGACTGTTCATAAGGAGCTAGCTAAACTAAAAGTAGATAAGGGAATGGGACTGAATGGGATACATCCAAGTTTATTGAAGGAAGTTCTGACGGCTCCACTGTCTGACCTTTTCAATGCTTTTTTAGAGTTGGGAGTGGTCCCAGAGGACTGGAAAAGTGCAGATGTGGTGATTCTTCACAAAATTGGAAGTAAGAAGGAGGTTGCTAACTATAGGCCGGTTATCCTAAACTCTTGGTGAGTAAAATAATGGCAGCCCCCCTAAAACAAAGGATAATGCAATTGCTGGAATACAGTGGATTGCAGTATCCAAAGCAGCATGGTTTTACTAGGGATGGTGTTATCAGATTAATCTAATCAATCTCTTTGACTGGGTGAGGAGAGATTTGTATTGAAGGAGAGCGCTAGATGTGTTGTATCTAGATTTCAACAAAGCTTCTGGTACGGTTCTATGTAAGCCACTTGTAAATAAACTGAGCATCCTTGGGGTGAGCCCTAAATTGGCTGACTGGGTTAGCAACTGGTTGAATGGGAGGCAAGAAAGAGCACTGGTGAATGGAGTTCACTCTGAGGATAAGGATGTTACCAGTGATTGATCCTTGGTTCTTTTAAAATTTCTTGTAAGCAAAACATTTTTGTAAATAATATTGTGGAAGGATTGTCGGGTACTTTTTTTTGCCTCTTTATGGATGATACCAAAATCTTCAATAGAGTGGATATCCTGGAAGGTGTGGATAACATGAAAAGGGATCTAGTGAAGACTGCGAAATAGTCCAGAATTTGGCAGCTAAGATTTAATGTGAAAAATGCAGGGTTGTGCATTTGGACTACAAAAACTCTAGGGAGTAGTTCAGTTTAGGAGGTGAAGTACTTTTGTGCACAGAAGAAGAGCAGGGCCTGATGATTTTTATTTGGTCAAACAAAAAGAAAAAATGTCAAAAGCCAGAAGGATGCTTGGGTGCATGGGAAAGGAATGGCCAGGAGGAGGCGATAGTGGTTCTGTACAAGTCTCTGGTGAGACTTCATTTGAAGTGCTGTGTGTAATTCTTGAGACAACATCTTCAAAAGGATATAAACAGAACGGAGTTGATCCACAGGGTAGCTATTAAGATGATCGGTGGTCTTTGTCATAAAGCATATGGGCACAGGCGTAAAGATCTCAACATGTATATTTTGACAGAAGGGAGATATGATATAGATGTTTACATACCTCTGTGGCATAAATGCACAGGAGGAGAGCCACTTTTAATTGAAAGGAAACTCTAAAATGGCCTCCCAGTGGAGATAATGAAGACAAGGACTGTATCTGAATTCAAGAAAGCATGGCCAAGCAGAGAGGACCTCTAGTGGAGGGGAAGGGATTGTAGAGCTTGCTAGTTAGTGTGAATGGGCAGACTGTATAGGCCATATGGTCTTTATCTGCTCTCACTTTCTCGGTTTCTGTTTCTATATTTGCCTGTTCTTCTCCATGGACTATCAGGATTGCGTCAGCCACACTTGGTGATGTCCTCTGGCGGCGCCATAGATGCGGAAGTGCTCTCCAGAGCTCAGAAAGGTGAGCCTTTCTGAGCACACCCAGGTAGCCCACCCCACCGGCCCGCCCCCTAGCTAGCCAGTCTTCTTCCTTCTGCCTTGCCAGCAAGACGGAATCTGCTCTCCTGTAATACAATTGTAAGCTACAATCAAGAAATACAATGCCGAAATCAGATATTAAAAAATGCACACGCTGCAAGCACAAGATGAGCATCACGGACACACACGACATTTGCCTGCTCTGCTTGGGACCCGACCACAGCACCGAGAACTGTTCTCAATGTGTCCGCATGTCCCCAAGAGCTTGGACAGCAAGGAGACATGCTTTAAGAGAATACCTGGCCTCCAAAGCGAACTCAACTGCGGCAACTTCTAAAGCAGGTCCCTCAACTGCTGTAACTGCACCGGCTCAGGACGCACCCGTCGTGGCCTCCGTCCCCAGCCGTGTGGCCGAGGCCTCCTGGTCTCCTGCCTCTGGTGTCACCGACCCTCTCAGAGGCCCTGCTGACGCCACCTACACCTCCGGCGCACCTCCGAGATGTCCTTCTGGCCTCTCTCCGGCTTGCGCCCGGACCACAGCCTCTCCTCCTTGCTGCCATGCGGCCCCAGATAATGGCGCCGCCCTGCAGGCCTCCAGCTCCTCCCACTTCCGGGCAGGACCCCTTCTCTTACGGCGCAGCCACAGCATCAGCCCTCGCCCCCACCTCTATTCAGTCTCCGCCTCCTCGAGTCTCCACGCCGATGTCCCCGATCGGCACCGAGGGAAGAAGACAGCCTCGGCGCCGTGCACACCAGCACCGGCGCTGCAATTCTCACAGTGGGGCAAGGAGGCATGAAGACAGCGGCAGCGGATTGGGGAGACACGGCGCCGATCGCGACAGAGAGAGGAAACGCAGAAGCAGCAGCAGCTCTGATAGCTTCAGATCCAGGAGCAGGAAACACCGATCAAAACATCACAAACGCCTCAGCAGAGACTCCAGAAGCAATCGCCATAGTTTCTTCAGCTCCCCCAGCCCTGATGTCTGCCGGCAGACCAGATTCTACAGCCGCGCTGAATCCAGCAACTCCTCTGCAATTTTAAAGCTGCTGACACAGCTGGTGCAGCAAACGGCTCACCCACCTTCAGTGGGACCGTCTGATTCCAGGGCTCGGGAACCACCGGATCATGCACTCCCAGCCTCACCTGATCCACGGTCCCCCACCCGATGCATGCGGGCCCCACCATCACCAGACCACCTGTCCCCAGACAACACCGCGGAAGAACATGACATTGAAATGGCTGTGGTGGGCTCTGTGAGCACTGAGCGCACAACCTCTGAAAACAGACCGTCCCAGGAGCCGGAAGGTCAACCACCCCCTCCGGAAGACCTCACGTACCCCAAATTCCTGAGGAAGATAGCCACCACCTTAGCCCTGAAGGCCACCGAAGAGGCAGGGGAACCTGTGCCAGAGGTCCTAAAATACCTTGCTACACCAAAGTCGTCGTTCGCCCTGCCTGTGCATCAGACATTATGAGACGCCCACTTGAGACTCTGGCAAATTCCAGCTTCTGGCCGGCCATTCTCCAAGAGGTTAGAGTCCAAATACCAAGTACAACCTATACCTGGGTTCTCAAAACCCCAACTGCCTTACCAATCTATCGTAGTGTCCTCAGCCCTCAAGCGAATCAAATCCTCGCGCACGCACGCCAATAACCCTCCGGGACGGGACCACAAACTCCTCGACGATATTGGCAAAAAAGGTCTTCCAAGGGGCCATGCTCAGTGCAAGGATCGCGGCTCATCAGTTCCAGCACGTCCTCTTCCAGGACGCCTGCGTAGCAAACATCAAAGCCGCCATCTCATCTCTTTCCAAGGAGTCCCAGGCACTGATCTCCAGCTCCCTCATGGATATGTCAGAAGGCAACAAACACCTCGCCAGCACGGCGTTTGACTCCTTTGAGACATCGGTGAGAACCGCAGGCACGGCCATATCCACCAGACGATGGGCATGGCTGAGAGCTTCCGGCCTGCGTGACGACACCCACGACAGAATTGCCAAAGCACCCTGCTCAGGCGAGTCACTTTTCGGAGAGAAAGTGACTGACACCGTGAATGTCATGAAGGAGCATTGCTCCACGCTCCAAACCTTGGAGGAGGATGGTTTTGAACGCCATACCAGTGCCCAGAAATCTAGATTTCCAAGGAAACCTTATTATTCATCCAGCAAGAGATACCCCTCTTCTAATCAAAAAAGGCAAAACACCAGGTACAAAACAGGCTCCTACCAGGCTCCTACCGACAACGCAGCTCCCAGAGGAACCGTAAGCAAAAGAAGAACAACACGCCTGCTAACAAAAGCGGCCCCTCCTTTTGACAACAACTTGCAGGCACCTACCCGTATCGGAGGTCGCCTGACACTTTTCCTGGAGGAGTGGGAATGGATCTCCTCAGACTCTTGGTGCTACAGGTCATCCGAGAAGGATACTGCTTGCGGTTTGCAACACCTCCCTACCAGCACAACCAACCGATCAGCAACACCCCCCCTCACCTGTGGCTAGCTATGACAGCAAAGCTGCTACACCTGCTATCCTCACAAGCGATAGAGGTACCTCCGGCAGAGAGAAACACTGGTTTTTACTCCAGATACTTCCTCATTCCCAAAAAGACGGGCAGAGTCCTTCCCATCTTGGATCTGCGCAAACTAAACAAATTCATCGTCAAGGAGAAGTTCAGGATGTACTCACTCAGCTCCATCCTTCCCCTAATTCAGGCCGGCAACTGGATGGCATCCCTGGACCTTCAGGAAACCTACACACACATTTGCATTCACAGGAAGCACAGACAATACCTCCGCTTCCAAGTGCTGGGGCGGCACTATCAATACAGAGTCCTCCCCTTCGGCTTATCGCCTGCCCCACGGATCTTCACGAAGTGCGTAGCCGTTGCCTAAGCGAACCTCCGCAAGCAAAACATCTCCATATTCCCCTACCTGGAAGACTGGCTCCTCACAGCCCCCTCGGAGCGGGAGCTACGGAAATCCCTCCAGAAAACCACAACCCTGATCTCCTCCTTGGACTTCGTCATCAACCTCATCAAGTCACACCTCACACCAGCGCAGAGGCTCGAGTTCATAGGAGTGGTAATCAACACTCAGGTCTCGAAGGCCTTCCTTCCAGACCGCAGATAGCTTGCTATCATTTCCCTAGCATCCATTTCCACCACAGCAGTAAGCTGCTCTGCCAGGGCCATTCTTTGCATTCTGGGCCACATGGCCACCACGACGTCTGTCCTTCCCATGGCAAGGCTGAAGATGCACTCCCTCCAGGGGCACCTGCGCACCCACTGGAACCAGCACTCTCAACCCCTCTCCACCCGCATCCCGATGACTCCACGAATCAGGTCACAACTTCACTGGTGGACTATACCAGCGAACCTCTCTGTGGGAAAAGATATCCGTGCCCACGAGCACCAATTGACTCTCACCACGGATGTGTCCAACACTGGTTGGGGTGCACACCTCTCTCATCTCAGCACCCAGGGAGCATGGTCCCCTCAGGAAAGTCAATTTTACATCAATCTCCTTGAAGTGAGTGCCATCAGGTACGCCCTCAAAGCTTTTCTACCACAACTGCGGGGCAAGTCCATCCTCATCCAGACAGACAGCTAGGTATCCATGTTTTACATCAATAAACAAGGAGGGACCGGGTCACGTGCACTCTGCAAGGAGGCGCTGGAAATATGGTCACTAGCCTTGGGGAACGGGTGCAGGCTGCACGCCTCCTATCTCCCGGGAGATCTGAACACTCTGGCAAACAAGTTGAGCAGACAGTTGCAACCGCACGAATGGACTGTCCTCCCAGAGGTCTCCGACCAGCTCTTCAGCCATTGGGGAACCCCAAGCATCAACCTCTTTGCAACCGAACAGAATACCAAGTGCCACCTGTTCTGCTCCAGACACCCATCGGGCAAACGACTGGCAGCGGATGCATTCGACGTGTGCTGGGAGGAATGGTCACTAGTGTATGCCTTCCCGCCGACCCTTCTCATTTCGAGGACACTACAACGGATCATGCAGGACAAGGCTCAGGCCATCCTAGTGGTCCCTCACTGGCCACGCCAGATGTGGTTTGCCCTCCTGCTATGCCTGGCACGAGGGGCTCCCTTTCGCCTGCCTCTCAGATCGGACCAACTAACACAGAACGAGGGCACCACGCAACACCCCAACCTCAAAGCCCTCGCTCTCACTGCCTGGAAATTGAACGGTTGAACCTCGCCACCCTCCAACTACCAGCAGAGGTACAGGACGTGATCCTAGCGGTGAGAAAACCCTCCACCAGAAAGTCCTATGGCCTCAAATGGAAGAGGTTCAGTATCTGGTGTGTAGCACGCGGCCTGGAACCTACCACGTGCCCGGTCGCCATCGTCCTGCAGTACCTCAACTCCCTATCCAGTCTTGGACTTAAGATCCAATCCATCCGCGTCCACCTGTCAGCGATAGCTGCATTCCATGCACCACCGAACGGGGCCAGCACCATTGCAGAACTGCCCCTCACCGCCCACTTCATGAAGGGTTTGGGTAACCTAAAGCCCCCGGTGAGGCCTCCGATTCCTCCCTGGGACCTCAACACTGTTCTCCAGCACTTAACGCAGGAGCCCTTCAAGCCCCTACAGTCTGCAGACATGAAGTACGCTTCCTGGAAAACACTATTCCTAATCACTATTACTTCCACCCACCAGAAGGATTAGCGAGCTACAAGCATTGGTGTGCCATCCGCCATATATGCTACTGCATCCAGACCGCGCATCCCTGAGGACCAATCCGAAGTTTGTCCCCAAGGTGTCATCGGCCTTCCACATCAACCAGTCCATCGAGCTCCCCTCCTTCTTCCTGGAACCGCATGGATCGGTCGAGGAGCGGCATCTGCACACCCTCGACTGCCTACAAGCCCTCCGGATCTACCTGCACAGAACGCAGCCCATCAGGAATGGCGAGCAGCTGTTCGTATCCTACGATCACAATAGGCCGGGCAGACCCGTCTCAAAAAGAGCACTATCCCACTGGCACTGTTTCCTCTAAGCTGTGTGCATGTGCGCGTGCACACACCTCGCCGAGCGAGCGCACATACTTTATAACAGAGCGCACAAAAATTACAGTTCTGATTCTGATAGAAAACACAGACGTCTTAAAATTTAAAAGTTGTGTATTTACGGTTTTCATAAGTTCTACAATATTTTCTAGTGCAATCAATGTGGTGTACATACTGTATTCTGACGTGTAGTCAAATTTTAAAGTATATAACTCCAAGTGTTATGTAGCGCACAAAAATTTAACCTTCCTTCAAAAGCTGCACAGCTGATATTTTATGCGCACACAGCCTACAGAAAATTAGAGGGAACATTGCCCACTGGGTATCCGCCTGTGTCGCATACTGCCTGGGCCCAACGGACAATGGACCCCAACCCAGAGTTGGCCCGCACCACCTCAGAGCATTGGCTGCCTCAATTGCCAACCTACGCTCTGTCCCTCTGGCTGACATCTGCAGAGCAGCCACATAGTCATCCCCACACACATTCCAGAAGCACTACTGCCTCGACCTCAGATCCCAAGAGGACGGTGCTCTGGACACAGCCGTCCTCTCCACCGCAATGGAAGGCTCCACGGCGGTACTGGCACCTTTGGCCCCCGTGTGATGCTACTGGTTACTGGACCTATTGTATTGTGCCAAAACTATTGTTATACCTGAGCGGTTGTAATGCACTGTTGCACCTTTCTTGTCCTGCACTGTAGTTCTGCACTGGAAAAGGTTGCACTGTTACTGCACTATTGCACCTGACGTGAAATGACAATGTTGCACTGAATATACCACTGTTGTGTTGCACCCCTGTACTTGCACCTATGCTTCGACACTATTGTGTGGTCACATGTGTCTTGTTGTTGTTGCACCTCTATAGTCATTAAAATGCTACCATGACCAAGGTATCCACAGTCTCCTTTCACGCGCTTCCCTCCTCCACCTCATCGCTTCAACAGCTCGGGAGACACCAAGTGTGGCTGACGCAATCCTGATAGTCCATGGAGAAAGCGGGGTTACTTACCTGTAACCAGGGTTCTCCGTGGACAGCAGGATAAGTCAGCCACACAATCCCGCCCGCCTCCCCTGGAGGAGGTCAGCCAAGCGAGCCCGCACCCTAGCTGAAGAGGCTAGCTAGGAACACACTGGCTAGCTAGGGGGCAGGCCGGTGGGGTGGGCTACCTGGGTGTGCTCAGAAAGGCTCACCTTTCTGAGCTCTGGAGAGCACTTCCGCATCTATGGCACCGCCGGAGGACGTCACCAAGTGTGGCTGACTTATCCTGCTGTCCACGGAGAACCCTGGTTACAGGTAAGTATCCCTGCTTTACCAGCACACACATCACACAGTTCCACCTTTCTCAGATTGGGTGTAAATGTCTGTATACACATTTCCTGAAGTCATTTCCTAGAGCTGCATAGGTGTCTTTCTGCCTACATGCCCTTTTTATAAAATTACCCTCTACGTGGTCACCTGTCCAGAATAGTAAAAAACAGAGGAAGACTCCCAGCTGGGCAGACTGGCTAAGCCAGTTGGTCTTTTTCTGCCATCCCTTTACAGTGTTTTCTGTACACACAGACACACACACACGTACACATTTTCTTGCGATGCTTTTTTTTTTCAGGCCATTAGTTTATTCCTGTTGCTCTATCCCTCTGCCCCATCCCTTATTTGTTGTCATTATAGATTAACTTCTGCTAGGTGCTAAGTTCTGCATGTGGGGCTTTGGTCTGGAGTCACCTGTTGAACATTCGGGGCAGCTTTTCTGTCTGGCTGTTGGGTCTGTGCCTGCCTTATCCTATGGGAGAAGGATTGGGACCATGTTTTGTGTTTCTCATGGCAACTGCGCTGATCTGGGAGAAACCATTGACTCTTCAGCTGGAACATATACAGGAGATCAGAGCAGGTTCTCCATCCCAGGGCTTCTGTAGAGCCATGTCCCCGACACCCTGCTGGGCATGAGGTACAACATGGCACTTGTTCCCACTGCTAGGAGCTGCCAGGCCTGGAACTCTTCCCACTGTTGACTGGAGGAGGTAATCGTGCTGTTTGGGGAAAGCATTGTCCCTTGGCCAGCTTCTGTTTATAGCTGCTTCCCAGTTTCCCCTCCCCCTTTCCCACAGCGTGGAGCTGTGTGTGAAAATGGCAACTGGAAGAATGGGCACCCAGGGAGCTTCAGCTACATTGGCTGTGAAAGGCTAAAGCATCTGAAAAAGCTAGATTTCCTCCAGCAGACACTTGCATCTCCCCCTGTCCTCATCTATGGCCAGATACTGCCAGCCAGCTATTTAAGAGGGCTTTTAGCTCTCTAAATACTTTCTTTACTACTTGCCTTTTTTCAGTGGGGGATGAAAATGTATTTACATCTTTTGTAAAGGGATAAAATGATTGCATGAAATAAACTGGTAAAAACTGTGCTGCCTCTTTCCCCTCGGTCCTTGCTGTTGTCAGCCCGCATTTGAAATATGCATGGAGTCATGGCAGAGAATACTTTTGGGTGAATGGGCCAAACCTTCTTTTTGCTCCTGAGTGAGAATTGGGGTGATTTTGATACAGCCTTTCTCCCTGTTGAAGGTACTGACATTTGCTCATTGAAATCCCATGAGGTTCTGACCTTTACAGCCTCCTAGGCCGTGCAGAGTCCCAGGTCTGCCGGGCATTGTATGACACAGGTGATCCTTTGGATCTCGAACACAGCCAGGTCTAGGAAAGAAGCAATCCCAAGTAGCTGAAGATCTAAGAAGCATGATTGTACTTATGCACGTGCTTGTGTGGTGATCTCATGCCCCTGGTGAGCTCGGACAAGGATTGTAATCTTGTCTCAGGTGAATGAGCTGCCAGAATCAAGACTGTGATGCCAAAAATGCAATGTGTGCCTTCGAGTCAGTCCTGACTCCTGGCGACCCAGAAGCTCCTGGGTTTTCTTGGCAGTGTCACCGGAAGTAGATTGCCAGGCCTTTCTTCCGAGGCAGTGAAGGGTTAAGTGATTTGCCCAAGGCCACAAGGAGTGCTAGTGGGAATCAAACCCTGGTTGCTTGGTTACCAAGCCAGTGTTGTAACCACTAGGCTACTCCTCCACTCCAAGTGAAGATCGACTAAGCTCCTATTTCCTAATCTTTCAGAGGAATAAATGTACTTCTCATGCACGCACACACACTCTTCTCATGCATTCCCCACATACGCTCTTAGATGGAGAACTCATACTGTAGTGCTATACCAAGTCTTGTAAAAACCACTCTGCTTTATTTGGAATGGGGTGTGGCTCACTACTAGAAACCAGGGGGTGCTGTAGGGCAGGACTGAGCTGTGCTGGCTTTGCTATGTGTGAGGAAGAGGGGTGTCTCAGTAGTACAATAGCAGGGGATGTTCTTGAACAGGAGTAAGGTGCTCTAATAGAGCTGTGTGCAGAGTCTTGGTAGGGAAATAACAGAGGAAGCTGTAGGGCAGGAGTTGTGTGTCATTCTTGATACTGGAGTACTATGAGTGGTGGAGATCATCATTTAAAGTATGTGACTGAGGCTTTTGCAGTGCCTTGCTGTAATATGCAGCCTTTAATTAAGTCTCTCAGTCACTGCTGCAGCTCATCACGAAATAAAAAAATACTTGAGAAAAGGCAGATGAGAGGCCTTTTCATTATGGTTACAGGAGGGAAGGGCTTCTTCCACCACCACCCCTATTTCCTGCTGACTGCTGCCCCTTTTCAGTGGCAACCCATGGGCTTCCAATTCCCTAGTTCTGGATTTAACAGTGCACTGGGTCATGGGATGAGGAAATGTTTGATCAGCTGTTTCACACGTTGTTTGGAGATGATGACAAGCACAGAAGCCCTTACATATTCCCTTGTTACTGTCTCCAGTCCCGCCTATGCCTGGATCCACAGCCAACCTTCTTGTGAACCTGCACGGATGGAGGGCTCCTGCACAGCTTCACAGCAATGTTGTCCACAGCATGTGTAGGTGAAGATGGGTAAAAGGACGATGTAGGATTCAGCCATTAAAGGCCAAATAAACTTATCGCTTTAGTAAAAATAAAATATATTTATTTATTTATTTATTTAACATTTTTTATATACCGCACTATTCATCATCAGTGCGGTTTACAATTAACAACAATATACCTGTCAATATATGACTGATCTAGGTTTACAGATAACAGGGAAGATAAACTGGGTGCGAACTGGGGGTAACTATCTACATAATTATACAAATTATATATACATTGAATAGGTTACATCAAGATTTGATATTTGACAAGAATACAGTGTTTCACATTTTGATCCTTTGTTCTGGATTGTTGTTATGTGTAGGAGTTATCTGAGTGAGGCGGGAGCCGGTTCTATTGTGTGTATGGTAGCCTGAAGTGCAAAGTGAATAAATAGTGCTTGATGGACTTTCTAAATTGGGTGATATCCCTGATTGATCTGATGTTTGGAGGTAGTTTGTTCCAGCACTTGGGAGCATAGGACACAAAAGCTCTGTTAGTAGTTTGTTGTGTCCATTTTGTGGAGATACTAGGAGTAACTAGTGTGTTTTCTGCTACTAGTCTCCTGGGTCTGTTGTTTGGTGTGTGGGTGATGAGCTTTGAGATCGATGCAGGAGAT
Organism: Ichthyophis bannanicus; assembly: GCA_033557465.1. Taxonomy (NCBI): domain Eukaryota; kingdom Metazoa; phylum Chordata; class Amphibia; order Gymnophiona; family Ichthyophiidae; genus Ichthyophis; species Ichthyophis bannanicus. Next base: position 117,575,624 of record CM066042.1, on the reverse strand, counting down.
AATTTATTAATAGCCTTGAATGTGATGAGGAGGGTTTTGTATATTATTCTGCAGTTTATCGGGAGCCAGTGCAGATCGATCAGTATTGGTGTTATATGATCTCTTATAGAAGCTCCAGATAAGATGCGGGCTGCCGCGTTCATCGCCAGTTGAAGTGGATTTAGTGTATTCTTGGGGAGGCCATGAAGGATGATATTTGCATAGTCGAAATGCGGTGTGACTATTGCTTGGAAAACTGTACGGAAGTCCTTGGTCTCCATCATTGGTTTCAGGTGGCGCAGTGTTTTTAGTTTGTAGTAAATTGACCTTACTGTGTTCTTTATGTGCTCTTTAAGATTGAGTTGTTGATCGAGTATCACACCGAGGTACTTTATGGAGGCCTTAATTGGGAGTTCTGCATCTCTTACTATGAGGGTGGTTGGCGGAGAAAATTGCTTGTTTCTTGTGGCTATGAGTACTTCGGTTTTCTTGAAGTTTATTCTCATGTTCTGATTGAGAAGCCAGTCGGTTATTGCATTGAAACAGTTGATTAGTGGAGAGTAGTCAGGATTTGATATGTTGATCGGTGTGAATATTAGTACGTCATCTGCGTATAATAGGCAAGATATACTGAAATCTCTGGTGATTTGGCAGATTGGCTGCATGTATATATTAAAAAGCAGCGCAGATAGAGATGAGCCTTGAGGTACTCCCTGTTTCTGTTTGAAGGGATCAGATGTAATGTTGCCTGTATGGACCTGTTGCCATCGCTTATCTAAGTAAGATTTGCACCAGTTCCAGGCTTGGTTACGGATGCCTTTTTCGTGAAGTCTAGCTAGCATAATCTTATGGTCGACTGAGTCGAATGCCGCTGATATGTCCAGAAAAATCATTGCAATGGCCATGTGAATGTTGTCAAGCCCACAAATGAGTTTGTTAAGTAATGAAGTCATGAGTGTTTCTATTCCGTGAGCTTCTCGGAATCCGTGTTGGCATGGGTCCAACGGGGCTGCTGTGTCAATGTGGTGTTGGATCTGCCTCTGAGTTTCCTTTTCAAGTATCTTGGCTAGGTAGGGAATGCTGGAGATTGGGCGGTAGGACTCTTCCTTCGTTGGGTCCATCTGGTTGTTTTTGGGGTTTTTTTGTAAACTTTCCTCTCCAAACTCCTGGCTGCACCCCAGAAATTATGTATGAGTTGCTTAGTCCTTCTGAGATGTCTCTAGGGCCGGTCCAATCATTAGGCAAGATTAAGTGGTCGCCTACGGCAGCGGCTTCTGTGGGACAGTAAAGAGCAGCAGCGGTCAAAGCTAAACAATAGATCCCGACTGTCCTATAAACTCAAAGAACCATCATCACATACATACATACATACATACAAACATACATACATACAAAGCAAAGTTTAACATTTAAAAGTGTGATGTCCATTGTGCATTTTTACAAGACTACTGATCTACTAGACAAGCCTCCAGCGTTTCCCTCACCATCCCCCACAAAAGAACCAAATGCTCGCAACGGACCTGCAACCGAGCCTTTGAACTTTATGCTCCATCTTTATGGAACTCTCTACCGAGCTATCTCAGGAACAATACCAACCTTCTATCCTTCAGAAAACAGCTAAAAACCATCCTTTTCCAGGAATACTTCAACTCGACCCTCACCGAAAAACCCACAAACCACTGAGCTCAATCACAATGAGCCTTTAACCCGAAACTACCATGTCTATGTCCCATGTCTGTCCTTTGTCCAAAGTCTGTCCTATGTCAAAATCATCAATGTTGCCTCCCCGGTGATGGCCCCACCCTTTTACTTAATTCCCCCACCCCTATGTAACACCGCTTTGACCCGGTGAAAAGCGGTATATAAATACAGCTAAATAAATACTGTTGCTGGGAGGAGGGGGTGTTCAGGTGATCATAACTGTTGAGTTTAATCAAATCTCAGGGAGGGGGGCATAAGGCTTAAGGTTTGCTTAGGACACCCAATACCTTGCACCAAGGGCTGGTCAGTCAGTGAGGGCAAGCCAAAGAGCATGAACAGTGTCTCGAGGGGTTTCGCCACCTGGTAAAGCACACAAGAACTGTGCATAAACAGAGCTGTTTTGGGAACAGGGGATGTCCCTGGATAGCTCCCATGCCCTAATGTGGGTTCTTTGTATATTTGTGGTGGCAGAAATCTGAACTGCGCACAGTCTAGGGAAGCGCAGAGATTTCCTGGTATTATTCCAGCCCTTCCCCCCATTTAGAATTGATGAAGTGTGGCGAGATGAGCAGCATATTGAAAATGAGGCCTCGTCCAGTTCTATTATGTGGTACTAATTAATCTGTCTCGTTAAGTGGCGTAACGGAGAGAGACAATTAATGGAAGCTCTCACAGGTTTGCTGAACTGATCCAGTTTTTTACATGGTGGAGTAATTGCTTCTGTTCTTTGTTTCAGTGACTGACATTTGTTCTTTTAGCAGAGCAGAGTCCCCTAGTTGTGTGGTTGGCTTTATCGAGTAGGGGTGGGGAGTGGACACAAGACAGTTCTGCTGTTCAGTTTCAGGTTTCTGAAAGTTTTTGGGTCAGTTTTCCTACTCATCTTCTCATCTGGTACTTGGCACCTAAGACTAGAGCAGACTTGACATGGATTGTGTTGTGATGTTAGTGAAGGGTTCTAAAATATTTCTGAAGGGATGGATAGTTCTAGGATCCATATTTGTCCTGGAGAAAACGGGAGTCTTTTGTAGGCCATAATTCCTTTTTATTGGACCAACAAAAAAGATGTAACATATGGACTTTTGAGACCAGGTAGGTCCCTTCTTGAGATATGACTGCAGGGCTGAAGGAAGCATTTATCTACGGAATGTGGTCGGGTATGAATTCCCATGGTAGAGTAATAAGGAGGTGACAGGTAAAAATTTGATTAGCGTTAACTATTATTAATTAGTAGAAGCTTAATTGCTGTATGTGATATTGTGAGTGAAGTGTTAAGGTAGCTTCTCATCAAGGCTGTAAACAAAAGGTGTGAAAGGGCATAGGAATGGACAACACCAAGACTTAAGGACTGCAAACAGGTGTGGCCCTCACGACAATTATGGCTATGCAAATTTAGTCATATTCTTATTTAAAGAATATGCAGATAACTGATGAATATCCATTATGTTTATCCAGGAATAAGCCACTGAAGTTCTTGCAAACTTGCAATGGGTGGTCCCTGTTCTACTGGATTCTTAGGGCAAAATGAAGTGGTAAAGTTTGGACTCCTAGTTAATGTTAGCAGATAACCACATGAAATTCACCCAAGTTGTATATTTTCTTTTAGTTAAGAGAAAACACCAACATAGCGCATATCTATAGCTAGGACTAGAATGCAAGTAGACAGTTGCTTAACTCTGTAGTCCAGCATTTTTATGAATGATTTTGCTGTTAACCAGTTGTTTTTGATGGGTGAAGAGCTAATATTGTGAATGCTTTTGATTATTTCTCTAATGCATCTTTAGAGAGGACCTTCTTTGTGCTGTGTGACTTTTGAGAAGTGTAAAGGATGGCAAGAGAGAGGTGGCAGCATGGTAACTGTAAAAGCAGTTTGTGTCAGGTCTGGAGGAAAAAGAACCATGTAAAAGCAAGGTAAAATAAATTTGGTGGCATGGAGGTTGCTGTCTTCATTCATGAAGTCTGGAATGCACTGGAATTGAATGGAGAATAGAGACCAATGCAAGTTATTTTTGAGATCCTGCCACTGGACGGTGGGGCCTTTTTTGTGGCTGCACAGTTTACTATTTGTGTTATTCAGGTTCCTATCTGTAGTTTGGTTTCTATTTTTAGTCCATTTTACTCAGCTTTTATTGATGAAAGATGTTTAACTTTAGAAAGTTAGCTGCTAATGCATTTGGTTAGTTGTAGGTGAGCCTTCTCTTTCTTGTCTGGTGACCTTTTATATACGTACATATCAGAACATACATTTCCAACATAAGCAAATGTCTTCAATCAAATGCGCTGGTGATGATCACCTGCCAAAACTGTGTGAGCTGTACTTGACTGTCGTCTACCGAGCCATTTGGTATGGTGCATATTGAACCTTTGATGGACACAGTGCACGCAGTGGTGTGACGCTATACTGCAGATGAAGCTGGACTCTGCTGAGATTCTCCAAACTTATTTCACTACTAATCTTACAAGACTATGAGCCATTCTTTATCCTAAATCACGTTTGCTTAAAAAAATTTGGCGTTTTGCGGTGTTGGATTTCAAAAAGCAGGAACGTTATCAGTTGATGGCCTTTGCTTCGTTTGACTTTAAGGGAGTAGGTAAAAGGGTGGTGTGATGGAAACGAAGTGACTGACATACATTAGTAATTTTAAGGTGATGGATCCTAAGCTCTGCCTCTGTACCTCCCATTTTTTTATACAGTGGAGGATAATAAACATCTGGATTACTGTATAATCAGTCCTCAGGTTTTTGTTCTGTATACTCTCCACTCATACATTAAAGGAGGCCAAGCATTGTGTTTAAAATGAATTAGCATGAAGCACACATGTCCCCTGCTGGAACAGTGGCGCGTGGTGAAGTTCCCTGGTTATTCATTGCATGGATTAGGGCAGGGGAGAATTTCTTCAGTGCTAGGTGAAGGATGTGCCTGAAGCTGCCCCATTCTGAATGGGGCATGTTAGTAGTGATGGTACCAGTCCTAGGATGTCTGTGAAGTCCTCGTGTGTCTGGCCTGAATAACGTGGATTGCTATTTCAGGGGCCTATGTGACAGAAACACACATTTATAGCAGAAATGTCCATCCGGTTTGTCCAGTTTCATTCCTATTGTACTGCCCTATTGATCTGTCTCCCTCTTCTCTCTTGCCTTTATTTAGATGAGGATATTTTAAATAGCTACACAAAGAAGGACATTATGTGGTGACAACAGGCTACAGGGTTTCTCCTGTGCCAGAATTGAGAAGAGGCCTCAACTTCAGTCTCTCACTTGGGGGAGGGGGATTGGATTTAAGAACAGGGAATAGTTATCTTTTCACCAACATAACTGAACGTTTACATGATGAAATAGCTCTCCTGCCTCCAATTTTTGTTCTACACTTAGGCAGATTTTCAGAACAATTGTGGCTGTATTATATTTTTTTAACTAATGATTAGACCTAAATATTTTAGAGTAAGAATGGGTATTGCTATCAGAATTATTTTTGCAGGGCCAGCTTGGTGGCTCAGTGGCAATACCGTGCATTGCCATGTGGAAGACCTATGTTTTCAGGCCCAGCTCAGGTCGACCGCTTCTTGGAGCAGCTGGGGATATGGTGGAAGCAGTGCTCACAGCCCCTTGGGGTGGGAGTCCCAGTCATCCTGGAATGGCGATACCTAGTGGCTAGATTTAGAAACCATGATTGCATGGTGCTGGAGAGAGCCCTGGTGCATGGGAAAGGATTTAAAACATGGCAAAAATCCCCAGGTGGTTGTGAATGAAACTTTATGGAGTCCGGTCCTAGCCCTGGTTCCGATTGATCTGGAAATGCAAAGAAGCAGGAGAAAAAATGCCAAGCCAAAAATATATATATTTTCTAGGTGTAAACCTCTTAATGAGGCCATTATCATGTTCCTTTAACACATTGACTGAAACCTCTGTGTTGGCAAATGAAGAATTATTATTCTGCGTATATTTAGCAGGGGGAGAGGGAGGGTCATGCAGGTGGTGTGATGGAAACAAGATGACATAAATTAGTAATTTTAGGGTGATGGATCCTGTGCTCTGCCTCTGTACCTCCCATTTTGTATGCAGTGTCTTGGTCACATCTTAAATCCAGACCCAAGAAATTGCTGACTTGATCCCTGGCACATGGAAAGTGTTAAGTGTCATGGGCTGGTGTCTGTACAGGGATAGAGTGAGGAAGGAAAGTTAGTACCAAAGGGGATAGAGATAAAAAGAGGGGGGGAGGGGGGGGGGAGGCAGATTTCAGACTGGAATATGAGGTGCTGTGCTTGGTCAGACAATGGCCCATTGAGCCCAATACCTTGTCCCTGCCAGTGGCCAGTCTGGGTCACTTGGAAATAACCCAGCACATCTTGATAGGGAAGTCCATACCCTACGGTTCTCTGGCTCAGTCCTCCTGCAATGTCTCGGGTCTAGCTTTGCTAGTCTTTTATGGCTGGGGCAGTCCCTGGCCTTGGGACTTAGCTTGCAGTTTTCTCCAGGTTTCGCTCTGAAACATGAGACACTGTCTCGCTTGTGTGTACATATTTGGTGTTTCTTTTTGGAAGGGGTGACTGCAGATATTGGGCTTTCCAGGGAAGCAATCTCTGCCTCACTAGGTTAACGAGGGGGGGAGGGGGAGAGAATACAAAGTGAGAAAGGAGAGAGAGAAGGGACTGAAGATAGGAAGAGGGGCCCTGGTGGGGATGCTAGCCATGATGGAGAAAGTTGGGGGTAGAATGTGCAGAGAGGCTGGGGGTGGACAGCAGTTTCTCTCTCCCCCACTGTTTGCTCTCAGCTCCCCTTGGCCTTCCTGCTTGTTGCTGTAAAGTTGATGGAATAAGTCTCTGAAAGCTTTTTTTTTTCAGAGGAGACGGCATAGCTTCAGGCTTTTATGTTTCTCATCAGCTGAAAGAGATCCCCCCCTCCCTATGAGCTCCCAAATTTGCATGTGAAAGCCCTTGTTGCCATAGCTCCCTTTTAAAGTGCAAACATCTATTGCCAAGCTGCAAAGCTGTGCTTGGACCTGGGAGTCTCCTGGGCCACCTGGGCTCCCAGGATCTGGCCAGATTTGCTGGTTGGTTTCTGGGAGAGGCTTTGAAGGGAGCAAAATTCCTCTAGACTGTGGGCAGGGAGGGGAGGAAGCGGAACATGGCCTTGCTGGAGGAGGAAGGAATTTATTCGAGGCTGCTTACATAATGCCAGCAGATGTGAATGTACAGACTGGGAATGAACTGGCCACCAGCACCTTGTTAACTTGAAATGCCAGCTCCTACAAAGCGAGGGCCATGTGATCGCAAACTGTGGGGGTGTCTAAGGTAGACAAGAGAAACACATATCGGATATCATGTATCTCTCTGACTGCTGGGTAGTGGTACCCATTTGCTCTCATCATGGCTTTTGCATATTTCTATTCATCAAGAAACAGTGCCTCTGCTCTCTCTTACTGAGCCTGGGCTGAAATGTTTCAGGAATCAATCTGAAGTCTTCATCTTTCTACAATCGAGCCAGAGTTCTACAGTTTGCACACTGCTTGGTTTCCCACCTCCCCCTTTAAGGTGAAACGCTTCTTAGTATGGCACCGCAGACACACACACACACACACATGCACTTACACACATATATCCTATTCATTTTAGGTATTAAGATGTATTAGCTGCCTTTAAGAAGAGCTTCACCCATGTGAACACGTTGGGGAGATGGGCCTAAGGAGGGGATAACTGATGATAAAATTATTTGTATATCAGATTAGAAGGCCTTTTCCATGGTATCCCCAAACATCACAATTTTACGTTGTTGGGTTGGGATGTATAGAATTCTTAATGCTAGTAGAGGTGCTGCAGGGCAGGAATAAGGTGCATTGATAAGGCTGTATGTAGGGATCTCAGTACAGGAATAGTGAGGGCCAGCGCAGGGCGTGAATAAGGTGCATTGATAAGGCTGTATGTAGGGATCTCAGTACAGGAATAGTTAAGGCCAGCGCAGGGTGGGAATAAGGTGCATTGATAAGGCTGTGTGTAGGGATCTCAGTACAGGAATAGTAAGGGCCAGTGCAGGGCGGGAATAAGGTGCATTGATAAGGCTGTATGTAGGGATCTCAGTACAGGAATAGTAAGGGCCAGTGCAGGGCGGGAATAAGGTGCATTGATAAGGCTGTGTGTAGGGATCTCAGTACAGGAATAGTGAAGGCCAGCGCAGGGCGGGAATAAGGTGCATTGGCAGTGCTCTGTATGTGTAGGGAGGAGGGAGGTTCACTGCTGAATTAGCAGGGAAGGTTGCAAGGCAGGAATGAGGCGCACTAACAGGGTAGTGTGTGAGAGTCTTGATGCTAGGATAGCAGCAAGGGTGAGGTGTATTGACTACTGAATCGGATGAGACAGCACTTCTTTGCCCTGGCTGTAGTTATCTTTCCCTCTTGCTCTGTCTTCCATGCTTACTGTTTAATTTGTTTATTTTAAGACATCTGGGCAGTATTCTGAGGTCTAGACTAGAAGATCTTTACTCAGTGAAGGCCAAATTTGAAATGGTCAGCGGTGAGCAATTTTCTCCTGTGGCTGTGCTATACATTCCCTTCTGTGGGGGCATGGGTGGCGTTGCTAGGTTTCATCCTGCAGCGTCGGGGTTTTTCTTTCTTTGACCACGTAGTTTTCTTTGTTTCTTGGTCTTCCAGTACAAACGGAACTGGTCTCTGCCAGGCACCTACCAAAGGTTCCCCTCTCCCCCCTCCCAATATTTTACTCCTGCCCTATCTAATCCAGCCTTCATAGCAATTGTGCTAGACCACCTCCTGGTTTCTGTTACTGTGCTTCACAGATCTAACCACTAGATGACACTATTGTACAAAAAAAGCCAAGACTCCTTTCTGTTGAGTGTTGCCTTCTCAGCTTCGAGTGGCCTGAGGGTCAGAAACCTGGCATCAAACCTGGGTTTCTCAAGAGCTGTCAGCCATGCAGTGTATTTCAGTTTAACATTACCTGTTCTGCTTCTCAAGTGGAGGGATGAGTTCCATGTCAGAAGGGGAGGGGACAGCTTGACATTGTTAGTGCCTGTGGGGTGTCTCTCAGTGGAAGAACGAGCAGCACATTTATGACCAATTAGAGAAGACATTATTTCACTTATCACGTAATCAAACTCTGGAATTTGTTGCCGGAGGATGTAGTAAAAGCTGTTAGTGTATCTGAGTTTAGAAGAGGTTTGAACAAGTTCCTGGAGAAAAAGTCCATAAACCATTATTAAAGTGGACTGAGGAAATCCACTACTTGCCCCTGGAGTTAACGGTATGGACCTGTGTACCTTTTGGGAACCTGACAAGTACCTTGGACCTGGACTGACAACTGTTGGAAACAGGATATTGGGCTTGATAGACTTTTGGTCATCACTAATATGGCAAATCTTATGTTCTTATAGCTTTGTCTTCATTTCATAAGTCACTTTTTCATTCTTGGTCAATTTCCTTATTTGTTTCTCTGTGTATTTTCCTTAGTCTCTCTTTCTGCTTTTCTTCATTTAGACTTTCCTATGAAAAAAGCTGAGGCTGGGCCCATATACTGAAACGTTATTTCTGATGGGTGGTGGGTCAGCTCCTGGAAGCCCCTCCCCCAGCTGCCAGGGCTAGCGCAATCATCAGGTGAACTAGGTGATTGCCTTGGGTGGCAACTCCTTGGTTTGCAGAAAAAGGCAGCTGCAATGGAAGCAGAATAACAGATCCTAACAGCCACACAAACTCATCAGCCTGTACTTTTAGCTGCAGGGAGGGTGGGGGATTTTCAAATAGCCCGTTTACCCAGCTAAATGACTTTTGGAAACTTCTCACATTTGGGGCTAGTTATAAAAGGCTTTTCCATGGCTAATTCAGGGTTTGTTCTCAAAAAAGGCTTTTTATAAAATTGGACTAAATGTATATACAGTGTTTCTAAACATAAATGTATCTGATGGGCAAAGATGCTCCCAGGGGCGGAGATGGGGAAGAGCTAGCGTTAATGCGCCTGCTTTACAAAATATGCACATATGCGCATAAAATAAGCAAGGAAATCTTGTACATGCTAAGTGGTTGGTGTAAATGTATGTGACTAATTTTGAGGAGTAATTTTCAAGGGAAAGTTTCATTTTTAAACTGGGTTAACATAGGCACCTACGTGCTATGCAGGTTAGGCAGCTTGTTATAAAACGATCCCCCGTGACGGTAATGCTATGAGTGACTTGAGCGTGTGGAACAGTGTTACTGATACAGTTCTCTGCAGGGGCTGGAGAATGAGTGCCCTGGGGGTAAGACTGGCTTTTATCCATGTATTTTTATACAATACTGGCACAGGTGCTGATTCTTATTGGCTAAACTTACTGTGCATTAAGTCCATTAGGGCATGTTTACTAAAGTGCGCTACCTGACAGCATGCAGTTGAACATGCAGTCTGAGCGCCCTGCTAAAGTAGCGCAGGCTCTTGCACTAACCGGATAGCGTGCAATGAGGTAGGGACTGGCGGGTCAGGGGCAGAATGAGGTGCTGATGGCAAACAGTGCCTAGCACAGGTGTTAGTAGCATGTGCTAACTGCACTCGCTGCCCATAATGTGGGTGCACTTAATGCTGCTTCAGTGGGTGGTGTTAAGTGCGCCAACATGCCGGTTTGCGTGGGGCTGCATCTTTGTACTATGCTAATTGTAGGGGGATGGATGCAAACACGCCCTGAAGTTGACATGGGCCCCCTCCCCCACCCCCCAATGCTAATGCAGCCCACACACACACACACACATTGCCGGTGTGGACTTTAGTAAACATGCCCCTTCGTGCACGTTAAAATGCTATAGCGCGCATCTGGAAAATAGCTTTTAAAACGAATGCGTGAAACTAACTGGAAAAATACTCCAATTAGGAAAAATGAAAAATAACCAATTCTTTTTTTGTCTGAATGCATCCTTGAAGTTTGGTGGTGGCTGGATGGTTGGAAAATAAGTTGGGGAGGCAGTGCCTTGCTGTAGTGGCTCAGACCTATGGCTTTTCTAGTCCTGCAAGAGGGCCTTTGTTGGCTTCTCCAAGGGTGACACCTAGCTGTGAAAGTTTCTAGGGCAGGGCTCTCGACCTACTCATCGAGACACACACCCAGCCAGTCAGGGTTTCAGGATAACCACAGTGGATATGCATAAGAGAGATTTTCATGCACTGCCTCCTTTCTATGCAGTGTGGTAATCCTGAAAACATGACTGGCTATGTGTATCCCAAGGACTGGGTTGAAAGCCACTGTTCTAGGGAGATGATGTTTGCAACCACTATTGATGGAGTCTAGTCTTCATGTGCAGTGGCCATACACATGGGGCTGTGTCCTGTACCTTACTCTGGTGCATGGTGCAGATCAGGCTGAAATGAACAGTCTAGTCATGCTTGTGAGGAGCTGAGGTGACACCGGCAGTCTGTCGAGTTGCTTTGCTCCACAGTCTGACAGCTTGTGGAAGTGTTGCCTGAAGGTGCTTTGGAATGAGGGAAATGGGTTTTATTCTTGGGGCGATACCTCTAATGCTTTTTTTTCTCTCTCACCTCTCTCCCTGCTTTCCGCAGAACATAGGAGGATTATTGCAGGTAAGTAGCAAAGCATCATCTTATCTCCCATTCTTCCATCGTCCAGCAACAAAATGCATATCATCCATTTCCATACCAAGCACTTACTGGTAATATGCCATTGTAGGACGTGTGCCGGAAGAGAGATGCATGTTGGGAGTCCTTAGACAGGGAGGGGCTGGAAGAAACGATTTCGGGGGCAACTTTCACCATTAAGCAGTCTAGGTGGTTGCCTTAGGGAGCAAAGAGCAGCTGCCGTCAAAACAAGACACACTGCTAAGAGCCAGATACGCTGAAAAACTATCCTTGCATATTTTAACCTCAGGGAGGACGGGCTCATTCATCTAGGCCAGGGGTTCTCAACCCTGTCCTCGGGACCCACCTAGCCAGTCGGGTTTTCTGGATAACCACAATGAATATGCATGGGAGAGATTTGCATATAACGGAGGCAGTGTATGCAAATCTCTCCCATTCATTGTGGTTATCCTGAAAACCCGACTGGCTAGGTGGGTCCCGAGGACTGGGTTGAGAACCCCTGGGCCAAATAGCAATTTACATGGGTAAATGGCTTTTGGGAATTACAGGCCCAATATTCAGTGGCGGCAGCTAGACCTGGACATTCAATGCCGGGGCCATATCTGGGCCCCAACATTAAATATCTGGATTGCCCAGATCGCCATGAAGTCTCAATATTACCGCTGCCTGGTTAGCGGCAAAAGTTAGGGTTATCGTTGGGTGCTGCCCCCGGAACATCCCGATGCAAGTAGTAAGAAAGTAGGAAATAGTGGTAAAGAAAGAAGAAGAGGAGACATAAAGGAAAACAGCTAATACATCTTTCCCAATAAGCGTGTGTGTGTGTGTGTGTATATATTTATATGGCCCGATGTTGAGTTGCGCAGGCTATGCGCCGCTGCAGCGCATAGCCTGCCTGCTGACCTCTCTAACCCAGATTTTCACTTCTGCGCCGGTGGGTTAATCTGCATGCTCTGGCAGCCGCAGAGGCTACATAGATAGCAGCGATTTTTTAATGCTACCCGTATAGCCCTCTGCTTCTTAAAGTTAAGCAAGGTTTTTCCTCACTTATCTTTAAGGCGCAGAGGGCTATGCGGGTAGCATCGAAAATCGCTGCTACCCGTGTAGCCCCTTCCTCCGCCCCTAACATATCCACCCAGCATCTGGGCACGTTAGGGACTTGGCATAATCGAAGGGCACTACCTGTGTAGGTGCCCTTTGAATATCCCAGATACAGCCCTTACATGGGTAACTAAGGAAGTTACCCATGTAAGGGCCTTTGAATATCGGGCCCATAAAGGTTAATATTAAAAACCCAATTGGGCATTTTTACAGGATCTTTCTCAGAGGAATGGTGTTGGGATGATCAAATCTCAGGGAGGGGGAACTAAGGGCCTGAAAATTAATTGAGAGTAGGGGGGGCACTAGGATGAAAGTTTGTCTAGGGCGCCTAAAACCCTTGCACTGTCTCTGAAAGATTGCCTTCTTGCAGATATTTTGGAGACTTCTGAAGCTCTGGGGATGCACCTCGGGACACCCCATACACCACTATGGAGACAGCCAACCCCAAACGGCTCCCAGCCAGAGCATGCCAGATGTCAGGGAAATGAAGGCCCACAAGCCCTTGGAAGCCTGCATGAGCTTCCCAGGTGTAAGGAATGCCTCATGCCTGAGAGGGAAGGGGAGGGGAACACTGATCAGGGAGCAGCAATCAAGCAAATCTAGTCTCAGTGGTAGAAATTTAGATACCTGCTCATGAGCCAGTAGGCCAAAAACACATCCTCCTATGGTCAGGTTAAGGGGCCATCTTTCTACAGGAATAGGGCCCATGGCAGCAGCATAGCCCCCCCAGGTACACATGCAGGGGAGATGGTGGTCTGACAGTACATATTGCTACCAAACCTTAATTTTGCCACTTGTTGCGACACCTCGTTTGCATGCCCCTCCTCCTGCCGTACTCTGCTGTCTCCAACCGTAGCTACCGTATGTGGCCGGCATTGTCTGTTTCACTCAGCACAGGTCCTGTCTCCCACCTCCTCCTCAGCTCATCACACCAGCAGCACCCCTCCCCCCTCCCATCTATCCAGTGCAAATGCATACTTGAACAGACTTTTAAGAGTGACATAGCTTTGTATATTTATATATAAGTGTGTGCCCACTCTTCCAGCAGATACTCATATGCTGTAGGCCCTGGTTTTGTGGCTGTCAAGTTGCAGTGTTCCGCTGCTGTGGCAGACACACCATGCTGCCCGTCTGATACCGATGCCCTAGGCGAGCAACTGGTTCAATTCTGGACATTGCCATCCAGCGTTGTCAATGATGTTATACGTGTGGGAGGGTTCAGGACTTTAAACTGCTTAACATTTGCACCCGGGCCACACGTTGTTGACATGCTAGCAAGGCAGGTGCAAATTCTGCCTGGTCGGAGGTTGGCGGTAGTAGCACCCATGCTAACAGCATCTTCTTGCCTCTGACATGCCACAAACACAGATACTGCGCCTTAGTAAACATGCCCCAAAGTTTGTGCCTAAGGTAATGGAGGGTTTACTGGCTTGCCCAAAATCACAAGGAGCAGCAGTGGGGATTTGAACGTGGGATTCCTGGTTCTTAGTCCACTGCTTTAATCATTAGGCTGCTCCATAATTATGGGAGAATTTAAAATATTTGTTATGGTGCCAAAGTACTGTTGGATAAAGAACTAGGAAGATGGATGAAAAGGAAGCTTATTTGGGAATCTGTTCCAGAAATTTCTCTAAATTAACCCACCTCTTAAACTTTGTAATGGGTTACAGTATACTTTCCTAAATTAGTTTCATGTGGCGGTCGTCTTCGAACAAACTGAATTCTGTGAAAACTATAGTTCCTGATTTTCCTTGACTTGTCATTCTGAATATTCTTTTTCTTATTTTTGCGGATCACTACTGAACATGGATTTCCATGGATAGCGTTGTACACCGTATAGCAAATACTCAGGTTTTGGTTTTGTTTCTGTATAGAAGTTTTGTTGCTTTGTATCGGTGTCATCATACTATAAATACAAGGTGCGATCGAAAAGTAGGGACTTGTACAATAAGTTATTGCACTCAGTTTCCTTCAAAGTAGTCCCCTTTCAATAAAACACACTTCCTCCAGCGTTCCTGCCACTGCTAGAAACAATTTTGAAATGTCTTTTTCGTTACGCTGTGAAGTTCTGTCAAATTTTGTTTAATGGTTTCCAAGTCATTGAATATCCTTCCTTTCAGTGGTAATTTCAGTTTTGGAAACAAGAAAAAGTCACGGGGTGTGAGGTCAGGTGAGTGTGGAGGCTGATGGACTTGCTCGATTTGGTGTTTGACCAAAAATTGCTGTTCAAGATATGATGCATGAGCTGGGCGTTATCGTGATGAAGTAACCATTCACCATGCCAGTGCAACTCTGGCCCTTACGATGAACTGCATCTCTCAGATGAGTCAGAACTTGGATCTAATACTCCTTTTTGATGGTTTGGCCTTTTGGAGCATACTCATGATGAACAATACCCTGGTAATCAAAGAAAACTATGAGCATGACCTTGACATTGCTCCTCACCTGATGGACTTTCTTGGGTCTGGGAGAGTTTAGAGTCTTCCATTGTGAGGATTGAGCCTTAGTTTCCAGGTCTTAACCATAAACCCATGATTCGTTACCAATAATAATCTTTTCGATGAAATCTGAGTCATTTTCAATCCATTCCAACAACTTCCTGGCTGCAGGCAGTCGATCTTCTTTTTGGTCAGGGGACCGGAGTTTCAGCATGAATTTTGCAGACACATGTCTCAGTCCCAAATTGACAGTAAGAATGGACTGTACTGACCCAAAACTGATGTCCATGTCCTCAGCAAGATCCTTGATAGTCAATCGACGATTTGAGCGTAGTGCGGCACACATTGCTTCAACTTGGTCTTCATTCCTGCTCGTGGATGGCCTTCCGGAACGTTCATGACTGTCAACACTTTGGCGTCCCTCTTGGAAACGCTTGTACCTGTCATAAACTCATGCATTCATCGCCATACACGTGCTGTAACTTGTCATAAGTATCTTTGCACAAATCTCTAAGTTTCTGGCAGAATTTAATATAAATTCGCTGTTTAATCCTAAAATGATAAACTGCTTTTACATGATACCAAACATCACATGATTAAAAAAAGAACAGGTGTGCTGCAGCCACGCTACAATCTGCACATGCAGAGCACATAACTAGGTCACTGCATGCTTAATAGCATCATGATGTGACATATTGTTATATGGCTACACAACACGTCTCGATACTTTTTGATCACACCTCGTAGTTTAACAAAGAGAGGAATTCTTTTCCTGTGTAACAGAGGCTGAGCATTCCAGGCCTCTATGGAATTCCCATTAATTTCCACACTGTGTCACATTGGGATCCCATAGGGGCCTGAGATGCTCTGCCTTTGTGTACACAGGAAAAGAATTCATCATACTCCCTTCACACCCCATCTCACAAATCTTCTAGCACTTTATCTATCCCATGTGGCACCTATCTGATAGACACACGTTAGGTTTCCAAAAGCAAGGCTGGCTGTTCTCTTGTCATTTATTCAGGAGAGTGGATGGATGAGACCTTTAAAATGTAATTTTATAATGGAGTCAACAGGCGCCTATTTTATAAAGGCACACGGGTACCTATTTGCCTTTATAAAACACTAGCGTAAATGGCAAGGATCGTGCCCTAAATGCAGGCTCATGTGAGTATTTACTTGGGTAAATTACACAACAACACATGTAAATGAAGGTATTTTCCCATGGAGCCCTTCAGACGTTCGTCTGGCTTGTCCCCGGAAAAATTAGATTTTTTTCTCTCTGAGTTTCATACTTGCCTCCAGTATTGCACCGGTACTCTTCCTGCCACTTGACCTCACTGCCTTGGTGTCGAGTTCGGGTCTATTTTGTAGTTTTCCATTTCTTTAATTTTCTGATGTCTTTGCGCCTTTTTTCCCAACTGGCAGCCTGGCGAGGCTTTAAGAAGTGTGTTCGGTGCTCAAAAATTATGTCTTTTACCGACACACACAATTGCTGTCTCCACTGCCTCGGGCCAGACTATGATCCGACAGCATCCCCTCTGCAAGATGATGTCCAGCAAGGCCCTCAAGAGCTGCCAACAGCAGCATGATGTTTTTCCCTGAGTCCCCAGTGCCTCCAAAGGCCAGGGCCTCGTCTGAAGCCTCGACACCTCGGACGGACTCTTCCAAGCCCGAGCCCCATCATGGGTCTTCAGAAAGGGGGTTTCCCTTGAAGAATAAGCCCTCGAAGGTGGTGTCCTTGGATGGATCCGACCAGCCGGATGCCCCCCAGGCCAGGTCCCGCAATCTGAGATACTCATCCGAGGCATCAGAGAAGGAGCAGCCTGCAAAGGTCCCCCCAAAGGATTTTACCTCGGACCGACCTCGGTCCCCAGACACCATCCTCGTTGAGAATTCACCTTCGGAGGAGCCAGTATTGGGCCCCTCAGTGCCTGTGCTGAAGGATGTGGAGCCTTCTGGCCTGGAGTCCAGAATGGCGGCCCTGGAGTGCAGTTTGTCTGCATTCATGGACCAGCAGCGGGCGCTGTTGTCTGGTACAACCAGTTCATCTGCCACGACCACTGGGCCCTCGATGTCGAAGACATCCCTGGAGGCTGAGTCGATCCTCGGCCAAGGTCTCAATATGATTCCTGCTCAATGGGACTGCGATCATCCTCAGCAAGTGTGCCAGACACTGGCTACGGAGCATCAGGAGCCCCGAGGCCTGCAGAGCAGCCCTCCTACGAGTCCTCGTCAGACTACTCCAAGTGGGAGACAGGATGAGTCGTTCCCCAATACCCATCGCCACCACGATGTCCCATCAGACTCCTCCTATCTTAGAGCCTTGATGGTGGTCCCTGCCGGAGGATATGGGCTTCCTTGATTTGTCAAGGATATGTCTAAGGCCCTGGCATTCCCTACGGATTTGGAGGAGGACCCTCAAGCAGATGAGTTGGAAATCCTCCAGTACGAGGCTTTTCCAAGGGAATCACTCACAGTGCCCATCCCTCCCATCCTGGAACAGCTGATGCTCCCTGGCATCAGTGCTGGTGGTGAGCAAATGGCTTGACTCGATGTATCGAATCCTTCAGAGCCTGGGCTTCCAGAAATCACAGCTGCTGCATAACTCCATGGTGGCGGAGTCGGCCATGCATCAGCTGAAAAGCCAGAAGATGCACTCCTTGGTGCCCTCCCGGCAGGGAGGCCCCCACCTTGGATGCCCTCAGCAGAATGTGTTAGCAGGACATGAGGCTCATCGGCTGCATCCAGACCCTCCAGCTGCACATATGCATGTACCTGAGAGACCTGGCAAAGGAGCTCACCGGATTCTCAGCTGGTCTCTCCGAGAAACCCCTGCAGTGGGTCAAGAACCTGGCCAAGGCAGTCCGTGTGTGCTCCAAGTTCATGTCTCGAGCGGCCTATGACTGGTTTCAGTCGGCGGCTCGAGTAGTGGCAGCAGGCATCGGTGCATGACTCCAAGCTTGGCTACAGTCGTCCAACCTTGAGCAGTGGGTTCAGGACAAATTGGTTGTTGTCCCATGCCAGGAGAGAACATCTTTTGCAAACCCATGACCGACAAGGCTGCTGAACTGGAGACAGAGTTCATGACTAGGACCAGGCTCTCTAAAAATACCGCTGCCCCTCCCCATGGAAGGTCTCGGGTAAAAAGTCCTTCTACCCAAGGAAAGGGGCTGCTTACAGAAACTACCACCTTTTCAGGCTTCCCTGACTCCCCAACAGGGTCAGCAGACCGGGACATGGGCATGGCCCTCGTGAGCAGAAGGCTCCAAAACCCCAGGCACCGACTCTGGTCCAGCCAGAGGGGAGTTTTTTTGACTCCTTGAACATAGTCTCTCTACCCCAAGGAGATCAGCAGCCCACAGGGGGACGTCTGGCCCACTATGCCCAAAGGTGGTTGACCATCACCACTGACTCCTGGGCACTTTGGGTGGTCAGGGAGGGTTACCTTCTCCACCTGACTTAGACATCTCCCCCTTATTTTTCGGTAGAGCCCCTCAGGTCTCCCCTCCACCGGGACCTTCTATTGAAGTAGTTGGCAGGTCTTCTCAAGGACAAAGCGTGGAACCAGTGCCCCACCATCTCAAGGGCACAAGGGGTTCTACTCTAGGTACTTCCTTGTGCCAAAAAGAACAGGGTGCCTAAGGCTCATCCTCGACCTGCGCAACCTCAACAAATTCCTGGTGAGGGAGAAGCTCAAGATGCTCTCCCTTGGAACATCGCTGCCCTACCTCCAGCAGGGAGACTGGCTATGCTTCTTAAACCTCAAGGATGCCTATACCCACATCCTCATTCACCCCAACCACAGGCAGTACCTGTGGTTCATAGTGGGGGGCAGGCACTATCAGTACCAGGGTGCTCGCTTTCGGCTTGGCTTCTGCCCCAAGGGTCTTCACAAAATGCCTGGCAGTCGTGGCCACTTTTCTCTTGTCTCCAGGGTGTCTTTGTCTTCCCCTACCTGGGCAGCTGGCTCATAAAGGGAAGCATGGCCTCAGAGGTGCAGCAGGCCACCACACACACCATCCAGGTTCTGCAGCATTTGGGCTTGGTCATAAACTACCCCAAGTCTCACCTCCTCCCGACACAATGTCTGGAGTTTAACGGGGCAAAGCTGGACACTCTCCAGTCAAAGGCCTTCTTGCCCAGGGACTGAGCCAACCGTATCAGGATTTTGGCACGGGACATACAATTCCGTCCCTCTGTGCCCGCTCAGCTTCTTCTGCACCTTCTCAGGCACATGGCCTCCATGGTCCACATTACCCCAGATGTTTGCCTCCACATGACGGTGGTGCAGTGGTGTCTCCGAGACCAGTGGACTCAAGCCACAGGGTGCCTTCGAGACAGAGTCTCTGTAACCCGCCAACTGGCGGACTCTCTGGGTGGTGGCAGTCTCTCCAATATCTCAAGGCGGGCATGCCTTTTCAAGCTCCGAGCACCTCAAGGGTCCTCACCACAGATGCCTGCTCTGCTGGGGAGCCCACTGCGAGGAGTTCCGCACCCAGGGCAGCTGGTCACCAGGCGAGAACACCCAGCAGATCAACCTCCTGGAGCTGCGGGTGATATACTTAGCATCACAAGCATTTTGCCACCACCTGTGTCACCAGCCGGTGCTGGTCCAGACGGACAACCAGATGGCGATAGTTTATGTGAACAAACAGGGGGGCATGGGGTCTCGTGCCCTGTCAGGAAGCAGTGGTCCTGTGCTTGTATGAAATCCAACAGGGTATTCCCCTGCGGGCAGTGTACCTACCAGGCAAGAACAACCTGCTGGCCGACAGGCTGAGCATAGTCCTCCAGCCGCATGAGTGGTAGCTGGAAACCAGGGTGGCCGACCGGCACTTCCAGATCTGAGGGAAACCCATGATGGAACTATTTGCCAGCCCAGACAACTTCCAGTTGCCCCGCTTCTGTTCTCAGCAGGCCTACCCCTCCAGGGTGGCAGCAGACACATTCCTCATCTCATGGTCGGAGGGCCTCATGTATGCCTTCCCTCCCACACCGCTGATTGCCAAAACCTTGTTCAGGACCTTCCGTGACAGGGCCTCACTCATCCTGATAGCCCCTCAGTTGCCAAGGCAACCCTGGTTCCTGCTGCTCTTCCAATTAACGATGGAGACCCCCATACCATTGGGGACCTCTCCAGGACTCCTGTCTCAGGAAAGGGGTTCTCTTCTGCACCCCAACCTGGGGTCCTTGTCGCTGACAGCGTGGCTGCTGAAAGGGTGACCCCAGCCCCTTTCAACCTCTCGGGCGAGATAGAGGAGATCCTGCTGGCCTCCCACAAGGCCTCTACTAGAAGAGCTTCTGCCCTCAAATGGCTCAGGTTTTTGGGCTGGTGTGCTGGTGTGCCAAGCACGGGGCTGACATGTTCTCCTGCCTGGTGGGTTTGGTGTTAGTGCCTTGTCCACCTCTCGCAATCCGGGCTGAAGTCTAACTCCATCCAGGTGCAACTAACTCCATCCAGGGGCCCTAGAGGCATACCACCACCTGGTGGATTGCAAGCCCCTCTTGGTCCAGCCTTTGGCGACCCGCTTCCTTAGGGGTCTGCTCTTATCAAAGCCCCTGGTTTGCCCTCCGGCAGCTGAATGGGACCTCAACATGGTACTGGGGCAGCTCACTCGTCCACTCTTTGCGCCTTTGGCTACTTGCCACCTATGATACCTCTCTTGGAAGGTGGCGTTCCTGGTTGCATTCACCTCTGCTCGCAGAGTTAGTGAGCTTCAGGCCTTAGTGGCAGTGGCGCCTTATACCAGGTTATACAAGAACAGAGTGGTGCTCTGCACGCACCCTAAATTTCTTCCGAAGGTAGTATCGTCCTTCCATCTCAACCAGGAAGTGGTACTCTCTACATCCTTGATGAGACCTCACACCATTAGGGCAGAGACAGTCCTTCACGCCTTAGACTGTAAAAGGGCTTTGTCCTTCTATATCCAATGCACTCAGGGCTGCCGTAAAGCTACTCAGCTTTTCGTCTTCTACGACCCCAGTAGGCTGGGGGAGGCGGTGACCAAGCATATGCTGTCAACCTGGGTGGCTGACTGTATCGCCCTCATCTATGAGTAGGCGGGGCTCCTGCTGGAAGGCCGTATCACAGTGCAACATGTCAGGGCCATGGTGGCAAACTTGTGCTCTGTCCCAATGTCTCCACTATCTTATGCTATTTTCTGTCCCTTTTTTACTGATTTTATGGCGTTCCTTTCTTTTCCTTTTTTCGCAGCCTTATTTTAATCTTGTTTGTAAACCGCCCAGTTGCTATTGTTTATGGGCGGTATATAAAGTTTTAAATAAACATAAACATAATGGTGGACATCCGCCGGGCCACCACCTGGTCCTCAGTCAATATCTTTGCAGCCCATTACTGCCTGGAAAGAGAGTCCCGACGGGACAGTGCCTTCGGCCAGGTTGTGCTTTGTAATATTTTTGGGGTTTAGGCAACTCCTACCCTCTGACCGTTCTGTGAGAAAGCGTAGTTACTCACCTGTAACAGGTGTTCTCTGGAGACAGCAGGAATCAGTCCTCACAACCCTCCCTCCTCCACCTGGAGTTGCTTCTTTACCATCTTTTATTTTTGACGTCTTTTAGCTATGTCATCTGACTGAGCAAGATGGCACCTTTGGGCGGGAAGGGGACCATGCATGCATGGTAGCATCTCACAAAGGCTTTCTTTGAAAGCTGGGGGGATGCTTCCATGAGGGCTCCGTTGGTGCTGATCTCACCCATATGTGAGGACTGATTCCTGCTGTCCCTGGAGAGCACCTGTTACAGGTGAGTAACTATGCTTACTTGGCGCTGAATTTTCTAATAGTGGTAAAGCTACATTTGTGGCTATTCTTATAAGCAGTGCCTCTGATGCGGTGATTTCTGCTGATACACAGCAGTGTTGGGCTTAATAAAGAAGATTGTTTTACCCCTACTGTGTTCTTTGCTTCACTGGTGTAAAGTACAAAGTGCCCTTCTCTGAAGCGGTTACAATCTAGGTAGGCACCAGAAGCAAGGGGAGATAGTGTCTTGCCCAAGATCATCCAGTGGTAGGAGTTGAATTTGAACCCTGGGTTCCCTAGTTCTTGGTCCACTTTCTCTCTTGTAGGTGGTTGAGCTTCCTGGGAGATAATCTTAGCTAGACTAGAGCATAGCACACATTCTCCATGGACCAGCAGGATTGCGTCAGCCACACTTGGTGACGTCCTCCGGGCGGAGCCATGCATACGGAAGTGCTCTCTAGAGCTCAGAAAGGAGGGCCTTTCTGAGCCCACCTAGGTAGCCCATCCTACCGGTCCGCCCCCTAGTCCGGCCAGTTTTCGTTCTTCCGCCTTGCCAGCAAGACGGACCCTACTCTCTCTCTCCATTTTTTTTTAATTTCTTTGTTTTGCGTTTTCACAACTATGCCCAAGTATCTTTCAAAGAAATGCCCCTATTGTGGCAACAAGAACAAGACTTCACATGGATGCACTTACTGTGGGGCAATGAAGAAAGGATACCAAGTGATGTGCCCAGCTTCCGGCTCTGGCCCTCCACTGCCTGATCCTCTGCCGGCCCCGGATGTGCCTGTACGGGCCTCCATCCCTAGCCGAGCCTCCGTTGCTGCAGAGAGTGCCCTTTCCCGGCGGGACATGCTGCATGGAGCCTCCGTCCCCAGCCCGGTGCACCCAACTGACCTGCTTGCTGCTCCGGGACCCAACACCGTCACCCGCGGAGGCGCGGAGGTAAGCCCTGCCCCTGCTGCTGCAGTCTCTCCTGTTTTCATCCTCCTGGACTCCTCTCAGCTCGCCCTGCAGTCAGCTTCCAGGATCGGGTCCCCCACAGCACTCGTCCATGCTTCCCAAGATGGCGACGTGCTGCGGTCCTCCCAGCCTCTGCTGCAGTCCTCCAACTCCACCCACCTTTGGGGCGGGACCTCTATGCCCGCGAATTCTACCGGCATTGGAGGGAAGCCCGCACGCAGCTGCGCTTCGCACGGCAGCGCCTCACGCAGCAGCGCGTCGCACAGCAGTGCCCCGCACAACAGCACGCCCAACGAAGCCAGCGCACTGTTGCGCAACTCCAGTAGCCGCAGCAGCAGTTCCAAGAGCAGAACGCACGGTAAACGGACCAGAGTCAACAGACGCAGCAGCAGCGACTCTAGCCACAGGGACCTCTCTCCTAAACGACGCAGGCACTCCGAGCGCCACCGCCACCGCTCCCAGTGCCACTGGCGGGAGGATCCTCGAAAGGGCAACCATAGCCGGAGCCCTTCAAACCGCAGCAGGGCTAGCAGATCCAGCCATAGTAATTCCTCAGCTATCATCAGCTTATTAACACAACTCGTGAAGCAATCTGTCTCAACAATACCCTCTGCTTCAACAATACCCACGGCACACTTGTCAACCCCGCATAGCGTGGATCCAGCGCACAAAGCTCTGGAGGCAGCCCTTACTTCTACCCCAGAGAAGAGAACCAGAGAAGACCCACGCGGGGACCCTCTGACGATCCGGACCCAGAAAATCCGTCCCCCGACAGCACTGCCGATGACCACGACATCGAAGCTGCAGTGGTGGGATCGGCATCCACAGAGCTCGCCAACTCAGAGAAGACAGCTGAGATAGAAGACCCTCCCCTGGCGGAGGATCTCACCCACCCCAAGTTCTTAACAAAACTATCCTCTGCCCTCTCTTTGAACGCCGCTGATGCGCCTGGAGAGGTTGTTCCAGAGGTTCTAAAATACCTCGCTACTCCGAAGCCTGCTTCCGCACTCCCAGTGCATCAGAGACTGCTGGAAAATCACTCGAAACTGTGGCAGACTCCAGCGTCTGGTCGTCCGTTTCCAAGGCGGCTTGACTTCAAGTATCAAGTGAGGTCTGTGCCTGGCTTTTCTCAGACCCAGCTACCACACAACTCCATTGTCGTCTCTTCAGCGCTCAAAAGCACCAAGTCCTCACGTACCCACGCCAATAGCCCCCCGGGCCGAGACAACAAACTCTTGGATGACATCGGGAAGAAGGTCTTCCAAGGTGCTATGCTTAGTGCTAAGATTGCAGCACACCAATTTCAGCACGTTCTCTTCCTGGACACCTGCATGGCAACCTTGAAGTCGACCGCTGCATCCCTCCCCAAGGAGTCTCAGAATCAGCTCGCCAGCGCACTTGCCGATATGTCGGAGTGCAGCAAACACCTGGCCAGCGCAACCTTTGACTCTTTTGACACAGCCTCTCGTACCGCCGGTACGGCTATCTCTGCGAGACGATGGGCGTGGCTGAGAGCCTCCGGCCTTCGAGATGACACCCATGACAGCATTGCTAACGCCCCCTGCACGGGGGAATCACTCTTTGGGGACAAGGTTAAAGACACTGTCAACGACATGAAAGAACACTGCACTACCTTACAAACCCTGGCGGAGGACGGCTACGAGCGCCGCAGCGGAGCCCATAAGAACAGTTTCCAGAGGAAATCTTACTACTCCTCCAACAAGAAGTACCCGTCCAGCAGGAAATGGCAGTATAACAAGTACAGGAACAACTCCTACAGCGGTCCCCCTCACCAGCGTAACTGTCAGCGTGACCGCAAGCAGAAGAAGAACAATCCACCCCCTGCGAAGAGTGGACCGTCCTTTTGACGCCTACTCTCCGGCGCCCACCCCGACCGGGGGTCGCCTGACCTACTTTTTAAACAAGTGGAAAGACATCTCCTCCGACTCCTGGGTTCTCGAGATCATCCGAGAGGGTTACCGGATGCGTTTCAGCTCAACCCCTCGCCAAAACACCCAACCCATCAGCAAAACCCCACCGCACCTGTGCCGAGCCATGGCCAAGGAGCTGATACATCTGCTGTCCTCCGATGCTATAGAGCAAGTACCATCGGACGAGATAAACTCTGGCTTCTACTCCAGGTACTTCCTCGTTCCCAAAAGGACAGGCGGAGTCCGCCCCATCCTCGACCTCCGCAAACTCAACAAGTTTATCATCAAAGAGAAATTCAGGATGTACTCTCTCAACTGTATCCTGCCCTTGATTCAACCCGGCGACTGGATGGCATCCCTGGACCTGCAGGATGCCTACACCCACATCCACATCCACAAGTCACACAGACAGTATCTTCGTTTTCATGTATTGGGCCAGCACTTCCAGTACAAAGTCCTCCCTTTCGGCCTATCGCCGGCCCCACGGGTGTTCACGAAATGCATGGCAGTTCCCGCATCGTATCTACGCAAACGGAACGTTTCCATTTTTCCCTACCTCGACGACTGGCTCATCACAGCCCCCTCAGCAGTGGAACTTCAGGAAGCTCTAAGGACTACCGAGTCCCTGATCTCCTCCCTGGGGTTCATCATCAATTACAACAAGTCCCAGCGCACCCCCTCTCAGAGGCTGGAATTCATCGGAGCCGAGATCGACACCACACTCTCGAAGGCATACCTTCCCAAACGCAGGTTGCTCGCCCTGATCTCGCTCACGACCAGATTGGCCTCGGCGGAATCCTCTTCAGCGAGATCCATCCTACGCCTTCTAGGCCACATGTCCGCTACCACGTCCGTAGTCCACATCGCCAGGTTACAGATGCGGCCGCTGCAGTGGCATCTACGTACGCATTGGAACCAGCACTCGCAGCCTCTCTCCACCCGCATCCCTATGACCTCCAAGATCAAGACTCAACTACTTTGGTGGACTGCTCCAGAGAACCTTTCGGGGGGGGAAGGACATGCACCCACCCGAGCACCAAGTCACCCTGACCACGGACGCCTCCAACTTGGGCTGGGGTGCCCACATTCTGAAGTTCAGCACACAAGGGGCCTGGTCACCGCAGGAGCGACTCCAGCACATCAACCTCCTAGAGCAAAGGGCCATCAAGTACGCTCTCAAAGCCTTCCTAACGCATATGCAGAAGAAAACTGTCCTCATCCAGACGGACAATCAAGTGGCCATGTTCTATATCAACAAGAAAGGGGGCACGGCATCTCGGCCCCTCTGCAAGGAAGCCCTGCAGATCTGGTCCCTTGCCCTGACTCACGGGTGCAACATCCGAGCCTCCTATCTGCCGGGCGACCAGAACACCTTAGCCGACAAGCTCAGCAGGCAACTGCAACCTTACGAATGGACACTGCTCCCGGAGTTCACCGACAGCCTCTTCCGTCAGTGGGGGTGCCCGAACATCGACCTGTTCGCCACGGAACAGAATGCAAAATGCCCCCTGTTTTGCTCCAGGGAACAAACGGAGCAAGAGACGTAGGTTGGTAAGAGACTGCTTTATTGATGATAGTCCCTACGCGTTTCGGCAAATGCCTTCCTCGGGGGACATACAGCAGTGCTATGTCAGATGAGGTGTCTCTTTAAGACAGTTTGGTCGGACTATAATACAATAGATTTACCGATGATTGGTCCTGTGCAGACAGTGTAGAAATGATGACAACAATCACAACAATGTCCTGTGTATACAAACGGCGTGATAAGGATCATCAATAAAGCAGTCTCTTACCAACCTACGTCTCTTGCTCCGTTTGTTCTCCGTCTGTTCTGCAAGGGCGACGCTCCTCCCCCTTGATACCCGGTTTTGCTCCAGGCACCCTTCCAACAAGAGACTGGCAGCGGATGCATTTGACGTGTGCTGGGGGGGGAGTGGTCTCTCGTGTACGCCTTTCCCCCGACCCCCCTCATCCCGGCGACACTCCAGCGGTTGGTCCGCGACAAGGCTCGCGCCATCCTAGTGGTTCCCTTTTGGCCCCAACAGATGTGGTTCGCGCTGCTCCAACGCCTTGCGCAAGGGAAATCGAAGCGCCTGCCACTCCGGCCGGACCTACTCACACAGGACGGAGGCAAAACGAGGCACCCCGACCTCAAAGCCCTGGCTCTCACTGCCTGGAGGTTGAGCGGATGAGCCTTTCTACACTCCAGCTATCATCTGAGGTGCAAGATGTGGTCCTAGCAGCCAGACGCCCCTCTACCAGGAAATCTTATGGCCTCAAATGGAAGAGATTCAGCATCTGGTGCACTGCGCAAGGGCTGGAGCCCACCACGTGTCCTCTTCCCAGTGTCCTGAAGTACCTTGCTTCTCTGTCTAACCTTGGCCTTAAGACTCAGTCCATCAGAGTGCACCTTTCGGCAATTGCAGTGTTTCACGCCCAGCCTGAAGGGGCAACTTCCATTGCGGCACTACCTTTGACAAACCGCTTCATGAAAGGACTGGCTAATTTGAAACCCCCAATTAGGCAACCCGTTCCGTCATGGGACCTCAACACTGTCCTCTGCCGCCTGACCGAGGACCCCTTCGAGCCACTACAGTCGGCGGAGATGAAGTTTGTCTCCTGGAAAACCCTGTTTCTGGTTGCCATAACGTCCGCCAGGAGAATCAGCGAGCTGCAGGCACTAGTGTCCCATCCCCCTTATACACAGCTACACCAGGATAGAGCATCCTTACGAACCAACCCGAAGTTCGTGCCCAAGGTGGCATCTGCCTTCCACGTCAATCAGTCCATTGAACTCCCGTCTTTCTTCCCAGAACCCCATGCCTCCGAAGAAGAAAGTCGCCTACACACGCTGGACTGTCTCCGGGCCCTTCGGATCTATCTGCTGCGAACTCAACCCATTCGCAAAGGCGAACAGCTGTTCGTATCCTTCGACCCTAGCCGGCCGGGCAACAAGAGAACCCTCTCTCACTGGGTCGCCTCCTGTGTCTCCCACTGCCTAGACCCCACAGGCACTCAGAATTTGTCAAGAGTGGGCCCTCACAAGCTAAGAGCTCTGGCAACCACAATTGCCAACCTTCGTTCTGTTCCTCTGACGGATGTCTGCAGAGCGGCCACCTGGTCCTCCCCGCACATGTTCCAGAAGCACTACTGCCTTGACCTCAGGGCCCAGGAAGACTGCGCCCTTGGGACTGCCGTCCTTTCCACTGCAGCGGATTGCAGATAGGCATTGGCCCAGTAGCCGGGCCGTCCGTACCTGCTCCTCCTGTAGCATGTCAGCACTGTTAATTGCACTGTTGCACAGTCACTGTTGTTAGTCAGCACTGTTAGTTGCACTGTTACTCAGCCACTGTTGTTCGTACACGGTTAGCACTAGTTGCCCGTTGCACAACTGCTGTTTCCACAACTGCACGATTTTGTATGCACCTTCACCTATTACGGCAATAAAGATGTTCATCCTATTGTGGCTCAGAGCCTCATTTAGTAACTAAGCTCCTCCTCCACCTCAGCGTTCTCCACAGCTGGGGAGGCACCAAGTGTGGCTGACGCAATCCTGCTGGTCCATGGAGAAAACGAGGTTACTTACCTGTAACGGGAGTTCTCTGTGGACAGCAGGATAAGTCAGCCACACAATCCCGCCCGCCTCCCCTGGAGGAGTTCAGCCTGCCGTATCCGCTCCCTGTCCGGGAACTAGCTAGCTAGGAACACACTGGCCGGACTAGGGGGCGGACTGGTAGGATGGGCTACCTAGGTGGGCTCAAAGGCCCTCCTTTCTGAGCTCTAGAGAGCACTTCCGTATGCATGGCTCCGCCCGGAGGACGTCACCAAGTGTGGCTGACTTATCCTGCTGTCCACGGAGAACTCCCGTTACAGGTAAGTAACATCGTTTACTGTGCAGACCGGGTGGGTCAGCTGGTCCCTAACCGCTGGCAGGTGCTGTGTTACTGTGTTTTATGTTGCGGCAGTAACCGAACTTGCATTCTCCTGGGTGTGACTGTGAGGTATCTCCCTTGTGCTGGAGATAAGAAGGAATAGATCTGTGTATGGGGCCTGGGACTCGGATCTTGCCGTTGTTTTGCTGAAGTCTCTGGAACATGGACTTGTGGGGAGCGTATTGCTAAGCGCAGGTCTGCACCCTGCTGGCAGAGAGGTGTCTTTGCGCCTGGATGCGTCCCCGCCGGGAGCCTGCTTGTATCTGTGCACTTCTGACATCTGACCTGTTGCCTCGACCTTCCGCCTTCACCCTGCAGGAGCTCTTTGAATCGCGCTGCAGCTCTGTGAGCAGCAAGAAGCCAGAGCAGAAAACGAGGGAGAGTGACCTTTTTCCGATATTAAAGCCGGCCAAAGCTGTAGCATCCCCGCCGCTTTTTAGCCTGGTTCCCTTCTGGTGCGTGTGCATCCTCCACCCCTCCCCCCGTGGCCTTCAGAGCCGTTCTGCATTGGTCTGCTTTCTGCTGGGGGGGGGGTTGTAGGCTCTTTGTTTATCCCTTTCATTGCACCTGTGGCTGTTTCTGTACCTGAGACAATAGGTTAATATTTTATTTAGGGGACTGGCTGGGGCGGGCAGCCTGTGCTTCAGTGTACAAAGAGCTGAGTGCAAATCCTTTCATGTAGAAACGCTGCGCGGGGGAGAAATGCAGAGACGGGGAATCGGCAATTCATCGTCCCTTTGTTGCTTCCTTGAGTTCATGAAACATGCATGCACCTCGGAAGTCTGAATATCTGAACAATGGCCTGCACTCCACAAAGGAGGCGGCCAGCCCCCATCTTTCTTCCCAGGCTCCCGAAGGATGCTGGTGTGCTACTCGGGTCTGTTTCCATCTAGCTGGTGGGTGGGAACCTGCCGGCATCGCTCAACTTCCGCATCACACCCCCTGACTCATGGCAATTGGGCCAACTGGCACCATGCTCCTCCCTACCCCCCCCCCCTCCCGCCCATGGGGCTCTGTTATAAACTCACTAGTAGCCTATCTACTTTTTCTTCTTTTTGGTTCGTATTAAAGCATAGAAATGTAAGAAATATTTTAGAACAAAAGAGACCCTGGAAAGAGGATTGAAAGAGGAAGCAGTATAGCCCATAGCCCAGGAACTGCAAATTGTGTGGTGGTTTTTAGTAAGCCTGATAATCTTTTCTTTTCCACTTTATGACTTAAAGGCTTTCTCTATCCTGGGCCCAGTCTTTTCCTTTCCTTTCTCCTGGGAGGTTGGTCCCAGCTCTGTCTTTTTTTGGTTTCTTGGAGTTTATAGGAAGTGCTTAACAACAAGACTCTAAACCAGCTGTATGTCTCAGCTTACCTTGGACAGCAGCCCAGGAATGGGGGGGAGCCGCACATTCCTGGTATTCAGATACCACTTAAACCTGCTGTTGTCCCAGCAAGAGTGTGGGAGAAGAAAAGGAGCCAAAATGAAGGGGGTGAGGGGTAATTGAGGGAAGTGCAGAGGTGAGGAGTCAGGGAGGGAAGTGTATGGTGAGAAAAGTGAAAGGAGTGCGGGGGGTGGGGAGGTAATAGAAGGAAAACAGGAGAAAAAGCTAGCAAGAGTGGGGAGGAAAGGGCTTTGGGTGGATGGGAGCAAAGTCTAGTGTTAGTGTCCTAGGTGAACCTTCAGCCTTGCGTCCCCCCATTAATGCTCAGACCCCTTAGATTGGTCTTGGGCAAGCCACTTAACCCTCTATTGCCGCGGAAGAAAGGCCTGGCAATCTACTTCCCGTCGCACTGCCAAGAAAACCCACGAGCTGCTGGGTCACTAGGAGTCAGCAGTGACTCGAAGGCACAAAGAAAAATAACCTAAACACTATGCATCCCAGAACAAGCCCATCAAAGCGATAACTGGGCATTATACTTTTAAATATTAAACTTTATGTATGTATATGTGCATAATGGAAGTATTTTAAATGGGCTTCTGTTTCGAACAGTGTTTCTTATGTGCCAAAACAGGCTCTTAAAAATTTGCCCTGCGATATGTATGTGTGCGGAGCAAAGAGTTCCCAGGGCAGAGAATAGGTGGAGCGGGGGCAGGATTGACACTTATGCAGGCACCTTAGAAAAGAAAGCTTACACACACGTGTTTTCTGACACATACCATGCACAATTGTATCTGTGTCAGAATGGTGTAAATGTGTGTGCCTACTTCCCCTAGGGTAATTTCTACAAAAGCATATAAGTGCATATATTGCACTTATAAAATAGCACAGCACCTGCATCTAGGTGCCTTGATAGCCTAGGTGCCCCGTTTATACAGTTCCCCTTCTAAAGGGGCATTTTCCATGGGTAAAGTGTGTTAGACTTGGAAAAGGACTCACAAATTGCATGCGGGCATGCATGTATAAGGAGTGGGAGAGTAGCCTAGTGGTTAAAGCAGCATCCTGGTGACCGAGACCAGGGTTTGATTCTCGCTGACACTTCTTGTGGCATTTGGCAACTCACTTTCCTCTCAGAAGAAAGGCCTGCTGATCTACTTGCCAAGAAACCTCAGGGGCGTCTGGGTTGCCAAGAGTCAGCATTGACTCCACAGCATGAATTGCATCTACTTTAATGCAGTCGGCACATAAGGCATTCCCAAGGACGTGTTTGGGCAGAGCTGGGGTGGACCTCTGTCTACATGCACAATTTTGTAGATGCTTAAGAGTCCATCTACATTTATACCTTTTTTTTGCATAAGGATTTATGCAGTACAGAGGCTGGTTGTGGGTATTGATTTTATAATGACACATGGAGATATGTTGAGTAAAAAGCATGACGATAGCTCACAGTTGGGCCATGAAATAAGCGTGGAGGCCTGTGCCATCTTCAGGGGGCATGTTGTTAATGTGTGGCACCATGGAATCCAACATGCGGGTGCACCTAATGCCACTCATTGAGGTGGCATTAATTCCCCCCTTGCTAATGAGAGCAATTACATGGGCCAATGCAGAAAGCTAGCACGGGCTTTACGAACCCATAACGCCACATTTAAGCACACGTTCCGATCTTTTAAATGCAAAAAAACAGATGTAAATGCTGATGGAAAAACTAGCGCCCAATTGATGTATTTAAATCTATTTTAATGTATTTTAATTATTTAAATGTATTTTAATCAGCTGGTCTGGTATGCAAATCATGGCTACTCCAGACACAGGCGTAGAGGATTTTACAACCAGCCATAGCGTCAAAATTTTTACTGCGGGGTCTAAGTAGATGTAAACCTCTAATGCGTACTTCCAACAGTATTTTGATGGCACCGGGTGCTTTCCCCAATACCTAGATCATCATCTTTTCAGATGATCAGGCATTGTAAAAAGCCCCCGATGCCATCAAAATACTGTCGGGGACAGTGCCCAACAAAAATGAATCCCTGGTGGCCCAGCGGCCCCATTCCCCCCTGCCCCCCCCCGACAGTATCTTGATGGCATTGGGGATGATCGCAGCATTGGGAAATGCCCCCGATGCCACCAAATTCAGTTGGGGCTTGTGCATGCTGGTCTAGTGGCCCCAGTACCCCCCATCCCCAAGTAAAATAAAATAAAAATAATCTGGTGGTCTACCTTATATGGCAGTCTGACCTCTCATTTTAATGCTGCAGTGCCTCATTTGCATGTGCACGGTTACCGGGGCAGCATTTGCATATCCTGTCCTTCCTGCATCGCACATTAAAATGTATGCGTTGTCAGGAACATAAAAAATTGATCCAGCGCAGGTCTAGCGTCGTCTTTCTACCTTAGCCCGACAGCATCCACCCACGACACCTGTGCTAATCATGAGGTCCAGTCAGTGCCCATGTTCCACTCCCAACATGCCCTATTTCCGCCAAATCACATGCTAATCTGTTAATGCTGGACCCCACATTAACGTTTCACACAGCATACTTGCCATATGCTAAACCACTACTACTACTATTATTAATCATTTACATAGCGCTTTAAGACATACGCAGCACTGTACAGACATATAAAGAAGACAGTCCCTGCTCGTAGAGCTTACAATCTAATCAAGACAGAACAATACAAGAGAAACAAGGGGGGGGGGCGGTTCAAATAGGGAAGGAGAACAAGGGATTAGGATCCAAATTCAGCCTCAATCTTTAGCATGGATTTGAAGAGGGGGAGAGAAGAGACTTGATATAAAGATAGTGGAGGTTTGTTATATGCATAAGAAGCAGCAAGGTGAAAAGATCAACTTCTGGAGTTTGCAGAAGAAGAAAAGGGCATAGAGAGAAGCAAGCCAGAGGAGAAACGGAGTTCACGAGGAGGGATGTAGGGAGAGAGAAGAGAGGAAAGGTAATGAGGGGCAGTAGAGTGAATGCATTTATATGTTTAGAAGGAGAAGTTTGCATTGGATACGAAAACAGAAGGAGAGCCAGTGAAGTGATTTTAGAAGAGGGATTATGAGAGTGTATTGGGGCTGGCAGAAGATTGGCCAGAGTTCTGGATCGATTGAAGAGGAGAGAGATGACACTGAGGGAGACCAGCAAAGAAGAAGTTGCAATAGTCAAGATGGGAGGTGACCAAAGAGTGGACAAGAGCCTTAGTAGTGTGTTCAGAGAGGAAGGGATGAATTTTCTTAATGTAGAGAAAGAAACGACAGGTTTTAACTATATGTTGAATATGTGTGGAGAAGGAAAGGGAGAAGTCAAAGATGACTCCAAGCTTGTGGGCCAAGGAAACAGGAAGGAGAAGAGTGTTGTCAACAGTGATAGAGAAAGGAGTAAGGGGGGAGGAGGGTTTAGGGGGAAAATAAGTTCAGTTTTAGCCATATTCAATTTCAGGCGGCGATGAGACATCCAGTAGATAAGCAAGTAGAGATACAAGTTTGGAGTGAATGAGAGATGTCAGGTATAGATATAGATTTGAGAGTCATCAGCATAAAAATGATACTGAAAGCCACAGGAAGAGATTAGGGCACCAAAGGACTAAGTATAGAGAGAGAGAAAAGGAATGGGCCCAAAACATACCTTTGGGTTACACCAGGTGAGAAAGGGATGGCAGTAGAGGAGGAACCTCCAGAACAAACACTGAAAGAGTGATTGGAGAGATAAGAAGAGAATCAAGACAGTACAGGGCCTCTAAAACCAAGAGAGGATAAAGTGTCAAGGAGGAGGAGGTGGTCAACAGTATCAAAAGCAGCAGAATGATTGAGAAGAATGAGAACAGAGTAAAGGCCTTTGGACGGCGAGGAGCTGGAGACTGGCAAGAGTCATTTCAGTAGGATGAAATGGATAAAAACCAGATTGAAGGTGGATCAAGGAGGGCTTGAGAGGAGAGAAATTCAAGACAGTGGCGTAGAACTGCACGTTCAAGCATTTTGGAAATGAATGGGGGAAGGGAGATGGGTCAATAATTAAACGGACAAGTGGGATTAAGTGAGGATTTTTTGAGGAGAGGAGTGATTCAGCATGCTTGAAGGCTGCAGTGGAAAGCGAAAGTTTGAGAATGTGTGATTCAGCATGCTTGAAGGCTGCAGTGGAAAGCGAAAGTTTGAGAATGTGTGACATTAAAGGGATGCAGAGGAGGAGATGGAGTTGAGGAGGTGGGTGGGGATAGGATCAGAAGAACAGGTAGTGAGTTTAGAGGAGGAAAGAAGGATAAGTTTTCTCAACAGAGATTTAAGAAAAGAATGAAAGGGTGATAGAGGTTGAGAGGAAAAGTTGGTAATTTTCAGTTGTTAAAGTGGGGTCATGCAGGATAAAAATTTGTAAAGCACTGGTCTAAGAACTAGTTAAATATTGTAGGCCCAATATTTAGCCTATGGCGGTCAGCGGGTTGAAAGCATCTGACCGCTGTGAGTGGCTTGCGTGGTTTAGTACACATGCCTCTAGTGTCTTAAAATAGACACCATTTTAGATTTCTCACATAGGCATCCTTTTTGTAAAATGATTATTCTCTGAAAGCGTTTTCCCAGGGCTAAGTTTAATCATTAGGCAGACTAGACAGTCCCTTGGCCTGGTATTTCTGGGGGGTAGGGGGGGGGGAGAAGAAACAGCAGCTGCATTCTAGGAAAACCAATAGGTCCTAACAGCCAGACAAACTCAAAGAACCCTCAGTGCTTACTTTAGCCATTGGGAGGGTGGGCAAATTTCAAATAGGCGTAAATATCTTTTAGAAATTGCATAGAATGCTTTAAATCAGTTTTGTGGATAAAAAGTATGATATAAATGGGCAGTTTAGGTTATTTATGGAAGACCATGCTGGAAAAGAGCAAAGATAGCTAGTCTAAGACAATGGTTCCTGAACTTGGGGTCAGGACCCCAAATGGGGTTACATTATCAGTGGATGAGGTCACAGAAGCAGGGCCGTTTCCCCTTCTCTCTGGACTTTCACTGTGACCTATGCCAAATAGTGGCAGTCACCAATCAGCCTGTGGCCAGTGAGTCAGTGAACATTCATAGGCTCTTGCTTCCCTCCTGAGTAAGCTTCCTGCTAAACTATTAACCCCTGCTGAGTACTGGGTCTGTAAGTACACACTGCACACTGACACAAGGGACTATATGCTGACTGCTGCTGCCTTCCTGCTTTACATGAGTGGAGGGAGCGGAAGGAGGCTGGAGACCTGCTATTCTGATTTCATCATTAGCTGTGGTCATGTGAATTTCTAGTTGTTAAAGTGGGGTCATGTGGGATAAAACTTTGTAAAGCACCGGTCTAAGAACAGTTAAATATTATAGACCAATATTCAGATCACAGCGGTCAGCGGGTTCAAAGCATCTGACCACTGTGAGTGAAACGAACTAGGTATTATCCAGATAACCCTCTGACACTGAATATCGACTTTCAGCATGGACCAGCTCAGTTATCCGAACAGCAGTGATATTTAGCTGTTGTCTGCATAGCCAAACCACATAAAGTTAGGACAGCTATTGAAATGATCTATCTTTATGCGAGCACTTATCTGCTTAGCGGACTGAAAATGGTACTAAGACCACCCTTATCCTACCTACGGACCACTCCAGCATTATCCGGACAGTGCTGTGGCATTGAGAGGGGCTATTCATTGCCATTGTCCAGTTAGCTTGACTGAATAGCCCTCTTGGCAGGTGCTGCTTACCAAATAAACCATAAACCTCTGAACATCGGGCCCTATGAACTCTTGTTGGGCCCTAATACATTTTTATTGAATCATCATATAAAGTATCCAGAGCGGTGGCGTAACTTCAAATGAGGAGCGTCCAAGCAAAATTTGCTGAGGGCCCCTCATGATGGTGGTGGTGGCGGTCAGAGAACACTTCCATGTTGGCTTTCTGCCATTAAACCATGATTATGTGTTCAATAATTGTGTTTTATTATAGTGGTTTCTGTCATTTTGCTTGGCACTGATGTCAGGCTCACTGGTCTATAGTTTCTCAGATCATCCCTGGAACTCTTTTTAAAAATTGGCATTACATTGGCCACTCTCCAATACTACAGATTAATTTAATGATAGATCACAGATGACTTCTAGTAATTCTACAGTCTTATATTTCAGTTCTTTCAGCACCCTGGAATGTATTCCATCCAGTCCAGGTGATATGCTACTCTTTAGTTTATCAATTAGCTGTATTACATCTTTCCGATTTATTGAGATCTGTTTCAATTCCTCTGATGCATCACCTTTAAATATCTTTTCTAGCATGGGTAAGTTTTCTACATGTTCTTCAATAACGACAAGCAAAAAACTCATTCAGTCTCTCCGCTATGGCCGTGGCCTTTCTCTGTGCATCTTTTACCCCTCCATCATCTAATGGTCCAAATGACTCCCTCACAGGTGTTTTGCTTTGAATATACTTGGAAGAAGTTTTTATTATGCGCTTTTGCTTCCAAGGCATACTTCTTTTCAAATTTTATCTTTGCCTTCCTTATCAATGCCTTGCGTTTCACTTGTCGGTATTTATGTTTCCTGTTTTCATCATTTGGCTCTTTTTTTTCTATTTTCTGAAAGATACTCTCAGCTATAATAGCCTCTCTTACCTCACCTTTAAGCCATGCTTCCTGTTGTTTGGCCTTTCTTCCACTTTTTTTTAAGCGTGGTCTGGGCTTCCAAGATAGTATTTTTAACACTAGAAGCCCCAAAGTGCGTCAATTGACGCAGATGCATTTTCGAAGTTGTATACCAGCGCCACTGCTAGAACCATGTCCGTCATGTTCCATGACTTTGTTAGCAAGGTCAAGATGTTCAAATATGTGCATTGAAAATTAATGACATGCATCACCTAGCGGGAAAATGAATTTATACCTAGAAGCCCCAAAGTACGTCATTTGACACACTCAATTGTCTTGGATGCGTCAATTGACGTACTTTGGGGCTTCTAGGTATAAATTCATGTTCCCGCTAGGTGGCGCATCTCAATCACTGTTTACAGTTTTACTCCGACATTACAAACAATAAACACATGATGACGTCATGTAATGACATCACATACTGCACGTATTTAACAAAAAAGTAACTTCACATTAATTCACATCTGCATTACATGCTAAATGCAGTCGTCATGATAATGCGTCAGTTGACGCACTTTGGGGTTTCTAGGTAAAATGCCTTTTGGGGTTTCTAGTGTTAAAGAACAGCCAGGCCTGATGTAAATTCTTAACGTTTGCAGTTGCTCCTTTTATTTTTTTCTTAACCATTTTCCTCATTTCATTATAGTCTCGTTTTTGAAAGTTAAATGCTAGCACAGTCAATTTCCTTACTATCCTCCTTCTATTTATTAAATCAAATGTGATCATGTTATGATCACTATTGCCAAGCAGCCCCAAAACAGTTACCTCTCACATTAGATCAGTGGTTCTCAACCTTTTTTGTACCGTGACCCCTTTTACCATTGGTCAACTTGTGGTGACCCCCCAATGAGAAAATCAAATGTGTCTCTCTTCCTTTATCGTTAACGCATTGTCGCTGTAATCATTTGTTGAATTATTAATATATTATAGACCTTTGCAATATGTTTTTATTTATAAAATTTACTTATTTAAACGACAATAACAAGTAGCAATATTTGATTTCAAAATTATGATGATTTTGTAGTCAAATCACTAATATGAAATAAAATTATTTTTTCTACCTTTGTTGTCTGACCAATTTATTCTCTGATCATGCTGGTCCCGATCTGAGGCTTCTGCTTTCCTGTCTTCTCTTAGCTCTCTTTCTGTGGTCTATGGTCCATCTGCCATTTCTTATCTCTTCTTTCGTTTTCTTCACTTCTTTCCATCAGCCTATTTCCAGTCCCAGTAACCCTTCCCAGTATCAGCCCCTTTCCAGTCCTCACTCCCAGTACCTTCCAATGTCAACTTGCATTCCCATGACTGCCACTGGTGTCCAGTCCCTTCTAGTACAAATACCTTGGCAGCCCCTCTCAGATCCACTCCCTTCCAGTTCCATTCTCCCATCCCCTCATATCAGCCCATTTGTAGCCTTAGCCCCCAGTTTTCTTCCAGGGCCAGCAGCTCTGTCCTCCCCTCCACACAATCAGCCCATTCCCAGTCAAAACCCCCAATGATCTCGCTTCCAGTGCTAATCCCCCCCTCAACCCCATTACCAGTGCTAGCCGCCTCTAATCAGCCCAATACCAATCCTACACCCCCCATCAGCTCATTACCAGTCCTAGCCTCCCCTAATCAGCTCATTTCCAGTGCTAGTCCCTCCTCAACCCCATTACCAGTGCTAGGCTCTTCTAATCAGCCCATTACCAGTCCTAGCCTCCTCTAATCAGCCCATTACCAGTCCTAGCCTCCTTTAATCAGCCCATTTCCAGTCCTAGCCTCCCCTAATCAGCTCATTTCCAGTCCTAGCCTCCCCTAATCAGCTCATTTCCAGTGCTAGTCCCTCCTCAACCCCATTACCAGTGCTAGGCTCCCCTAATCAGCCCATTACCAGTCCTACCCCCCCCCTCCCATCAGCCCATTACCAGTCCTAGCCTCCTCTAATCAGCCTATTTCCAGTCCTAACCTCCCAAATGAGCTCATTTCCAATGCTAGCCCCCCATCAGTCCATTACTAGTACTACCCCCCTATCAGCACATTACCAGTCCCAACCCCCCCTTGATCAGTCCATTCCCAGTCCTAGCCTTCCCTAATCAACCTATTACCAGTCCTAGTCCCCCCATCTGCCCATTATAATTCTAACCCGCAATGTCTCTCCCCTCTGTCCAGCATTTATCCCCCGTCTGTCCAGTATGTCCCCCTGTCTCTTCCCTTTGTCCATGTCAGCCCCCTCCCTCCCTCCCTCCATGTCAGCCCCCTCCCTCCATCCATCCCTCCATGTCAGTCCCCCCTCTGTCCATTTCAGCCCTCCCTCCCTCCCTCCATCCATCCATCCATGTCAGCCCTCCCCTCCCTCCCTCCCTCCATGTTAGCCCCCCCTCTGTCCATGTCAGCCCCCCTCCCTCCCTCCACCCATCCCTCCATGTCAGGCCCCCCTTTGTCCATGTCAGCCCCCTTTGTCCATCCATCAGCTCTCCCCTCCCTCCATGTCAGCCTCCCTCCCTCCCTCCCTCCATGCCAGCCCCCTCCCTCCCTCATGTCAGCCCCATTGCAGGTTCCCTGCCCCCTCCTCCCCTCTCCTTGTCTGCCTGCTACTGCCCTGTTCTTCTGCAGCCACGGCTCCCTGCCTCTTAGGGAACCGCGGCTGTGCCTGTGAGTGAAGCCGTTGTGGAGCCTTTCTGTCTCTCGACGGGCTCCGTGCAGCATGCCATTGTCCCGCCTCCAAAGGAAGTGGTAAACAACTTCCTTTGGAGGCGGGACAATGCTGCAGGGAGCCGCAGCTGCAGAAACTTTTCTAGCTTCCCTAATTTCTGTTAGCATTTCATCATCTGTCTGTTCATTCTGTCCTCTTTAACATATAGAGCCACCACTGCACCAAAGTGATCTACCTTATCATTGTGATGTACTTTGTAGCCTGGTTTCACAGTGTCCCATTAGTTATTCTCCTTCCACCAAGTCTCTGAAATGCCAATTATGTCTAACCTTTCATTCTCCGGGAACAAGCAGGAAGTCAGCCCTTACATATGGGTGACATTGGCATCGATGGAGCCCACGCGGTAGCTTTTTCTCAGCTTTCAAAGAAAACCTTTGGGAGATGCACCATGCATGCGTGGTCCCCTTCCTGCCCAAGGTGCCATCTTGCTTCAGTCTCCTTAAAAAATGTAAGGTCATGCATTTGGGCTTCAGCAATTCAAGGGAGCAATATATAGTATAGGAGGTGAAGTACTTTTGTCCACTAAAGAAGAGCGGGACCTAGGCCTGGTTGTGTCTGAAGATCTTAAAGTGGCTAAACAGGTAGAAAAGGCGACAGCAAAAGCAAGAAGGATGCTTGGGTGCATAGAGAGGGGAATGGCTAGCAGAAAAAAGGAGGTGATAGAGCCTCTGTAAAAGTCTTTGGTGCGGCCTCATTTGGAGTATTGTGTGCAATTCTGGAGACCGCACCTTCAAAATGATATAAATAGAATGGACTCAGTACAAAGGGTGGCTACTAAAATGCTTAGTGGTCTTCATTATAAAGCATATGTGGACAGACTTAAGGATCTTAATATGTACACATTAGAGGAAAGGCGGGATAGAGGTGATATGATTGAGATGTTTAAATACCTCCATGGCATAAATGCACAGGGGGAGAGCCTCTTTCAATTGAAAGCAAGTACTGCTTCGAGGGGACATGAGATGAGGGTGAAAGGGGATAGATTCAGGAGTGATACACGGAAATATTTCTTTATGGAAAGAGTGGTGGATCCGTGGAATAGTCTCCCAGTGGAGGTGGTAGATATGAGGACAGTATCTGAATTCAAAAAAGCATGGGACAAACACAGAGGATCTCTAAAGGAAAAAAGGGGACTGTTGTGGTTGTTTCTTTGGAAGGACAGACTAGATAGGCCATGTGGTCTTTTTCTGTCTTCATTTTTCTCTGTTTCTATGTTTCTAATAGACAGGCAGTGGGAGATGGTGGAGCAAACCTCTTTATCGCATGTAAGATGTTTGCTGCACCCTTCCAGAGCCATTACAGGCTAGTGACCACTGGGCCGAGGTCCCCCATCTAGCCTGGGCCCTCCTGCATTGCAGGGGCTGCTTGAGCAGCATTTACACCATTAATCTGGAGACAATCGTGTGCCTGAATTTAAAGAATCATTTAAGTTCTGTGCATATTTATTTATTTGGCATGTTTGATATAGCGCTCTATGCACAAATAAGGCATCGGGACAGTTTAGAAACCAGGGATCTTTACAACCATTACGAAACATCACACTATGCACAATTTTACAACAATTAGAACTTCGAGGTGGGAGAGGGGGGGAGTGAATAACACAGTATCTAACACTGTAATGCTTCTGTTAAAGTTTGCAGTACACAAAAGGGAGGGGAGGCAACTAACTAAAACTAAAAAGGTTACATATCTTTCCATCTCCCATCTTCATTAGTAAGCGCTACAAGAAGTCTGGAATAGCCAGATACTAATGGAACAAGTAGGAAAAGCATGGAGAGGCATGGCTTTGGGAATGCTTTCCAACATAGATATGTACAAGATGTGGAGGTATATGGAGGGTGTGGGTGTATGTGGATACTGTAGGTAGGATGTATGGGTGGGATTGGATAGAGTTGTGTGTGCAGATGAATGGGTGGGAGTGTGTATTTTGGGAATGTGTGTGTCTGTCTCTGTATGGAAGGTATAGTGTGGCTTTTTATGGAGGTGATGTGGTTGTAGGAAAATGTCAGAGCTGTCAAGTTATCCATTTCCAGGAGAGAAACCTTTTGGCTAGTCCTGGTTTTGAAATTACATTCCAAAGCAGTATGGTATTTGTAGTCCCTGATTCTACCCATTGAAATTAGTGCTGCAGGTCCCTTCTGCATCATTATGAGAATGTTAGAAATCCAGTATTGGCCCAAAATTTAACTCCTGGATCTGGTTAATTTGGCAGCTCTGAGGTGTATGTAGGTAATATGGGAGTGGTGGGGGGGGGGGGGTGTTATTGGGGGTGAGTGTGTGGGGTGGGGGTACATGCAGGGCCGGACCATCACTAGGCAGCCACCTGGGTGGCAGACCTCTGTGGGCGGCACGGCATGGCGCCTGCAGCAGGCCTGTGCTTTTGGCACACATGGACTGCTGTTTCTGACCCCCCCCAACAGGAAGTTGTGTCAGAGGGGGGTCAGAAGTGGTAGGCCATTTGTGCCAAAGCACATGGCCTGTCATGGGCCATTGCTGCCACACCAAGCCAAGCTATCCCTCCTCTCACTGACCCTCACCAACAGAAGCGTCAGCAGCAGGAGGTGGTGGCGTGGCTCGGGGGGGGGGGGGGTCAGAAACCCTTGGGCTGTCCCTGGGGGCATGTCTGGAAGTTTGAGGCATGTGGAGGGCTTTGGAAGTTGACATTAGGCACCATCATTTGACATCAGTTTCAGTTATTTTTCCCACTCTCTATCTTCCCGTGTTGAGGAGTAGCCTAATAATTAGAACATTGGCTTGGTGACAAAGGTTCAGTTCCCACTAGCACTCCTTGTGGCCTTGGGCAGGTCACTTAACCCTCCATTGCCTTGGAAGAAAGGCCTGGCAATCTACTTCCCATCACACTGCCGAGAAAACCCAGGCGCTGCTGGGTCACCAGGAGTCAACACAGACTCAAAGGCACACATTGCAATTCTCTTCCTGTGTTGCTAGGTTGGGTTGGGGGAAGAGCTCATTTGGCATAGAGGCTATCAAATGCTGAGCACTGCTTTAACAGTTTCCTATAGAAAAGCAATGGGGAATTTTTTTTTTGGAGAGGTTCTCTGAAAATACTGCTCTTGTTTCTAGTCTTCAAAATTGTCAAAGATATTTACATTTTCTTCCTGCTTGCCAAATTTGCTGAATTTCCATCCCTTGTTTGGAGAGAGATTATTTATTTATTTATTTTATTTATTTATTTATTTTATTTAACAGTTATTTATATACCGCTCTTTCCCTAGTATCAAGTGCGGTTTACATGGAACAGTAGGTTAATTGGTATGTAATATACCAAGTCAGTTTACATAGAACAGATAATTATAATTTACAAGGAATGTTGTAACATTAAAGGTATAACATATTAGAACATATATACATTGTTAGTTTAAATCTATGCCTAGAGATGGATTTCAGTTCCTTTTGCATAATTTTTTCCAACATTCCATTTTTCGGGAAACATGTAAAGGACCCTGTATGGTCCAGAAGGCCCGTGTTTACCATCCCTGGGTCAACTTGTTCTCACAACTTGCAAATAATCCAGTTGTTTGCAGGACATATGCAGCTACTACAACTCTGTTCCTTTGAAAATATTATTTTCCCATGTACTTCTCTTATGTGTGTTAGTAAAAAAAAAAAAAATAGATTAAAGATCAATAAATGTTTTAGGTCAGTTATCAAGAGTTAGTCACAAGTATATCTGAGTCCAATAAAATGGTCTTGCCTTCAGCTTGTTTGTTGACCTTATTATTTCTATCTATGTAAGTGGGCTAACACAACAATGACGCTTATTTTCACCAATAATGAAAAGGTAAACTACTGTATAGGCTTGCACGCTGTGACCAGGTGGTGGTGCTGTTGCACCACCAGTTTTCCTATTAATGCTGAGACACTGCTTTTCAGCTGTTTTAGCCCTGTATTGCCGAATTGATGTAGTACTTGGGAGTACCCTGGCTCAGAAAATGGTGAATCAAGAAGTAGGGCATCCCGATGAGCATTTCTACCACATGGTATCCCATAACTCCCATCCCTTCACCATGCCCCTGGGTATCTTATGTGTGTTCTTGCTAGAATTGCTTCACTCTCAAATGCTGATGGGGCTTCCAGCAGGGCTGCCCCCCTATGGGTACACCCAAAGCAGTGGAGTACTCAAAAAGCTTTTTGGTAGAGCCCAAGGTTAGCATGGGCAGGCACTAATCCAGCGCTTCCCAAACTGTGGGTCATGACTCAAAATCTGTATTTGGAGTCACAATCAGGCCAGAGGCAGGAAAAACATCGACTTGCACCTCTCTTCAAACCGAAACTATAACTAGTCCTGTGCAGGCTCCACAGGATGTGGAGGAATATAACAGTATCACAGCTGATGGCAGGAAGCAGCGACACAGCAACAGGGTAGAGCTGGGGGTTATGCGTTTG
Organism: Ichthyophis bannanicus; assembly: GCA_033557465.1. Classification (NCBI taxonomy): domain Eukaryota; kingdom Metazoa; phylum Chordata; class Amphibia; order Gymnophiona; family Ichthyophiidae; genus Ichthyophis; species Ichthyophis bannanicus. The sequence continues at coordinate 117,532,156 of CM066042.1, read as the reverse complement.
TTATTGCTAGAATGCGTCCACAACCACATAAAATGTGGTAAGCACTGCACTAAAGGACCATTGCAGAAATGTCAGTGCACAGACTGCATCCAGGTAGTGTGACATCTGAGCATATTTTTCATGCATAGATGTCGCACCACAATGCAGAAAAGGGATTGGCACAAATGTAATCACTGCACAGATACCAGCTTACAGTCAATGTAAATCCATTCAAATTACATGATAATCAAGCAATTAGCTAATCCATGCAGGCGCAAAGAAGTGTGCAGAAGAGAAGACTGAACTTAACACTGGACCTTTAATGCCTACTCAAGGAAGACATAAGGGGTCTGTGCTTAGTATGGAGGAGGAATTTATATCCATTTCTTGAGCAGACAACCCCTCATAGTATTTTCTGGGTTTTGCTCAAATGAGTTCTGAAAAAAGCAGGGGAGTGGTGCTGGAATGAATGCATGCACATATGGGACTTATATATGGCACCTGACAGCAACCATTCTGCTCAGAATAATATCGGTGTTCCGAGTAGAACTTCTGAACAGAGAGATGCGCCAAACAGAATTCCAGCCCATGCGCACATGTACCTTTTTAGGCAGGATCTAGGCGCTCTTAACATGGCACCTGTGCCTACCTCATTTGTATGCCATTTGCTTGCTGCATACAGGCACAACCTCTGCGTTACTCTGGTGCTAGAAACCTATGTTCATGGCTTTCAGGTCAGAACTCTTAACACCAGCTTTCTGCATTGGCTCCTAAATGTGGATGTTGACACTGCCTTTCGCTTCTCTCATTGGCTTTTGTGGCTGCCTCTTATTGGGAGGGCCTGACCACCGAGTAAGGAAGTGGAAAGGGGGAGGTAGGGGCCACTCCCCTCCCAGGCCTGCTTGTGGCTATTCCCATGGTCTGAAGTACATCAGGCAGCTGCCTGTGTGTTCCTGAGGAAGGGAGTAGGAGATTATCTCCTGGGAAGGGCAGGTACCAGGGACCCCCCTCACCTTTTTGCATCAGCGAGTGCAGTTTGACAGAGAACATGAGGATTTTGGTTTTCTAGTGGTTCAGTCTAGTTATATCTGTAGCAACAGACTGAAATATGATACCTCAGCTTCTCGGGGTGCTATGTGCCAGGGGAGCACTACATTGTAAGTGCAGGGCATATTCTGCCCTCATAGTCATTTTGCGGAGACAAGTCTATGACCCTCGGCGAATTTCTGATTGACCCAGTCAGGAGCATTGGGCTTCTCAGAGACAGTTTGCTTCCTGTGAGTGGTAGCCCAATTGGAGCAGTAAGTGAGCAGATCTGAATTAAGAGGTGCAGGTGCCAGGTGGCTTCTGACAGCAAGAAAGCCTAGGAAGGAAGGCATAAAATTAAGTGCGCCCCTGAAAGGAGCTTTAACCCCCCTCTGAATGCATGGGCTCCTTGCCTCCCATTTTGGTGCACCTATAAAAGTCAGCAGTGCACTACCCACCCTCAGTTGGAATCCTGGTGCATTTAGAGACGTGTTTGCAGCCATCTCTCGGGTGGATCGGTTTTAGCACCATCTTGAAACATTAGTGGGGCTGAGTCACAGGGGGAGCTGGGATTAGAATCCCTGGAGTTCTTGTACTCCTGTTTCATTCTGCCCATTAAATCACAGCACTTTCACTAACAAGCACAACATTTTTTTGTTAACTATGTACTGCTTGTCTAATCTGTGGGATCGAAGTTCAAGGATTGCAGGATTGTGGAGCCCTTCCCAGAGAAACAGAGGCAGGGAGCAGCACAATCTTTCCTATTCATTCGGGCTGCTGCTCCCAGACCTGTGTCCTGAGCCCCACTCTGTGGGAGCTGATTGGGGCCCTATTGGGTATTTGATGACATTGGGAGGAGGCTTTTATCCCCTTGCTTTTTTTTGTATAAATGAAATTAGCCTGTAAAGAGTGAGCTGGTTAACCCATTATTCTAATGAAAAATGTCCTCTGGAGAGACAAAGGTCGAGGTCCCTGATGCCAGCGATCCCGTGAGAGAGGAGGGGCATTTCAGATTTATTTGTTAGTGTAAAACATTTCCTACCAGAGAAAAAATTAAATGGAGGCTCATTAATCTTTTGCAGACTAATAAGGTCCCCAGATGGGCATAAAATAGTTGGGAATTATTGTCCTTTCTAGCTTCTTCACATCTCTACGCTCTGCCTTCAGCCCGTCTCCTTCTCCTTCTCTTTACAAAGCTGTCTCTGGTTCATCTGCAATGTGCTGCAGGAGACAGTGACTGATGAACAAGGAATAAAGTGACTCCTCAGTGTCTCAAATCTGGGTTGAGAGCTCGTGGCGTTACCAGTGTGTTAGATGTGGTTTTTTATATTCTAGTTTATTTTGAGCCTCTTATTTGAATAAAAAGGCGCCCTCCGCCCCACCCGCTGCTTTTTTTCACAGGTCTATAGCACATTTATCTAATCCTTCTGAATGTCGTTAACATGCTGTGTCCCCTGCAGGTGGGAAAGGGCTATCCAGCAACTAAAAGATTTAATTTCTGGGGCTAACATCTGTGACTGGGCAGTCTCTGGGCCCCTCCTCCCCACTTTCAGTGAAGAGTGGCCAAAATACCTTGGCAGGCACTGGGGCTTTGGCTGCCACCTGCTGCCCTGCTATGGCCGTGTTAGAGAAGGCTCCTTTCTTCTCTTGGCTGAGGATGCTGGCTATTGGTTTGGAAGATGGCTTGTTTCCTAGCACAGTTTCCAGAGTGGCAGAGAGCTGGGTTTCCTAGCCAAGGAGCCCATCCTGATTTCCCAAAAATTCCTTCCACGGTTGACACTGTGTGTGATGTGTCTGGGGCAGGCCCTAGGTCTCGACAAACAGTGCCAGCTGGTAATATTGTCCCTCTCTGGCTGATATGCCCCTCTATTCTAGGAGATGGTAGATAATGCTTTGAAATGATTCATTTGTTCTACTGCAATGTACATAAGAACAGAAAGACATAAAATTTGCCACACTGGATCAGACCAAAGGTCCATCAAGCCCATATCCTGCTTCTAAAAATAGCCAAGTCAGAAGTACCTGGCAGGATTCCAAAGGTCGACGGACTCCATGCTGCTTATTCTGGGGGTAAACAATGGATTTCCCCCAAGTCCACTTTAAACAATAAATAAAAAATAAAATAAAAATGGTCTATTGACTTTTCTTCCAGGAATTTTTCCAAACCTTTTTTAAACCCAGTTACATTAATAGCTTTTATCACATCTTTCGGCTACAAATTCCAGAGCTTAATTATGTTTTGAATGAAACAATATTTCTTCTTGGACAAGCAGGAAGTAAGTCTTCATGTATCGGTAATGTCTCTGATGGAGCCCCGTGCAGGAACGCTCCCTAGCTTCTATTGCAAGCTTTTGGGAGGCTGCACCGCGCCTGTACCCCTGCCTTCCCACCTGCCACTGTGGCACCATCTTCTCCAGTCTTCGTTTTTTTTGCAAGCCCCACAAACTTTGTTTCAGTCCTCTGCTGCTAAATGCTGTTTTTCCCCCCTTCAGTGGCCTTCCTGAACAAGTATTGTGTTAGTGTCTGCCGTCAATCGCAATTCCTTCGTTGGTTCTGGCAGTTTTTGGTAAAGTTTCATTTTCTCGGTTGTTTTCCCTGTGGCCTGACCGGGCCTGTGTTCACCATCAAGCCATTTGATTTAGCCACAGCCATTTTCCCTGACATGTCCCAGAAACTAGCCAGTGGGTTCAAGAAATGCACTAAGTGTGCCAGGATATCTCTGTCACCAGCAGGCACAATTGGTGCCTCCAGTACTTGAGTCCCAATCACCAGCCTTCTTCTTGCAATTTGTACTTGCAGAGGCCTGAGGGGTCGAGAGGAACAGAGAAAATCCCTCTTTGGCACCTCCATCAGTCTTGATGGCTTCCCAGGAATCTTCCAATGGTGCATCATCGAGAGGTTCTTGGGCTCAATTGGAGCCGAGCACCCACAGTGCTCCAGAGCAGTAGCCATTGGTCATTTCTGCCTGGAGTTGAGAGAGGATTTGGCCTCATCTTCATCAGCATCGAAGGGGGATCCATCCAAGCACCAGGTGAAGGCCTGGGTGCATTGGCATCGGAGCCTTTCCAAGCGGGACGACAAGAGTGATGGGCATGAGCGGACCATCAAGGTGCTCTGTAGAGAAGACCCCTCAACCTCAAGGGTTTCAGAGAGGCACAAACTGGCTCCTGACAGCCAACGTCATGCCAATACCACCACATGGATGCTGGAAACATTGGTCGAAGCTGCTCAGGCCCAGAGGCCTTTGGAATCAGCAGCCATAGAGGAATGCCTCCTTCAGGCACTCAAGGTTTGCATCACATCATTGCTGGAGAAACAGCTGGCTGATGCATTGGTGCCCACGGCATCGGCATCGAGCATTGTGCAGCCAATCATTGAGACACATGCTCTGCCTGCAGAGACATTGATGTTGGGACATCAAAGAGATCAGATGTCAGTTTCCTGTGGGGTCATTTCCCTCTCAAGTGTCTTGGGTTCTGATGCCCTGATAAAACCTCAGAAGCTCTTGATGCATCATCGATCCCATAGAAGCTCTCACTCCCTCGAGGCAGGAGGGAGCTCTGAGCTGAGTCGCAGAGGTATTTTGACTTCCTTTCGAAGTCTAACTGATGGCTGGGTGACTGATGTGGAATCGGAAAACTTGTTGGAGGGCAGGTCTCCTGAGCTCCTGCCAGACCCCACCCTTCCGCATGAAAGGCAGAAGTCTTCTCCGGAGGACATTTCCTCCAGGATTTCATAAGGGATATGGCAAAGGCCATCTCATTTTCACTGGAGATGGAGGATGAGCCCAGATGGAGGAGTTGGAGATCCTCCAATATTCCTTGGCCCCTAAGGAAGCAGTGACAATGCCAGTGCACCAAATCCTGCAGCAGCTACAAATGAGGATGTGGGAGAACCCCTCGTTATGCCACCATTCAGTAGGAAGCTGGACTCAATGTACAGGGTTCAAAAAGCTCCTGGATTTGAGAAGCCTCAGCTCTGGCACCACTCCTTGGTGGTAGAGTCCGCCTTTAAGAGGATCAAGAGCACCAGACTCATTCCTCAATACCTCCAGGAAAGGAAGCTCAGACATTGGTCTCCTTTGGAAGGAGGTGCTTCAAAGCTCCAGGTTTGTGGCTCAAGTGCACTCTTACCAGTTCTACATGAGCATGTTCTTGAAAGACATCATGCATGATTTTGCTGACTTGTGCCGGTTCATTCCCCAGGAGAAAATGGAACACGATTGTACCCTGGTGGGCCACAGCAAGGACTGCTTGAAGTTCCTGGTCTGAGCAACCTACAATGCCTTCGCGACAGTGTTTATAACAGCCATAGTGGGCATTGGAGCCCGCAGACTCACCTGGCTTCAGTCTTCCAACCTGCAACAGCCAGTGCGAAATAAGCTTGCAGACATGCCCTGATGGGGAGAAAACCTCTTCGGAGGGCAGGTGGAGGAGAAGGAAGACATCATAGAGAAGTAGCACATCGCCCTTGCCAGGCTTTCAAAATGCACATCCCGAACCAGCTGCCTATCGCAGATGATGTCAAAGTGGGGGCCAGAAGAAGGCTTACTACCCACATAGGTGAAAGTACTTCCCTGGTCCCCAGACCTCCCAGCAAAAAACACAAACGCCTCGCCCACAGCATCAAGAAAAGCCTTAAAAGGCCCAGCCTTCCCTGCAACAAAAGCCAGAAGCGGGATTTTGACTAGTTCCTCCGGAGCATAACTAATCTACCAGTGTCCACAGAAGGGACATCTGCCGGGGGGGGGGGGGGAGAGGCTAGCTCTTATTACCCATGGGTGGTCCCTTATAACTTCAGACTCATGGGTGCTATAGAGAGAGTCCAAAGCAACTACATGTTGCACTTCGCCGAGCTGCTACTACATTGTCCCCTGAGGGTGTATCCTCTCAACCCTTTGCATCTAGACCTACTTTGGGAAGAAATCTCTGCCCTTCTGGCTGATTTCACCATTGAGCCCGTGCCACAGGAGCAGATTGGATAGGGATTTTATTCCATGTCTTTTCTGGTCCTCAAAAAGGACAGTTTGGCCCATCTTAGACCTTAGAAACCTCAACACCTTTCTGATGTGAGAAAAGTTCAAGATGGTATCTCTAGGTACCCTGTTCCCTTATCTTCAAAAAGATGATTAGCTATGCTCCCTGGATCTAAAGGACGCTTATACCCATATACCGATCCATCCTGCTCACAGGACATATCTCAGACAACATTTTCAGTACCTTTCTGGCTGGCCTCGGTGCTCCAAGTCTTCACAAAGTGCCTCGCAGTGGTAGCAGCCTATCTCAGAATACTAGGGGTCTTTATCTGGATGACTAGCTCATAAAAAGCACCACTGCAGATGGAGTCCAACAGTCAACACAGTTGACCATTCAGGTGCTGGAGCTGTTTGGGTTTGTAGTCAATTACCCAAAGTCCCATCTTCAGCCTGCCCAACAACTGGAGTTCATAGGGGATCTTCTAGCATGACTCAAACAAAAGCCTTCCTTCTACTAGATCGACTCCAGAGATTGATGGCCTTGATCCGAGATACCCAGCAAAGACGTCAGACAACAGCTTGAGGGATGCCGACTGTGCTCAGCCACATGGCCTCTACACTTTTGATGAGACAAGCTCAATTGACACTCAGAACTCAGTGGAACCAGGCCACCGGCCACCTTTGGGATTGAGTGGCTGTCAATGGCCCTCTCATCCAGTCCCTGCACTGGTGGATATATCATCAGAACCTGCTCAAGGGTCTCCCCTTTGAGAAGGCGTCACCTCAGAAAACACTGAGGACAGATGCATCCAAGCTGGGTTAGGCAGCATATCTGGATGACTTTCACAATCAAGGGACCAGTTCAATTTCTTGAAATTACGAGCAATAGCAAATGCCCTCAGCACTGTTCCCTCTAAGCTGTGCGCGTGTGCGCGCGCACACACCTCGCCGAGCGAGCACACATATTTTACAACAGAATGCACAAAACTTGCGGTTCTGATTCTGATAGAAAACAACACAGACATCTTAAAATGTAAAAGTTGCTATTGTAATTACTAGAAATTTTCTGCTTCATTTAGTAATTGTCTATTTTCATTTAATTTGATTAACATCAATGTGGTGTACATACTGTATTCTGACGTGTAGTCAAATTTTAAAGTATATAACTCTGAGTGTCGTTATGTGGCGCACAAAAATTTAACCTTCCTTCAAAAGTTGCACAGCTGGTATTTTATGCACACACAGCCTACAGAAAATTAGAGGGAACATTGGCCCTCAGGGCTTTCTAAGAACGACTAACCAACCAGATTGTCGATCTGAATCAGGACAATCAGGTCACGATGTACTACAAAAAACAAGTAGGAGGGCACAAGTTTGTATCTCCTTTGCTGGGAAACAGCCCAGTTATGGAGCTTCACCATCACCTACGGGACGGAGCTAAGGGCCACATATCTGTCAGGGGAGCAGAATGCCCAGTGGACCAGCTAAGTCATGTCCTCCAGCCGCACGAGTGAACACTGGACAGGGCTGTAGCAGCACACATCTTTCAGAAGTGAAATACCCCCTCGATAGACCTGTTTGCCGCCCAAGTGAATCAGCTGTGCTACAGAGTCGCCTCATGCAGTTGGCTGGCACTGGATGCCTGCCTCCTGCGCTGCGGAAGGGGCCTGCTATAAGTGTATCCTCCCATACCTCTTATAGCAAAGACCCTGCTGAAACTCCAGATAGACAGGGGTATGATGATACTCATTGTGCCATATTGGCCCAGACAGCCATAATTCCCCCTTCTGCTTCAACTCTCCCAGTGGAAACCTCTATGACTGGACTCTGCTCCAGACTTTATATCACAGGAAAACGGGAGAATGCTACATCCCAACATCTGGTCCTTGGCACTAACCTGCGTGGATGTTGAGAGGCTAGTTCTGTTGGAGCTCTACATGCCTGACAGAATAACAGATGCTCTGAAGCTCCACGAGCAGGGACTTTCTTCTGTATGCATTTGTACAGCACTACGTATGCCTTGTGACACTATATAAATGATTAATAGTAGTAGTAGGAGGAGGGCCTCGATGAGAAAGCCTTATGCATTCAAATTGAAGAGATTTGTTTTCTGGTGTACTTAACATATGCTAGATGCTTTTAATTGCCTCACTGACAGACTACACAAGTACCTCCTACACCTCTCGGAGTCGGGTCTCAAGTCAAACTCTGTCAGCATAATGGGGCATAACATCGTGGAACAGAGGGAAGGCCCATCTCCTTCAGCCTTTAGTGGTTCACTTCATGCAGTGTTTGCTTCTCTCGGTCTCCCTTCAAGCTCCTGGCGGGGGCTTCGGACCTCAATGTGGTTCTGGCGTAGCTCATGTTAACTCCCTTTGAGCAGCTTGATTCCTGCCCTATAAAGTTCTTGTCCTGGAAGGTCTTGTTTCTGATGGCCATTACTTCAGCACACAGGGTAAGTGAGCTCCAGGTTCTAGTGGCTCATCCGTCATACACCAGGTTCCATCATAATAGAATAGTCTTGCGCATTCGTCCTTGATTCCTTCCAAAGGTGCTATCCGCTTTCCATCTTTATCATTCTGCTGACTTTCTTCCTGGAGCCTCACGCCCACAGAGGGGAAGCGACGCTGCACATGTTGGACTGCAAACAAGCCTTAGCCTTCTACTTGGAATGGATGAAGGCCCACCGAAAATCCATCTAGCTGTTTGTTTCTTTTGACCCCAGCAAGCTGGGGGCTGCCATTTCCAAATGCACTCTTTCAGTTTGGCTGGCAGACTGCATTTCTTTTGCTTATGCCCAGGATGGCCTGAGCTTGATCATCATGTCACAGCTCACAATTTCAGAGCCATGGCTGTATCAGTGGCCAACTTGTGCTAGGTCTCCATGGAAGAGACCTGCAGGACTGCAACGTGGTCTTCTGTCCACACATTCACATCTCACTACTGTCTGGATGAGGATTCCCGACGTGACAGCAACTTTGGCCAATCGGTACTCCAGCATTTGTTTGGGGATTAGAATCCAACTCCATCCCCTACAAGGGCCTGCCATCTGTCCAGGCTACCAAAATAAAAAAAGACAAAAATAAATGGTGAAGAAACTGAATCAGATGAGTTCCCTTTTGTGAACTACCACTTCTGTACATAGTTGATTCTCCATTTCTTAGTTCAGATTTGCCCCTGTTGGGCTTTTTGGCGGCCTCCTCGGTTTTCGGTAGCCTGTTGCTTGGGAGTCCCATACATGAGGACTTACTTCCTGCATATCCACAGAGAAAAGGTAGTTACTCGTCTGTAGCAGGTGTTCTTCGTGGACAGCAGGAATAAGTCCTCCCAACCCTCCCACCTCCCCAAGGAGTTGAATTCTGCTACAGCTTTGTTATCAGACAGGAGAAGATGGTGCCGCGGCAGCGGGCAGGGAGGTGGGCACGCAGGTGCTGTGCAGCCTCCCAAAAGCTTCATTCCCGTGCAGGGTTCTGTTGGAGACGTCACCCATATGTGAGGACTTATTCCTGTTGTCCACGGAGAACATCTGCTGTAGGCAAGTAACTACCTTTTTCTCCTATTTGTCTTAAATGTACACCTTAGTAGCTTCATTGCATGTCCCCTAGTCTTTGTACTTTTTGAAAAAACCAGTCCCCCATAGCCATCACCAAACTGATACACAGCACACCTCCCAATAGAAGTAGAAGATCCGTAGCAGTAAACACACTGTCAGTCTCGAAAGAATCAACAAGATGCAAGAAGGCAACAACTACTAGAGCCTTCTGTTTCTATGCCCCCAAAGCCTGGAACGCCCTCCCCCCTGACATCAGAGCTATCACAGACCTAACCCAACTCAGGAAGGCCCTAAAACATCACTTATTCACCAGATACTTCCCGACGTAGCCCTGACAGGAGAATTACACCCACCAAGTACATAACTGTAAATACTAGGTTGTGTAATTGTTGTTAATTACCCTGTTCTCCAAGTTCTAATTCCCTGTTCAAATGTAAATGCATATTCAGTAACCCTGAATGCATATGCTTCTGTTTTGATGTACACCGCACTGATGTTAATAGCGCGGTATAAAAGAAATGCTAAATAAATAAATAAACAATCAATTTGTGTTTAGCTGTTCCACTCCACTCAGAATTTTATAGACCTCTATCATATCTCCCCTCAGCTGACTCTTTTCCAGTTTGAAGATGCCTAACCTCTTTACTTTTTCTTCATGGGAGAGTCATTCCATCCTATCATTTTGGTTGCCTTTCTCTGTACCTTTTCCAGTTCTTCAGTACTCAAGATGCGGCTGCACCATGGAACGATACAGAGGCGTTATGATGGTCTTTTGTTTTATTCTCCATTCCTTTCTTTATGATTCCTAGCATTCTATTTGCTCTCTTGACCGCCGCTGCACACTGAGCAGAGAATTTCAACGTATTAATCATGACACCACCTAGATCCTTTTCCTGTAAGTACTTGAAATCTGGATTTTCTTGAGCCGTGGTGTGCTGGAATTTTCAATCTCCAGGAACAAGCAGGAATAAGTCCTCACATATGGGTACGTCGGTACCGACGGAGCCCGTGCGGGAAAGCTCCCCAGCTTCTAAGAATAGAAGCTTTTGGGACCTCCCACTGCACATGCGCACTGCCTTCCCGCCTTCCTGAACAGCTCTCCTCAGTTTCTCTTTTTCCGCGGAGCCAGCAGGTCGTGTTCCTGTCACCGCTGAAGAAATTGTTATTTTATTTGTTTCTTTAGAGCGCGTACCTGCGTTCCCCATACCGTTTAGTGTATCGCCGGTCTTTTCTTTATTTATTTAAAAAATTATAATTAATTTTTCTTATTTTTTATCTTTTTTGTCACATAAGAGAGGCCTCTCGGCCTACTCAATTTCTCCTCATGGAGAAGCCAGCCCCTGGATTTAAGAAGTGTACCAAATGTAATGCTGTTATTTCAGTCACAGACACCCATGACTGGTGTCTGAAATGTTTGGGGCCTGACCCTTCCATACCGGACTGCCCATCCTGCTCCCACATGTCTAAAACGTGGGCTGCAGAACCGGGCCAACAAATGTCCATGTGCTGTTTGCTTCAGAGAATACAGCATCACAGTCATCCAGGTCTTCTTCTCCGGAGGATCTCAGGTAACCAAACCTTCTGTGGCAAGTCCTCAAAGAGCAAATCTCCTTCAAAGCATCGAGAGGCTCTTAGCTTAGAACTTGAGGACCCTGCCCCTGCCAAAATTCCCCGGCGGGTAGTCCAACTTTCAATATCGCCAATTCAGGGGTCTCAGGTTGATATCGTTGCTACGGCCTCGAGAGATCACCTGTTAGCCTGCTCTGGGGTACCGGGTCACTCCGGTACCGACATCCAGGCAGCTATGGCGTCCCATGGGCGGATACTCTGTACAGTCCATGCAGCAGGCCGTTCATGGCTTTCATTAAAGCTGCAACGCCATCGGTTCCGCTTTCAGCGGTTCCGGCCCGATAACGGTATCGTCCGCCATGCCGTATCGAGGCCGTCCACCTCTAAACGCAAGTCGGTACCGTATGGGCTTTCGCTCCCATACCGGTTCCATACCCGATACGCCGATATCGATACCGATCGGTACGCGTATCGTGCGTTAGAGGAAAGCACCGATTCCTCTGAGGATTTTCACTCCTCTGATGATTCTGCTGAGTTTTCACTCAACTTACCTGAGGAGCCCTCTTCTCCTAAAAGGAGAATGTCCCCTCCAGAGGATTTGTCCTTCCAGGACTTTGTTTTAGATATTGCTACAGCCCTTTCTATTACCACATCCTATTAAAAGGAACCACGATCCAAAAAACTGGATATTTTGGGATTCTCAAAGGCCCCTAAGGAGGCAGTTACCCTGCCTATCCATGAAATCCTTCAAGAACAACTGATGGATTTCTGGGAAAATCCTTTGACTTTGTCTCCTTATTCCCGTAGGTTGGACACCAGGCCTCCAGGACGGGAATGTAAGACTTTGGACTCTTTTGGTAGGAAAATTTTCCAGGCTAGTATGCTTATAGCCAGGATTAATTCCTACAGTCTCTATATGGGCATGTTCCTGGAGGAACTTGCCAAAAAGGTGCGGCATTTTTGCCCCCTTTATCCCTGAGGATAAAAAGCAGGGATTCCTTTCCCTAGTGAAACAACTCTTAGAGGTTTCTAAGTTCTCTAATAGGGCAAGCATATGATTCCTTTGAGGGAGCCAGTAGGGCTTCGGGCATTGCTATTGCAGCCCGACGTCTTGCTTGGCTCCAGGCCTCTGATCTGGAACCTTGGGTTCTAGATGGCTTACGGAATCTGCCCTGTACAGGTGAGAACTTATTTGGGGAAGAGTGGCAAATCAAAGCCACCCAGATGGATGCTGAAAATGCCACCTTGGAAAGACAATCAAAGTCCACTACAAATCCTACTAAGAAAAAGTCTTTAAAAAGCCCTGACTATAAGAATCCCAGAGTTGCTTCAAAAACAGGCCAGCAGTCTTCTCAACCTCGCTATACTGCTAAGCGTCAGCAAACCAAACAATCACCAGCTAAACCTGCAGCAGATACTGTAGCTCAGCAGGCACCAAACCCTAAGGAGAATTGACTAGCTCCTACGGAAATTGCCACTTCTGATTCAAACACAACCAGAACATCTCACCATACCCGGAAGTTAGGTTCAATTTGCTACAAGATCGGAACAAATAACAACAGAAGAATGGACCCTCTCTATAATTCGAGAGGGATACAAACTTCATTTCTCCAGCATTCCTCCCCATCAAATGGTGAGACCATTCAATTCTCCCCCATCTCTCCTAACCCTGTTGGGTCAAGAGGTTTTCCTCTCTTCTTGCCCAAGGGGCCATAGAAGAGGTTCCTCTCCTCAACAAGGGTCCGGTTTCTACTCCCCTTATTTTCTCATTCCAAAGAAAACAGGGGGATTCAGACCAATCCTAGATCTGAGAGATTGAACAAATGTCTCTTCAAGGAGAACTTCAAAATGCTGTCTCTCGGCATTCTCCTTCCTTACCTCCAGGGTCAGGACTGGCTTGTTCTCTAGACCTACAGGATGCGTATACCACCTATACTCATCCATCCATCCCACAGAAAGTATCTTCGCTTTCTGTTTCAGGGGGAAAACATTTCCAATACAGAGTACTCCCCTTCGGTCTAGCCTCTGCTCCAAGAGTATTCACAAAATGCATGGCAGTCGTAGCCGCCATTTCTAAGAGGCATGGGAATCTTTGTCTTCCCATATCTGGACGACTGGCTCATCCGAGCTCCAACTCAGTCACAGGCCCAGATTTCCCTGGACCACACAAGGAGCCTTTTGCAGTATCTGGGACTGGTAGTAAACCTTCCCAAGTCCCAACTCATCCCTACTCAATCTCTAGAATTCATAGGGGCCCAGTTGGACACCATCACGGCAAGGGCCTACCTGCCACAGGTTCGAGGCCAGCGCTCCTGAGTTTGGCCTCCCAAGCTCAGTCCAGCACTCACTTGACAGCCAGGGAAATGCTACGCCTACTGGGTCATATGGCCTCCACAGTGCATGTGGTGCCCCTATGCTCGTCTCTTCATATGAGAGCAGCTCAATGGACCCTGGCCACTCAGTGGACTCAGGCGTCAGGAGCGCTCTCAGAACCAAATACAAACCTCCGATCGTCTGTTTTGGTCCCTCCACTGGTGGACTTCCACCAAGAATCTGTTGTTGGGGGCTCCATTTCAACCATTGCTACCCCAAGCAACCCTCACAACAGATGCCTCCCAAACAGGGTGGGGAGCCCATCTGCAAACTCTCTCCACTCAGGTCACTTGGTCTCTACAGGAGACCACCCTTCATATCAATCTTCTGGAACTGCGAGCAATTTACCTTGCCCTCAAGGTCTTCCACTCCCTCCTAGCCAACCTCACTGTCCTAGTTCAGACGGACAATCAGGTGGCCATGTATGACATAAACAAACAAGGAGGGACGGGCTCTCTGTCGCTTTGCAACGAAGCTCTAAGACTATGGGCCTTCGCCAGAGAGCATCAGATTCGCCTGCTAGCAGGGTCTCCCAGGAGTTCAAAAACTCTCGGCAGACAGGCTCAGTCGAGTTCTGCTGCCACACGAATGGTCCCTACATTTGGACCAAATAAACCGAATCTTTCAGGTATGGGGGACCCCGGACATAGACCTTCTTTGCAAGTCCGTGGAATGCCAAACTTCCCCGGTTTCTGTTCCAGAACTCCGTGTCAGGGAGCTCAGGCTACGGACGCCTTTCTCCTGAATTGGAATCAGGCATTCCTATATGCCTTTCCACCCATTCCTTTGATTCCCAAGACTCTGTTCAAACTCCAGAGGGATCATGGAACTATGATCCTCATAGCTCCACGCTGGCCACGCCAAGTGGGTTCCCTCTACTTCTACAGCTCTCCCAGGGATCCTACTTGGATCTGGAGCTGCGCCAGAACCTCCTGTCTCAGGAGGAGGGGACTTTGTGGCACCCAAACCCCAAATCCCTTTCACCTCAGTGCTTGGTTACTGAAGGCTTAAGCCTTCAAGACTTTCATCTTTCCCAACAGTGAAAGATATCCTTTCTGCCTCTAGGAAACCCTCTACCAGCGTTCCTATGCTTTCAAATGGAAACGTTTTTCCATTTGGTGTGCTCAGCAGGGTCTGGCACTTCCTTTGAATTCTCTTCTTGATTATCTCCTGCATCTATCCAATGCAGGCCTCAAGACGAATTCGGTAAGAGTCCATTTAAGTGCTATTGCAGCATCCTTGAAACATATAAATGGACAACCTATCTCTCTCATCTCTTGTTGCAAGATTCATGAGAGGCCCTGACTCTCACTAAACCTCCCATCAGACCACCCCCGGTCGCATGGGATTTGAATCTAGTGCTCGGTCAACTGAAGCCACCTTTTGAGCCAATGTTTTCCACCTCCTTGAAATTTCTTTCCTGGAAGGTCATCTTCCTCATTGCAGTCACTTCGGCTCGCCGCATCAGTGAGCTGCAAGGCTTTTAGTTGCTAATCCACCTTACACAAGATTTCATCATGATAAGGTGGTCCTTAGGACGAATCCCCACTTTATGCCTAAAGTGGTCTCGCCTTTTCATCTTAATCAAGAGGTATATCTACCTGTCTTTTTTCCAGCTCCTCATGCATCCAATGCAGAGAGGAACCTTCATACTCTGGATTGTAAAAGAGCTCTCGCTTTTTACCTTAATAGGACTCAGCCACATCGAAAGTCTTCTCAACTTTTTGTGGCCTTTGATCCTTCCCATTTGGGACTTCCAGTCTCCAAAGCGTACACTTTCCAATTGGATTGCTCAGTGTATTTCTTTGCTTACCAGAGCAAAAACATTTCTCTGGAAGGCCATGTCACTGCTCACAATGTGAAGGGCCATGGCAACTTCTATGGCTCATCTGCACTCTGTTTCCATAGATCAGATCTGTCGAGCCGCTACCTGGGCCTCGGTTCATACCTTCACAGCCCATTACTGTTTGGACAAGGACTCCCGCCGGGATGCCTTGTTTGGCCAGGCTGTCCTCAAGCACCTGTTCCATTCCTAAACAACTCCTGCCCACCTTCCCAGAATGGATGCCTGAGGATCCATACGAAGATGGCGAACCTTTACAGGGGATCCCATGCATCTAAGCTAGGGAGTCCCCATATGTGAGGACTTATTCCTGCTTGTTCATGGAGATAGCACAGTTACTTACCTGTAACAGGTGATCTCTGGGAACAGCAGGAATTAGTCCTCACAACCCACCCACCTCCCCTAGGAGTTGTATCTTTTATCTATCTATCTTCCTGTCCTCTCTCTGTTGACTCAGCTATAACTCGAAACTGAGGAGAGCTGTTCAGGAAGGCGGGAAGGCAGTGCGCATGTGCAGTGGGAGGTCCCAAAAGCTTCTATTCTAAGAAGCTGGGGAGCTTTCCCGCACGGGCTCCGTCGGTACCGACGTACCCATATGTGAGGACTAATTCCTGCTGTTCCCAGAGATCACCTGTTACAGGTAAGTAACTGTGCTTTCTGGAATATGAAATCTTTCATTCCAGTTCTGTTTTAACTCCCAGAGTTGACTAGGCTCCAGTGGGGAGATGATTCCACCTCTGGGACATTGATTCCCTGCTCTTCAGGCTAATAAGAACATAAGATATGCCATACTGGGTCAGACCAAGGTCCATCAAGCCCAGTATTCTGTTTCCAACAGTGGCCAATCTAGGTCATACGTAACTAGCAGTTTCCCCAAGGGACACAGGTTCCACAATGCTTGTATTGGTTCAAGCATTGATATCCTGGGTCCCTTCTTAATAATGGTTTATGGACCTTTCCTCCAGGAACTTGTCCAAACCTTTTTTAAACCCAGCTACACTAACAGCCTTTACTACATCCTCCGGTAACAAATTCCAGAGTTTGATTACACGTTGAGTGAAAAAATATTTTCTTTTATTAGTCTTAAATAGTTTACCCTGTAGCTTCATTGCATGTCCCCTAGTCTTTCTATATTCTGATAAGGTAAACAATCGATCTACGTTTACCCGTTCCACTCCGTTCATTAATTTATAGACTTCTATCATATCTCCCCTCAGCCGTCTCTTTTCCAGGTTAAAGAGCCCCAACCTTTTTAGCCTTTCTTCATAGGAGTAGCCTTCCATCCCCTTTACCATTTTGGTGGCTCTTCTCTGAACCTTTTCTAAAATTGCTATATCCTTTTTAAGATATGGCGACCAGAATTGCACACAATATTCAAGGTGCGGTCTCACCATGGAACGATATAGAGGCATTATAATATCTTTTGTTTTATTTTCCATTCCTTTCCTTATCATACCTAGCATTCTATTTGCTCTCTTGGCCGCCGCTGCACACTGGGCCGAGGGTTTTAACATGGTATCCACAAGGACGCCTAAATCTTTTCTTGGGTGGTGGTTCCTAATGTGGAACCTTGCATCGTGTAACCATAGTTTGGGTTGTTCTTCCCTAGGTGCATAACCTTGCACTTCTCCACATTAAATTTCATCTGCCATTTTGATGCCCAGTCTTCCAATTTATCAAGATCCTCTTGCAAGTTTCCACAATCCTCATGGGTTTTAACAACTTTAAATAGTTTTGTGTCATCAGCAAATTTGATAACCTCACTCGTTATTCCACTTTCCAGGTCATTTATGAATATGTCAAAAAGCAGCGGACCCAGCACAGATCCCTGGGGTACACCACTATTCACCTTTCTCCATTGGGAAAATTGGCCATTTAGCCCTACCCTCTGCTTTCTATCTTTTAACCAGTTCCTGATCCACAGTAGTACACTGCCTCCTATCCCATGACTCTTTAGTTTTGCCAAAAGTCTCTCATGAGGGACCTTGTCAAAGGCTTTCTGAAAGTCCAGATACACAATATCAACCGACTCACCTTTGTCCACCTGTTTATTCACTCCTTCAAAAAAACATAACAGATTAGTAAGACAAGATCTTCCTTGTCTAAAGCCATGTTGGCTGTCTCCCATTAGGTCATGACTATCTACATGCTGAGTAATTTTATTCTTTATGATGGTTTCTACCATTTTTCCCGGTACTGATGTCAGGCTCACCGGTCTGTAGTTTCCCGGATCACCCCTCGAACCCTTTTTAAAAATTGGTGTTACATTGGCGATCCTCCAATCCTCAGGTATTAGAGATGATTTTAATGATAGTTCACAGATTACTGATAGCAGGTCTGCAATCTCAAATTTCAGTTCTTTCAACACCCTTGGATGTATACCATCCGGCCCAGAAAGCTAGGCTTGGACATTACTTATATCTAAATGTACAGACCCTGCTACTTGCATAACCTACTGGTTAGAGCAATGGAAAAGAGTCAGGGAAGCCAGGATTCAATTCCCACTACTCCTCCTTATGATCTTCGCCTAACTTTTCATTACCTGAGGTATCAAATTAGACTGTAATCCTTTTGGGGACAGGGGCATACTTAGTGTTCCTGAATATACTTTGCAATGAATTACCAATAAAAAAAAAGTGTGAGCTAAATACAATTGTGGAACTATTTAATTGCTGAACTTTAAAGCCTTGATTCAGTTTAGGGCTATGGCAACTATTTAAACCAAATCTTTGACTGCCACCCTGACCCACATGTGCGCGCACACACACACACACTCTGTAAGAGCTTCCCCACCCCCACTTGGCATTCTCATCAGCCCTCTGTATGAACTCGACAGCAGTAAGGGAATGTAACCGCTAAGTGTTCCGACGTATTTATAACTGGTCGGAATGGAGGCTGACTGCGGCTCCTAGGGCCACTGATAACGGGACAAAGAAGCCAGCTTGTCTCTGTCATGTGTTGGTGGCAGGTACTTCTATGCCATGGGAGCTGGGAATGAGCCCGTTAGATGCAGTGGGTTTATAACCAGTTGTGATCATAAAGGGTGGAGTGCATTCAATCCTTTGCTTGTGAAAGGAGGATGGGAGGTCTTATGTTTCCTCCATGTCTTGCAGTGCTGGCCTCTGGGAGGGCACATGCTTAATGCTGCTTGCCTGCCCCCTCCCCATCTCTCTTGAACCCACCTCAGATCCTCATCTCATGCAAGATTTTTCTTCCTTCAGGTTTCTAAGCTTTGTAGTTCAGAGGCTTCGCACTAAGATTCCAGCAAAGCTGTGCGGGAGTCTTCTGGCCATGCTGCTGCTGCTGGTAGCAGGAGGTGCTGCGATATTGTGTATTGCAGTGCTGCCCCCTACTGGCAGCAGTGCAGGGGGAAGATTCATGTGCAGCTTCCCGGGAATGTTGCTAGGTGCACCCAGAGCTGTGGCTGGTGTGCATGGAGGCCAAGGGTGCATTTCGCTGAATCCAGAGCCAGGACTTCCCCATTGCAAGTGAGGAGCAGAACCAAGCCACTCAACCTTTCCTCCGCCCTCCCTTCTGATCTTTCTTTAGCTGGTATTATTCATGTTAAGGTGACAGTCCTACCATTGATGCACACGTACAGCAGTTGGGAAAAGTGGCATGTTTTGAGGTGGGTTTTGCAGGTGGTTAAACAGTCTTTTAAAGCAAGGGTTATCCAAGGAGCATGACTATGAATTTTAAGACTAGACACGGCCCTTCATTGGATGTGAGACCATCTGGCCTGGAAAGCCTATGTTCATAGTTCTCTTTGGTTGAATCTGTATCAACCTACAAAATGCCAACGTTGCTTTGTATTTCATAATGGAAACCAATGGATGGTACTTTTGGCCAGTGTATCCACTCAAGCAGTCCCGTCCCCCCCCCATACTGTAGGAAGATCCAATCAAGAAGCCCGGTGACCGGAAACTGCAGGTTGCTTGGCTGTACCAGTATTGCCAGGCTACTGCTGGACTTTCTTCAATCACTCCATAACTTCTAGTTGTAAGAGGTGTGCTTAAGTGCATCATTTTGTGTTGCAATGAAGTCAAACCTCTCGATAGCCTGCAAAATCATGCTGCAAGACTTGGTCCCACAATAGCTGGAGATGATGCTGGACCCAATGGGATAATTGCAAGAGGTTGGATGGCAGCCTGGCATCACTGGAGCTATGCAGATTCAGTGTTTCACATGCTCATCTTGTGCTAGCTTCTGTAGACTTTATCTGCTAGGGAGGGGGGGAGGGGAAGAAGGAGGAAAGTGCAGTGGAAGGAAGGAAGGGAGGGTGCAAATTGTTACTCACCCCTGCTCCCAGATCAGAGGGGGATGACCCTGCTGCTGTGGGGCTGTCTGCCAGTTTTGCTTGAGGCCCTAGAATCCGAGCTTTGTTAAATTTGTACTCACCGCGGACTATCAGAATGTAAATGTACAAAACCTACAATCTACAAACTGAAATTTGTGCCCTAAGGGATACAATGTAAGTCAGATGGACAGACCTGCCCTTATTGGGGGCATTTCAGCCTGTGCTTCAGGTATGCCATTACTGCTCTAGTCTGCGTGAGGCCCTGTATACTGAAGATATACCTGCCCTTAGCACTATGTGTTACCTATGGTGGGGGCGGGGGAGGGGTGTGTGTTTCGCTCAGACTGGCTGTGAATATTGCTGTTCCAGTGTTTGCTGCAAGGGATGGTGGGCTTAGAGTGAATTTGAGACCCCCTGGGGAAGTACCCTACGATTTCTTATTCTACTGTATCATACCTACCTGTCTAAAAGTCTAGGTTTGGTAAGCATTAATTACTAAAGAATTGGGGGTGCCCAGGGGGGAGTAAGGGAGATAAGCCAAGTGATCTTTCACGCAGCTTCATGCTTTTATTCTTGTATGCATGTGCCACTCTGTATACGGGCACTAAAAGTGTGCCCATCCTGGCATCTTAATTCCTGCTGTGGCCAGGCCTGGAGGTGCTTCTCCAACATATCACACTGTGGCTAGAGCAAGGCTGCCAATATGCTACAGTGTTCCTGTTGAATCCAGCAGATAACTGGGCGCCAGTTTCAGGCAGGGGTTGGTTTTATTTTCTATTTTGCTGTGTTCTTTGGAGGCTGAGTAATTAGCCAGTTGGTAGCAGATGAAATTAAGTTTTTAATTACGCAGAGCTCTCACCATTCTCGTGCAGTTTGTTCTAAAAATAGCCATGCATTTGTACTGACTTTATGTAGTGATGGAATGGAAACTCACGTGGGTCCATACGGAGGAGGGGAGGTTAATGGAATCACTGCTGAAAGAGAGGATTAGAGAAAATCTTAAACCTAGTGCTTTACAGGTCTAAAGCAGCAGGAATTCACTGGTAAAAACCATATTGGTCAAAGAGAGATTTTTGTTGGGTGATCAGGAGTGCACACTTTGATTTCACTGAATCTTGGCCGCACTTCCATGCAAGAGGCGTTCCTTGACTGGCTGGGCATAGGTCCTATGTAGTAAACTAGTGTTCAACATGCTGGTGCCCAGGGCAGAAATCTGGGGTCCCCTACCAAAGTCCACCTGCAGGCTGTGCCTTTCTTAGCTTCAGGCCGGCAGGCGAAGTGGGCCCAGGTCAACTGCCCTAGTTGCAGATCCCTAACGCCAGCCCTGGTCCTATGGTAATGAACAGAGAGACAATACGATAATATATGCTGTGTCAGTGCACTATCTGTGCACAATCTTCTGCGCTGGGGTGGGTGAAGAATGCAGGAACAGATCTAATGCGAGCCTAATTGGAGCTCTAATGGTAGTGCCCAGCACTCTCCATCTATTTAAATGGATAGTAATGAACAGATATTATTCTGAGGAGAACTAATGCACAGAATTATGAGTATTAGGGGCTGCATCGCATTCCAGCACACGTGCCAAACGGGGGGGACTGGGCTGCAGGAGAGAGGTGCTCATGTGCCTGGCTTGCTCTCCTTGTTTAGCGCGCAGCTCATTTGCATGCTGTTTGCTAAAGTTGCTTAGGAAACCCTACGCTGGAGTTTTAGCATAGAGCCCAAGTGAGAAACTGCTCGTGTGTGAGAGGCAGCAGGCTACACAGACTAAGCCTTCTATACTCCGGGGATAGGAGAGTGACTAGCAGCGTGTCCCGGGGATGAGCCCGGGCTGCTGGTAATTCCAGGCCCCGATTTAAGATTTTGATGCTCATAGACAGTATCATACAGCAGAACCCGGGGGGCAGCGTCAGAGATGTCAAAAAAATTGGAGAGCCAGAAGAGGAGCAGAGGAAGGCCATAGTGCCCTAAGGACACCCCTTTGCAGCATCACATGCATATGGCTCTGACGAAATCTGCAACAGGCTCCTTTTCGGCCTGAGTATTTGGTACCTTCAACATTTGGCACCCTGGCAGTTGCTTATTCCTAAATCCAGAACGATGTAATTCTTCTATATATAAATGTCATAGTGAGAGCAGAAGATGGGCACCCTAATATGAGTAGAAAAAATGATGAAGAGAATCTGAGGGGCTGACGATTTTAAAAAGTGCTGAACCCTGATTTGTGGGGTGCAGAAACCGAAGGGATGGAGGAAGCTGTGGACAAACTCTGAAAAGCAAACTAGAGAAGGATTTTCACCCCATGGAGTGATAGGCCTGTGCGGAGGGCGAGAAGCGAGGGAGAGGCAGCCTGGACTGAAGGCACCATTGACTGTGCAGCTTCTTGGTGAAACTCTAGATGCGTTGGTCGCCCTCCGGGTACTTCTCCTGCTCCAGCTTAGCAGACAGTGGCCAGAGCAAGGCTGCCCAAATGATGCAGGGTCTATAGCCTGAGCCTGGACCTATAGACCTATCCGCCTTGGTACAGGGAAGGGGTGAGGGTATGGTAGGCGTTCAGGTGTCTGAAAGGCAGAAGTCCAAGGCAAGCACTTTGGACCAAGTCAATGACTCGTTTAGATATGGGCAGGGCTGGGTCAACCATTAGGCAAGACTAGCGGTGACCTAGGGCAGGGGAGAAGAGTATAAAACAGTAGCAGTTAAGATCAAGCACTAGATGCTGGCCGTCACAAACTCAGCCATTTGTGCGTCCTTCTACCTGCAGGAAGAACAGGCTCACGCTGTTACGCATTTCTACGGGATTGCTACTGGAAGGGCGCTATTCGCATGATCATCCTTATTGAGTTTAATTATCAAAATCCCAGGGAAGGGGGCGTAAAGCTGACAATGCCTTGCAGGAGCCCTGGAAGTGGGGGAGGAGGGGGGCGACTCAGTCTTCAGTGGTTGGAGCTCACACATTGCTAGATTTCTTTTCAGTATAAGAGATGCGAAGACGTACCGAAACGTTTTGATCAGATTCTGTTTGGACTTAAAAAAGAAAGTGTTGCCTTCTAAGTGGTAGTCAAAAGATACACGAAGTTAGTCGAATAAAGAGGTATCCGGCGTTTATATAATTGTTTCTATTCACTTTTATTTCCGAACGGACTTTTGCGATCACCTTCACTATCCTTCTAGCTTTGTTTCGGTTTCTTTCGTTAACCGATTTGACTTTCGGGAGTGGGGGGGGGGGGGGGGAGTTGTTCTCTGCTACCCTGAAGGGAAACGAGTGAAGTAATGAGATAACGCTCCCTCGCTGTCCAGCCTTTGTCCTATATACAGGGTGGCAGCTGACGTCTCTGCTGTGATCCTCGCCAAACCTACTATCCCGAAACACTCGTGTGAAGCGGACTAGGGAAAGTATGTTGTTGTGGGGGGGTGGGGGGGGAGGGGGAAGGTCCTTCCAGGAGTTTGGAGGGATGTGATCCACTTTGAGAGAAGCGGCAGCCCGCGATCCATCCTGCGCTCACGGGCGAAGCAGCGGGCGCGAAGGGGTTAAGGCAGGCAGTGGGCTGAGCCCCGCCCCTTCTCCGCTGCCCCCCCCCCCGCTCCCCGGGGCAGGGACCCTGCCGGGGTTCCACGTGCCGATCCTGGGCGCTGTTACTGGTGCTCCGCAGGCAGCCCGGCCAGAAGCGTCCCCCGGGACCGGGAGAGGAAGGATCGGGGGTCGCGCTCCTTCCCGGCGGCAGCAGCAGCAGCCCGGTCCCGCGTGTCTGGAGCTCTCGGCTCTCCGGGGTGGGGGAAGTTTCCGGCCCCCCATGGAAGTGCGACCGCTCTGCGCGACTGGGAGCCGGCGGTCCCCCGCTCCCGGCCGGCATCGGCCCGTGGGGGGGCGACCCCCTCCTTGCCCTCGGCGGTAGTCCCGTCGGAGCCCCGCTCGGATGCCGGCGGCCGTGCCCAAGCTCCGGGGCAGCTGCCAGCGCCCGCCGTCCACCTCCGTTCCGGACCCCCGGGACCAGCCCCGGGTCTCGTTGCTGCTCCGCTACTTCATGATTCCCTGCAACATCTGCCTGATCCTGCTCGCCATCGCCACCCTGGGCTTCGCCCTGCTGCTCTTCTTCAACAATTGTAGGTGCCCGGGGTGGGACCGGGGCGACCCCACACTGCTGGGTTTCCGAGAACTGTCCCCTTGCACGCTTGGAGCCGCGGTCCCGGTTTCTAAACTAACTTCATGTCCAGCTGACCCGACTAAGGGGAGGGGGAGGAGGGCACAGAAAGCCCCTCGTCATTCCCTGCCAGATGGTGACACCGAGTGCTAGCAAGTGAAAATAAATGAGTTTTCTTCATGCTTGTCTAAAACATATTTAAGACGGAGTGCTGTTGTTGCATGCTATAATGAACTGTTGAAGCAATACAGAGAATTCAATTAGGTGGTGAGAGCAGCCTTGTAGCAGGTGCTGGGGGGAAGGACGGGCAGCACCCAGCTCATGGCGGGGAGGGGGATCGGAATCTGGATCGTAGACCATGTTGCCAGCCGGACGTTTTAGTTTATATGATCGCTGTAATTGTTCGTTTGTGACGGCGAGGCCCCGGGGCTCTCTCTGCTCCTCCCTTCTGTGCCTCAAATCTGCTCAGATTTATAAAAATCCCTTCTTTCTCTTCTCCGTTGCTGCCCAGCAACTAGAGATTCTTTCTCCCAGGCTGTTTCCTGCTCCTCACTCTTCATCTTTCGGGGTCAGTGAGTGAGAAACAGCCCTGAATGCTAGAGGGGTGTACCTACCTGCCGTCCACGGAGAGAAGACTGAATTTGTACAGACCTTCTCTGGCCCCTTTTTGGATTTATTGCTTTTAAATAAATGTGTGCGCGGAGCATTTTCTAAGTGCACAGCGTGTGTGTGACTGGGTGAGAGTGTGCATCCTCCCTAATTCATGGGAGTGACCATGTGATCTGTGAATGGCATTGTCAGGGACAGGACTTCACTTTACCATGGATGGAGAAGCAAGCTATTAAAGACCCAGATGTGTGTGTGGGGTTTTTTTTTTTTTTCATTTTTTAAATAAAACTTTAAGTATGAAAAGCCCAAGGCACTGAGCTAGATGTGTAAGAAAGCAGGAAGGTCTTACTTGCCTTTTGCCTCTTAGCGCCTGAAACCTATTTACTTATTTTTAGAATGGGTTGATCTAGTTGACTAAATATTCTGGGACAGTCAAACATTTTCTTTTAACAAAATAGAACAACCAGCAGCACGGATAAAAGAGGGAAGGAGTAGGGTTCCTCTGTGCTGAGGAGCCTGCACCTTGTGCTTGCCCTGTTTTAGTGTGCCTGAAGATGGTATGTCGAGAGATTTGGTTTATTAATCCCTTGGCGATTCAGGGTTGGGTTCCCCAGGCAGGACGTTTAAGGGTACGCATATGTGCCTGTGGAGGGTGGCGGCATAGAGTGGGCCTGGAAGGGGTGAGGACAGTAAGGGAGCTTTGATACTTGGTGTGAGGTGGGGACGTATGGACTGTGCGTATTAGCATACATTGCACGCATTCTAGTAATGTGGAGAACTATACTCTCTTCCTTCTCCTCACCCCCTTCCGCTCCCTCGTGTCTTGCTTGTCTCCTTTTCCCAGAATCATTCTCTTTTTTTTTCTTTCCGTCTTCCTACCCCCTCCTTTGTGCTCTCGTGATTGTCTCAGATAAGGACTTTAGTCTGGCAGTGTCTAGGAAGGAGGACTCGCATTATGAGGCATCTATATACTCTGCAACAGAGGCCTTGGGACTGACATTTTGTAAGGACTCTGTCACACTTGGATGTTTGCTGCCTCTATCTCAGTCTCCTTCAGCAGGAACTGTCTGCTTGGAGAATAAGCGAAGCAGGGTGCTTGGAGCTGTAAGGAATCCCTCAGGAGATTGATAATGATTTCTTATTTGTGACAAGTGGGTTTAGAGTACAGTTCAATAAGGGGGTGGCGCAGGGACATTGGGGTGGGGAGAGATGATATTACGTCTGTCAAATACTATGCACTGACCTGTATAAACACTTGGGGCATGATCATGGGAACAGGTTCATCTGTGTACCTCTGATGTTCATGGCTCTTTCTTCTTGTTTCACAGATAAACCAGTCTACCAGTTTCATACCCCACCGCCAACGCAACAGGATGGTGAGTAGCACAACATATGATTGAGAGCTGGATACGCTGTGTGTAACTGTGCATGAGGGGTTCTCTGTTATTTTGTTGGAGTTTGAGTAACCCAGTCAAGAACCCATCCTTTCCTCTCTTGAGCTAACATGGTCCGTCTTTTCTAGCCCTTCTTGCCTCTTGTTCCTCTACCGTTGCTTGGATCATGGCAGTATGCTTCAGTTTGAAGTTCCCGTCATGCACCATTACACTGACCAGTAGCTGCTGCTGTAGGGCTCCTATCTCTATAGAGATGGTGGTCCTTGTCCAGAAAGCAGGAATCATCAACCCCTCCTGAGATCGTGCAACCTGCCAAGCATAAGCAGGAGGGTTTTAAAAGACTGAACTGTAGGGAGACAGGTGCAGGAACAAACAGAACTACCTTTGGTAGGTTCATCCCCAGAATCTGGGATTTAGTAGATCAGGTTGTGCCTGCTCTATTAGCCAAGTAGAAGTGGTTGCCCCCCTGGCTAGCATAATGAAAAGGGAAGAGATGGGCAAGTACTCGAGGTCTGTGCACTTAGCACTGGGGCAGCACTGTTGACCAAGGCTGGCATGACCTCTTCATGAAAAGCTGTAAAGATCATCAGTCTTGCTTCTCCCAGTGCTAGTGCTGATAAACAAAACAAGTAGGAAAAAACTGCTTAATACAACATGAAGCAAATTAAACAACAAAAAACCTTCTCAAGCAAAAATGATTTATGTAGTGGCAGATCATGCTCCCCCCGACAAAAGTGAGGACATTAATAGTACTTCCACTGCACCAAAACCTAGTAATTAATTCCTCACTAAGCTGCATAGAAAAATGTCAGAGCAGCCAGACAGAATTTAATTATCTTAATATTTCCAGTTATTTACAATGTTTTGTTGTTGTTTTGGTGCAGTCTTTCCTCCCCACTCCCTCCTTCTCTCCCACCCCCAAACCTCTTTGCATTTGGTCTCTTGAAAAGAGAAAAAGCTCGCAGACTCAAGGAGCTGCTTTAGACTTTGAAGTTGTTCTGGGTGAAATTTCAGATTCATGTTTTTGGATGTGATTGCCCTGGGGCGAGATGGGTAGAGAGTCTCAGACAGTAGATGGCAGGCGTTTGTGGGTGATCTTATGATGTTTGCTATTGCATTTGGCCATATATCACTGCCATGTCTGTTTAGAGTTAAAGACCAAAGAAGAGGTGGCCCCTTCCATGCAGTAAGGATGTTAGAGGTGGTTGAGGGTGATATTCTTAGACTTCCTGAACACACTCATTACCAGACACAGAAATTAGATTCAGGGATGTACCCCAAGCAACCTAAGTTATTTTCCTTTTACCAGGGGGATATTCAGAGCTTCTCCAGAAGAGGTCTCCCATACAAGAATGGCACTCTGGAGTTTCTCATACAGAAATCTGTGATAACATTGTTTGCCTAATATAGCATGAGGCAGAATATGGTACTCTGCAGATCTGGTTTTTGAAGTCGTCTTGATACTGGCCTTCCATTACTGAGTGCGCCTGCCTTTCTCTGCAGTTGCTAGATCTGGAGCAGCAGAGTTCTTGGTAGCTCCCATGAAGCCCAGTGACACCAGCCGGAAAATTCAGCCCAAGAAACGTTCTCTTAAATCCCTCTCTCTCCACATTGGAAGCTTCTCTCTGCCTGGTCGCACAACATGTCTCCATGCACCAGGATAGGGAAACATTGATTCTGAGAGCAGAGAGATTGTTTGGCCCATCTTAATGTGGCATAGTCTGGCTCTTTGGGTCTCGAGGCATGATGAGGATCCTCCATTTCAGGTTGAGTTGAATGGGAGGCTGAGACCTTGGTGTTGTAATGGATGGTGCCCTTTCCATGGAGGATCACATTAGCTCTTTGACAAATCTTGCTATTGGAAGCGACTGTGACCTTATTTGTAAGAAGATGACCCAAGGACAGTGACCCAGGCTTTGGTGCTTTCTTGTCCGGAGTA
Organism: Ichthyophis bannanicus; assembly: GCA_033557465.1. Classification (NCBI taxonomy): domain Eukaryota; kingdom Metazoa; phylum Chordata; class Amphibia; order Gymnophiona; family Ichthyophiidae; genus Ichthyophis; species Ichthyophis bannanicus. Next base: position 117,504,463 of record CM066042.1, on the reverse strand, counting down.
TTCCCGGGTGTCCCACAGAAGAGTGTGCACAGGTTGCAGTTAGTCCAGAAGTCAGCTGCTATGTGGAATGGCATGCAGGATTTGATTACCCCCCTCCTTCAGTCTTTGGTACAGGTTTTCATGGCTTTGCCTAGGTTATCTCCAGGGAAGGGTTTGTGACTGTGTCCTACCGAGGGCACTGAGATCACAAAGCCAGAGGCTCTGGGGGGGTACTGGAGGTGAAGGATGTGCAGCTGGAGGTCTCTAGAGAGAGCATTTTCATTAGCTGCTCCCCAAGAATGGAATGCATTGCCCGAGACACTTGGCAATTGTGCAGATCTTTGGGATTTCTGCCGGAGGCTGAGAATGGGGCTTTTTAGGCAGGCATTTCCAGGAGAGTGTTTTTGTGGGTTATTAGGAAGGAGGGGGCTGGGGATGCCGGGCTGATTCGTTTCAGGAGCTAGAGTTTTGCATTGGTTAGTGTTTTGGAACTTTTCTATGTTCTTGTCTTCATCGCTTTGGGTCCTTTGATAGAAGCAGTTCATAAATTGAAACAAAGTGATACAATTTACTCTGCTGAGTTTCATTTCTGGTGCAGTCTTATAGACCTCAACTGATCGTTTTCCTCACAACCAAGAATCCTCTGTGCTTACCCCATGCAGAAGAGTGTACTCCAGCAGAGTGGAATAGATTCTCATTTTTTGGGAATGGGACTGGCGGTATAAAGATAGTTTTTACACAAACTGGCACAGCCATTTGACAAAATCCTCTTGATAAATTGCATAGCTGGAAGGAGGTGGAGTGATCCATTTGAAAGGTTTGCTTAGTTTTGCACTGTTTCATGCCCAGATGATTTCTTCCCGAGTGCTTTGATTGCAGGCCTCTCTCCCCAGTTACACTTCTCTTAGTGTCATAACATCATGTTAAGTTACTGTATCTGGTAGGGAAATTACATCACTATCAGTTCACCGTGTATGTTATAAATCTCGTACTGTGAGATTGCTGCAGAGATTCAGCACTGTTATTTAGTAGGGGTGGGAGCTCACCTTCGACCAGTGGTTCCCAAAGCTGCCTGGAGACTCCAAGCCAGTGGGGTTTTCAGGATATCTGCAATGAATAATCACGAGAGAGCCTTACACGCACTGCTTACATTGCACGCAGATTTCTCTCATGCATATCATCAGGAATATCCTGGAAACCTGACTGGCCAGGGGTCACCCAGGACACGTTTGAGAATCACTGCCTTAAATAATTCTGTCTGGCCGCTGCTTGGGAAAGTTAAGTTTTGAAGCATTTTATGTATTGCAGTTCTACATCTTTAGCTTCTGTTTCTACTGGTGAAGATCTCTGTGCTTTCTGTGCATAATTTAACATCTGTTAATTAATCTGGATCTATAATTAGTGCCCACACTTTCCCTAGGCCAGTCACCTTTTGATGAAGTTGTAATAACCAATAGCTAATTGTCATGGTTCACAAGTTCCCAAATCCCCCCCCCCCCCCCAATCCTCTGTCTTGGATTTGTGCAGAAACGTGTCCCTGCAGGAGTGCAGCTTTGCAATGGCAGGTGCTATATGTGCGTGTGAGGGGGAGAGGGAGGCGTGCTGTTGTGGTATTGCCGCATACATTTTGAACATCTCTAGAGTATAACAGGAGAGAGAGAGAGACAAGGGAAGACCATATACTGGCCTCAGAAGCGTTAACATCGTCTTCTTCTGGGGTGGACATTTTTGGGCTAATGTACAAAAATTCTTCTTAAGAGGGCACAAGAGAGACGGACTGTGGGTTTTTTAAGCCTGCTCGTTATTTTGTAGGTAGATTGCCTGTGAGGGGGAGAGGGTGTGAGACCTACAGCTGTTTTTCAGTCTGCCACATGATGGGGGTTTCTGCAGGTGATGGATACAGTCACAATGTCCTTTATTTGTAAGCAGGGGAATATTTAGTTATAGAAAGGTGGCGGGAATGAGGGAAGGGTGTAGGAAAGAAAGGCAGCGGGGAGGGAGAACACCGTGAGAGGAAAAGAAGGCTGTTGGGGACGAAGATGATTGTGAAACTGGAGTGGGAAGAGCAGTGAGAGGGGATGATAGTAGTGTTGTAACAGTAGATGAACCTCACTCCCACCACCAAGGACAGGGTTTTTAAGGGATACAATGCATAGAGTTGCACCATCTTAAATCCTGGTTACATGGGGATCACTTATTTTTCTTCACAACCTATTCTTGGTTGTCACTAGTAAGCAATGGTTGGGATATTGATTTTATTATTAATATTTAGCTTTCCATGAGGTGATCAAGGCAGGTTACATTCAGGTACAGGATACATTTCCCTGTCTCCAAAGGGCTCACAAGCTAAGCTTGCACCTGAGGCAATGGAGGGTTAAGTGCCAGTGAGATTTGAACCCTGGTCTTTTAGGCTCTAGGCTGCTGCCCTAACCGCTAGGCCATTCCTCCACTGGTGTTTGGACTGCATGAATGAATCCAGCTGATGGGAGAGTGTGCTTAGACTGGCTGAGCTAAGAGTTTCTGCTGCCTTCTCTGCCTCTTATTCCCTCCAGAGATGTGCTCAAAACTTTAAGAAGCCAGGAATTTGTTTTTAGCATTTGGAAAGAAGCTTTATAGACCAAGGGGAGGCTGACTCCTTTGGCCAGACGGAATCACCAGACCACCTTCTTTGTGCAAAGAGGAAACACACACTCAGAGAGGACATATCACTTCCCAATAAAAGAAACACACAGGGAAGACTTACACTTCCCAATAGACCTCACCTTATGCAGGACAGTGCTCTCGCTCGTACATGGTAATTACTATCTCACAGATTTCTCTTTGCAAAAAGGATCCTTTATATCTTGCCAACTCTCACAGCAAACAAACAGAGCCATTCTGTACTTATCTGGGTGCGGATCTCTAAACAGCTACAAGCAAGAGTGTCTGCTCCTCCCTGCATGATTCTGTCTTACTTCCTGACTCAGACATAGCAATCAAAAGTACATCCTTCTGTCCTGTCTATAACAGCAAGTGAGAGAATGTGTGACAGGCATTCTGGAAAAAGCAATCAGTATTACAGAGGTATGTGAGACAAACTAGCACACATACAAAACTCTCAGACACGACAACAGTAGGGATACTGGGGCCATAAGAAACCCAGGGAATCCATACCCCACACAGCTTTCACTGTGCAGGAGACAAACTCATCGCCTATCTGGTCCTGTCACATTATATACCCTTGCTCAGGACCATACCTGCTCTTCTGGACATTTTTCTCTAATTAGCTAATTCTTGTTCCAGCTGTCTAGGGCCCCCACTTGTGTGATTTGCCATGTTACTCCACTCATATCTGCACCCCTCTCCGTTGACCTTTTCTCAGGCCCATGCCTGCACTTATCAGCCTGGGCCTTGCAGATTTATATTGTTATCTGACCTCTGCCCCACTCACTCACTTCTTTACCTGGTTCTCTTCCACCCCTCAGTTCCCAAGAAATATATCTCTTTAACTCTCTGTGTTCTGACAACTATACTGGGGGCTATTTGTTCTTTTTCATGCTAAGCTGGCATGTTTATATCTCATGGTTGCCTTTTTACCCTCTCTCTGTCCACCACTTACTGATAAGTGTGTTTTCACAATTTTACTATATGATGTCACATACCTCTGAAAGCTTCATGTATGCAGCTCAGTAGATTCCAGCATTCAGACAACATTTTGTTTTTATTTGTGTTAATCCTTTCTCCTCTGGCTCTCACAAAGCATAGGGCAGTGATCCAAACTCTTTAAGCCAGGAGTGATTATGTTCTTGTGTTAAATGAGGAAACAGTTAAGAAAAAACTAAAAAGAGCAGTTGCAAAGATTAAGATTTACTTCAAGCATGGGTGTTGTTTAAAAATACTATCTGGGAAGCCCAGATGAGCTGTATTCCACGCTTTAAGAAAGGTGGAAAGATGTCCAAAAACTGCCAGCATGGTTTAAAGATGAGGTCAGAGAGGCTGTTGTAGCCAAAAAAGCATCCTTCAAGAAATGGAAAAATGAGCCAAATGATGAAAACTGGAAACAACATAAGCACTGGCAAGTTAGATGCAAGGCATTAATAAGGCAAGCAAAGAGAGAATTTGAGAAGAAGCTTGCTATGGAAGCAAAAACGCATAATAATGACTTTTTCAAGTACATTTAGATTCATTTGGACTATTAGATGATAGAGGGGTAAACGGAGCACTAAGAGGGGACAAGGCCATAGCGGAGAGACTAAATTAATTCTTTGCTTCAATCTTTACTGAAGAAGATATAGGGAAGTTACCCATGACTGAAATGATATTTAAAGGTGATGCATCAAAAGAATTGAAAGACATATCGATAAACTGGGAAGATATATTACAACTATATGATAAACTAACCAGTAGCAAATCACCTGGACTGGATGATATACACCAGAGTGTGTTGAAAGAACTGAAATATGAGATTGCAGACTTACTATTATTAATCTATGAACTATCTTTAAAATCATCTGTAGTACCTGAAGATTGGTGAATGACCAATATAACACCAATTTTTAAAAAGGGTTCCACGGTGATCTGGGAAACTACAGGCCAGTGAGGCTGACATCAGTACCATGCAAAATGGTAGAAACCATTATAAAGAACAAAATTACCAAACATGTAGATAGTCATGGTTTAATGGGAGAAAGCCAACATGGATTTAGCCAAGGAAGGTCTTGTCTTACTAATTTGTTATTGTTTTTTGAAGGTATGAATAAACAGGTAGACAAAGGTGAGCCAGTCAATATAGTATATCTGGATTTTCAGAAAGCTTTTGACAAGGTCCCTCATGAGAGACTCTTGGCAACTTAAAAAAACATGGGATAGGAGGCAGTGTACTATCATGGATCAGGAACTGGTTAAAAGATAGAAAGCAGAGGGTAGGGCTGAATGAAGAAAGGTAAATAGTGGAATACCCCAGTGCTGGGTCCACTGCTTTTTAAAATATTCATAAATGACTTGGATATGGGACTTATGAGTGAGGTAGTCAAATTTGCAGATGACACAAAATTATTCAAAGCTGTTAAAACCCAAGAGGATTGTGAAACATTGCAAGAGGACCTTGATAAATTGGAAGCCTGGATATTCAAATGGCAGATGAAATTTAATGTGGATAGTCATGCACCTAGAAAAGAACAACACAAACTATGGTTACACGATGCAAGGTTTCACATTAGGAACCACCACCCAGGAAAAAGATTTAGGCATCATCGTGAATAACATGTTCAAACCCTCTGCCCAGTGTGCAACGGCGGCCAAGAAGGCAAATAAAATTCTAGGAATCATAAGGAAAGGAATGGAGAATAAAACAAAGGATATTATAATGCCTCTATATTGTTTCATGGTGCAACCGCACCTTGAATATTGTGTGCAATTCTGGTCGCCGTATCTTAAAAAGAATATAGCGGAATTAGAAAAGGTTCAGAGAAGAGACACCAAAATGGTAAAGAGGATACCTCTGTTTATTTATTTAGACAGTTTTGTATACCACCTTATTTATTTATTTTATTTATATTCTCTTATACACCGCGCTATTCTGCATCAGTGCGGTTTACATTGAACAAACTGAAATTACATTGAACAGGGCATTATAACTTGGAGATAACTATTTTACAGGGAACAATCGAAGTGGTCATGACACAATTGGGGGATATGAGACACATACACTAATACTTAAAGGGAACATGGGCAGTGGAGAGTTAAGTGGCTTAACCAAGACCACAAGGAGCACCTGTGGGACTGATGCTTTGGCCTGAGCGGTATATCAAATGTAATAAACATAAACATAGAAACCCCAGTCCTTCCAGCCTAAAGTTGTTGTCCTTTAGTGGGATTTGAACCCCTGACCTACTGGTCTGAGGTAACTTGCCCCAACCACTAGGCCACTCTTCCCTCTATGAGGAGAGGCTTTGAAGGCTAGGGCTTTTCAACCTAGAAAAGAGATGGCTGAGGGCGATATGATAGAGGTCTATAAATTAATGAATGGAGTGGAACGGGTAAACGTTGATCGATTCTTTACGGCATCAAAAAGTAGAAAGACTGGGGGACATGCAATGAAGCTACAGTATAACCTGTTTAAGACTAATTTTTTTCACTCAACATGTAATCAAACTCTGGAATTCGTTACCAGAGGATATAGTAAAAGCTGTTAGTGTAGCTGGGTTTAAAGAAGGTTTGCACAAATTCCTGGAGGAAAGGTCCATAAACCATTATTAAAGAGAACCCAGGTAATCCACCGCTTGCCCCAATACAAGCATCATGGAACCTGTGTGTCTTTTTTGGAAACTGCTAGGTACTTGTGGCCTAGATTGGCCACTGTTGGAAACAGGATACTGGGCTTGATGGACCCTGGTCTGACCCAGTATGGTATATCTTATCTTATGTTCTTATGTGTTCAGTGTTAGTCCTCATCAGAGCACAGGTTCCATGGAAGATAGTGATGGGTTTCCTCCAGAAGACTGTGCACAGGGTACAGTTGGTTCAGAATAGTGTTATTAGCTTGATAGAGAAGGAAGGACGTGTGATTCAGTTACTCCCCTCTTTCGGCTTTTGCACTGGTTAGGGTTCAAGTGTAGGTTTAGATCCTAGACTATTGCATGACACATTTTCCTTTCCACGCAGATTCTGAGGGGGAGCGAGGGAGGGGATAGGAAGAGTGGATATAAACTGGGGAGGATGTGGGAGATGGTGTCCACAGAGAAGAGTTAAAAAGGGAAGCATGTTTGTAGACTAGGAAGGATGTTAAACCAAACTGCTGCAGAGGTAAGAGCTTTATTCCAAATAATCGAAACTGATGGAAGTGTAGCCTAAAGGTTAGAGCAGTGGGCTGAGAACCAGGGGAACCAGGATTCAAATCTCACTGCTGCTTCTTGTGATCTGGGGCAAGTCTGTGAACCCTTCACTGCTTCAGGTACAAACTAAGGCGTCAATACCGAAATCTGGCGCTACAGGTTAAGCACAGAAATTTTGCACAGCGATTGTATAAATAAGCAGCATTGTAAATTAGCTGTGCGCATAAAGCCTATGCTAACTTGGAGAGCAAGCCAGGTATATGAACCCTTGGGTGCATGTGCTGGAATGCTATGTGGCACATAAGAGCAAATAGTGTTGCTCAGAAGTTCTGCTCAAAATGATATCAGTGTCTTTGAACATCAATTCTAAGCAGAAATTCTGAGTAGCATGATTGCTCTTATGTGGCATGTAGCATTCCAGCATGGGCACACGCATTATTCCAGCATTGGTACACGCATTATTGCAGCATTGGTGCATGCATTATTCCAGCATGGGCTCACGCATTATTCCACCATGGGCACACACATTATTCCAGCATGGGCACACACATTATTCCAGCATGGGCTCACGCATTATTCCAGCATGGGCACACGCATTATTCCAGCATGGGCACACACATTATTCCAGCATGGGCTCACACACATTATTCCAGCATGGGTGCACGCATTATTCCAGCATGGGCTCACACATTATTCCAGCATGGGCGCACGCATTATTCCAGCATGGGCGCATGCATTATTCCAGCATGGGCTCACGCATTATTCCAGCATGGGCACATGCATTATTCCAGCACGCTTCTCCTGTTGTTTTTTCAGGTCTCACTTCAGCAAAGTCCAAAAAAAGTTGTGGAGGTAGTCTGCTCAAGAAACAGGCATAAATTCCCTCTCAGTACTGACCAAAGACCCCTCTGATCTGCTGTTTAAAGTCCCAGCGATGGGCTGAACCTTCAGCTTCTCTATGCACTTCCCTGCATCTATGCGGCATAGCTAGTTGCTTAATCAACATCTGCTTTGACTAGATTTAAATGGGCTGTGCGCTGCCATTGGTGTTGGCATCTGTGCAGTGATGACGCTCGTGGTAAACCATTTCTGTGTTCGATTCCCACACTACCGCAGAAAATTGTGCGGAAACACCACACAGATGCCTGAGCTAATGGCAGCACACTTTTCAGCATCATCCCCTTAAATTATAAGCCTGTGGGGACATGGAAATGCCTACTGTTCTGAAGGATATTCACTGTGAGCTAAATCCAGCATCCCAGTTCATGATTATATAGGTAGTTAGTGACCTCCTGCTGATCTAAAGTACAGCCATGAATGGGGCGGCTTGTATGTGTCCGTCTGACTGTATAGAACTATCATTGCCCATGTTCAGGTAATAGGCTTCCTGGTTATTGAAACTAAATATCAAATATGCCCAAGATGCTCAGCTTTTAAGTGGTTTAAAGATTTCATGATTTGAAACATTGTGAATGAAATATTATGATCCATTATGGGATAGAGGTCTGCAGGATCGGCACAACCATCAGGAAAATAAGGCAGTCACCTAGGGTGGCAGCTTTCGAAGAGGCAGTAAAATAATAGATTCTGGCAGCCGGCCAACTGAAAGAACCATTACCATGCACTTGCCTGCAGAAAGGATGGAACGTTTTCATATAGCCATTTATCTGGTAAAAAGTCATTTACCCAGGTAAATTGGATTTTGGAAATTATCTTCATTGCTTATGTATATACAAAACAAAATTTAGCATCTAAAAGTGTGATGTCCATCTATGCATTTTTACAGGATTGTTCTAGGATGGGTGATATTGGGATGATAGTTGAGTTCAATTACAACAATCTCAGGGGGGTTTAGGAGCGTGAAATATAATTGAAGTGGGCATAAGGATGAAGGTCTGCCTAGTGCATCTAATACGCTTCCACCAGTTCTGGAGGTATGACAGATTAAGGTGCCCTGGAATCTTCCAAAATGAGATCCCTGGGTTACACCCACTAAGATTTCTATTGTCATGAAATCCAAATTTCTGAGCATGTGCATTGGTTGTTTACTTCTTCAAAAAGTTGAAAGACTAGAGGACACACAATGAAGCTACAATGTAGCATATTTAAGACTAATCAGGGAAAATAGTTTTCCACTCAATACATAATCAAATTCTGGAATTCATTGCCAGAGAATGTAGTAAAAGCTGTTACAGTATCTGGGTTTAAAAGAGGTTTGGACAAGTTCTTGGAGGAAAAGTCCATAAACCATTATTAAAGTGGTCTAAGGAAATCCACAGTTTATTCTGGGATAAGCAGCATCAGCATAGAATATGTCTACCTTTCTGGGAACCTGACAGGTACTTGTTACCTAGATTCGCCACTGTGGGGAAACAGACACTGGGCTTTATGAACCATTGGTCTGACCCAGTATGGCATATGTTGCGTTCTTATGCTAAATACACAGTGCAGTACCACATTTGGTGAATGAAAACAGGTCACACACATACATACCTTGAATACGTGCTACATCCCATTTATGTGCATGTGTACCCAGTGTTACTGACCTGGATGTTGTCTTGCTATAAGAGTGGAGCACGAGAGATGTTCAGGGGAAGATGAGTGATGCATAGACCAATATTGCAGAGCCGTCTTTACTAGGACTCTGCGGAATTGCCTGGGGACAGTCTGTCTACTCCTCTTTCTTCCTATTATTGGGCTGAGAGTCTTTTCTGTCCACAGGGTTTTATTTCTGGAGCACAGCTTTGTAATTTCTTCCTAATGGATTGTAAATAAGGCTGGTGGAATGTGACAAAAGTCCATGAAGTTTGAGAAATAGTGACTCCTGAAGCGGTCATTATTGGACTGTAATTGGTCCCACTGGGAAGGCTGCTTCCAGCATATGAGGGAAGTTTGATATCTCAGGCTCGCAGCTGGTTTTAAAGGTATTGCAGCATAGTTAAAATGCATCCGTTTCATGAAATTAATGTGAAAGAATTAACACTATTTTCTAAGCCTCGTGTATATGTAAGGTTGTGGGAAGAGGGATTTGGCTTGGCTGGTGGCAGGAGCAGTTATTTTGACTTCTCATAGCAGCAGTGCATAATAAAGTCCATGTGTGTTGTCTGAAACAATGAATATGGGGCATAGACCTCCCCAGATACCAGGGACATTGCAACCAGGACTGGGGGTGATATTTTAACTTAGTACATTTTGGAGGACAACCAATGGGATACCGTGATACCTAGGTACAAACTGTATCACAATGATAGAGCGCAACCCCTCCACCAATTTGATCTACCCTATGTTAGAGAGGGCGCTGAGTCACACAGGAAACAAAACACACTGTAGATTCTCTATGGATAGAAATTCCATGTAAAAAGGGGAAGGCGATGGGGGCGTACTACCATCCACCTGGCCAGAATGAACAGAGGGATGATGAAATGCTTAAAGAAATCAGGGAGATTAACAAAAGTTACAACACAGTAATAATGGGTGATTTCAATTTCTCCAATATCGACTGGGTCCATGTCACAGCAGGACATGCTAGGGAGATAAAGTTTCTAGACGAAGTAAATAACTGCTTCTTGGAGCAGCTGGTTCATGAACCAACAAGAGGGGAAGCTATTCTGGATCTAGTCCTCAGTGCAACACAGGATCTGATGCAAGAGGTAAGTGTTAAGGCCAATTGGCAATAATGATAATAGCATGATCACATTTGATTTAATACATGAAGGGAGGATGGGAAGGAAATCCACAGTACTACCTTTTAACTTTCAAAAGGGAGACTTTGATTAAAATGAGGAAAATAGTTAAGAAAAAATTAAAATTTCACACTCATATATACTAATACCCCTGTACCATGTACATAATGTTACAGTTACCATGTAAATAGTTGGTTGTTAACCACCTCCAACTATGCTTTACAGGGTGACCCAAAAAAGTGAGAACATCTTGTAGCTTATAAGTTATTTAAAAATTCAAAAAGACAGATGTAAATGATTGACTAATTAAAATAAAAACATGGCGACCGGAAATTGTCGAAATAAAGACGTTATATAGCTAAAAAAGGTAACTAAGTAAACTATTTAAGCTTTTAATTTACGAGATGTTCTCACTTTTTTTGGGAACACAAAAGGCGAAGATCGGATATACTGGTGCAAATTTGTTTTTATTTCAGGAACCCCAACGCGTTTCGACGTGAACGCCTTCTTCAGGGGGAACACATCATCAACATAAAATAGAATAGACTTACATAGTATAAAAGAATAAAAGGATAATATCGAAAAGCATTAAAAACAACATATAATAAGTATAAAAATAATATTAATTAGTGATATTAATGATAATAATAACATCAAAATTACATAAATAAATAACAATGGAATTACTCATAATACCAAAAAAAACAATAACACACATAATGATGAATAGCCACAGTAAAACCAGAACAAAATAAATAAATAAATAAATTAACAAACATTAGACCATTGCATAAATGGTAGAACAATGATTGCATTGATTAGTCTATAGCCCATTAAAAGACAAAGAAGATGTACTCACGAAGGCACCAAGCAACACGTTTTAGTCTTGAAAAAGACTCTGATGAGCCAAATGTATAAACTAGAGTGTGAAACATATAAAATAAAGTGAAACAACCAGAGCCAGAGGAATATCTATAAAGGAGGCAACTCAATAAGTTGAAATTATAGATATTCCTCTGGCTCTGTTTATTTATATATTTATTTTGTTCTGGTTTTACTGTGGCTATTCATCATTATGTGTGGTGGTGGTGTTTTTTTGGTATTATGAGTATTTTCATTGTTATTTATGTAATCTCATTGTTATTATTATCATTAATATCACTAATTTATATTATTTTTATACTTATTATATGTTATTTTTAATGATTTTCGATATTATGCTTTTATTCTTTTATACTATGTAAGTCTATTCTATTTTATGTTGAAGATGTGTTCCCCCTGAAGAAGGCGTTCACGCCGAAACGCGTTGAGGTTCCTGAAATAAAAACCTATTTGCACCTTTTGTGTTCCCTGTTCTGTGTGCAGAGGTCTTGGTCCTTTGTTGTCCCTCACTTTTTTGGGGCCACCCTGTACATTGAAAGCCCCTATATAGTTAATGTTCATGGTTAAATGTATTGCTGTTTTCAAATATGTTCCCTGTAATTGTTATTGTTGCATGTAGACTGTCCCTGAGCTATTGAAGGGGCGGTATAGAAAAACCGCACAAATAAAATAAATAAATAAAAAGGAGCAGCGTTAAAGGTTTATATCAAACAAGGGCATTGTTTAAAAATACTATCTTGGAAGCCCAGACTACATGTATTCCATGCTTTAAGAAAGGTGGAAGGAAGGCCAAAAAACGGTCAGCATGGTTTAAAGGTGAGATCAGAGAGGCTGTTGTAACCAAAAAAATCATCTTTCAGGAAATGGAAAAAGGAGCCAAATGATAAAAACGAGGAAACAACATAAGCACTGGCAAGTTAGACGCAAGGCAATTGATAAGGCAGGCAAAGATAGAATTTGAAAAAATGCTTGCTGTGGAAGCAAAAATACACAATAAGAACCTTTTCAAGTACATATGTAGTAAAAAAAAACCCCTGTGAGAGAGTCAGTTAGACCATTAGATGGTAGAGGAGTAAAAGGGGCCCTAAGGGAGGACAAGGTCTTAGCAGAGAAACTGAATGAATTCTTTGCTTCGGTCTTTACTGAAGAAGATATAGAGAAGTTACTCATGTCTGAAATGATATTTAAAGGTGATGTATCAGAAGAATTGAAAAAAATTTAAATAAATCACAAAGATGTATTACAACTATTGTGGCGCTCCCTACTGTCTAGGTGGTTGCCTATAGGTAGGGGCGTGCCTTATAATGTCCCCTTTTTAATGGGCTCCAGAGCTGAAGCTTCTGGGTATTGTAGTTGTGTGAAATGACAAAGAGAGTCCGAGGGTTTGAAGGCAAAACACAGGAAATTTATTTTTGTCTTTCCCTTTCCCAGTGAGGTAGCCTCTTTGGTGTTTTGGCAATTTTGTAGGACCAGAAAGGTTTGCAGGTCTTTGGGAACTGCCTCCATGAATTGTTCCAACACAACACAATCCAATACAGAATCTAGGGTTCTAGTCTCAGGTGTTAGCCACTTCCATGCCAAACCTTTAATACGCTGGCACAGAGCTCGCTGTGTTTCACCCGGCTTTTACTTACAACTCCTTAAGAGGCAGCGATAAACCATAGGGGATAGACCCAAGCGGTCTCTTATGGCTCGCTTAAGCTCCTCGTAATTGGAGGCTAAGGCCGTGGGCATGGCCCTATATGCTGCCAGCGCTTCCTCCGTGAAAGAAGTGGCAAGACGGACTGCCCACTGGTCTTTTGGCCATCCAGTTAAGAGAGCTACCCTCTCGAAAGCTTCTAGGAAGTCGTCTATATCATTGTCCTTAGTTAACTGTCCAAAAGACAGTGTCCCAGTATAAGGTAACCCCAGCCCTTGAAAAGCTCCTAGGGAACCGGATACTGTCCGTGCGGATTCTGTTGCCTTTTCTTGCGCTCCTAGCCATCTCCCCATCATCTCCAGGAGCGGCTTCTGCTGCGCTTGTATCATGGCCGCTGTATGTTCCTGGGTTCTCGCCGACATCTCTTGCTGTTTCTGGAACTGTTCAGCCATCCAGCCAAGAAGCTCGGCACGCTCCATCTCTGGTCTGTGCTGTAACAACAAGAAAAGAGAAAAGGAAACCACCAAGTGCGGCACCACAGTGCTTCACTCGAATTCCTACTGAGCACTGCCGTACCCCTCCCTGCACCAGTATCCGTTTATAACCCCTCCTATGCACGGGTTACCTGATGCAGGTGTAACTTCACGTTTGTCAGCCAGCAGGTCACCGCTGGGTAATCAACTCCCATTCCGACCAGCCGTTGCCACTCCGGTCCTTCAATGCTCAACAGGCCTCTGTATTATCTTTGGCTTCCTGCAGACGTTTCTCCTCCTTCCAGGTTGTAGAGATCTTGCACATGCGTGTGCAAAGGTAGGCAATCCTAACAACTATGCCACCTGTGGCGCTCCCTACTGTCTAGGCAGTTGCCTATAGGTAGGGGCGTGCCTTATAATGTCCCCTTTTTAATGGGCTCCAGAGCTGAAGCTTCTGGGTATTGTAGTTGTGTGAAATGACAAAGAGAGTCCGAGGGTTTGAAGGAAAAACACAGAAAATTTATTTTTGTCTTTCCCTTTTCATAGAACTTCCTTAGAAGCTCAACACATGTCAACAAAAATAGGATGTACTCTCCAACAAAAGAAGTTCCAGTCCAACAGGATTCTGACAGTGATAAATGTTACAATTGCTTCATGCAGCTTGTTACACCAGAAGGTGTTTCTTCCAAAGTCCAACAGTCAGAAATACAGCTTAGCTGGTTTCAGCTAACTTCCAGCCAAGGTATCAGCCTTTCTCAAACTGAGTAAAACTTTGAATAAAGCCTTTCTTTTGCTTCTAGCTGTTGTACATTCAGATAGCTGTTTCCCTTAATCATTCAAATCAATCTTGAATCATTTCCTTTCAGCTTTAAAAAGCAGCAATTTTCCTTTTAAACATGTCCAGCATTCAAAACATAAGACATTCAGTTAAAGGGCTTCTGGCTTTTTTTCCTCAGCTTAAAAAAACCTACAGCCTCTTCATTCTGTCTTCATACAAAAAGAACAATCCATCAAGGAATCTAAGGAGTCTTGTTCAACATCACAAGGCTCTGTCTGCATGTCTTCATAATCAGACTCTGCTGTCTCCTGGCTTAACTCGAGCTGAGGGGACGTAGGCTTAATCTCCCCTAAAAGTTTTAAGACCTTTTCCCAACGGGACTTCTCTCTGTGCTCAGGGATTTTAGAATAGCTGTAGAGACCCTTATCTCTCAACAAGCTGGACAAGGCTTCTAACTGGCTCACCTTGTCCTTCGTGACCCTTCTCTTCACAGACCTTTCCAGAGGTAAAATTTCTCCCACAGACTCTTGCAGGGCTGCTCCTGTACCTGGACTGTAGTCAGCAACTCTCTCAGGACAAAGCCTCTGGTCTCCAGACCGTGCTGCAATTCCTTTACAGCATGGGCTTCTCCCTGGACTGTAGTCCCCAGTATGCTGGCTGCCTTGGGAATCCCTTCTGTGGCTGTCTCTGGAAAGCCTCTCTCTTTCAATTCCCCTGAAGGATCCTTTCCCTTCAGTTTGCCTCGGGAGCTCTCCTCCCTCCTTTCTCTTGGTAGGCTCCCCACTTTCTGTTCCCTGGAGCTTAAATGTATGTAGCTGCTCTCCCGGTTCCATCTCCTCCCCCAGGTGCTTCCTATTACCTTCCTGGGTTGCCTTGGAGCTTGGGCGTGGCCTGGACTCAGCAGCTCTGTGTGTGTGGTTTTTTTCTTTGGCTGCAGTTTGAAACTCCCTGCTCTCTGAACTATCCCTCTGCTTGCAGGTAAAAGTTTGTTTTCCAGCTGTTTCCATGGGCTCTGATGCCCCTTCATCACCACACTATTTAATAAACTAAAGAGTAGTAAATCACCTGGACTTGATGGTATATATCTAAGGGTGCTGAAAGAATGGAAATGTGAGATTGCAGACCTACTATTAGTAATCTGTGAACTATCATTAAAATCATCTGTAGTACCTGAAGATTGGAGAATGGCCAATGTAATTCCAGTTGTTAAAAAGGGTTCCAGGGGTGATCCAGGAAACTATAGACCAGTGAGCCTGACATCAATACCAGGCAAAATGGTAGAAACCATTATAAATAATAAAATTACTGAACACATAGATAGTCATGGTTTAATGGGAGAGAGCCAACATGGATTTAGCTAAGGAAGATCTTGTCACACTAATCTGTTATATTTTTTGATGTTGTGAATAAACAGGTAAATAAAAGTGAGCTGGTTGATATAGTGTATCTGGATTTTCAGAAAGCTTTTGATAAGGTCCCTCATGAGAGATTCTTGGTGAAATTAAAAGTCATGGGATAGGAGGCAGTGTACTATTGTGGATCAGGAACTGGCTAAAAGATAGAAAGCAGAGAGTAGGGCTATCTGGCCAATTTTCTCAGTGGAGAAAGGTGATAGTGGAGTACTCCAGGGATCTGTGCTGGGCCTGCTGCTTTTTAACGTATTCATAAATGACCTGGAAATGAAATAATGAGTGAGGGGATCAAATTTGCAGATGACACAAAATTATTGAAAGTTTTTAAAACACAAGAGGGTTGTGAAGAATTGCAAGAGGACCTTGATAAACTGTAAGACTGGATGACCAAATGGCAGATTAAATTTAATATGGAGAAGTGCAAAGTTATGCACCTAGGAACATAAGAACATAATGAATGCCATACTGGGTCAGAACAAGTGATTTATCACTTGAGCTTCCCACACAAATCAAAGCTACAAGTCCATGTAGACAAAAGATTAAAACCAGGACTGGATTAACTTGTTGCTTATGAGATGAAGACAGGTGATATCCCTATTTTGTGGTTGGGGGTGAGGGGACAGGCTGCTGCTAGTGGTTGGAAGGGTGAGGGGTTCTTTTTGGATGTGTAGTCTCTCTTCTCCTCTCACAAAACTTCTGGTGGTTACTTGCGTCTGGTTGCAGGGCTTCTGTGAGAATGCGCAGTGAGGGTGGGCATCCTGGCAGTACTTGCCCAGTAAACCATAGTCTCTTGTGATGTTTATAGTCTGTGCTAATGCTAAAAGAGATTCAGGGGACTTACCTGGGACAGGTTACCTCAGGCCGTAGGGCCAGGGGTTCAATTCCTGCATGGGGGACAAGCAACCTCAGGCCGGAGGGACTGGGGTCTCTAGTCCCATGGCTGCTCCTTGTGGCCTTGGGCAAGCCACTTAACCCTCCATTGCCTCAGGTACACTTAGATTGTGAGTCCTTCGGGGACAAGGGAATAAAAAGTACCTATTAATATATACATGTAAACCGCTCTGATGTGTAAGTAAAGGGCGGTATATCAAATGCCTTAACCATAACCATAACCATACATCTGCTGCTTCTGTTTTTGCAGGGGTATTATTTATCTCTACTATGAACATCTTCGTATACTGCTACCATTGTATGCAAATGTACCTCATGCATATTTACTGTGACTGTCTTGGAAATTAGACTGTCCCTTCGGGTCTGGAGGGCTGGGTTCAGAACCACGGCAATGGATAGTGCCAGATACATGCAGATTTATTTTGTCAGTAATAAGGCAATTATTCATGTTTGCTGAAGAAAACTGAACCCAATTCTGTGCTGCAGACATGTTTATGGGACAGACGTTGATTTAAAAGTCCAGTGGGATCTGAGAATGCCACATGCTTACCTCATAGGAACTGTGCCCTAATTAGGAAATGAGCTTAGGCTTTTTCCTGTTTTTAGCCTACTGTCTGTCTCTGCCTTATGAGGTTGCACCGCCCGATTGATTCCATCCTAGATTCTGTGGACTTAATTGGACCTGAAGAAGGCTTCCACTGATTGGTTACATCTTTATATACATTGGACCTCCCAGTCTTCTCTGTCCTCAGATAGGACACGTGTGGGTGCTCTGAGTGCCTTGCTATTTGCATATTCCTGGATTCTGCCCCTGCCTGCTGTTTCAGTTTAGTTCTATGCCTGGTTGTGCCCTGACTTCTGCTTGTGCTGGGCTCTGCCTCTACAGCTGTCTGGATCCAGTACTATGCCCAGTCCTTCTCGAACCACCTCTTCTGTCTGGCATCAGGACACCACTGTCATAATCCGGACCTCTCTCTGGGTACACCAGGGACCATAGCAGTGTGCCTTTACCTATAACAGCTCTTTTCCCTTTGGGCTGAGCCTTCCAGTATTAGGGTGGAGCCTGGGATTAAAGCATAGGTGTTCCAAGCAGAATGGAGTGGACATCTGATGCCAGATGGAAGAGGAGGCTAGTGTCCACTCCATTCTGCTTGGAACACCTATGCTTTAATCCCAGGCTCCACCCTAATACTGGAAGGCTCAGCCCAAAGCAAAAAGAGCTGTTATAGGTAAAGGCACACTGCTATGGTCCCTGGTGTTCCCAGGAAGAGGTCCGGATCATGACAGTGGCCTGGATATGGTCCAACAGCAAATGGCCTCCAGAATGTCTCCAGGCCACCTTTATTTTTAAGTTTATAATTAAAAAAAAATCTATAGAAGAATGTTTTCTTGTACCATATTGCAGGTTTGGCCCAGAAGTGTTTACCAACCTGAGGTGCCACTGTTGGAAGTGAGCATTCTCCAGCCCTGTTCTGTTTTTAGTGCTCAAAATGGGAGGGTCTTGCTGTGGGACAGAACTGTGAATCAGTTAAGTACTGCTTCCTGGCTGTGCACCCCGAGAAAAGAAGAGCAGGGGAAGTAGATTTACCTTCTAAATAACCTGAATAGGTTAACAGTGTGGTGGATTCATCATGAAATATGCCTGGAGGAGGGGGAAATTGTGCAGTGGTAGGGGCGGAGTGGGATGGGGTAGTTGGTGGGGGTGGATATTGAATCAAAGTATTTTCTATTTTTTTATTTTAAAAGCAGCAAATACCTAAACTAATCTGCTGCCCTTAATTGGTCTTCCAACATTTAGTACAATTAATCACAGATTAATCCAGTGCACAGTGACTGACCTCCAGTGTTTGCAGTCTCTAGGTGTTGGGTGGGGACTCATACTCCAAATGAAATAATACTTAGTAATATGAAGAAGCTTTTTGTTTATCTGCACTTCAAAAGATAAAAAAAAACCTGTTAAGCATGACTACATCTAAATTATGCAAATATAGACATGAGTGTTGGAGCTGTCTGTGAAGAGTACCAGAGAATGTGAGAATGAGGTGCCGGAGGCGGAGGCACTGTGGAGAGCCGGAGGATGGGGCATCGAGGCAGAGGTGCTATGTGGAGCCTGAAGATTTATTTATTTATTTAGACAGTTTTGTATACCGCCTTATCCTTCAATCAAAGCGGTCACAACACAATTGGGGGATACATTTAACAAGCAGGGATATGAGACACATACACTAATACTTACAGGGAACATGGGCAATGGAGGGTTAAGTGGCTTGCCCAAGACCACAAGGAGCATCTGTGGGACTAGAAACCCCAGTCCTTCCGGCCCAAGGTTGCTGTCCTCTAGTGGGATTTGAACCCCCGACCTTCCGGCCTGAAGTACCTTGCCCCAACCACTAGGCTACTCCTCCCTTTAGATGCAGTACCAGGGATGGATGCCCTCTGGGGAGTCTGAGGAGGAGATATCGGGGACCTGAGATCTCTGGATTCTGCTTCTTCTGCTTCCTGGTACAGTCGGCTAAAGTGTGCTGAAGAGTTTAGAGTTTCTGACTGGTTTACAGACAAAATCAATATTAAACCAGTTCAAAAGTGTACATATTTAGTGTGACAAACTGGGGCGTTTCTCTTTTCCTCCATTTTCAGACCCCGCCATGTCTGTGTGGGAAATTTTGGTTGAAACAGCTATGGTAAAATGTGTCTTAATAGGGAATAGGGACTGATGGTATATATGAACTGTGTATGTTTGTGTGAATCAATCAAGTCTTTGGCTGTCACCTTAGACTCTGTTTTCACCTTTAAACTTCATCCTTCTTTGCCCTATGTTGTTTTCGCTTGATCTGTTCTTCCCTCTTTGTTCCTCAGCTCACTCGGCTTGTTCTAGCTCTTATTATTACTGGTTTGTTGCTGTTAAGTGCCGTCAAGTTTGTGTCGACTCATGGTGACTCTGTGGATAGATGTTCTAAACTATGTTCGGTCTTATTAGGTGGCTCATTGTTGATAGAGTGGCAGCCATTGCTGCTGTTATTGTATCGATTCATAGAATTGCTGGCCTTCCTCTTTTGCGTTGACCTTCAACCTTGCCAAGCATGATGAAGGACCACATGTTCTCTTCTCCAGTCCTCTGGGTCCACTCCTGGTTCTAAAGAAGCATTGAAAAGGTCAGACAATGAAGCCAACAAAAATTCCCTAAGTTCCTCCGCTCAATGTGCAGCGGCGACCAAGAAAGCAAAGAAAATGCTAGAAATCATAACGAAAAGAATAGAGAAGAAAACAAAGGATATTATTATGTCTGTATCGTTCTATGGTGCGACTGCACCTTGAATATTGTGTGGAATTCTGATCACCATATCTTGAAAAGGATATAGCTGAATTGGAAAAGATGCTAAGAACAGTGACAAAAATGGTAAAAGGGGTGCAAGGATATTCCTATGAGGAAAGGCTTTAAAGGTTGGGGGCTCTTCAACTTGGAAAAGAGATGGCTCAGGGGGGATATGATAGAAGTCTATAAATTAATGAATGGAGTGGAACGGGTAAATGTAGATTGGTTGTTTTATGCCATCAAAAAGTAGAAAGACTAGAGGACACACAATGAAGATATAATGCAACCCATTTAAGACTAATTGTTGTTGTTGTTGTTAAGTGCCGTCGAGTCAGAGTCGACTCATGGCGACCCTCTGGATAGCTATCCTAAATTGTGTTCGGTCTTCAGTCAGGCGGCTCATTGTTGACAGACTGGTACCCGTGGCTGCTGTTATTGTATCGATCCATCTCATTGCTGGCCTTCCTCTTTTGCGTTGACCTTCTATCTTGCCAAGCATAATGTCTTTCTCTAATGATCTCTCTCTTCGCATGATGTGTCCAAAGTATGAAAGTCGAAGTCTTGTCATCTGAGCTTCTAAAGAAAGCTTAGGTTTGATCTCCTCTAGTACCGACTGGTTTGTTCTTCGGGCAGTCCATGGTATACACAGTATTCGCCGCCAGCACCATATTTCAAAGGCATCAATTTTCTTCCTGTCTATCTTTTTCACTGTCCAGCTTTCACATCCATATGATGTTATTGAAAATACCATGGCTTGAACAAGTCGAATCTTTGTATGGAGAGAGACGTCTCTGCTCTTGAGAATCTTATCTAGGTCTTTCATAGCCATTCTGCCAAGAGCAATACGTCATCTGATTTCTTGACTGCTTGTTGCTTCTTTATTGATAGTTGATCCAAGTAGGTTAAAGTTGTTCACAATTTCAATTTCTTCTCCTTCAACGATGAACCTGTTGATTATGCCAGTTGTCATGATCTTTGTCTTCTTTACATTAAGGTGCAGGCCCATTTTGAGACTATGTTCTTTGATTGTGAGAAGCAAATGTTTCAGATCATCTTCACTTTCAGCCAGTAATGTGGTATCATCAGCATAGCGAAGGTTGTTGATGAGTCTTCCACCAATCTTCACACCTCTGTTGTCTTCATACAATACTGCTTCTCTGATGATTTGTTCTGCATATAAATTAAACAGGTAGGGGGAAAGTATGCAGCCTTGTCTTACACCGTTGCTTATTTTAAACCATTCTGTTTCTCCTTGTTCCGTTCGAACTGTTGCTTCTTGATCAATGTACAGATTGCGCAAGAGAACGATCAAGTGTTCTGGTATACCCATGCTTCTTAATGTGGCCCAGAGTTTCTCATGGTTTACACAGTCAAAAGCCTTGCTATAGTCGATAAAGCACAAATAGATATCCTTTTGGTATTCTTTAGTCTTTTCAAGGATCCATTTCACATCCGCAATGATGTCTCTCGTTCCTCGCCCTTTCCTGAACCCTGCTTGCACTTCAGGTAGTTCTTTTTCCAGGTACGGTTGTAGTCTCTTTTGAATAATCTTCAGTAGAATCTTGCTGGCATGTGGGATCAGAGCGATTGTGCGATAATTTTCACAGTCAGTTGGATCACCTTTCTTTAGTATTGGTATAAACACAGATCTTTTCCAGTCAGTTGGCCATGATGTTGTCTTCCATATTTCTTGGCAGAGCCTTGTGAGTACGGTAACAGCTGCATCAGATTGCTGCAATACTTCTATGGGAATGCTATCAATGCCTGGTGCTTTGTTCTTTGATAAGGCTTTCAATGCTGCTTCAACTTCTTCTTTCATCATCAATGGTTCCCGATCATAAGATACAGGTTGAAACGGCTGTTGGTCCACTTGATCTTTATCATATAAAAACTCTGTATATTCCTTCCACCTTTTCTTGATCTTCTCAGCATCATTCAACATAGAACCTTGAGCATCTTGTAACATTCCAATTCGAGGCTGGAACTTTTTCTTTAACTCTCGTAGCTTTAGGAAAGCCAGTCTTGTTCTTCCTCTAATAGTTTCTGCTTCTATTTCCTTGCAAGTGTCATTGTAGTACTTTTCCTTGTCCTGTCTTGCTGCACGTTGGAAATCTCTGTTGAGTTCTGCGATTGTCTTTCTTTCTCCTCTGGCTTTAGTTTCTCTGCGTTTCTGGGCATTTTTCAGAGTTTCTTCCGTCATCCATTTTGGCCGTTTTTGCTTTTTCACCTTTTGTAGAGACTTTTCGCTTTCTTCCAACACAACCTTCTTGATGTCATTCCATAACTCTTCCGGAGCTCTGTCATTGTATCTAAAGCAGCAAATCGATTTTGCAGGCAGTCTTTAAATTCCAGTGGTATATTCTCAAGGTCATATTTTGCTGCATTCATGAGTGGTTTACTCTTTTTCAACTTTAGCTTGAGTTTGCATACTAGTAGTTGATGATCTGTACCACAGTCAGCTCCAGATTTTGTGTTTGTTGATGTTACAGAGCTTTTCCATCGTTGACTTCCACATATGTAGTCAATTTGATTTTTATATAATCCATTCGGTGAAGTCCATGTGTACAGTCGCCGCTTGTGTTGCTGGAAGAAGGTGTTTGAGATGAACAGATCATTGGTCTTGCAGAATTCTATCAGTCTTTCTTCAGCTTCATTTCTGTTGCCAAGTCCATATTTTCCAACTACTTTGCCTTCTTCTTTGTTGCCAACGTTTGCGTTCCAGTCACCCATGACTATCAGAATATCCTGTTTGCATGTTCTGTCAATTTCAGCTTGTACTTGTTCATAGAACTCTTCAATTTCATTCTCTTCTGCAGCTGTTGTTGGGGCATATACTTGAATTATAGTTGTGTTGATAGGCAATCCTCGTAGACGAATAGAGATTAAGCGTTCGCTGACTGCATTGTATTTCATTAGAGTTCTTGCAAGTTTCTTCTTTATTATAAATGCAACACCATTTCTTCTTTGTCTTTCATTTCCAGCATAGTAGACCATGTGATCATCTGATGCAAAGTGCCCCATGCCAGTCCATTTCAGTTCGCTGACACTCAACAGATCAAGTTGTACACGTTCCATTTCATTCTTGACCACCTCCAACTTCCCTTGGTTCATGCTTCGTACGTTCCATGTTCCAATGTGTAAGACATCTTTACAGCTTCTGACTCTCATTTCATGCGCAGCTACATCAGCAGTCAGACTTCCCGAGGGCTTTGATGCAACCACATCATAAATGCTGGCTTTACTCTGAAAAGTCTTCAGCTCTAGACTAATTAGAGAAAATATTTTTTCTCTCAGCGCATAGTCAAACTTTGGAATTTGTTACTGGAGGATGTAGTAAAAGCTGTTAGTGTAGCTGGATTTAAAAAAGGTTTGGACAAGTTCTTGGAGGAAAGGTCAATAAACCATTATTAAAGAGGACCCAGGACATCCACTGCTTGCTGCAGGCCAAGCATTGTGGAACTTGTGTGCCTCTTTGGGAACCTGCCAGGTACTTGTGACCTGGATTGGCCACTGTTGGAAACAGGTTAGTGGACTGGATGGCCCTTGGTCTGAATCAGTAAGGCAGTTCTTATGTTCTTATCCCATCTGGCCTCATTGCTTTGTCTACGTTTAGCTTAGCTAGCTCCTCACGAACATAGTTTTCTGAAAATCATTCAAAATCTGCCTTCCTTCTGTTCCTATTTGTGTGTTTTCTGAGGTCCCATTCAAGCTCTTCATCTGTGAACACAGAACAGAAATATTTCTTAAGCAATTCAGCTTTGTTTTCATCAGCTTCTATATATTTCTTCCCTCCGCTCTTGAATCTGACCGTACCACTTTTGCACTCCCTCTTGTCACTAACATATCTGAAAAATGTTTTGTTCCCTCTCCTTTTACGGCATTGACTGTTTTTTCTTCCATTTGTATCTTTGTTTTCCTGACTAATTTCCTAGCTTCTCATAGTTTTTCCACATATTGATGCTAGTTTTCCTCTTTCTGTGGTCTCTTGTATTTTATGAAGGCCACCTTCCCTTGCCTCACCTTTTCAGCTATTTATTTGTGAACCATAGTAGCCTCCTTTTCTTTCACATTTGTCTACTTTCCTAACAAGATGTTTTGTTGCTCTTAAAATATCCCTTTCAGTTTTGACCCCTGCCTTTCTACATCCCCCTGCTGTTTTCATTCAACTGACAACTCCTTGAGGTATTGTCCCATCTTGACAAAGTTAGTTTCCTAAAGTCCAGGACTCTCGCTTCTGAATTAATACCTTTGCAGTGAAATGATCTTTTTTAACTTGAAGGCTAGGGAAAAGAAGAAAAAAACCTTAGTAGCAGAAAAGCTTTGCCTAAAACAGAAAAATCCCTTTCTGCACTCAGCTATAAAAAATAAACCAGTAACCTTAGCAGCAAAAAATAAACATCCCCCTTTATTAAGAACTCTCAGGCAGAAAATTTGTATCAAGAGACACAGAATTACCTTGCTTGAAACATAGCCCTGCTTTACATGCTGATGTGGCTCATGTGACCTGACGCCAGAAGGTGAAGTGTAGACAGAAATTGTTTAAATTGTTTTATCCAGCAGCGTTTCGTGCCATGGCAGCATTCACCATGGGAGCACGCACAAGGAAGCAGGCTCCTTGGGGTGACTCTGGTCGACTTCCAGACATGGATCACTACCCACACATGTGCCATCATTTGCGCTGTCTTACCTACTGCAGCATTGCTGATAACCTAATTCACACTCCCCTTTTTGCCACTCCTCCGGCCCAATCTTATTTCACTTTTGCTTTTCTTAATTGTCGATCCCTGAAGTAAAAAATCTCCTTGATCTATGACGCCCTACTGACTCACTCCTTGAATACCTTCTGCCTCATTGTGACCTGGCCCCATGAAGGGAGAACTCCTGCCTTACCCATTGTCTCCCACCTAGCCACGTAGGCATCTCTGTTTCCCACCTGGGATGCATAGACGGTGGTGTTAGAAACATAGAAATATGACGACAGAAAAAGACCACATGGCCTATCTAGTCTGTCCTTCCATAACAACTACAACAGTCCCCTTTTTACCTTTAGAGATCCTCTGTGTTTGTCCCATGCTTTTTTGAATTCAGTTACTGTCCTCATCTCTACCACCTCCACTGGGAGAAAATTCCACGGATCCACTACTCTTTCCGTAAAGAAATATTTCCGCATATCACTCCTGAATCTATCTCCCTTCACCCTCATCCCATGTCCCCTCGTAGCAGAACTTGCTTTCAATTGAAAGAGGCCCTCTCCCTGAACATTTATGCCACGGAGGTATTTAAACATCTCAATCATATCACCTCTATCCCGCCTTTCCTCTAAGGTGTACATATTAAGATCCTTAAGTCTGTCCTCATATGCTTTATAACGAAGCCCATTAATCATTTTAGTAGCAACCCTCTGCACCGACTCCATCCTGTTCACATCCTTTTGAAGGTGCGGTCTCCAGAATTGCACACCATACTCCAAATGAGGTCGCACCAAAGACTTATACAGAGGCATTATCATCTCCTTTTTTCTGCTAGCCATTCCTCTCCGTATGCACCCTGTGACATAGCGAGTCCTTTTAGTCCAGGAGAAACTCCCAAAGATCAGCAAAAAAGTGCAGGGCTGCAACATAAACAACAGCACATGGCTGGTTGTCAGGGAAACCAAGCCCCAGAGAGAGAAACAGGCCCCTGCTATCAGTTCAGCAGAGAGTCACGGGGTAATTCTGAACACCTGCTGGGGGGTGGAGTCAGGCTTTACCCGAGGAAGCTGAATCATAAAGAGGGCCCAGTTAATGGAGAGGAGGGCAGAGTTGAGAGCAGAACAGAGAAGGAAGAGAGAGACGGAGACGAGGAAAGGTCAGAAGCTCGTAGTGAGAGATACAGCAGGAGCAGACCTGGTCAATGGAAGTCCTCTCTGGATTCTGAATGGGAGAAAAGGCCAGGAAGGCAATTGAATTACACTCTGCACAAGTCAGGTTGGGAACCGACAACAATTTGTAAACCCCAGAGACAACCTTATACAGCCAGAGTAAAAGGTAAGCCCAAGGGCTTGAAGTACAATAACCACTGTGGGTTTATTGACCAGGAAAGTTGGGGCTACGGTACAGGGGACTATAATGAGAATGGTTATTTAGAGCTGTACCAAACCCCAGAGTTTATCTCAAGGCCTAGCGTGGGAGCGGGCGTGGCTCCAGGGAGAACGGAGCAAACAATTTTTGCCTCAGAGGAGGAGGGCATGGAAATTGAGCCATCTTTTGTAAATAATTTGTCAGAAGCAATGGACTGTACGATTTCTATGGCAGAGGGAATAATATCTCTGTGTTAATGTTTGATGCTGAAGGAAGCTGCTTTATTTTGTCCTTTTGTTTGCCGGAAGTGCAAGAATTTATGTTACCTTTTATCCTGGTGAAATCCACCCCGGGAGGGGAATAAATCCCTTTTTGCTTTACCAACTTGAGTCACACTACTCTTCATTGAGCTATCAAAGGAAATACATTTCCCTACATGCAGTTCTACAGGAAATAGTAAACCTCAGTTCAAGAAGAAAACTTAACCTCCTTAAGCCCTACCTATCTACGGGTACTGGCAAGGGGGAACATCACAACCCAAGCATCCTTCTAGCTTTTGCTGTCGCCTTTTCTACCTGTTTAGCTACTTTAAGATCATCAGACACAACCACGCCTAGGTCCCGCTCTTCTTTAGTGGACAAAAGTACTTCACCCCCTATACTGTATTGCTCCCTTGGATTGCTGCAGCCCAAATGCATGACCTTACATTTTTTAACATTAAATCCCAGCTGCCAAATTCTAGACCATTCTTCAAGCTTAGCTAGATCCCTCCTCATGTTATCTACCCCTTCCTGGGTGTCTACTCTATTGCAGATTTCGGTATCATCCGCAAAGAGGCAAACCTTACCCGACAGCCCTTCCGCTATATCACTAACAAAGATGTTAAAAAGAATCGGACCAAGGACAGATCCCTGGGGCACACCACTGGTAACATCCTTCTCCTCAGAGTGAGCTCCATTTACTTGTACTCTTTGTCACCTCCCACCCAACCAATTTCTAACCCAAGCAGTAACTTTAGGGTCCATCCCTAGGGTGCTCAGTTTGTTTATAAGTCGCCTGTGAGGAACAGTGTCAAAGGCTTTACGGAAATCTAAATACACCACATCTAGAGCTCTCCCTCGGTCCAACTCCCTGGTCACCCAGTCAAAGAAATCAATCAGATTTGTCTGACAAGACCTGCCTCTGGTGAATCCATGCTGCCTCGGATCCTGTAATCCGCTGGACTCCAGAAACCTCACTATTTTCTCTTTCAGCAGCGTTTCCAATAATTTACTCACCACCGAAGTTAATGAAATCTAAATACACCACATCTAGAGCTCTCCCTCGGTCCAACTCCCTGGTCACCCAGTCAAAGAAATCAATCAGATTTGTCTGACAAGACCTGCCTCTGGTGAATCCATGCTGCCTCGGATCCTGTAATCCGCTGGACTCCATAAACCTCACTATTTTCTCTTTCAGCAGCGTTTCCAATAATTTACTCACCACCGAAGTTTGTTGATGAGTTTTCCACCAGTCTTCACACCTATAATCCTGCTTCTCTGATGATTATTTCTGTATATAAATTAAACAGGTAGGGGGAAAGTATGCAGCCATGTCGTACACCTTTGATGATTTTAAACCATTCTGTTTCTCCTAGTTCTGTTTGAACTTTTGCTTCTTGATCAATGTAAATGTTGTGCAAGAGAACTATCAGGTGTTCTGGTATACCTATGCTTCTTAATGTGGCCCAGAGTTTCTCATGATTTACACAGTCAAAGGCCTTGCTGTAGTCAATAAAACACATATAGATATCCTTTTGGTATTTTTTTGTTTTTTCAAGAATCCATCTCACATCCGCGATGATTAGGGACCAACCAAATTCATGGGGAAAAATGCACTATTTCATGGGAGGTCTTTGAAAATTCAACATACTTCACGGAAAATTCACGGGCCTTTATTTCGACGTTTTATGCGAACCTTAACTAGCAGTTATAGTGTCTATTTCAAGTAATTGCTGTCAACTGTCAGAACGGAGGACAAAAACCACGGCCAACACAAGGATTATCCAAAAAGAACTTTATTGAAGAAGACACAATTAAACAACAAATACTCAGGCATTCACAGTTTTGAGTTCTTTGCAATATTCACTTGATTTGTCAAATTGCTCGTCAACAGTCTCTGGCGCTGCAGTGCACTGACAGTTGTGTATTGGCTCACACTCCTTTCAGCATCAACACTGTTTGTGGGCACAGATAAGTATCGTAGCGCCAACCGGCTCAACAGCGGGAATCTACCAGTGCTTGCAAACCACAATGATTTGACAGAAGTTTCTGCGGGAACATCTACAGCCACTGCTTTGTAAGCTGCAAATTCAGCCAAAACATGACGGTCATCCATTCCAGGTATGTTCTGTATCAACTCATCACATTGCAAAAGCAAGACCTGCGTAAGTCAAACACTTTGACCGACTTCAAGAAGTTCAGCCCTGGCTGGGAGAATCGTTGACGACCTGTAGGTTTGTAGTATTGACTAAACTTGTCAGCGGTATCTTCAAAGGCCTTTTTGTACTTGGTGACAATGGCAATACTTTGCAGGTGTTGTGAAGCAGGCAACAGCCCGAGGTTCGGGATGTGGTTTTGTAGGTAGGAGCGTAAGGTGGGATGATCTAGTTTTTCCAAAGGAATGTTAGCTTCAGTAAATGCTTCAACCAATTCAAATACAGCCATATTGTGTGCGTCCCTCGCTTCTGTGCTACATGAAAACATTCCTTTAACCGTTGCCTGCTTTTTTGCCTTTCTATCCACTGCTTCTTCTGCTGCTTTTCTTTTGGAAGCATGAACTGACGATTCCAAGTGCCTGTCAATACTTCCTTTCCTGGTGTGATCAACAGAGCCACCAAAATGGTAAAGGGGATGGAAGGATACTCCTATGAAGAAAGGCTTAAAAGGTTAGGGCTCTTTACCTGGAAAAGAGAAGGCTGAGGGGAGATATGATAGAAGTCTATAAATTAATGAACGGAGTGGAACGGGTAAACGTAGATCGATTGTTTACGTTATCAAAATATAGAAAGACTAGGGGACATGCAATGAAGCTACAGGGTAAACTATTTAAGACTAATAAAAGAAAATATTTTTTTCACTCAATGTGTAATCAAACTCTGGAATTTGTTACCGGAGGCTGTTAGTGTAGCTGGGTTTAGAAAAGGTTTGGACAAATTCCTGGAGGAAAGGTCCATAAACCATTATTAAGAAGGGACCCAGGATATCAATGCTTGACCCAGTACAAACATTGTGGAACCTGTGTCTTTTGGAGAAACTGCTAGGTACGTATGACCTAGATTGGCCACTGTTGGAAACAGGATACTGGGCTTGATGGACCTTGGTCTGACCCAGTATGGCATATCTTATGTTCTTATAACAGTAACGTTACAGTATGAACAAAATAATTTTCCAGAATCAGCATGTAAAGTTCCCTTTGGATACTGCTTAGCTCGTTCTGCACAAGAGACATGTTCAGCTTTCTTCATTATCGACATCATTGATGCACTTTGACATAATTCAGTTTTTAATTCAGACTAAACGCTCCCAAATTGAAGCACCCTGCCTTCAAATTATGGTGGTGACAAAGAATACTGTGTATACTGTGTACTACCTGAATCAGGCTGTAAGTAAACGCTCCCAATTGAAGCACCCTGCGCAGTTCTTTTTATCGGGGCCCAGAGATGACGTTGGAAGGGCTGCCACACACAGGTCAGCAGCTCAATTGGTGGTAGAAGAGATTGAAGCATCCTGCGCAGTTCTTTTTATCGGGGCGAAGAGATGACGTCAGAAGGGCTGCTCCCGAAACGTCTCTCTCACCCCTCCGCGGGAATCAGGCTGTAAGTAAACGCTCCCAAATTGAAGCACCATGCGCAGTTCTTTTATTGGGGCCCAGAGATGACGTCAGAAGGGCTGCCACACACAGGTCAGCAGCTCCCGAACCGGCTCTCTCACCCCTTCGCGTGAATTTCACATTTTTCACGGAAGACGGCCAAAATCACAGAAAATGCCACGGCCGTGAAATCGTGAATTAGGTTGGTCCCTAGCAACGATGTCTCTCGTTTCTCACTCTTTCCTGAACCCTGCTTGTACTTCAGGAAGTTCTCATTCCAAGTATGGTTGTAGTCTTTGCTGAATGATCTTGAGTAGAATCTTGCTGGCATGTGGGATCAGAGCGAATATGCAATAATTTCCACAGTCAGTCGAATCACCTTTCTTCCGTAGTGGTATAAATCAAATCTTTTCCAGTCAGTTGACCATGAATTTGTCTTCCAAATTTCCTGGCAGAGCCTTGTAAGTATGGTAACAGTTGCTGAAATATTTCAGTGGAAATGCCATCAGTGCCCAGTGCTTTATTCTTTGACAATGCTTTCAATGCTCCTTCGACTTCTTTCATCATCAGTGATTCCTAATCATAAGGTACAGGTTGAAATGGCTGTTAGTACACTTGATCTTTATGATATAATCACTCTGCATATTCTTTCCATCTTTTCTTGATCTTCTCAGCATCATTCAACAT
The DNA here is from genome assembly GCA_033557465.1 of Ichthyophis bannanicus. NCBI lineage: Eukaryota > Metazoa > Chordata > Amphibia > Gymnophiona > Ichthyophiidae > Ichthyophis > Ichthyophis bannanicus. Next base: position 117,474,006 of record CM066042.1, on the reverse strand, counting down.
GGATCTTTGAGCATCTTTTAGTATTCCAATTCAAGACTGGAAATTGTCTCTTTAACTCTTGTAGCTTTAGGAAAGCTGATCTTGTATTTCCTCTAATAATTTCTGATTCTGTTTCCTTGCATGTGTCATTGCAGTGCTTCTTGTCTCGTCTTGCTGCACATTGGAAATCTCTGGTGAGTTCGGTGATTGCCTCTCTTTCTCCTATGGCTTTAGCCTCTCTGTGTTTCTGGGAATTTTCAAAGTTTCTTCAGTCATCCATTTTGGCCATTTTTGCTTTTTCATCTTTTGTAGAGTCTTCTCACTTTCTTCAAGCACAACTTTCTTCAAGCACAACTTTCATCCCATAACCCTTCTGGTGTTCTATCATTTGTATCCAAAGCAGCAAATTGATTTCACAGGCAGTATATTCTCAAGGTCATATTTTGCTACATTCATGAGTGGCTTTCTCTTTTTCAGCTTTAGCTTGAGTTTGCATACTAGTAGTTGGTGATCTGTACCACAGTCAGCTCCAGGTTTTGTCTTTGTTGATGTTATTGAGCTTTTCCATTGTTGAGTTCCACAGATGTAGTCCATTTGATTTTTGTACAGTCCATTGGGTGAAGTCCATGTGTACAGCCACTGCTTGTGCTGCTGGAAGAAGGTGTTGGAGATGAATAGATCGTTGGTCTTGCAGAATTCTACCAGTCTTTCTCCAGCTTAATTTCTGTCGCCAAGTTCATATTTTCCAACCATTTTGCCTTCTTTGTTGCCAACATTTGCGTTTCAGTGACTCATGACTATCAAGATATCCTGTTTTCATGTTCTGTCAATTTCAGCTTTTACTTGTTCATAGAGCTCATCCACTTCTTCTTCTTCTGCAGCTATTGTTGGGGCATATACTTGAATAATAGTTGTGTTGATGGGCATTCCTCATAGACAAATAGAATAATAGTTGTGTTGATGGGCATTCCTCATAGACAAATAGAAATTAAGTGTTCACTGATTGCATTGTATTTCATTACAGTTCTTGCAAGTTTTTTCTTAATTAGCACTGGTTTAGATTACTACAATTCCCTTCTGTCTGGCCTCCCTCATTACTCCTGCCATCATCTTTAACTAATTTAATCTTCAGCTGCCAAACTTATCTTTAATGCCCACAGTTTTGACCATGCATCCCCCTTACTGATTTCTCTCCACTGGCTCCCGAATCAATACTTCAAGGTACTCTTCCTTGTCCACTGTACTTTTTTACTCCACATGCCCTCTTTACTTGGCCACCTTAATCTCTCCTAATCTCCCTCTCTGCTCCTTCCATTCTTCAAGTACAGCTTCCTCTCTCTCCCCCCCCCCCCCCAAAGCAGCCCACTTATTGTGGCTTTAAAACGCCAGTGGGACTCTGGGACTCCTGCAGGTATTTTAAGACCATAGCTTTCATCTTCACAACCATGAGCACTGTGGCTTTGAACCACAGTAGCAGCCTCAGGCCACTCTTCCAATGAGTGGGGGATGGGATACGCCAGCAGGGCTGCTGTATTGGGATAACCACAAGGTGGACATATTTGGAGATCTCTTCTATATTATCCTGCAGAGGTGATACATATTTTACTAGGTGACTTTGCTGCTAAAGAGAGAGAGCATTAAATAGAAATGGTTGCACCTTTTTGCTCTCCTGTTCATAGCTGGGGGGAGCGACTGTGCACCTTGCCACTATAGATGCCCTGTTTTCTCAGCTCACAGTCTTGGAGTCATCTTTGACTGACTCCTCTCTCTCTCTCTCTCTCTTTCTCTACGCACATCCAACAGAAAGCTAAATCCTGCCGTTTTTTTCTCTATAACATCAGCAAAATTTATCCTTTTCATTTCTGAACACACTACCAATACCCTTATCCCATGCTCTAGTTACATCCTGTTGCAACCTGTCCTCACTGGTCTCCCACTGACTCTTTGTTTCCCTTCAATCCATTCAAAATTCAGCCACATGGCTAATCTTCTGCCTGTGCTGCTATGCCCTCATAACCTAAATTCACTTTGTTGGCTCCCTATCCATTTCTGTATCCAATTCAAACTTCTCCTCTTGACCTACAAGTGCATTCACTCTACAGTTCCTCATTATCTCTCGTCTCTCCTCTCACTCTTCACGCCTTCTTGGGAAGTCCAATCTGTGCCCATCTCGTCCACTGTGAAACGTCAGAGTCTGTTTATTTCATCTTTCTGCACCTTATGCTTGGAATAGACTACCTAAAATCAGCATGCTAGGCTCTATCCCTGGACCTATTCAAATCCAGACTGGAAACTTTGATGCTGCCTTTGGATCCTGACCTCCTTAGTAAACTGTTTACCACCACCCTTATGTGTTACAACTATTTCCTCATAGTTTACCTTGGTCCCTTGTTTGTCTTCAATAGCTTGTAAGTTCTATTGAGAAGGGACTATCTCTTGTGTATTTGTACAACCCTGTGTATGCCTTGTAGTGTTAAAGAAATGCTAAGTAGTAGTAGTAATAGCAAAGTGGTTTTTGGCTAAAAGGGGACCACAAATTGGTGGAAGTAAATCTTTAATGGACCTTAAGCAACATCTGTTCTCATTTCACTAGCAGTGGGTGAAAGGCAATGGGCAGTGGCTACAGTGGCACTCTGGTTCGGGAGAGGCCCTTCAGAGCAGTAGTGTCTGACTGTCGGGAGATTAGATGACAGCTTCATCTAGTGACCAAAGGCTGTAAACCACCATGGGTAAGCCGAAGAAGCCGGCTGAGGTTGTTGGACAGTGATGTAACCGATTTCCTATGCTTGGCGAAGACTTGTGCTGCTGGGGGAGGGGGGCCAGTTACAAATGATCTAATAGCAGAGAGGACTGAAGGAGAGATTGGTAGTTGATTTGATGAAGCTAGGGATGGAGTAACTAAGTTTGAGTCAGGGAGTTTAGAATGTGGATGATGAGTGAATGGGGGTCGGGATGTGAGTGGTAGGTATGAGAAGGAGGGAAGGGTGTGTACGGGTGATGGGTATGAGAAGCAAGAGTGTATTAAGAGGAGCAGGAGGATGCAGGTTTGGCATGGGGGGAAGGGTTTTAGGTATTCTGTGTGAAGAGACTCCTCCCTTGCCATCGAGTGTGGGACTTAAAGTTGTGATTCTATGCAAGGGTATATTGTCTCACAATAGGGTTGCTCCCTGATGGGGGAAGGCAGTGGAAGGAGTTGGCTGCTACTATTTGGGGAAGGAGGTAGGGTGCGAGGGTTGGGTTGTAAGGGGGAAGGGCCATTTAGGATGGGGGGAGGGATGGTAGTCAAGCTGTAGTTTAGTGGTAGAAGATGGCTAGGAGTCTATATTTAGGGTCTGTGAATGCTAAGAAACATAGAAATGTAACGGCAGAAAAAGACCATATGGCCTATCCAGCCTGCCCTTTCCTACCAACTACCATAGTCCCAAGGGGCTTAAGAAGTAGCAGCTTTTGTTTAAGGCGCTCAATCGCCTCTGATAGGATTCTAATTCTGATTCTAATATAGACTTCTATAGTGCTAATCTCCCATGCTGAGGGGTTCAGTGCGGTTTAACAGAAGATTAATAAATCATATAGAATTAGATGAAAAGAAAAACAGAATTTAAAATAAAATTTAAGATTCAAACAAAGATGCTTTCAAATTTTTCCTATAAAGTTAAACAGAGGAGAGACCTTTTATCCTCACAGGTAACGTAGCCCATAATTCTGCTGCTTTGTAAGGTAGTGTTAGTATAAATCTTGTCTTACAACTCATTCCTTTACTAGAAAGAAAAAGAAAGAATCCAGATCCCAGGGATCGCATAGACTTTTGTCATTAACATCGGTAATAAAAGGGAAGAAAACCGAAATGGAGCAAAATATTGCATTTGTAAAGGAGAACCACTTAAAAAGGTGTGAGCATGCCCTTTTGAAGGATAAATTCTATCTGCAGATATACTATGTCTTCAAAAAGGGAGGTGCTAAATCTGCTGTTTTGTTATGCAGTATGCTGGCTATGGAAGTGACAGGAGTCCGTAAAGACTCGGAAGACTATTAATGGGAAAGGGTCACACTAGTGGGATTGTATGCTTCAAATCATGGGCAAGGGGAGTTTTTTCAGAGGGTTGGAGTGGAACTAACATGTTTCCTCGAGGGTAGAATGATAGTGGGGCGCAATATAAATTTGATGATGGAGCCTCATTTAGATGGGGGAGGGGGAGGCAGATAGGGGACATAGGAAGAAACTTAGGGAACTAATGAAACTGTAGCAGTTGATCAATAGTTGGCAATTGCATCATCCAGGTAGGGACAGTATTCTTTTTTTTCTCCAGCTCATTAGGCCTTTTCCCGCATTGGTCATATTTTACTGACTGGAATTTGCAGGCAATAGTGGATGTGGTTGAGGTGGAACCTATCACTTGGCCTGATCCAGGTCTGGTGTGGATCTCGCTTCTGGGATGGGGGAGCCAAAGGGATAGAGCGTTTCAGAGACTGAACAATAAGAAAATAATGGAGGTGGTGGAGAAGGATATCAAGCAGTACCTCAATCTTAATGCAATGGAGAGGTCAATGTAGGCATGATTTGAGATGGGCTGAAGGTGTCCCTATGGAGGAAGTTCATTATGTGGGCATCACTGAAGAAGCAGCAGCAGGGGCAAGCTGTCAAACATTGTTACGAGAGAGTTAAGGAATTGGAAGAAGAACATGTGTAGATAGGGACTCCCTGGGTGAAGTTAGATCTGGAAGAGGCAAGGACCAAATTGAAAGCCTTAGAGTTGGACAAACTGAATTATAAGTTGCAGTGTCTTAAGCAAAGATATTATGAGCTAGGGAACAAGCCAGGAAAATTGCTGGCTTGTTGTTTGAAGGCTCAGATGACGCAGAGTGGTGTTAAATCTTCGGAGGTGTGATGGGGGAGGTGGGTGGCTATTTGGACAAAGTTTCAATCTTTTTATACAAATTTAGATCAGTGGGATGAATATATTTTAGATGCTGAGATCCAGAGTTATTTGGGTGGGGTGGAGCATCCTAAACTGCCTGATGATTCTAAAGGTGGATAGGCCTATAGTAGACCTAGAAGTGCAAAGTGCTATTCGAGGACTAGCAACTAAGAATGCGCTGGGCTTGGATGGGCTGACGTCTCGCTCCTGCAAGACAGTTAATGAACATTTGACCCTGATGCTGGTTGAGGTGTTCAATGGATCAGTGGAAGACTGCAGGCAGCAGATAATGTAAAGTGGGTGATGAAGCTGATATGAGTGGCACGGGTGGAAGGTATTATGGCTATGGCACTAACTATAGATGCGGGAAAAGGTTTTGCCTGAGTTCACTGGAGCTTCCAGTGGGGAAATTTTGGTTTTGGTAAGCGCTTTCTTACTTGGTTTCAAAAGATATACTTAGGACCTCGTCTTTTTAAAGTGAATGGCGGGTATTTGGAGGTTTTTTTCATTGCCACAAGGAATGGGGGATGCCACCTATCTCCCCTGCTGTTTGCATTGTCCCTGGAGCCATTGATGAAGAAAATGAGGAGGAGGGAGGACATTCAGGGGATTAGGGTAGGGAAGACTCAGCATAAATCATGTTCGCTGCCAACGCAGCAGATGGCACATGCCATCTAGACGTGGTAGCAGTTAACGTGGGACAACTGCAGATGACGCAGCAATTTTCTGTGCTGTTTGCAGAAAGCGCTGTATCAGCAGGAGTGGATGGGATTAGGGCAGAGAGTGGGTGTGTCTGCAATGCACGGTTACCATGGGCCTCAACAGCACATGGTAACGGTACATTTGCAGACAGCGCGAGTGCAGCTAGCGCCACCTTAATGGGTGTGTTAGCTGCATCTACGATGCTGCCTGTCGGCGTTCTCTGCACTTTCGGTGCATGCACCAACAGATAACTCACAGCTTTTGCAGCTAACATAGCACCATCTGCACTTTTTTTGGCATGTTAGCTGCAAAAGCCTAAAGCGGTTTAGTAAACCAGCCCCAAAGTCTCGCTATTTATGGATGATGATCTTTTAATGGTGATGCTGCCATGGGACTCTCTCCTTCATGTTTTCTTTGTTTGGCTCCTTTTTTCATTTCCTGAAAGATGCTTTTTGGCAAGTTGGATACAAGTCTTTGATAAGGCAGGCAAAGAAAGAATTTGAAAAAAATGCTTGCCGTGGAAGCAAACACACCATAAAACCTTTCTAAAGTACATCCATAGCAAAAAAAACTGTGAAAGAGTCAGTTGGACCATTAGATGACAGAAAGGTAAAAGGGGCACTAAGGGGGAGGACAAGGCCGTAGTGGATAGACTGAATGAATTCTTTGCTTCGGTCTTTACTGAAGAAAATGTAGGGAAGTTACCATTGCCTGAAATGTATTTAAAAGTGATGTATCAGAAGAATTGAAACAAATTTCAATAAACTGGGAAGATGTATTAAAACTATTTGATATACTAAAGTGTAGCAAATCACTTGGACCATATGGTATACATCTGAGGATGCAGAAAGAACTGAAATATGAGATTGCAGACCTACTGTTAGTAATCTGTGAACTATCATTAAAATCATTCGTAGTACCTGAAGATTGGAGAACGGCCAATGTAATGCCAGTTTTTCAAAAGGGTTACAGGGGTGATCCGGCAAACTATGAGCCTGACGTCGATACCGGGTAAAATGGTAGAAACCATTATAAAGAAAAAAATTACTGAACATGTAGATAGCCATGGTTTAATGGGAGAAAGCCAATATAGATTTAGCCAAGGAAGATCTTCTTCCTTGGTGGTGGTTCTTAATGCGGAAACTTGCATTGTGGGACCATAGTTTGGTTTGTTCTTTCCTAGGTGCATAACTTTGCACTTGTCCACATTAATCGTCCAGTCTTCCAATTTATCAAGGCCCTCTTGCAAATTTTTCACAATCTTCTTGGGTTTTAACAACTTTGAAAAGTTTTGTGTCATCTGCAAAATTGATTATCTCACTCATTAATCCCATTCCCATGTCATTAATGAATATGTTAAAAAGCAGTGGACCTAGCACAGATCTCTGGGGTACTCCACTATTCACCTTTCTCCATTAGGAAAATTGTCTGTTTAGCCCTACCCTCTGCTTTCTGTCTTTTAACCAGTTCCTGATCCACAATAGTACACTGCCTCCTATCCCATGACTTTTTAATTTCTCCAAGAGTCTCTCAAGAGGGACCTTTTCAAAGGCTTTCTGAAAATCCAGATACGTTATATCGACCAGCTCACCTTTATCTACCTGTTTGTTCACACTTTCAAAAAACATATAACAAATTAGTAAGAGAAGACCTTCTTTGGCTAAAGCCATATTGGCTGTCTCCCATTAAACCATGACTATCTACATGTTGCGCAGATGGGTGGTTTGTCTTAGTCTGGTACCTCAGCTGAGGCCTATCTATCTGCGGAGATCCTGCCAGTAGTCAAGAATTCATTCAATCACTCTGTGCTATGGCCTTGTCCCCTCCTTTAACACCCCTTTTACCCCTCTATCATCCAATGGTCCAACTGACTCTCTCGGGTTTTTTGCTATGAATATACTTGAAAAAGGTTTTATTAAGCATTTTTGTTTTCATTAAAACAGGAGTAGATAGTACATAACTGCCTTAAGGCCAGGAAGCACAACTGATCCACTGAGAAAACATGGGTTTTAAAGGAAATATTGTAGCCAACCAGTAACCCCAAAATCTTCAGTGTCAACCTGTTCAAGTGGAAAAAAGGCTGGCTCTCAAAATGATCAGTGACCCATAGGGAAGAACATTTGGATGGGTTTAACTTAAGCCTGTTAGCATGGAGCTAGGCGGAAAACACATCTAGACATCTATTTAGAAGTGTTAAATCCAGATTTTTAGGATCAGTGCAATAAACCAGTTAGATGTAATCCGCAAAGTAGCAAACCGAGACCTTATGCGATTCAATTAGAGTAGCCAAAGGACTAAGATATTTAAAAGCATTGGGGCCAACAAGGATCCCCTGTGGGACTCCACAATGCAGAGGATGAGCAGGCGAAACATATTTTTGAAAAGCCACCTGAAATGATCCGTCTGATAGATATGAATAAAGCCATTTGATAACCAGGCTCTGGATTCCAATGTTACGGGGCTGCCACAATAAAAATGATTGACCATGTCAACAGCTGCAGTGAGATCCAGCGATGCTATAATAGAAAGTTTACCAGAAGCTTCCTCAGTGTTGATGAACAGACCTGCCAGTAATTGCTCAGGACTAAATCCTTGCTTAAAACCTGTCTGCAGCGTTTGAAGAACATCAGTTTGATCCAGATACTTACGCGATCATTTTAGAAACTCTGTGATTTGGGTGTCTGAAAATGGGCATTCTGATGTGCAAATCACAAAATCATCCTCTGAGTCATTTTAGAAAGTCTGAAGATATATGTTTCAGTGTGATTACATCCAAGTTATATATTTCTTTTTTTAATGTTTCTTCTATACAGCTTTTTGTGTTATCAAAGTGCTTTACATTGAACTAAACTTTTGTTATACAATGAACAGGCTATAGGGATATGCCTGGGGCAAGGGCGGCTTGGTAAAGATACATGTGCACATATGTTTTTAGACTAGCACTGTACGTCTGAAATCTTGCCATTGAGGACGTCCATGGCTATGCCTGCTTCAAGGCCCGAAAAGGATTAGTAAAGAGGCTTGTTTCACCAATGTAACAGTACCATGAAGAGGGAAATGCCCATTCACTCCTCTGATACTTTTCACTCCATCAAAGATACCCACCAGCACGTAGAATGAGCATTTCTCTAGGCTCCTGCACATCCCCATTTGCAAAACAGCAGGCTAGGATGTGGAAGGGGAGAGATCCATGGACAGCGTGCATGTCTGTGTCCCCTAGTCTGTAGATGCACATATACTACACCTGGGTGAATTCTGTGCAAAAATTTAGAAAATTCTGCGAACACTATTTTAAAATACTGCATGTTTTACAAGAATACATGTTTGTGCAGAATTCCCCCATCATAAAGCCCAACTCCTCATCTAGACCAGAAATTCCCATTACCTTTTCCCTCCTCAGTTCTCTCGCTCCAGTCACAGCTCTCTCCCCAACACCCAAACCTTTCCTGTCCTCCCCTTCTCTCTCCCTCTACCTTCTAGGAAGATCCCTACTGCTGTCTGTCTCTAAGGTCCTACCCCTAATGTACATACCCCCACCTTACCTCCTTTCTCTCCTCCCCATGCACCTACCTTTATCTCTCCTTCTTTCTTCCCAGGCACATACTTCTACCTTTCTTTCTCCCCATTCTCCAGCCATACTACCATCTCCAGCCCCTAGTCACCCTAACAACTCACCATCAGTCCTTTCCAGATACCAGTCACCCCCCCCCCCCCTCCAACTCACCATCAGCCCTCTCCAGTTCTCATTCACTCCCCGACTCGCCATCAGCCCATCTCTGGCCCCCAGCCCTCTCTCAGCTCACCGTCTACCTATCTTTGGCCCACAGCCCTCCCCCAGCTCACCATCAGCCCATCTCCAGCCCATGGCCCACCATCAGCCCATCTCTGACCCCCAGCCCTCCCCAGCTCACTATTAGCTTATCTCTGGCCCCTACCCCTTTTCCAGCTCACCATCAGCCCATCTCCGGCCCACAGCCCTCCCCCAACCCACCATCAGTCCATCTTTGGCCCCCAGCCACTCACCTCCTCTGTGCAATCCTGCCCCCACCACGATCAGAAACACAGCCACGGGAATGTTTCCCTTCTCTCCCACAGCTGTGCTACACTTCGATGCTGGCATCACCCTTTTTAAAAAGGTAAATAAAGGCACTTCCTGTTTTTTGATAGCGACAGGAAGTGCTTCCAGTTGACCTTTATAAAACTTACCGATATCGGCATCGGAAGTATAGCACAGCCATGGGAGGGAAGGAAAACACTCCTGCAGCTGTGCTGCAGCGGGCACTGAGGCAGGCTCGGGTGCCCTTAAAGCTTATGCGCTCTAGGCCTGCTTCATTGCTTGCTGATGCTGGTGCCCGCGTAGAATTCCGCATAGCAAGTGCAGAATTCTGTGCAAATTCTGTGCTGCGCAGTTGCGCCAAATTCCCCCAGGAGTAAAATACTACACATTCACGTTTCTACATTGCAGAGACTTCCTGCATGTGGCTAGCACATAACTTTGTGCATCCCCGATTTTCCTGTTATGTAGTGGAGAAAGTGCCTTGTAAAATTGTCCTTGCACATGACCACCTTCTTGGCTGCCCCTTCTGCTGGCAAAACTAGGCAATTGCATAGGGCAGCAACTTCCGGGGGGAGGGGGGGAAAGGGGGAGGGAGTAGGACAGCAAAGAGCAGCAACAGTGAAAGCAAAACAATAGGTCCTGACAATCACACAGTCTCAAAGAGACATCGGAGAAAGCAGGCCCACATACAATTTGCTTATTTTTTTATTTAACATTTCTTTTATACCGTTATTCGTGGTATCATAGCGGTTTGCATAGAACTCAACTATAATGTACATAGAACAAGTGTGTGCACACCATGTAACTCTTTGTATTGTTTTTAACAGAATACAGGGAATTAACTATAACTTACGTAGGACTAGCTTATGTGGAATATGTAGCTATAATTACAATGAACTTATGATGAAAGGTATTGAATATATTATGTGGACAACATTATTGACACCCTGGCAGTTCAACCTCTTAATGTCCATTATCTCCTAAAAAGAAGTGGCCAGTGAAATGGCTTTGGACTATATATGCATACGTATTTGACACATTAAAAAATCAAATAAAACAAGACCAATTAAAAAAGGAAATAGAAAGAAATAGTATAAAAACTGGGATATTGGCACCCTTATAAACAATTCAAATCAGTTTGAACAGAAGAACCATATTCCCATTGCAGTAAAATTAGACACACTTGTGATCAATTGTTAGTACTCACATGACTTGAATCAACCAATGAATGATGGCTCTAATGTTTAAAATGGCCATTTTCACTCCCTGTGCCATTTTCACAATAGTTAAGACGAGAGCTGCTTGAGACCATCAGAAAAGCCATTATCACCAAACTTCAAAGGTGTACAAGGCCATCTGCAAAGACAGTGGGATTCCTGTGTCTACAGTTCGCAATGTTGTTAAGAGGTTTTCTGCTCATGGAGCTGTCAAGAACCTCCCAGGATGTGTGGTGGGAAGAGGAAACTTAATCCAAGAAGTCTTCAAATGTTAGTGCGAACTGTTGGAAAAGCACCACATACAACATCCAAAGAGCTTAAGGCTGACCTGGAGCAATCTGTAGTGGTGGCTTCAACCCCTACCATATGCCTTGCACTAAACAGAGAAGGACTTCATGGGCGAAGCCCAAGGAGGACCCACTGCTCAAAGACAAACATAAAAAGGTACACCTGATCTTTGCCCAAACTTACCTTGAGAAACCACAATGATGAATCAAACGTGAGCTCTTTGGCAGTGCAGACCAGTGATACATTTACAGGCAAAGAAATGAAGCTTATAAGGAAAAAAACCCACCCTTTCTACAGTTAAATATGATGGAGGTTCCATAATGTTGTGGGGCTGTTTTACTGCCTCAGGAACTGGAGACCTGGAATGTATTAAAGCAGTGGTCACCAACCTCCAGAGGGCCGCGGGCCGCACAGCCGACTTCCGGGAGCCTCGCGGGCCGCACCCCCCTTGGGTAAGGCTGTCAATCTCCCTGGGGGTCCGTGCTGATTGGACGGGACGGCCTGGTGGCCCCGCCCCCCAGCAGCCATCTGGGTTGGAATGCAGCTGAAACCCAATATCCCAGCAGGGGACGGCGAGGGAAACGGCGTTCTCCACTGGACTGATGACGAGACCTGCAGGGAACAGGAAGGTAAGCTCCTCCTCGCTCCCCATCGTGTAAATTCCTTGGCGGGCCGCACCGGGGTAGAGCCTCGCGGGCCGCACGAAGGGACCTTGCGGGCCGCAGGTTGGTGACCCCTGTATTAAAGGAATCATGAAGTCAGAGAACTACCAAGGTATTTTTGAGTGAATGTGCTACCTAGGGTCAGAAAGCTAGCTCTGAATTGTGATAGGCTGTGGCCTAGAATAGCCTGCATAGCCTGCAGGAGCAAGAAAGGCCTGTAAGTTAGGCCTGAGTCCCAACCCCCACTTGAGAATATTATAGCTGAGCAGAGCCGAAAGCCAGTAGAAGTTAGAAAACTGCTTTAAACTGCTTTGATAAGAATGCAAGAATCTTCTATTTAGCTCGTTTATGTTGATAACAGATGTGTTCCAGTATCTTGCTTTCACACATTTTCTAAGCCAAGGAGGGACCTTGTAGCAGAATGTGTTATGTCTAGAAGCTGAGCCATGGCTAGGGAGGCCTGAGCAGGGGGAACAGGTGTTAAACCCAGTCAGAGATCCCCATTGGATGGGGGTGGGGGGGGGGCACCGGGACCAATGAGGAGTTTGTCTGTATAGAACTGATGAAGAAAGGTATAAAAGATGTTGTTTTGTTGAACTCCATTGCTCAGACCATTTTGAATGTGACAGTGCCTGAGACTGTGCACAAATAAATTGGCTTGAATCTTAGTAAATAGACTCCTGGTTTTATTTATTGCGGACACTTCGCTACAACATATTCCTGGTGCGTTGGCCGGGAAGGTGGAGTACGTGAATGGTGGGCAAGTGAATACTACCATGTATTACCGCCTCCAGGTTTGGTCCGGCTGGAACCGCGGCCGACCGACAGCGGAGAGGATCCCAGGCGCCGCCGGTCCCCTTGCATCGGAGGGTTCCGCCCTGTCTCAGTGGCTTGCTGGATCCGGCCGGCCAACACCTCGAACCCTGAGGGGAGTCCAGGATTCAACCCAAGGAGAGTTTGGTTGCGCAGCGCATTAGCTACCGGATCCGGTGAGTAATGATTTTTCTGGTTTTTAGTCAGTTAGCTCTGGGAATGTCTCGAGACTAATATGGTATGGTAAAGGTAAAGGGAGTCTGATCAACTTCCAGGGCGGTCCTAGTAACCCTGCATGAGTATGCGCGGGGCAAAGCCACTGACCCTTTTGGTTTGGTAAATTTTGGTTTAGTCAGTTAGCCCGGGAATTTGGAATTTGAGAAATGCTAGCATGTTTGGTTGTGTGACGTGTGCTTGAGAGGTCTTGCAATACAGACCAAGCGAGAGCAGACTCCTAAGTAGCGCAGTTCCTGGCCGGGCGACCGCGCCCAGGTCGCAAAAAGGAGGAAGCGTTCGGTGTTTGTCCCCCTTATTGTTCTGTGGGCTGTGCGGACCCCTTACCCGCAGACATCCTACCCACCCTTTCTGTTTGCTGTCTTGTACGTCATACATCATAATGGGAGGGGCGGAGTCCGTACAAACTCCGCTGAACTGCATGATCACGAATTTTAAGAAGGGATTTAGTGGTGATTATGGGGAAAAAATGACACCGACCCGCTTAGAAATATTGTGTAGTAGGGTGTGGCCGGTGCTGGACGCCGTGTGGCCACCAGAAGGTACTTTTGATGTTAAAATTGTGTCCCGAGTGCACAAGGTGGTGCGCAGATATGGTCCCAAACAGTTTTCCTATATAGACTCCTGGCTAGATATCTGTGAGAAACAACCCCCTTGGATGAAGCGTTGCCGTGAGGGACAGTGTAGAATTATGTTAGCAACTGCAACGGGAGTCCCTGCTAAGAAAGAAAAGCCCCCTATTTATGCAGCCCTAGAGCCTCCAGAGGTCCCGGGTTATCCACCCACATTTCTGTATACTCCAGTCCCGTCAGCTCCACTAGTACCCCGAGTAGAGCCAGAAGTGGAAAGACTACCTCCAGCTGAGGTACCCCCACCCGATCACCCACCTCCACCACTTCCAACACCTGAGGACCAGATCCCTCCCCCATGGAGAAGTCGGAGCCCTAATCCTGAGCAGAGCTCTGCAGCGGAACCATCATCCCCTGATGGATCTGCCAGTGGAGGGTCAGATGCCAGTCCAGGGTCGTCCACTAGTCCAAGCACCAGCAGCAGAATTACCACCGGGTTCGCAAATCTGCATTACGCCCTTAGAAGCAGGGCAGCGGGCCCGAGAGAAGTTTGCAAATGCCACTGCGGCAGGTCCCAGGATTATCTATTGTAAATGAAGAGGGTCAGGTTGTGGTCGGACCAACCAGTCTAGTTTATGTGCCCTTCTCTACAACAGATTTATTAAACTGGAAAACACATTATGCCTCCTATACTGAGAAACCCCAAGAGTTGACAGAATTGATGTCTAGTATTATGCAGACCCACCAGCCTACCTGGTCCGACTGCCGCCAGCTCTTGTCTACCCTTTTTACTACTGAAGAGCGGGCACGGATAGTGCGAGCAACCACTCAATGGTTGGAAGAGAACCCTGAAGATGGGAGAGACCTAAATCCCCAACAGGCAGCAGCTGTAGATTTCCCAAATGAAGATCCAAAGTGGGACCCAAATAGTGCAGATGGAGAGAAGGCCCTCACCCGGTTCCGCCAGGCCTTACTGCAGGACCTGAAGAAGGGAGGCCAGAGAGCTATGAATGTTGGGAAAGTAGCGGACGTTCTTCAGCGCCCAGATGAAAGTCCAGCTGCTTTCTATGAACGATTAACTGAAGCCTATAGACTTTACACCCCCTATGACCCAGCAGCCCAGGAGAATTAACGTATGGTGAATGCCGCTTTTGTGAGTCAGTCCTAGGGAGACATAAAATGAAAACTGCAGAAATTAGAAGGATTTGCGAGCATGAACTCAGCACAGTTAATGGAAGTCGCACAAAAGGTATTTGTGAATCGTGATCAAGAGTGCAAAAGAGAAAGTGAAAGAAAGATGAAGAAGAAGGCAGATCTGCTCGCTGTAGCACTAGTTGAGGGACGAGGAGGAGGATATCCTAACAGAAGAGCCAGAGGATGGGGAAGGGGCCGAGGGAGTGCTCGGCCCCCCTTAGGTGCAAATCAGTGCGCTTATTGTAAAGAGGAAGGACATTGGAAGAACGAGTGCCCGAACATTGGCTCCACCCCCTGGAGGGGAGGCGGGAGCGCTAGGAGAGGGGGGGAGTGATTCCAGCAACGAGGGGGGATGCAGCGCGCACAGTTTCAGCAAGAAGAGGCTGCCATAGAGGGAGTGGCAACCACCGAAGACTATTTTATGGATGAAGACTAGGCCAGACCGGGCTCCAAGTTCTTCCTGGGTCCCCAGGAGCCTATGTTCAATCTAAAGATTGGGGACCAGCATATGGACTTCATGGTAGACACAGGGGCCGAGCATTCAGTAGTAGCCAAGCCTGTGGCCCCTGTGTCCTCGCGATCTGTCACAATCGTGGGAGCTACTGGAACTAGAACCACAAGACCTTTTCTGCAGAATCGCGCTTGTGAACTAGGGGGACAGAAGATAACACACCAGTTCCTGTATATGCCTGAATGCCCAGTTCCCCTGTTGGGCCGAGACATGCTCGCGAAACTCCAAGCACAGATATCCTTTGTTGAAGGGGGAAAAATGGAAATGACTATAAACTCAAAATCTGCTGGCCTGATGGTGTTAACTGTCCCCCGAGAAGAAGAATGGCGGTTCTATTTACCTACATCCAAAGCAGCAAGCTCCTGTATACCTACCAGCATTGCAGCCCCGCCTGGAGTATGGGCGGAGAATAATCCACCTGGCCTAGCGAAGAATATAGCTCCTATGCTTGTCACCCTTAAACGAAGAAGAACAGTGGAAGTATGACCACTTCCGCTGTTCTTCTTCGTTTGTCCACTTGCGGAAGATTATCTTCTTTTTCTTCCCCCCTTGTCACCCTTAAACCAGGAGCAGAACCAGTGCATGTGCATCAGTATCCCCTCCCACGACCAGCAATTGAAGGTATTCACCGCCACTTGAAGAAATTACTGCAGTATGGACTCCTCAGAGAATGCCAATCGCCCTGGAACACCCCCCTTCTCCCAGTCAAGAAGCTTGGGACGGGTGACTACCGCCCAGTGCAAGACCTACGTTGAGTAAACAGTGCAGTTGAAACCATACATCCAGTAGTACCAAATCCTTACACCCTCCTGGGACTGATTCCAGCAGAAGCCACTCATTTTACTGTTTTGGACTTAAAAGATGCCTTTTTCTGCCTGGCATCTGCTAGTCAGCTTTTGTTTGCATTTGAATGGGAAAACCCTACCACAGGAAGACGAGGACAACTCACTTGGACTTGATTACCACAAGGATTCAAGAATTCACCCACTATCTTCAGAGCAGCCCTCAACCAAGATCTGTCAAGTTACCCTGTGACTCCGGGAAAACGAATCTTACTCCAATATGTAGATGATTTGTTTATAGCCACCAACAATGAAACTGATTGTGTGCAAGCTACCAGTGATCTCTTGCACCTCTTGAATGAAGCCGGATACAAGGTCTCCAGAGCCAAGGCGCAATTGTGTCAGACAGAAGTGAAATACCTAGGGTTCCATCTGTCCAAAGGAACCCGTAAATTAGGACTGGAGCAAAAGGAAGCAGTATGCCGTATCCCAACCCCCACCACCAGAAAACAGGTGCGAGCTTTCCTGGGAGCTGCAGGCTATTGCCGCATATGAATAACAAATTTTGTGCTCATGGCAAAACCCTTGTACCAAGTCACGAAGGGAGTGGAACGATCTCCCCTGGAATGGGGCCCAGAACAAGAAAAAGCGTTTAAATCCCTAAAAACAGCACTGATGTCGTCCCCAGCCTTGGGACTACCAGATGTGCAGAAACCATTTCGTCTATATGTCCATGAGTCAAGTGGAAACGCATTGGGAGTCTTGACCCAGCCCCTTGGGTCTTGGCAACGACCTGTAGCCTACCTGTCAAAACAATTGGATCCTGATGCCAAAGGATGGCCACCTTGCCTGAGAGCTGTAGCAGCTACAGCCCTCTTAGTGAGCGAAGCTGACAAGCTCACCTTAGGACAAAATCTTCACGTCACCATACCACATTCTGTTTTAACCCTGATGGAACACAAAGGAAACCATTGGCTCACTAACGCTCGAATGTTGAAGTATCAAAGTATGCTATGTGAAAATTCTCGACTGAAATTGAGTGTCAGCCAAACTCTGAACCCAGCTACCCTATTGCCAGCTGGTCCAGGCCCTCCTGACCATGACTGCTTGGAAGTAATGGACACCGTATACTCAAGCCGCCCAGATTTAACTGATGTCCCCTTGAGCCACCCAGACAAAACTTTCTTCGTGGATGGAAGTAGCCTCATAATTGACGGACAGCGATGTGCTGGTTATGCAGTGGTGACCCTGGACATGGTAGTAGAATCGTCAGCCCTGGCCCAAGGAACCTCAGCACAGAAGGCTGAATTGATAGCCCTCACACGCGCACTCAAAATTGGAACAGGAATCAGCTTGAACGTATACACAGACTCCAAATATGCTTTCACAACACTACATGCCCATGGAGCCCTGTACAAGGAGCATGGATTGATCACCTCGGGAGGCAAGTCTGTCAAGTATGGCCCAGAAATATTGACTCTATTGGAAGCAGTATGGGCCCCCAAACACGTTGCTGTAATGCATTGTCGAGGCCATCATACTGGAGATGGAGAAGTGTCCGAGGAAACAGATTTGCCGATGCCTCAGCCCGAGAAGCGGCCATTACTGGACAAATTACTACCCCTAGTGTAACAATTCAAGCAGCCATATTCCCAGTGCCTCTTAGTGCATGGACGCCCCGATACACCCAGAATGAGATGAACTATTACTGTCGACATGAGGGGGGCAACTATCAGAGACTGGATGGATAGTGTTGCCACCGCCCGAAGGGAGCTCAACCCCTGGTGTGACTGTGATTCCTGAGGCACTAGGCCCTGCTTTTATCCAAGCCTTTCATCAAGCCACACACTATGGGAAAACTAAAATGGAAAACGCTCTGAGACCATACTTCTATATCTCATTGCTGGGACCTTTGACCACCTCAGTAGCCCGAAGATGTGTGACTTGTGCCAAGAACAACGCCCGACAAGGTCCTGTCCCACCCCCAAGAGTTCAGTCAGTAGGAGTTACCCCCATGGGAAATATTCAAATAGACTTTGCAGAGATGCCACGAGCAAATGGATATCACTACTTGTTAGTCCTAGTCTGTACCTTTTCCGGATGGGTGGAAGCTTTTCCCACCAGAACTGAGAAGGCCAGAGAAGTCACTAAAGCCTTGCTCCATGAGATCATCCCTCGGTTTGGAATACCTTTGACCATGGGGTCAGACAATGGGCCCTCTTTTGTGTCACAAGTAACCCAGCAACTAGCCCATGCTCTGCAAATACGATGGAAGCTACACACAGCTTACAGACCCTAGAGTTCAGGGAAAGTGGAGAGAATGAACCGAACCCTGAAGTCTCAGTTATCCAAGCTTTGTCAGGAAGTCCACTTAAAGTGGCCCCAAGTTCTTCCCATAGCCCTTCTCCGAATACATTCAGCCCCCACCACGCCATTAGGAGTATCCCCGTTTGAGATTTTGTATGGGAGGCCCCCGCCCATAATTCAGGGGATAAGGGGGGATATGAATCAGATTGGATCAGCAATCACTAGGCAAGAATTGTTGGCTCTAAGTTCTGTTTTGCAGGGCCTTCATACCTGGGTGCAGGACCGGTTGCCTATCAATCTAACAGAGCCATCGCATCCTTTCAAGCCTGGAGCCTCGGTGTGGGTAAAAGAGTGGAAGAAGACACCGCTAGCGCCTCATTGGAAAGGACCATATGTTGTTTTGCTATCAACCCCAACAGCAGTTAAAGTAGCAGAAATCGACTACTGGATCCACCACAGTCGAGTGAAGCCAGCAGCAGTTCCTGAGAGTCGCCCCTGGACCTCGATCGCTAATCCTGCATCACCGTTGCGACTCACGCTGCGAAGAAAAGATCCATCCTCGTAACGACTTTGCCAAGACATCCTCCAGTTTTGTATTACCTACCTTTCAGACTTTATCAATCACCAAAGGCTATGATCATGATGATTACTAACTGTTGTTTCATTCTTGCGGTAGCCCTGGGACTCTTGAGAACCACTCTTGCTCTGCCCCCTTGCGCAGCCTGTACAACCACTACCCGGACTGGAATGCAAGTCACTCAGACTCTACTTTATCACTCTTACTATACTTGTACTGGCATAGTCAGCCAGTGTATCTATAATGGTACAGAACTGAACATCTGTACAAAGGGAAATACTTGTACTTGTTTCAGACCCCGACAGAATCCATCTTACTATGTCTTGGAACTGAGATGGAATGATGAAGATGGAGCCCTCGTCAACGCTACAAGTCAACTCTCGGATCCCACCCAACCTGCGTACCTGTATTTTGATGCTTGTGACTTAATTAACAGAAATAATTACTACAGGTGCGGATCATGGGAACAAGCTTACTATTATGACAATAAGTATATGTGTCCTGAAGGTGCATACAGATGGGGGATATGCACTGGAATACACTCCCCAACAACGTATGGCAAACCATCGGAAGCAGACTACTACTGTCCCAAGTGGGACTGTGTGTACTATGCCACCTGGTCTGGTGGTCCTACAGGACAGACTGGAGATAATCGCAAGGCTAAGCTGGAGAGATTACCCTTACTGGAACCTGACAAGTGTAAGAAAAGTGCATGCAATCCCCTATGACTTCAGATCTTCGACCCCAGCCAGTGGAAGCAAGGATTTTGATTTGGCCTGCGCATAGCAGGAGGTGGAACTGATCCTGGAACCATCGTATACATCCAGCTGAATGTGAAGACTCATGTTTCTTCACCTTATCGCATACATCATACCTTCCATGAGGCCATGAAGGCAGAATTTGTAGTTCCCCACGCTTCGCAGAATTTGTTCATCGAACTAGCTGGAGCTGTGGCCTCCAGCCTTCATGTCTCGGACTGTCTCTTCTGTGGAGGAACTCAGATGGGAGACCAGTGGCCTTGGGAAGCACAAGAACTGAACTATTCCATACCATATAACCAGACTGATTTGCATAAAACTACCAATGAATGGGTCCTAGCTCACTCCATAGTAGGTAGACTATGTTTTGCACGAGCGGGACCACAACTGACTGTACTAGTGGGACAGTTAGTCTGTCTGAACCAAAAATATTACAATGCCACTACTGGGAAGACATCTTGGTGGTCAGGTGCCAAAACTCCAGAACCTTCTAATCCTTTGATCATTTTTCCTCACTTGGCCAGGATATGGACAAATCTGGCTACACATAGCACCTGACAAGCTCCACCTGGACTATATTGGATTTGTGGAACTCGAGCATATGCTAAACTCCCTGCCAAATGGGGAGGGGCGTGTGTATTGGGAACCATCAGACCCTCTTTCTTCCTTTTGCCCCTTTCCCACGGAGAACAATTGGGATTTCCTGTATATAAAAGTCGACAGAAACAAGAAGCTCTGAAGATCGGCCAGTGGGACAAATGGGATGCGACCTCTGAAGAATGGCCGCCGGAGAGAATTGTTTCCTACTATGGACCTGCTACCTGGGCACAAGATGGTTCTTGGAGCTACCGCACTCCTGTGTATATGTTGGACTGTATTATACGTTTGCAAGCTGTTGTTGAAATTATAACCAATGAAACTAGTAGAGCACTAACCTTGTTAGCTAAACAAGCCACACAGATGCGTACAGCCATATACCAGAATCGCTTAGTATTAGATTACTTGCTTGCAGCTGAAGGAGGAGTATGTGGCAAACTTAATTTGACTAACTGCTGCTTACAAATTGATAATGAAGGGCAAGTTGTAGAAGACATAGGCAATCACATGAGAAAGCAAACTTATGTCCCAGTCCAAACCTGGCATGGCTTGCAACTTGATGGCTGGTTTGGTTCTTGGTTTTCAGGACTGGGCGGCCTGAAGACACTTGTATTGATTGTATTCTTGATTGTGACTGTTTGCTTAAGTATACCATGTTTCCTCCCCTTATGCTTGCGTATGCTAAACTCAACCATTGATAATATTATTGAACGTAAGGCAGCTACACAAATACTAGCAATGTGGAACTACTACCCTATACCACAGAGTGATCTCTCCACCCTAGTATGAAGTACCATATGTGATTTAATTCTCACCCTTTCTCACTTGCGGGTGAGAATAATCAAAGGGGGGAATGTGATAGGCTATGGCCTAGAATAGCCTGCATAGCCTGCAGGAGCAAGAAAGGCCTGTAAGTTAGGCCTGAGTCCCAACCCCCACTTGAGAATATAGCTGAGCAGAGCCGAAAGCCAGTAGAAGTTAGAAAACTGCTTTAAACTGCTTTGATAAGAATGCAAGAATCTTCTATTTAGCTCCTTTATGTTGATAACAGATGTGTTCCAGTATCTTGCTTTCACACATTTTCTAAGCCAAGGAGGGACCTTGTAGCAGAATGTGTTATGTCTAGAAGCTGAGCCATGGCTAGGGAGGCCTGAGCAGGGGGAACCCGGTCAGAGATCCCCATTGGATGGGGTGGGGGGGGGGCACCGGGACCAATGAGGAGTTTGTCTGTATAGAACTGATGAAGAAAGGTATAAAAGATGTTGTTTTGTTGAACTCCATTGCTCAGACCATTTTGAATGTGACAGTGCCTGAGACTGTGCACAAATAAATTGGCTTGAATCTTAGTAAATAGACTCCTGGTTTTATTTATTGCGGACACTTTGCTACAACAGAATCAAAGGGGTCATGGGTTCTCCAGCAGGACAATGACCCAAAACATACAACCACAAGTACAAAAGAATGGTTAAACAGAAACAAATGAACTGTTTTAAACTGGCCAGCAATGAGTCCTGATTTCAATTCAATCGAGAATCTTTGGAAAGAGCTGAAATCTGTCATTGGTAAAAGGAATCCTGGAAACATTCATGAACTGGAACAAATTGCAGTTGAAGAGTGGGAGAAGCTACCAGCATACAGATGTATGAAAATTATAGATGGCTACAAGAAACGTTTGGAGGTTGTCATCACTGTCAAGAGTTGTGCAACCAAACATTAGTGAAGGATGCCATTAATCCTGTCCAGGTCATATTTTTTTTCTCAGAAATTACTACGTCTGAGTTGCACAGACATCTTTGTTTTTGTTGTATGCCTTTGAACATACTATTAAAATATTTTGATGACATATAGTTGGAATATTTCCAATTATTTCTCAAGATATTGTACACAACATACCTAAAATGCAAGGGTGCCAATAACGTTGATCACAACTGTACAAAGCAACATTTAATATTTAAAAGTATAGCAGTTTTACAGGATTGCTGTTGGAAGGGTGGTGTTCATAAGATCATGATTTATTAGTTTAAACTTTTGGGGTTCGGGGCATAAGATTAAAGATTTGCCTAAGCACCCAATACCTTGTAACAGTCCTGGGGCTGGCTCTGGTGGCAGTTAATTTAGAAGAACCAGATAGCACATGGGTAGTAGTGTGGCCCATCACGGTCCCACACATTAAGGTCTGAGTGGGATTAACACTATTCTAAATTCAGCTCGAGATATAGGTGCACTTTGAGTTTCTCAGATCCTTCAAATAGAAAGAGACTCTTTCCTTATATAGTGCTTAGGAAGAGACAGTGTTTATGGCGCCTCAAACGTCACTTTCCCTGGGATCGAGAAGGTAGTCTTGGGACCACGCCTGAAGGATAATTTTATAAAGTCCCACTTAATTAATGCATGTTTTTCTGTGTACATTTCACAACTATTTTATAATATCAAGCATGTGCAAAAATGTGTTAATTTTAGTGGCGGTGAAAGGCCTTTTTCTTTTGGAGAGGGTGCCCTATCTCTGTCTCAAGCTCCGTCCCATGGGCAGAGACCCTTCCTGTTCTGCCTGCAGGGATCCAGTCTTCTGGGGGGCAGACAGGAAAGTGGGGTTACTTAAATGTAATGGAGGTTCTCTGTGGACAGCAGGATAAATCAGCCACACCTGGTGATGTGGAGAGAGTGCTCTCCTATAGCTCATAAAAGCTTTATCAGTAGGGGAGGAGGGTGGGAATGTGTGGCTGATTTATCCTGCTGTCCACGGAGAACCTCCATTACAGCTAAGTAACTCCACTTTCCATGGACAAGCAGGATGCGTCAGCCACATCTGGTGACTTCCTGGCTGCGGCTGTGAGGCCTGCTGTGGCTGTGAGCAGATGGAGCTAGATAGGACATTGTAAGTTGCACAAAGGAGTTACAGCTTTGGGGTTGTGGACTGGCCTCTTAAAGATCTTGAAAAGCTGGATGTGCAAACATGAAAACTCCTCCATGCCCATGACGTGATTTACAAGAATCAGTGTATGCCAAGACTGTGCATCCCTAGAGCTGAAGGAGGCCTAGTACTCATCGAGATTGATTACACATAGAGCTACCATTATAGGCCTCCAGGCCTACCTAACTGCAGTCTTGGATCCAAATATGCAAATATTGCTGAAATATGAGATTAAATGTCCAAAATCTGTCTCCATCATCAAACTTGAACAAGTGTTCTAACGACTAGAAGGAATGAGTGAAAATCCACAAGCATGCACAGCGAAGGCAGTAATGGAAAAAATTCTTTAAGGATTTTTAGATCAACAAACAAGGAAAGACAAGTGGCAGATGCACAAATACAGTGGGAAATACAGAGTGTTACTCCAGGAACCCTTTGTCTATTAAGAACGGACACATGAATGATTAAGGAGGGGTGAACTGAAACCAAAGGATGAGAGGTTGATAGTTGCAGCCCAGGACAACGGCTTACGGACGAGATGGTTTACAGTGAGCATTGAAAAAACTGGCAACATAGACATATGTCGATTCTGTAAGAAAGACCTGGAAACGGTGACTCACGTCATAGCTGGCTGTGAAGTTCTGATGGCAGAAAATTTCTATTCAGAAAGACATAATTTATTTATTTATTTATTTAGCTGCATTTATATCCCGTTTTTCACCGGGTCAAAGCGGTTGGGGGATACATTTAACACGAGGGGATATGAGACACATAGACTAATACTTACAGGGAACATGGGCAATGGAGGGTTAAGTGGCTTGCCCAAGACCACAAGGAGCACCTGTGGGACTAGAAACCCCAGTCCTTCCGGCCCAAGGTTGCTGTCCTCTAGTGGGATTTGAACCACCGACCTTCCGGCCTGTAGTACCTTGCCCCAACCACTAGGCCACTCCACCCTAAATAAAGTAGCGTGCCTCATTCACTGGAAACTCTGTAAGCACTACAACATCACTGTGCCTTAAAAACACTGGGATCATGACCATAAGAGAATTACAGAGAACGAAGAGATTATAATTACCTGGGAAACTCACATTCCGACTGATAAAAAGCTGGATGTGTGGAAGCCAAATATAGTGGTTAAGGAGAAAAACACCAGAACGGCATTGATAGTAGTCGCTTGGAACTAACACCTCTATTCTGTGAATCACGTGGAGAGGCAAAAGATCCTGAAATACTAGTAAATTCAGTCAGAGACTAAGAAAATGTAGCAGAAAGAAACAGAAATATTTCCCATTGTGTTAGGTGCCACAGGTTTGGTAAAGAAGAATTTCCAAGCCCATCTTAACAAACTACCCATACATGTTACATCTTACGAACTCCAGCAGGAGGCTCTCTTTGGTACGATGCAAGTACTATGCCAAGCCTTAGCAGTAAATTTGAGAGACTGGGTTCATACGCCCCATGCCCTAGCTTAGAAGTGGGGTTCACGACTGTCATGGGTATGCACAAAACTAACTAACCAAAAAATTAAACTCTTAGTCAAAAACCTATTATTAATAACCTATCACTATATCATACTCTGCTTATACTCAAAACCAGCAGTGGCCAAACATACCTCTACCAGAACATCTAAAAACAGTTTATTCATGAAGGAAGAGAGGTCTTTGGATGTTCTGGTAGAGGTATGTTTGGCCACTGCTGGTTTTGAGTATAAGCAGAGTATGATATAGTGATAGGTTATTAATAATAGGTTTTTGACTAAGAGTTTAATTTTTTGGTTGGTTTGTTTACTCTTAGGGCAGTTTCTTTTAGTATATATGCACAAAACTAACCCATTTGAAGAGACTTCCCCAAGTTAGTCCAGTAACAGAGACACTGTAGGGCTGCCAAAAAATAGGGGAGGGGGGGGGAGTTTATTTCAGTACATGTTAATGAACATCACCATGAACTTATAACCATGGGAGACCATTGGATCAATGGTTCCTAGGAGCATCATAACATGAATGAAGTAATTTTCTTGTTATCCTCAATAGTGATACAACAGCATCAACATCACCAGAGTTCCAAGCAGCAGCATACAGGGATGAAGCAATCTTCATGGTAACATCATTAATGCAACAATAACATCATCGATGGCAACAACAACAATAACAATGACCAAAACAATTTGTGTTAAAGTCCAGAAGGTGGCTCCATGCCGGCTGGATTAGTCTGTCTGGAACACCTGCACTATGGGCATGTTCGCGCTCAAGACATTGCAGCCGAAGGAGGTGTCAGTCAGGGCGAGCTGATCTAGACAGTAGTGTCTCTGGAAGATGTGCACATATGTCCATGTTGCGGCCCTGCAGATATACTGTATTGAGACGGCATGGAGGCTGGCCAGGGTGGTGGCCATAGCACTTAGTTGGTGCACGTATGATGATGTGAGCGGGTCAGCTCCCACCTGGGAGTAGCAGAAGGCAATGCATGCAGAGATCCAGCAGAAGAGGGTCCTCTTTGTGACCGGGTATCCTGGCCTGCCCAGGTTGAAGGAAACAAAGAACTGAGGGCCTTTATGGTGCACCCTGGTTCTTTCGAGGTAAATGTGTAATGCCCACACGCAGTCCAAGGTGTGCTTGTGGCGCTCCTCTATGGTGGCATGTGGCTCCGGGTGGAAGGTGGGGAGCATGATGCTTTGATTGATGTGAAATGAGGACACCACCTTGGGCAGGAATTTGGGGTGCATTGTGGCATAGTCCCGGTAGAGGACGGTGTATAGTTGGTGTGCAGCCAAGGCCTGTAGTTCACTGACCCATTTGGCTGAGGTGATGGTGACCAGGCTGAGGTACTTGAGGGGGGCATTGGCCAGTGGTTCGAAAGGGTCCCTCTTGAGATGCTGTAGAATGATGGAAAGGTCCCACTGTGGTACTGGCTTCTGAACTGGCAACTGTAGGTTGGCTAGGCCCTTCATGAATCTAGAAGTCAGTGGGTGCGTAGGGATGGGGAAATCTTCTATATTGTCATGGAGAGCAGCAGTAATGGAGAGGCGGACTTTGATGGAGGAAGTCTGGAGCCCTGTTTGGATGAGGGCAGCGAGGTATTGGAGGACCTGCAGGAGGGGGCAGGACAGCAGGTCAAAGCCCTCTTCCATGCAACAGGCGTCAAACCATTTCCACTTCATCGAGTAGTACCGTCAGGTGGAGTCCCGCCTGGCTGGAAGGATGAACTGCTGAACCTCCACTGTGAGGTTCATAGAGGACAGTCTGAATCTCTCAATCTCCAGGCAGTCAGTGCGTGTATGGCCAGATTGGGGGGGGGGGGGGAGGGTCCTCCCCTTGTCTTGGGTGATGAGGTTCAGTCTCCTAGGTAGCTGGACTGGCGGATCGTCGGCTAGGCGTTGGAGGGGGAACCACATCTGCCTATGTCAGTAGGGAGTGATGATGACTGTGGCCTTGTCCTGGAAGCTCTAATGTATCACTCTACGTTTACCACCCCCACCCTGCTAAATTCCAGAGGAGCTGGCCCCTTCCCAGTGCAAGTCAAACGCATCCACCACATACCTTCTCATTGATGGGTGCTTGGAGCAGAACTTCAGGCATTTGGCATTGGAAGGATGGGCAAAGAGGTCCATCATGAGTTGGCCCCAGCATTGGAACCAGGGTCTCTGTGACTTCTGTGTTGAGGGACCATTCATGTGGCTGCAGCTGGCGGCTGAGCTTGTCTGCCAGCTGGTTGCTCTCACCAAGTCTATAATGAAGCTCATTACCCAAATCAGTCATACACTAAGGACCTGAGATTAATTAAGCTTCAGGTGAACAAGGTATATTAAACGTATTAGGTACAGTTTTATTGGTATAAATACCCATAGCAACCCCTAGTAAGTAAGAACTTAAAGATCTAGACACAAACTTAAAACTAAGATGCAGACAGCAGTCCAGCAGCGGGATGGGGGCTTTCCAGTCTTTTGCATTGAGTGTCACATGTATGATTTTCTCCCAGTTGGTGAGAGGTCTTACGTGTGCACTAGGTGCAAGGAGCTCTTTTCTCTCAGAGAACAAGTCCGTTCTCTAGAGGCTAAAGTAGCAGACTTGGAAAACATAAGACAGACAGAGAGGTACATAGACGAGACCTACAGGGATATAGTCCTGAGGTCCCACCTCCAGTCTGGCAGCACCCCTGTTGCCATGGAGGAGAGAGGTCACGTGACGGGAGAGCATCACCCTGGTGTGGCAGGAAGTGATCCTGTAACTAGGACCTGTCCTCCAGGTGATGTAAAACCCTCTCGCACCGAGGAAGTTTCTCCAGGGCCATGTGCCCATGAGGGAAGGGTTAGGACAGCCGTTATAGTTGGTGATTCGATCATTAGGCATGTAGATAGCTGGGTGGCTGGTGGACGTGAGGATCGCCTGGTAGCATGCCTGCCTGGTGCGAAGGTAGCGGACCTCACGCGCCACCTAGATAAGGTCTTAGATAGTGCTGGGGAGGAGTCTGCTGTCTTGGTACATGTCGGTACCAATGACATAGGAAAATGTGGTAGGGAGGTTCTGGAGGCAAAATTTAGGCTTTTAGGTAGGAAGCTGAAATCCAGAACTTCCAGGGTAGCATTCTCCGAAATGCTTCCTGTTCCACGTGCAGGACCCAAAAGGCAGGCAGAGCTCCAGAGTCTCAATGCGTGGATGAGACAATGGTGCAGAGATGAGGGTTTTGGATTTGTTAGGAACTGGGGAACATTCTGGGGAAAGGAGGGGCTCTTCCGAAGGGATGGGCTTCACCTTAACCGGGATGGAACCAGGCTGCTGGCATTAACCTTTAAAAAGGAGATAGAGCAGCTTTTAAACTAGATATTAGGGGAAAGCCGACAGTCGCCCAAGAGCGGATGGTTCGGAAGAATGTATCCTTGAAGGATACTACCAAAAGCAGAGAGGTTCCACAAAAGAGTAAAGCAGCCCAAATGCCCTCAAGTATGGAGCAGACAGAGCTTAAAGATCCCAATTTACCCATGTCTAACAATAGCCAAATTAACATGAATAAAATACATTCTCTAAAATGCTTGTATGCAAATGCTAGAAGTCTAAAGAATAAGATGGGAGAGTTAGAATATATAGCACTAGATGAAAGGTTAGATATGATTGGAATATCAGAGACATGGTGGAAGGAGGACAACCAGTGGGACACTGTGATACCTGGGTACAAACTATATCGTAATGATAGAGCTGATCAAATTGGTGGAGGGGTTGCGCTCTATGTTAGAGAGGGCATTGACTCAGAAAGTTTTGCAGGAAACAAAATCTGCTGTAGAATCTATATGTATTGAAATTCCATATAAAAGGGGGAAGGCGATGGCAGTGGGGGTGTACTATTGAGCACCTGGCCAGAATGACCAAATGGATGATGAAATGCTCAAAGAAATCAAGGAAGCTAACAAAAGTTACAGCACAGTAATAATAATGGGTGATTTCAATTACCCCGGTATCGACTGGGTCAGTGTCACGTCAGGACATGCTAGGGAGATAAAGTTCCTAGATGAAATAAATGACTGCTTCTTGGAGCAGCTGGTTCATGAACAGACTAGAGGGGAAGCCATATTAGACCTAGTCCTTAGTGGAACACCAGATCTAGTGCAAGAGATAAGGGTGTTGGGGCCACTTGGCAATAGTGATCATAGCATGATCGCCTTTGATTTAATTAGTGGAGGAGGGATAGTAAGGAAATCCACAGTACTACCTTTTAACTTTCGAAAGGGAGACTATGATAAAATGAGGAAAACAGTTAAGAAAAAACTAAAAGGAGCAGTTGCGAAGGTTAAGGACGTACATCAAGCTTGGGTGTTGTTGAAAAATACTATCTTGGAAGCCCAGACCAGCTGTATTCCACACTTTAAGAAAAGTGGAAGGAAGTCCAAAAAACTGCCAGCATGGTTTAAAGGTGAGGTCAGAGAGGCTGTTGTTGCCAAAAAAGCATCTTTCAGGAAATGGAAAAAAGAGCCAAACGATGAAACCTGGAAACAGCACAAGCACTGGCAAGTCAAATGCAAGGCATTGATAAGGCAGGCAAAGAGAGAATTTGAGAAGAAGCTTGCTGCAGAAGCAAAAACGCGAAATAAAGACCTTTTCAAGTACATTCGTAGCAAAAAACCTGTGAGAGAGTCAGTTGGTCCATTAGATGATAAAGGGGTTAAAGGAGCACTAAGAGGCGACAAGGCGATAGCGGAGAGACTGAATGAATTCTTTGCTTCGGTCTTTACTGAGGAAGATGTAGGGATGTTACCCATGACTGAAGTGGTATTTAAAGGTGCGGAAGAATTGAAGGAAATATCGATACATCGGGAAGATGTCTTACAACTATTAGATAAACTGAAGAGTAGCAAATCACCTGGGCCGGATGGTATACATCCAAGGGTGTTGAAAGAACTGAAATATGAGATTGCAGAACTGCTATCAGTAATCTGTGAACTATCATTAAAATCATCTCTAATACCTGAAGATTGGAGGATCGCCAATGTAACACCAATTTTTAAAAAGGGTTCCAGGGGTGATCCGGGAAACTACAGACCAGTGAGCCTGACGTCAGTACCGGGAAAAATGGTAGAAACCATCATAAAAAATAAAATTACTCAGCATGTAGATAGTCACAACCTAATGGGAGACAGCCAACATGGCTTTAGACAAGGAAGATCTTGTCTTACTAATCTGTTATGTTTTTTTGAAGGAGTGAATAAACAGGTGGACAAAGGTGAGTCGGTTGATATTGTGTATCTGGACTTTCAGAAAGCCTTTGACAAGGTCCCTCATCAGAGACTTTTGGCAAAACTAAAGTCATGGGATAGGAGGCAGTGTACTATTGTGGATCAGGAACTGGTTAAAAGATAGAAAGCAGAGGGTAGGGCTAAATGGACAATTTTCCCAATGGAGAAAGGTGAACAGTGGTGTACCCCAGGGATCTGTGCTAGGTCCGCTGCTTTTTGACATATTCATAAATGACCTGGAAAGTGGAATAACGAGTGAGGTTATCAAATTTGCAGATGACACAAAACTATTTAAAGCTGTTAAAACCCAAGAGGATTGTGAAAAATTGCAAGAGGATCTTGATAAATTGGAAGACTGGGCATCAAAATGGCAGATGAAATTTAATGTGGAGAAGTGCAAGGTTATGCACCTAGGGAAGAACAACCCAAACTATGGTTACACGATGCAAGGTTCCACATTAGGAACCACCACCCAGGAAAAAGATTTAGGCGTCATTGTGGATACCATGTTAAAACCCTCGGCCCAGTGTGCAGCGGCAGCCAAGAGAGCAAATAGAATGCTAGGTATGATAAGGAAAGGAATGGAAAATAAAACAAAAGATATTATAATGCCTCTATATCGTTCCATGGTGAGACCGCACCTTGAATATTGTGTGCAATTCTGGTCGCCGTATCTTAAAAAGGATATAGCGATTTTAGAAAAGGTACAGAGAAGAGCCACCAAAATGGTAAAGGGGATGGAAGGATACTCCTATGAAGAAAGGCTAAAAATGTTAGGGCTCTTTAACCTGGAAAAGAGACGACTGAGGGGAGATATGATAGAAGTCTATAAATTAATGAACGGAGTGGAACGGGTAAACGTAGATCGATTGTTTACCTTATCAGAATATAGAAAGACTAGGGGACATGCAATGAAGCTACAGGGTAAACTATTTAAGACTAATAAAAGAAAATATTTTTTCACTCAACGTGTAATCAAACTCTGGAATTTGTTACCGGAGGATGTAGTAAAGGCTGTTAGTGTAGCTGGGTTTAAAAAAGGTTTGGACAAGTTCCTGGAGGAAAGGTCCATAAACCATTATTAAGAAGTGACCGAAGATATCAATGCTTGACCCAGTACAAGCATTGTGGAACTTGTGTCTCTTGGGGAAACTGCTAGGTACATATGACCTAGATTGGCCACTGTTGGAAACAGAATACTGGGCTTGATGGACCTTGGTCTGACCCAGTATGGCATATCTTATGTTCTTATAGGTAGGTAAACTGCTTGGAGATGGCATTTCTTGCTGAGGGCGTGGGTCCAAGTGCGGATGCCTCCCTGCATAGGTGTAGTGATCCCATGGCCCCTTGCTTGTTGATGTGGAACATGGTGACTTGGTTGTCAGTTTGGACCATCACCACCTTGCCAAGGATCCATTCTGAAAAGGCCCGGAGGCTGTATCTGATTGCCTGCAGTTCCAGAAGGTTGATATGCAGGTGATGCTCTGACTCTTTCCAGGTTCCCTGGGTTCAGAGATGGAGGTCCCACCTTGGAATGATCTGTAGTCATGCTGTGGGGGGGGGGGGGGGGAGGGAGGGCTTGGAAGGGTTTTCCCTGGGTGAGGTGTTCTTGCACAGCCACCAGTGGAGTGTGTTCCATGCCTTCCGGTCTATGTTGATCCTGGAGGACATGGGCAGCGACCTTTGGTTCTAGTTTTTCCTCAGGTGCCACTGTATGGCCTGCATGTGCAACTTACTGTGGGAAAGCACTTGGGTCATTGCTGCCATGTGGCCCAGGAGCCTCAATAGTGTCCGGGCTGAGACATTGCTGGCAATCGTCACAGAGCAGGTGAGGGAGATGATGTTGTCCGCTCTTTGCCTTGGGAGGAAGGCTTTGCCTGTGACATGTGGAGGGAAGCCCAAATGAATTCCAGAGTCTGCAATGGCTGAAGTTGATGAGGAATCCCAGGGTAGACAGCAGGGAGACCGTGTCCTGTATTGCTTTCTGTGCCCCATCCCTTGAGGGCACGGATGTGAGCCAATCGTCCAGGTAAGGGAAGACACAGAGTCTGGCTTTTCGGAGGTGAGCCACCACCACAGCTATACACTTTGGAAAGACCCTCTGGGCCGGAGAGAGACTGAAATGGAGCACCCGGTATTGGAAGTGATGGTTCGAGATGCAGAAGCATAGGAACTGCCTGTGCATTGGGTGGACGGGGATGTGGGCATAGGCGTCCTATAGGTCCAAGGAGACTAGCCAGTGGTGAGGTTGCAATAGAAGCAGGATGGATTCCAGGGAGTACATCCAGAAGCATTCTCTGTGGATAAATTTGTTGAGGCCCCTCAGATTGAGGATGAGGTGCAGGCCCCCAGACTTCTTAGGAATGAAAGCATCTGGAATACAGCCCATGCCCCTCTGCACTGGGGACACTTGTTTGATTGCTCCAGCTGCTAGGAGAGACCGGATCTCCTCCACCATAGTGGAGAGGAGGTGGTCCAGTGTGTGCTAGTTGGATGGGAGCATTGGTGTGGGGTCATCGAGAAGCGCATTTGATAACCTGCATCGATGATCTGTAAGACCTACTTGTCGGTAGTGATGCTCGTCCAGGCCTTCTTGAAGGAGGAGAGGAGGCCCCCACCAATGAGGTCCAGTTGGTGTAGCATCAGAAGGAGGGGGTGCTCTTCCCCGATGATGTTGCTGTCTGTTTCAGCTGTCAACGGTCCTTTCCCTTCTGGCTTTTTCTCTTTGCCCTTGTCAACTCGACATGTGGAGGACACTGCAGAGTGGTACGGTGGGAGCAGTCCATGTGGCAGGCTTCCCCCAAGCAGCAGATGCAGCAGTCATGGGAGTCTTTGGAGTTCATCTTCCTGGCACATCAGGGATACTCCTTGAACCCAGTTTTGTTCATTTTATCTTTGTTCTCTTTGTTCATGTTTAAGTTAATTCAGGAGAGTTGGTAGTTCCGTCCTGCTGGCTAGCCAGACAAAAAGAAACTGAGCCAGGTAGGGGTAGGCCCATGGGTGAGGTCACCAGGGCACATGTTCAAAAAGGCGTAGCCTTTGTGAGCTATAGGAGGGCACTCCATCCCGTGGCACCATCAGGTGTGGCCGACGCATTCTGCTTGTCTATGGAGAAGGGTCTTTGCTGTGGTTTTTCTTCTTCTGCCTGCAGGGAATGGGATCTCTGCAGGCAGCCTGCTGCCTGCCGGCTGCGATCATGGCAAAGACTCTTCCTGTATGCCCACAGTGGGGTCTTTGCCATGATCACAGCCAGCAGACAGCAGGGTGCCCACGAGGATCCCTTCAGCCCTTCCTGTTCTTCCTGCGGGGATCCAATCTCTCGTGGGCAGACAGGAAGGGTCTTGGCTGCGATTGTGGCTTGCCTGTGGGGGATGGGTTCCTTGCGGGCAGCCTGCTGCCTTCTATGCTGCGATTTTTGGTGAGCCAGCCCTCTTTCCAACGCTTATGGTTTGTTTATTGTGCGATCACTTACACCAGCCCGAAGACTGGTGTAAATGCTTGCACCTAGATTTGTACAGAACGTGTGTAAATTATTGTTTGCATGTGTTTTTGTGTGCTCCACCTAATCTCCGCCTACACAAAGCCACAGTGAAAGTACAACCACTGGGCTTATGCACGTACTTATAAAATGACAACCAGCTAAAGAATGCGCATAAATGCCCATGAACGAGAAGAAGAAGTAGCCTAATGGTTAGAGCGGTGTGCTGCAACCAAAGAGACCAGAGTTCATATCCTACGAGCAGGGCTGTACCAAAGGCTCTGCAAGCTACAGGGCACAAGTATGGAAGGGGCACCGATGTCATCACTGGGCTTACGAAAAGCCTAACAAAAGCAAGTTCCTGTGCTCGGCTGGATGGGGTAGGGGGAGAGGGAAGGCGCTGCCAATTTCGCAAATCACACAGGGAACATTTCAAGCTTAGTACATTCCTGGTGCTGGGGTGGGATTTGGGCTGTGGGGGCGCTGCCAATTTCGCAAATCACACAGGGAACATTTCAAGCTTAGTACATTCCTGGTGCTGGGGTGGGATTTGGGCTGTGGGGGGTGGGGTTCAGTTATTGTTTGTTGTTGTTGTTTGCTAGTACTGTACACCCCATTGATTGACGTATGTCAGAACGGGTTTTAAGCTGTAATAAATAAATACCATCTCTAGGCTTCCAGGAAGTCCAAAAAGATTGGGTTACTGTATATGGCTGGGGCAGAAGGGGCACCAGATTCCTTAGTCGCACAGGGTGGATTTCTAACTTGGTTATAGTGCTGCTCACTGGCACTCCTTGTGGTCTTGGGCAAGTCACTTCATTGTCTCAGGTGCAAACTTAAGTATGCCATACTGGGTCAGACCAAGGTCCATCAAGTTCAGTATCCTGTTTCCAACAGTGGCCAATCCGGGTCACAAGTACCTAGCAGTTTCCCAAAAAAACACACAGGTTCCACAGTGCTTGTATTGGGGCAAGCTATGGATGTCCCAGGTCCTCTTTAATAATGGTTTATGGATTATTCCTCCAGGAACTTGTCCAAACAGTTTTTTTTAAGTCACATAACCCTCCATTGCCTCGGGGAAAAAAAGGCCTGGCAATCTACTTCTGCTCACATTACCAAGAAAACCAGGAGTTGCTGGGTTGCAAGGAGTCAGCATTGACTTAAAGGCACACATTACATTGCACACTAACAACCTTTATTACATCCTTAAAATATAAGCTCTCCAGAAACAGGGAAATACTTACTGTACTTCCCTGATTGTAACTTGTCTTGAACTATTACTGGAAAGGCATGAGCTAAATAAATAAATGAATCAACTAAACTTCTATGATTTATGTGCATAGAGGGAGCACAATTTTTCATTGGTCCTCATAAAATTACCTCCCTAGTGTCTAGGAAACATGGAGGGTTAGAGATCCCTTTCTTGCTGTGCTGCTTTTTTAACTTTCATTATTTTATTTGCTTTGCACATCATTTTGAATGGCAATGTTCATGAAGCTGGTATGGAAAATTTTTTAAATAAATGAATACACTTTTGTACATCTGTACCAAGCTCTGGAGGGTGCTACAGGCTGGATCTACTGGACAAGGAGGACTGTGACTGAATGTTTGTGTGATTGAAGGCTTATGGTGCTGGAGCCCCAGTATTGGCTGGTTTTGATTGAAATGGAAAGGTGTGAACGGCATATTTCCCCTTACCTGCCCTTTTCTACCTGTCAAAATGGTCTGAACAAATGGTTTCCACTGCAATCTTAGGAAATATGTCTGGATCTCATTGTATTCGTTGTTGTGAAACTGTGGCTTTTCGGCTGCTCTCATTTTATGTTTGTATTCTGCTTCTGGGCGGCTGGTGCCTGAGTGCTCTTACCCTCCTTGCCTTGTGAGCTCCTCCTCACTCACCCACTTTCAGTACCCAACATCTCCATAATCTGTAACTATTCATTTTCATTCCTCTAATAACTTATCATTTGTAAAGATTGTAACTTCTTTTTATGTTTCTATCACAATTTATTGAAATTTGTAAATCACTTTGATATATATTATGGAAGGTGATATAAAAAGCATCATAATAAACTAAACTAAACTAAACTAAAGCCTAGCATAAGGACATGCCTGCGTGCGTGTGTGTGTGTGTATATACATACATAAATATAAATAAATTGTGATGTTTTTACATCTGATTTTGTGATTTTTATTGATATTTATTACAAATGTTTTTGTTATGCTCTGCACCTGGCGCCTCTCTGGATTGGCAGATGATACATTTAATAGATAAAATAAATATTGATGAGAAGTAGAGAGCTAAAAGGGTGGGGGGAGGGAGGTACTCCCCCCAAGCAAAAGAGTTAATGCATGTGCTGACAGCGAGGGTCTCAGCTGGATTCAGGGCCTTGCTCGTTTCCTTGGCAACATGCACCAGGGCCTCATGCACAATTCATGTTGACCTTTCTGTGTTGGCCTGGAGCCCCCCTTCCCCCGATCCCCAGCACAAACATGCTTATTTTGTGCCTACCGCCTTGCATCCCCTTGCCACATTCACCCACCCCAAAGGAATTCATCAGCTTGCTGAGCCCCTCCCCAAAAATAGGCCTCTGAGCTCATCAGGTGGCTGTGTATTCTTAAGCCTAGCACAAGAGTGCTCCATATCTGAAGTACTATTTTTGCCAGAACTCCTCCCTACAGAGCCCAGCCTTGTTGTCCCCTCCCCCCCCCCCAGGAGCTCCGGAGAGGAGGGTCTTTAACTCGTAATGGAAGCTGTTGTGATAAGGCTGCATCTTCATGTGAAGAGTGGGAAGTCCAATTTTGTGTATGTTTGCACATGTTCCAGGCCTCACCTTGCCTATAGTCCTAGAAAGAGGGAGATGCTCACTCCTGAGTCCTGACGTGCCCTCCTTCTAGGTTTTCATTGTAGTCTGACTCCTTTCTCCTCCATGCTTGTAGACACTGTTCCTCATATCCCATCTTCTCCCCTCCTTTCCTGTGTAATAGGGCCAGCATCTGTTTTATGGAAGCTCTTCCTAGGTTTTGATACAGACTTCTCTCTGGCAGTTTGGATGTTTGATTCCCAGGAAGCCAAAGATGAAACGATTTGTAAATAAATGATAGGATTAATCCTGTACTAGTAAATAACCAAACTGGCCACATTTCTGCAAATCCTTTAGGGTGTTTTCTTTTCATTACTGCCCCACAGAAAAAAATATTGCCTGTTCAAATTTGTGCCTGCCTTTTGTGTGGCTATTTTTCAAAGCTAAAATACTTACATCCTTCCTTCCACTTCTCCCTGTCTGGAAGGGCTGCCAAACAGCAGTGGGTAAAAGCAGGCACGTTGACATATTCATGGCTAGGGTGGGCAATAAACAGAAAGTCCTTATCCTTGTTTACTTGCAGAAAGGGCTTATTGCCCAGTAAGAAGAGGGGGGGGGGGGTGGAGGGAGGTGGTAATTTTATAACAGGTCACTTACAGAAGTTCTCAAAAATGCACCTCTTTTATAGAAACAACATAGGTGCCTGCGGGCCTTTATGAAATAGGCTTCTAGAATAACCCCCCATAGCATGCAAATTCTCTTGCAGAAATTTACACGTTCTCTGAGGCAGATGATGGTGTGTGCATATGTGTATTTCTCCATGGACTAGCAGGATTGCGTCAGCCATACCTGGTGACGTCCTCCGGGCGGTGCCATAGATACGGAAGTGCTCTCCAGAGCTCAGAAAGGTGAACCTTTCTGAGCATGCCCAGGTAGCCCACCTTACCGGCCCGCCCCCTAGCCCGGCCAGGATTCTTCCTTTCCGCCTTGCCAGCAAGACGGACCCTGCTCTCCTATACACCATAAGATCCAAAATATAATTTCCAACGCAAGTTAAGATCTACTACTCAAGCTCTACAGAGGATTCAGCTACAGAGGATTCCACAATGCCGAAACCCGGTTTTAAAAAATGCCACCACTGCAAGAGAAAGATGAGCAGCGCAGACACCCACGATATCTGCTTGCACTGTTTGGGCCCGGACCACAATGTGGAGGACTGTTATCATTGCGGTAAAATGTCCCCAAGAGCCCGAAGATCCAGAGGCCACGCTCTGCAAGACTATCTCACCTCGAATGCAGGTACTTCAACGGCTCTGGCTGTTTATTCTCTGCTTGCAACGGCTCTGGAGGTGCCTGTGGGGGCCTTCATCCTCTGCTGTGTCGCGGAGGCGCCCTCTTCCGTGCCTCCATCGTTGCCTCAGAGGTCTCCCACCGCACCTGTTGACTCCTCGGGGCTTGCTATGGCTGTGGCTAGATCCCGGCCCGCGATCTCCTTCCCGCACAGCCATGCTGCCCCTAAAGATGGCGACGGGCTTCAGTCCTCCACTTCCGTGCCTCAGTCCTCCAACTCCGCCCACTTCCGGGGCGGGCCGCTCATCATAGAACGCACAGAGGCGTACAGCAGCCAGGAACTCTGCCATCGGCACCGTCCCTCAGGCTCCGCCCAGAGTCCGCCCCCTCAACTTGCGGCCCCAGTGAGTCCTATCGGTGCCATGAGCTTGCTCGGCGCCGGAGTACCTCCGCGCCGCGCGCACAGGAGCAGCAGAAGCAGATTGGGCCGGAGGACACATCACACCAGCAAATGGAGCAAGGGCAGCAGGCGCAAGGTCTCCAGCTGCAGCAGCAGTGAATCCAGCTACAGAGGACAAAGCCCCAAACGCTCTAAACGCCGCCACCGCTCCCAGCACCGCAGAAGCCATGGAGGTCATCACCGGAGCCGCAGAACCAAGCACTGGAGTCCTTCAAGCTCCTCCAGCCCTATCAACTGCCACCGCAGCAGATCCAGCAGATCCATTCACACAGGTTCCTCTGCAATCATTAACTTACTGACTCAGCTAGTAAGGCAATCCGCCTCTACTGCTCCCATGACCCCCCTTCTCCTCCCATCCAATCTGCATCCACTGCAGGAGTCCAGTTGGACCACCAGACATCCACTCCGAACAAGAGGGCTAGGGATCTCGCCCAGGGGCCCTCGCCGGATCCGGATCCAGGCAATCCATCCCCAGACAGCACCACGGAGGAGCGCAACATCGAGGCAGCGGTTGTGGGGTCTGCATCCCCCGAACGCACTACTTCAGAGAAGAGACAGTCCCCGGAGCCGGAAGATCCATCCCCTCCGGAGGATCTCACGTACCCCAAGTTCCTGAACAAACTT
This sequence comes from Ichthyophis bannanicus, assembly GCA_033557465.1. Classification (NCBI taxonomy): domain Eukaryota; kingdom Metazoa; phylum Chordata; class Amphibia; order Gymnophiona; family Ichthyophiidae; genus Ichthyophis; species Ichthyophis bannanicus. The sequence continues at coordinate 117,435,552 of CM066042.1, read as the reverse complement.
GCCTCCGCCTTGGCACTGAAGGTCTCGGAGGACAAAGAGGAACCAGTCCCGGAGGTTCTAAAATACCTCGCAACTCCGAAGCCAGCCTTCGCGCTGCCTATACACCAAACACTGCGGGACAACCACTTGAGATTGTGGCAGAACCCGGCTTCCGGCCGGCCGTTTCCCAGGCGACTCAACTCAAAGTATCAAGTGCAACCTGTGCCAGGGTTCTCAAAGCCCCAACTGGCACACCAATCCATCGTGGTGTCTTCAGCTCTCAAGCAGATAAAGTCATCACACACTCACGCCAACAGCCCACTGGGTCGAGACCACAAGCTCCTCGATGACTTTGGGAAAAAAGTCTTCCAGGGAGCTATGCTCAACGCAAGGATTGCGGCGCATCAGTTCCGGCAAGTTCTTTTCCAAGACACCTGCATGGCGATCTTAAAAGCCACCATCGCATCCCTCCCTATGGAATCTCAGGCGTTGGTATCCAGCGCGCTCACGGATATGTCAGAGTGCAGAAAGCATCTGGCCAGCACAACTTTTGACTCCTTTGACACAGCGTTGCGAACGGCCGGCACGGCCATCTCGGCAAGAAGGTGGGCATGGCTGAGAGCCTCCAGCCTAAGTGACGGCACCCACGATAGGATTGCGGATGCACCCTGTATGGGCGAGTCGCTCTTTGGTGACAAAGTCAAGGATACCATTAATGACATGAAAGAACATTGTACCACACTGCAAACCTTGGCGGAGGACAGTTTTGAGCGCCACAACGGCACCCAGAGAAACAACTTTCAGAGGAAACCTTATTACACCTCCAACAAAAGGTACCCCTCCAACCGGAAATGTCAGAATCACAGGTACAAGAGCAACTCCTACCACGGACCCTCACACCAGCGCAACTCCCAGAGGGACCGCAAGCAGAGGAAGAGCACCAGCACACCCGCTAACAAGAGTTTCCCCTCCTTTTGACGGCGAGTTACAGGCAACCACCTGGACGGGGGTCTCCTGACACACTTCCTACAAGAATGGGCACGGATCTCCTTGGACTCCTGGGTTCTGCAGATCATCCAAGAGGGTTACCACATGCGTTTTGTGACACCACCTCGCCAACGCAATCGGGGTGTCAGCAACACCCCTCCACACCTGCAACTGGCCATGGTCGCAGAGCTAATACATCTGCTGACCTCCCACGCGATAGAGGAGGTACCCCCTACTGAAAGGAACTCTGGATTCTACTCAAGATACTTCCTCATCCCCAAAAGGTCGGGGGTGTTCACCCCATCCTGGATCTCTGCAGACTGAATAAATTTATCATCAAGGAGAAGTTCAGAATGTACTCTCTCAGCTCTATCCTCCCTCTGATCCAGGCCGGCGACTGGATGGCATCCCTAGATCTGCAGGAAGCCTACACCCACATCTGCATCCACAAATCCCACAGGAAGTACCTACGCTTCCAGGTACTAGGACAACACTACCAGTACAGAGTCCTCCCCTTCGGCCTGTCGCCAGCTCCACGTGTCTTCACGAAGAGCGTGGCCATTGCAGCGGCACATCTCCGCAAACAAAACATCTCCATTTTTCCCTACCTGGACGACTGGCTCCTCACAGCCCCCTTGGCCGCAGAACTATAGGAGTCCCTGCGGAAAACCACAACTCTAATTTCCTCCTTGGGGTTTGTCATCAACGTCAGCAAGTGGCATCTCACGCCTTCCCAGAGGCTGGAATTCATTGGAGCGGAGATCGACACTCAGGTCTTGAAAGCCTACCTCCCTGAATGCAGACTGCTAGCCATCATGGCGTCCAACTTGGCCGCGACAGAGAGTTCCTCAGCTCGGTCCATGCTTCGTCTCCTGGGCCACATGTCTGCCACAACATCAGTGCTTCCCATCGCGAAGTTGAAGATGCATGCACTCCAGTGGCATTTGCGCACCCACTGGAACCAACACTCTCAACCCCTCTCCACCCACATCCCGATGACTCCTAAAATCAGAAACCAACTACGCTGGTGGACGATACCGACAAATCTGTCAGGAGGCAAGGACATCCAGGCGCAGGAGCACCAAATGATCCTCACCACGGACGCATCCAACACAGGCTGGGGTGCTCACCTCCTGCAGTTCAGCACCCAGGGAGCGTGGTCTCCACAGGAGAGACTCTTGCACATCAACCTCCTCGAGCTGAGGGCCATCAGATTCGCTCTCAGAGCGTTCTTACCACACTTGCGCGGCAAGTCCATCCTCATACAGACGGACAGTCAGGTAGCCATGTTCTACATCAACAAACAAGGAGGAACCGGCTCTCGCTCCCTATTCAGGGAAGTGCTACAGACATGGTCACTGGCGTCAAAAAATATGTGCAATCTTTGTGCTTCCTATTTCCCAGGAGATCAAAACGCCTTGGTGGACAAACTAAGCAGGCAGTTGCAACCGCACGAATGGACTCTCCTCCCGGAGGTCTCCGACAATCTCTTCCACCACTGGGGAGTGCCGAATATCGACCTCTTCGCCACAGAACAGAATGCAAAATACCCCCTGTTCTGCTCCAGACATCCGTCAGTCAGGAGGTTGGCAGCGGATGCATTCAACTTGTGCTGGGGGGAGTGGTCTCTGGTGTGTGCCTTCCCACCGACCCCCCCTCATCCCTGCGACCCTTCAACGGATCGTGCGCGACAAAGCTCGTGCCATCCTGGTGGTTCTCCACTGGCCACGCCAGATGTGGTTTGCCCTTCTCCTACGCCTGGCGCTTGGGGCCCCGAAACGCCTGCCCCTCAACGGAGGCAACACAAGGCACCCCAACCTCAAAGCCCTAGCTCTCACTGCTTGGAGGTTGAATGGATAAGAACATAAGAACATAAGATATGCCATACTGGGTCAGACCAAGGTCCATCAAGCCCAGTATTCTGTTTCCAACAGTGGCCAATCTAGGTCATACGTACCTAGCAGTTTCCCCAAGGGACACAGGTTCCACAATGCTTGTATTGGTTCAAGCATTGATATCCTGGGTCCCTTCTTAATAATGGTTTATGGACCTTTCCTCCAGGAACTTGTCCAAACCTTTTTTAAACCCAGCTACACTAACAGCCTTTACTACATCCTCCGGTAACAAATTCCAGAGTTTGATTACACGTTGAGTGAAAAAATATTTTCTTTTATTAGTCTTAAATAGTTTACCCTGTAGCTTCATTGCATGTCCCCTAGTCTTTCTATATTCTGATAAGGTAAACAATCGATCTATGTTTACCCGTTCCACTCCGTTCATTAATTTATAGACTTCTATCATATCTCCCCTCAGCCGTCTCTTTTCCAGGTTAAAGAGCCCCAACCTTTTTAGCCTTTCTTCATAGGAGTAGCCTTCAATCCCCTTTACCATTTTGGTGGCTCTTCTCTGAACCTTTTCTAAAATTGCTATATCCTTTTTAAGATATGGCGACCAGAATTGCACACAATATTCAAGGTGCGGTCTCACCATGGAACGATATAGAGGCATTATAATATCTTTTGTTTTATTTTCCATTCCTTTCCTTATCATACCTAGCATTCTATTTGCTCTCTTGGCCGCCGCTGCACACTGGGCCGAGGGTTTTAACATGGTATCCACAAGGACGCCTAAATCTTTTTCTTGGGTGGTGGTTCCTAATGTGGAACCTTGCATCGTGTAACCATAGTTTGGGTTGTTCGTCCCTAGGTGCATAACCTTGCACTTCTCCACATTAAATTTCATCTGCCATTTGATGCCCAGTCTTCCAATTTATCAAGATCCTCTTGCAATTTTCCACAATCCTCCTGGGTTTTAACAACTTTAAATAGTTTTGTGTCATCAGCAAATTTGATAACCTCACTCGTTATTCCACTTTCCAGGTCATTTATGAATATGTCAAAAAGCAGCGGACCCAGCACAGATCCCTGGGGTACACCACTATTCACCTTTCTCCATTGGGAAAATTGGCCATTTAGCCCTACCCTCTGCTTTCTATCTTTTAACCAGTTCCTGATCCACAGTAGTACACTGCCTCCTATCCCATGACTCTTTAGTTTTGCCAAAAGTCTCTCATGAGGGACCTTGTCAAAGGCTTTCTGAAAGTCCAGATACACAATATCAACCGACTCACCTTTGTCCACCTGTTTATTCACTCCTTCAAAAAAACATAACAGATTAGTAAGACAAGATCTTCCTTGTCTAAAGCCATGTTGGCTGTCTCCCATTAGGTCATGACTATCTATATGCTGAGTAATTTTATTCTTTATGATGGTTTCTACCATTTTTCCCGGTACTGATGTCAGGCTCACCGGTCTGTAGTTTCCCGGATCACCCCTCGAACCCTTTTTAAAAATTGGTGTTACATTGGCGATCCTCCAATCCTCAGGTATTAGAGATGATTTTAATGATAGTTCACAGATTACTGATAGCAGGTCTGCAATCTCAAATTTCAGTTCTTTCAACACCCTTGGATGTATACCATCCGGCCCAGGTGATTTGCTACTCTTCAGTTTATCTAATAGTTGTAGGACATCTTCCCGATGTATCGATATTTCCTTCAATTCTTCCACACCTTTAAATACCACTTCAGTCGTGGGTAACATCCCTACATCTTCCTCAGTAAAGACCGAAGCAAAGAATTCATTCAGTCTCTCCGCTATCGCCTTGTCGCCTCTTAGTGCTCCTTTAACCCCTTTATCATCTAATGGACCAACTGACTCTCTCACGGGTTTTTTGCTACGAATGTACTTGAAAAGGTCTTTATTTCGCGTTTTTGCTTCCGCAGCAAGCTTCTTCTCAAATTCTCTCTTTGCCTGCCTTATCAATGCCTTGCATTTGACTTGCCAGTGCTTGTGCTGTTTCCAGGTTTCATCATTTGGCTCTTTTTTCCATTTCTTGAAAGATGCTTTTTTGGCAACAACAGCCTCTCTGACCTCAGCTTTAAACCATGCTGGCAATTTTTTGGGCTTCCTTCCACTTTTCTTAAAGCGTGGAATACAGCTGGTCTGGGCTTCCAAGATAGTATTTTTCAACAACACCCAAGCTTGATGTACGTCTTTAACCTTTGCAACTGCTCCTTTTAGTTTTTTCTTAACTGTTTTCCTCATTCTATCATAGTCTCCCTTTCGAAAGTTAAAGGGTAGTACTGTGGATTTCCTTACTATCCCTCCTCCACTAATTAAATCAAAGGTGATCATGCTATGATCACTATTGCCAAGTGGCCCCAACACCCTTATCTCTTGCACTACATCTGGTGTTCCACTAAGGACTAGGTCTAATATTGCTTCCCCTCTGGTCGGTTCATGAACCAGCTGCTCCAAGAAGCAGTCATTTATTTCATCTAGGAACTTTATCTCCCTAGCATGTCCTGTTGTGACACTGACCCAGTCGATGCCGGGGTAATTGAAATCACCCATTATTATTACTGCATTGTAACTTTTGCTAGCTTCCTTGATTTCTTTGAGCATTTCATCATCCATTTGTTCATTCTGGCCAGGCGGACGATAGTACACCCCCACTGCCATCGCCTTCCCCTTTTTACATGGAATTTCAATCCATAGAGATTCTACAGCAAATTTTGTTTCTTGCAAAACTTTAATCCTTTCTGACTCAATGCCCTCTCTAACATAGAGCGCAACCCCTCCACCAATTTGATCAGCTCTATCATTTCGATATAGTTTGTACCCAGGTATCACAGTGTCCCACTGGTTGTCCTCCTTCCACCATGTCTCTGATATTCCAATCATATCTAACCTCTCGTTTAGTGCTATATATTCTAACTCTCCCATCTTGTTTTGTAGACTTCTAGCATTTGCATACAAGCATTTTAGAGACTGTATTTTATTCATATTAATTTGGCTATTGGTAGACATGGGTAATTTGGGATCTTTAAGTTCTGTCTGCTCCATACTCGAGGGCATTTGGGCTACTTTACTCTTTTTTGGAACCTCTCTGCTTTTTGTAGTATCCTTCAAGGATACATTCTTCCGAACCATGCGCTCTTGGGCGACTGTCGGCTTTCCCCTATTATCTAGTTTAAAAGCTGCTCTATCTCCTTTTTAAAGGTTAATGCCAGCAGCCTGGTTCCATCCCGGTTAAGGTGAAGCCCATCCCTTCGGAAGAGCCCCTCCTTTCCCCAGAATGTTCCCCAGTTCCTAACAAATCCGAACCCCTCATCTCTGCACCATTGTCTCATCCACGCATTGAGACTCCGGAGCTCTGCCTGCCTATTGGGTCCTGCGCGTGGAACGGGAAGCATTTCGGAGAACGCTACCCTGGAAGTTCTGGATTTCAACTTCCTACCTAAAAGCCTAAATTTAGCTTCCAGAACCTCCCTACCACATTTTCCTATGTCATTGGTACCAACATGTACCAAGACAGCAGACTCCTCCCCAGCACTATCTAAGACCTTATCTAGGTGGCGTGTGAGGTCCGCTACCTTCGCACCAGGCAGGCATGTTACCAGGCGATCCTCACGTCCACCAGCCACCCAGCTATCTACATGCCTAATGATCGAATCACCAACTATAATTGCTGTCCTAACCCTTCCCGCATGGGCACTTGGCCCTGGAGAAACCTCCTCGGTGCGAGAGGGGTTTACATCACCTGGAGGACAGGTCCTAGTTACAGGATCACTTCCTGCCACACCAGGGTGATGCTCTCCTGTCACGTGACCTCTCTCCTCCATGGCAACAGGGATGCTGCCAGACTGGAGGTGGGACTTCAGGACTATATCCCTGTAGGTCTCGTCTATGTACCTCTCTGTCTGTCTTATGTTTTCCAAGTCTGCTACTCTAGCCTCTAGAGAACGGACTTGTTCCCTGAGAGCAGAGAGCTCCTTGCACCTAGTGCACACGTAAGACCTCTCACCAGCTGGGAGAAAATCATACATGTGACACTCAATGCAAAAGACTGGAAAGCCCACATCCCGCTGCTGGACTGCTGTCTGCATCTTAGTTTTAAGTTTGTGTTTAGATCTTTAAGTTCTATATGTACTAAAGGGTGCAATGGATATTTATACCACTAAAACTGTACCTAAGAAGTTTAATATACCTTGTTCACCTGAAGCTTAATTAATCTCAGGTCCTTGGTGTATGACTGATTTGGGTAATGAGCTTCACCTGAGAGCACCTCCTGTCTTTTAAGTTGTGCAAGTACCTATAAAGCTGTGAAATTCCCAGGGGAGGGTGGGTGTGGGGAGGGAGGGAGGGATATAACACTTAATAAAAAAGGGCTGCTACACAGTACCTTGTCCTGTGCTGCTGAGGAAAACTATATTCTGATTTGATTTAAATTATAGCTCTTTGCTGCTACTAGGCTCTAACCTATTATGAAATTTAAACTACAAGCTCTCTGCTGGATTCTAAATTTAACCAGAAAGCTCTCTTCTGTGTTTTAATTTGAAACTAAAAGTACTTTGCTGATGCTAGGCCCTGAGTGACTATGAAATTTAAACTACAGCTGTCTACTGGGTATGAAAGGTAACCAGAAAGTTCTCTTCTGTGTTTTTAAATTGAATCTTAAACTGTTGCTACTAGGCCCTGACTGATTTAACAAAAAAAATAGTGGGTTCACAGATTAATTAGCTTTAAAAGAAAAACAATTCCTTTCAGAAAAATTCCCAGAAGTATATACTCACAATTTCAGATTTCTCTCCAGAAGTAACAGCCCCCCTTTCCAGTCCGATGAGCCTCTCTACGCTACAACTACCCACAGAGGTGCAGGAGGTAGTTCTAGCGGCCAGAAGACCCTCCACCAGAAAGTCCTATGGCCTCAAGTGGAAGAGGTTTAGCATCTGGTGTGCCTCACAGGGGCTAGAGCCCACCACGTGTCCATTCCCCAACGTCCTGCAGTACCTCAGTTCTCTATCCAACCTTGGACTGAAGACACAATCCATCCGGGTTCACCTCTCTGCGATAGCGGCGTTTCATGCTCCGCCTAATGGCGCAAACTCCATTGTGGCACGGCCCCTGACAACCCGCTTCATGAAAGGGCTGACGAACCTCAAACCACCGGTCAGGGACCCGGTTCCGCCTTGTGACCTCAACACGGTCCTCAACCGCTTAACACAGGAGCCCTTTGAGCCGCTCCAGTCCGCCAACATGAAGTTCACTTCCTGGAAAACGCTTTTCCTGGTAACATCACTTCTGCCAGGAGAATCAGCGAACTGCAAGCGCTGGTCTCGCACCCCCCTTATACGCAACTACACCAAGACCGTCCATCCCTGAGGACCAACCCAAGGTTCGTGCTCAAAGTGCCTTCTGCTTTCCATATCAATCAATCCATCGAGCTCCCTTCATTTTTTCTGGAGCCTCATGCATCAGCCGAAGAGCGACGCTTGCACACCCTCGACTGTCTCCGGGCCCTCAGGATCTACCTGCACAGAATGCAGTCCTTCCAGAAGGGCGAACAACTGTTTGTGTCATTCAACCCAAACAGGCCCAGTAGGCCCGTCACCAAAAGGACTCTCTTCCACTGGGTGACCGCCTGCGTCTCCTATTGCCTCGACCCTACAGCCACCCAGACACAACCGAGGGTGGGCCCTCACCACCTCAGAGCGATGGCCGCCTCTGTTGCCAACCTTCGCTCTGTCCCGCTGCTTGATGTCTGCAGAGCGGCCACTTGGTCCTCCCCGTACACGTTTCAGAGGCACTACTGCCTCGACCTCAAGTCTCAGGAGGACTGCGCCCTGGGCACGGCCATCCTCTCCACCGCAGCAGAGGGAAACGAGTCCTCACTGCAGTTCGGGACTTCCAAAGATTGCTAAAGTTATTGACTCTTGCACCTTGTTCCATACTGTACTTGTTTGCTCCAGACTGCGAATGATTGCACTATTACACTATGCCTTATAACGATAGTATGTCGGTTATCACGGTACTATGTTGTTATTGCTATGTTATTGCTGCCTACGTTATTGCAATATTATTGCTGCCTGTTGCGCATTATTGCACTTCTGTCCATGGTGCATATGGTTTCGCTGTTTGCACAGTTTACAATTGCATGTTTTTCAGTAAAGTTACTTGCACTCACTCACGGTCTCCACTGTCATCTCTTAGCACGCTTACCTCCTCCTCCTCAGTGAACACCTGCAGCTTGGGAGGCACCAGGTGTGGCTGACGCAATCCTGCTAGTCCATGGAGAAATTGAGGTTACTTACCTGTAACAGGGGTTCTCCGTGGACAGCAGGATAAGTCAGCCACACAATCCCACCCGCCTCCCCTGGAGGAGGTAAGCCCGACGAGGCCGCTCCTTAGCCGGTAGGACTAGCTAGGATCACACTGGCCGGGCTAGGGGGCGGGCCGGTAAGGTAGGCTACCTGGGCATGCTCAGAAAGGTTCACCTTTCTGAGCTCTGGAGAGCACTTCTGTATCTATGGCGCCGCCCGGAGGACGTCACCAGGTGTGGCTGACTTATCCTGCTGTCCACGGAGAACCCCTGTTACAGGTAAGTAACCTCGTTTTTACAAAGTACATGCCTGCATTGCATATCCGTCCCTGCTGCACCCAAAGTACGCCCCTGGGAGCGTCGTGTAGAAGTAGGCACTATCTTTCTGTGTAGCCATCTTTTACGCCCCTGTTGTATTCATACATTTGATTACACATCTTAACTGCAGCTTTATAAGAATCATGCTCTGCCTGCAAGCCAGGCTTTTAGATATAGAAAAAGCTTTATAAAAGTAGCCCCCAAATTCATCTCTGCAGGGCTCATTTTGCATTTTTCTTTGCTTCTATACATTCACGTCTCTTATCAAATTTGCCCTCGAAGCGTAAAGAACAGTCTGCTTGTACAGTAAGGACCACCCCTCAGAGCTCTGATGACTGGATATTTTTTCCTGCTAAATGAACTGAGATGACCTGAACCTCTCAGAATGGCAGATATCCAGACACACAAGCCCTCGGTGCTCATCTTTCCAGGGAAAGGGGAGGAAGCAGAGAGCTGGGAGGGTTAAAAGGTTTCACCTCTGCAACAGTCTTCTCTCAAGACTAAGGAGCTTTAGAAAGGAAGCATGAGTCGGGCTGTTTGAATAGCAGGCTGCTCTCAAGCTATAGGTCACCCAAAGCTAATCCATTTTCAAACCAAGCACCAAAGAATAGTGCTTAATGCACTCAAGTATATGTGCATAAAAAGTAGATGCACAGAAACGGTGCCTAATTTATGCAGTATGAGCGTAATTGTGTAACAGGGTGCCTAGGTTAAGAGGGCATTAAGGCACCTATTATGGCCCTCTTTTATAGCACATATGTGACTTTATAAAATACTAGTGTAAATCCATCCTAAATTGCACCTACTTTGCAGCTGTGAACCCAGGTGTAAATATCCACACCCAGAGAGTACACAAGCTACAAGGTAACCCATTTAAGACTAGTAAGCAAAATATATTTTCACTCAACGTGTAATCAAACTCTGGAATTCGTTACCGGAGGATGTAGTAAAGACAGTTAGTGTAGCTGGGTTTAAAAAAGGTTTGGACAAGTTCCTGGAGGAAAGGTCCATAAACCATTATTAAAGAGGACCCGGGAAATCCGCTGCTTGCCCCAATACAAGCATTATGGAACCTGTGTCTTCTGGGAAATTGCTAGGTACTAATGACCTAGATTGGCCACTGTTGGAAACAGCATAGTGGGCTTGATGCACCCTGGTCTGACCCAGTATGGCATATCTTATGTTCTTATGTTCTCAAGTATGCACGTCGATTTAGTGTATTTTATAATCAGCTTGTGTACTTTGTGACTCCATCTGAGCTCCACCTGAACTGTGCCCCTGACAATGCGTACAGTAAAAGTGCGCACGTTCATGCCGTCATGCATACTTCTATACCTGACGCAGTTTGATAAGAACCATTTTGCACACGTATGGGGGGTATTTTTAGAAGCTCTGTTTATGAGTTGGGCTTCTGAAAACATGCACTTAGACCTGCAAGTCACAGAGACATTCCTGGACTCCTTTTAGAAACTGGGTCCAAGAGGGCGTGATGGAAGTGTGGCCTTGGTGGAAGAAGGGAGATTTTCAGAGTGGCACAAGTCCATCTGGCTCTGGTTGGTGAGCCTTCCATACCTACGCTTGCTGGTTGAAAAAAGTGCTTGTTTTATAGCTGTAATGCTTCCAAAGGGAATCAAAAAATGCTCTTACACTGCTTCTGTTATGATTTTTTGCCTGAAGAACCAGAGCGAAAATACATATCCCAAATATTTTACTGGCCTACCAGTGTACATCTGAGTATCTAAAATGGCAGGCTGGGATGTGCAAGTCACATAGCGTTGATCCCCCCCCCCCCCCTCTGGAATACTGCTGCCGGCCCTTCCAAGTCTCCGGTTCTGAGGCCATGCAAGTCAGAGACGTCCACATTTCTGAAGCTGCCCCCCATTCATGCACGGAGCCTGCCTCCATAACTGGTTACTGGGACATTTCTTTTTCGGGGTGGAGACGGAGCGATTTCAGAAGAAACTTCTGCCACAGTTTTTGGGCATTGTGCTCTGGACGCCCCAGATTTTTCCTAGACATCCCTTCTAAAATGCCACTCACATATTGCCACACAAATGCTAAATGATACTATAAAATGACTCCCCTGTAAGGGTAGGCATGCCCAGGAGTGGAGAATAGGTGGCGTGGGAATGGGAGCGGCACCTAAGGGCATACTTTTTGCAATACACATACATGTGCCTATTCTACTGGCACAGACAGCTGTACAATTACACCTGCTTCAGAGCAGGTGTACCAGATAGACAAAGCTTAAAAGTCCTGGATTTCAAAAATGCTGACTTTGACAAAATGGAAAAGTACCCGAAGGAGGTTCTGGCAGGGTCAGAAGAGATATTAACAGAAATGGAAGAGCAGTAGATTAAACTAAGAGAAACTGTAATAGTGGCAGTGGATCTTTATGTAATGAAAGTACATAAAAGCAGGAGGAAAAGGAAACCAATATAGTTCTTCAAAATTGGCTGAAAAAAATAATAAAGGGAAAGCATTCAGGAAAGACAAGTGATAAGAATTTTTCCAGGTAGTCGGAGGGAGGAAGAAGGCCAGAGGTGTAACTGCAGGGCTTTTCCGAAGGGGTGCACAGTGGGTCTGAGTACCCGGCACCTTTTTCCTTGCCTGCCTCTTGTATTAATGAAACAGCCCTGCACTGTGGAACTGTAAGACTAAAAGGTGCCAAAGACCTTTGTGTGGAGTGTGAGGAGGAAAAGGCAGAATTGCTGAACAAATATGTCTGCTGGTGTTCATGGAAAAAAGCATGCTGCAAGCCAGCAAAGGTCCATATGTGAATGGAGTAGATACTGCACTGTTCACGAAGGAGCGTGTTTATGAGCAACTTTCCAAACTGAATGTGGACAAAGGCATGGGGCTAGGTGAGACACACCCCAGGACTCTAAGGGAGCTCAGAGAGATTCTGGTAGGTCTGCTGAAGGATGTGTTTGGAGATGGGAGAGGCTTTGCAGGATTGGAGAAGGGCAGATTTGGTCCCTTTTCACAAAAGTAAAAGAGAGGTGGGAAACTGCAGGCTGGTAAACCATACTTAGGTGGTATCAGAAAACCACTGGGTTGCAAGACTTGAGACAACATAGTTTTACCAGTCGAATCATTTGAAATGAATCTGAATCTGAATTATCTGATTGGATGTCAAGAAAACTAAACTGAGGACATGTACCACTTGTGATCTGTTCAATATTTTAGCAAAACCTAAAATATTGTTTTTCATAGGAAGCTTATGAATGAATTGAGCATCCTAAGGGTGGGTCCCAAGATGGCAAACTGGATTAGAAATTGGTTGATTGACAGATGACAGAGGGTAGTACCTCTTCAATAACTTTGTTAGTAATATTGCCAAAGGATTAGAAGGAAAGGTTTTTGTCTTTTTGTGGATGGTATGAAAATCTGCACAGAGTGGACACTCCAGAGAGAGTAGACAACATGAGAAGTGATCTACAAAAATTGGAAGACTGGTTGAATGCTTGGAAGTTAAGCTTTAATGCACAGAAGTACAGAGTGATGCATTTGGGGTGCAGAAATCCAAAGGAACACAGACCATGAGAGAAACTTTCAGGGTCATAATGTTTGAGGATTTCAAGGCAGTGAACAATGTGATAAGTTATTGGTCAAAGCCAGAAGAATGGTGAACTGTATAGAGAGCGGTATAAATAGTGGAGAAAAGGAGGTGATACTGTCCCTGCGCAGGTCATTGCTAAGGCCTCACCTGGAATACTGTGTTAGTTTGAAAGCCTTATCTCATTAAGGATTCATATCCAAAAAATGGTGCCAGATCTGCATTAGAAGACATACAAGATGAGACTCGAGGACCTAAACATGTCTATCCTAGGGGAGAGGAGGCACAGGGGAGATAGCGTACAGATGCTTAAATAGTAGGAATCACACCTTTTCCAAAGGAAATGAAGCTGAACAACTAGGGAACATGATGTGAACCAGCAAGGAGGTAGACTCAGGAGCAATGTCAGGAAACACATTGTTTCACAAAAAGGGTGGTGGATGGCTAGAATAGCTTCCTGGAGAAGGTGGTGGAGACACAAACGCTGATGGGAGTCGAGGAATGGTGGGATGTACACAGAGGATCCCTAAAGAGCAAGAGGATGGAAATCAAGCATTGAGCACTTCAGCTGATTTTTGCACATTGGGTGGAGAGAGTACCTTCGTGAAGCAGTAATTTCAGTCCTAAACAAAAGAATGGGGAGAGGAGGGGAGATAACCTGCACGGAGCACAGTTACAACCCTAAATAAAAGTATGGGGGTGTGGGGCGCAATCAACATGGAGTGGCAGTTACAATCCTAACCATGCTACTGAGTGGATTATATGGAACATTTCAGTTTTACTCTGCCATCGCCCACTATAAAGGCATGTAGGTGCATGTGCATGTATGGGTCTTTCCTGTAGGACCTCTGTTATAAAATTACCCTCTTTACCTCATGGCCCTGATCTGTTTCACAGAAAGGTGTTCTGGCTGCCCCAGCCTGCCCACCGTGACTTTCCTTCATAGTAAGAGACTTACTTATAGTTTGCAGACTTGCAAACCATGTAAATGCTGCTGAACGAGATATTGCAAAGTTAGTGCTGCTGCTACACGCCCCAATGCTAAGCAGTTAGCATTGGGGGGTGTCGCAGGGCGTTCTGGGGCGGAGCGAAGGTGACAGCCATCGATATTGAGCTGCTGCCTGGTTAGCAGCAAGTGGATAAAGTCAGACGCAGCTAAGGCTGGCCTAACTTTACCCACGGAAGCTAACTGGGCAGCGACTCAATATCGCCATTGTCCGGTTAGATTCTGAGTTTTGCAGTGTCCCGGATATTCAGTGCCGGTTCCAAATAGCTGTCGCTACTGAATATTCCCCCTCTAGGCATAGTCAGTGCAGCCCAGACAAGAGCTGCAGTTGTGGAACATGGGCATCTCATGTCTCTGTGTGCTGGAGAGAAAGTGAGAAGACCCTACTGGTGCAAATTCCTGCAGGTTTTCTGCTTCTGGGCTGCTCAGACTCTATTCTCATGTACTCGCAGTGTCTCCTGCCATCCTATGTTTTTAAATCAAGGATCCTGCTGTGTGTCAGATTGGCTTCTTCTGCGATCTGATCTGCGAGGTCAAAGCACATCAGAAAAGGGAGGCCGATCGATTTGATTTCCAGTCTCTCCAGCTGGAAAAGTGTTATTCAAATGTTTGAAGACTGTTTTCCGAGATATCTCAAAATCTGCTGGAATTGGTGTTACTAAGGTCTGCGCTGAATGAGAAGCTCTCCAAGATGCGCTGTATCTGTCAGAAATCCCAGACAGTCACAGAGGTTCTCCTCTCCCCTCCCCGCATCCACGATGCCCGTGTTTTACATCTCTCATCCCCCTGCAGTCTTGGCTTTCATGAGACATACTCTTAATCTGCTCTGTCATGCACTCTTTATGGGTCGCATAGGAAGGAGACAGAATCAGGTCAACTATTCTGCCTTAGTTATTTATGAAAACTCGTGCAGACATCCCAGAGAATGGATGGGGGAGGGAGGAGGAGGAAGATCTTTCTGTATGTTGTTGCCTAGCTCTGTGGCCCGAGGAAGGCCCATCCCACAGCATAATGAAACCCTCGCTGGGGTGCAGCTTGCTGTATGGAGGGGCTGATCAGTAGCAAGTGGCTCAAGATCCAATTTTTCCAGCTTTATAGGCTGAATGCATCAGAGGCAGCAGGCAGACACAGGGTGGGGAGCTCTGGAAGCAGTACAAGAACGAGGATGATAGCTAGTGAGAAATTCTCGTGTGAAGTATGCCTTCATGCATATGTTATCCAGCTGGGTCATTTGCTCTTATTTCAACAGACCACCTTCCTTTTATCTTACGAATTCATGATTTAGCTTATAAGACAGTAAGGGTGAGGACGGGGTCATATTGGTATGGTCTGTGGAGCCTTCTGCTGTTCTAGTACCATCACCCACAGATTGCTAGCCGAGGCACCCTGTTCTGGTTCTGAGACCCCCTATAGCTCTACCACTGCACCTCACTCCTGTCCTACAGCATCCACAGCCATTCTAATACTGGGGCCTTCACACACTCTGTCTATATACTTCATTCCCATCCTGCAGCATTGTCCCCCACACCCCCCTCCCCACCACACGACTCTGCCAGTGCACCACGGTACTACCTTGGAACACCACTTCTCTTGGAGCCGTTAGCCTGTTGGTGCTGGACCACTAGTAGCAGTGTACTTGTGAGTTAGTCCTAATCAGACCTCTCTCCTCAGCCCTGATCGCTATTCTAACACTTTCTTTTTTCACTCTTCCCCCAACTAGTGTGTCGAGGAATGTTGTGTGGCTTTGGTGCAGTGTGCGAGAAAAGTGCCGTGGATCCTTCACAGGCTTTATGTATCTGCAAGAAAACCATCTGTCCTTCAGTGGTGGCACCAGTGTGTGGTTCAGACTACTCCACCTACAGCAACGAGTGTGAACTGGAGAGAGCCCAGTGCAACCAGCAGCGGAGGATCAAGGTCATCAGCCAAGGGCCCTGCGGTATGTCATGCCTTGGGGGAGGGGAGGGGAGGGAAGTAAGAAGGGTCCAAGGCAGGGAATGTTTGAAGACCCTTCAGGGTTTCCTGGCTGGTATAAGTGTTGCTAGTGAAATTCTGTGCAAACCAATAGCATAACTTGGACAGGGTTTTTTTATGAGGCCCGAAGTTCACATGCGTAGGTGCCATGCAGCACAGATGTTGACATAGAGCCCAATTCTGAAAGGGGCAGGTCCGGGTCATCCAGACAGCCCGAGCAGGACGGGCCCATTAGGACCCGATTCTGTACCACAGGAGCAAAATGTTCCAGTGGCATACAGAATCAGGTCCGAGGATGGCCCGGCGTGCCCCTGCATGCCTGCAGGGACATCCTCCCCTGGCTCCCATGGTGCAAACCCTCTTTGTCCTCACTGCCTGACCCACGGCTGGGCAGCTGGGGCCTGGATCGAGTGGCAGGGACCTGCCCACACCCAGCGCCAGCCCCAGGGAGAGAGGGTGTTCAGACCCCAATTGCCCCATTCGTGCTTAGGGTTGCCAACTTTTTCACAGAGAAAAACCCGACACCTGTGGCTCGCCATGCTCCACCCATTCTCCGCCCCCAGTCCCACCCCTGCCCCGCCCCACCCACAAAAGTTACCGAGTATTCACTCACCCCCCCTCTTAGTGCTGGTTCACTCACCCCCCCTCCCCTCAGTGCTGGTTCACTCACTCGCCCCCCCTCCCTGCTGGTTCACTCGCCCCCCCTCCCTGCTGGTTCACTCGCCCACCACCCCTCTCAGTGCTGGTTCACCCACCCCACCCCCCCTCCCTGCTGGTTCACTCGCCCCCCCTCCCCTGCTGGGCTACTCACTCACCCCCCCTCCCCTGCTGGTTCTCTCGTTGCCCCCGCTCCCCTGCTGGTTCACTCACTCGCCCCCCTCCCCTCCCTGCTGGTTCACTCACCCACCCCCCTGTCACTCACTCACTCCCTCCTGCTGGGTCACTCACTCACCCCCCCTCCCCTGCTGGGTCACTCACACCACCAACCCCCTCCACTGCTGGTTCACTCACACCACCAACCCCCTCCACTGCTGGTTCACTCAACCCCCCCCCCCCCCCTGCCCAAGCCGCTGCTTCTACTTTGTACAGAGCAGCGGCTGCAATACACTTACTTTAAAAAGTAAAGACAACCTGTGAGGAGCCCTCTGGTTATCACAGCGCCTGAGGAAGTGATGTCATTGGGGGCGGGCTCCTCACAGGTTGTCTTTCCTTTTCAAATTAACTTTATTGCAGCTAAAGTTAATTTGAAAAGGAAAGACAACCTGTGAGGAGCTTGCCCCCTATGACATCACTTCCTTGGGCACTGCGATGACCGGAGGGCTCCTCAGACAGTTTGTCTTTACTTTTCAAAGTAAGTGTATTGCAGGCACTGCTTTGTACAAAGCAGAAGCAGCGGCTGCGCTGCCATGGAGAATCACGTTCGCGCCGCGGACTTTGGGAGTCGGGAGAAAAGCCGTTTTTTTTGCTCTGGCCGCTCCCGATCTTGCGGCCAGAGCAAAAAAACGGCTTTTCAACAGCTGGTTTTACATCTGTGCCGGCAGCCGGCCTGGCCATGGAAAAACCGGCCAGGCCGGCTGAAAACCGGCCGCTTGGTAACCCTATTCGTGCTGCTTATTCCTCCTTGACCCCGCAGGACGTACAGGGCTGTGACTGGAATCAGCCCTGTACATCCTGCCGCCTCAATCCGCCCCCGCTCCTCTCAGACTCCACCTCCTCCCAATCCTGCACTGGTTCTCCCCATCCTGCTGCTCTAGCTGTGTGGGGAGAGTCATAGGGAGAATAGGGGCAGGGCGGCTTGTGGGACTGCATGTCCCATCAGGACATGCAGCCCCTCAAGGTGCATCTCAGAACTGGGCCCATATCCTTCACTTCTCTTGCCATTGGCCTGTGCTGCTGTCACTGAATGGGCAGGCCTTACTCCAAAGTAGATGGGCCACTGCCCATCTAGTCCTGCCAGTAGCTATGCCCAGGGACACTTTAACTATTAGGCAAGACTAGGCAATGCCATCTAGGTCAGCAGCTTCTGAAGGTAGCAAAGATTCTCCAGGAACAAGCAGGAAGTCAGTCCTCACATGTGGGAGATGTTGGCACCAACAGAGCCCTCGCAGATGCATCCCCCCAGCTTTCAAAGAAAGCCTTTGGGAGATGCTACCATGCATGCGGGATGCCCTTCCTGTCCAAGGGTGCCGTCTTGCTCAGTCTCCTTTTTTCCAGGGGAGCCCTTCAGATGTCTGTCTGGTCTTCCCCTGGAAAAAGTTGATATTTCTCGACCTGAGTTTCATACTCTTTCCAGTAGTGCACTGGTACTGTTCCCACCACCTGAACTTGCTGTCTCCGGCATAGAGTCTCAGGTTCTTTCCTTTTTTCCTTTTGGCACCTTTACGCCCTTTTTTCCAACTGACAGCACCACGGGTCTTCGACCTCACTGGGGTAATTTTTCTCCCATGGCTACCAGTGGGTTCAAGAAGTGTGATCAGTGTGCCAAAAAAATCATGTCCCTTACTGACACACATGACTGCTACCTACACTACCTAGGGCCGGACCACGACCCCACAGCATGTGGTCTTTGTAAAACGATGTCCACCAAGGCCCTCAAGAGCCACCAGCAGCAGCACAATAAATTCTTCCTGGAGTCCCCGGTACCTCCTAAGGCCAAGGCCTCCTCTGAAGCCACAGAATCTCAGGGCACCCTTACGGACCCCGATTGATGTCGTGGCTCTTCAGAAAGGGGGTCTCCCTCGAGAGAACACAAAAAGAATGAGAAAACCTCAAAGGCGGCATCCCTGGATGGCTCCGACAGGTTGGTAAGCTCCGAGCCAGGTCCCGCATCCTAGATGCTCGTCCGAGGGATCGGAGTGGGAGCTGTCTACCAAGGTCCCCTAGAAGGACTCGGCTGCAGACTGACTTTGGTCGATAGAACCTATCCTCATTGAGGATTCCCCCTTGGGGGAAATGGCGCCTGGCCCGAGTTCCTCAGTGCCCATGCCAACAGCTGCAGAACCTTCTGGACCCGAAACCGGAATGGCGGTCCTGGCGCACAATCTGCTTGTCTTCATTGACCAACAGTGGATGCTGTTATCCGGTACCACCAGTTCCTCCGCCCAGACCACAGTCCATCAATGTCGAGGATATCCCCAGAGCAATGTTCCCTCTAATTTTCTGTAGGCTGTGTGCGCATAAAATATCAACTGTGTGCAGCTTTTGAAGGAAGGCTAAATTTTTGTGCGCCACATAATGACACTCGGAGTTATATACTTTAAAATTTGACTACACGTCAGAATACAGAATGTACACCACATTGATTTTAATCAAATTAAATGAAAATAGACAATTACTAAATGAAGCGGGAAATTTCTAGTAATTACAATCATAACTTTTACATTTTAAGACGTCTGTGTTTTCTATCAGAATCAGAGCCGTAATTTTTGTGCGCTCTGTTGTAAAGTATGTGCGCTCGCTCGGCGAGGTGTGTGCGCACGCACATTCGCACAGCTTAGAGGGAACAGTGCCCCAGAGATCAAGCTGATCCTCGACCGAGGTCTCGATCCGGGTCCTGTTCCACTGGATTAAGGTCCTCCCCTGCTAGTGCACATGGCACCAGCCCTGGGGCCTCCGAGGGTCATGGGCGAGGCTCAGGCCCAGAGCCCAAAAGCCACTCTTCCCTCGAGTCCTCGACAGATCACTCTGAGTGGGAGACAGAGGATGAGTCGTCGCTGGACACCTGTCACCATCGTGATGTCCCCTTGGAATCCCAACCTTTGGTGCCCCAGCATCGGTCCCCACCTGAGGACATGGCATTCCTCAACTTTGTGACGGACATATGAG
This sequence comes from Ichthyophis bannanicus, assembly GCA_033557465.1. Taxonomy (NCBI): domain Eukaryota; kingdom Metazoa; phylum Chordata; class Amphibia; order Gymnophiona; family Ichthyophiidae; genus Ichthyophis; species Ichthyophis bannanicus. The sequence goes on along the minus strand of CM066042.1, from coordinate 117,415,744 downwards.
GCCACTCCGAGGGAATCACTCATGCTATCCATTCCACCAGTCCTGGAACAGCTAATACTCCATATGTGGGAGACACCGGCATTGGTGCCAGTAGTGAGTAAACGGCTCGACTTGATGTACCAGGTCTGCCGGAATCTGGGATTCCAGAAAGCATAGCTGTCTCACAACTCCATGATGGTGGAGTCAGCCATGCATCAGCTGAAGAGCCAGAAGGCGCACTCCTTGGTGCCCCCGGGGTAGGGAGGCCCACACCTTGGATGCCCTCGGCAGAAAGTGCTACCAGGGCTTGATGCTTATCGGCTGGATCCAGGCCTACCAGTTGTACATGGGCATGTACCTGAGAGACCTGGCGAAGGAGCTCGCCGGCTTCTCGGCTGTTCTCTCCGAGGAACCCCTGCAGCGGTTCAAGAACCTGGCCAAGGCTGTCTGTGAGTGTTCCAAATTTTTGTCTCGGGCAGCCTATGATGGCTTTGAGTTGGCAACTCGAGTAGCTGCGGTGGGCATTGGTGCCCGATGTCAGGCTTGGCTACAGTTGTCTGATCTCGAGCAATGGGTTCAGGGCAAATCAGTCAATGTCCCATGCCAAGGAGAGAACCTCTTTGGCAAACCCATGACCGAAAAGGCTGCCAAGCTGGAGATTGAGTTCATGACGAGGACAAGGCTCTCTAAAAAGACCCCTGCCCCTCCCCAATGGAAAGGCTTGGGTAAAAAGCCTTTCTAGCTGAGGAAAGGGGCTGCTTACAAAAGTTATCCACATTTTCATGCCTCCCCAGCAGGGTCAGCTCTGGCCCAGCCAGGGGAAAAGCTTTTGACTCTTTGGGCATAGCCTCTCTACCCCAAAGAGGTCAGCAGCCCACAGGGGGATGTCTAATCCACTTGGCCAACCACCAGCCATCACCACCATTTCCTGGGCATTCCAGGTACTCAAGGAGGGCTACCTCCTTCATCTGGCTCAGACACCTCCTCCTTTCTTCCCGGGAGACCCCCCAGGTCTCCCCTTTACTGGGACCTCCTAATGAAAGAACTCACAGGTCTTCTCGACGACAGGGTGGTAGAACCAGTACCCCAACATCTCAGTGGCAAAGTGTTCTACTCCAGATATTTCCTCGTACCAAAAAGAACAGGGGACCTAAGACACATCCTGGACCTGTGCAACCTGAACGGGTTCCTGGTGAGGAAGAAGTTCAAGATGCTCTCCCTTGGGACATTGCTGCCTTACCTTCAGCAGGGAGATTGGCCATGCTCCTTGGATCCTCATCCACCCCAACCACAGGCAGTACTTGCACTTCATGGAGGGGGGCGGTCACTACCTGTACAGGGTACTATCCTTCAGCCTGGCCTCCACCCCCAGAGTCTTTACCAAATGTCTGGCAGTAGTCTGCCTTCCTCCATCTCCAGGGGGTATTTGTCTTCCCCTACCTGCTCAAATGGCTCATAAAAGGAGGCACAGCTGCAGAGGTGCAGCAGGCCACTGCACGCACCAGCCAAGTTCTGCAACATCTGGGGTTTGTGATAAACTACCCCATATCCCACTTTCTCCCGACACAATGTCTGTAGTTCATAAGAGTAAGGCTAGACTCTCTTCAGACAAAGGACTTCCTCAAGGTGGACAGCATGGCTGCTGAAAGAGTGACCCTAGCCCCTTTCATCCTCTTGGGGAAAGTGGAAGAGATCCTGCTGGTCTCCCGTAAGACTTCCACCAGGAGAGCTTACACCTGGTGCAGGTTCTCGGTCTGGTGCGCAGAGCAAGGGGTGAACCCGTTCTCTTGCCCAGTGCAGCTGGTACTGCAATACCTTCTTCATCTCTCACAATCCGGGCTGAAATCGAACTGCGTCAGTGCACCTCAACTCCCTGGCGGTGCATCACCGCCCTGTGGAAGGCAAACTCCTCTTAGTTCAGCCTCTTGTGACCCCTTCTTGAGAGGACTTCTGCTGTCAAAACCATCCATCCGCCCTCCAGCGCCTGAATGGAACCTCAACGTAGTATTAGTGCAGCTCACTTGCCCACCATTTGAACTGCTGGCTACCTGCCACCTGAAATACCCCTTGTGTAAGATTGTATTCCTGGTGGCACTCTTCTCTGCTTGCAGGATCAGCAAGCTCCAAGCGCTAGTGGCAGAGGCGCTGTACACCAGGTTCTACAAGAACAGGGTCGTGCTTCACATGCACCCCAAATTCCTCCCGAAGGTGGTATCTTCTTTCCACCTCAACCAGGAGGTGGTGCTGCCCACCTACTTCACAAGGCCTCACTCCAGTAGGGGCAGACTATCCTTCACACCTTGGATTGTAAGAGGGCCCTGTCTTTCTACATAAAGTGTACCCAGGGCCACCGGAAAGCTTCTCAGCTTTTTGTTTCCTATGACCCCAGCTGGCTGGGGGAAGCAATGACCAAAAGGACACTGTCTATCTGGGTGGCAGACTGCATCACCCTCACCTATGAGCAGGCGGAGCTCACACTGGATGGCCAGGTCATGGCACACTGTGTCAGCGCCATGGCAGCCTCTGTGGCAAACCTGTGCTCTGTCCTTATGCTGGACATCTGCCGGGCCACCACCTGGTCTTCAGTCTACACCTTTGCAGCTCGTTACTGCCTTGAAAGGGAATCCCAATGGGACAGTGCCTTCGGCCAGGCTGTGCTCCGTAATCTTTTTGGGGTCTAGGCAACTCCTGCCCTCCAACCCTTCTGTGTTCAGGCTACCGGAGTGCTGGTTTCCGTCCACGGGTCCTACTGCAGGCTATATCTGTGGACTCAATTGCTGCTGCTGCTCACGGCTCCCTTGGAGGGTGACTGTGGTTTACTCTATGGGCTTGCGGTAGCCTGTAGCTAGGGTGTCCCATATGTGAGGACTAACTTCCTGCTTCTTTCTGGAGAAAGCGTAGTTACTCACCTGTAACAGGTGTTCTCCGGGGACAGCAGGAATCAGTCCTCTCAACCTTCTCTCCTCCCTTTGGAGTTGTTTCTTTACCATCCTTCATATTTGCTGTCTTTTAGCTATGTTATCTGGCTGAGCAAGATGGCACCCTTGGGTGGGAAGGGCATCATGCATGCATGGTGGCATCTCCCAAAGGCTTTCTTTGAAAGCTGGGGGGATGCTTCCGTGAGGGCTCTGTCGGTGTCGATGTCACCCATATATATGGACTGATTCCTGCTGTCCTTGGAGAACACTTGCTACAGGTGAGTAACTATGCTACAGCTGCAATCAAAGCAAAACAATAGGTCTTGATAGCTAGACAACTCAAAGAACCATCAGGATGTACTTTTGCCTGCAGGGAAGGTGGGCAGTTGTCAAATAGCCTATTTACCTGGGTCAGTGACTTTCAGAAATTACCCCCATTATGTATGTATTCATAAAACAAAGTTGAATCTTTAAAAGCATGATGTCCACTGATGCATTTTTACAGGATTGTTGTGGTTGGGGTGGAGTTAGATGATCATGTTTATTGAGTTTATCAAAATCTCGGGGGTGCAGAGAGGGTGATGAAGGTGGGAAGGGCGTGTAAGACTGAAGGTTTGCTGAGAGTTCTCTATACCCGTGCACTAGTCCTCTACCCCTGCTGCAAAACTGAAGACTGCTACCCATAGGGAGTTGTGGAGCCTGATTCTCAGAGGGGCACTTCCGGGCCATCCAAGCGTCCCAGTGCAGAATGGGGCCATTAGGACCCGATTCTGTAACGCAGGAATAAAACGTTCCCGTGGCAAGCAGAATCAGGCCTGAGGATGGCCTGGTGTGCCCCCTGCCTGCCTGCTTGTGAGGACATCCTCCCCGCAGGCTCCCCTGCCTGTTGCGGCTCAGCCCCCCCTCTTCCCTACCACCTAACCCACGTCTGGCCAGCCGAGGCCTGGATCATGCAGTGGGGACCCCCCTGCTCCCAGCCTCTGCCCTAGTGGGGGGGGGGGGATCCCTGGGCCGGATTGTTGGATCAGTGCTGCTTATTCCACCTTCGAGGTGGAATAAGCAGCATGTCCCCACAGACCCTGCAGGACATATAGGGCCGTGATCTGAATCAGTCCTGTATGTCCTGCCGGGCTGGCCCGCCCCTGCTCCTATCCGACCCCTTCCACCCACCGCCGGCTCTCCCTATCCTACTGCTTAGGGCATGCGGGAAGAGCAGGAGGGGGAATAGGGTTTGGATGGCTTGTGGGGCTTTATGTCCTGTCACCCATTTCTCTGAATCAGGCCCATAGTGTCATCCCTGACCCAAGCACACACATACTTGATCACTTAGCAGATTCTGTCTTAAACTTGCCTACAATTCCTATTTTTGCTGTTTGTGGAAATATTTAGCTGGGAGTATGGGAGAGACAAAACTACGTAAAGATAGTTTGTAAAGCCCCTAAGCTAGCCCTGTATATTGAAACAAAACCCCTCTATCTGCAGCTAAATAATTTCATCTTTTTCTTCCCCTGCACTTGCATATTCTAGTACAGCTGCTCATTCAGCATGCAGAAATTTTGAAACAGGTTATGATGGATAAAGGACCATTAGGCCCATTTGGAGTGGAGGACTAGCCTAGTGGTTAGAGCAACAGCTCTAGTACCCAAGAGATCAGGGTTCAATTATCACTGGCATTCCTTGTGACCTTGGGCAAGTCAATTTACGCTCCATTGCCTCGGAAGAAAAAACCTGGCAATCTACTACTGGTCATACCTTGCCAAGAAAACCAAGGGGGCTGCTGGGTTGCCATTGACTTGATGGAACTTTAAAAAAATAGGCACATTTAGTCCTCCCACTTTATTTCCAGGTACAGTGTTATAGATCCCCCTCACTTCATAACTAGAGATCCTCTCTATGCTTATCCCAAGCTTTCTAGATTTCTGAGGCAGAAATTTTATAAGGGGTTGGAAACAATATTTCTGAGAATATTCTTAGGATGATATTCAAAAGCATGTATGCTTCCAACATCGACACTGAACACATCGGTGTTTTGTTTTTTAAATCGATCAAGAGTGTGGATAGGATCGATAGTCAACTAGATCTAAAAATATGCAAAATAATCAAAAGAAATTTTATAAGGACAGTACCATTTTACCAGTTTTTTAAATCTCAAATCACATATGTACTCTCATTTGTTTAGGAAAAAAGACCCCAGAAAAGCATTTCTCCACATAATAAGTGCAAATAGCCACTATGACAGATTGTGCTTAAAACTGGATATCTATTTTTTTTAATCATCAGTCTTAAAACAAAGTCTCCTAGAAAACACACTGTTCAGCATTCCCAGTAGTACTGTACTACTCTGAACTTCTAGAAACTGGTCTTCCATTCTCTTACAAATCTTCAAACAATTCAATTAAGTTTGTCGCTTGTTTTTCAGATTGAATCGCAAACGGACTGCAACTTTATTCCAAGCAGAAGGTCTTTCTGTATTCTGGCATTCATCAACTTTTTGCCTTAAGGCCGCATCATGGTTTTATATTTTAATCTTTACAAAGGGCGCAGCTAAAAAGCTCTCCTAAATGTATCCACATAGTGATTCCCATAGTGGCAGGACATTGCTGGCAATCCATACAGTGGTGGTACTCGCCGCTCTGTGAGGCATGTTTATGAAAGATCACGCCGGTAGTGCGCATTTGGGCCATGAAACCTACATGAACATTTGCAGGGGATGTGTGCATCCATCTCCCAGCCATTGGTGCGTTACCAACCCATGACGCTGCGATAAGCCGGCATGTGGGTGACTTACTGCCACCCATTGAGATGCGCTAATGGCAGTTGCGGTTAGCGTGCACCCATTACGCCTGTGCTAACTGCGATGTGCCGTCATCACCCATGTTCCACCCCCAAACCGCCATGTTTCCGCCCAATCGTCTGATACCCTACTAGTGTGGGATTTTCATTGTGTGCCGTTGTGCTAAATTGTAACGAGATGCGCTTACCGCTTTGCTGTACCCCGCGCCAGCGGTTAGTGCAGTTTAGTAAGCATGCCCCTTTATGTATATTCAGTGCCACGGCTTCTGTGGATAGCAGTGCGGAATATTATCTTGTGTAAACAGCTTTGAAGCATCCTTTGGGCCAACAGACTTAAATCAAGAATCAAATAAACTAAACTAAACTGAATGCTGTGGTTGGTGCTTAAAAAAGAGAGACTGACTGTAGCTTTTGACTGTCGCCTCGCTATTTTATGATTCTAGCTGTGCCGGATGAAAAGCAGGTATAAGTTGGAACGTCTACTTTGGACATCTGCTTATACCTCTGTATTCAGCAGCACAGCCTAAGCATATACAGTAGCTCCATTGAATATATGTATAATTTAAAATGTCTGCATTAGATGTTTCCTGTTATAGACTGCCTGTCCTACTCAATATCAGCTCCTCTATTTCCTGACACTTTCCCTGTAAGTGGAAGTCTGCAGGATGAGTTTTGTCAGCTGATTCCAGATTGTTTTGGGGCTGTGCATATATGGTCTCTGGGGAATTCATCTTTTAAAACCATTTTCAAGAGGAGGAGAGAGTCCTCTCCCAGTACATTTTGAGCATAAAGCAGACATTTTGCAAAAGATCAAAGCATTCAGAAACAGCGGTTCATCTTCCAGTAGAGAAAATAAATTATTTGATATACCTTTGAATTCAATAAAAGAAAATTAAAATACATTCTTTGAGAGCGGCACACATCGTTTGCACACTGGTTTTGTTTGCACCTTTGTTGGAAAGTAACAATTGCTATTTACCACAAACTGGAATGCGTTAGTGTCTCCAACACAGCATCGCCCCATCCTTCCTAGTTATCCCTCTTCTTTCCCCCTCTTTAACATGGGAAGCAATTATAATCCTACATTAGTAACACTCATCCTCTCTTCTCGCAGTAGGCTCCAAGGATCCCTGCGCAGATGTGACCTGCAGCTTTGGTAGCACCTGTGCCCGCTCTGCCGATGGGCAGTCGGCAAAGTGCATCTGTCCGTCTTCCTGTGGCAGTGTACCAGAAAATGTAGTCTGTGGTAACGATGGCAAAGACTATCGGAATGAGTGCCATCTGAACAAACATGCCTGCGGCAAACAGGAGAACCTGTACAAGAAGTTCGACGGACCCTGCGGTGAGTGATGTTGACTCTGCTGTTTCTCTCCAGGATGGAGATCTGTTGAGGCACTGTGCGATGCTTCTGACTTCTTCACATACATAGCTACGCACACCACTCTGTAACCCAAGAGCATCAAATGACAAGCTGTAAAATACCTTAAATGATATCTGATGGATCAGTGTCATGGAAGGTGCCTTCTGTCCGCTCTCTTGTGGCCTTTCCATCCCTCTGCTCATCCCCCATGCCAGCCTCTTGTTCATCTCTCTTCTGCATCTCTATCTACTAATATTGTTATAATATTGATATTTTTATTGTGTGTGATCAGATCCATGCAAGACTATCTTGAGCGATCTAAATCAGGTGTGCCGGGTGAACCCACGGACGCGGAGAGCCGATAGGCTGTACCGGCCTGAAAACTGCCCCTCAAGAAAGGACCCTGTGTGTGGAGATGATGGTGTGACGTATGAGAGCGAGTGCAGGTTACAGCGAAGTGCAGCTATCCGTGGGATGGAAATCCAGAAAGTGCGATCTGGGCAGTGCCAAAGTCAAGGTAGGTAGGAGCTTCTCCTCTGGCACCCAAATTTCATTCTCTTGCCCTCCCTTCTTGATTCATACCTCCTGTCATCCCTGGTCATCTGGTCCCCAACCCTTGCTCCCTCAGTAGTCTGTCTTTTCTCTCACCCTGTTCCCTCAACCATAGTACCCTACATCTGCTGTTCTTCTATCATTCCGAGTCTTCCTGCACCCACTCAGGTTCCGGTGGGTCCTTCATTTAACCCTTGCTTCTCCGTGCCCTCAGTCTGTCCTCCCTTTCCTTTCAGATAAATGCAAGGAGGAATGTAAATTCAACAGTGTGTGCCTGAACCGCCGCGGTGTGGCTCGTTGTTCCTGTGACCGTGTGGTTTGCGATGGTGCCTACAAGCCTTTGTGTGGGCAGGACAGCCGTACATACAGCAACGAGTGTGAGAGGCAGAAGGCAGAGTGCCTCCAGAGAGCTACCATCCCTGTAAAACGTGAAGGGCCCTGTGGTAAGCGATGGTTTCCTTAGGGAATAACTGCCTTAAGCTTCACCATGGAGACCTAGATTATCATTATACATGCTTTCTGGACCTCCAGAGCTCTTCTTACAGTTGACATCCCATCTGGTAGAGGGAAACCATTAGATATTTAGTGAGGTAGTGTTGTGCTGTGTTTCTGTTTGTTTCAGGACCTTGAGGTAAGTAATTTCTGCTTTAACTACCCCCAGTGAAGCTCTTGGATCAGGTGTTAACTGCTAATGTCCCCATTGAATCTTCCGTTTCTGGATTCGTTGTTGTTCCTTGTGTCTGTTTATTTTTCTGTCTCCTCCTCTTCCTCTTTCCGCTTGTTACTCTGCTGTTTGTCAGTGACTTGTGTTTTTTGGATTCATTTTGTAGATTAACAAGGGGAAGTGGGGGTTTAAAACAAAAAAAAGCAATCCCATTTATGTCTATTTTTGATAGCCATGCAATGTTAACACTGCCTTCACCCTCTCATCTCCCTGCTTCATGCCAAAAGCATACCCTAGCCACCTTCACCCATCCCATGGTTGGCCCATCCTTTTGCCATTCCATAGTGCCAGATTTCAGACTCTCTCTCCTTATGACCAAAGTCCTGGAGGAGCTGCTGCGGCCCTTCTTTGACCTGTGTGTATTACATGTAAGTAATTCTGGGGAAAGAGGGGTGTTTTTTCATTAAATGGATGTTCGTGTCTTTCTGCTTCTGAATATATATTCTCGGTTTCCTTTTTCTGCTCATTTTTCATTGTTTTCATTTTGCATTTTGTCATCTCTGTCAGTGCTAAGAAAGCTGTTGGGGGAGCTGGTTGTATCCCCCCTGCTAAGATCTGGGGATGCTTGGTCCCCGTCAGCGGATGGAGTGCCTCTTGGTCTATCTGAGGACAGACTGAGCATGTTTTGCTCTGAGTGACTGGGTTTTAACCCATTGTTTATGCCTCTTTCCCCTGAGTCTGAGTGGCTTTGTAGGGAGATTTCATAACGGTGTATAGGAAATTTCAGCTTCCCTTTGGCCCTTTGTTTTCTGCAGGCATAGACTGAGGTGTGTTTGAGACTATGCCCCCTGTTCCCCCACTTGCCTTGCCTTGCCTTGTCTTGGGGTGCCATGTGAGGCTGTGTGGGCCCAGAGCAGAGTACAGAGTTAGGCATTGTGCACATTACAAGGCAGCGTCTGATTCTATGTGTTCAGGGTATGTGTCTGGTAGGCAAGTTTCATCTTAGAGCATATGCTGCAATCACGTGATAGCCTTTGCCTGGCCCTCCGTGCCTGGGGCAACAGCTCCTTTTTGGGCCAGTTACAGGGTGCAGTGTGATTCCATGTGTGCGTGTAGAAGGTTCAGTGTTGTTGAATTTGAATCTTTATAGAAATTTTACTGAGCTGTATCGGGAAGCTGGGTGTGGTGAGTGAGTTTGGCAGTGCGTACCTAAGAAAAGCTCAGTCCCCTTTTTCTAAGAGTAGGGAGGACTGGAGAAGGTGCTGCCAGTGGTTCAGGTTAGAGTCCAGTTGCCCATGTTTTAGCACATCAGTAGATCAGTGAGTGTGCCCTTTTAAGAAGAGGTAGTGGTTGTGAAAGGGCTCTTGACTTTCCTTTACATGGAGACTATCCAGAGATGAGGTGGTGTGTTCTCTTTTTAAGAGGGGGGGGGGTCAGCAAAGGGCTGCAGTGCCCATATTCTGATATGTGCCCCCCAGTATGAGATGGGGAAAGGTGTATGGACTTGATGAAGGAGGGTCTATAGATTGAAGGATGTGGCTCTTATATGGGGGGGGGGGGGTCAGTAGGTGAGGGTACATTAGCATTAATGTGTGCTTGTGAGGGTGCTTTAGAGAGTTTAGTCATTGTATGTAGGATGAGGGGAATTTTAAATAGTTTGAGGTTTATGTTGCCTGGTGGGTTGGGGTATAAGTGATCTTTCGTATGGGGGGGGAGGTTGGGGTACATCACCCTGGTATGCAGGGTGTTAGCAGTTTGGAGTGTTATGTTTGCCAGTGTGGGAGAGGGTTAGTGGCTTTGGGGTATGAGTGTGCCTGATGAGGGAAGGGGGCGTGACCCGGTCAGTATGGTGGGGTGACTGACTGTAGCTCCTTCTATGTTTTCTCTTCCTTTTCCCTCTTTTGTCTGTTTCTTTTGCAGCCGAGACAGTTTGGAGAGAGGATGGAGGACCCTTGAGTCCTTTCCCATTTCTAAGTGTGGCGTCTTCAGCTTGAGGTGTGCTCTCCCTCCCTAGGGGTGCCATGCTTGCTGGGCTGTCTGCTTGTGTCGGGATGATGTGATAATAGGGTGGGAAGGGACAGCTGTCTCCCTATGCAGCACTGCCAGGGCTGGGGGGCTCTTGGGACTCTAAGCATTTATCTCAAGCCCTCCTCCTCCTCCCTCTCTGCTCAGACCGAGTGATTTTCTGTAGCACACAGTATTAGCTCCTCTGTTTCTCGGACGCTGTTTTCTGTGTTCCTATGCACTCTTTCATGTACATACACACCTGCCACACGCATGTACTTATGAGCACAATATTTCTATGTATACTTTAAAGATATATTTTGATTATTTCTGTAGCACCATCAGCATACATAAACTGCAAAATTGCAGTGTCCTCCCTCCAAGGAGCTTACTATCTCAGCCACAGAGGGAACTAAAGATACAGGAATGAAATATCCATCCTACACTAGCAGCTGATGCAGGCTCCCACCTCCCTACCACCCACCTATCGTGTCCCCACTTCCATCGATGCTGTATCTGTGATAAAAATCGGCGTCTCTACAGACCTGTGCCTCAGATTTCTCCTAAGAAGCTTTGCGCCTGTCAGAGCATTTTGCAAAGAAGGTATAATAGGATCATAACTATCATAAATAAATAAATAAATAAATAAAATAAATAACTGCTCATAAAATGCAAGAAAACCTAGAGCATTGCCACTCCCGTTTCTTCACACTGGCGTAGTAGCTCCCGGCACAGCACCATTCACATTGGTGATCAGTGTGGGAGTGGAAATCAAGGCAATGAATGCCAGCTAGCTGTGCCCAGGTTACGCAGTGTGCTTCTCACACCCTGTGCACCCCTCCCCTCCCCTTGACAGCCAATCACACACCCTGCCCATACGATCACACTTTGGCCTTCAGACTTTGCTGGCCATAGAAGGGAGTCATCGAGGCTGTTGCCAGACTCTGCAAACATCTTCTCCAAACTCTGCACCGTGTATATACTTGAACAGTAGCACATCGTCTTCTATCAGGAGAATCCATATTAGCATGTTTCCTATATCTTACAAGAACTTCCTGCCGTCAGGCTGTTAGACAGAGATGTGCCATTTCGTTTCATTTTGTGATAGGGCACCCTGCTTTGAAATAAGCGCAGCAAGACTGAAATGCACCTTGACTACCTACAGTTCAGATGTAGAAAAGTTATTATACTGATTGCCCTTAGCAGGACTGTGCCAAGCAAGAAATGTGCCCTGTGCGGCTTGCGAACCTGGTGCCCCCCTCTCCCCGTGTACCCATCCGTGCACAGGAGCTTGCTCTTCTTGGTCAGTGATGACACTGGCGCCAGTTCCATACTTGCGCCCTGTGCAGCCGCACTGCTCACACAGCCCTTCGTAAGGCCTTGCCCCGTATAGAGGGTCATTTTATAATAGGGCATCATGGGAAGGTGCTGTTAGGTAAAGGCAAATACGTACCTCCTTGTCATTATCAAATCCTAGCATTATGTGGCAGAGACCACTCTTTGAATGCAGGCCTGATCAGGTACACCTGCTTGCAAACAGATGCAAATGTTTGCATGTATTCTACACGCCTACATGTGTAGAGTAAGATATTTTATAATCTACACTCTGCCTACACCATGCCTGGCTACACCTACTGGCGAAGTGTGTGCTTTCAGGTCAAAGTGCATACTTTTATGCTGGCCAGTATTTTATAAGAGGTCATTTATCTGCAAATGTGGCCATATAAGCGTGTGGATGACTAGAAAGTTACCTCCATAGAAAACCATGCGGTACTGTCCCAATATATAAATGCTGGCGTGTTCATAGGTGCCACATGTAAAAAAAAAACCAAAACAAAATGTCCCTACTGTTGATTGTGCTGTGGGTGTGTAAATAACACTCATCTATACACATGTGCAGTGCTCAGTTTCTTTTCAGGATGAAATGTTACTTACGTTTTGCAATTAAAAAAAAGAAATGTTTATTAACACATCAAGAGTAAACTTCTATTTTGTAAAATCTTTTTTATAGACACAGTTTGCATGTATGTGTTACAGCGAGTAACCAAAGAGGATCTTGATGTCTGTATTCCCAGGCCACCAGTTTTTCACCCCTCTCGTCTGTTTGCCTTTTATCCAAGCTGACCGGGACTCTGGCTCTGCTTCCGACTGGGTTCTCGTTGCCCCTAGTATACCTGGCAGATATTGCGGAGCAGGGCATGTTACTGTCTATGCATGTTCTTGGGGTACAGTTACGGTAAACGAGATTTCAAAAGTGCTGAACTCACGCATGAACAGATGCAGTTTAACCCCCTCCTCTCCCCGCCCCTCCCCAGCTGCCTTTCTGTAACTCCTTGTGTGTCTGCTCCTGGGTACCTGTAATGTGCACGTGTATGTATGTGCTTACTTCCTCTTTTTCTTTCTGTTCCCCTTTTTTTTTGGCTGATGGGGGTTTTAGAAGTTGAGCAGCACAACTCATGTGACTGAGGGTAAAGAATTCACTACACACTTACTGCCTCTACTCAGTGGTAATCTTCTACTTAAGCAATTGTACCAAGTCATGGCCAGTAGGGGGCGTGGGGGGTCCATCTTCCATGCCAGCTGGAATTGAGAAACAAAAGTCATTTCCAAAGGTTTCTGGGTTGACAACCTGCAGAAAATCACCACTACGCCTAACTTACTGTTCTATATATCTGCTGCTCCTTTCGGAGCTCGGGGGTAGTTTCACGATGGAGAATACCAAATGCAGTGACTTCTAATTGAACCAATGCAGGACAGATCATCCTCCTCCCGAAAAACAATCTAAAAGCAAATCTTTACTATGAAAGAACAGGACCTGGTTCCCCTCCTTCCAGACCTCTTTCTTCTAAACTGTTCCCAGTAGGCTATAGCAGCTGGATTTATGTACGTCCATCTGTCAAAGGGAGGAGGAGCCGATCTGTGCGCTCTTCTCTTATGCTTCTCTGGCGCTTCTCCAAGGGCGGGTGACAGCAGCCCAGTGATGCTATGAGCACCTGCTCTCCTCAGGGCTGTGGCCAAACTTCCCTTTCGGCTACTCAGCGCAGGGTGTGGCCTATCTAGAGAAGCTCAGAGTGCCGCCATTCCCACCTTTAAGGAGAACCATTTGTGTGCATTGGTGCAATATGAGGACTTTGCTTTTTAGATTCTGAACGACTGGGGGACAGTTAGAGCGTCTTTCTACAGCATTTAAGTGCTGTCCTATTGGGTATTCATTTAGTATCACTGTCATAATATTTACATCTCAGAAGGATACCTTTAATGCTTAAGTTAACCGACTGTACACACATTATACACTATGAGATACTGAGGCAAGCAGGGCTCAAGAAGGCTCCCTCTGTGCTGTGACCCATCACCGCTAAGAGCATTTCTCCTTGAAGACACATAACGGGGAATGTTTTAAGCTGCTGTTTCCTCATCCCAGAGTGCTGTATTAGTTTATCATTCATGGACAGTTAGTCACTAGACAGAAACCAGATCTGGGCTTGTACTTGGAGCCAGCCGATGGCATACCCTAGTGTGTAGGGGGGGGAGGGGTAGAAGGGGAAGGCTGTTCTTATATCATCTAAGATGATCCCTCCAGCTCTGGCAGCCCCTTTCTGATTTTTGCTTGGAGGTCCTTAATTTGAACTTCTGTCACTGCAGCAAGCCCACAGTCTCCTGGCAGAAGGATGGTCCAGGGTCATAGTGTGAGTATCTAGCAGTGACGTTACCTGTGATTAGCAACTCTCTGGCACACACTCTTCTGGTGGCGAGTCTTGCCGCAGGTCCAGCCCTTATAGTTTATACCGCAAATCACACAGCAAACTGCTGCTGGGGCTATATTTCTGTGAAATGTTATTATTTTCTAGAAGAGCTGGGATAACTCTTTGATATTTGAAAGCCCGAGTAACGAGAAAATACTCTTGTTTAAACAGTTCTTAAATAGTTCATCTCAGCTTTTATGGAAATCTGATTCTGAAATTTTCTTATAAAGTCTGCAGATTTTCAGACTTAAATGACGTGTATCCCCCAATAAGTACCCAGGGGTGTAGGTGGCTCTGTAGGAAACCCCTTCCAGTGTGTGTGTATGTGTGTGTTGGAGGAGGTGATGAGCCCTTTGCAGGAAGCCCCTGGACTTTATACTGGCTGAGTTTTATTTTCCTTCAGGGGGCACTGTGTGACTGGTATTGGCTTGATATAATCGTGCCCTTGGCTTGCCCGCTGATGCTGCCTTTTTGCTGTGAGAAAGCTGGCATGTTTTGTCTTTTGCCCATGGGCTCTCAGCACACCAGGGGAGCAGCAGGGAGAGATTACTTTTATAACCTCTGGCCTTTCTTCAACAGACTTGAGCACCCCCAGCCCTTGTCTGAGCCTGACGTGCACCTATGGTGCCACATGTGTGGTGAAGAATCAAGAGGCAGTCTGTGAGTGCCAACAGCAGTGCCAGAGCATCTATGACCCCGTCTGTGGCAGCGACAACCACACCTATGGCAGCGCCTGTGAGCTGGATGCCATGGCATGTCTTCTGAAGAAGGAGATTAAGCTGAAACACAAAGGGCCCTGTGGTAAGTCAGCTCTGGAAAGGGTGAAAGGTAGGAGGCAAGAGCATGGAAGTGTAAAGCATTCATGACACCAGGTTCACCTTTGAATCCTAGTTTCACATGGTCATGGCAGAAGAAATGGACTGTTTGAAATGTGAGCATGGTTCTGAGGGAAGACTGATGGGGGTGCACAGGTGAAATGTGAGCATGGTTCTGAGGGAAGACTGATGGGGGTGCACAGGTGAAATGTGAGCATGGTTCTGAGGGAAGACTGATGGGGGTGCACAGGTGAAATGTGAGCATGGTTCTGAGGGAAGACTGATGGGGGTGCACAGGTGAATATGTTGTATAACCTGTCATATGCAGTGGCAAGAAGAGCATGGAACTGGTCACTTGCTGCCCTTTCATGTCCCTGGAGGAAATCAGTGGTGACCTTGTGCCAGAAGTGGCCACAGTTTCTGTCTTGGCTTCCTCAGAGGTGCCTCTGGATTCAGAGCAATATATGCAGAGAATTGGTGGGTGGGGTATGACTGGTGGATGCCTCCCATTGGAGGGTGGAGCTTATATAGAATCTTGACTAGCTGGGGCTAGGAGTAACCTTGAGGTCATCGAGCCCACCTTCTTTGTCATGTAGCCTTCATAGTTTCTGGTCCCAGATGATTGTCTGAAGGAGTAACTTAATTGAGCAGTGGAGAGTGGAGGAGTAGCTAATGGTTAGAGCAGTGGACTAGAAGCAGGGAAATCAGGGTTTGGATCCCACTGTGGCTCCTTGTGATCTTGTGCAAATCACTCGTGCTCCTTGGGCGAGCTCCTTGGGGCGACGAAGCTCCCTTCTCGTGTGGTGCCTTTATCCCATCCTTTTCAGTCTTTGACGCAATCCCTTCGGCTACCTCTATGTTCTCATCCGCTGCACTCCGCTGTAAGTATTTATCTATTTGTCTCACTGCTTGTCTCTCGTTTCGGTATCTCTTACTGTTCTTGCTGGCCATGTCAGCCATTCCAGTACTTTGGGGTCGTCGCCCTTTGCCCTTTTTTGCGCCATTCAACCACTCACAGGTCCCCTCGCGTGTCTATCTCCGCCCGGTCATGTTGGCCCCTCCCACTAGGAGTTCTCTTCAGTCCCCCCATTTGCCGTCTTCCAGCTACACCTCACCAGCACCCCTTCGTCTAAGTCTGCTTAACTGTCGGTCCCTGTGGTCAAAATCTGCCTTGATCTATGATCTTATTGAGCGGGAACGCATTGATGCTCTTTTCTTGGTTGAGACCTGGCTTAGGGAGGGAGAGGAGTCTCTCCTTCAACGTTGTCTCCCTCCTGGTTTCAACGCCATATCTGTCCCGCGTATCTCCCGATCAGGGGGCGGGGTTGCGGTAATTTATCGCTCCTCGCTACCCCTCTCCAGGATTTCTTCTCCATCATTATCGTACCCTGAGTCTCTTTTGCTGCAGTTGGACAGCCTACCCGCCCTTCAATTTCTTCTTATCTATCTTCCTCCTTCCTCTTCCTCTGCTACCTGGGACTCCTTTCTAGCCTCTGTTTCTGACTTAGTTCTTCAATTCCCTCAACTTCACTTGCTGGGTGATTTCAACATCCACTTTGACTCCCCTACTTCAGCGAGGGACGTCGCCTTTTCCTCTCTTCTCCGTGATCTCTCATTGGTACAGCATGTTTCTTTATCCACCCATGCTGCAGGTCATACCTTAGATCTAATCATTTCCCCAGAGTCTTCTCCATACATTGTATCAGTTTCTTCAGCCATCGCCATACCCTGGTCAGACCACTACTACCTCCTGTTCACCTTTCAAGCCCCTCCTCTGGCTCCCCTCCCCCTCTCTCCACCTGCTGTTCTTTCTCGCCGCCTCAACTCGACTATCCTGCAGGCCTTCTCTACAGCTCTTCCTCCCCTCCCTTCTGACTTTTCTTCCTCTTCTCCCTCCTCTCAGGTTACCGCCTGGAATGCTGAGCTGTCACAAACCCTTGACCGAGTTGCTCCCACTAGACTTATCAAACCCCGACCTCGCACCCACCAGTCTTGGTACCATGCTGGGCTTTTTCTACTTCGCTCTCATTTACGCAGAGCTGAGCGTCTCTGGCGCAAGGCTCCTTCTGCCCCTTCGTATCATAAATTTAAATCCTGTCACGCTCACTACCGCTCTGCGATCCACCAGGCAAAATGCTCTTTCTACTCATCCACAATCCTAGCAGCCCCTAATAGGTCTCGTCAGCTCTTTGTCACCTTGAACACTCTTTCTCGCCTACAGTCCCCAACTGCTACGGGCCCCTCACATCCTGATACGGCCCCTAGTCCTACCACTCTGGCAACCTTCTTTTCTGACAAAATCCAGAAGCTTCGTTCCTCTCTCCCTCATTGTCCCCAAGCCTTGCCCTCTCCTCCTCCTGTTTCTCCCCCATTTTCCCCATGCCTTTCCCATACCTGGTCCACCTTCTCACCTGTTTCCTCGTCTGAATTGCTTCACTTGCTATCCACCACTCGGAAAACAACCTGTGACCTGGACCCTATTCCTTCTTCTTGGTTTTCTGAACCCTCCGTCTCATTACTTCAACCTCTTCTGATCATCATTAACTCTAGTTTGTCCTCAGGTTCCTTCCCCACTCCCTGGAAACACGCCACAGTTCGTCCTTTTCTTAAACAACCTGCCCTCGATCCCTCTGTCCCTGCCCATTATCGCCCTGTGTCTAATCTCTCCTTTACCTCTAAACTTTTGGAAAAGGTAGTCTTCTCTCAACTTTCTCATTATCTTGCCTCTACACTGTTTCTGCACCCCAGACAATCTGGTTTCAGACCTGGTTTCAGTGTCGAATCCACAATCACTGCTGTAGTAAATGAAATTCATACCTCTCACGATCAGGGCAACATCACACTAGCAGTATCACTCGATCTCTCAGCAGCTTTTGACCTGGTGGACCACGCCCTTCTTCTTTCTCGTCTGCGGGATGCGGGTATTCGTGGATTAGTCTATCACTGGTTCCATTCTTTCCTTTGCCACCGGTCTTTTGCTGTCTCCTCCTCTCGCTCACTGTCCAATCATTTCTCACTCCCATGTGGTGTCCCTCAGGGCTCTATTCTGGCTCCTTTATTGTTCAACATCTTCCTTGCCCCTTTGGCGCTAATTATTCAACAAGCCGGGATCTCCAGTTATTTCTATGCGGACGACATCTTTCTACTGCACCACACCTCATCATCCCACCCTGATTTATCACCGCTAGAAAATTGTCTGTCAACTATTTCCACTTGGCTTTCCTCTAACTGCTTAGTGCTCAATGTTTCTAAAACCGCCGCAATTTGGTTTCCTCACACCTCTCCTGTCCCGTCTCTTTCTCCATCCCTTGCAGGTTCCCCCATCACTGTGGTTTCCAAACTTCGCTACCTTGGGGTATTTCTTGACAGCAATCTCAGTTTTCAAGACCATATCTCTCATGTTTCCCGCTGTTCTTTTCTATGTCTTCGACAAATTCGTGCCGTACGTCCCTTTCTGTCTACTCAGGCCCTCACTACTCTTCTGCTCTCGTTGGTTATCACTAGATTAGACTTCTGTAACACTATTTTTGCTGGTCTCCCTAAAGCTCAAAAACACCGTCTTCAACTGATCCAGAATACAGCTGCCCGCATGATCCTCCACGCTTCCCCACGTGACTATATCACCCCTCTGCTTTATCACCTCCACTGGTTGCCACTTGACTATCGAATAACATTTAAGGTTCTCACTTTAGCTCACAAAGCCATTTATCATTCAACTCCTGCCTACCTTTCTGATTTACTGACTTATCATAACCCCTCTCGCAGCCTCCGGTCCATTCACATTAACCGTCTGCACCTCCCTGCACCCTCCAAAGCCCATTTGCAATCCACCAGAAAATCTGCATTTTACTACCTAGGACCCTCTCTTTGGAATTCCCTCCCTACTAACCTCCGCACAGAAGAATCCTACCCCAAATTCCGCTCTCTTCTTAAAACCCATCTTTTCTCACTTGCTTTTCCCCCCTGAAGACTTCTCTCTGTTCTCTATTTGTATTGCTTCTGCCTTTACTCTCCTTTCTGCTTTTAATTATTGTAATTTCCTTTCTTTTTAACCACTATTTTTTTTTTTATTTGTAAACCGCCTTGGTGTAATGGGAGGCGGTATAGTAAATGTGAAATAAACAAACATAAACAACAAACTTAACCCGCCATTGCCTCAGGTACAAATAGCCCTCCGAGGATAGGAAAATACCCACTGTACCTGACTGTAGCTCACTTTCAACTCCCGAGAAAAGGCCTGAGCTAAATCTAGCTTCCTTTCCCTTTGTCTAAGCTACTGTTAAATGCCTTCAGTAAGAGTGAGTCCAGTCTTCTCCCACTTTCTAGCTAACCAGGTCCAGCGTTCAGTTAGAAAGTTCTTCCTGTTGTGTAATCTAAATCTTTGCAGCTGGTTCAGATCTACAAGAATAAAATTGAGAGGGCCAACTAAGTTCGGAATAAATGGGTCAGAACAAATCCTCCATTTTATCTCACCCTTGACCTACCCCTACCCTCAGTGATCCAGATGCCCATCCCACACTCAGGCAGAAACCTGCTGCCTCCATCCACCCCGTCCTCCCCTGCGCCGTTCATCCGAGAGCCCATCCTACACTCATGCAGAGCCTTGCTGCCTTCCTTTGGGTAGAAGACCCTGCTGCCACAGATTGGTTTTGATTTACAATGGTTCATAATTGCTCTTTCCTTCTTGCGCTCCTGCCTGTTCTTCCTCTGCTTTCTGAGCCATTATCACACCTAACCCTGGCGACATTTCATCACATGAATCAGATTTATGACTTGTTATCTCCAGGGTGTGTTAGCTGGCTGTTGGCCTCGTGTCCCTGTGTGAGGATGATGGGATTACACTGCTGCATCAGACACATCATTAAGTGGATCTGCCCCCACCATTGTCCCCGTCCATTCTGCCGTCTGCAGGGTATAATGCCAGCCTGAGTGTCAAGTCAACATGTTGCTTTAATAACCACGGTGGTTACCAAGTGTCATTAAAGCAGCTATCTCTAGTGCTCAGGTGGTACTTAAGACCTTTCCCTTCACCCACTCCTTCCATCCCCCTTCTGAAGTGTACAAGAGACCAACAACTGAGCCTGAGAGAGCTGCTTATGCTAATAGCACCTTTCCATCTCTCCAAGGCTGACAGGCCAATTAATAGAGAGGAAGGCACTGTGCAGGTGTGAACCAAGGATAGGAAAACTAGGGCAACAGCTGGTTGAATGTTAGAACTGTGCAGAGCGGGCAGGATGGAGTGTCCCAAGGAATGTGCTGGCAGAGGGACACTGCAGAGGGTGTCTGGCTGTCTTTCTTTCTTTTTCATTAATATTCTTTATTTTTTTATTTTTTTTTTATTTTTTTTTTTTTTATTGAAAGTTTTTCAAAAACATACTTACAACAAAAGTATACAGGAAATCCAGAGACCAATGAGACATACAGGAAAACCATCCTTATATAATAAAATAAAACTCATCAACATCTATTCATAGCCCACAAAAAGGGGAGAGTTACAAAAGCAAAATAAGCCAAAAGAAATTTCAAGAACCAAGTTCTAAACTAACACACAGCACAACACAATCTAACATCCCCTCTTCTCCCTACGTAAGTGTGCCTAATTGTTTACTATCCAAAAAGACCTGTAATTGGGAAGGATCAAGAAAAATAAATTTAGACCCCTGAAATGTAACAATACATTTACAGGGGTACCGAAGAAAAAAACCTGCCGATAAGGCCAATACCCTAGGCTTCATAGCCAAAAAAGCCTGTCGCCTAAGTTGAGTGGCCTTACAGACATCAGGAAACATTTGTACCTTATCACCACAAAATAGAATAGACAACCGCTTAAAGTACAATTTAAAGACAGCTGACTTATCAGACTCAGAAACAAACGTAACTACCAAGGTAGCCCGAGAGAGAATAGTATCCTGAGAATCTTCCAAAAATTTGGTAAGGTCTAGGTCTGGTCCGCCCTGTAGAGTATCAAACCCACCAGGAGGATCGACCTTTACCTTCTTCCCAGTCAAATAATACATCTTAGAAACCAAAATAGATTCTGGGGAAACCAAACCCAAGGATTCTTTCAAATATTTCCTAAAAAGAATCTCTGCAGATAATAAATGACAAACAGGAAAATTCAACAGCCTGATATTCTTAGCCCTAAATTGGTTATCATACATTTCTAAGCTACGGTGAACAAACAAACTCTCCTTAATACTGGAAACACTAGTAGATTTAAGAGTAGCACACTGATTTTCACACCTAAGAAGCTGAGAAGACATATTCCCCAACACTTCTTCATGGTCAGACAGCTTATTAGCAACCTCCAACGAGAAGTCACAAAGCTGTGAGACAGTGGGAGTCAAGATATTCTCAATACGGGATACACTCCTCCAGATATCCACCAGGGTAACCTGATCCTCAGGTACCTCCCTGGGGACCCCCGGAGCAGAAACCCAGGCAACTGGCTTCAACTTCCCCCGAGAAACTACTGGGGTACTTTGTTTAACTTGATCCCCCACATCACCAGAAGAGGCTGGAGAAATATAAACTGGAGGAGAAGGTGGGGACCTATCCGGAGAACTTAGAGATGCTACAGATGAGCGAAAAGCCAGAAAGTCAGGGTCCAGGGACACATCTGCCCCTACCTTTATTTAATCAGCTCTGATGTGTACCAGATTAGAATACATTAAGGTAGAATATGTTATCACCATCAGAGAAAAGAAAGGATACAGCTCACGAATGAGATTGTAAGAGGCAGTATTGAAGTCAGCTAGGTCTCCTTCACTAAGCACGTACTAGTCCAAGAGAAACATAAGACGTGTATAGTCAAGCTTTTATCATTGACCTCTCAGCCCCCTCTACTTCGCCAGGCCCAGTAACAGTCCCAATTTTTTGCTTGGCCCTTCAGTCCTGCTGTGATTATTTTTTTCAAGGATGACAACCTTGGCTACCTTCCTTCTCTAGTGACCTAGGCAGGTTTCATCTTCCATTAGGTAGCTATTGTAAGCCTGGTCACATGGACCCAGGCACACCCCATGAGTTTCTTAGTTGATGCTGAGACTTCCATCCCATTCCAACATCTGGGTAAACACATAGTATGAGTTAGCTCAATCAGCACACCAGTGATTGCCATTATCACGCATCCAATAATCCACCAGACGTTTTGCATAAAGGGACGATGCCACCACATATAGAGAAATGTCCCCATCCACCCACAACCCTGCCAACATTTGGCATTAGAGCTCCTGAGTTTAGCATACCAAATTAGACAGCAATATGTACAATGCAGGATGTGAAGTATCAGTTCCTTTGCCACATGCATATGAAGATTTTGTGTGCAGTCCTCCGTAACCTCGTCCAGTCCTCATGCTCCAGGGTAGTCTGAAGATCTCCGTATTATTTGTCAATGAGGTGAGGAGGAGTTTCTGTACCAAAGCCAAATCCATGGGGTGGTGGGAGGAAAGCAGATTGCAGCCATTGCACTGTCTCAGAGGATCTGTCTATCCTGAGCACTGCAGCAATAATTTGCGCAGTTGTAAATATTGGTATTTAATGTATTGTGGAAGGTCATAGTCCTTACAGAGGTGTGGGAAGCTGTGCAGCATGCCACCATTCCACATCTGATCAACCCACACATCCCAGAAGGCAGCCTTTGGTGAGAAGGTGGCCAAGAAAAGAGTTGAATTGCAGCTGAGCAGGGTCAAGACCAGTAGATCATCTGGGGAAACCTCGAGTGCCATATATACCTTTCTCTAGATACGCATGGTATGTGTTAGAATGGAATGTAGCCTGCATACCCATTTAATGCCAATGTTTCTAGCCGGGGGAGTGCCTAGTAAAGCAGTAAAATGGTAGCCCCAGGCGTTGTTGCCCTCCATTGCCACCCATATTGGCAGAATGAACTGAATAGCCTTTCTGAGGCTCACCAGCCAGGTTGCATAGTAGTATAACTGCAGGTTATGCAAGTTGAAGCCTTCAATGTTATGTGGGGATCACTCTGTGGACATTTTGACCCTTGGGGTTAGTCCCTGCCAAACAAAGATAGAACACACACTGGCTACTTCTGCAAAAAAAGGACTGTGGTCCGTTACATGAGAGGTGTTGGAACCAAGTATAACATATGTGGGAGAACCATCTTTTCAACAGGCCAGTGTAGCCCATCCTTGAGACCAGAAAGTGCTTCCACTATGTCAGTTCTTTCTTGATCTCTGAGATCACTGGGGTGAAGTTGGCATGATACAACTGGGTTAGGTTCAAGACAACCTGCACCTTTAAATATTTAAACTCCTTCCCAACTAGCTTAAATCCCATTAGACAATCAAGGATATGCCTCTTGGGCCCCACTGGGAAAACCTCTGATGTGGTGTAGTTAACCAAGTATCCCACACTACATTGTTCTAGACCAGTGGTTCTTAACCAGTCCTCCTTGAACCCCTAGGCCAGTCGGGTGTTCAGGATAGCCCTAATGAATATGCATGAGATATATATGCATTAGAGATATCCTGCCAACCTGACTGGTTTGTGGCCCTCTAGGGCTGGATTCGGAGACCCCTGCCTTACATTTCTGTCATTTAAGATTGTGAGTGGGCAAGGTGCAGATCTCTAAGACATTGAAAAGGTTAGATGGTGGTGCTTCTCACCACCACCAAAATATTGTCTATTAGACAACTTTTTAGTGGTGGTGAGAAATGAGGAGGCATGTGACACATTATATCTACCCTTTTGATGTCTAGGACATCTGCACTTTGCCCACTCACAATCTTAAATGACAGAGGTGTAAGGCAGGGGTCTCCGAATCCAGCCCTAGAGGGCCACAAACCAGTCAGGTTGGCAGGATATCTCTAATGCATATATAGCTCATGCATATTCATTAGGGCTATCCTGAACACCCGACTGGCCTAGGGGTTCAAGGAGGACTGGTTAAGAACCACTGGTCTAGACACTGAAGAGGCATTAAAAGCATTTGTAAGGTACATCGACACATCATTTTCTTATAGCACTATTTTACAGGACTATCCTGATCCAGAAAATCCTCCAGTTTCGGGATTCTTGTGTAACAGTTGCCTGACGGCAGTACCGGGAAAAATGGTAGAAACCATAATAAAGAAAAAAATTACTGAACATATAGAAAGTCATGGCTTAATGGGAGACAGCCAACATGTCTTTACATAAGGAAGAACTTGTCTTACTAATCTGTTATGTTTTTTTGAAGGTGTGAATAAATAGGTGGACAAAGGTGATTCGGTTGATATAGTGTATCTGGACTTTCAGAAAGCCTTTGACAAGGTCCCTCATCAGAGACTTTTGGCAAAACTAAAGAGTCATGAGATAGAAGGCAGTGTACTATTGTGGATCAGGAACTGGTTAAAAGATAGAAAGCAGAGGGTAGGGCTAAATGACCAATTTTCCCAATGGAGAAAGGTGAATAGTGGTGTACCCCAGGGATCTGTGCTGGGTCTGCTGCTTTTTGACATATTGATAAATGACCTGGAAAAGGGAATAACGAGTGAGCTTATCAAATTTGCAGATGACACAAAACTATTTAAAGTTGTTAAAACCCAAGAGGATTGTGGAAAATTGCAAAAGGATCTTGATAAATTGGAAGATTGGGCATCCAAATGGCAGTTGAAATTTAATGTGGACAAGTGCAAAGTTATGCACCTAGGAAAGAACAACCCGAACTATGGTTACATGATGCAAGGTTCCACATTGGGAACCACCACCCGGGAAAAAGATTTAGGTGTCATCGTCGATAACATGTTAAAACCCTCCGCCCAGTGTGCAACGGCGGCCAAGAGAGTAAATAGAATGCTAGGTATCATAAGAAAAGGAATGGAAAATAAAACAAAGGATATTATAATGCCTCTGTATTGTTCCGTGGTGCGATTGCACCTTGAATATTGTGTGCAGATCTGGTCGCCGTATCTTAAAAAGGATATAGCGTTATTAGAAAAGGTACAGAGAAGAGCCACCAAAATGGTAAAGGGGATGGAAGGATACTCCTATGAAGAAAGGCTAAAAAGGTTAGGGCTCTTCAACCTGGAAAAGACATGGCTGAGGGGAGATATGATAGATGTCTATAAATTAATGAACGGAGTGGAACGGGTAAACGTAGATCGATTGTTTACGTCAACAGAATATAGAAAGACTAGGGGACATGTAATGAAGCTACAGGGTAAACTATTTAAGACAAATAAGAGAAAATATTTTTTCACTCAATGTGTAATCTAACTCTGGAGTTTGTTACCGGAGGATGTAGTAAAAGCTCTTAGTGTAGCTGGGTTTAAAGAAGGTTTGGACAAGTTCCTGTAGGAAAGGTTTTATATATTCTTATTGTTTTATTTATTTATTTATTTACTTATTATGCATAGGACCCTTACAGGGTGACGTCTTCAAACCAATGTATCTCGGTCTCCATCTGTTGGTAGGAGAGCATAATCCATGCGTGGAGGTACTCAAGGAACGAAAATTAGCATATGAGGTCTAATTTCACTTTAAGCATTGTCAAAGAATTAGGCATCATTCAGTACTGTGCTATATGCAACTTCCTGTACATAGCATTGTTTTATTTGGAGTCTGGGCAAATTGCTAGTCTTGAGCAGCAGTCCAGGTGATCATTGGCTTTTTGATTCTATACTTGTTTAAGAGCCTTCTTGCACTGACTACCAGGTGACTCTCCAGAAATTATTTTACCGCAACTGTTGTGTCAAAGAGGGAGGCCTTCCCATTCAGGGTTACTTTCAGTCTCGCTGGGTAGGATGGGGCATATGGGATGCCACGGTTCCTGAGCTCCTACTTGACTGACGCATAGCTCTGTCTCTGCTGCTGGAGGTTTAGCTAGAATTCTGAGAACAAAGACAAATGTAGGCCCTGGTAGCTTAGTTCAGCTTCCTCTTGGGTGGCTCATAGAATATCTGTTTTGTCCCCAAAGTTGTGCAACTTATGGAGCAGCGCATGTTGTTGGCTGCTTGGGAGGGCAGTGGTGCCAAAGCCTTGTGTATACAGTCAAAGTGGATGTTCTTGAGCTGCCGCAACATTTTGCATAGAAAGTCCACTGGATCCTTCCTCTTCTTTGGCTACTGGAGCCCCAACAGTCATAGGTTGTTGTGGCAGCTTCTGTTTTCTACATCTTCATGGTGTACCTTGATTTCTTTTAAGCTGGTGCTCACGTTCCCCCAGCTGTTTTTTGGATGTGATGGCTGAGTCCTTCAGTGCACTCACATATGCTTTGACCTCCTCAAGCTGCTCACTCTAGTCATTTATGGTCAAAACCAGCTGTGGGACTTCTTCCACCACAGTCTTAAGTTTGGTGTCCATACTTGAAGAGATTTTTGTTGCTAGACCCTCCATTAGGGCTCAGATTGTTTTGGCTGCATCAAATGTCGCTGACGCCTTGGCCCAGTCTTCATCCCCCAAGGCCAACTCCTCCAACAGCTGCCGCACTAGCCTCAGAGACCTTTTTGCTGGTTCTCTTGGGTTTGGAGGATGGATCACCCCACAGAGCAGGATATCTAAAGGATAAAATGCAGAGACTCCACGGGAGCTACTTGCACATATGTCCGTCTGTCTCAGCTCATGACTGGAAATCTGGATTTCTTTGTTTCTGAAGGACTGAGTGCATTTTTTGTTCCTTATGTATTCTGCATTGCAGCTTTGTATATGTGAGTTTTGTATCTTTTAGCCGTGCTATAGGCCCCCCGGCTGTTGCCGTTTTGCTATATATGAGCTGATCACCCAAAAGCCTGACCATTCACAGAGCGAAAAAATGATATGAACATCCACATAAAAGTATCTCGCTCTAGTCTTCACAGAGACACCAAATGGAATATGTTTAATAAGGAGAAAAGGATCTCCGACCACTAGAGCGCCGGTCATAGGCATGAATTATCTTAGCCCTTGACCCCATTGCTCAATCACATCGTGATCCAGAAAAACTCCTTATATAAATATTTATGTTGTTTTCTTCTACAGATCCCAATTTGATTAGATTTGATGATTAATATGCTGTATAATAGTTTCATTACAAAATCCTTTCACCCCACAGAGCACGGTGTGTTTCATACAATAACAGTTCTATTACTCTTCAGCCCTGCTGAAATCTGTACAGGCGAACCACCCCATGAAAACTGGATTAACAGCCAGACGACAGACCTATCTGCTTCTTTCCATCATCATTGCTCTTTCATTTTCCCCAGCACTAATCTAGAAGCCGTCAATAGCGTTTCGGGCCAGCTTCTTCAGGGGGTCATACACTCAAACAGTGCTGCGTGGGGTAAAAGGTAACACTTCAGTATTTTTATCGATGTTTATTTTTTCCTTAAAAACCAAATCAACTGAAACCAAAATTCACAGTGTCATACATAAGTAAAGCAGGAAACCACGGATACTGACACAAATTACACCATGCGACCTGTTTACTTATAACATGCACAACAGGTTCAGACGTAGGCCACTCCAGTAGCGCTACAAAGGTTTGCTCAAGAGCAGCCTACAACCACACCGTGCTCAGAATGTACAACACAAAATGCCCTTGCATCAGCACCGATACATTCCTTCCACGTACTTTATTATACCAGATAATACAGCGTAGGGTAGAAACCGGGGTCTGCAGTGCTCCGTGGAAATCCCAAAAGAATGCCGCGCTGGTGCATCTAATATAGCAAACAGCTCCCCCCCTAACAACCGGGATCCCTACACCATCAGTTAACTAATTTAGTTTTATTCGCTGATACCTACCCCATAAGAAAGGGAAGTAAATGTGATATTAAAAATGAACATTAACAAAAAAAATGCTAATATCCTACTCATTAAACTTAGACATACTGAGGCCAAAAACTAGGCAACCACCATGACGCTCCAGAAAGCTCGCAAGGGGCTGCCCCACCACACACATAATTTAACATGTAGCACATCCCTGGAGCACAACAGCAGCACATCTAACAACATTCATTCATTCAACTGGAAACCCCAGTAACAACCAGTACAGCTCCCTATTGTTCTCGACAGGAATCATTTCCAACAAGGTGTAGCCTACTCCGTTGAATGGCTGTGTTACCATATTCAGAAGTTACCTATCCCATAGGGGAATAGATTCTACTTAAGACGTTAATAGAAACATAGAAATATGACGACAGAAAAAGATCACATGGCCTATCTAGTCTGTCCTTCCATATCAACAACTACGACAGTCCCCTTTTTTCCTTTAGAGAACCTCTGTGTTGGTCCCATGCTTTTTTGAATTCAGTTACTGTCCTCATCTCTACCACCTCCACTGGGAGACTATTCCACGGATCCACCACTCTTTCCATAAAGAAATATTTCCGCATATCACTCCTGAATCTATCCCCCTTCACCCTCATCCCATGTGCCCTCGTAGCAGAACTTGCTTTCAATTGAAAAAGGCTCTCCCCCTGTGCATTTATGCCACGGAGGTATTTAAACATCTCAATCATATCACCTTTATCCCGCCTTTCCTCTCAGGTGTACATATTAAGATCCTTAAGTCTGTCCTCATATGCTTTATAATGAAGACCACTAACCATTTTAGTGGCCACCCTCTGTACCGACTCCATCCTGTTTATATCCTTTTGTAGGTGCGGTCTCCAGAATGGCATACTCTACTCCAAATGAGGTCGCACCAAAGACTTATACAGAGGCTTTATCATCTCCTTTTTTTCTGCTAGCCATTCCTCTCCGTATGCACCCAAGCATCCTTCTAGCTTTTGCCGTTACCTTTTCTACCTGTTTAGCTACTTTAAGATCATCAGACACAACCACGCCTAGGTCCCGCTTTTCTTTAGTTGACAAAAGTACTTCACCCCCTATACTGTATTGCTCCCTTGGAGTGCTGAAGGGCAAATGCATGACCTTACATTTTTTAACATTAAATCCCAGCTGCCAAATTCTAGACCATTCTTCAAGCTTAGCTAGATCTCTCCTCATGTTATCTACACCTTCCTGGATGTCTATTGCAGATTTTGGTATCATCCGCAAAGGGGCAAACCTTACCCGACAGCCCTTCCGCTATATCACTAACAAAGATGTTAAAAAGAATCGGACCAAGGACAGATCCCTGGGGCACATCACTGGTAACGTGCTTCTCCTCAGAATGAGCTCCATTTACCTGTACTCTTTGTCGCCTCCCACCCAAGCAATTTCTAACCCAAGCACCATCCCTAGGGTGCTCAGTTTGTTTATAAGTCGCCTGTGAGGAACTGAAATCTAAATACACCACATCTAGGGGTCTCCCTCGGTCCAACTCCCTGGTCACCCAGTCAAACAAATCAATCAGATTTGTCTGACAAGACTTGCCTCTGGTGAATCCATGCTGCCTCGGATCCTGTAATCTGCTGGACTCCAGAAACCTCACTATTTTCTCTTTCAGCAGTGTTTCCAATCATTTACTCACCACCAAAGTTAAACTAACCGGCCTGTAGTTTTCAACCACATCCTTACTTCCGCTTTTGTGTAAAGGCACCACATGAGCCTCTCTCCAGTCCTTTGGCACCACTCCCGACTTCAATGAGGCATTGAAAAGGTCAGTCAGTGGAGCTGCTAGAACGTCCCTAAGTGCCCTCAGTATTCTAGGGTGTATCCTATCCAGTCCCATCGCTTTGTCTACTTTAAGTTGAGCTAGTTTCTCACGAACACAGTCTTCTGAAAATTGTTCAAGATGTCCCTCGCTTCTGTTCCT
Source organism: Ichthyophis bannanicus (assembly GCA_033557465.1). NCBI lineage: Eukaryota > Metazoa > Chordata > Amphibia > Gymnophiona > Ichthyophiidae > Ichthyophis > Ichthyophis bannanicus. The sequence goes on along the minus strand of CM066042.1, from coordinate 117,386,239 downwards.
GTTTGTGGGTGTTTTCTGAGGTCCTGCTCCTGGTTCTTCATCTGTGAACACAGAACAGAATTATTTGTTAAGCAATTCTGCTTTATCCTCATCAGCTCCTACATAATCCTCCCCTTCATCCTTGAGTCTAACAATACCAATTTTGCCCTTCCTCTTTTCACTAACATATCTGAAAAATGTCTTATCCCCCATTTTATTGCATTGGCTATTTCCTCCTCTTTTGAATCTTTGCTTTCCTGACTACTTTGCTAGCTTCTCTAAATTTTTCCAAATATAGATGCCTGTCTTCCTCTCTCTGTGATCTCTTGTATTTCATGAAGGCCTCCCTCTTTTTTTTCACCAGCTACTTCTTTTGAAAGCCATAGTGGTCTCCTTTTCCTTTTACCTTTATTTACCATTTTAACAAAAAGGTTGGTTGCCCTTAAAATACCCCCTTTCAGGTTTGCCCACTGTTTTTCTACATCCCCCAGCTGTTTCCATCCCGCTAACGACTCCCTGAGGTATTTGCCCATCTTGGCAAAGTTAGTCTTCCTAAAGTCTAAGACCCTCACCTTTGAATGGATTCTAACAGCCCTAGTCCTTATATTGAACCACACCATCTGGTGATCACTGGATGCAAAATGATCTCCCACTACAACATCAGAAACACTTTCACCATTGGTAAGCACCAAGTCCAGTATGGCCCCTTCACGTGTGGGGTCTGTTACCAATTGCCTGAATAGTTCTTCCTGTAGAGAATCCAGGATCTCCTTACTTCTAGATGATACTGCAGCAGGAATGTGCCAATCAACATCTGGCATATTGAAATCCCCTATCAGTAGCACTTATTTATTTAATTCTGTTATATACCGCGCTATTCTGCATCAGTGCAGTTTACATTGAACAAACTGAAATTACATTGAACACTTCCCCTTTCCTAGCAATGCTGTATATGTCTTTAATTAACTCTCTGTCCACCTCTTCGTCTTGTGAGGGAGGTCTGTATATCATGCCAATGCAAATAGATTTCTCTTTCCCTCTTTCTAGTTTAACCCACAATGCCTCCTCTCTCCCTTTTAATCTCTGTAATTCTAAAGCTTTAATAGTATTTTTTACATATAATGCCACTCCTCCTCCCTTTCTTCCTACCCTGTCCTTTCTGAATAAATTATAGCTAGGTATAGTTACATCCCAGTCATGGTTTTCTGTGAATCATGTTTCCGTAACTGCCACTAAATCCAAGTTGGCCACTCCCACCAAAGCTTCAACATCAGGGATCTTATTTCCCATGCTACGGGCATTTATACACACTGCTTTCCATATGATACCCCTGTTACCCATTTCCATGAAAGTATTTAATGTATCACTTACCTGGGGGCTTTCACTTACCTGGGGGCTTTCTTCACCGATCCCCAATGAATCTAGGTTAAAAGGCCTCTTCAGTAGAATAGCCAGTCTACTACTGAAGACGTGTCAACCTTTCTTGGACAGATGGATGCCATCTCTGCTCTGCAACCCTTGGAACAGCATCCCATGATCTAGGAAACCAAAATGCTCTCGATGACACCATCCACGCAACCATGCATTCATCTCCAGGATGCGAGCCTCTCTGCCTTGGCCTTTACCCTCAACAGGAAGGATTGAAGAGAACACTACCTGTGCATCTAACTGCTTCACCCTCTGTCCCAGAGCCATGAAGTCACTTTTGATATGCTCAGAGGGATACCTGGCAGTATCATTTGTTCCAATATGGATTAGCAACATTGGGTAATAGTCAGTGGGCTTGATGAGTCTCAGCAAACTCTCCGTAACATCTTGGATTTTGGCACCACTCAGACAGCATACCTCTCTGGACATCAAGTCTGGTCGGCAGATGGACGCCTCAGTACCCCTCAGAAGACAGTCACCAACCACCATTACCCTTCGCTTCCTTGTGGTCACTGATTCTGCAACTTTGCGGTACTTGAGCTCTGGTTCTTCCCTTTCCAGGGATGCTTTCACCTCCTCCACTTCCAGGGCTGCATAATGGTTCTTCAATTCAAGAGCTGGAGAAGTTGGATTGGTGATTCTGCAGGCCCTGGTGACTTGTGTCCATCCTTTGTCATTCTGTCGGTACCCATCTTCTCCTTTGCTGGAGAGCTTGGTTGCTGCAAGAAGCATGTCATCAATGTACTTCTCACTGTCTTGAATGTTCCTCAGCCTCGTCACCTCTTCTCTGAGTCCCCCCACTTTTTTCTTCAGAGCTTCAGCATGCAGGCACCCTGCACATGGAGCCAGTCCTTCAACTGGCATTGGGACCTCTGTCTGGACAGAGGCAGAAGCTGTAATGGGGGCAACAGCTTTAGAGATATGATTTTTCCCAGCTATTGTTCTGTTTGTGGAGCTTAGGTATCTGTTAAAGCAAAAGAGAGAGATCTACCAAAGTACCAGATGGTTTCCCAGCTGTCCTTTCAGAGAAAAAGCAGTTAAATCTCTTTAATTACATTCAAAATGTGCTGTTCCAAGTCCCTGTGGTTTGTTAAATGGGGAGGTGCCCTATAAAGCAAGACTGCTCACTAGTGGTGGGTGGGAGTTGGGGGGTAGGGAGGGCACTAAGTCCTGATTAGGTGTCAGCAGTTCCAAAGAGCTGAGAAATTACCAAAGCAGAGTTTTAAATCTACCCCACTAAAGAAAATATTTCTACTAAAGCACCAAAAAGAATGTAATTTTGTTTTAAAAATATATCAAAACCCTTTTAAGAGCTCCCAGTAAGAGAGAGCTAGCAATTTGAATAAATAAACCCTCAAATTTGTACCGTTGTTTGAACTGTATAACCCGTTAGGAATGCCTCAACAGGGCAGGGCTCTGAAGCCTTTTATGCAGGCCTCAGCTGCTCTCAGTTTACTCATAGGCTAATCAGGCCCACTAACACCTGATTAGGTGTCAGCAGTTCCCAAGAGCTGAGAAATTACCAAAGCAGAGTTTTAAACCTACCCCACTAAAGAAAATATTTCTACTAAAGCACCAAAAAGAATGTAAGTTTGTTTTAAAAATACACCAAAACTCTTTTAAGAGCTCCAGTCAGAGAGCTAGCAATTAAAAAAAAATAAACCCTCAAATTCTTACCGTTGTTTGAACTGTATAGCCCCTATTATATAATGAGTATTAATATACTTAATCCTAGTAATGTTAATATTGTCCATCCCACTCAATTTGAGCATTCGGTCCAGAAAGGTGCACAGTATTCAAAACATAAATCCACTTCTGTTCACACTTCAAGAGAGCACGTTCCCTACTCAGACCACCGATTCCCTGAGGCACATGATCAATACAAAAACATCTAAGATCAGTAAACATATGACTCCGCTGCAAACAATGCTATACTGAAGGCGCCTCTCTAATCGCCCGTGACAATCTGCTCTTATGTTCTCCCATTTGCTTCCGAAATGTACGGGTAGTTTTGCCAATATACACCAACCCACATGGGCATTTAACCAGATATACCGCAAAACATGAGGTGCATGAGGTACTGTGTAGGGTGGAAGGATTTTGTAGATTTTATAATGAAATTCTTCTATATTAATAATCAGATTTAATCAAATTGGAATCTGAAGAAGCGAATAACATAAATATTTATGTGAGGAGTTTTTCTGGATCATTGATGTGATTGAGCAATGGGGTCAAGGGCTAAGATAATTCATGCCTATGACCGGCGCTCTAGTTGTCGGAGATCCTTTTCTCCTTATTAAAAATATTCCATTTGGTGTCTTTGTGAAGAGCGGAATGCGATACTTTTATGTGGATTTTGCTATATATAACTGGGGTTTTTTTTATCAGAAATGCCAAGGGTAAAACCATCCCAAGAGTGAAATTTGGCACCCCAGAGAGTGAGATTAAAGTCCAAAGAGTGAGATTTTTTTCAGATGATACATCCAGGGTATAAATCTAAAAAAAGGTAGCATGAAATGATATTTGCTTTTCTGTGAAGCCTATGAAAGGAAGCAAAGTGGAGGCGATATGGGTAAATTCTCTGGGCTGAAAATTGATCTTCAGTCAGTGGCTAAAAGTATGCGCAGAGGCTTCACAGACCTGTACTTCTGGGCAGAGGGAAAACGGATGGTGCAGGAGGAGGCAATATACAGGAAGGTGATCTCCGATTCTTTCCTACTGGCTGGGTTGCTTCTCTTTTATGAAAGCAGTGAGCAGGATCAGCGACTGGCACTGAGGCTGCAGTCCTTGAGAGAAGGGGCTCAGTGAGTGTGAGAGCGAGAGAGCCTTCAGAGGAGTGCAACACACTCCTAATGAGTGAGACTTGGCATCTCAGTTTTAGCGATGGAGCGTGCAGTAGATTTACCGGCTAAGTAGCGAATACATTTCCTGGACTGGATGAGTAAGCATTGTATAGTAGTGAGCTTCCACTTTCTAGATACACAGACATACCCCCACGCAAGCTTTGGCAATGCACCTCTCCCCTGCCCTGCAGCATCCTCTAATGTGCAATCTCTAATGCCATGGTTTTATTTTTCTTTTATTTTTCAGACCGTTGTGGGAAATGTCAGTTTGGTGCCATATGTGAGGCAGAGACAGGGCGCTGTGTTTGCCCCACAGAATGTGTGTCCTCCTCCCAACCTGTGTGTGGTACAGATGGGAAGACGTATGGCAGCGAGTGTGATCTTCACGTCCGAGCCTGCACACAGCAAACCAATCTGAAGGTGGCAGCACAAGGAGACTGCAGTAAGTGCCGGGACAACATGGCCCCCAGCCTGCTCCCTCTTGCAGCCCTTTTCTTTCCACAGAGCTGATACGGCTGGTGGCAGGAAGGTGGATGGTCATGTTGGAAGTGACCTTGCATTCTGATAGCATGGCTAGTCTATGACATCACCTTGCACCGCACTGATTGGCAGTGTCGTCGTGATGTCACCTGGGTTTGGGATTAAGGGTAAGGAGGATTTTGGGAGTGATATAAACCCCTCTCCTGTTATTGGTCAGAGTAGAAGGATAGCGTATGGCCGACACCCATCTTGAGCAGAGGGCTATGACTTGGGCTGTGGTGCTGGAATTCCATTGTCTCAAGTGAATAAATCACAGAGGCTATTATTCAAATGGTTTAGCCAAGTAACATTGGAAGTTACCTGGAAAAATCGTATATTTTAATCTCCTCACCATTATTTGCTGGATAACATTTTGCTCCGTGAAGAAGAGGCAGTGTTAAGGGTATTCCAGCTTGGGGCTTCAGTTTAGCTTTATAGCTGAATATCTACACTCAGGCTAATCTTACACAAATATCTTTGGGCCCAATATTAACTTGCCAGGTGATATTCATCCCCACAAACCTCCAAAAAACAGGATGACCTCAATAATTTATCCCACAAAAAAGGGGTCACCTGACCCACAGCAGTGCACCAATATCAATGGAAATGCTGGTATTATTTTTGTCGTTCCTAACAATCAGGAGGGGAGTTGGAAACCGCTCCACTCAAATGATTGTAGCGCCCTTTTATTATTAATGTATTTTTTATTTATTTAAATTAATTTATCTGAACAAACGGCCCAGCCAAAGGTAATAGCGTGAAACGATCTCTCCAAGGCATCCAATTTCCACAGACATGCATATTTTGGGCCAACTCAGGGCCCTGTATCAAGTGTCAAGTGAGCTGTACTCTGGGATCCACAATGTATGCAGGGCCCGGAGTTGGTTCAGGTGACCCTTTGTAGGTGATATTCATCGGCACTAAGAATATCCCTCTATAGCGGCGTTTACAGGTTTTTAAACTATGAAAATGCCATTCAATACTGAGCCTTTTACTCTTAGCTAAAATCAAGGGTTGTCTTTAAAGTTACCTGTATATCGGCTTTAAATGAAAAAAAATCCTACAGCTGCCATCTCCTTCCCTCACTTCCTCTTGTGCTTAAGAGAAAAAAAAAGACACACACCCCCCCCTCTCCTGTCCAAAAAATGTTAAAAGCTTGTAGGAATATCCTACTACTGTTTCCCTCCTGTCTATAGGATAAAAGGCCAGTCAGGGATCCTTTTCTTTACCGTCTTTTCCATTTTTGGATGGGAAGGCAGGAAAAAAGATCCCTTCCCCTCTCAACCAGCTCTCTATCTTTTTTTTGGGCAGAAGGAGGTAAAGGATCCCAGGGGATCCCTATAGGCATCTTTATTTTTGATAGGAGGAGGGAGGATAGGAAATTGTGGCTCCAATTTCTTTAAAAAGCAGATGGGGTGGAAGCAGCTAAGGGGATGAGGGCCTCAGAGATCTCTTTTTTTCTTAATTAGCATGTTAGGAGAGAAGGGTCTGGATGCACTGGGGCAGTTTTTGAAAGTAGCCCCCATGGCTTCTTTTTTAAGAGAACTTTGTTGGCTAGTGCCTCGTTTTCAACACTAACTAGCTAAGTTTAGATGGAAGAACCTCAGTTTTGCTAAATCTAGACCATCAAATTTGAGTTCAGATGAATATTCTCCTAAAGTCACTTAGGCTCCAGTTAGCTAATTTATTGTATGCACTCAGCAGGTTTGTGATACACTGATGCCTGGACTGTCTCTCTTCTGGCGTTTCCTGTTGCAGAGAGCTGTGGCATCACTATTTGCTCTTTCGGAGCCCAGTGCGTGGACGGCCAGTGTGTGTGCCCGCGGTGCGAAAAGCAGCCCTACCTGCAGGTGTGCGGCAGCAACGGCATCACGTATGACAGCAAATGCCACCTGCAGGCAGCTTCATGCCAGCAGAAGAAGATGATTGCGGTGTCCCGGGCAGGATCCTGTGAAGATGGTAAGATGATTCTCAGTCAGGAGGTGACGTGTCTCTCTAAGGTTGTTCAGTGAGTGGCAGAGCATCGGGAATGAAACTCTCCCGTAAGGTCACGCAATAAGCCAGGTGTATTTCGGTAAGGTCATTTGGTGAGTAGGGTATTGCATTTCCGATCAGGCAGTATGAGATGGTGTTTCAGTGCAGTCTGGTTGGGACGCCGCTTGTTTTGTGTGCAATTCTGGTCACCGTGTCTTAAAACGAATATAACAGAAATGGAAAAGATGCAGAGAAGCAGGGCCGGCCTGTCCATTGTGTGAGAATGTTGCTTGCACAGGGCCCTGCGCAAACGTCATTCTCACGTGCTGCTCCTGGCATCAGAGGTGAGCTGGGGAAGCCTGCGCGAGGCCCCGGCCGGCTCACCTCTGCACAGCCGCCAGCGTGAAGAGCGGCGATTTCCCTCATGCTGGCAAATGTCTTCTTGTAAAGTGCACGAGTACTAGGAAATGCCCTTTAACCTCTCCTGGCATTCAGTGTGCTTCACTAGTACACAGCTGCCGGTGTGAGGGAAATCTCTGCTCTTCACACCGGAGGCTATGCTGAGGTGAACTGGGGCCTCGCGCAGGCCTCTCCAGCTCACATCTGAAGCAGCTTAGACAGTTGTGGGGCTCTTCGGGGGGGGGGGGGGGCCGAGGATATGACTGGAAATGGGTGTTGGGGGGCTAGGATTTTACATGGGCTGTTGGGGGGCCCGACATAAAATGGGCTGATGGGAGGCTAGGATAGGACTAGAAATGGCTGATGGTGGGGCATGGACTGGAAATGGGGGCTGGAATAGGGCTGAAAATGGGCTGATGAGGGACTACGATAGGACTGGAAATGGCTGATGGGGGGCTAGGATTGCAAATGGACTGATGGGGGGGCATGGACTGGAAATGGGCTGATGGGGGCTGGAATAGGATTGAAAATGGGTTGATGGGGGACTAGGATAGGACTGGAAATGGCTGATGGGGGGCTAGGCTTGGAAATGGGTTGATGGGGGGGAGCTTGGGCTGGAAATGGGCTGATGGGGGCTGGAATAGGACTAGAAATGGCTGATAGGGCTAGAATAGGAACTGGGCTGATGGGGGGAGCTTGGGCTGGAAATGGGCTGATGGGGGCTGGAATAGGACTAGAAATGGCTGATGGGGGGCTAGGATTGCAAATGGGCTGATGGGGGGAGCTTGGGCTGGAAATGGGCTGATGGGGGCTGGAATAGGACTAGAAATGGTTGATGGGGGGTTAGGATTGCAAATGGGCTGATGGGGGAGCTTGGACTGGAAGTGGGCTGATGGGGGCTGGAATAGGACTGGAAATGGCTGATGGGGGGGCTAGGACTGGAAATGAGCTGATTAGGGGGGCTAGGATTGGAAATGGGGGCTAGCATTGGGAAGGGCTGATGGGAGAGCTTGGACTGGAAGTGGGCTGATGGGGGCTGGAATAGTACTGAAAATGGCTGATGGGAGGCTTGACTGAAAATGAGCTGATGGGGGGCTAGGACTGGAAATGGGCTGATGGGGGGCTAGCATTGGAAAAGGGGGCTAGCATTGGAAAAGGTCTGATGGGGAGAGCTTGGACTGGAAATAGGCTGATGGAGGGAGCTTGGACTGGAAATGGGCTGATGGGGGGGGCAGGAATAGGATTGGAAGTGGGCTGATGGGGGGCTAGGTTTGGAAATGGGCTGATGGGGGGGGCTGGAATAGGACTGGAAATGGCTGATGGGAGGCTCGGACTGGAAATGGGCTGATGGGGGGCTAGCATTGGAAAAGGGCTGATGGGGAGAGCTTGGATTGGAAATAGGCTGATGGGGAGCTGGAATAGGATTGGAAGTGGGCTGATGGGGGGCTAGGATTGGAAATGGGCTGTTGGGGGCTGGAATAGTGCTGGAAAGGGCTGAATGGGGGCTAGGATTGGAAATAGGCTGATGGGGAGAGCTTGGACCGTAAATGGCTGATGGGGGAGCTAGGACTTGAAAAGGGCTGACTGGGGGCTAGGAATGGAAATGGGCTGATGGGGTCGGTGCTAGGACTTGAAATGGGCCGACTGGGGGCTAAGATTGGAAATGGGCTGATGGGGGAAACTTGGACCGGAAATGGCTGATGGGCGGGCTAGGACTGGAAATAGGCTGATGCGGGGGCATGGGAGAAGGGAGCGGATGCTGGGTGGGGCTGGAACTAGAAGGGAGCTGATGTTGGGGGAGGACTAGATGGGGATGGGGCTGGGGGAATGAGGATGGTGATGGGAAAGGATATTTTGTGTGGGAGGGAAGAAAAATCTACAATTGGCCAGGTATTGGGAGAATAAGTGGGGATTGAGGACAGAAGGGTGAAATATGAGTGGATGATAAAGAAATAAAAAAAGAAATGGAGGAAAGAGCAAAAGGGGAAAGATTAGTATGTTAAAGCAGATGTAGAGAGAGAATGGTAAAAAACTAGAAGAGAGAAGAAAGGACAAATGGACAGCTAACAGAAGACACAAGGAAACCAGAAGAAAGTGGCTGGAACAATTGCAACTGAAAAATAAAATGCCCAAACAACAAAAGGTAGAAAATACTTTTATATTTTGAATTTATTAACTGGAATATGTCAGCTCTGGGAAATGTGTATCGCTAACCTCTTTGCGTTTCTGTTTAGTACAAGAGGAAATTAATTAATAGTTTTATTTCTACAGTGTTGTTGTACATTCCAGGTTTGGCTTTTGGGGTTCCCAATTTAATTATTGTCTTTCTATTTCTAAATTATGATCCCTTGTTCTTTGTTTGGTGATGGTCTATGTTCTGCATGTGTAACCAAGCTGAGGTATTCTGTTTATATTTGACAATGCCACTTGTTCTCTTTCCCCAGTAGGAAATGTATTGTTGTTCTCTGAGATGTATTGATTTAATATTTGCAGTGTTGCCTTTTGTTAGGTAGAGTCTGGTGCTTTGTGAGTCCTGGTAGTGCTGTTATGATACGGTGGGTTTGCTATGGGTTCTAAATGGGCAGTATTTGACGTACTTCCTAATGTGCCTGGTGGTTAGCACTGAAGTATAGTAATGTAGAAATCTGGTAGTCTTTCTTTATCGAGACACTCATTAAGAGGCATATTTACTAAAAGTTAGCACATGTTAAAATTATGCAAATATTTATGCAAATGAGGCCCTGCAATGAATCTCCGCACATGGCTCCTTACCCCTCTTGGGCCACCCCTGCAGAGAAGAACAACCAAATGTTACATAGAAACATAGAAAAATGACAACAGAAAAAGACCACATGGCCTTTCTAATCTGTCCTTCCATTACCCCTGTCCTTCCATTACCCCTGTTTTCCAAGTTTTTCTTCCTGTTCCATGTAAAAACAGATATATGTATCTTATCTTATCTGATGTTTTGTAGTTCTATGTAAACCGCGCTGATAATAAATAGTGCGGTATATAAAAATGTTAAATAAATAAATAAATAAATAAATAAATATCAACAACTACAACAGTCCCCTTTTTTCCTTTAGAGATCCTCTGTTTGTCCCTTGCTTTTTTTAAATTCAGATACCATCCTCATCTCTACCACCTCCACTGGGAGTCTATTCCACGGATCCACCACTCTTTCCGTAAAGAAATATTTCCGCATATCACTCCTGAATCTATCCCCTTTCACCCTTATCCCATGTCCCCTCATAGCAGAACTAGCTTTCAATCGAAAGAGGCTCTTCCCCTGTGCATTTATGCCACGGAGGTATTTAAACATATCAATCATATCACCTCTATCCCGCCTTTCCTCTAAGGTGTACATATTAAGATCCTTACGTCTGTCCTCATATGCTTTATAATGAAGACCACTAACCATTTTAGTAGCCACCCTCTGTACTGACTTCATCCTGTTTATATTATTTTGAAGGTGCAGTCTAAGAATTGCACACAATATTCCAAATGAGGTCACACCAAAGGCTTATACAGAGGCACTATCACCTCCTATTTTCTGCTGGCCATTCCTCTCCCTATGCACTCAAGCATCCTTCTAGCTTTTGCTGTTGCCTTTTCTACCTGTTTAGCTACGTTAAGATCATCCGACACAACCACACCTAGGTCCCACCCCCTATGCTATATTGCTCCCTTGGATTGCTGCAGGGTAAATGCATGACCTTACATTATTTAACATTAAATCCCAGCTACCAAATTCTAGACCATTCTTCAAGCTTAACTAGATCCCTTCTCATGTTATCTATACCTTCCTGGGTGTCTATTGCAGATTTTGATATCATCCGCAAAGAGGCAAACCTTACCCGACAGCCCTTCCGCTATATCACTAACAAAGATGTTAAAAAGAATCGGACCAAGGACAGATCCCTGGGGCACACCACTGGTAACTTCCTTCTCCTCAGAGTGAGCTCCATTTAACTGTACCCTTTATCACCTCCCACTCAACCAATTTCTAACCAAAGCAGTAACTTTAGGGTCCATCCCTAGGGTGCTCAGTTTGTTTATAAGTCGCCTGTGAGGAACAGTGTCAAAGGCTTTATTGAAATCTAAATACATCACATCTAGGGCTCTCCCTCAGTCCAACTCCCTGGTCACCCAGTTAAAGAAATCAATCAGATTTGTCTGACAAGACCTGCGTCTGGTGAATCCATGCTGCCTCAGATCCTGTAATCTGCTGGACTCCAGAAACCTCACTATTTTCTCTTTCAGCAGCGTTTCCAATAATTTACTCACCACCGAAGTTAAACTAACTGGCCTGTAGTTTTCAACCACATGAGTCTCTCTCCAGTCCTTTGGCACCACTTCCGACTCCAACGAGGCATTGAAAAGGTCAGTCAGTGGAGCTCCTGGAATGTTCCAAGTTCCCTCAATATTCTAGGGTGTATCCCATCCGGTCCCATCGCTTTATCTACTTTAAGTTTGGCTAGTTTCTCACAAACACAGTCTTCTGAAAATTGTTCCAGGTGCTCCTTGCTTCTGTTCGTTTGTGGGTGTTTTCTGAGGTCCTGTTCCTGGTTCTTCATCTCTGAACACAGAACAGAAATATTTGTTAAACAATTACGCTTTATCCTCATCAGCTTCTACATATTCCTCCCCTTCACCCTTGAGTCTGACAATACCACTTTTGCCCTTCCTCTTATCACTAACATATCTGAAAAATGTCTTATCCCCCCATTTTATTGCATTGGCTATTTCCTTCTCTTTTTGAATCTTTGCTTTCCTGACTACTTTGCTAGCTTCTTGAAGTTTTTCCAAATATAGATGTCTGTCTTCCTCTCTCTGTGATCGCTTTTATTTCATGAAGGCTTCTCTTTTTCTTCATCTTTTCAGCTACTTAGTTCGAAAACCATAGTGGTCTCCTTTTCCTTTTACCTTTATTTACCATTTTAACAAAAAAGTTAGCTGCCCTTAAAATATCCCCTTTCAGTTTTGCCCACTGTTTTTCTACATCCCCCAGCTATTCCCATCCCGCTAATGACTCCCTGAGGTATTTGCCCAACTTGGCAAAGTTAGTCTTCCTAAAGTCTAAGACCCTCACCTTTGAATGGATTCTAACAGCCCCCTAGTCCTAATACTGAACCACACCTTCTGGTGATCACTGGATGCAAAATGATCTCCCACTATAACATCAGAAACACTTTCACCATTGGTGAGCACCAAGTCCAGTATGGCCCCTTCACATGTGGGGTCAGTTACCAATTGCCTGAATAGTTCTCCCTGTAGAGAATCCAGGATCTCTTACTTCTAGATGATACTGCAGTAGGAATGTGCCAGTCAACATCTGGCATATTGAAATCCCTTATCAGTAGCACTTCCCCTTTCCTAACAATGCTGCGTATGTCTCCATCCACCTCTTCCTCTTGTGAGAGAGGTCTGTATATCACGCCAGTACAAATAGATTTCTCTTTCCCTCTTTGTAGTTTAACCCACAGTGCCTCCTCTCTCCCTTTTAAGCTCTGTAATTCCAAAACTTTAATATTCTTTTTTACATATAGTGTCACTCCTCCTCCCCTTCTTCCTACCCTGTCCTTTCTGAATACAGTATAGCCACGTATAGTTACATCCCAGTCATGGTTTTCTGTGAACCATGTTTCTGTAACTGCCACTAAATCCAAGTCAGTCACCCCCAGTAAAGCTTTAACATCTAGGATCTTATTTCCAATGCTATGGACATTTATACATATCGCTTTCCATATGTTGCCCCTTTTACCCATTTCCATAAAGGTATTTAATGTTTCACTTACCTGCGGGCTTTCACTTATCTGGGGGCTTTCTTCACCCATCCCCAACGAATCTAGTTTAAAGCCCTCTTCAGTAGATTAGCCAGTCTGCTACTGAAGACACGTCAACCTTTCTTGGACAGATGAACACTATCTCTGCTCTGCAACCCTTGGAACAGCATCCCATGGTCCAGGAAACCAAAACGCTCTCGATGACATCATCCACGCAGCCATGCATTCATCTCCAGGATGCGAGCTTCTCTGCCTTGGCCTTTACCCACAACAGGGAGGATTGAAGAGAACACCAACTATTCACCTATCTGCTTCACCCTCTGTCCCAGAGTCATGAAGTCACTTTTGATACACTCAGAGGGATACCTGGCAGTATCATTTGTGCCGACATGGATTAGCAACATTGGGTAATAGTCAATGGGCTTGATGAGTCTCAGTAAACTCTCCTTAACATCTCAGATTTTGGCACCTGGCAGACAGGATACCTCTCTGGACATCAAGTCTGGTTGGCAGATAGACGCCTCAGCAGGGGTGGCTCAAGGCAGTCTGCTGCCTGAGGCGAAGAATCTTTATCTTTATCTTTATTCCGTCATTTGATAGACCGCTCTTGTTGAAACATTGGAGCGGTGTACAATAAAATGTCTACGCTACTAAGCTATAGAAAAGGAATGCCAAATTATAATAGGAAAGAGAGAGAAAGGACAGCGTACAACAACATACAATAAGAACACAAAAGACAAACCAGACAGAAGATTTAAGAAAGACAACGAGCACAGGGTGGGAAGCCAAAACAACAAAAGGGAGCTGACAATCCACAACTAAACTAGGTAACAACACGAGAGACAGATCAAACAAAGACTCAATGGGGGGCATCAGGGGGAAGGTCAAAGGCTTTTCGGAACAGATAGGTTTTCAGCTGCTCCTTAAACTTGGGATACGAAGGTTCCAGTCGGAGGGAGGGTGGTAGAGCATTCCAGAGGGAGGCGCCTAGAAAAAAGAAAGCTGAGTGACGGGTCTGTTCCAAATGTGCTTGTGACGGAGAGGGTAAGGACAGGCGATTCGCATGTAAGGAACGGAGTTGACGGTATGGTGTGTGAAGAGAGATAAGATCGGCCAGATAGAGGGGAGTAGATGTGTAAATGGCTTTATGCGTTAGAATAAGAAACTTATAATGGAATCGAAAATGGAGAGGCAACCAATGTAAGCGAAGTAGGATGGGAGTGACATGCTCATAACGATGGGAAAAAGTGATAAGTCGAGCTGCCGTATTTTGAATTAGCTGAAGGCGCTTAAGCTGAGAAGCAGGAAGGTTAGCTAGAAAAACATTGCAGTAGTCAAGTCTGCTGATGACCAAGGCCAGAACTAGGGTAATCAGTGCAGTAGAAGGGAGAAGGGAACGAACAGCTCTAATTTGACGTAGAACCACAAAAGACCGGCGGGCGAGAGTGGAAATATGACTATGGAAAGAAAGAGCGGAGTCTAAAGTAACCCCCAAGTAGCGGAAGGAGGGGACAAGTGGAATTGGAATGAGATCGATCTGAGGGGCAACAGTTGGGCAAGAGCCGCTCAGAGAGACCCACATAGCCGTGGACTTTGCAGGATTTAGGTGTAGAAGGTTCAGGGAAAGCCAAGAAGTGACATGAGCAAGGCAGCGATTAAACTGGGAGATGTCAAGGTTCAACGGTGAAGTATGGTATAAAAGAATAATATCATCAGCATAGATATATGATGAGACCGGATATTGCTGGATCAAAAGAGGGAGGGGAGAGAGGAAAATATTAAACAGAAGAGGTGAAAGAACAGAACCCTGGGGCACACCACAGGTAAGAGGGAACGAAGAAGAGAACTGGTTATTGAAGCGGACGGTAAAAGAGCGGTTGGAAAGAAAAGAAGAGAACCATTTCCAGACTCCACCACGTAACCCCAAATCAGACAGACGAGAAAGAAGAATGTGGTGGTCGATCAGATCAAAAGCCGCAGAAAGATCAAGAGAAACGATGAGGGTGATATCTCCACGGTCATGGGCGACGTGGAGTTCATTCAGTAGTGCCAGAAGAACGGTTTCTGTACTGTGACCTGGGCGAAATCCTGCTTGGTGGGGATGTAGTGCATTAGTAGCTTCAACATGGGAATTAAGTTGTGCAAAAGCAAAGCGTTCCAGTAGTTTAGCCAAAAAGGGAAGGTTCGAAACAGGGCGCCAATGGGAAAGCATGGAGATGACGCCCCCCCAACCACCTTAGAGGGGGGCAGGGCTTTTTCAGAAATCCAATCAGAGACTAAACCAAATCAAAAAGCCGATTAGATTATATGGAGGAAATGCAAGATGTTTGCACACAGGGCCGTATCGAACTGCAATCGCGCCTTGTGCAACTTGCAACTCAGGCGCACGCCCCCTCTCCCCACATACCTCCATCCAGCGCTGCCTGCTCTTTCCCTGCTGCTGCCGCACTCTGTTTTTTTTCACGGCAGCGCCAGCAGCAGGGAAAGAGCAGGCAGCGCTGGACGGAGGTATGGGGAGGAGGATGGGGGGGCATGCACCCAATTTGAAAGGCGCCGGAACTCTAAGCAGATCTGTCCCTCACTGCTCTGACATCGTGTCGGA
This sequence comes from Ichthyophis bannanicus, assembly GCA_033557465.1. NCBI lineage: Eukaryota > Metazoa > Chordata > Amphibia > Gymnophiona > Ichthyophiidae > Ichthyophis > Ichthyophis bannanicus. The sequence continues at coordinate 117,370,709 of CM066042.1, read as the reverse complement.
GGAGGGAGGGACCAGACCTGCTTAAAGTGCTGCGAAAAGGCTTTGGGCGCATTTTAACTGCCTGCTATTGTCCTGCCAGCGGCAGCAGGGCAATAGCAGAGAGCCAAAATGCGCCCCCCCCCCCAAGCCTTTGCGCCCTGTGCAGCTGCACTGCTTACACAGGGCTAGGTACGGTCCTGTTTCCACACCAAGGAACTAAAAGACAGCAAGAATCAATAGCACAGTTTATAAAACTAAATTATAACCCATTGTTATTTTGTTATAAACTGCGTTATGGTTCTCCCTTTTTCTTTTTCAGCATATATTTTGCATCCACAGTAGGTGCAGAGCAGAAGCAGGACATTCACCCACAGAACTCAATATTTTAAAAAAAGTCTGATTCTGATCATCTCACTAACAACAACAACCACTATTCTCCAGTACCAGGCATATTATGAACTAATAAAAAACCCTACAACAAAGAGCAAACCTACCATACCATACCATATCAGCACAAACTTCCAAAAGTCACATAAGGAGCCCATCCAAAAAAAAGTCACTGTAAATACTACAGTGGACCCTGGAACATCCATACACCTATTTGAAAAGCTGAACAAGTCAAATTACTACAGTACAGTATAGATCTTTATGTACAAACTCCATGTTAACAGAACACCTGACCTCAGTCACACACGCACAACATCGACCCTCACCAAGTACAGAATAAGTAACCACAATCTAAAGTAAAAATTAAAATAGGTAGACAGAATTTAAACTGAAACCCCAAGAAGCCAGAGTCCACATGCAGTGCAACATCAGATAAATAAGAGATGCAGTTCCCCAATACTGTGTAAAATATAAAAATAGCACAAAGTCCAATCACCAAAATTAAATACAATTATTTTTTCTACCTTTGTTGTCTGACCATTTTATTCTCTGATCATGCTGGTACCGATCTGAGGCTTCTGCTTTCCTGTCTTCTCTTAGCTCTCTTTCTGTGGTCTATGGTCCGTGGTCCATGTGCCATTTCTTATCTCTTCTTTTGTTTTCTTCACTTCCTTCCATCAGCCCATTTCCAGTTTCAGTAACCCTCCCCAGTATCAGTCCCTTTTCCAGTCCTCCCCTCCCAATACCTTCCAATGTCAACCACCTTGCATTCCCATGACTGCCACTTGTGTCCATTCCCTTCCAGTCCTCCTCCTTTCCCACTATCCAGCCCCTTCTAGTCCAAATACCATCCCAGGTATCAGCTCAGGTTCACTCTCAGTGCCACCCCCCAGTCAGCTTCCTTCCAGCCACCCTACCCTCTGTCCATCTCTCTTCCAGTGCCATTCACATGTCAGCTCCCTTCCAGCCTCCTCCCTATTACCCAGCTACCTACCACTCCCATCCCCAAGTGTCAGCTCCCTTCCAGTCCCCCTTCGGTACATTCCAGGTGTCAGCTCTTTTCCAGCCCCCTCCTTCCCTTCCTGCCCCATCCTTCCCCATCCTTCCCCTGGCAGACCCTCTCAGTATCCGCTCCTTTCCAGTCTATTCTACCATCCCCCCACATCAGCCCATTTGTAGCCCTAGCCCCTAGTTTTCTTCCAGGGCCAGCAGCACTCTCCTCCCCTCCCCTATTAGCCCATTTCCTGTCCCAGCCCATTTCTAGTCCTATCCCCTTTATCAGCCCACCCCAGTCCTAGCTCCCCAGTCAGCCCATTACCAGTCGTAACCATCCAATAGGTCCATTTTCAGTCCTTGCACCCCAATCAGCCCATTTCCTGTCCTAGTCTCCCACCATAGCCCATTACCAGTCCTAATCCCCCCCATCAGCCCATTTCCAGTTCTAAACCCCCATCAGTCCATTTCCAGTCCTAGCCCTCCCCCGATAGCCCATTACCAGTCCTAGCCCCCTCCGATCAGCCCATTTCCAGTCCTGCCCCCATCAGCCCATTACCAGTCCTAACCCCCTCCTGATCAGTCCATTTCCAGTTCTAAACTCCCATCAATCGATTTCCAGTCCTAACCCCCCCCCATAAGCCCATTACCAGTCCTAGCCCCTCTCCCGATCAGTCCATTTCCAGTACTAACCCCCCATCAGCCCTTTTCCTGTTCTATCCCCCCCATAATACATTATCAATCCTAACCCCCCCATCAGCCCATTTCCAGTTCTAACCCCCTCCGATAGCCCATTAACCAGTCCTAGCCCCCCTCCTGATCAGTCCATTTCCAGTTCTAAACCCCCACCAGTCAATTTCCCATCCTAACCCTCCCATCAGCCCATTTCCAGTCCTAGCCCCCCTCCCTATTAGCCCATTTCCAGTACTAACCCCCATCAGCCCATTTCCAGTTCTAACCCCCCCATAGCCCATTACCAGTCCTAACCCCCCCATCAGCCCATTTCCAGTTCTAACCCCCTCCGATAGCCCTAGCCCCCCTCCTGATCAGTCCATTTCCAGTTCTAAACCCCCATCAGTCAATTTCCAGTCCTAACCCCCCCCCCATAAGCCCATTACCAGTCCTAGCCCCTCTCCCGATCAGTCCATTTCCAGTACTAACCCCCCATCAGCCCATTTCCTGTTCTAACCCCCCCATAATACATTATCAATCCTAACCCCCCATCAGCCCATTTCCAGTTCTAACCCCCTCCGATAGCCCATTAACCAGTCCTAGCCCCCCTCCTGATCAGTCCATTTCCAGTTCTAAACCCCCATCAGTCAATTTCCCGTCCTAACCCTCCCATCAGCCCATTTCAAGTCCTAGCCCCCCTCCCTATCAGCCCATTTCCAGTACTAACCCCCATCAGCCCATTTCCAGTTCTAACCCCCCCATAGCCCATTACCAGTCCTAACCCCCCCATCAGCCCATTTCCAGTTCTAACCCCCCATCAGCCCATTTCCAGTTCTAAACCCCCCAATCAGCCCAGTTCCAGTCCTAGACCCCTCCCCCCCCAACACAGGGAAATTGAAAAAATAAACCTCCCGCCTAAGAAGCAACTGCCACTGTTGCTCCAGCGGCGGCAGCGGCAGAATGAGGAGCCCCGCGGCCGCCCACCTGCCCCCCCGAGAAATCCTGTTTCCCATCAGCACCTCGGGCTCAGCTTTAACAGAGCCGCGGTTTAGGGAAACACTGTCCCTTCACCGCGGCTCTACAAAGCAGAGCCGGCGAAACCAGGGAAATCAGCAGGCTCTCCGGGGGGGCCGGCAGGCGGCCACGGGGCTCCTCATTCTGCCACTGCCGCCGCTGCAGCAGCAGCAGCAGTTGCTTATTAGGCGGGAGTTGTTTTTTTTTTAATTTTGAAGGCCGAGTGAGGCGGTGACGGCGGTCTTTTTGGGGGCAATTTTGCCGCCCCCAAAAAGCTGCCGCCTGAGGCCACCACCTCACTTGGCCTCATTATAGAACCGCCTATGCGCCTCAGTACCCCTCTGAAGAGAGTCACCAACCACCACTACCCTTCGCTTCCTTGTGGTCACTAATTCTCCAACCTTTGGGTGCTTGAGCTTTGGTTCTTCCCTTTCCAGGGATGCTTTCACCTCCTCCACTTCCAGGGCTGCATAATGGTTCTTCAATTCAAGGACTGGAGAAGTTGGATTGATGATTCTGCAGGTCCTAGTGACTTGTGTACAATGTTTGTCATTCTATAGGCACCCATCTTCTCCTCTGCTGGAGAGCTTGGATGTTGCAAGAAGCATCTCATCAATGTACTTCTCACTGTCTTGAATGCTCCTCAGCCTCGCCACCTCCTCTCTGAGTTCTTTGTTAAAGAGGATGGAAGGATATCTGTATGAGGATAGGCTTAAAAACCTAGGGCCCTTCAACTTGGAAAAGAGACAGCTGAGGGGAGAGATGATAGAGGCCTAAAATAATGAATAGAGTAGAATGACTAAATGTAGATCAGTTGTTTACTCCTTCAAAAAGTAGAAAGACTAGAGGACATGCAGTGAAGTTACAATGTAGCACATTTAAGACTAATCAGAGAAAATATTTTTTCACTCAGTGTAATCAAACTCTGGAATTCGTTACCGGAGGATGTAGTAAAAGCTGTTAGTGTAGCTGGGTTCAAAACAGGTTTGGACGAGTTCCTGGAGGACAAATCCATAAGCCATTATTAAGGAGGACCAAGGAAATGCACTGCTTATCCCAGGATAAGCAGCATGGAATGTGTATATCTTTGGGAACCCGACAGGTAGGATCCTGGGCATGATGGACCTTGGTCTGACCCAGTAGGGCATATCTTATGTTCTTATGTTGTTGTTTTGTAGACAGTGACACTGGTCCTTGGCTGAGTGAGTGCTGGCAAGAGACCCAACACTCCATGATGGAGAAAATGAATTCTAACAGATAGCTGTAAATTTCTTGTTGCACACCACCTTGGGTGAATTTCTTTATAAAGGTGGTTAATATATCTAAATAAATATTATCTGAATTGCAAACGAGGAAACTTGCAGACCAATTGATGTTTAATTGCAACTTCTGTTGCGGGGGGCTGTAGTGAGCAGTGGCATAGTCAGGACTGATTTTTTTGTGGGGCCTGGGATTATGGTTGGGCACAAGGCAATGCAAATGTTGACACCATGTGCAGTTCTGCTCTCCTTTGACTGTTCTGCTGCTGCCAGGGTGACGTTTACCTATAGGCAAAAGGGGCTATTGCCCCAGGCCCCTATATAACAGAAGCCTAGCATCCCATAGGTAAATTCAGCTTTAAGGCTGCTAATGACTACTTTTTCAGTTCCTTCTGACTGCTCATCTGCACTGTTTTTTAATGCCACAGCCGTACCACAGCAGCTTCAGGTAACTGCCTACCCCCCAGAAAAGGCACAATGTGATCACTCGGAGTCAAAGAATGTAGGCAGGGCTGCAACAGTTCTGACGTTTGCATGGGGGGAAAGAGGACAGTTGCTTGCAACTCCTGCACTGCTAAGGCAGTGTGCTGCTGTATATGCACGATGATGTGAGGGCAGCTGCAGACTAGGCCTGGCCAAGTGAGGCAGCACAATCCGGCTGGCTCATGAGGTTTGGTGATTTAGAACTGCAGGCATGGTGGTGTAGGCGTCCAGAGTGTGTAGCAGCAGCCAGCAGAGTGGCAGACTATCCGGCCAGGAGAGAACTTACCTGTACTGTGAGTGCTCACCCCTCCACAGCTACTGTCTGGTATAGTTTATGGTTTATTGCACACTTGATATACCGCACCTTCTAATAGGAGGGTGGTGTACAATTCCAAAACTATAAAGAAATACAAAAAAAAATCAGATGGAAAAGAACGCCATCTGCAGACAGGAAAGGCAAACATTCATATAAGAGCTAGGAAGAAGGATAGAGCAAAGGGAGGTCAAGGATCCACGGAGGAAGGTCAAAAGCGCAGCAGAAAAGGTCAAAAGTGCAGCAGAAAAGGTGTGTTTTGAGACTAGCTTTAAAGCGGGGATAGGAAGGTTCTGAGCATAAGTCAGAGGGCAGTGAATTCCGAGGTAGTAGGCGGAAGAGCGGGTGGACTCCAGGCAGGCATGGGTAGGGGATAGTAAATGAAGGCGGTTGGCATGGAGTGAACGGAAGGTGCGAGGAGGGGTGGCATGTAAGTGGAGAACATCTGATAGGTAGGAATGCCAGTATGGATTGCCTTATGGAAGAGTGTTAAGAGTTTATACTGTGCACAATATTTGAGGGGAAGCCAGTGTAGACGAATCAGGAGGGGAGTGACGTGGTCAAAGCATGTGGCATGTGTAATGTGTAATAATGCGGGCGGCAATGTGTTGGATAAATTGTAAATGAGCGAGAGAATACTGGGGAAGACCAAGAAGAATGGCATTGCAATAGTCAAGTTTAGCAATAACCAGATAGCAGCTGTTCTTTTTAGAGGATTTCAAGTATAAAAAGTTTTCAGAAAACCAAGTGGAGATACAAGTGTTCAGGGGGAGCAGATCAGGGGTAAGGGAGTCTGTGTGATGAATGATTATTTTATTTATTTAACATTTCTTATATACTGCCTTTCATGATATCAAGGTGGTTTACATTGAACAAACTGAAATTACATTGAACAGGGCATTATAACTTGGAGATAACTATTTCACAGGGAACATGGGCAATGGAGAGTTAAGTGGCTTGCCCAAGACCACAAGGAGCACATGTGGGACTAGAAACCCCAGTCCTTCTGGCCCAAGGTTGCTGGATTTGAACCCCCAACCTTCTGGCCTGAGGTAACTTGCCCCGACCACTAGGTCACTCCCTCCTTTTTATGTTGTTGGTGTAGTAATAAGTGGAGAGGCCATGTTGCTGGATGAGCAGCGTAAGAGGGGTCAAGAAAATGTTGAACAGAAGAGGGGCCAGAACTGAGCTTAGGGGATGTCACAGGTAAGTCAGAAAGAGGGCAAGGAGTGTGAAGGTAGAGAACGGCTGAGAACAGAAAAAGACAGACAATATAGGAAAGAACAAAATCAATGGAGAACAGTACTGTGAATTCCAAGGCTGTGTAGATTGGTAAGGAGGGTGTGATGGTCAACAAGATCAAAGGCCAATGAGAGATCCAGAGAAACAGCTAGGGAAAGATTACCACGGTCATGGGCCTGATCAATTTCACTTAGAAAGGAAGTGAGAATAGTTTCGGTGCTATGCCCTGTGCGGAATCTGGACTGACGGGGTTGCAGTGCATGGTGAGAGTTGAAGAAAGACAATATTCTTGAGTACTTAGCAAGAAAAGGGAGGGTTGAGAAAGGCCGAAAGTGTGTGGGGACAGAAGGGTCAAGAGAAGGGTTCTTCAGTAAAGGCCAGACAAGGGCGTGTTTCCAGGAGGAGGAAAAGGTTTCCTGAGAAAGGCTGTTTTTAAATGTAGAAAGAATTAGAGGAGAGAGATCCAGGGATGGTTCAGTGAGCCACACAGAGGGAATGGGGTCAGAGGGGCAGTTAGTCTTATGTGAGGAGGACAAGGCCTTATGGAGTTCTGCGGAGGAAATTGGGTGAAAGGACCATGTATGAGGATAAGCGGGGGAGGGGGTAGGAGGGGAGAAGGGGGAACAAGATGGAGACAGAGGTGGGGGACAATTAGGAAAGACTGAGCAAAGAGCGTGAACTTGGACTGGAAATACTGAGCGAGAGCAGTGGGACTAAGAGGGGGGACGTCAGGGTGTGGGAGTGTGGATGACCTAGTCTGGGAAAGGAAGGAGAGAACAGAGTAGAGTTGACGAGTAGAGCTGGGTGCGGAGGAAATGAGATTGTTGAAGAAACTGCACTTGGCCTCATTAAGACAATAATGGTAATGATGTAGATCATTGAAGAGTTGGAGAGAGCTGGGGAAACATTGTTTACACCAGTAGCTTTCGGCATGACAGAGGTGGGATCGCAAGAGGCGGAGGCACGGATAGTATCACGGTTTGGAGGGTTTGTGACAGGGACGGAGTGGGGCAATCTGGTCTAGGGCAGCAGTGAGTGTGGAGGACCAAAGTTTACCTTGGGCATCAACAGGGAGAGAAGAAAAGGTGTTGGGGAACAGAAGATCTGATGAAGGAAGCGGTTGAAATGAACGGACGGAGAGAGAGCGGGATAGGAAGGAATCAGGGGGAAGGGAGGGGAGGTAGGGCAGAAGACAAGGAAGAATCAGCTAGAAGAGCATGGAGATGCACAAGTGATCAGACCATGGAAGAGGCAAAGGGGCAAAAGAAAAAGGAGTACTGTTACTGAGGTCTGGGGAAGAGAGAATAAGATCTAAGATGTGACCAGCGGAGTGTATGAGAAAGGAGATATGCTGTGTGAAAGAGAGATCTTGTAAAGAAGTGAGAAGAAGTTTATCACAGGGTCTGGGGGGAGTCAATGTGAGTGTTGAAATCACCAAGTACCAGAAGACGCAGAAATGAAGTGAAACTTCCAAGAGGGTTAATAGGAGAGGGTCCCAGAGATGAGGGGGGAAGCTACTCAGAAGCAACAAGAGGGACTCAAGGCAATCTCAGACACCAGGAGGGTGGCCTAGAAGAGTGCAGCCACACCTCCACTGATGCGGCCCACCTGGGGTGTGGAAAAGCCACGAATCCAGGGGGAAGGCAACAGTTAAGCAGCAGCTCCTCCCACAGCCAGGTCTCTGTGAGGAAAAGGGCATCTAGGGAGTGCTGAGAGAGGAGATCATGGACTAGATGGATCTTAGTGCGGAGTGAGTAGCAGTTTAGAAGGGCAGAGAACAGGTGATATGTAGTGGGGACAACTGAGGATAGGATGAGAGGGGCAATAGGTACGGAAGTAGGTTAGTGAGACAACAGCCGTGGTAAGAGGAATGCTTGCGACCTGCAGGTTTGGGGCACCAGCACCAATGAACTGGGATAGATCCCATCCAGAAGGGGCAGGTGGTAGTGAGTGCAAGGAAATAGAAGAGAAGGAGATAGAGAGTGCAGAGAGCAGACTTTTATTTTATTTATTTATTTATTTATTTTTCTTATATACCGCACTTTTTAGCATCAGCGCGGTTTACATGGAACCATAATTAACAAAACAAATATCAGTTTTACATAGAACAGGGAAGAAAAACTTGGATAACTTAGGGAGACATGCACAACAATTATTTACATATATAACAATAATCTTTGTGAGTATCTTATGATAAATCTATGGGTATGCGTTAGGACCGAAGAGAGCCGTGAAGTATGAAAGACCCGAGCAGAGAGCTTTGTGACAGGGATCTTCAGAACACAGAAGCCAGATTTGCAGGACTCGCCCCAAGGAGCTCGTCCAAGGACCACTTCATGCTCCTTGGACGTGTGCCCGCGGTGCTACATGCCACCAGAGGCTCTCTAAAATATGTGCTGAAAATCACCCGGTGGAATGCGGCCACGTGACTTCTGGGAGGGTGGGCAGTGGCTGGTAAGTGTTCAGCAGGATCTGGAACTAAGCCCCCCCCCCCCCCTGAATGGATATAAAAGAAGACTGGAGGTGTATACTGTTCAACTGGCTGTCTAACGTACAGCCACAGTCCCAGTGAGAAGTTCACTTTCACCTAAAAGTCAATGTGTAGTATGCAAAATTGTTACCTCTCTCTGCCTTTGCTTGTTTTCTTTTGGAAGGGTTTGGGAGGGGGAGGAATAGTTTTGGCGATGGCATTCTTGAAAAGCCTGAACCATATTGGATCAGTCAACGCAAACCGAGCCACAGACCCAATCACAACTGTGCAGGGGTGGATAGGAAGGGGCAGATTTCGGGCGTGCAGGGAGAGACTGGAAGATGGAGGGGAGAGCAAGAACAAGGAGCAACAACCCCAGGTGGAGGTGTAGAGCAGGGGGTAGGAGGAAGGATAAAGAAAGACCTTGGAAGAGGACGGTGGGACTTGCGGATTGAGTAGGGGAGGTGAGGAGGGATGGGTCTGGTGTTTCAGTGGAAGTGTAAGAATGCAGGGATTTGGAAGGGGTAGAAAAAGATGCCTTGGAAGAGAGAGTGGGGATTAGTTTGGGGGGTATATTTCAGCAGGGAATCGGAGACTGGGAAATTGAGTGGAGAGAGGCCTTGGATGGAGGGAGGAACCAGGGGAAAGCTCTTTCCTGCCTGCATTTTGCACAACACACAAAGGGGTATGTTTACTGAGCAGCGGTAGCGGCTGCTGTGCGGTATCGGAGCCCACGGCAGCTGCTACTGCTGCTTAGTAAACATGCCCCAAAATGTTTTTTGTTCCTTTGATTTTGCACTGACTGCCCTGCCAGCAGAGGCGTGCTTCGCAGGGCTTCTAATTCAGGTTTTATCTGCACATTTTCTAATTTGTGGTCATTCATTCTACATTTCGTGAGCACCTGTCTCCGTATTTGTATTTTATTTTGGGACTTGAGGGAATGGGATTCTGCTAATGTGTAGCTTCTGTATAGGAATTTCTCTAGCAAACTGTTTTTTTCTGTTTTCCAGTAACGATGCGTATTCCTGTTCTAATGATTGTTGAAGTATTGTTTATAGGCTGTATTGTTTTAGGGTTCTAGACTTTAATACTGTTGTGATGTGGCAAACAGCTTACCGTTTGCTAAATTATACAGCCAGGCTCTGTCTCATGATAGTCTGAGGGTCTGAGTATCTCTGTTTCTCTAGGAACAAGCAGGAAGTCAGTCCTCACATATGGGTGATGTCGGCACCAACAGAGCTTGGGCGGTAAACTGTTCCCAACTTTCAAAGAAAGCCTTTGGGAGATGCACCACGCATGTGTGGTCCCCTTCCCGCCTAAGGGTGCCATCTTGCCTCAGTCTCCTTTTTTCCGCAGAGCCCATCGAACGTGTGTCTGTTCCCCCCTGAAAATGTTGATTTTTTTTTCTTGTCTTTTTGCTTCGATTCTTTCTCCGGTCGCATACTGGTACCCTCCTGCCTCCCAAGTCCGCTTGCCTACAGTGTCGTGTTTTTTTTAAGTTCCTCCCCACCCCCACACCCCCTCCCGGGAGTGTTTTTCTCTGGTGCATGGGTTTTCACACCCTTTCTGGCCAGGCCAAGAGAGTTTGACCTTACGGGGACTGTCCTCCCCACCATGGCTTCAATATGTTTCCCATGGATCCGAATGATTGTTGCCTTCGGTGCCTCAGACCAGATCATGATGCCTTGATGTGGTCTCTGCCAGCAGATGATCCTCAAGGCCCTCGGCGGCCATAAGAAGCAGCATGAGTCAATTTTCCACAAGACTGACTCAGCCCCGTAGCAGTCTGTGGGACCCATGCTTTTGAGGGCTGCTGCAGAGGCCGAGGCCTCACACTAACCACGCTGCCTCAGAGCCTTGAGGTTACAGCGTGTCAAGCCGGGTCTCTCTCAGGGAGGGATGCCCCTCTAAGAACCTGACATCTTCGGTGGCCTCCTCGGGTGATGAGTCTGGGACCATGGGGGTTCTGTGGCCCCCTGACCTTGGGGCCCTCGACACGAGCCCAAGGGCAATGGCTGGGAGTGTCCCTCAAAACTGCCCTGGCAGGAGAAAACACCATCGGCGTCCGGGGATTGGTTTTGGTTCTCCGAGGCCATCCCTGTCGAGGACACCCCCTTGATGGCGCAGGCGTCGGGCCCGAGATCTTCTGTGCCCTTGCGAGTAGCTGTGGAGCCCTGGCATTGAGGTCAGGATGGCGGCCTTAGAACGCAGCTTGTTTGCCTTCATGGCCCAAAAGCAGGGGTGGCTCAAGGAAATCTGCTGACTGAGGTGAGGGATGAGATGGTGCTCCCCTCCCCCCAGAACAGGGGGAGAAGGGGTCTTTCAAAACTTCAGTCTGAACAATAGTAACATAGTAAATGACGGCAGATAAAGACCAGTATGGTCCATCTAGTCTGCCCAGTAAGATGGCAAGAGTAGTGCACCTGCTACTCGGTGCAGGCCACCCCTCCCCATGTCTTAGTTTTAGGGGTGAACCCACCGCTCTGTGTAGGATACTCCTGTACGTTGAGAAATTAGATAAGTTAATTTTGATTTTATCCTGTTGCTGTAAAGGAATCCACTGTGTCTGTCCCATGCCATTTTGAATTTTGTCACTGTATTTGCCCCCACCACTTCCATTAGGAGGGCATTCCAAGCATCCACCACCGTTTCAGTGAAAAAGTATTTCCTGACATTGCCTTTCAATTTACTCCCTTGCCATAAAGCCAAACTATAAAACCAAACCATAAAGCCAATTAGATAATGTAGAGGAAATGCAAGATGTTTGCACACCAAGGAACTAAAAGAAAGAGCAAGAACCACAGCGCAGGTTATAACACCAAATTATAACTCATTTTTATTTTGCTATAAACTGTGTTATGGTTCTCACTTTTTCTTTCTGAATATATATTCTGCATTCATAAAATCTTCTCTCTCAACAATGAGTGCAGAGGAGAACTAGGACATTCACCCACAGTACTCACTATCAAAAAGAAAAATCTGATTCTGATCATCTCACTAAGAACAAACATTCTCCAGTGCCAGGCATATTGGAACTAAAATAAACCCCTATAACAACGTTGCCGAGTATCTATAGAGCAAATCTACCATATCAGCACCAACTTCCAAAACTCACCTATGGAGCCCATCCAGAAAAAGGATCACTGTAAATACTACAGCGGGCCCTGGAACATCCATACACCTATGTGAAAAGCTGAACAATTCATATTACTATAGTACAGATCCCTACGTACCAACTCCATGTTAAAAGAAAACCTGGCCTTGGTCATACACTCCGAACACAGACCCTCAATAAAGTACAGAATAAGTGACCATAACCTAAAAATAAATATATGTGGATAACAATGAAATGCAACTCCAAAACGTCAGATTCTGCACACAGTACAACACCAGAGAAGGGTAAGCAGCGGATTGCCCTGATGTTCTTTAACTAAGAACTTATCCTCCAGAATCTTGTCCAAGCCTCTTTTAAGCCCAGCTACGCTTATACTACATCATCCGATAACGAATTCTAGAGTTTGATTATGGTTTGAGTGAAAGAATATTTTCTCTGATTAGTCTTAAATGTGCTACATTATAGCTTTATTGTGTGTCCCGTAGTCTTTCTACTTTTTGAAGGAGTTAACAGCCAATCTACGTTTACCTATTCCACTTCTCTATCATACCTCCCCTCAGCAGTCTTTTTTCCAAGTTGAAGAGCCCTAATCTTTTAAGCCTCTCCTCATAGCGATATCCCTCCATCCCTTTAACATTTTGGTGGCTCTTCAAAGTGGAAGAGCCATGGCCCAGGTCAGGCCCAACTTTGGCTACAGCATTGGTAGTGAGTTAATAGAAAACGGATATGCAGAGGCGGGAGTTTAAGGAACGCTTTCAGCCATCCTCAGAAAGTCCTTCTAGTAAAAAGGATGAAAGAGGACAGGAGTGAGGTGCATTAGCAGGACTGCGTATGGGGATCTTGGTGATGGAGAAGTAGGGGGAACTTCATGGTGGAGCGAGAGGGTTGGCAGTGTCGTGTGTGCGTGCAAAGGGTTTCTTACCAGAAGAGCCGGGGTGCTGTGAGATTAGGAGCAAGCTACATTGACAGAGGAGTGGAGGAGTAGCCTAGTGGTTAGAACACTGGCTTGGTAACCAAGCAACCAGGGTTCAATTCCCACTAGCACTCCTTGTGGCCTTGGGCAAGTCACTTAACCCTCCATTGCCTCAGAAGAAAGGCCTGGCAATCTACTTCTGGTGACACTGCCAAGAAAACCCAGGAGCTTCGGGGTCACCAGGAGTCAGGACTGACTCGAAGGCACACATTGCATTACATTGACAGAGCTTTGTGTGTGTTTAGGGTCTATGTACTGAAAGAGAAGTGGGTGCTGTTGATCTTGGTGTACACCTCTAAAGAGATGCCCATACTCTAGGAGGAACTGACACGGTCACTGAAACCCATGCACCTCTTTCCCATGTCCCATGCCCTTCATTCATGTAAGCCAGGGGTCTCAAACTCAAATTGCTTTGAGGGCCAAATGAGGACTTGTAAAGTAACCCGGGGGCCGCACAAGACGCGGGCCTAATTTGCATAAGGGACCTCATTTGCATAAATATTTGCATAATGTTACCATAAACTAACTTTTAGTAAACATGCCTCTTAATGAGTGTATGGATAAAGAAAGACTAAAAGATTTCTACATTACTATAATCCAGTGCCAACCGCCAGGCACATTAGGAACTACTACAAACACTACCCATTTAGAACCTATAGCAAACCCACCGTATCGTAACAGCACTACCAGGACTCACAAAGCACCATACCCTAACTATCAAAAGGCAACACTGCAAATATTAAACCAATACATTTCAGAGAATAACAATACATGACCTACTGGGGAAAGAGAACAAGTGGCAATGTCAAATAGGAATTACATAAACAGAATACCTCAGCTCAGTTACACATGCAGAACATACACCATCACCAAACAAGGAATCACAATTTAGAAACAGGAAGACAATAATTAAACTGGGAACCCCAAAAGCCAAACTTGGAATGTACAACAACACTGTAGAAATAAAACTATAAATTAATTTCCTCTTGTATTAAATAAAGCACAGACGTTAATGATGCACATTTCCCAGAGCTGACATATTCCAGTTAATAAATTCAAAATAAAGAGATATTTTTCTACCTTTTGTGCATTTTTTTTTCAGTTGCAATTGTTCCAGCCACTTTCTTCTGGTTTCTTGGTGTCTTCTGCTAACTCTCCATGGTCTGCTGTCCATTTGTCCTTTCTTCTCTCTCTTCTAGTTTTTTTTCCTTTCTCTCTCTACATCTGCTTTAACATACTAATCTTTTTCCTTTTGCTCTTTCCTCATTCCTATTTCATCCACTCAAATTTTACCCCTCCATCCTCAATCCACACTTACTCACCCAATACCTGGCCAATTGTAGATTTTTCTTCCCTCCCACACAAAATATTTTTCCCCTCTCCATTTTACTCTCCCAGCCCTATCCCATTCTAATCCTCCCCCAACATCAGCTCCCTTGTAGTTTCAGCCCCACCCAGCATCCGCTCCCTTCTAGTCCCCGCATCATCAGCCCATTCCAGTCCTATCCTAGCCCCACCATCAGCCCATTTCCTGTCCTTGCTCCCCCACAACTAAGCCCATTTCCAGTCCTAGCTCCCTCCCCTCACAGCCCATTTCCTTTCCATGCCCCCTCCCCATCAGCCCATTTCCATTCCAAGCCCCCCTCCCTATCAGCCCATTTCCATTCCAAAACCCCGTCCCCATCAGTTATTTGCAGTTCAAGCCCCCCCTTCTACTCAGCCCATTTCCAGTCCTAGCAACCCCCCCAATCCATTACCAGTTCTAGCCCCCCCATAGCCCATTACCAGTCCTAAGCCCCCCAACAGCCCACTTCCAGTCCTAATCCTTCCATCACCCCATTTTCATTCTTAGCCCCCCCCCATAACCCCATTTTCAGTCTTAGCCCCCCCCAATCAGACCACCTCCAGTCCTAACCCCATCTGCCCATTTCCAGTCCTAGCCCCCCCATAGCCCATTACCATTCCTAAGCCCCCCAACGGCCCACTTCCAGTCCTAACCCTTCCATCACCCCATTTTCATTCCTAGCCCCCCCATAACCCCATTTTCAGTCTTAGCCCCCCAGAAAGAAAAGTTATACTGTTTGTGCTTTCTATGAATGCCCCTATGTAATTAGCTTATAAATTATGACATAGAACATGCATGTTTTAATAACAGCAATTTTTAGTAACCTCAAAAAAAACCCTGATCAGTTGGAAAATAAACACCTAAATTTACAAACAGCTAAGGAGAGAAGCCCTACTCTTTATAACAGAGACAGTCAACGAGTGTTAGATAGACAGCTCGGGTTCCTCTTTAATCAATGGACGTTCCACGTGTATGTTTCCACTGGATACTATGACTCCCAGGTTGCCACGGGGCGCGGGCCGGAAGTGTAAGCCGCTGGGTGCTCGGCGGAGGCCCGAGCCATGGAGAACCCGGCGGCCACTTTCACTCTGGCCTACGTGTTGCTCGCCGTCTGTTTTGTTTTCACTCCCAACGAGTTCCGCTCGGCGGGGCTGACGGTGCAGAGCCTATTCTCGGGATGGTTAGGCACCGAGGACGTCGCCTTCCTGCACTATCACATCCGCAGGAGCACGTCCACCCTCCTCGCTCACTCGCTGCTGCCTCTGGGTGAGTGCCACCGGCCGAGAGGGAAGCAATTAGCACAGTCAGACTCCATCGCGGGCCGCAGAAACTTCTCTCGCGGGCCGCATGCGGCCCGCGTGTTTGAGACCCCTGATGTAAGCAGTGCATAGAGGGCATATTGCTGTTTCCCCAAGTTTTATAACCCCTTTTATATATTCATCTTTGCTCCCCCTATGATGAATATATTTTTGGTTCATACTGTTCTCACCTGAGGAAGGGAGGTTTTGGCATCTGAAAGCTAGTCAAAATATGCATTGTTAATTCAATAAAAGGTATCACCTTTTTTTGTTGTTGTTATTTTATTTATTTGCCTTGAAAGTGGATTAGTACTGCAACTGCATTGCTTTATCCAAGAATGTGTGTGTCATCTTCTAGCAACTCACGGCTTCAGTGGAAGCCTGGGTCCCATTTTGCAAGGAACATGATTATCTGCGAATCATTAATGCAGCGTGCTGAGATTGTTTTGGACTGTGGGTAAATGGGAGGGGGACTTCTCTCATGACTCTAAAGAGAGATACTTCCCTAGCTTTTATCTTATGATAATGGGAGATAAGGTTGCTTAAATAGGCTGGTGCAGGGAAATTTATCTGCCTTTAATTTCACACTTCAAAGGCTCAGGCTGAGAGCTGCTCTGCAGACACAGAGGAGGACTAAAGGGGAGGGTTTGCGCCTGTCAGATCTCCTCTCTCCCTTCCTGCCACAGCCTCCCTGAAAAAATTCAGAATGCCCCCTCCCTCCTCCACACAAAGTGGGAAGTCTGGTAATGGGGATTTTCTAGGCAAGTCTCTACTTTATCCAACAAATAGGAAGCTGAGTTTAATATGGAAAGCTGCTGAGCCCTGCGGGGAAGAAATACTAGAGTAAGCGTGTTATCTCTGCCCTGCTATTTGAGTTCAGAGGATCCCCCTTCCCCTGCACACACAGTTCTTCCAAGGCATTTTACTCCTGCCCTGGAACATGTCCTTCTGTTCCAGAACTGAGCCTCCCACAGCTCCACCAATGCATCTCAGTCAGTTGTATTCATGAGCCCTTCATACTATTTTTCTGTTTTACCTAAGTTGGTGCAACACCTGACTGGGACTGGATTATAATCAGCACAGCAGCACCACAATCAACTGACTGACAAGTAGCCATGTAGGAGGAGCTTTCAGAACCTTTCAACATTTAGGTCTCCTCAGGAAAGGAATACCGATTTGAAAATGAGAAAATGTTAATGATTCTGTTTTAAGTGTCAACTGTTTTATCTTGGGGGGAGGTGGGGGGACCAAATTTCGTCTCTCCAGCTGTGAATCTGAATTTCAGAGAAGCTTGGTATACTTCAAAACATTTCAAAGGTTTACTTGTCAGTCGATGCATCCCATAATATGCCACAAGAGACTTTGCCTCACAAGCTTAGAAAACGCATTGGAATCTGGAGCTAGGAGATTCTTTGCTATAACCTGTCTTCTGCCAGATTTCTGCGAGACGTGAATAGCCCATCACTGTAGCCCTTACAATGTGGCATATGGAGTGAGGATGAGGAAAAAAGACCAAAGACCAAAATATAAAGGAGAAAAGTCATAAGCCAGAAGTCTGTAAATGGAGGAGACTGCAAGAGGTTTGACTGCAGAATGCATGTCCAGAGATGGTTTCCTTCCTGATCGATAAAGCTACGTACAAGGAATGCCTTGAAATGTCTCTGTAAAAACACAGGTATCCCATAGCAGAAACAGTACAGAGCCCTGATGCATGCAGGCATCTGTCCCAAATAGAGCCACTGATGGAAGATCACTATTGATAAATGGGTATAAGCCCCCCCCCCCAAGCTCTTCTTACTTGTGAAGCTTACCCTTGCATATGCTTTCTGCAGCCATACTTAATCAAGGTGTTCTCTAGCCTTCAATGGAGGTCCAGTCCATCCTTCTTTTAGAGGCACAGTAGCTTTTGTTAAAGGGAACTGATCCAGTGTTCCTGAATTTCCTGTATTGAAATTCACTAGCACATGGCCAGTGACAACCACAGTATATAGAAAAAGTCATCAAAAGCCGGTTCCATTTCGTTCCTCCAGTCCCATCCTGGCACCTTTGGATATTCACGCCCCACCAGCAACTTGGAGACTGAGCATGTCATGATTTTCCTGACCTCCCAGATAGACAGCTGGCTCCTCCCACAGCCTCCACTATCTCAGTCTCCAAGCAGCTGGAGAGATGTGAACCCCTGGGTTAGGATTTGCTGAAGGAACACTTGGGTTTTAAATTAGAAAGGAAAGCCATGTACTTTTAACTAAATTGGTGTAGCACTGCGAGATCACCTGCACAGCTCTGCTGGACTGGAGGGGTATAACCGGCAGAAGCTGATTGAGCAACCTTTTGCCTGTGCCGGGGTTAAGCTCTAGTTTGTAGTGAGCTGAAGTAGCTAGAGCATTTAAAGACATTGAGGTGATCTGTTGGGTCCGTGCAGCTTCCCTATGAGAGAGAATTGTAGGCAATCCGGTTTTTGGGGTAGTGCAACAAAGCTGTCGGCAACCGGAGTGGGAGTGAAGCCTTCGCTTGCTGGAAGCAGAAGCGCGTGTGTGATGACTCCAGAGCTGTAGTTTTGAAGGAGTGAGGTGTCAACACACGGTAAAGGAAGGATAGAGAGTCAGGCTGTCAGGCAGTGTGACAGCATGCCAGCAATGCTGACCTGCGTGGCCTGTGGGTCACCTAGGGATTTTGTGTCCATGGCCGGGTTCTGCAAGGAGTGCGAGGCAGAATCTCAGTCAGTGGAGGCGGGCCTATGAGAGGACAGGCTGGAGAGCTCTTCCAGAAGCTTGGCAGACTGTGCGGCCGCTAGACTGTCCACAGAAGCCATGGTAGTGGCTGTGCTATAGATGAGTGTGGACAGAGAGAAACCACCCAACACCAAGGGCCCAAAGAGCAAGGGGAAGAAACCAGCTAAGGTGATTATCGCAAGGGAGGGGCAGATGGTCAGCCCTCAAGCCGACTTCTCACCGTTGTTTGTTCTCTTGTTGTACAAAGCCTTTTGTTTAAAGCAAAGGGTAGGAGATGAGACGCCGACTTCTGGAAGTGGAACAAAGTGGGCCGCAGATGCGGACCTAGCGAAGGAAGGCTGAGGAGGAGCCAAGTCTCAGCAAGCGAAGAATGGAGGATAGTCCCTGGGAGGAGACTCCACTTGAGATGGAGTTTCTGATCGAGGAAGACTCTCCAGACTCGGAATTGGGAGATCCCGCAGGCAGATGATTCTCGCATCGTCCAGTGGATCCCTTTATAGCAACAAGATAAAATCAAAATAAACTTAACTATCTCTTACACCTCAACAAATAGGGGTGATCTGAATAGAACGGTGAATATACCCCTAAACAAAGGCATGGGGAGGGGAGACCTGCATGGAGCAGCAGGTGCACCTACTCTTGCCACCTTGCTGGGCAGACTAGATGGACCATGCTGGTCTTTATCTGCCGTCATATACTATGTTACTATGTCCGAGTGTTCCGCAGAGAGGAGTTGGCAGCATTGATAGAACAGTCAGCCAAGGTATTGAATGTTTGCACAGAGGCACCAGAGGAAGAGGAGCCTTTAGAGGACCCACTGTTCCAGGTGGTTAGGTCAAAGCAGGAGGTGTTCTCAATGCATAGGATAGTGCATAGGATGATTCAGGAGGATGTACTCAAAGGGGCACTTAGGGGTACTTGTCCAAAGGTATGGCCTTGGTGGTGGCTGCGAGGCAGTATTTGTGGCTCTATAATTGTTGCGGATGTGTCTTCCAAGTCTAGGCTGAGCAAACTGCCATTCAGAGATAAACCTCTCTTTGGGGAAGACCTAGAGAAGATGGTGAAGGACCTGGGAGAAACCAAAAGAGGACATTTGCTGGAGGACAAGCAGAAATTTGGACGGTCATCAACCTCAGCAGGGGGTCAGCTGAGAGATTTTCAGAGGTTTCTGTCCCAGAGGTTTGCTCCCTATCAGAGGGGTCATTGTTCCTCGAAGAGGCCATCCTTTCGGGGTTTCAGAGGTAGGGGAAGAGGATTCTACTCTTCTGCCACCACTACTCCCAAGAAGTTGCAATGAATCAAGGTCGGGCCAGGCAGAGGTAATTCCCATAGGGGGTTGGCTACAGGAGTTTTATGATGCCTGGACCTGAATCACGACCGACCCATGGGTTTTAGAAGTCATCAGGGAGGGCTATACTCTAGAATTTGCTCGGCCTTTCTGAAACACCTTTGTAAATTCACCCTGCAAAAGCATTCCTGCACTTTGAAAGACTTGATTTTAAAGGCGGTGTTTTTGGTGGCTATTTGTTCGGCTAGGAGGATTTGGAACTCCAGGCATTGTCATGCAGAGAGCCGTATCTCGTCATATCTAGGGATAAAGTGGTATTGCATCTGGTTCCCTACTTTTTGCTGAAAGTCCTATCAGTTTTCCACCTGAATCAGATGGTGTCCCTTCTGGTCTTTGCAGGGACAGAGGGGGCATCTGCGTCAGACCATCTCCTGAAGTGCCTGGATATGCTAAGGAGATACCTGACAAGCACAGGATCCTTCTGGAAGTTAGAGCACCTGTTTGAGTTGTTTGGAGGGTCACATATGGTAGAAGCGGCGTCCATCTCTAGATGGATCAGAGAAGCCATCTCCTCAGTTTATTTGTTGGCATATGGACGCATTCGACGTGGGCCCAAGCAGTGTCATGGGCGGAGTTTAACCTAGTGCCACCAGTAGAAATATGTAGGGTGGTTACCTGGTTCTCATTGTCTTCATTTGTGAAGCATTACCATTTGGATGTGCAGGCTTCAGAGGAGGCACATTTTGGCTCGGCGGTGCTGCAGGCCAGGTTAGCGGGTCTCTCCCGAGGGTAGTACTGCTATGGTAGATCCCAGAGGTGCCGGGACTGGACTGGAGGAACGAAATGAAGAAGAAATTAAACCTTAACTGCTAACTGATTTTCTTTGAGTTATTCCAGTCCAGTCCCGAATCCCTCCCTGTGTACGGATATCAGAGACCTGAGGTTAACAGTTTGCACATGGCTCCTCAGCTAATATCTAGTTTAGGTGTACATAGGTCTGGGCAATAAGAAGGAGGTATAAATGAAATGACAGCCAAAGATGGGGGACCGAGGTAACTGGTCTCCTGAGAAGTGCTTATGCCCATGATAGGGGAGCGGGGGTGGACTCTCCTTCCCTGGTGGGAAGGGGGGTTTGTTTCCATTTCACAAGTTAATAAAGTTTATTTGAGTTAGCGGTAATAGTTATTTCTGTGAGTCTGCTTTGTCCATAGGATACTGGAGGCTGTGGTAGGAGCCAGCTGTCTGTCTAGAGGGAGGTCATGAAAATCATGACATGCTCAGTCTCCAAGCTGCTGGTGGGCGTGAAAACCCAAAGGTGCCGAGACTGGACTGGAGTAACTCAAGGAACATCAATTAGCAGGTAAGGTCTAATTTCTTCTTATGTTGGGTTAAAGATAATAGTGGAAAGTTTAAAAGTAGTACAAAATCCCAGGAACATGCATGATTTGGACAGCTTTGCTTTGGTTTATAACTTTTTTCACTTTTGCATAGTTGTGTAGTCCTAGATAGATTAATAGAATGACAGATTCAGAATGTATGTGGTGGTTGTTCTTTACCTCATTGGATGGGTTCTCCTCAGTTATGGGATTCTGGTGACAGCATAGGGGTTCAGACCCTCAAGATTTCAAGTTCCTCCTTACCGTCATATTAATCTGCTTCCGATGTTTGGAAATATTGTGAATTAGCATCTACCAAACTGAGGGGTAGGTTTATTAAGTGGCGCTAGTGATCCATATATGGTATGTGTGCTCAGACCCCATGTTCTCAGTGGGACCTCAGTGCACATACCTCCTGTGCACCACTAGCACTGCTTAGTAAACCTACCCCTGACTGTGCTATTTGTTGCCGGATCACATATCCACAGCTTACATTTACTTCTCTGTAGTGCTCTCTCTGTTTTGGGTTTAGTATCTCCCTCAGGTTCTGAGTGCTTTTTCTGCTGTGAAGTTTAGTATCTGCCTCAGTGCTGTCAATGCTCTTTCTGCTAGGGGGTCATTTGCAGGGGTGCTGGAGGGTGGCAGCTCTCATCTCTCTTTGCTTTGTACAGAGTGTGGCTCTGGTGGATCTGGCTCGGGGGAAGATGCCGACTGTGAACAAGATCGCTGTCGGAAGTATGGGGGCTCCTGGGACGAGGATACTGAGGATGAGTGGTGCGTCTGTGACTTCACCTGCCACGCTGTGCTACGCAACCTGGTAAACTGGCCTCTCTTTGCCTGGGAATGGTGCCACCAGTTGGCAGGCCTCCTTAGGGGGTGCAGTATGTCTGCCCAGAATGGCATTTCTGCAATATGAGCCTTGTCTTTCGCTGCTGATCCAGGCATGCTGTCTGTGGGCACTGCCATCAGGGCCCCCATCTGTAGTCTTCCTTCTCTGGAGTCGTCTTTGGACCTACCTTGACTCCACTGGCTCAGAGGCCACAGTTTGCAAGAGTTATTGGGCTAGCTTCATCCAAGCTGTGTCGGGACATTGGCATTTGCTCTCCTAGGAGGTGCAATTGCCTTATTTCTGATGTAAATGTAAAGTCCTGACTTGGTCTTAGATGGGTTTTCTCTCTAATTGGCACACCAACACAGCCGCCTCTTGAGTAGATGACCATATGCTCTCCTTGCCCTCTTGACAGGTGTGTGGCTCTGACGGCTTGACCTATGCCAACGAGTGTGAACTGAAGAAGACACGCTGCGAGAAACAACAGGACCTCTATGTCACAAGCCAGGGCATTTGTCGTGGTAAGTAGCAGGAATGAGTGTTGGTGGTGAGCCATGTTCCCACCTCCCTAGTCTTTGCATTTGCATAAAGAGCAAGCTGTGTATAGCGCAAACATTGTATGTAGCATTGAGGGAGGAATTGAGACGTCCAGGTCAGGATGTGCCCCATTGGCCTGTAGTTTACAGGATGGAGAGATACTGTCAGCTTTTGCACCTGCCCATTCAAGCTGGCACTTTTACTTACCTCGGGGCAGGTGCAAAGGCCAACATGGATATTTTTAAAATGTAGGCATGACTTCCCATTGTAAAATGCGAAGGCCGTGTCTGTCGGGCATGCACAAGCCACGTCCCCTTAAAATCTCTGGCTCCCAGGAATTCTACAAGTGCAAACAGCAGCTTTCCAAAATCATCGTTTGCACATGTATGCAATTTAAATTTGTTTATTTATTTTGGGGTATTTGGTGCCATCTAAATGCTTCTAAAATGACCCCCTTAATGTATGTGATTAATACAGAAAATTTTGGGACTCAAGCTCTTCTCTGGGGCTTGGGTGAATTTGGAGCTTTGAAGAATTTTGTGAATATTTTTCCTGGTGGTTAGGCTCCTTCTATTGCTGATTTTTCAGCAAGTCCGAGGCAGGGGAAGCTGGGGAAGAGAGATGCAGGGCACCAAGTGCATCTTCACCTTGCAGGTGCTGTTTACTCTTTTATACACCTCTGAGCAGGCAAACCTTTAGCCATTGGTCCTTGCAGCCCCCTTCGCCCCCTCCCAGTGGCTCAAGGTTTTACCGCCCCTGCTAGTCCCGCTGGAAGCCCCTGTTAATCTCCCCCCCCCCCCTCTCACCCAGGGCCGGTTCAAGGTTTTCTGCCACCTCAAGCAGAAACCACAGCCGTGCTGTCCCTGCCCCCTCCACCCCAAATCACCATCAATTTCATCTTGGGGGGGGGATGACTAGCACAGCGGCAATGGCAGCAGCAGTAATATTTTAAAAGCGGCGGCGTTTCATTTCCTCTGGTAGGCCATGTGCTTCAGCCTTGGTCGGAGGAGGATCAGAAGCAGCAGGTCATGTGTGCCAAAGCACATGGCCTGTCACAAGCAACAAAGCTGCCCACCTGGGTCAGCCACCCTTGGTGGCTGCATAACTTGCCTAGTGGACGTGCCGGCCCTGCTCCCACTATGACACTAGGAAGCACATTTTGGGGGGGATGGGGACCGACAGAGGTTTCATGCGTGCCTCAGCACAAGGCTCTGTGGCACTTTTATTTTTTTATTTTAGTCTTGATATAGTCACAGCTACAAGGAGCTGAGCCGGGAGATACTCCATCCTGCGGCATTGAGAGCAGCGATGACAGAATCGGCTGCCTCCTACTGCTGCTCTTTCTTCACTGCCACACAGCTCCCAATAAGTTGGTACAGCTACTTAGTGCTGTAGCTGATGCCCCTGAAATTGTGCTCCCGTAGGCGATTGCCTAGCTTGCCTGCAGAGCATGAAAGATCAGGGATAAAGCAGTGATGAGAACTTTTGTCTTTTCGCAGCCACTGCCACAAGCACCACACCTCCTCTGCTTCTACACTGCAGCCAGACCGTTTATGGGTGCTGCTCTGATAACGTGACTGCTGCCCTTGGAGTGGGCTTGGCAGGGTGCCCGAGTGAGTATGCGGGTGACTACCCTACTGCCCCTCATCACTGCATCATGACCAACACACTTATTCACCCCCCCATCCCCCTCATCACTGCATCATGACTAACACACTCATTCACCCCCCACCCCCCTCATCACTGCATCATGACCAACACACTTATTCACCCCCCCCATCCCCCTCATCACTGCATCATGACTAACACACTCATTCACCACCCCCACCCCCCTCATCACTGCATCATGACCAACACACTTATTCACCCCCCCCATCCCCCTCATCACTGCATAATGACTAACACACTCATTCTCCACCCCCACCCCCCTCATCACTGCATCATGACTAACACACTCATTCACCCCCCCCCATCCCCCTCATCACTGCATCATGACTAACACACTCATTCACCACCCCCACCCCCCTCATCACTGCATCATGACCAACACACTTCTTGACCACCCCCATCCCCCTCATCACTGCATCATGACTAACACCCTCATTCACCACCCCCACCCCCCTCATCACTGCATCATGACTAACACACTCATTCACCACCCCCACCCCCCTCATCACTGCATCATGACTCACACTCTCATTCTCCGCCCCCACCCCCCTCATCACTGCATCATGACTAACACACTCATTCACCACCACCACCCCCCACAACACTGCATCATGACTAACACACTCATTCACCACCCCCACCCCCCTCATCACTGCATCATGACTAACACACTCATTCACCACCACCCCCACCCCCCTCATCACTGCATCATGACTAACACACTCATTCACTACCCCCACCCCCTCATCACTGCATCATGACTAACACACTCATTCACCCCCCACCCCCCTCATCAGTGCATCATGACTAACACACTCATTCACCCCCCATCCCCCTCATCACTGCATCATGACTAACACACTCATTCACCCCCACCCCCCTCAACACAGCATCATGACTAACACACTCATTCACCCCCCCCACCCCCCTCATCACTGCATCATGACTAACACACTCATTCACCCCCCCCACCCCCCTCATCACTGCATCATGACTAACACACTCATTCACCCTCACCCCCCTCATCACTGCATCATGACTAACACACTCATTCACCCCCCCACCCCCCTCATCAGTGCATCATGACTAACACACTCATTCACCCCCACCCCCTCATCACTGCATCATGACTAACACACTAATTCACCCACACCCCCCTCATCACTGCATCATGACTAACACACTCATTCACCCCCCCACCCCCCTCATCACTGCATCATGACTAACACACTCATTCACCCCCCCACCCCCCTCATCAGTGCATCATGACTAACACACTCATTCACCCCCCCCCCCCCCTCATCAGTGCATCATGACTAACACACTCATTCACCACCCCCACCCCCCTCATCACTGCATCATGACTAACACACTCATTCACCCCCCTCATCACTGCATCATGACTAACACACTCATTCACCACCCCCACCCCCCTCATCACTGCATCATGACTAACACACTCATTCACCCCCCACCCCCCTCATCAGTGCATCATGACTAACACACTCATTCACCCCCACCCCCCTCATCAGTGCATCATCACTACCACACTCATTCACCCCCCACCCCCCTCAACAGTGGATCATGTATAACACACTCTTTGACCCCCCATCCCCCTCATCACTGCATCATGACTAACACACTCATTCACCCCCCACCCCCCTCATCAGTGCATCACGACTAACACACTCATTCAACCCCCCACCCCCCTCATCAGGGCTTCATGACTAACACACTATTTCCCCCCCCACCCCCCTCATCACTGCATCATGACTAACACACTCATTCACCCCCCACCCCCCTCATCACTGCATCATGACTAACACACTCATTCACCCCCCCACCCCCCTCATCACTGCATCATGACTAACACACTCATTCACCCCCCCCCACCCCCCTCATCAGTGCATCATGACTAACACACTCATTCACCCCCCCCCATCCCCCTC
This sequence comes from Ichthyophis bannanicus, assembly GCA_033557465.1. Classification (NCBI taxonomy): domain Eukaryota; kingdom Metazoa; phylum Chordata; class Amphibia; order Gymnophiona; family Ichthyophiidae; genus Ichthyophis; species Ichthyophis bannanicus. The sequence goes on along the minus strand of CM066042.1, from coordinate 117,344,787 downwards.
ATCACTGCATCATGACTAACACACTCATTCACTACCCCCATCCCCCTCATCACTGCATCATGACTAACACACTCATTCACTACCCCCACCCCCCTCATCAGTGCATCATGACTAACACACTCATTCACCCCCCCCCATCCCCCTCATCACTGCATCATGACTAACACACTCATTCACTACCCCCACCCCCCTCATCACTGCATCATGACTAACACACTCCTTCACTACCCCACCCCCCTCATCAGTGCATCATGACTAACACACTCATTCACCCCCCCCCATCCCCCTCATCACTGCATCATGACTAACACACTCATTCACTACCCCCATCCCCCTCATCACGGCATCATGACGAACACACTCATTCACCCCCCCACCCCCCTCATCAGTGCATCATGACTAACCCACTCATTCACTACCCCCACCCCCCTCATCACTGCATCATGACTAACACACTCATTCACCCCCCACCCCCCTCATCAGTGCATCATGACTAACACACTCATTCACCACCCCCACCCCCCTCATCACTGCATCATGACCAACACACTTATTCACCCCCCCCCCGCCCCCGCATCACTGCATCATGACTAACACACACATGCACCACCCCCACCCCCCTCATCACTGCATCATGACTAACACACTCATTCACTACCCCCACCCCCCTCATCACTGCATCATGACTAACACACTCATTCACCCCCCCCCCACCCCCCTCATCACTGCATCATGACTAACACACTCATTCACCCCCCACCCCCACCCTCATCACTGCATCATGACTAACACACTCATTCACCCCCCCCACCCCCCTCATCACTGCATCATGACTAACACACTCATTCACCCCCCACCCCCCTCATCAGTGCATCTTGTCTAACACACTCATTCACCCCCCACCCCCCTCATCACTGCATCATGACTAACACACTCATTCACCCCCCACCCCCCTCATCACTGCATCATGACTAACACACTCATTCACCCCCCCACCCCCTCATCACTGCATCATGACTAACACACTCATTCACCCCCCACCCCCCCTCATCACTGCATCATGACTAACACACTCATTCACACCCCCCACCCCCCTCATCAGTGCATCATGACTAACACACTCATTCACCCCCCCCCACCCCCCTCATCACTGCATCATGACTAACACACTCATTCACCCCCCACCCCCCTCATCAGTGCATCATGACTAACACACTCATTCACTACCCCCCCACCCCCCTCATCACTGCATCATGACTAACACACTCATTCACCCCCCCACCCCCCTCATCAGTGCATCATCATGACTAACACACTCATTCACCACCCCCACCCCCCTCATCACTGCATCATGACTAACACACTCATTCACCCCCCCACCCCCCTCATCACTGCATCATGACTAACACACTTATTCACCCCCCCACCCCCCTCATCACTGCATCATGACTAACACACTCATTCACCCCCCCCACCCCCCTCATCACTGCATCATGACTAACACACTCATTCACCCCCCCACCCCCCTCATCACTGCATCATGACTAACACACTCATTCACCCCCCATCCCCCTCATCACAGCATCATGACTAACACACACATTCACGACCCCCCACCCCCCTCATCACTGCATCATGACTAACACACTCATTCACCCCCCCACCCCCCTCATCACTGCATCATGACTAACACACTCATTCACCCCCCCACCCCCCTCATCACTGCATCATGACCAACACACTCATTCACCCCCCACCCCCCTCATCACTGCATCATGACTAACACACTCATTCACCACCCCCCCACCCCCCTCATCACTGCATCATGACTAACACACTCATTCACACCCCCACCCCCCTCATCACTGCATCATGACTAACACACTCATTCACCCCCCCACCCCCCTCATCACTGCATCATGACCAACACACTCATTCACCCCCCACCCCCCGCATCACTGCAGCATGACTAACACACTCATTCACCCCCCCACCCCCCTCATCACTGCATCATGACTAACACACTCATTCACCCCCCCACCCCCCTCATCACTGCATCATGACTAACACACTCATTCACCCCCCCCACCCCCCTCATCACTGCATCATGACTAACACACTCATTCACCCCCACCCCCCTCATCACTGCATCATGACTAACACACTCATTCACCCCCCCCCCCCCTCATCACTGCATCATGACTAACACACTCATTCACCACCCCCCACCCCCTCATCACTGCATCATGACTAACACACTCATTCACCCCCCACCCCCCGCATCGCTGCATCATGACTAACACACTCATTCACCACCCTCATCACTGCATCATGACTAACACACTCATTCACCCCCCACCCCCCTCATCACTGCATCATGACTAACACACTCATTCACCCCCCACCCCCCTCATCACTGCATCATGACTAACACACTCATTCACCCTCACCCCCCTCATCACTGCATCATGACTAACACACTCATTCACCCCCCTCATCACTGCAACATGACTAACACACTCATTCACCCCCCCACCCCCCTCATCACTGCATCATGACTAACACACTCATTCACCCCCCCACCCCCCCTCATCACTGCATCATGACTAACACACTCATTCACCCCCCCACCCCCCTCATCAGTGCATCATGACTAACACACTCATTCACCCCCCCCACCCCCCTCATCACTGCATCATGACTAACACACTCATTCACCCCCCACCCCCCTCATCAGTGCATCATGACTAACACACACATTCCCCCCCCACCCCCCTCATCACTGCATCATGACTAACACACTCATTCACCCCCCACCCCCCTCATCACTGCATCATGACTAACACACTCATTCACACCCCCCACCCCCCTCATCACTGCATCATGACTAACACACTCATTCACCCCCCCCACCCCCTCATCACTGCATCATGACTAACACACTCATTCACCCCCCCACCCCCCTCATCACTGCATCATGACCAACACACTTATTCACCCCCCCACCCCCCTCATCACTGCATCATGACTAACACCCTCATTCACCCCCCACCCCCCTCATCACTGCATCATGACTAACACACTCATTCACCCCCCACCCCCCTCATCACTGCATCATGACTAACACACTCATTCACCCCCCACCCCCCTCATCACTGCATCATGACTAACACACTCATTCACCCCCCCACCCCCTCATCACTGCATCATGACTAACACACTCATTCACCCCCCCACCCCCCTCATCACTGCATCATGACTAACACACTCATTCACCCCCCCACCCCCCTCATCACTGCATCATGACTAACACACTCATTCACCCCCCCACCCCCCTCATCACTGCATCATGACTAACACACTCATTCACCCCCCCCACCCCCCTCATCACTGCATCATGACTAACACACTCATTCACCCCCCCCACCCCCCTCATCACTGCATCATGACTAACACACTCATTCACCACCCCCCACCCCCCTCATCACTGCATCATGACTAACACACTCATTCACCACCCCCACCCCCCTCATCACTGCATCATGACTAACACACTCATTCACCCCCCCCACCCCCTCATCACTGCATCATGACTAACACACTCATTCACCACCCCCCACCCCCATCATCAGTGCATCATGACTAACCCACTAATTCACGCCCACCCCACCTCATAAGTGATTAATGACTATCACACTCTTTCACCCCCCACCCCCCTCATCACTGCATCATGACTAACACACTCATTCACCCCCCACCCCCCTCATCACTGCATCATGACTAACACACTCATTCACCCTCACCCCCCTCATCACTGCATCATGACTAACACACTCATTCACCCACCCCCACCCTATCTCATCTGTTGGCAAAAGGAAACCATTTGGTACAGCAGATTCCATGAAATGTTGAAATGCATGTGGGGGTTAAATTTAAATGGAGGCGTCTAATTTATGTCTGAAAGCAGGCACCTACTTGGGTGCTATGTTATAAGGAAAAGTAGGCGCCCAAAGTGGTCGAAAACATGTGTAAATTTAAGATACGATCACTTATGCCATCCTAGAGCTGGTGCTATGCCCACACCTAGATTTCTTAAAAAACAAAACACATGTACATTATAGTATTTCATAATTTGTGCATGTAACTGTGTGCGCTGCCGAAACTCTGCTCTGTGCACAGCCGCAGTAAAAGTATGCACCGCTGCATTTAGGATGGGGCACAACATGAGCTCTCTCATTTACATTCGCATGTGTCCACTTATGTGCCTAAATGTCTAAAATGCCCCCCATTTGCATGTGTTCTTGTCACCTCAATCTAGGCAGCTCCTTAAAAAATTACTCCCTTAGGGACTGGGAAATATGATCATAACTGACCATGCAAGAAGGGGAGCTGAGGTTTTCCGGCACCATCCCATGTCTTTGAGGAAGCGTACTTCTGAGTGCTGGTGAAGTTGCACCCTCTGATCCCGTTTAATGGGGGAATTGTTAAGGAGGTATTAACTCCCTGTTCCTTTGAGCTCCCAGTTTAGTCAGAACCAGCCCATACTCCAGCTGCAGTTACCTGGGACTTTTCTCATTTTAAGCCCTCCAGTGTAGTCCAGTCTCTGGCTGTCAAATACAGACCGTGGTTCCCTGAAGCACTTTCAGCCATGAGTGATAGCTAGGAGGACCCCCTGTCCTGCAGGTTGTGAGCTTTGCTTCTGCAGTGTCACCAGCCCCAGTCAACCCAATTAGCAGACAGTGGGCTCAGCAGCTGAACCCAGATCTTCCACTTGACAGTACACAGTATGGTACCTGAGGTAAGTTCAGTTGCAGAGGTGACCTTTTGAAGGCGATGGAGGAGAGTGGGCGATTACTCATGCTGGGTTCTCATGGTGCCTCCTGATACCTTAGTACAGCTGCCAGTGTTCAGCTTTGAAGACTTAAAACACTTGGCCATGATGGGAAACAGAAGAGCTGTTAGATAAAAGATTATTGCTGATAGAACAGGGACGGAAGGCGCAGGGTGGTGACAGGACAGGTCTGGGTTACTGCGGCGTAGTGTTGATGCCTCAAGAGTTTGTAGCTGAGTGGGGACATCTCAGTGAAAATCCTAGCTCAGCTGTTAATGGATATTACAGATCAAAATGTCGAAAAACATGCTTCACAGAGCCAATGTTAGTGCAGCCCTTGGATAAAGGGATATTTGGGCTAAGCGGTATTTGCTTATTTTTAAAACCCTGTAGTTATTGTACTGGTGAAGGAAGGCCCATGACAAAAAGAGAAAAGGGGGAGGGAATAATGAAATTGCCACCGAATAGATTTATTCAGCCCAACAAGACCATGTTTCGGCACGATATGCCTACGGTAGGGGTAGTTATTTCATTCCAAGAAGAATATGTATAAAACCAGATCACGACATGGCAAAGACAATTAATTTACTCCGTGGCAATTTCATGAACCCCTCCCCCTTTTTTCTTATTGTCGTGCACTTTTATTAATAAGGGTTATCCCCCTCCCCCCTTTTTTCTTCTGGTGAAGAAAGCCTGTAGAATCCTCCGGGACAGAGAGAAGCCCCAGTAGAAGAGAATATGAGAGTCTGTGTACAAGGGGGCAGCCTTCAAAGCTGACGCAGGGGGAGAACCAGCATCAAAAGCAAATAGTGTCTGTATTTTTTTTAAGGGGGAAACTTGGTTTTGAATATTACATGGGATGGTAATGTCCTTTTAATTGAAGTTGTGTGTCTCTGTGTGTGTGAGTACTTTGATTAAAGGACCTTAAGTTTGGAAAATACAAAAGCATGTGCCTTAACCCCACCCTGGTTCACCTGCACTTAATCTGGGCAAGGGCACGGCCGGCTCTAACATTGAAGGGGCTATGTTTTTCGCGAATGGTCTTGCTTTTTAGCATAGTTTTTCAACCCCTATTGATTTATGCAAATGAGAACCCCATGAGGGGTCTCTGCACCCCGCCGTAAGCAGCCCCAGGGTAAGAATGCTTGTGCACAGGGTAGATAACTTTCAAATAGCCCTTCTGCCTGGGAAAACTGCTCCTCATACATGTATAGGGCCACTTGAAAAGGTCTCTTATAAAAAAAAAAAAAAGCCCTGAAGAACTGATATTTGGCTACGGCATATCTGAATAGCCACAAACCTATCAGTTAAAAGTCCCTACTGCTCAATACACCTACTTACAGTTGATGGGATAGCTTATCCAGCCAGCTTTAGCCAGGGTTGTTGCCCACCTGATTTTACAATATAGTGTCAAATGGTGGTGCTATTCTGTTAAAGTTTAACCGTGCCCCTCTGGCATGCTTCTGTCCTGTCCCATATTTAACTGGTTATCTTGTCATCTGGACAAATGTTAACCAGCCTGAGGGGGTAGGAAATTCAAATATAAGATTTATCAGTGTCGCCCTCAAAGTTATCTGTTTTGAGTGGCAGCCTCTGATAGTAATAAAGAGTTGTTACCATCTGAAAACACTGAAGTGTGGGATGGCGAGGGGGTATCAGTCAATTGTCCAAGGATATATGTTTATGTTTGTTTCAGTTTTTCCATGCTGGATTGCCGAAAAACTTCAAGCTTGTCAAAACAGGCTGAGCTGCAATGTTAACAAAAAATGAACAAGTTAAATACACAGTAACAAAGCATAAAAATACATAACACAAGCAAAACTGAATAAGTTCCAAAATTCTAGATCCTTTAAATAGATCTGAATAGAGAAGAAGGTGTTGTACGTAACAGTTGTCTCTTCCCTGCCTTCTAAAGGTCTTATAAATTTATTAAAGGCTGGTATGAGCAGCTAGAAGGGTCAAATAATTGTACAACAGCGTCATATCAGGGGGCAGTAGTCCACACTGCTCTCCAAAGGACCATTTTCAATAAAGGAGTAATGAGAAGTCTGAGAGGAATGTCAGGTTCACATAGGGTAGTAAATGAAGATGAGAGTGTATAAACGTGTGCATGGTAAGTTACACGAAACCCATGTGTGATAGTGTGGCTTGTGGTGGGAAGGGGTTTCTGTTAAAAAGCCAAACAGACAGCAGTTCGGGGAAAACAAAATGGGGGTCATTCTGAGCCACGAATAGCGGGGATGGACATGCCCTTTCCCAGCCCTGTCCTCCTTCCCCGCGTGTTGTACGGGGAAGTTAGATGGGGCAGGGAAAGGGGCGGATCGGGGGCGACATTAGGGCAGGCAGTGGGCGGTCGTTGGCCCCAGACGTACAGGGCCGATTCTAATGTCGGCCCTGTACGTCCGGGGCCAGAGACTTGAACGGGGAATTTATTCCACCTCCGTGGTGGAATAACTTCCCTGATGCGGAGGAAATGGCAGGATCGGGGCTGGGAAGGGGTGGCAGGGGGCAGAGAGCATTCCCCGCAGCCTGATCCTGGCCCTGAGAGGTCAGATCGGGGGTCGGACTGTGGGGAAAGCCCTTTGGGTGCCAGCAGCTGGGGATCGCGGCTTTTAAATGGAGCCATGGTGCCATGGCAACCAGATGCCATGGTAGCACGGCTCCATTTAAAAGCCCTTACTGAGTTAGCCGGGCAAGACCTGTATGTGCAGGCCAGGCTGAATCGTGGTCCTGGCCTGTACATACAGGTCTGTTCGCGATTCTGATCCTGTGGGGCTAGACGTGCCCCATGGGATCAGAATCGCATCCCCCTCTGTACATCTGGTTCCGACCGGGTGCACAGAGGGCCTGTATGTCCAGGATGGAATGACCCCCAATGTGTTTTTATTCAAACTCAGTTTGTTAAACCTTCACAAAGCTGATCTCCCAGCCCTTCCTCTTTCCAAGTTCCTTCCTTGCCCAGTTCCTATGTTTGTAGCCTTCCTTGAATGGACTTCTAGCTCCACGGTCCCCTCTCCCTCCTGCAGCCTGCTGGGTTTTAACTTCTCCCTGGGAGTCACACCCTCCCAGCCCTGAACTCTGGGCTGCAGGTTCTCTTAAAGGGGCCTGTTGATAATCCCTCTAGAGAAGGACGGGCAGCACTCTATAGACCTCATCACACCATGCAATAACCAAAAATCAGAGACATTCTTTCACCATAAGCACAATGTACTCAACACATTGTTATCAACTGCATTCTGAAACAGCTTCAGATAATGGAGGGATTGTTGTGGAAGGGCCAGTCAGGCCTATTGCAATACTCCTAGTGCATAAGAACTAGTGTCTTAAGTACTATGCTTGGCTGCCTACAGGAAAGGAATTTCTTAGTTGGCTTAATAAAGTGTAGCTACACAAAACATGACTGACAGCCTGCATGAATGTCAGCTGTCATCGATGACTAACTTGATCTCCAGGAACAAGCAGGAATGTAGTCTTTACATATGGGTGACGTCGACACCGACGGAGCCCGCGCAGGAACGCTCCCCATCATCCAATAGGAAAGCTTTTGGGAGTATCCCACTACCCCTGCGTAACTGCCTTCCCACCTTTCCAGCTCTCCCTCCTCAGTTCTTCGTTTTCCGCGGAGCTGACAAGAAGCAGTTCCTGTCACCGCAGAAAATTTGGGGGGTTTCTTATTTTTTGTGATTGCGTCTGCCTTCCCATTGACGCTGGTACTGACCCTGACGGTACTTTTTCTTTCTTCTTTAAAAAAAAACCAAACTTTTTACTGAGGGGAGAAACCTTTCTTCCCTCAGGGCGCATTGACGCCATCTTAGGCTTAGACCTTTTTCCCAAAATGGAAAAACCAGCCAGTGGTTTCAAGAAGTGTTCCAAATGTGGCATTATAATTTCAGACATGGACACCCATGACTGGTCTAAAATGTTTGGGACCAGATCATCAACCATCAGAATGTCCTCTCTGTAGGAAGATGACAAAGAGAGGCCTACAGAACAGAGTTGTGAAACTGGGCACTCTCTTTGCCACCGATGCAATGTCAATAGCATCAACGTCATCGAGAGCTTCATCTTCCTCTGAAGGATCTCAGGTATCGAAACCCAGGTCTTCATTGAAGATTAGCTGGCCCTCCAAGGGTAGATCTCCTTCTAAGCATTGAGATCCCTTGGGCGTTGCCCTGGAGGGGGACACAGCGGCCAAACAACTCTGGCAGGAGGTCCTTGCCTCCAAAGCCTTAGTTGGGTCCCAGGATGCTCCCGAGGCCTCCACCTCCGGAGAGCTCTTGGTGCCATGCTCAGGCCCGCAACTCTGGTACCAATGCCCAAGCATCGACAACCTCTATGGATCAACGTATCCTGGCTATCGAGTGGAGCTTAGCGGCCTTGCAGCCTCTGTACCGGTAAAGCCTTTCTGAAAGTGCCTGTGTCAACTTTTGGTTCCTGCACTGCAACTTTCAGATACCAGCTTCGAACGGTATTGAGTATGTGCAGAGCGTGAGCACCCTGCCCGTCGATACTTTGAGTCTTCCAACTCCAATTCGTCGGATGACGAATCGGCCAGTACCCAGGAAATGAGAACTCTCCCGGAGGATCCATCTCCATCCCCACAATGTCACATGTCGCCTCCGGAAGTCATGTCTTTCCAAGACTTTATTCGCGATGTTGCTCAGGGCATGTCCATAACGGTGACTTCGGAGAAAGAATCTAGGACTGAAGAGCTTTAAATCCTGTAGCCCCAAAGGAAGCTACTACTCTCCCTATTCATCGAATACTTCATGATCTTATGCTTCGTATGTGGGAGACACCCTTAACCATCTCTCCACATACTCGAAGACTCAATACAATGTACCGGGTACCGGAGTGTCCCGATTTCCAGAAGACACAATTGCCACACCATTCTATAGTGGTAGAATCGGCAATGCATCAAATTAAAAGTGCTAAGACACATTCCTCGAACCCTCCAGGCAGGGAATTGAGAACCCTCGATGCTTTTGGTTGTTGATGTTTTCAGGCCTCCATGTTATTGGCCATAATCAGTTCCTACATACTCTATATGGGTATGTTCCTTAGGGAGGTGGCTAGGGATTTGGAGTTGATGGCTCCTCTTCTCCCTGATGACAAGAGAGCTGATTATCTCACCCTTGTGAAACATGCCCAAACTGTTTCCAAATTTGTTAACAGGGCAACTTTCGACTGTTTTGAATGCATCAGCAGAACTTCAGCTATATGCATTGGTGCATGCAGTATTGCTTGGCTCCAAGCCTCTGATCTTGAGCAGTGGGTTCAAGATATGCTGGGTAATATACCTTGCATGGGTGAAAACCTTTTTGGCAAGGACTGGCAGGATAAGGCTTCTCAGTTAGAATCTGAGAACACCACTCTTAATAGACTTTCTAGATCTACTGCCAACCCAGCTAAGAAAAACACATAAAAGAAACTTTTTTTCAATAAGAAAAAAGTACTACCCTTCTTACACCTCTGCGGTGCACTGTCCCATCTATGCTCCCCAGAAAAGGCAACAACAACCAAAACAGCAAAGAAAGGCTCAGACTCTCAGGTCTCAGCCACCCCAGCAGACCCAACCTCCTCAGGGTCTTTGACTCCTTTCTAGAGAACATAGCCGTCCTGCCTCTGGAAATTCCAGACCCCATTCCATTCCCGGCAGACTATGTCACTTTGCCCACAGGTGGCATCTTATCACATCAGAACACTGGACTCTCTCCATAGTACGGGAGGGGTACAAACTTCACTTCTGAAGTCTACACCCCCCCCCCCCCCCCGTCTCTTCCAAGAGAGTTCTGTTCTCAACCCTCTCACCACTCTGTTGTTGCAGGAGGTCACCTCCCTTCTCTCACAGGGTGCAATAGAGGAAATGCCACTCTCGCAGCAAGGTCTGGGCTTCTATTCTCCTTACTTCTTCATTCCAAAGAAGACAGGGGGATGCAGGCCCATCCTGGACCTCAGAAAATTGAACAAGTATCTACTTTGGGAGAAATTCAAGATGATCTCCCTAGGTACTCTTCTCCCCTGTCTCCAGAGTCAGGATTGGCTCTAGATCTAAAGGACACATATATTCACATTCTTATCCACGCAGAACACAGAAGGTTCCTGCATTTCCTGTTCCAGGGGAGACATCAATACAGAGTCCTACCTTTCGGCCTGATACAAGCATTGTGGAACCTGTGTCCCTTGGGGAAACTGCTAGGTACATATGACCTAGATTGGCCACTGTTGGAAACAGAATACTGGGCTTGATGGACCTTGGTCTGACCCAGTATGGCATATCTTATGTTCTTATGCCTCTGCCCCAAGAGTCTTTACAAAGTGCATGGCAGTGGTAGCTGTGCATTCCTAAGGACTCTAGGGATATTTGTCTTCCCCTACTTAGACGACTGGCTCATTTCAGCAAGCACATCTCTAGAGGCCAATCTTTCTCTCACATGCTCCATGCAGGTGCTGCAATACTTGGGATTTGTAATAAATCTTCCAAAGTCCCATCTCGTTCCCTCTCAAACTCTAGAGTTTATAGGGGCACAGTCCAGGGCTTTTCTGCCCCAAGCCTGCTGAGCTTGACTCATTCAGCTTGCATCCCAACCATGTCTCAAGACCTTTCTCACTGCTCAAGAAATACTGCAACTCCTGGGCCATATGGCATCTGCTGTAAATGTGGTTTCATATGCTCGTCTGCATATGTGTGCAGCTCAATGGACCCTGGCTTCCCAGTGGTCTCAGACATCTGGTCACTTGGGGGACAAAATAATATCTACACGTCTCATCTCATGTCTCCAGTAGTGGCAATCCCCAGAACACCTTCTCGTAGGGCCACCTTTTCAGAAGCCTCCACATGAATGTACCCTGACAATGGATGCATCCAAATTGGGCTGGGGAGCTCATCTGGACAACCTCTCCACTCAGGGTCTTTGATCTCATCAGGAGTCACAACTCCACATAAATGTGCTGGAACTCAGAGCCATCCACAATGCTCTCAAGGTGTTCCACGACCACCTTCGCTTCTGCATAATTCTAGTCCAGATGAACAATCAGACAGATGGGCCTTGTGGTCTTTTTCTGTCATCATGTTTCTATGTTTCTAATCAGGTAGCCATGTTCTACTTGAACAAGCAGGGTGGAACAGGCTCTTGGACGCTTTGCAATGAAGCCCTACACCTGTGGTCCTTCGCCAAACAGCAACAGATTCACCTACTTACAGTGTATCTTCCAGGCAAACAGAATCTCTTGGCAGACAAACTCAGTCGAGTACTGCTACCCAACGAGTGGTCTCTCCATGCGGACAAGGTTGCTCACATTTTTCAGATCTGGGAAACCCCAGACATAGACCTGTTTGAAAGTCCTCAGAATGCCAAACTTCCCCGCTTCTGCTCCAGAAACCTACTCAGAACAACCAAGCAGTTGATGCTTTTCACCTTCACTGGAGTCAAGGCTTCCTATATGCCTTCCCTCCCATTCCCCTCATCCCCAAAACTATTTTCAAACTCCAGAGAGACAAGGGCTACATGATTCTTATAGCCCCACGTTGACCACGACAACCATGGTATCCTCTGCTTCTATGTCTCTTTCAAGTTCAACCAGTAGATTTGGCGTCTTCTCCAGATCTCCTCTCACAGGAGGACGGGACACTGCTGCATCCCAATCCGCAGTCCCTACATCTTACAACATGGCTGCTGAAGGCATTGCATTCCAGGACATCAGCCTCGCTCAAAAGGTGAAAGCTATCCTTTTGGCTTCTAGGAAACCTTCCACAAGTTGCTCCTATGCCTTCAAGTGGCATAGATTCTCTCTCTGGTGTTCAGAAAGGGATCTTAACCCCTTTTCAGCTCTGGTGACTTCATTACTTGAATACCTTCTCCGCCTCTCTTCTTCTGGCAATTCAATAAGAGTTCACCTAAGTGCCATTGCGGCTTCACACATGCCCTTAGATGGTCAACCCATCTCTTCTCAGCTGCTAGTATTAACATAGAACGTAGTTAGTAAACGTTAACGATTAACCTATTCTCACTTTTGAGGGGGAAATAAATAAGGGGCATTAAGAAAGAGAAACCCCTTAATCCTTCCTGTAAAGGGCTGGCCAAAACTATCACTTTTTAGATACCTATAAATGTTCCAGGAGCAGGTGTAAATCCTGACATAGATATTTTTGGTAATAACACATGTATTCCTTATATAAAATGGGGACTATTTGTAGATTTTTGACCTGCCACCATGGCCGCTCTCTAACCACACCCCCACACGCCCCTTTGGAACTTTCACATAAGTATGGACATCCATGTGTAGCCTTTTCTAAAATGCTCACTTACATGTGGATGCCATTTACATGGGTGTATTCCTGATTTATACATATGTAAATTGCTAATAAGGCTTCTGAAATAATCCCCAAAACTGTTGTTTTTCTTATGTTTAAATTGTAGCCAGTTCCTTTGGAACCAGTTATTAACTCCCAGAATGTGCTTAGCTTAAATTTAGCAAAACTGATAGTTGATTAGTACTCAGCAACAGATGAATAGGAAGGGGGGCATATTCAAAAGGGATTAGCCGCTTAGCAAGACCTGCTAAGCGGCTAACCACAGTGATGCCAATAGTCAGCGGACCTCTCTGGATGGTGCTGTTGAATATCCTCAGAGCCTGCAGAAAACCGAGGAGGTCTGTCGGTGGAGCGGGGGTGATTCCAGCAGCTGTCCAGTGAGCCATCTGGTTAGTGGCTGACTAGCAATGCTAAGTGGATAGCAAACACACTGTCTGGCAAAACCGGATCTTCGGTATCAGGTGTCGGATAAGCTCTGGTGCTGAATATCAGTTTAATTTATAGCGGTGGCAGCCAGGTGCTTTGAAAGTGCTCCCACTGCCACTGAATATGGGGCCCTGAATATTTGTAGTAAAGTTTTATATATAAATGATTCGTCGGGGGTAAGAAGATGATAGGGCAATAGAATGGGACTTTAAGGTAACTTATGGGTTACTTGAACTGCCGTGGGACTGCAATATCCCATGACAGCAAGTCACATCAATGGTTTCCTATCCATTTCCACATCCAGTTAAACTTTGACTACTGACCTATAAGTGCCTTTATTCGGCTGCTCCTCACTACTTTTCCTCCTTTATCTCTCTCCCTACACTCCTCCTTGGGATCTCTGCTCTTCTGGCATATCCCGTCTCCTGTTTACCTCCTAGGTGTTTCCTTACCATTCCCCTAGATCAGGGGTGGGCAATTCTGGCCTTCGTGCACCACAATCCAGCCTGGTTTTCATGATGGCCCTAATGAATATTCATGGACCTATTTCCATACAATGGAAGGTAGTGGATGCAAATAGATCTCATGAATATGCATTAGGGACATCATGAAAACCAGGCTGGATTGTGGTGCACGAGGGCCAGAATTGCCCACCCCTGCCCTAGATATATGCTAAACCCCAGTTGTGTTGTCTGTCTTGGCTAGACTGTAAGCTCTTATGAGAAAAGACTGTCTCTTGTATGTCTCTGTACCAGTGCTGCGTACACCTTGTAGAGCTATATAAATGATGAGTACTAGTAGCAGTATTAGTGAATGTGAGTCTCCTGAATCGGTTAAATTAAACGCCCTTTCTCCCATTCTTATATCTGCTAGTCAGTACAGCAGGAGAGCACGATCAATTGTGTCAAGTGCAGACCTGAGGTCCAGTAAGATCAGCAAGGAACCATTCCCTTTATCTCACTGCAGTCGCAGGCTATCAGAGGACCAATGGTGTGATTTCTGTTCCATAGAAAGTGATTACAAAGGCCCACTGCCACAAAATTGAGTTGTTGAATATTTACAACTTTTTAAGCACCATTCTGGAAAATAAAGGCTCTAAGGTGGTCTTTTTCAATACAGGCGGCATTGCTGTGCATAGGGAGGGTTAATTTGAAGAGAACTTCTGCGGTTAGCACACCATTTTGCCTGTAGTACTACTATTACTACTACTACTATTCAGCACTTCTAAAGCGCCACGCACGCAGCGCTGCACAGATAACCTATAGGAGGTAGCCAACATACAAGAGACAGTCCCTGCCCGCAAGAGTCATGCTCATCGGAGCTTACAATCTAGTTAGAACAGTACATTAATTAGAAGAGTACAGAGCATTAGTCAGTTTGGTCATAAACGTTGACGGGGGTTAGGGTAAGATGAGGAAGGAGTCAGGATCTGAATGCGACGGTGAAGAGGTGGGTCTTCAACTTGGATTTGAAGAGGGCCAGGGAGGATGCTTGCCGCACAGACGCAGGTAGGCTGTTCCAGGCGTAAGGTGCAGCAAGGTGAAAGGAGCGCAGTTGGGAGTTCGCGGTGCAGGTGAAAGGCATTGATAGAAGTAGTTTGTTAGCGGAGCGCAAATTTCGAGAGGGGACGTAGGGAGAGATAAGAGGTATTGAGGGGCCATAGAGTGAATGCATTTATAGGTCAGCAGGAGAAGCTTGAATTGGATGCGGAGTTGGACAGGGAGCCAGTGAAGCGACTTAAGAAGAGGAGTAATGTGGGCATGGCGAGGCTGGCAGAAGATTAGTCGAGCAGCGTGATTTTGTTTAGATTGGAGGGGAAGGAGGTGGCTCACGGGAAGACCAGCAAGGAGTAGGTTGCAGTAATCAAGGCGAGAGGAGATTAAGGAGTGGATAAGTGTTTTGGTAGTGTGTTCAGAGAGGAGGGGGCGGATTTTGCTGATGTTGTAGAGAAAGAAGCAGCAGGTCTTAGCTACAAGCTGGATATGAGCGGAGGAGAGAGAGGTGTCAAAGATAACCCCTAGATTGCGGGCCGAGGGAACAGGAAGGATAGTAGATCCATCCACATGGATTGAGAGGGGGGGAGGAGTTAGGTGGGAAGACAAGGAGTCAAGTCTTGGCCATGTTCAGTTTCAATCGGCGATGAGACATCCAGGCAGTGATGTCCGAAAGACAGGCAGAGATCTTGGACTGGGTTGCCGGAGAGATATTAGTTGTGGAGAGGTAGATTTGGGAGTTGTCGGCATAAAGATGGTACTGAAAGTCATGGGAGGAGATAAGCGCGCCAAGGCCTTGGGTATAGAGAGAGAAGAGGAGGGGGCCCAAGACGGATCCCTGGGGTATACCTACATGGAGCGGGGTAGGGGAGGAGGAGGAGCCACCAGAGCATACACTGAATGAGCGATGGGAGAGGTAGGAGGAGAACCAGGATAGTACGGAGTCCTTGAAGCCAAGCGAGGAGAGGGTGATGAGGAGGAGGTCGTGGTCAACGGTGTCAAAGGCAGCAGAATGGTCAAGAAGGATGAGGATAGAATAGAGGCCCTTGGATTTAGCCAGGAACAGGTCGTTTGTGACTTTAGTGAGTGCCGTTTCAGTGGAGTGTAGGGGATGGAAGCCGGATTGAAGTGCGTCCAGGAGGGCCTGGGAGGTGAGGAAGTCGAGGCAGCGACGGTGGACTGCTCGTTCTAATAGTTTGGATATGAAGGGAAGGAAGGGGATGGATCGATAGTTAGAAGGGCATGTGGGATCAAGTGAGGGTTTCTTGAGGAAGGGTGTGACAACAGCATGTTTGAAGTCAGCGGGGACAGTTGCAGTGGAGAGTGAAAGGTTCAGGATATGAGTGATGGAGGGGGACAATGGTGAGGGGGATGGAACGTAGGAGATGGGTGGGGATAGGGTCTGATGAACAGGTGGTGGGTTTGGAGGAGGACAGAAGGAGTGTGGTTTCTTCCTAAGAGATCAGAGGGAAGGAGGAGAGCGTGGCAGAGGGAGTAGGGATGGGGGAGGAGAATGGGGGGGAGGGGAGGTAGATGGGGGGTAGGGAATTGGAGGGTAATCTTGTGGATTGTGTCATGGAAGTAGTCGGCTAGGGTTTGGGCAGAAAGGGAGGCGGGATCGGGGGCGGGAGGACTTTGAGAAGAGAATTGAGGGTATTAAAGAGACGGCGAGGATCAGAGGCCAGGGAGTTGGTCAGATGGATGTAGTAATCTTGTTTGGCAAGTGCTAAGGCTGACTGAAAGGAGCCAAGCATGAATTTGAAGTGTAGAAGGTCTTCCAGGGAGCGGGATTTGGACCAAGCTCGTTCGGCAGAACGGGCGCAGATGCGTAGGTGACAGATTGTGGGAGAAAGCCAAGGTTGGGGAGTAGATCGTTTAACAGGACGTGGGGTGGGAGGGGCAAGAGTGTCAAGGGCTGAGGATAATGTATCATTGTATGAAGATAATGCTTTGTCAACGGACTTGGAGGATAAAATGGAGGAAAGATATGGAGAGATGGTGGAGGAGAGAGTCAGGGGATCAGTATTATGAAGGTTTCTGAATAGGTCGGAGGAGACAGGACATGTTTGGGACGGCAGAAGCTGAAGAGTAAATGTTAAGAGGTGATGGTCAGATGAGGGAAGGATTGATTTGCGGAAGTTTGAAGGAGAGGAGTTGGAGAAGAGTATTAGGTCAAGGCAGTGACCGTGTACATGTGTGGGGGCAGTGGAGCAAAGTTGGAGGTCGAATGAGGAGGTAAGAGCGAGGAACATTGAGGCATGGGGGTCAGAGGGGTTGTCGATGTGAATGTTGAAATCACCAAGAATAAGAGTGGGGGAGGAGAGGTCAATGAAGGCAGAAACCCAGGAGTCGAAGTCGGAGAGGAAGGTTGATTTGGATTTGTCCGATTGGCGATAAATAACAGCTATTCGGAGGGGAAGTGGTGAGAGGAGGCGAATGGAGTGGACTTCGAAGGAGAAGGGGGAGTGTGATTGGAGTGGCAGGAGGGGTTGGAATTGGCAGAAGGGGGAGAGTAGGAGGCCAACGCCACCACCGCGACCAGTAGATCGAGGTGTATGGGAGAACTGGTAGCCCCCATAGCAGAGAGAGGCAATGGAAGCGGTGTCATCTGGGGGGAGCCAGGTCTCGGTCAAGGCAAGAAGGTGTAGGGCATTGGAGATGAGTCATTTAAAAAATGGACCACCCTTTGTACCAATAGATATGCTTGGATAGTGCCATTTCACCAGTACTTTCACTCGAAGTAGGGGGAAGGTGTGCGTTTCTGGGGGCACGGTTTGGACTGACGCTTGTGCTCTTACTCAGAAAACTGCCCGGTCTGCAGAGGAGACATACACATGTGCATTCTCTTGTGTGGGCAGTTAGAAATTTACCTCTTTGGGATCTTTTTCCAAGGAGAGATCTTAGTTTAGCTTATTAAGATTTGATATACTGTCTTTCATGGAGTTGCAGCAAAGCAGTTTCCAAATGAATCCGCCTATGCACATGTCAAAAGTGGCATCAAACCTTAGCAATAAACTCAAGCTTTTGGAGAATAACAAGTCGCCCTAGCATCTGTCCTTGGATGGAAGGGGCCGTATCAACCGCAGGAACCATCTGCATGCTTATTTTAATGTAGTCTACGCCAACCTCCTTTGTAGATTACCTGTAATCTCATCTATATTTCTTTTCTCTGTCCTTGGTGTAATTGTTTGCTGTCCAGGATGTAGTAGCAATTTGTATCCGTATTATCTCTTTTTATGTTGGGAACCACCTTGCTGTCATAGATGTTGGAGGTATATCGAGTTTAATAAAACTAAAACAGAAAATGCATTAATACAGCAAACAGGTAGATAACAAACACGAGAAGACAAAGAAATAGATGGAAGGAGAGCTGTGATGAACAATGATGTACAGTGGGCTGATATTTCTGCCCAACCTGCTTCTGGAGGACACTGCTATAAAGCACAGATGGTGTACAGTGACCCCCACGTCTGTCTGACTGATTCATGAAACCACTCCCACTTCTTAGGTTCTAAATTAAATGTTTAAAGAAGCAGAAGCAGCCCAAATCTCAGCTTGAGGTGTGTTACTGAGTTTAGCAAAACTATTTGATTTAATTAAGGAGATCTATTCAGTTAAAGAAAAAGGTATACAGATTTCTCACACCGCCCTCCAATGCTGGTGATCTGCACTTTGAGGTCTTGTCATTTAGTAACACTTTAACAGCATAGACAGCTCCTTCGATTTAACAGCTTTCCGAATTAAAGCAGAATAATGTGACCTTTTGGTCACCTTCAAATTCTTTCTATAGAAAGACTCTGGCTCTTATTTTGTACTTCTAGATTTTTTCCTCTGAGCGCCTTCCAGTTTCCTGGTTGACCTTTTTAAATCTCTGAGCGAATACCAGGGCGAGTGCTTGGAGCCCATAAGGTTGTTTTTAAGAGGTGTTATTGTCTTGAGTGACAGTCGTAATTCACTGACAGACAGACGCTTGATAGATTTCTAGGTTAAACAGATTCCCCAAAAATTTGTCAGGATTTAGATTCTTGTCTTGTTCCCCTTGGCAATGTGTGATTGTGACCGAGCAGACATAGATTGTAATTTCCTTTTCCTCTTTTCTGGCCTATTGTTTCCTGATTGTTTTTATATTGTAAACCACTCTGGTCCCCCTGAAGGGCGGTATATCAAGTTTAATAAACATAAACATAAACATAGATCAAATCTTAGCAAAAATGATCACTAACCGGAACTGTTAAAAAACGGGTATGTACCACTTGGTGAATAGGAGAAAATACCAGTTAGGCAAAGCCCAAAACTTGCAGAGCTATCCTTATCTAGGTGAATATTTAAGTCAAGCAGCATGAACCTTTTATGGCAAGAGTGACATCAGCAAGCGTATCATAGAAGCCCCCCCCCCCCCCTTAGGCAACACTCCGGTATGCATTAAGGACAGAAAGGGGCTGGGTAACCTGAAATCCCTCCCCCCTGAGTGATGGCTGTTAAACAGGGAATGGATTTAGGAGGGAGTATGCGCTGCCTCTAACTCATCTGGGATGAAAGGCAGATGTCACCCTGTAATGTGGTTTTTCAGGTAGCCTTCATTCAAGCTAAAGTTCAGAAGACAAGAAAAAAAAAGGAACAGGAAAAGTATTTCAGTTTTACAAAATATAAATAGGGAAACGGGGGGGGGGGGGGGGGAAGAGGTAGGTGGTCTCCCTTACTGCAATGTGTTCATTAGGGATGGACCAACCACTAGACAAATTAGGTGGTTGCTTAGGGTGGCAGCGTCTTGGGGTGGTGGCAAAAAGCCGGACATTCAAAGCTAAACAATATATTATGACAGCTAGGGGGAGGTGTAAGGCTTAAGGTGTGCCTAGGGTGCTAATACCTTGAACTAATTCAGGCCAGCCTGGTGCTCATAGGAGCTGCCCCAGAAGTTCAGTAACAGATTTACAGAAGGACCCGAGGTTGATTCCAGCTCTTCAAGTCGGCTGGGGCTGGGGACACTGAGGAGAGGGTCAGTTATTGCACTATGGTGCCACTTACTGGCCAGATATGGGGCCCATGATTGCAGGTTCCTGAAGGTGCTCTGGTGCATAACCCCAGGTCAAAGACTGTCACCACAATGACTGGACTAAAGCAAGTTGGGGAAGAGTATGAAATATAGGAATAATTCTTAGGTAATTATGAATGAAGGCTCAGGGGCCCAGATCCTGGCCCTGGTTCTGACTTGAGCTGGAAGCCCTAAGTTGCAGGAGAAAGCTTGCTCTCTGTGTAAGCAGGGCCAGCCTGAGGGTTTCTGCTGCCCTAGGTAGACCCTCCGTGCCACCCCCCAAAGATTGTGGTGTCCCCCCATCCCGGCATCCATCTTTTCACCTGGGAGTGGCGGCAGCACGGGCTTTAAAGTAGCCACGCTAGCGCTCTCATGCCCTGCCACTCCTGCCCCCCTCTGATGCAGCTTTCTGTGGAGGGGGCAGGAGCGGCAGGAAGTTGCATTGAAATGGGACAGGAGCGGCAGGAAGTTGCATTGAAATGGGAAGGAGCGGCAGGCTGTGAGTGTGCTAGCGCAGGCATTTTACAGCCCAACACAGCAGAGGCATCGCTGTGTCACCCCCCCCCCCTCCCCAGGTGAGAAGGTGGATGCCGGGAGGGGGGGGACATGGCAAACCAGGAGCCAAGGAATTACTGCTTTGCTGGGGGGGAGGGGGGAGGTGTTTGCCACCCACTGGGGCTTGTCACCTAGGTGACTGTCTAATGCCCCCAGTGGACAGCCCGGCCCTGTGTGTAAGATAAGAGGAGTCTGCTTAAGCATGGATGATGCTGTAACCTCTGTACTGACATTAATATAAGCAGATTGGATTAATTCTCTTGGGTGGTCCTTTTGTGCCAAATAAAGCCCCCTCTAGAAACTGCAACTCCCCCACCTTTGACAGCCTGGGGGATACTTTGTCACCATAAACTCTTCATCTCACTCTCCTCCATCTGTTCACCCTTTAATAAGAAACGCACGGTTAAGGTAAGAGTGATTCGCAGCTTGCAAGTGCCGCTGACTCCGTGTTGCAGGCAGGTGTCATAGGTTTTGAATGCCAGGGAAATGCAGTCACCAAAATTGTCAGCTGCCATCAGCTTAAAGCATATGAAGATGGATTTAAAGATCTAAACATGTATATTCTGGGCGAAAGGGGGAATATGATAGATAAATTCAAATTCCTCAAGAGAATTAATGCACAACAGAAAAGGAAACTCTAGAATGAGGCACCATGGGATGAAGATAAAAGGGGGAACACTTGGAAGTAATCTATTTACAGGAAAGGGATTAATAAAGAGGATCTCTGAGGGAGGGGAGGGGAAGGGACATGCTGGGTGGCTGGGCAGAAATTTGGGAGGCGGCTCCAAAGTCCACTGTCAGGCTGTGCTTTGGCCAGGTTTGGGGGCCCAGGACAATTACCCTGACTGCACCCTCCTAGTGCTGGCCCTGGAAGCACCGAGCGGGAGGTTGGGAGACAGATTGGAAGAGTCGTGCAGTCCTTATGTGCTGACTGACGTATTTTATGTTTTTATGACTCCCCTGTGTTAACTGACTAGCATGCAAGAATTTAATCAGTAAAGTAGAAATCGCCAGGTGGGATTGCCTGCGTGCTGCCAGGCTGATCCTATGGGCACAATTGCTACTCTTCGTTTCACTCCTCAGTGAAATTCCTTTTCCTCTCTCTGCATGGTCCTTCCAGGTCGCTGCCAGTGCAATGTGCATGGTTCCTATGGGGGGACCTGCGACACCTCCACCGGACAGTGTTCCTGTAAGCCCGGGGTTGGGGGCTTGAAGTGTGACAGGTGTGAACCTGGATTCTGGAATTTCCGTGGCATCGTCACCGATGACAAAAGCGGGTGTACCCGTGAGTATAACTGATGCAGGAGACTGTGTGTCATCACATGAGAATGAGCCCAGGAAGCCATCAGCATGTTCTAACCTCACAGAAATGCCTAACGCTCATCTCCGCAGGGTCTCTCACTCCTTAGACACAGCTTGCAGTCTTTGGGCATAGGAGGGGAGGTGGTGTGTATTGAGCAGGGGAAACCAGCGCCACCTCCTGGGCTCTTCTGTTACTGTGTCGTTGCCTCATTGCTGTGTTATGCTATGGGCTATGATGCCTCTGAGTAGAAGGCCGGGGACTGATGAACCCGTCAGCCAGGACATTCAGCCCAGTGTCCAGGTACCTCTGATGCTTTCATATTGTTCTCTTTTGTGAACTGCTGAACATCTGACCATGTGGAGGTTCACAGAAGATTTTTTTAATCAGAATAAAAATGATTTTAAAAATGAATCAGCCTTAAGAACATAAGAACTGCCATAATGGGTCAGACCAAGGTCCATCAAGTCCAGTATCCTGTTTCCAACAGTGGCCAACCCGCAAGTACCTAGCAGTGATCACAAGTACCTAGCAGTTTCCCAAAAAGACACACAGGTTCAAAGTTTAGCCTGAGGGACATTCAATGCATAATCCACAGCCGGAACTTGAACTGTGACCCCACAGTGCTGGGGAGTTTGGAAGAGAATTACTTTTGCTGTAACATGCGCTTATCTTTTGAATCTGAGATTTAAATACCTTTTCAAATCCAAGTTTATACGTTACTTCCCTGTCCAATTTGGACAATCTTGGTTGTGTCTGAGGCAATGGAAGGTTAAGTGACTTACCTAAGCTCACAAGGAGTGTCGGTGGGATTTGAACGCTGGTTTCCCTAATTCTCTGCCTGCTGCTCTGAGCACTGGGCTACTCCTTCACTGCTGATATACCATCATCTTCTCTCCTCTCTCTCACTGTCCTCATCGCCATGCTCCCAGGCCCCCCTCTCATTCTCTCACTTTTACTGCACCGTTCCTTTTTTCCACTGTGCTTCTCGCATTTCCTTGATAGCGAAGGTGAGACAAGATATTAATGTGCCTCTTTGCTCCCTCTCTGCAGCTTGTAACTGTGATGCCGTAGGCTCTGTGCGTGACGACTGTGAGCAGATGACAGGTCTGTGTTCCTGCAAGATGGGCATCACAGGCATGAAGTGCAACCAGTGCCCCAATGGCAGCAAACCTGGCATGAGCGGCTGTGAGAAGGGTGAGATGTTGGGGCTTTATCAGTTTTCATAGGGGCCAAATAAACCCTCCTATAGCATAACTCCATGGCTGGCTGCGACGCACAGAGTGAAGTGTGTGCTTTCAGGGCGGCGCCAAAGGAGTTATTTTGAGGGTAATTTTACAAACTCCCAGGAAGTTCATGCGTGTTAGTACATGTGTTTTTTGAGGCCTATTTTATACAATAAAGCAGGTGTGCGCTTTATAAAATAGGGATTTAAGTGGTATAAAAACGCAAGCACTTATGCCTACCCCATGGCAGGTGTAAACGTCCGCCTCTAGATTTTTCAAAAATGCACATAGTTGATGATTATTCAGAATCTATGTGCATAAATTTGTACTCCGCCCAAACTCCACCCTTGTACAAGTGCGCACGATCATGTACTGGCTGAATAGCAGTCATCTAAAGCTTACTGCTTGTATCTTTACGCAGCTCCATCATAAAATTCCCCTCTTTCTGACTAGACATAGTAGCATCCTGTGTATGGACTGGTGGCCACATCTATCCTCCTCTAGAGGCCACAGACCCAGTTTTGAGCAAGGAGTTCAAAGGAGAGCACAATCACCCGTAGGCAAGAGCAGGAACAACAAACAACAGGTGTTCCAAGACAGTGGTAGGTCAAACAATCTTTATTAATACACCCCAACGCGTTTTAGCTGATGCCTTCCTCAGGGGGAATATACCTCAAAACAAATCAAAAACATACAAAAAAGATCACCAAACAAACAATAAAATCATGATAAAAAATACAAAACAATAAAACTTCGTAAGAAGCTGTATCGCTGCGTGAAAAAACTGATGTTTCTTCCAAAAGCATTCTTGTAACTGTGATGCCATAGGCTGTGCATGATGACTGTGTGCACTGCTGGTTGCTTCAAGGATTTGTCAAGTGTGCTTTTGGAAGAAATGTCAGTTTTTTCACGCAGGGATACAGCCAGTACCCCCAGAGGAAGTCGGTTTCGCTGAAACACATTGGGGTTTCCTCCCAATAAATCTGCTTCATATCAACCGCTGTTCTTTGGCGTACCTGTTCCTTGTCTGTGTTCCACATAGCCTACAGGTGCGTTGTGCTCTCTTGCTGGACAATCCACAGATAGGGCAGGAGCATGTTCACAGCATAGACATATATACAGTATTTAGGGACAGTTTTGAAACTGTCTACAAATCGGCCTAAAGACCATGCACACTTTTTGCCTGCGGGCCATTCACCAGTTTTCAAAACAAAGGTGTGCACCATCACTTGAACCCACTTTTTTTATGGTCTGAGAAGTCCTCATGAAGGTTTGAAAATATAGTTTGGTGTGTACATTTTCTCCCCCCGGCCTAACCATGCTCGTTCCCCTTTATCCTCGGGACGCCGCCTCCTAGTGTGTCTAAAAGCATATGCATTCTTGAGCAGCACACAGACTTTTTTGCCACACTGAAGGAGGTCACCTTCCAGAGAGTCTATGTAGGCTGCAAATGCTTAATTCAGTTATCTGTGTAATTTCAGTACTTATCCGGATCAAAGCAGACTGTTTAACTTGCTAAATGGCCAGATTTTATGTGGATAATAAAGGGCAAGGTTTGGCGAGGAGTCCATTTAATTTTATTATGTGGATAATAAAGGGCAAAATGGCCATTCTGGATTGTTAAAAATTCCAGTTCTAGTATTGTCCACCAGTAAGAATTTGCAAATTTCAGAAAATCTGTCCTGTTCAGGATTGTTTAATCCCCCACAGATGCATGTCCCCCACCCACACCCTGCAAACTCCAGTTGCCTTTCCTCTCTCATTTTATTCTGCAATGAAATTTATATTATGAACAAAGCCTAAATCCCAGGCTCCTAAACTGGGATTAATTTTCAACTGAAAACTTAGGCTCCTAAGTGTGACTGAAAATAGAGCACAAACTTAGGGGCTTAACTTTTTTTTGCATATCAGGCCCACCATTCATTTGCCTAGTTAATGAGCCTAATATACTTACCTAGTGCTGAAAATCAGTGCTAAACTCCTAAATTATTTCCCCACCCTAAACCTGCTTCCATTGCCACCCACTCTCTGTGCTCTTAAATTTAGGAGTTTAGTGAAAGTTTAAGAAAATATCTAGATGCTCAGTCCTAGTAAATTTTCAAAGAGGCCAATTTAGGAGTATAACTTTCAAAGTTAGAAGCATAAATCCTTTGAATATTGGGCCCATAAAGTTAAACGCTGGGGACGGCAGTTAACTTAAAACAGCGGCTGCCCCTAGCTGAAAATCACACCCTTTATTCTCACCTAAATCACCTTGACAGTTGTTCTTTTCCTGCGTATCTTTTGTTTAACTTTACTTACGAGCAGTGAACCTCTGTGTAAATTCTGTGAGTACTATTTTACCTGCCCAGGTTATACTTACTTTCAAAGAGAAAGAAAGCACATGCCCGGATCGGCCCCTGTTCTTTGTGTGTGTCTCTTTTCCATTTACATATACAACATGTTTATGCATGCAAATGTCAAAGGATGCGTGAAAGTGCACTCTCCATTCCAGCTCTGTCCCCAGGAACACCACCAGATATGTGGGTACAGTTATCAAGTACTGGCTATCCCTATATAATGGTACCTAAATACCTGCTGGGCAATTTTCAAACCCCTCCCCATTTCTCCACATAAAATCCTGTTTCATGCCTGAAAATACCTCTGAAATTTGCCCTCTTGGCCAGGGACTCTCACACTAAAACATCTGTTCTGTCTTCTAGATCCGTCTGCCCCCAAGTCTTGTGCTGAGATGAGGTGTGAGTTTGGAGCTTCCTGCGTGGAAGTCGGTGGCTTTGCACACTGTGAATGTCCTTCACCGCTGTGCATCCAAGCCAATGTAACCAAGGTAGGAATCTGCTGCACCTAACACAGTCCTTGTAGCTCTTCCCTGGATACACAGTGCCTAGCTTCCTCCTAGTATGGATTCAATGTGGGATCCCAGGGCTGTAGAGTGCGTGACACAGTATCACTGATGGACAGAATTTTATGGAGATAGAGTCTTTACATGGTGTCACTGCAGGGCCAGCCCAAGAGTTGGATCAAGGTGTTGGCGCCCTAGGCAAACCTTAAGCCTTATAGCTCCCCTTCCCCCAGCTGTCAGAATCTATTGTTTAGCTTTGATGCCCTGCTCTTTGCCGCCCTCCGCCCAGAAGCTACTGTCCTAGTTTGGCTGATGTTTGGGCTGGCCCCGTGTCACTGGTGGTGCTCAAAGAGTAACAGAATGCATATTACAGGCCTCGGGTATTGGGGCTTGGGACCCTCCTAGACAGCCTGTATTGCTCCTTTGTGTCTCTAGTCCTCAGTGTCTCAGCTAGCATGATTCATTGGCTATGTGTGTAGAAACATAGAAACATAGAAATATGACGACAGAAAAAGACCACATGGCCTATCTAGTCTGTCCTTCCATAACAACTACAACAGTCCCTTTTTTACCTTTAGAGATCCTCTGTGTTTGTCCCATGCTTTTTTGAATTCAGTTACTGTCCTCATCTCTACCACCTCCACTGGGAGACTATTCCACGGATCCACTACTCTTTCCGTAAAGAAATATTTCCGCATATCACTCCTGAATCTATCTCCCTTCACCCTCATCCCATGTCCCCTCGTAGCAGAACTTGCTTTCAATTGAAAGAGGCTTTCTCCCTGAACATTTATGCCACGGAGGTATTTAAACATCTCAATCATATCGCCTCTATCCCGCCTTTCCTCTAACGTGTACATGTTAAGATCTTTTAGTCTGTCCTCATATGCTTTATAATGAAGACCACTAACCATTTTAGTAGCCACCCTCTGCACCGACTCCATCGTGTGTGTGTGCGTGTGTGTGCGTGTGTGTGTGTGTGCGTGTGTGTGCGTGTGTGTGTGTGCGTGTGTGTAGTGCTTCACCACAGTATCTGTCTGTGTCTTCAGGTCTGTGGCTCTGACGGCGTGACCTATGGTGACCAGTGCCAGCTGAAGACCATTGCTTGCCGGCAGGGACAGGTGATCACTGTGAAGCACACCGGACAGTGCCAAGGTGAGCCCATCCTCTCCTGGGGGTCTGGGAGTGGGCATGGAGAGTCTTCCCACTTAGGGAAGGTGACTTTACTTAGAAAATTCCCTCTGCATTCTTTTCTGCTTTTGTCCTGCCACCAGCTCTCTGGCGTGCCAGTCTGAAGCAGCACCTTCAGTAAGTCTCCTTATCCCCTCCTGTCTTACAGAAACCATCACCCATGCAAGCCCTGCCCCATCGTCCACAGATGCCCCCTTATCGCCCACAGACCAGCTTCTTCCAACCCCTGAAAAGCAGCCCCTGGAAGTCCCTGACACTTTGGAGCCAGTCACTGATGCAGCCTTGAAGCTGGAAGCCATTGCATCCCCAAGGAGCACGAGACAGAGCAGTACTGCCAGACCCGCAGTCACCACTAGAGCTCCCAGCACTCGCAGAACAACACCCCACCCCATCATCACAGCTCCGGCTGCCCTCCCCACTACCCAGGAGGCTTCCTATGAGTCGGGCAGCACTGATGGCAGTGGAGATGAAGAGCTGGAATCCAGTGGAGAGCAGGAAGCAAGTGGAACTATTCCAGCTGGTAAGAACTTTGCCAACATCTGCAGTGCTACTATCGGCTTCTCCATGATGGTTTTCCCCATGGGGCTAGCGTTTCAGTATTCAGTACAAGAGTAAACACCACTGTCTTGCCTTGGTCTTGGCCCTGGTGAGATGATCTTGCTGGTGCAGACTGAGCCAAGCCTAGCACTTAGAGCACACATACTGCATATATAAAGAGACTAATGCAAGGAGGAGTGCAGAGATAGGACCTGCTCCTGCTAGCAAGGAATTTGCACTTGTGAGTGTTTATCTGCTAGAAAATATCTTAACATTAGGGAAAAGGGAGATTTGAGTTAAACTGAAGTTCTGTCTATTTAAAATTATGTCTTTATTTATAAAGTTAAAGTCCCAGTTTAGTTTCTATTAATGCTTATTTATAAAGTCAGTTAGGGCCCAGCCCCATCTGTGAGTGAACACTGGCAACAGGATCAGCAGAGCAACATTGCTACTTACTGTTGCTTTTCAGGTGCAGCCTCTAACCCCCTGCCGTACTTTCGCGGCTGTGCACCTTGCTGCTGCCTGAGGCACCTGCCCACCCCCCCAACTCCAGGGACCACCTCACTCACAGCCATCACCATCTCCAGGCTCTGGAGTCTTCGTTGGTTCTGCACTGTGCAGTCGGATGCACTCAGGGCTCACTGGGCCGTGGCTCCTCTGTTATGCTAAACTCAGCACCAGTCATCAGTGTCATGGATGCTATGGAAACTGGGCCGATCATCTGCAGAGTTGCCAAATTACTCATTTCCATGAGTGAGATTTTATGCCAGCCCTGTGTTTCTGAAAATCTCATCCTGATGGGACTACAAATACCATACTGCATTGCAATGCAAATTTAAAACCAGAACTGGCCAAAACGTTTCATTCCTGGAACTGGGTAACTTGGGTCTGGGAATCCACAACTTTGGGGTTTGTGCAGTTGCACTTCTGAGCAGAGCCCGTGAGCGATGTGTAATAAGTGGTTTAAAAATCTTTTCAAACTTGGTACATTGTTTTGATTTTGATTAGGACGTTGAGCAATAGCGCTGAAGTTGTTATTCCAATTGGAGATCATATTATCAAGGTTGAGTGTTGTATTACTGAGGAATGAGGAGGCCTCTGATAGAATGTGTTCTCTGTTGAAAGGTCGGAAATTTCGTACTGATGTTTGTGAGACGTTGCTTGATCTGGAGTTATCTTTCACTTGTTTGTTTAGCGTGGGTATCAAGAAATTGATGAGCTTGTGGTCTGACCAGGGTACGGAGGTAATAGACGTCACTAGATCGTGGTTTGGATCAAGAATTGTCAATGGGGCGAATACTAGGTCTAGAGTATTACCCTTTTGATGTGTGGATTCGTTGATAATCTGTTGGTATCCCAGATTCTTGAAAGCTTCCAGGAAGGCGGTGGCTTGAGTTTGTTGTAGAGAGGGGAGGTTGAAATCTCCTAAGATCCAGCTAGGTGTGTTGGGATTGTGAGTATTGGCAGCTAGGTTTAATATGATAGGGAGATCATCAGCGGAGGTTGATGGAGCTCTATATAGTAATATGATGGAGCATGATTTATTCGCAATGGTTACTGCATCCAAGTTGATATTACTGGTGGAGTTAATTGTATGGAGCTGGAGGTCCGTCTTGGAGAGGATGAGAGTTCCACCTCCTTTCTTATTTTCTCTATGTTGTGTGTGTATAGAAAAGTTGAGGGGAAGAAGCTGGTTGAGGAGGACGTTATCCTCACGTGATAGCCAGGTTTCAGTGATCATAAGTAGATCAAGGTCACGGGAGGATATAATATCTGAGATAACTGGCCATTTTTTCCGTATTGAAAGTGCGTTTATAAGAGCACATTTTAGGTTTGGTGGGGTGTTATATTGTTTAGTTTTCTTGGAGTGTTGGAGAGCTTTGTGTAGCAAGTGAGAGTGGCGTGTGTGGGCTGAACCTTTAGAGTGGAAGAATGGGGTCTCTGATCCTTTTCTGGCATAGCTTTGCAGAATTGGAATATGGTTGTTTGAGGGGGATAAGGCAAAGGAGTTTCCAAGCCAGCATGTGGTGAAGAAGAAATAGCTAGCTAGGGTAGAGAGGAAGAAGGTCATTTCAAAAACTTCTGCTTAGTGTGGCAGAAACAACCTTGTGTGTAAATAATTGTGTTAGTGAGGGGATAACTAAGGCTATTAGCCCCC
This sequence comes from Ichthyophis bannanicus, assembly GCA_033557465.1. NCBI lineage: Eukaryota > Metazoa > Chordata > Amphibia > Gymnophiona > Ichthyophiidae > Ichthyophis > Ichthyophis bannanicus. Next base: position 117,314,882 of record CM066042.1, on the reverse strand, counting down.
ATGCCATCCCCATTCCCCACAGCACACACAGTGACTCTGTATGTGCAACGGGGCTGGGAGGCAGCAAAGGCTGTGACTGATAGCAGGGCTGGACGTCCATCAGGACGTCCAGCCCCACTGTTTGCCTTCATGGATTGGGCCCTATGTGAATAACCTGGAAGACTGGGGAAGGGGTGAGAGAGTGTAGAAATGAGAGGCTGGGGAGGGGTGAATGTGAAGGTATGCAAACCTGGATGGGGAGAAAGAGACGAAAGATTAGAGGTACAAGAAAGGGAGGCTGAACGACAGAAGAAACTTGAGCTGGCGAGGAATGAGAGTCAGAACAAAGCAGATGATGGCTATAGCGAGGGTGAATAAAGAAGATAGACATAAAGGATGAGAGTGGATGGAAGACTAGGGGAAGGAGTGAGAAAGGGGAAGTCAAAGGGCTGGGAAGAGGCTGATAATGTGAGATAGAAAGCTAGGATGTAGGTGGAGATGAGAAAGTGATATTGAGGGCTGTGGTGGACAATGATAGTGATGAGAAGGGGAGGGATGGGGGAGAGTGCAGACAATAAAATGTGTAGAAAGGGCTTGAAGAGGATGGTTGTGAGAGCAGATAGAGATGCCCTGTTTGGGGATGGTGGGGGTGAGCAACCCAGAAAGTAGGTAGCAGTTGTGGGGATAAGAATAAAGGAACTATATATCTGAAGATTAGTGGGGAGGAAATGGAGGGTTGAGAAGGGGCAGTGAAGGACAGAGATATGGAGGTAAATAACCGGGGCAGGGGAAAATTAAATTGTGAGTGAATAAAGAAGCAGATAATTGAGACAAGGAAATGTTTGGTGTGAAGAGACAGATGTAGGGGAGGGAAGTGAAGTAAATAGGAGGAGGGCATGCTAGGGAGGTAAAGTTCCTAGATTAAATAAATGACTGCTTCAAAGAGCAGCTGGTTGAGGAACCGACAGGAGAGGGAACTATTTTAGAGCCAGTCCATAGCAGAACGCAGGGTTTGGTGTGAGAGGTAATGGTGTGGGACCACTTGGTAATAGTGATTATAACATGATCACATTACTTAATAACTTGAAAGAGGACATTAAGGAAATCTCCTGTGCTAGCATTTAATTTTCAAAAGGGAGACTATAATAAAATGATGAAAATGTTAAAAAAAAATACTGAAAGGAGCAGCTGCAAGGTTAAGAGTTTACATCAGGTGTGGACATTGTTCAAAAATACCATCTTGGAAGCCCAAACCAGACATATTCCATATATTACAAAAGGAAGGCCAAAAGATAGCCGGCATGGTTAAAGGATGAAGTGAAAGAGGCTGTTATAGCCAAAAGAACATCATCCAAAAAATGGAAAAAGTATTCAAATGAAGAAAACAGGGAACAGCATAAGCACTGGCACGTTAGATGCAAAGTATTGATAAGGCGCAGACAAAGAGAGAATTTGAAAAGATGCTTGCCATAGAGGTAAAAACTCATAGCAAAATCTTTTTCAGGCGTGTGCATCAATTGGACCATTAGATGATGATAGGGTAAGAGTGCCAGGTCATGGCACTGTTCAGCAGCCATTGTGTTCACCTCCTCCCAGTGTTTTTTGTGGCAATTTCATAGTGGGGCAGCGAGTTGAGAGCACTGAGTCATTGGATTCCTTCTATCCTATGTGGCACCATCGTCACAGTTCAGGAGCTGCAGAGGTCATTATGGGGTGGCTAGCAGCGTGATAAGATCTCTCATAGTGAGAGTCATGACCCTGTCTTCCGAGAGTGGGAGAAATGGCTCAAGAAGGGGATTGCCGCTAGAAGAATCTCCCTGATCCCAAGGGGCAGATGCAGCATATATCTATGGCTGGAGCTCTGCCATTAGTCTTGGGAGAGAGGGCAAGGAAAAAAGAGGGAGAGAGAACAACAGAAAAATTAATCTTTTAAACGGAAAGAACAAAATAAATAGAGGAAAACAGGAGGATTTGTCTATCTATTTGAGTGGATGGAATATACTGATGTGGGGGGGGGGGTGGACACTGTGGTGAGATGCACCTAGTACATGTTCAGAAAGACCTTTAAGATTTTTCTGAGCTGTAGGAAGACTAATTCATCCATGATACTGTCGGATGATGTCACCAGTGTGTGGTTGACTCATCTTGCTTGTCCATGGAGAAAAGGCACAGTCAGGAAGACACCAAGAGGCCGATTCTGAAATGTTCACGGCCGGGCCATCTGGATGGCCAAAAAATGAACGGGGCCAATTTGTACCTGATTCCACAACTGCGGGAGCTATAGTTTCCCATGGTTACAGAATCAGGGCACTTAGGCCTGGCACGTACACCATTCTGAGTGGGAGACAGCCTGAAGGCTGCTGTCCCCACCGCTCAATGTCCAACTGGTGTGCTGGTGCAGTGGTGTTCTGTCGCCATGGCACCGGCATGTCCAGCTGATGCAACAGCTTCCCCAAAACTATTGTGGCACCATGACTCTACCGCCTGACCCTCGGTGGGGGCCCCCAAAGTAAGAATCAAGCAGCAGAGGCCCTCCCGTGGTGTCTCAGTGGTGCAGGGGGGACGAGGCCGCGCACAACACATCGCTTGCCATTTATTCCTCCTTCGGGTTGGAATAGGCCAGGTGTCTACCCTGCTGCCGGTGGATGTACAGAGGCATGACTTGAATTACCTTTGTATGTCTCGCCATCTTGGCAGAGCTCTGGCACACCCACCCCACTATTTGTAGTATGGAATGACCACCTAAATTGTTTCAGCATTCATTGAGGAAGATGTAAGGTATCTACTTATGCCAGAAATGTTATATAATGGTGACGAGGAGGAGGAACATGCAATGCACATTACAGAGAACAGGTATTACAACTTGGGTTTAACAGGGGTAACTATATACAACGGAGCTGTTTGTGCACAGGCATACCACAGTTATGGCTGTGGACACATGATACGCTCTGAACTATATATACTTTAGATAATTATTTTCAGATTTGTGCAGTCGTATTCAGACTGTGGGTGCATCAGCATGTCCTGGGCGTGCTGGTGGTGTCCTTGTGGTGGCTGAAGGGTAGGCTGGGTTGTGATGTTTCACTGGACAGGGAGTAATGTAGGAGGAAAAGATGGTGCTTTAGTGCCTTCCGAAATTGGGCGAGGTTGGTTATAGCTCGGATGGTGGTTGGGAGGGCATTCCAGAGCGTAAGTGCGTAAAATACAAATGCTCTGTTCTTTGCTGCCTGGAAGTATTTTGTTATTGCGCTAGGTATTACGAGTGTGTTTGCAGCAAATGACCTCCTGGACCTGTTTGGAGGGGTGGGGAGGATGAGGTCCGTGAGGGAGGTGGAGGATTGTTTGTTGATGGCCTTGAAAGTCATTAGTAGTACTTTGTAGATGAGTTTGCAGTGGATCGGCAGCCAGTGGAGGTGTTTCAGGATTGGAGTTATGTGTCCCTTCTGGAGGCTCCATGCAGGATGCGGGCGGCAGCGTTCATTGCTAGTTGCAAGGGGTTCTTGGGGAGTCCCTGCAGAATACGTTGGTGTAATCAAAGTGGGGGGTTACTAATGCTTGAAAAATCGTCCGGAAATCGTCTGGATCCAGTAGGGGTCGTAGGTGGCGGATTGTTCGTATCTTGTGATAGATTGCTCTGATGGTCTTGCTTATGTGTGCCTTCATGTCGAGTTGCTGGTCTAGGGTGATAACCAAGTAGCGGACGGTGGGCTTTCTCATGAGCTCAGCGTCTCTTACTCTTATTGATGTGGGAGGGTGAAGGAGTGATTCCTGGTGATGAAGAGGACGTCCGTTTTCTTAAAATTAATCCTTAGGCTTTGTGTGTGGAGCCAGTCCGTGACAGCATTGAAGCATTTTGTTAACACTGAGAAATCAGGTTGGTTGATTGAGAATGGCGTGAAGAGTAGTACATCGTCGGCATACACTAGACATGAGACATTGAAGGAATGGATGATTGAGCAAATGGGCTGCATGTATATATTGCAGAGGGTTCCAGGGTTGATCTAGGAAACTGCAGACCAGTGATTCTGATGTTGGTGCAATGCAAAACAGTAGAAACTGTTATAGCAAAATTATTAACAACATAGGGCCATGTTTACTACCTAGGAAATCCACTGCTTACCCCAGGATGAACACTGTAGAACCTGTGTACCTTTTGGGAACCTGCCAGGTACTTGTGACTTGGATTGGCCACTGTTGGAAACAGGATGCTGGGCTTGATGGACCTTGGTCTGACCCAGTTTGGCACTGAATATTAAACCCGCATATTCAATACCAGGGGTCATATCTGGTCCCAGTATTGAATATCCATTTTTGCCACATTTGCTGATCGTTAACCAAGCAGCGGCAATATGGAGCTGCTACCTGGTTAGCGATATGTGCCGAAAGTTAAGCCAGGGATACTTGAGCCTGGCTTTCACCACATATTGCTAACCAGGTAGTGACTCAATATTGCCACTGCCTGGTTAGCCATCAGTGCCACTTCTGCTCTGTCCTGGAGCTATTCACCGTAATTAATAGCACAGGTACACTACCAAAAAACTGCCTTCAGTTTTGCAACTGATTCCTATAGATTTTGGGGTGCTGAATCCAGGAAAAATAGCCAAAATGTTCCATCACGTCACGTTTTCTTGCAAAATTAGATTTCTTACCCATATAAGGAATGTTCACATAATTTCTTTTTAGCCGACTGCAGTTTATTTTCTTGGCCCAAAATAGAGGTTGTAATGGTTAACTAACTAGAAACACTCCCTCATGATATTTTAGAGTGTTTTGTATTCATTTTATACATTAACAGGACAATTGGGAGGCGGGGGGCTAAATCCAGTACTCGCGCTGGCGCATGTTCTTTCCTGTTCGCCTCGCCTCGTTCGCTCGCTCAAACACGGTGGTTGCGACATGAACGTTCCTGTCAAATTTCAGTTTCTTGCAAGTTCATTATTACCTTTTGTTTGCTCAGTCGTAATCCAGCTTTATTCCGAAGTGGTTCACTACAGTTGTAGTTTGCAGTGCTATGTATTTGTGATGGCTCACAGAGCCAGAGGTTGCGTCAACTCTCCGGACAGTTTTTGTTTTATTTGTGGGGAATATACCGTGAAAAAGCGGCAGAGGAACATTTCTGCATTTATTAAAAAAGTATATTTCACCTATTTCGGTTTGAAGTTAGGCGATCAAGACAAACCGTGGGCTCCTCACAAAGTGTGCAAGACATGTGAGGAAGATCTACGCTTATGGATGAAAGGTAAAAAACAAGCATTTCGTTTCGGAATACCTATGATGTGGCGTGAACAAAGAGACCACAGCAGTGACTGCTATTTTTGCTCTTGCATTGTGAAGGGATACAACTTAAAAAATAAGAACGTAATAAGTTACCCCAACCTTCCCTCAGCAATTAGGCCTATGCCTCATAGCAACGAAGTACCTGTGCCTGAACCACCAAAATCTTTGGATCATATTTGTGTGGACGGTTCTGATCATGATGAGACTCATCAGATGGCTTTTCCCGATGAGTCCAGTACTTCCGAGTTTGAAACTGAACCAGATCCGAAACCTGAACTTTTCTCTCAAGCTGAATTGAATGATTTAGTCCGGGATTTAGGACTCCCAAAAGATGCTGCCCAACTGCTAGGCTCTCGGCTTAAACAGAAAAATCTATTGTCACCAGGAACAACTTTTTATTGGTACAGCAACCGCGAGACACAATTTTTGAAGTATTTCAGCAAAGAGGAAGATTTGGTATTTTGCAATGATATATACGGAGTGATGGAAAAGTTTAAGCTCAAGTATGATCCTGCTGAATGGCGGCTGTTCATTGATTCGTCAAAAGACAGCATAAAAGGTGTTCTTCTTCATAATGGCAACACATTCGCTTCAGTTCCTATTGCTCACTCTGTTATTCTCCAAGAAAAATACGAGAATTTGGCCCTGATTCTTCAGAAGATTCGTTATGATGAGCATAAGTGGATGATTTGTGGAGACTTTAAAATTCAATCCATGCTATTAGGGCAGCAATCCGGTTTCACCAAATATCCCTGCTTCCTTTGCTTGTGGGATAGCCGGGCCCGCGACCTACACTAAAAAAGACTGGCCAATTCGGGAGTATTTGAGACCCGGTGAGAAAAATGTTCTTCATGAGAGCTTGGTACCTCGTGATAAAATTCTATTACCACCTCTCCACATTAAGTTGGGTCTCATTAAGCAATTCATCAAGTCCCTTCCAAAAGATGGTGAGTGCTTTCGGTACCTTTGCTCAAAGTTCCCCCGACTTTCTGAAGGAAAGCTAAAGGAAGGAGTGTTTGTTGGCCCTGATATAAGGAAACTCATTTCAGATGGAGCATTCGCTGAAACGATGTCTGAGAAGGAAAAAGAAGCCTGGGATTCCTTCAAGGATGTTGTTCTCAAATTCTTGGGGAACAGGCGGGATGAGAACTATAAGGATATTGTTGCCAGGATGCTCAATGCCTTCAAAGAACAAGGCTGTAACATGAGCCTGAAAGTCCATTTCTTGCACTCCCATGTGAACTACTTTCCCGAAAACTTGGGGGCGTACAGTGAAGAACAAGGTGAAAGGTTTCACCAGGATATCAAGGACGCAGAGAGAAGGTACCAAGGAAGATGGAACACCACTATGATGGCTGATTTCTGCTGGTTGCTGCTGCGGGAAACCCCAGATGAAAAATACGCCAAGCAGCGCACCAAGAGAAGCATTCGGGGGAAGAAGAAACGGGCCCACCAGGAGATTGATAGACCCAAGAATGACTTTAAAATCTAAACTGTGTTGACAAATATCGTGTTTTTACTAAACTTTGAAATAAAAATGTGCTAGTTATTACCACAGTGTCGGATCTCATTTATTAGAATTTTATTTTCACACCATCGGGTGTTTGTCTTCATGTATTGCAATGGTGCGGTTTGCGTTTTCTATTCTTACATACATACCTGTACAACATTTTTTGCACATTTCTTTGCTTTGCTTTGTGTCTAACCTCGCTCTTATATGCTCAATGTTTGTGCACATGTATGTGGCTGTTTTAAGTGCAGACAATTTTGCTACCATCACAGTGTGTTTTGTTGACATTACTCTATTCTTATGTGCTGCCTTGTTACAATTTTCTTTATTCTTATTTGAATAACTACTAAACAATTAGTATAAAGAATTCATCCAAGAAACCTTTATCTCGATCGCACTCAATCTGAAACGTTCACCTCAAACTGCTAACCCAATGTAGCAAAAAATCTGTACGTGATGGAGCAAATTGGTTACCAGATTTGGATTCAGCGCACCAAAAAACGTAAAAATCAATCGAAACATTAGAGGCAGTTTAAAAAAAAATTTTTTTAGTGTACCTGTGTAGTCAGCAGCTCTGCTAACCGCGTTGATCGCTTTAAATATCGGGCCTTACGCGCACTGTCTACCACCTTGGCCATAGGAATAACATGGGTGCTGCAGCAGATAGCATGCACTAATGTTTAGTAAACATGGCCCATAGACAAGGTTTAATGAGACAAAATCAACATGGATTTAGTCAAGGGAAATCTGGTGTCACCAATCTGCTACATATTTTTTGAAGGTGTGGCTAAAGATGAACAAGTTGATGAAATAGTGGATTAGGATTTTCAGAAAGCATTTGACAAAGTACCTCATGAGGAAATTAAAAAGCCATGTGATGGAAGTAAATATCCTACTGAGGACAGAGAACTGGTTAAAAGACAGAAAACAGAGAGTACAGTTAAGTAGCCAGTTTTCTCAGTGGAAGAAGATAAATAGTGGAGTATCTCAGGGATCTGTACTTGGACCAGTGCTTTTTTACATATTTGTAAATGATCTGGAAATTGGAACAGTGAGTGAGTTCATTAAATTTACAGATGATGCCAAATTATTCAAAGTTGTTAAATAACATGCAGACTGTGAAAAATGACAGGAGAATCTTGGGAGACTGGGCATCCAAATGGCAGATGAGATTTAATGTGGACAGGTGCAAAGTGATGCACATAGAGAAAAATAACCCAAATTATAGCTACACATTGCTAAATTTCACATTAGGAGTCACCACTCAGGAAAAGCATCTAAATGTCATCGTGGACAGTACTTTGAAGTCTTTTTCCCAGTGTGTGCCACGGTGGCCAAAAAAGCAAAGAGAATGGTAGGAATTATTAGGAAAACAGAGAGAATAAAACATTATTATAATACCTCTGTATCACTCCGTGGCACGGCCACACCTTGAATACTATGTACAGTTCTCCAGGAATAAGCAGGAAGTCAGTCCTCACATATGGGTGACGTCGGCACCGACGGAGCCCGTGCGCATGCGTGGTCCCCTTCCCGCCCAAGGGTGCCATCTTACTCAGTCTCCCTTTTTCTGCAGAGCCCTTCAGACATGCGTCTTGTCCCCGAAAAGGTTTCTCTGTTTCTAACCGATTTTTGCTATCCGGCCTTTGCGGGTCCTCTTCCCGCCTCTTGAGCACCTCTGCTTTGGCCTTGGTCTCGGGGTTTTTCCATTTTTGCCTTTTTTGTTTTTTACCGTGCTTTGTGCTCTTTTTAACCACTGGTCACGTTGAGGATCTTCGACCATACAGGGGTCCTTTTTCCCTCAATAGCCTCTGGTTTTAAGAAATGTGATAGGTGTTCAAAAAACATGTCACTCACAGACACCCATGACTGTTGTCTCAGGTGTCTAGGAGTCGACCATGATCTGGAGCTATGTTCCCTCTGTAAGAAGATATCCTCCAAGGCCATCCAGAGTTGTAAGCAGAAGCTGGATGATCTCTTCCATAAGGCAGCCCCGGTATCCCCGGTAGTCTCCTGCTCTTCGACCCCGCAACCTCTGGAGTCTCCCAAGGCTCCCCCCCCCCCCCGGGCCCAGTGGCACTCTGACCAGGAGTGTCCCAAAGCTCCCTCCCGGGCCCAGCGGCACTCTGACCAGGAGTCACCCGAACACGAGTGGAAGAAGAAGAAGGCCATGAGGACTCTGTTGGGGGTGCCAGACAAGCGTGAGAGATCACGTGCCCAGTCTCTCAGCCCCCCTCGGCAGTCTCTTGAGTCAGAGAGGGAGCGGCCCAGTAAGGTACCTCAAACCAACATGGAGGCCTCCAGCAAATGCACCTGGTCTCCCGAGAGTCATCCCAGCGAGGACCCCCTTTCCTCCTCGACACCGACCCAGTCACCCTGGTGTCAGTGTCACAGGGCCCCACTCCTGAGTGGGAGGCCCAGATGCTGGCCTTGGAGCGGAGCGTTTCTGCGTTCCTCACTGCCCAGCAGGAGCTGGTGCCCATCCCCGCCGGCACGCACCTCGAGACCACAGGGACCTCGACCTCAAGGACTCCCTGGGCCGCCATTGTGACCCCCAAAAGCCAGAAGCCTTGTGAGGATCCTTGGCTCGAGTCTTGATCTCTGTCCCAGTCCTCGGGCGTGAGATCTTCTTGAGCGAGCACCTTTGGCTCCAGGCAGGTTTTAGCCTCGGAAACCCGGTACGGGTCACCAACCCATCTCGAGCCGCCCAACCTCGAGTCCTCCATGGACTACTCAGAGTGGGAGTCCGAGAGGAAGACCTCCCCAGAAACTCGGTTCCACCGAGACCTCCCTTCGGACCCCTTTCCACCAACCCAGAGGCAGCAGTCACCTCCCGAGGACGCCTCCTTTCTAGAGTTTGTCTCGGACATGGCATGGGCCTTAGCGCTTGCCACCAAGGCGGAGGAGGATCTCGATATTCTTTAATATGAAGCCCCTCCAAGAGAAGCTCTCTCAGTGCTGGTTCCTCCCATTCTGAACTGACTCCTCCTTCGCATGTGGGAGACCACGACCTCAGTCCCTATCGTGAGCAAGTGCTTGGACGCTATGTATAGGGTTCAGCAGGATTCGGGGTTTCGGAAAGCCCAGCTTCCCCACACCTTGATGGTGGTCAAATCAGCCATGCGGAAGCTAAAAAGCCCGAAGACTCATTCTTCAGTCCCGACGGGCAGAGAGACTCATACCCTCAATGCCCTCAGGCACAAGAGAGGAGTGGCCTAGTGGTTGGGGCAAGGTACCTCAGGCCAGAAGGTCGGGGGTTCAAATCCCACTAGAGGACAGCAACCTTGGGCCAGAAGGACTGGGGTTTCTAGTCCCACATGTGCTCCTTGTGGTCTTGGACAAGCCACTTAACTATTTTACAGGGAACATGGGCAACGGAGAGTTATCTCCAAGTTATAATACCCTGTGCAATGTAATTTCAGTTTGTTCAATGTAAACCGCCTTTATATCATGAAAGGCAGTATATAAGAAATGTTAACTAAAATAAATAAATAAAGGCTTTTCAGGTCTCCATGCTGAAATGCTGCATCCAAGTTTACCAATTGTACATTGTGATGTTTCTCCATGACCTCGCTACAGAACTCAGAGGCTTTGCGGCCGGCCTTGATGGAGACCATCTCCGGCAGTTTCAGGCCCTCTCAAAGTCCATCGGTGAATGCTCGAAGTACCTTTCATGAGCAGTGTATGATGGCTTTGAGTCTTCTGCCCGGGTGATGGCGGCTGGCATCGCAGCCCGCCGGCAGGCTTGTCTCTAGTCCTCGGACCTGGAACAGTGGGACCAGGAGAAGCTACTAGACATAAGAACATAAGATATGCCATACTGGGTCAGACCAAGGTCCATCAAGCCCAGTATCCTATTTCCAACAGTGGCCAATCTAGGTCATAAGTACCTAGCAGTTTCCCCAAAAGACACAGATTCCACAATGCTTGTATTGGGTCAAGCAGTGATATCCTGGGTCCCTTTTAATAATGGTTTATGGACCTTTCCTTCAGGAACTTGTCCAAACCTTTTTTAAACCCAGCTACACTAACAGCTTTTACTACATCCTTCGGTAACAAATTCCAGAGTTTGATTACACGTTGAGTGAAAAAAATTTTTCTCTTATTAGTCTTAAATAGGTTACCCTGTAGCTTCATTGCATGTCCCCTAGTCTTTGTATATTCTGATGATGTTTCTACGTTTACCCGTTCCACTCCATTTATTAATTTATAGACCTCTATCATATCTCCCCTCAGCCGTCTCTTTTCCAAGTTGAAGAGCCCTAACCTTTTTAGCCTCTCTTCATAAGGGTATCCTTCCATCCCCTTTAGCATTTTGGTGGCTCTTCTCTGTACCTTTCCCTTGCCTTGGGGAGCAACTATTCGACAAGCCCATGGAGGATAAGGCAGTGGAGATTGAGACAGAGTACATGACTCCTACTCGCCTCTGCCGGAAAACATCCTCCCTCCCCAGAAAAAAGCAGCAGAGCAAGAAGCCTTTCTTCCACTGGAAGGGGCTCCAATAGAGGGGCTACCTGTCCTACCTGCCAGCTTCGACCCTGTGCAGGGCGGTCAGGGCAGACCATGGCCCACGGCCCTCATAAGCCGAAGGGTCCCAAGACCCAATCCCCGGCGCCGGCTCAGCCTCCTCGGGGTTTTGATGCCATCAGAATAGCCTCTCATCCACCGGCAGGGCAGCTGTCTATTAGGGGATATCTGATCCATTTCTCCCACAGGTGGGAGTCCACCAACGCCTGGGTTCTCCAGATCATTCGGAAGGGCTATCTTCTCCATCTGGATCAGGCCCCTCCTACATACTTCCCCATGGAGCCAAGTCGGCTTCCCTAGCACCAGGCCTTCCTGAGTCAGGAACTCGCAGGACTCCTCAAGGACGGGGCGGTAGAACTGATCCCACCGCACTTCCGAGGATGGGTTTTTACTCCCGATACTTACTCATTCCAAAGCGGACAGGGGGCCTTCAGTCTATTCTTGACCTGCCGAACCTGAACAAGTTCCTGGTGTGGGAGAAGTTCAGGATACTCTCCCTTGGAACATTACTGCCCTAACTCCAGTAGAACGATTGGCTATGCTCTTTGGAATTAAAGGATGCTTACACTCACATCCTCGTCCATCCCAAACACAGAAAGTACTTCCGCTTCATGGTTCAGGGAAATCATTACCAGTACAGAGTTCTTCCCTTCGGCCTTGCCTCAGTCTTGTGGGTTTTCACAAAGTGCTTGGCTATGGCTGCGGCTCACCTCCGGCTGCAGGGCGTCTTCGTCTATTCATTTTTAGACGACTGGTTTGTAACAGGGGCATGGCACCATTCACCTCCTGGAGCATCTGGGGTTTGTGATCAATTACCCGAAGTCTCACCTCACTCCAGTTCAGTCCCTGAAGTTCATCGGGGCTCGCTTGGACACCCTGCGGGCCATGGCTTTCCTTCCTCAGGATAGGGTGGACCACCTCGCATCCCTGGCGTCCGAAGTGCGGTGCCGGAGCGCTGTCTTGGCCCAGACGATGCTTCACCTTCTCGGCCACATGGCCGCCACGGTCACGGTCCATGTCGTGCCCAATGCATGTGGGTGGCGCAGTGGTGCCTCTGAGCGCATTGGGTGCAGTCGATCAGCTGCCTCCGAGACCCCATCTCTATCTTTCCCAGTGTGGCAGAGTCTCTCGCTTGGTGACAAGAGTCTTAGATCCTGCTTCGAGGTATGCCCTTCCAAGCTCCAGCACATCAGGCAGCCTTGACTACGGATGCCTGCTTGGTGGACTGGGGAGCCCACTGCGAGGGGTGGCGCACTCAAGGGACCTGGTCCTTCAAGGAATCCTGGCAGTAGATCAACCTGCTGGAGCTCTGGGCCATCCACCTTGCACTCAAAGTTTTCAGGGACTGTCTGCAGTACCAAGCAGTGCTGGTCCAGACGGACAACCAGGTCACGATGTTCTATGTGAACAAACAGGGAGGTGCCAGTTCCTACAGCCTCTATTCAGAGGCAACAACCTTTTGCTCCTTTGCGGTGAGCCAGGGCATGACCATTGTCACACTTCAGCACCCTCTGGTATAAATAGGCGGTTGCCTAGGAGGGGTTGGCATGTGATGCATAGGGGAATACATATTTATAAACCTTCTAAATGCTGCAGCCTGGTATCCGCTGTAGTTGTGGTCCAAGTAAATACAGCAAAGGCTTCCGTGGGTTTAACAATAACTTTATTGCCGCACAGGAGTTTGGTGAACTACTTCCCCAAACACAGACAAAAGATTGTGCTACGCAATTGTGTCAAATAAAAGTCCAAGAATCCCCTGATGCTTCTCAGGTACAAACTCAAAGCAAAACATTCAGCTTTCAAACTTCCTTCAGCTTCAAATACAACAGCTGTTTCTCTCCATTGGCATTGCTTTCATATACATGCATTAAACACAGGAAACTTCCACAGCCTTGTACTTCTCTTCACAGCTGAATTAATTAGGCTTGAGTTTCTCACAGGCAGAACGCTGCCCTTTCTCCGTGGAAACTCAGGTTATAGCAAATAGGCTTTCTCAGCACTTCTATAGGATATCTTTGTACAGCTTTCACTCCTTTTACAGGATACACTTATGTGGCTTTCAGTCCTTATAACAAACCCCACAGTCCATAGCTGATCCACTGCTATCACTTAATGGTGCATCAGTTTGCATGTCCTCCAGCTCTGGGTCTGATATGTCCTTAAGACCTGGGTTAAGGGAGTCTACAGACTGCCACTGCTTAATTAGTGCTTTAAGCAGCTTCCGTTTGTTATCTCTAAAATACCTAGGTACTTGTAAGGATTCCAAATCACCAGCATCTTTTAAAACATCACAAAAAGGGCTCACCTTCCTTCTGGTCTGCCTAGTATATGCTTTCTGGTTAAGAGGCAAATATTTCCCTTGATACTGCTTCACTAGTTCTTTTAACACAGCGTGCTCTTCAGAGTCTAACTCTTGCCCGTGTCTGTGCTGCCTGCAATTAGTAACTTGCTGAAAGGCACCTGGGCTATACTCAGAGCTAGAGCTCCTGTCACGTTCTCTGTAGTATGAAAACTTTTGCAGTCTTTTGAATGGGACTTTCTCTCTTCCCAATCTCTCCTTTATAATTCTGGCTTTGAGAGAAGATTCCAGAGAACTACTCCTATCCCTTCCAGGCAAGGTATCTGACCTTTTCCCCTGAGGTTTAAAATAGTCTCTGACCTGTTTTTGTTTGCTGTGCAGCTCACGGTAGTTCCTTCCTGGAAGCTTTTTCAGACGGCACTCCTGAGACCTGGCTGTCTCTCTGCAGTCTGGCCAGCAACTCCCCAAGCACCTTGTGCCAACCGGGTATCGGTTGCTCTTGGCTTTGCTTCTCCTGGTCCCCAGATCTCTCCCTGGATCTGACTCTCCTGGACCTTCCTGGAACTGCTCTCTTTCTCCTTGCTGCTCATGGAACTCCACGTAGTGTTCCCTCTCTCTTCCTTGTTTGAGTTCTCCCTCTCTTTCTCGTTCTAGTTCTCCCTCCAGTTCTATCTGACTAACAGTTGCTTCCTGGTTATGTGAACAGGGCTGCCCTATCAGGTGTGACTCCGCCCCTTTTCCTCCCACGTCAGCTCCCTGGGTTTGCCTGAAGCTAGGGTGTGGCTCTCTTTCTGCTTTCCTGTGCAGAGCAGCTTTCAGGGCTGAATCCTTAACCCTTTCCTGACCCAGTTTACTGACAGCTTCTGGGGACAAAAAGTGTTTTAAACCCCTATTTTTAGGTTCTGCAACCTCTGCCTTGTCACACCATCCAAGCCACTTACCTCCCAGGCCAGGGGACAATGGATTGGCAGATCAGTTCAGCAGAATCCTCTGGCCGCACAAGTGGCGCCTGTGTCCCCAGATGGTGCAGTGGCTCCTCCAGCATTGGGGGACTCCAGACCTGGACCTCTTCGCCAGTCCTGCAAATTCGCAGCTCCCTCGGTTCTGCGGTCCCCTCCCGCACCCGGGCAGGGTGGTCCCAGATGCCTTCGTCATCTCATGGGAAATAGGCCTGCTCTATGGCTTTCTCACCATGCCCCTCATTGACCGGACCCTTCTCAAGGCCCAGTGGGACAGGACCTCTATGATTCTCATAGCCCCAAAGTGGCCCAGACAGCCTTGGTTTCCCCTGCTGCTCCATCTCTAGACAGAGTCCCCGGTCCCTCTTGGGTTCTCACCGGAGCTATTGATGCAGGACAGCCTGCTTCTTCACCCCAATCTGAGGTCCCTATCCCTCACAGCTTGGTGGCTGAGCGGTTTGCTCTAGCCTCCTACCATCTTCCCGTGGAGATCGAGGACATTCTTTTGGCCTCACGAAAGGACTTCACCAGATGGGCTTACGCCTTCAAGTGGCGTCGGTTCTCGGCGTGGTGCTCGGAGCTCCGAGCGAACCCATTTTCATGTCCTACCAGTTTGGTCTTGCAGTACCTGCACCACCTCTCGCAATCTGGGCTGAAGTCTAATTCGGTCAGGGTTCACTTGAGTGCCATCTCAGCAAACCACCACCTCATTGAGGACAAGCCTCTTTTGGGGCAACCGCTTGTCTGCTCATGTTATCCTCTTGTGTTCTCTGAGACTGTGCTCCTGGGACCCGAGTATATTCCCCTGACATCAGCACACATTGTTTTGCCACCTTGTCTGAGGATATCAAGGTGGTGAAACAATGCAAAAAGGTGGTAGCCAAGCCAGAAGGATGCTGGGCTGCATACAAAGAGGAATAACCAGCAGAAAGGAGGAGGTGTTAATGCCCCCTGTACAAGTCATTGGTGAGACCTCTCTTGGAATATTATATTCAATTTTGGAAACCATATCTCACAAAGGATATAAAAAGGCTTGAAATGGTTCAGAGGAAGGCAACCAAAATGATTTGGAGCCTGTACCAGAAGATGTATGAGCAGAGTCTTGAAGACCTAAATATGTATATCCTAGAGGAGGGGAGGGACAGGGGAGATATGTTATAGACTTAAAGGGTATCAATGAACAAACAAACCTTTTCAAAGAAGGGGTAGCTGTAAAACAAGAGGGCATACGATGAAGCTGCAAGGAGGTAAACTTAAAAGCAATGTCAGGAAGTACTTTTTCACAGAAAGGGTGGTGGATGCTTGGAATGCCCTCCCGATGGAGGTGGTGGGGGCAAATATAGCGACGGAATTAAAAATAGCATGGGACAGGCACAATTGA
The DNA here is from genome assembly GCA_033557465.1 of Ichthyophis bannanicus. Lineage (NCBI taxonomy): Eukaryota > Metazoa > Chordata > Amphibia > Gymnophiona > Ichthyophiidae > Ichthyophis > Ichthyophis bannanicus. Next base: position 117,298,950 of record CM066042.1, on the reverse strand, counting down.
TCCCTTCATAGCAAGAAGATGAAATCAAAGCAAACTTAAATATCTTCTATAGTTCAATAAATAGAGGGAGATGACCTGCACGGAGCAGCAGATATAACCCTAAACACAGGCACAGAGAGGGGCTGACCTGCAGGGAGTGGTGGGTCCAACCCTAAAAACAGGCTTGGAGGGGGGGATGACTTGCACAGAGCAGCCATTACAACCATTCTAGACACCTTACTGGACAGACTAGTCAGGTCTGCTCTGTGCACAAGGAGATGTGAATGTAAAGTTGGAGCAGAGCGTTATCCCACTGAGCAGTCTACTTGCTGTGGTGCAACCTTTACATGTTTATATAGAAACAGATAAGTTAAGCCTTGAATGCTTGTGTTGCTACTATCATGAAATGTTTATTCTCCTGGATTACGCAAAACTTCTCTTTAGTGGAAGCAGTGCCTCACATGGAGGAGAAGAAAGCCATTCCTGCCACACCAGCCATGGAAAGGGCCACATGTTATAATACCCCACTAGGCTGCTGCTCTGATGGGAAGACCCCAGCCATGGATGCCGAAGGCACCAACTGTCCAGGTGAGTTCTTGTTCTTGGCATAGGCAGTTGCCTTGGCCTAGATGTGATGAGATCTCTTCCTGGTATCAGAAAGAGGTTTTGAAACCTCTTGCAAGAACCCAAGGGAAGGATTTGATAGGAACTGTGCCTTGTCTTGAACGAACTGACTAGATCCACACTACAGATTTCTCTCGAAGGGCATCTCAACCTTTTCTAGGGTGTCGAGGACTGGGTTTTCTTGGGATATCTTTCCTAGTGTTGAGAGGGTGATGATGCAAATCCTGTAATCTTTCACCATAGTTGTGTGCCCGCGCGAGTTTTCCCTCTCTTCCAGTTCTTGGCTCATGTGTATGTGTGTCTTGAACTGCCCTCTGACTCTGTGTCCTGCCCTGGCTAACGTCTCTCTCTTGTTACTCAGCCCGTCCTTGCTCCCTTCCAGGCTGGAGCTCGGGAGAGGAGAGCAACATCTGGTAAAAAAAAAAAAAACCATGCTCTGACATCTCCAGCTGAGACTGCTGCCATCTTGCCATGCTAATAATCCATAGCCCCTCCAGTCCCATCCAACTAACCGCACCCCTGGCACTACCCACCCTGCCATCCATGCCTAGGGAGTGAGGTATCTCAGGAGATGGCTGCCTCTGCTCACAGATGAATGATTCCTGGCTGTTCATGTGCTGCCTCCCTAGCAACCAAAGTCTTCCAGGGTGTCCTTATCTTGGAGACGGTGGACGGACAGGAGCTGTTCTACACCCCTGAGATGGCTGACCCCAAATCAGAGCTCTTTGGAGAGACAGCTAGGAGCATTGAAAGTGCGGTGAGTGCTCGTGCATTCAGTTTTTATTTGTCTTTTTAAATGCAGCAGGAAATTTGGGAGGCCACCTTCCATTTAGCTTTCTGCTTCTTCTGGGGTGTACTGGGTGCACTGGTGGGAGGGCAGGTTTCTCAGATTTGGGGTGATGCTGCTTATGCTTCTCTTTCGGATATTCCTGTTGCCACAGAATGTGGTTTCTCACTGGACGAGGCTTTGCTGTTTGGAGACAGTATCCTTTTTGGTGTGGGTGTATAGGAATATATCTGTATCTGTCGTTTACCCTGGGTGCTTGTCAACTACAGTCCTTGCAGTTTTTTAAAAGGGTTCCAGGGGTGGGAAACTACAGACCAGTGAGTCTGATGTCTGTGTCAGGAAAACTGGTAGAAACCGTTATAAAGAACAAAATCCTCACATCATGTGCGCTGACTCCTTCCACTTCTGTAGCTATGTGGTTGCCAGCACCTCATGATACTGTGTGTGAGGGGGTGGGGGGAGGTGCTGGGACCTCCTTGTTACGACTAACCAAGAACTAGGAGCCAAGTCCAGAGCCAGATTCTGAGTGCTGGGGTTATGGATCCATGCTCCAGCCTCACCATCCTGCTCACACGTTGCCATTGTTTCTTTTGTACCCTCGGGGCTAGTGTGAAAGTATTTGGGGTTTTAAGCTATTAATGTCCTTTCAGGACAATTTTCGAAGCCAGTTATGTGGGTTAAATGCTCAGCTGTCTGAAAACCTGCATTTCCTCGGTTGGGATTGAAGTCTGTGCAGTGGACCTTTGTCCACACTAAGAGGAGGCATGTTGCTTACGGAGGAAAATATACATAGATTTCATTAATGCGTTTGCATATGTTATTTTTCATTGGAGAGGTAGCAGCTGAACAAGCAGGTGCAAATGTGGGCACTGTTGGTGATTTTCAACATGAAAGCATTAGTACACTTTTGCACTGAGACTTGGAGCAAAGCCCTTGGGCAAAAAGTTTGAAAACTGATCCCTTTCAAGCCAGGGTGTGAGCCTTCTGACGAGAGCCGGCCCCAGAGTTGGTTCAAGATGCTGGCACCCTAGGCGAGCCTTAAGAATTATGTCCCCCCCCATCTGTCAGAGACAATAGTTTAACTTTGAATGCCCTGCTCTTTGCCGCCAACAACCCCCCCCAAACATTTAACCTGCCACCCTAGGCGATTGGCTAGTTTGCATAATAGTTGTGGCCCCCCCCTGCTCCTGACGCAGGGTGGGGGGAGAAGGTTGATGTTGCCATCCATCTGACATCATGCGCACATTATTCTCTATTTCACAGCTGGACGACCTCTTCCGGAACTCTGACGTCAAGAAGGATTTCAAGAGTGTGCGTGTTCGCGACCTCGGACAAAGCAATTCACTTCGTGTCATCGTGGAGGTGCATTTCGACCCGGGTGAGGGTGCTTATGGTCATTTTACTCCTAGCCCTGGAGTGCAGTATGAATCTGCCGCCGCCACCATCAGATCCTTATCAGATTTGTTGAATTCTTACTAACAGCACATTTCCCTGGAGATATCTTTCTGATTTTGGATCCCCAAACCCCTGTAGGGCCCCTTGAATAATAACATTAAAGGCTATTGCTTTTTGCTCAGTTCCCCTTTAAAAAGGGTTGAAGAATATTTTGTCCTTTAATGTCCTTCCGGTATGGGACCTGCAGGGACTCCTGATGCTTTTCCACCCCTTGCGTCCTCTGTCACTTCTTATTTGTCGTAGGCGCATAACAACAGAACATATGAAATAATCAAATATATAATTGTAGAACCAACAAAAACATTATGATCTGCAGAAACAGATTTATTTTATCTTTGTAAGTGTTAAAACTGTCCGTCGTGGGGACACTACCACATCAGAAGAGATGCTTGGATGAAATTTAGATGCAGAGAGTTTAAGGATTGAGCTGCAAGACACTAGCATGAATATCTGACCATCTCGCTTTCTCTTTACATCCCCTTGTTATACAGTGACCTCTTTCTCAGCCCCAGACGTGCAGAAAGCTCTCCTGAAACAGATAAAAGCAGCCCGTAAGAAAAGCATTCTGCTGAAGAATCCCCCACAGGAGCACTTGAAATTCATGGATTTTGGTAAGGCCTTTGTTGCACTGTCAAACTTATTTTAACTAAGCATGTGAGCGAGACCCAGCCCTAGGTGTAAGCCTCTGACAGCAAAGTGGGAAGGTGTCTGGACTCTGGGCAGGGCCGGTACAAGAATAGTGGGTACCCCAGGAGAACCATCAGCTTACAACCCCCCCCCCTCCACCACCATCATTTAAACTCAATAAGCATGATTATCCCAACACCACCCCTCATAATTCTATATAAGGCAAAACTGGACATCATGGAGCCAATATTCAGAACCCTTAGCTGGTTGGCCACTGGGAGGCCGACCGGTTATAGGTGTGGACTGCGATATTGATCGGCACTGTCTGGAGAGTGCCACTGAATTTCTCCATAGACCACCCCGGCACTATCCGATTAGTGCAAGGGCGGTGTCAACACTGTTCAGATAAGTGTTGACTTTATCTTGTTAGTCAGCCCTTATCTGGGCATCTGAGGCCCCAGGAAAAGCTGTCCTAAGCTGCAATCCAGATACGTGCTGACTGAAAATCCCAGTAACCGGATAAGTGTCTGCACCGCTCAGCCTGGATATTCAGCAACAGCCCCTATCTGGACACTGCTGTGGATATCCTGCCCGACTGCGTTTTGATTTGGATGGTTACTGCTTTTTGCCACACCTCATAGGTTGCTTCCCTAGGTGACCGCCTAATCTTGCCTAATGGTTGGGCTGGCCCTGACTCTGGGCATCATATGCGGCCATGTCCATAACTGGCCCCCATGTCACCCGCAGCTGGTAGCCTTAAAGCACTGTAAATACATCCCACAAAGTACACAATAGATCTCAGCTGGTCTTTCCATCCTATCTTCCAACAATATCTCAGCTGATGTGCTATGCACTTGAATTTGAATGAGTTGGCATGCATTAAGGATGCCATTCTATAGGGCAAAATGCCCATTCGGGATATTAACTTATTGTGGCACGCACAGTTTGCTATTGAGACTGCCAGTCATGGTCTGAGATCCTGTAATTTGAAAGTTACAGAAAAAAACTACCCTCTCCAGGAATGATCAGTCCCCCTCCAAACTCTAGTTGTCCCTCCACCCTCATTTTCTTCTGTCCACTATGTGCATGAATTATTCATTCTTTCTTCACTGTAAATGCACTTTCTGACTAATGTATCTTGAGATACTTATATGGTCAGTAAGGACTTGACATAACACCAGTTTTTTAAAAAGGGTACCAGGGGTGGGAAACTACAGACCAGTGAGTCTGATGTCAGTGTCAGGAAAACTGGTAGAAACCATTATAAAGAACAAAATTACTGAACATATAGATAGTCATGATTTAATGAGAGAAGTTGTCTGTCTTGACTAGATTGTAAGTTCTCCCGAGCAAGGACCGTCTTTACATGTATCTGTACAATGCAGCGTATACCTTGTAGCGCTATATAAATGATCCGTAGTAATAGTAAAAAGTCAATATGGAGTTAGCAAAGGGAAGTCTTGTTTCACTAATCTGTTATATTTTTTGAAGGTGTGAATAAACAGGCAGATAAAGGTGATCTGGTTAATATAGGAGGTCATTCCAGAAACCAAATAAGGGTGTGTATGTGCGCTGGGGACATTTATCTGCCGATGTTGTCTGCATGCATATTCCAGTGCATAGCACCCGCAAACTTTTATTTCATTAACACGAGGATATCAGACCGTGTCTGGGAGGAGCGGAACAGGGATGTGGTTTGCCATAAAGACATATAAAGAGTATTCAAGAAAGACCCGTGTACGTTTTGGGAGGTCCCCCCGCAGATGTGCCTTTTATACCTGCCGGAGATATGGAATAAGGCCAGTACTTAGAAAATATTCTGCTGTGCTTGTATAAGGGTGGTGACTAATCTGTTCTAGAATGGTGGACTGCAGTATGGACAAACACCACAAGATGCATTTATAAAGAACAGAAATCAGAGGTGTGAGAAGCTTGTAAGCTAAAGAAACATTAATAATTACCCTGAAAGAAATACTAAGAAGAGCAATAGTGAATATTCTGGCCATGCTGACATTTGCTGTTTGTGCTAAAGGAGCTAATCTAGGGGACCCTAACAATTCCTGTGTCCTGAAAAATGGGACTGTTGATGTAGGAATAGTATGTGAGTGAGTATGGAAAGGATGCTTGTTTGGGTGGGAAACGGAGATCATATTTTTAGTCCTGGGACTCCATGCTGTTATGTTATATCAGCTGCTGCTTAGAGGTTTAGGGCATCTTTTTGTTAAAATTATGTTTTTTGTGACTGACAGTGAGAGAGTGTTGTGTGTGTGGTTTGAGGGCTGCATGGGAGGATCTGGTGTGCTCATCTGCAATTCAGGGAGAACATGAATGCCTAGCCAGTACTTGGACCGTATGGATGGCTGCAGTGTCACCAGGCTGCCAGTGTGATAGGGCAGAAAAAAATCACAAAAGGTTCTCTATAGCTAAATGTCAAAACATATCCCTTTCAATAAGAGACCCTCTGAATAAGAGCATTCAACGGTGCAAAACATGCCCAAAAGCACCATCCTTGTTCTCTAAAAATGTGCATAGAGAGATATTTGTGAGGTTGGTAAGGGGTCCATACTTAGCATTGTAAAGATTATTTTTAGAGATGACCACTAAAGAATAACTAAGGATTTCTTCTACTGCCATGTATGTTTTGATGCAAGGTATGTCATGACAAACATATCGCTTTCTACTTGCTGTTATTATATCTTTGAGTGTACTGAGATTTCCTTGCACTGTTCTGGGCATGCAACAGACTAGTATATCTAGTCTAGTTTGCATCAACATTTATATATCATCAGTATTTATGTGTAGTTTGCATCAGCACAACACTGTCAGTGAGAGGAGCAGCTTAGGAGATGCACGTTTTACAGAGGGGCGTGGCCATGGTGGAGAAGGGCATGGTTGGAAACATCCATTTGTTTAGAATACGGTGAGCACAGGGACGTCCAAACTGTTTGTTGCATATACCCGTGTCTCGTTATAACTGCAGGGCACGTGTTTCTCCATAGTGGTTTGCTCATGCCATGCTGGAAATGCCTGTGTCCCCGATTCCAGAACCATGGACACGTCTATACCCATGGCTGCGTATTTAGGGTGAAATCGGGCCCATTTTCATTTTGGACGTGTCTGCGGGCCGGATGTGCATGTCATGAAATTGGCCACATAGTGTATTTGGATTTTCAGAAAGCCTTTGACAAGGTCCCTCTTGAGAGACTCTTGGGGAAATTAAAAAGTCATGGGATAGGAGGTAGTGTACTATTGTGGATCAGGAACGGGTTAAAAGATAGAAAGCAGAGAGTAGGACTAAATAGCCAATTTTCTCAATGAAGAAGGATAAATAATGAAGTACCCCAGGGATCTGTGCTGGGCCTGCAGCTTTTAACATATTGATAAATGACCTAGAATTGGGAACAATGAGTGAGGTGATCAGACAACATAAAATTATTCAAAGTTGTTAAATCACAAAAGTATTGTGAAAAATTCCAAGAGGACCTTGATAAATTGGGAGACTGGGCATCCAGATGGCAGATGAAATGTAGTGTGGACAAATGCAAAGTTACAGTATGCACTTAGGGAAGAGCAACCCAAACTATAGCTACATGATGCAAGGTTCCATATTAGGAGTCAGCACCCGGGAAAATAATCTAGGTATCATCATGGATAATACATTGAAATTCTGTGCTCAGTGTGCAGCAGCAACCAAGAAAGCAAATAGATTGCTAGGAGTTATAGGAAAAGGAATGGAGAATAATACAAAAGATAATACAATAGCTCTGTATCGTTCCATGGTGCGACCGCACCTTGAGTATTGCATGCAGAAGAAGGGAGAGGAAACGGATTGTAAAACTTAATAGTTCTTGTGGACAGATCGTATGGTCTCTGCCATCGTTTTCTATTTTTAAGATACACCCAAATTGGACACGGGTACAGAGAAGGGTGACCAAAATGATAACGGGCATGGAAGGATACCCCTATGAGGAAAGGCTTAAAAGGTTAGGACTCTTCAGCTTGGAGAAGACGGCTGGGGGAGATATGATAGAGGTCTACAAAGTAATGAGTTCAGTGGAATGAATACATGTGAATCAGTTTACTCCTTCAGAAAGTATCAATACTAGGGGATATGCAGTGAAGCTACAAAGTAAGTACATTGAAGACTAATCAGAGAAAATATTTCTTCATTCTTCAGGCAATTAACTTCTGGAATTCATTGCCAGAAGATGTAGTAAAAGCTGTTAGTGTAGCTGGATTTAAGAGAGGTTTGGAAAGTTCCTGGAGGAAAAGTCCTTAAACCATTATTAAAGTGAACTGGGGAAATACGTTGTTTACCTCTGGGATAAGCAGCATGGAATCTGTACCTTTTGTGAACCTGACAGATACTTGTGATCTGGATTGACCACTATTGGAAACAGGATGCTGGGCTTAAATGGACCCTTGGTCTAATCCAGTATCGTAACTCTTGTGTTCTTATGCTTTCAGACTGGGTTCCTGTGCTGTTCACGACCACTACCACTACCACTGCTGCCACAACCAGCACTCTAGTATCCACGGCATCTCCTAGTCGGCTGCTGGCTACAGCCACCACAGCACCCCATGTTCTGTACCCTGCCACTATGGGGAGGCAAACCACGAGGCTGCCTACCACCACCAGGAGACCACTGACCACCACTGCAGTTGCAACAAAGAAGAAGCCCCCCCGCCAGCCACCCACCAGCAAGAAACCAGCCCGCCCCTGTGACTCCCACCCATGTCTCCACGGCGGCACTTGTGAGGATGATGGCAAGGAGTTTTCTTGTAGCTGTCCTGCAGGAAAGGGGGGCGCCGTCTGTGAAAAAAGTGAGACCCTACCTCAATATGTCCTTTTACAAAATCTATTCATAGTCAACTGCATTGTGATAAATGTTAGATTCCTTGTATATGGCTTTTGGCCACCGGCTTCTGCAGAGACTTCAGCTTCTGGTCAGCTGTTTCTTCTGGAAACCCAGCAGTGGATAGATGCTGCATCTCTGCACCAAAGTCGCCGCATTTCAGGCAGTCACCTGGTGCATCCCATGAAGCCACAGTACTGCATCAGGCTGCAGTGAGACACGCTGCAACCCACCCTCACATTCTTCTTTGCCCTAGAGATTCTGGCTCCATCGCTTGCCCAAGGTTATGCCCAAAGCTGCTGATGTTCTTGGAGGTGGCAGTTCTCCACCTTGCATGCCAGTGTCCCATGCTGCGGTTTGGCACATTAATTGCCTCCCCTTGACCTTTACCTGCTCCCACTTTCACTGGGGCTTTTCTCCGTCGGTGAGCTGGAAGCTGACATAGCATGGAATTGCCTATTTCTCCAACACCTAAGCAGCTGTGGACAAAATATTACATATCACGCTTAGCATATCATTCACAAGTATAAATTTTCCTTAATAAATCATACACCATGGGTGTTTAAGGAGGCAAGATCTCTGAAAAACGAGGTATGGGCTTATAACATGGAGAAATGCTTATGGGCCCAATATTTAGAAAGGTTTATCCATTAGCAGAACCTAAAGAAAGGCCAAAAGAATGCAGGCCTAACTTGAAGCAGTTTGGCTATCGAGATAACAGATGAATATTGCCGCTATCTGGATAACCACTACTGAAACTAGATATGCAGCAGAAGTCGCTATCCATAGTAACATAATATATGACGGCAGATAGGGGGTGTACCCACCACTCCATGCAGGTCACCTCTACTTGTTGAGATATCAATGCTTGACCCAGTACAAGCATTGCGGAACCTGTGTCTTGTGGGGAAACTGCTAGGTACGTATGACCTAGATTGGCCACTGTTGGAAACAGGATACTGGGCTTGATGGACCTTGGTCTGACCCAGTATGGCATATCTTATGTTCCTATATGTTCTTATATCAGTGACTCACCCCTCCCCATGCCTTTGTTTAGGGGTGTACCCGCCACTCCGTGCAGGTCATCTCTACTCGTTGAGATATCGAAGACTTCTGAAAATACAGTTTAACTTTTCCCCCAGCAGCTGATATTTAAAAAATGCTGACTGCTGCAGGCTGAATATTAGCCAGTATGAGTTTAAATATTTCGGGGCCGATACTCCAAGCCCTTAGCTGTGAATGCAGCAGCACCATCCAGATAGTGCTGCCGAATCTCTCCACACACCACCCTGGCATTATTCGGTTGGAGCAGGGATGGTCCCTTGCTGGTGCAAGGGCAGTATCGGAGCAATCTTATGCAAGTAGCAGGATTTTCAGTCACTACTTAGTCAGCCATCTTAGACTGTTTGAAAAGCTGTCCTACGTTGGAAGCCAGATAAGCAATGGTTGAAAATCTCTGCTAACTGAATAAGGTTGTTATTTGTCTGGATAGTGCCACAAAACCTGAATATTCAGCAACAAATCCTATCCGATACTGCCACTAAATAACGGCTGCTTTGAAAATTGGCTCCTTCAATCGTAGTTCAGAAAACCTTCATAAAGTAAAATTCTTATGAGGTGCTCACAATCGATATACTAAAGGCTTCACATACCTGGCTTAGAAGTGAGGTTTATGACTGTCATGGTATGCACAAAACTCACCCATTTGGAGAAACTGCCCCGAATCAAAAAGTTGCAAAAAAGGTCACTGTAGTATTTTATTGTTGACACACTGACTGATGTATGTTAAGATGAGGGAACATCATACATAATTTTCAGTGGTTAACACTTACTCTAATTTAGCCATTGGCGTTTTTTGAGGTCTTTTTCCTAAAATATCCATGGTATATAACTTTATTAAGGCAAATTTACTAAGGGAGACTTGAGGATGATTTGCTATATTTGATTGCCAACTTCTTCCCAGCTGTGAGATCATTTGTTCTTGTAAAGTAGATTTGTTTTGAGCACACAGTGTCATGATCTGTACCAGGCTCAGTATGTGCCCAGCCCTTAGAGCGAAGCCATATTCTGTTTTAATTACGTTCTGGATGATGTGAATGCCCTGGGTGTGAGACTTTGTGGAAGCCTGTATATTGTGTTCCAGTATTCTGTCCATGGGGGTCACTTTGCTTCTTTCTCTCCAATCTTAGCTGTCCAGTACTTCATCCCCAGTTTTGGCGGGAAGTCTTACCTTGCATTCACAGTTCTGAAGGCCTATCACACAGTGCGCATTGCCATGGAATTCAGGGCCCTGGAGCGCAGTGGGCTGCTGCTTTACAATGGACAGAACCGTGGCAAAGATTTCATCTCTCTGGCCTTGGTCGGTGGATTTGTGGAACTCAGGTAGGGCCTCGGAAGGGGGAAGTCCTACAGTAACCTCTTGAGAGATGGTGCCCAGAGTGGCGAGATACCGCATCTCTCTGAATCTGCATAGTGTAATAATTGATCATTGATGAGTCAGGTTGGGAGGCAGAGGTACCATGACTACAGTTATTGGGTAGCTGTATGGGCATTTTCTGATCATTACTAAGCATGTATCCCCCTATCTGACAGAACCGATGGGTGTAATTTCTTAGTAGCGAAAGGAATGGAGTCTGACTATCTGCTCTGATTTCAGATTTAACACAGGCTCTGGCACTGGTATCATCACAAGCCAAGTCCCCATCCAGCCTGGCAGGTGGCACCAGTTGGTGGTAAGCCGGAACCGTCGCAGCGGCATGCTGTCAGTGGATGGGGAGCCTCACGTTAACGGAGAAAGCCCATCTGGCACTGATGGACTGAACCTTGATTCTGACCTCTTCCTGGGAGGGGCACCGGAGGACCAGATCCCCCTGTAAGTAGCATGAGGTGGGCAGCAGGAGTGGGCTGCTTACTTACAGGGTTTCTGATTCTCAGTGTGAACTTTCAAGATGGTTTGGGAGGCTACTAAAAATCTGTCTATATCAATGGTTTTATATTGCAAAATTAAATTTTAGGAACATTTTATTATTACAAATGTAAATTTATATACATATTCTCAATCCCTCTCATCATCCCCAAAATCTTTCTTGAGCCCCCAACAGTGTCCTACACACACACTCTCTCTCTCAATTCTCCTTTTGGAGCCTAAGCAGCCAAATAATATGACTCAAATAACAAATCAAAATGTAGAAGCATTCTGTGCACATCCCTGTTATATAACAGGACTGACCTTATAAAATAGGATAGGTTAAGTGGAGGAGAAAATAGAATGCTATTGCTAGGCCCCACGCCCTGTGTTTGATTATGGGCAGTACACAAAGACATATGTAGAGTCTGTAAGAAAGAGCTGGAAATAGTTACTTATCTTGTAGCTGGCTGCAGAGTTCCGATGGCAGCTGATTTCTATATAAGAGCGCACAATAAGGTGGCTCGTCTCATCCACTGAAAAGTTTGCAAACATTACAAAATTGCTATACCAGAAAAGCACTGGGATCATAACCCAAAGAGAATTAATGGAAAATGAAGAGGTTATTTATGATCACCTCCTAGGACATTCCCATTCTGACTGATAAAAGCTGGATGCAAGGAAACCAAACATATTAGTAAAAGAGAAAAACATCAGAACTGCATTAATTATAGAGGTGTCAGTTCCAAGTGATTATTCTTTGAATCGTGTGGAGAGGGAGAAGATCCTCAAGTCCCAAGAAATGCAGTCCGAGACCCAGAAAACATGGCAGAAAGATACAGAAATATTTCCAGTCCTATTGGGAGCTACAAAGCTGATTAAAAGCAATTTGGAATCACATGTTAACAAGTTGCTTATACATAAGGTTCACATAGTAATGGTTCTCTGTAATTCATATATAGAAGCGTTACATATATCAAAATGAACTTTTGGCTAGTAAGGTCTCAGATACCATAGGCTGCCACTGTTTCATGAAATCTCCAGTGGACTAATGCCTAAATATACATCAATGACCTTTTTCTTAAACGTTTAGCCATATGGATATTCTCCTAGCTAAAAAGATTTTTTGATGTGAATTGTGCTTCAACGCTTAGTAGACAGGCATACTACTTAATAGCAAATAATAAACCAGTGCTTAGCTGTGCGATGGATTCCCGACGCATATTCATGCGCTGTGCTTTGTTATGATAGCGATGATGTGAATAATTTCCCCTGATGAAACCAGTTGGAGAAACGCACTTCACAGCGCATGAATAAGCGTCGGGAATCCATCGCACAGCTAAGCACTGGTTTATTATTTGCTATTAAGTAGTATGCCTGTCTACTAAGCGTTGAAGCACAATTCACATCAAAAAATCTTTTTAGCTAGGAGAATATCCATATGGCTAAACGTTTAAGAAAAAGGTCATTGATGTATATTTAGGCATTAGTCCACTGGAGATTTCATGAAACAGTGGCAGCCTATGGTATCTGAGACCTTACTAGCCAAAAGTTCATTTTGATATATGTAACGCTTCTATATATGAATTACAGAGAACCATTACTATGTGCATCTAGACTCTGTGATAAATAACCACACCAACAGTTGTTAATATACATAAGGTTGCCAACTGGCTCCAGATGCGCCCGACATCCTTGATCCAGTCCTAGGTTTACCCCACTGCATGCAAGGTCATGTAGTTCTAATTTTTCCATTGCACCCCATAATAAAAGCAAGACTACATGTCCCTGTGTGCAATGGGGTAAACCCAGCACTGGATCAAGCCTGTCGGGTGCATCTGAAGCCAGTTGGCAACCCTACTTATACAGGTTACATCCTACGAACTCCAGAAGGAATCTGTCTTTGGCATGATGCAAATACTACAGAGAGTGTTGGCAGTAAATTTGTAAGACTGAGATCAAACTCTGCGTACCCTGGCTTAGGAGTGAGGTTCATTGCTGTCATGGTATGTGTAAAACTAACCCATTTGGGATATGTTAATCTTTGAGGCAGTCTTTTTTTCTCCCTGTCTACCCTCTAACACAATCACAGTTGCCTGTGATTTCTCAGTGGCAGCTAGTTAGGTGTCTCATCTTACTGACTCCCACTCCTCCTTCCCCAGAAGAAAAGGGACGCATACAGCACTGTGGCTGCTGCTTTCTGGGGCCTGCGTGGCAGATGATGGTGCAGGGGTGATCACCACCACGGCTGCCACCTCCTCTCTCTGTCGAGGCTTGCACGGCCAAAGACAGCATCTCCTCCATCTGTGACCCCTTGCAGCAAGAAAAGCACATCCCACTCTGATGTCGCACACTGATGGCATCATCCAACTGCAAAGGCAGCAGTCAGATGATGTCATCAGATTGCAGTGGGAAGAATGATGTTTTTTTGGATAGAGTCAAAAAACCCAAATTTCTAATCAGGGGGGTTTATCAGGGTTTAGTGCAGCAATTCCCAAGCTGTGGGTTGCAACCTCAAATGTGGTCACAACATTCTCCTTTGGGGTCGTGAGTAGGGTTGCCAACTGGCTCCAGATGCGCCCGACACACTTGATCCAGTCCTAGGTTTACCCCACTGCATGCAGGGACATGTAGTTCTGATTTTTCCATTGCATTCCATAAGAAAAGCAAGACTACATGTCCCTGCATGCAATGGGGTAAACCCAGGACTGGATCAAGCCTGTCGGGCGCATCTGGAGCCAGTTGGCAACCCTAGTCGTGAGCACATCTCTAAACAAAAAAAAAATATATATATACAGGCACGGTCTGCATCAGAAGCACCCTTCTCAGTGGCTGGCAGCGAATTGGCTGCAGCGGGGAGTGAGGAGAGTGATCTGAATGGCTGGGTGGCATGAGGAAACTGGCATAGGAGACGGGGCTGAGGGTGGCTCTGATGTGGTGGCAGCAGGAAGGTGAATCTGTGGTTGGTTTTTTTCTGTCTTTGGGGTGGAAATCTATTTTTGAGTGCCAAGAGAAGCTGTCGGGAGGCTGCGGGCCAAGGCTGCACTGGTCTCCTGAGAGTAGGAGAATCAAGGGGGACCAAGGAAATGCAGCCTTGGGAGAGAGAGCTGGATAGACCGGGGCTGGCTGTGTATGCTCATTACCTAAAAACTACAAGCCTGCACTTTTCAGTTCGTCATGTGTGGAGAGAGTGCTTTGCGTGCCCGCTGAAGTCAGGAGCTTAAAAAAAATGAAGAGCTGACCAGGTAACTTTAATGCTGTAGCCTTCATCTCAATTGAAAACTTGTGCCTTACTCCAGGGACGTTCCTGGCCCGCTTGCGACCTGGGGAGGGCACCCCACCTCCGTGCGGCACAGTGCAGCATGCTGCGATTCATATCTTCCCCCTCCTCACTTGCTGGGCCCATGGAGGCAGAGCAGCAAGCCAACTTAGGGTAAATTTGCTGTGCTGCCTCCGTGGGCCTGGCGGGGGTGCATACGAGGTGGGCCATCCCACCCATGGCATGCTGCTGCTTTACTCCTTCATGTCACTGCTGCGGATTCAGGCCTTCTCTCTCTCACCTCTGGTGTATATCGGCACTGGAGCCTCAAACGTATTTTGCCACTGATCATTGCTTTCCTCGCCTGATGAGGAGGAGAAGAGAGGTGAAAGAGTCCCCCTTTCTCATCCTCCTACTGGCTTTGATTGGGAAGAGCCGAAAGTACTAAAAAAGAGACCAGCAGAGAAGAGCAGAGGAGAGTTGAAAGAGACAGAGAGTTGCGGTAAGAATGAGAATATCAGCCTTGGGGGTTAGTTCGGGAGGGAGGGAGGGAGGGAGGGGGAAGACTAGATGAATGATTGAATCTGTGGAGTGGGGAGGAAGAGTAAATGAGGAAGAGAACTGATGTGTGAATCTGGGGAGAATGAGTGGCAGAGGCGAGCCTGGGGGGGGGGGGTGAGAGAAAAGGATGAACTAATGGGGGGGAGACTGGAGGAGTGATTGAGGCTCGAGGTATGGAAAGGGTGAGTGTGGGGGAGAGAAAGAAGGAATAAACTTGGGGGGGGGGGGTGAAGAGTAGCTGAAGGAGGCAATCCTGAGGGCTGACAGTGGTTAAGAGAGAGGGAATAAGTCTTGGAAAGTGACCCAGAGAGGCGAGAGACAGAATGAGCTTGGAAAGCTTAAGAATGAGGGAATGAGCCTGAGGGGGTGAATTGAGGGAAGAGGAGGTAAGTCAGTCAGTGAGTCTGAGTGTGGGTGAACTTGTGGTGAGAGGGTAAGAAAGAAGGGGTGAGCCTGGGGGGAGGGGAGAGAGGTGGATGAGCCTAAAGGGACATGGAGGAAGATAAGGGAAGGTAGATGCATAGGCTCGATGAAAAAGAAGGTGGCATGAGAGAGGGGAGGAAAGGAGGTGATTCACACACCTCACCCAACTCTTCACTATTCAAGCAGATACACATTCACCCACTGCCCATTCAGCCAAATCCACTCACTCAGCCACACACCCACTCCCATTCATTCATACACGCATACCCGAACTATACACTCGTAGATTCCCCTGCCTACCCACTCCAACACATCCCAACCAACAACTCTCCACCCATGATGTCACAAGTAATTTACTACCCATACAGTCACACACATTCCCCCATCCACACACACTCACATGCACAGATCCCAACTACCCCGCCCTGCCCCCCTCCCACCCCACTAGGTCACATGCACTTGCCCACAAAATCTCAATTATACACTGACACCCTCTTGCCCCCCCCCCCGCCTTTCCTTATCCTCCATCTAAAAAGAGGAAGGCTGCCCAGATGGCTCAGTTGGCTATGCTGCAGAATGTCTTGAGAAGTCTGTGTTTCTCAAGCAAAGTGAGTACATCAGATAATTACATTAAAAAGCATACATTTACATATTTATGCATTACAGAATCTTTAAGAAACACAATGAATATTATGCATGCATGGTTCCCTTCCTGCCCAAGGGTGCCATCTTGCTCAGTCTCCTTTTTTCCGCAGAGCCCTTCAGACATTTGTCTGGCTTGTCCCTGGAAAAAGTTGATTTTTCTCTCCGAGTTTCATACTCTCCTCCGGTATCACACCGATACTATTTCCACCAACCTCATTGCCTTGGATTCGAGTTCGGCCTATTTTTGTAGTTTTCGTTCTCTTTTCCTGGTGTCTAAGCACCTTTTTCTTCCGCTGGCAGGCCGGAGAGTCTTCGACCTCGCAGGGGTACTTTTTTCCCCCATGGCTACCAGTGGCTTTAAGAAGTGTGATCGGTGCTCCAAATTATGTCTTTGACCGACACACACAACTGCTGTCTCTGCTGCCTCGGGCCAGACCACGACCCGGCAGCCTGCGGTCTCTGCAAGAGGAGGTCCAGTAAGGCCCTCAAGAGCCACCAGCAGCAGCACAATAAGTTTTTCCCCGAGTCCCTGTTGCCTCCGAAAGCAAGGCCTCATCTGAGGCCCCAACATCTCGGGGGGAGCCTTCCGAACCTGAGCCTCATCGGGGGTCCTCAGAAAGGGGGTCTCCCTTGAGAGAACCCAGGAAGAAGAAGAAACCCTCAAAGGTGGTGTCCTGGGACGGTTCCGACCGGGCGGGTGCTCCCCGGGCCCCGTCCCAGTCCCGCAGTCTGAGACTTTCGTCCGAGGCATCGGAGAAGGAGCAGCCTGCGAAGGCCCCCAGAAGGATCTTACCGCAGACCGGCCCCAGTCCCCAGACCCTATCCTTGACAAGGATTCCCCTTCGGGGAAGCTGGCATCGGGCCCGAGTCCCTCGGTGCCTGCACCGAAGGCTGCAGAGCCTTCTGGTCTGGAATCTAGAATGGCGGCCCTGGAGCACAGTTTGCCTTTATGGACCAGCAGCGGGCGCTGTTGTCCAGCACGACCAGTTCATCCACCCTGGCCACTGGGCCCTCGATGTCCAAGACATCCCCAGAGGCCAAGTCGATCCTCGAGGTCCTTAGGCCTCAATCCTCTGCCAAAGTCATGATCTGAGTCCTGCTCAATGGGACCGTGGTCATCCCCGGCAAGTTTACTGGGCACCGGCCTCAGGGCATCAGGGGCAAGCAGCCCTCCTACAAGTTCTCGACGGACTATTCCGAGTGGGAGACAGAGGATGAGGAGTCCCCCGATACCCATCGCCACCACAACATCCTATCTGACTCTCCTGTCTCAGAGCCTCGACGGCAGTCCCTGCCCGAAGATATGGGTTTCCTTGATTTTGTCAAGGATATGTCTAAGGCCCTGGCATTCCTGACAGAGTCGAAGGAGGACCCTCGGGCAGATGAGTTGGAAATCCTCCAATATGAGACCCCTCCATGAGAATTGCTCACGATGCCCATCCCTCCCATCCTGGAATGGCTGATGCTCCGAATGTGGGAGACACTGGCTTCGGTGCCGGTGGTGAGCAAATGGCTCGACTCGGTATATCGAATCCACCGGAGGCCAGGCTTCCAAAAGTCACAGCTGCTGCATAACTCCATGGTGGTTTAGTCGGCCATGCGTCTGCTGAAAAGCCAGAAGATGCACTCCTCAGTGCCCCATGACAGGGAGGCCCACACCCTGGACGCCCTCGGCAGAAAGTGCTACCAGGGCTCGATGCTCATCGGCTGCATCCAGGCCTACCAGCTGTACATGGGCATGTACCTGAGAGACCTGGCGAAGGAACTTGCCATGGTCTCTGCGAGGAACCTTTGTAGTTATTCAAGAACCTGGCCAAATCAGTCCGTGAGTGCTCCAAATTCATGTCTCGGGCAGCCTATGTTGGATTTCAGTCAGCAGCTCGAATAGCGGCGGCTGGCATCAGTGCATGCCGCCAAGCTTGGCTACAGTCATCCGACATTGAGCAGTGGATTTGGGACAAATTGGTTGATGTCCCCTGCCAAGGAGAGATCCTCTTTGGCAAACCCTTGACCGACAAGGCTGCCGAGCTGGAGACCGGGTTCATGACGAGGACCAGGCTCTCTGAAAAGACCGCTTCCCCTCCCCGATGTAAGGGCTTGGGTAAAAAGCCCTTCTACCCGAGGAAGGGAGCTGCTTACAGAAACTACCCATCTTATCAGGCCTCCCCAGCTCCCCAACAAGGTCAGCAGTCCAAGGGACATGGGCATGGCCCTCATAAGCAGAAAGCTCCAAAACCACAGGCGCTTCGGCCCAGCCAGGAGGGAGTTTTTGACTCCTTTAGCATAGCCTCTCTACCCCAAGGAGATCAGCAGCCCACAGGGGGACGTCTGGCCCTCTATGCCCAGAGGTGGGTGACCATCACCACCCATTCCTGGGCACTAAGGGTAGTCAGGGAGGGTTACCTTCCCTACCTGACTCAAGACACCCCCTTATTTCCCAGGAGAGCCCCTCCATGGTACCTTCTTCTGAAGGAGTTGGCAGGTCTTCTCAAGGACAAAGCGGTGGAACTGGTGCCCCACCACCTCAAGGGCAAGAGGTTCGACTCCAGTTACTTCTTTGTGCCAAAGAGGACAGGGGGCCTAAGGCCCATCCTCGACCTGCGCAACCTCAATAAATTCTTGGTGAGGGAGAAGTTCAAGATGCTCTCCCTTGGAACATTGCTGCCATACCCCCAGCAGGGAGACTGGCTATGCTCCTTAGATCTCAAGGATGCTTATACCCACATCCTCATCCATCCCAACCACAGGCAGTACCTGTGGTTCGTAATGGGGAGCAGGCACTTTCAATACAGGGTGCTCCCCTTCAGCCTAGCCTCTTCCCCAAAAGTCTTCACAAAATGCTTGGCAGTCGTGGACGCCTTCCTTCAGCTCCAGGGGGTCTTCGTCTTTCCCTACCTGGACGACCGGCTCATAAAGGGAGACACACCCTCAGAGGTGCAGCAAGCCACCGCATGCACCATCCAGGTTCTGGAACACTTGGGCTTTGTCATAAACTAACCCAAGTCTCACCTTCTCCTGACACAGTGTCTGGAACTCATTGGGGCAAAGATCAACACTCTCCAGTTGAAGGCTTTCTTGCCCAGGGACCGAGCCGATTGTCTCAGGTCTCTAGCTCGAGACGTACAGCACCGTTCCTCGGTGCCTGCCTGGCTTCTCCTGCGCGTCCTCAGGCACATGGCCTCCACGGTCCACGTCACCCCAGACACTCGCCTCCACATGAGGGCAGTGCAGTGGTGTCTCCGGGACCAGTGGTCTCAGGCCACAGGCCGCCTCTGAGACAGAGTTTCTGTGATCCGCCAATTGGCATACTTCCTGGTCTTGTGACAGTTGCCCCAGCATCTCGAGGTAGGCATGCCCTTTCAGGCCCCAAGCCCCTCAAGGGTCCTCACCACAGATGCCTCCCCATTGCGGAGATCTCCGCACTCAGGGCAACTGGTCACCAGACGAGAGCACCCAGCAGATCAACCTCCTGGAGCTCCGAGCCATACACCTAGCCCTGAGGGTCTTCTGTCACCACCTATGTTACCAGCAGGTACTGGTCCAGACGGACAACAAGGTGGTGATTTTCTACATGAACAAATGGGGGACACGGAGTTTCATACCCTTTGCAAGAGGCACTGGTCTGCTGCTTGTACGTAATCCAACAGGTTATCCTCCAGTGGGCAGTGTACCTGCCAGGCCAGGACAACCTGCTGGCTGACAGACTCAGTAGCCACACAAGTGGCAGCTGGACCCCAGGGTAGCCAGTCAGCTTTTCAGGTTCTGGGGGGAATCCGCGATGGACCTGTTCGCCAGCCCGGACAACTTTCAGTTACCCTGCTTCTGTTCCCGGCAGGCCTACCTCTCCAGGGTAGCAGCGGATGTGTTCCTGGTCTCATGGTCAGAAGGCCTCATGTATGCCTTCCCTCTGACGCTGCTTATCACCAAGACCTTGTTCAGAACCCTCCGTGACAGGGTCTCACTCATCCTGATAGCCCCTCGGTGGCCCAGGCAACCTTGGTTCCTGCTGCTTCTACAGTTGATAGTGGAGGCCCTCATCCTCTTGGGGACCGCCCCGGGACTCCTATCGCAGGAGGGGCGCTCTCTCCTGCACTCTAACCTGGGGTCTCTGTCGCTGACAGCATGATTGCTGAGAGGGTGACTCTGGCCTCTTTCAACCTTCCGGTTGAGGTGGAAGACATTCTGCTGGCCTCTCGCAAGGCCTCTACTAGGAAGACTTACACCCTCAAATAGCGCAGGTCCTCTGTTTGGTGCACCAAACATGGGGCTGATCCTTTCTCCTGCCCGGTGGCTCTGGTGTTACAATACCTTCTCCACCTCTCTCAGCCCGGGCTCAAGTCTAATTCTGTCCAAGTGCACCTTAATACACTGGCTGCACACTACCATTCAGTGGATGGTAAGCCCATCTCAGTCCATCATTGGTGACCCATTTCTTTCGGGGCCTGCTCTTATCGAAGCCCCCGGTTCACTCTCCAGCAACCAAATGGGACCTCAACATAGTGCTGGGGCAGCTCACTCACCCACCCTTCGAGCCTCAGATTGCCTGCCACCTTTGCTACCTCTCTTGGAAGATGGCTTTCCTGGTTGCTCTCACCTCTGCTCGCAGAGTTAGCAAGCTTCAGGCCCTTGTGGCGGAGGCGCACGCATGCACGCACCCCAAATTCCTGCCGAAGGTAATGTTGCCCTTCCATCTCAACCAGGAAGTGGTGCTCCCTACCTTCTTTCCAAGATCTCACTCCAGTTGAGCAGAGACAGTCCTTCACACCCTGGACTGTAAGAGAACCTTGCCCTTCTATATCCAACGCACTCAGGGCCACCGCAAAACTTCTCAGCTTTTCATCTCCTACGATCCCAGTAGGTTGGGAGAGGCAGTGACCAATCGTACATTGTCCACCTGAGCGGCAGACTGTATTTCCCTTACTTATGAGCAGGCAAGGCTCCTGCTGGAAGGCTGTGTCACAGCTATGGCAGCTTCGGTGGCAAACTTGCGCTCTGTCCCGATGGTGGACATCTGCCAGGCTGCCACCTGGTCTTCAGTCCATTCCTTCATAGCCCATTACTGCCTGGAAAGAGAGTCCCAATGGGACAGTGCCTTTGGCCAGGCTGTGCTCCGTAACCTTTTTGGGGTTTAGGCAACTCCTACCCTTCTGGGTTCAGGCTACCGGAGTATGGTTTCATCGGACACAGGGGTTCTACTATGGTCTGTGCACACGGACTAAATTACTGCTGCTTGCAGCTCCCCGAGAGGGAGCCCCTATTTTTTGCTATGGGCTTTTGGTAGCCTGAAGCTGGGGAGTCCTATATGTGAGGACTGACTTCCTGCTTGTTCCTGGAAAAAGCATAGTTACTCACTTATAATAGGTGTTCTCTGGGGACAGCAGGAATCAGTCCTCACAACCTTCCCTCCTCCCCTTGGAGTTTACCATCTTTTAGCTATGTCCTCTGACAGCAAGATGGCACACTTGGGTGGGAAGGGGACCATGCATGTGTGGTGGCATCTCCCAAAGGCTTTCTGTGAAAGCTTGGGGGATGCTTCTGAGAGGGCTCTGTCTGTGCTGACATCACCCATATGTGAGGACTGATTCCTGCTGCCCCTGGAGAACACCTGTTATGGTAGAACATAAGCTTACTATGGTTGGGATTATTTATTTTTATTTATTTAGACAGTTTTGTATACCACCTTATCCTTCAATCAAAGTGGTCACAACACAATTGGGGGATACATTTAACATGAGGGGATATGAGACATGTATGCTGATACTCACAGGGAACATGAGCAATGGAGGGTTAAATGGCTTGCCCAAGATCACAAGGAGCACCTATGGGACTAGAAACCCCAGTCTTTCTGGCCCAAGGTTACTGTCCTACTAGTGGGATTTGAACCCCTGACCTTCCAGCCTGAGGTAACTTGCCCCAACCACTAGGCCACTCTTCCCCCTCTCATCAAGGTGAAACTTTCTGGCCTACAGTGAACTGCTATGGGGAAAGTAATTTGTATATTCAGGGCAGAAATAGAGAAGGTGTGTTTAGTAACCGTGATGAAATCTGGTGCTCAGTAAACATCAGCACTTTTGTTTTAAACTGAAAGCCATGCTGACCAGGCCTTACTACCATTTCCTGCTGCTGTAGCCATTCTTACTAATATGTTTGTACCAACTAAATTTAGCCAGTACACATGAATGGAATTTGTTTAGGCATTTAGTGACAGTCCTCTTCTGCTCATCTCTTCGTAGTGTGGCAGAACGCACTTCTGTGACCTCTGGCCTGAAGGGCTGCATCCGGCTTCTGGATGTCAACAACCAGGTGTATGACCTGCAGGAGAAAGGGGTAGATGTGTTGTATGGCAGTGCGGTGGGGGAGTGCGGCAACAATCCTTGCCATCCTCACCCATGCCACAATGGTGGTGTGTGTCACATCAAGGAGGCCGAGATGTTCCACTGTGAGTGCTTGAATGGGTTCACAGGTGAGAGCCATGGCTGCATGATGATCTGTGGGGGAGACGGGGGAGAAAAATATCCATGTGAGTCTCCTTGGAGGGTTGAGAGCCATGGATCCATGATGTTTTATGGGGGTAAGGGTGAGAACCACTGTCATGCAATTTCTTGATGAGGAGACTGAGAGCCACGATTGTGTGATGCTCTGTGGAAACGGGCTAAGAACCATGGCCATGCGATTCTCCATGGGGGGAAGGCTGAGAGCCACAGCCAACAGGGAGCAGGGAGCTAAAAGTTATGACTGTGATTTTCTGTGGGGGTGAAAACTACCACCATATGATTTTCCATGGGGGACCTAGAGGCATGTCCATGTGATGCTTCTTGGAGGATGGGTAAAAGCCACAACCATGTGATGCCCTGCTGAAAGGTCACTGCTGCTAGCCCAGAGCCTCTGAAGTGTTTTATCAGCAGGGATAACATTTCTTTTTGATTACTTTCCGACAGATGGGGATTATATATATTTTCCTGTCTATGCTGCATCCACCCGAAAGGTCTCTGTTTTGATGGCACAGAATAGTAAATTCTGAAGATCCTGTGAGCTGAAGATTATAAGGATATATTTGAGTGAGATGCTTGTTTCCTGCTTTCAGGACCCACGTGTGCTGATGAGAAGAACCCCTGTGAACCCAGCCCATGCCACATCTCTGCCACCTGCCTGGTTCTGCCAGAGGGAGGAGCCAAGTGTGAATGCCCCATGGGAAGGGAAGGCAAACTCTGTGAGAAAGGTAAGTATGGGAAAACAGAGCCCCCTTTCCCCTTCTTGTGCTGGTCTCAGAGAGCAGAGGACAACGAGCAAATGTGACCATTCGTGTTAATAGAACTTAGCCAGTGAGTAGGCTAACCAGGAAGGCTGGGGAAAGGTGAACAGGCTGGCTGGCCAGGGTTGGGGGTCTGTCAGGCTGGTCAGCAGTTGGTGGGACTGAACCTAGTGGCACCTCAGGATGATGGTGAGTGAGGAATTCAGGATGCATCAGGAAGGTATTTCAAGATGGTTTCTCTCAAACTCAACTTGTCCTCTGCACATGTACATAAGAATATAAGAACTGCCATACTGAGTTGGACCAAAGGTCCATCAAGCCCAATATCCTGTTTCCAGCAGTGGCAAATCCAGGTCATAAGTACTTGACATATCCAAACAATAGTCAGTTCCATGCCTATTATGCCGGGGGGGGGGGTGTTCACTTAGACTACATTAATAACTGTTTATGGATTTTTCCTCCGGGAATTTATCCAAACCTTTTTTAAACTCAGTGATTTGTGCAGGACTTATGCTAGTATTTTTAAAGACAAGTAGATGTCTAAAATAGGCTTAAAATAGATGCCTTCCAGCTCACTTAACCTAGGTGCCCTGTTATAAAATTACCCCCAAACGTTATCTGGATAACAGCTGAATACTGCGGCTATCTGAATAACTGGCTGCACTCCCAGAATGCCCTTGGTCCCTTAGAACAATATCGGCCCGACATTGGTAGATTACATTATGAGGCGGTTTGGATCGAAAGATGCTGATGTTTGTCTCTTTCTTGGCTTTCTGACCCAGTGCTGGAACAGGACCAGACTGTGCCCTTTCTGCCAGAGTTCAATGGCTTCTCTTACCTGGAACTAAAGGGACTCCAGACCTTTGTGACTGATCTCCAGTAAGTATGCTGGCACCCACCAGGAAGAAACTTGTGAAAAGAGAGTAGAAACATCCGGGAATGAGGGTGGGCTCTCAAGCTAGGGTCAGGTGTGTTTTGTAGGCTGCATGCCAGATTTTCAGTCGTTACTCTGAGGAGGGGGCGGGGCGGGGAGGTGACAAAGGTTTTTGCTGATACCGTGACTCTTGCAGTCTTCTTTCTTTGTGGTGAATTTACTGCACCACTGCTCAGCCTCCTTGTGCCCTGCGCCTGATTGACCCAGCTCTGGGGCATTCTGCCATGTGGCTGTGGAAGGACGATGACCCATTTAAGGAGGAAAAGGATTTTTCTTACTTAGGTGTGAATTTTAGCATGGAAAACACTGTCCAATTCAAGCCTTCAGTCATATGGTGTGTTTATGTTTGCTGTTCTATTATTTTACTGCTAATTCTGGTACCAATTTTAAACCACCTTGATGGGCTTATGATATTTAGATGTTGGGTAAGGTAAATAAGTAATTCTCCATGAACAAGCAGGAAATAAGTCCTCGCATATGGATGATGTCACCAACGGAGCCCCGCACGGAACACTCCCTAGCTTCCAAAGGTAACTTTTGGGAAGTACACTGTGCATGCGCACCTGCCTTCCCGCCTACCATGGCACCATCTTCTCCAGTCTTCTTTTTTTCTGCGGAGCCCTAGGATATGTTCCTGTAGTCTGGTAATAAAGTTTCCTTTTCAGGCCCTCATAGGCCGTTTTCTTTTGTGTTTTCCTTGCCGCCTGTCATCGGTTTAGTTGATGTCACCAACTTTGGTTGCCTTTTTTATTCTTTTTTCTCACTTTTATGCCTTTACCCTATCAAGGTTGTTTTCCTGCCTATGGCAGCTCTCCAGTTTAACTTTGCCGAGGCGGTATTTTTTGGCATGTCTAAGTCAGCTAGTGACTTTAAGAAATGCACCAAGTGTGGCAAGACCATTTGATCCACCAATTGCTTCAACTGGTGCTTATAATGCCTTGGACCCAATCATCAGCCGGCATCCTGCAAGCTTTGCTTGCAGTCTGTACAGTGCTGCATATGCCTTGTAGCACTATATAAATGATTAATAGTAGTAGTAGTAGATGACGCGCCGAGGACTGAAGGGTCAGGAAAAACAGGAGTCCCTCTTCGGCTCTTCAGATTCAGCATCTTCAGCCCTGACCCCGTCATCAACGCCTGCCAAGGTTCTTAAGACATCCAAGGGGAAGGAGCTATGTGCTCAGTTGGAGCAGAGAGGCCCGGGCAGCGAGAAGAGACTGTGTGATGAGACCCCATCAACTTTGAAGATCGAGCACCGGCAGTGTCATCGCAGCCCTTCTCAATGCTATGCAGAGAGTAATGGCTGGGAGCAACTGGCCAAGCTTGCCTGGTGGGAGGATTCAACCCACACAATGGAGTCAACCTCCATTGCCCAGGAGGACAGCCAGATGTCTCCTGATGCACCAATCATCGTGGAGTCCCGGCCCGAGGTGTCGACACAAATGTCCACAGCTGTGGCATTGGCTCCCTTGCAGGCGGTGGTTCTGGAGGAATAACTTTGAGCCCTCCAAGTTCACTTGGTGGCAGTTGTAGACTTGCAAAACACAGGCTTTGTGGTGCCAAGAGTATCATCACCGCACTCTGTCCAGCCCTTTCTGGAGACCCATGCCCTGTCCACCAAAGTAGGGACATCGGGTGGGAGAATGGACTCTGCGCCAGTTCCTGGGGTGATGTCCCTGTCCAGCATGTCAGAATTTGAAGCCCAGGGGTATTGGGGCCACCTGCGTCCATCCCCTCTCAAGCCAAGGAGCATGCAGGAGGAGGGCACCCGGTGTTACTTCGATTTCCTCTCGGAATCCAAATGGGAATGGGAAACTGAGTAGTTAACCTCAGACCTCCAGTCTGACCTGTTGCCTGACCCCAAGCAACAAAGGTCCCCCCAGAAGACATGTCCTTCCAGGACTTTGTTAGGAACATGGCCAAGGCCATCCCCTTTTCTCTGGAATTGGAGGAGGAACCGAGGGCTGCAGAACTGGAGCTCCTCCAGTACCCCTTGGCTCCCAGGGAAGTGGTGACAGTTCCCGTGCACCATGTACTACTGAGGCTGCTACTGCGGCTGTGGGAAATACCTCTTACAATTCCTATCGTTAGCCACTGACCTGACTCCCTGTACCGGGTCCAGAAGGCCCTGGGTTTTGAAAAGCCTCAGTTATCACACAACTCCATCATAGCCTTGAAGCGGGCTAAAGCACCAAGTCTCATTCTTCGGTGCCCCTGGGCCACGAGGCCCGAGCCCTGCACTCCTTTGAGAGAAAATGCTATTGGAGTTCCATGCTAATTGCCAGGGTCCTGGCCTACAAGACCTAAATAAGCATGTTCCTAAAGGATATCATGCTGGACCTTGAGGACTTTGCTACCCTCATCTCCGAGGACCATCACAAAATGTTTCAGAGCCTGGTGGCCCATGGCAAAGACTGTTCCAAATTCATGGTGCGTGGCGCCTATAATACCTTTGAGTCCAGGGTAGTAGTGGTGAGCATCACTGCCCACTAGCTGGCATGGCTGCAGTCCTCTGACCTGGAACAAGACAAGACCTGGTCCAGGACAAGATCGCCAATATCCCCTGCCGAGGGCAAAACCTCTTCGGGAAGCCAGTAGAGGAGAAGGCGGAGGAGTGTGAGAAGGAGCTTGAGACTCTCAAGGCTCTCCAGGAAAACCATGGAAGAAACATCAAGCTAAGAAGACTTTCTATCTGTGCCTGCACCAGTCCAGCTGCAGGCACAGCCCAAGGCGCAGACCTCCCACCAGCAGTGGAGGGAAAAGACCCCAAAGGCACAACCTGCCCCACAGCCCAAAACTGGGAGTGGGTTTTTCATGGGTTCCTCAGAAGCATAGCCAGATGGCTGCTGTCCACCGGGGTACCCCCATAAGTAGGAGGGGTGGCTCATTCACTTTGCCCACTGGTGGCCCCTCGTCACCTCAGACACCTGGGTGCTGCAAATCATCCAGAGCGGATACCAGCTGCACCTCACCCAGCTGCTGCCCACGTACATCCCTGGGGAATACCCCATGGACCCAATACACCAGAGCCTGCTGCAGAAAGAAGTCTCCACACTGTTAGCTGGTTACCCCAGCTCAGGCTTGTTGGGGCTTATATTCCAGATACTTCCTGGTTCCCAAAAAGACCAGTGGGTTCCGGCCCATCCTGGACCTGCAAAACCTGAACCAGTTCCTCATGTACAAGAAGTTCAAGATGGTCTTGCTAGGAACGCTGCTCCCTTACCTTCTACAGAGTGATTGGCTGTGCTCCTTGGATCTGAAGGATGTATACACACACATCCTGATCCACTTGAGTTACAGACAGTATCTATGGTTCATGCTGGGTAGTCAGCACTTTCAGTACTGAGTGCTTCCCTTCAGGCTGGGCTCAGCCCCACAGGTCTTCATGAAGTGCCTGGTAGTCATAGCCATCTTCCTCAGGACCATGGGACCTTTGATGAGCTGGACGACTGGCTCATCAAAGGTCCCACGCTGGACAGCATCCGGCAGTCTGCCGAGCTCACCATTCAGATTCTCGAGTGACTGGCCTTCGTGGTCAACTACCTGAAGACCCACCTCCAGCCCACCCAACAGCTGGAGCCCATCAGGGCCTTCCTCAACACCATTTGGGCATGGGCCCTTCTGCTGGCAGACCATATGCAGTGACTTGTCGAGGTATTGGGTGATGTGTAACACCAGTGCCACACAACAGCCTGCAGGCTGTTGCGGGTCCTTGGTCACATGGCTGCCATGGTTCATGTCACTTCTCAGACCTGTCTCTTCATGTGGTAGACCCAGTGGACCTTAAGCACACAATGGAAGCAGGCAACAGGCCGTCTTCAAGACACAGTCATGGTCACCCTGCCCCTGGTTTGGTCTTTTGTTTGGTGGTTTGAGCCAGGGAATCTGCTGAAGGGCCTCCTATTCCAATCAGCAGCTCCCTGCAAAACACTCATTATGTACACGTCCAAGCTCGGCTGGGGTGCACACATGGATGGTCTGCGCACCCAGGGCTTGTGGTCCAAGCGGGAAAACCTGCTTCAGATCAACTTTCTCAAGCTCTGGGCGATAGCAAATGCCCTCTGCGCCTTCCAAGCGCACCTGGCCAATCAAATGGTCCTGATCCAAATGGACAACCAGGTGGCACTGTTCTGTGTGAACAAGCAGGGGGGCGTGGGCTTGTACCTTCTCTGTTGGGAAGCTGTTCAACTGTGGAAGTTCGCTCTGCTCCATGACATGGACCTCCGAGCGACTTAATTGCCCAGCAAGCGACATAATGCTCTACGCCCCAATTACAACAACGGACCCAACAAACGACCAGCTATCAACCTGCTTCACCGACGTATCCAACTGGCTACAAGAGAACAACTTATCCATTAACATAAAGAAGACCGAAGCCCTTATAGTGACAAAAGACCCAGACTTCAAACCACCCACTCACCTCACCATGGGAACCATGCAAATTCAAGTACAACCACACATAAGATATCTCGGCATTATTATTGACCAAGCCCTAACTCTTAAGCAACAAATCAACAAGACCACAAGAACTGTATTCCACAAGGCGAAAACGGTACAACACCTCCGACTCCTCCTCGAACCACAAGACTTCAGGACAGTAATGCAAGCTCTAACACTCCCTCATCTGGACTACTGCAACATAATCTACCATGGCCTACCTGCCACACAGACCAATCCCCTCCGAACTGCCCTAAACACCATGGCGAGAATAATTCACAATGCAAGGAAACGAGACCACATCACCCCAATACTGAGAGACTTTCATATTCTCCCCATCGAAGTAAGAATCAAGTACAAAACTCTTCTACTCACCCACAAAACCATCCACCAAACACAGGGCAACCCACTCCGCACCCTACTGCCTCGCCCAACCCACAGCAGAACAACCAGACAATCCTCCAACAGCTCCGTTGCCATCCCCCACAAAAGAACCAAAGCAACTCAACGGACCTGCAACAGAGCCTTTGAACTCTATGCCCCATCCCTCTGGAATTCTCTACCAAACCACATCAGGAACAACGGTGATCTCCCATCATTCAAAAAGCAGCTAAAAACCATCCTATTCCAAGAACATCTCTGAATAGGAACCCCCCCCCCCCCCCTATTTCTCTCCAAGATCTCCAAACCAGTAACTATGCTAACTTGTCAGTCTCTATGTTCACCCCAAAAATCATCAATGTTGAACCCCCGGTGATGGCCCCCCCCCCATTTGATTCCCCTCCCCCCCCGGTTATATGTCCCACCGCTTTGACCCGGTGAAAAGCGGGATATAAATACAGTTAAATAAATAAATAAATAAAAATGGCCTAGCAGACTGGGTCAGCCAGGTGCTTCAGCTGCACGAGTGGACCCTCAAGAGGGCAGTGGTGAACCAGATCTTTTGGGAGAGAGGCATTCAGGTGGTGGACCTTTTTGCCACGGCGCACAATGCCCAATTGGCTCGGTTCTGTTCTTGGAGGCCAGCCAGCAACCACCTGGCCTCTGATGCCTTTCTCCTCCACTAGGGGGAGGGCCTGCTGTATGCATACCCCCCAGATACCACTCATGGCCAAAACTCCCCTGAAGCTCCAGACCAACAAGTGCTCCATGATTGTTATCGCCCCTTACTTCCCTTGGCAGCCATGGTTCCCACTGCTGCTGCAGCTCTCACAGAGGGCGCCTCTCCACCTGGTCTCTGCCCCTGATATCATCTCGCAGGAGGGCAGAACCTTGCTGCACCCCAATGTCTGCTCATTGACCTTCACGGCATGGATGCTGAGGGGGTTGTCCTCTCCGAGCACAATCTGCCACAGGGTGTTGCCAACATCCTTCTGGCATCCCACAAGGCCTCAACATGTAAGGCCTATGTGCTAAAGTGGCAGAGGTTTGCCATCTGGTGCATGGGCAGGATGTTGGACCCCTTCTCCTGTGCAGTGAACCAACTGCTGGCAAAGCTTCTGCTTCACTCTGGCCTGAAGTCTAATTCGGTGTAAGTTCACTTCAGCGCAACTGGAGTGTACCATCGCAGCTCCAGCTGAAACCCATCTCGACTCAGCCTCTCGTGGCTCGATTCATGAGGGGTCTGCTCCTCTCAAAGCCCCTGCTCAAGCCCCCTATGGTGGTTTGGAATCCAAACGTGGTACTCGCCCAGCTGATGTGTGCCCCATTTGAGCCGCTGGACTCATGCCGCCTGAAGTTCCTAACCTGGAATGTCCTTTTTCTGGTGGCAGTAACATCGACCCGACGCATCAGCAAACTCCAGACTCTGATTGCTCACCCTCTGCACACGCTATCTGGGGAGAAGCAATGTTGCATATGTTGGACTGCAAGCGAGTGCTAGCCTTTTATCTGGAATGCACAAAGGCATACTGCCAGTCCACCCAGCTGTTTGTTTCCTTCGACCACAATAACCTGGGCGCCGCTGTCTTGAAGTGCACGCTATCCCTCTGGCTAGTGGACTGCATTGCTCATGCCTATTCTCAGGCTGGGTTGAGCCTTGAGGGTTATGTCATGGCCTATAGTGTCCATGTGATGGCTGCATTGGTGGTCATCTCCACTCTGTTTCCGCAGACAAAATCTACAAGGCTGCTACATGGTCTTCGGTCCATACCTTTGCAGCCCATTACTGTCTGGATGGGGATTCCCAACAGGACAGCAATTTTGGCCAGAATGTGCTCCAACATCTCTTTGGATCTTAGTCAACCCCTTCCCACTGGCCCTTCTGTCTGTCCAGGCTATCAGCTAAAACTCCTCAGGTCGATTCTGCTGCACATACTGAATCAGATGAGTCCCTCGTGGGACTATCCTTCTGTTCTTTCTGGTTTCTCCAGTTTCGTTGCCTCTGTTGAGCTGTTAATCTACTCAGGTTCTGGTAGCCTGTAGCTTGGGAGTCCCATACATGAGGACTTATTTCCTGCTTGTACGTGGAGAAAGCATAGCAGGTGTTCTCCGTGAACAGCAGGAAGAAATCCTCACAATCCTCCCACCTCCCCGGGGAGTTACCTTTTGGCTACTGCTATGTTATTAGACTGGAGAAGATGGTGCCACGGCAGTCGGGAAGGCAGGCATGCATGTGCAGTGTACCTCCCAAAGGCTTCCTTTTTTAGCTGGGGGGCATTCCATGCGGGGTTCTGTTGGTGCCGTCACCTATACATGAGGAATTACTACTGCTGTTCATGGAGAACACCTACTATAGGTGAGTAACTAGACTATATTCCATAGGCCAGTGAAGAAACCTCTTCTCCTCATGGCCATTTAAAGCCAACAAAAATATGATCCCCCTGGCCCCATACACACACACTCTGGCTCTGTTTTACCTCCTGGAATTCCGTTTTCATTTGTCTGGGGGCAGGGGGTAAGCCACTTTAGCATCAGGGCTGTGAGTGCAGATTGGGAATTGGGCAGACAGGACTGGGAGAAGAAATGGCATCAACATGACTGATTCAATGTGCTCTTTACTCCAGGGACAAGCTCTCCATGGAAGTTGTGTTCCTGGCCAGGAACCCCAGCGGGCTTATCTTCTACAATGGACAGAAGACAGATGGCAGAGGGGACTTCGTCTCTTTGGCTCTGCACAACGGGCATCTGGAGTACAGATATGACTTGGGAAAGGGAGCTGCAGTCATCAAGTGAGAGCACTATGGAGATGAACTAGTTGTGGCCCACTGCACTCTAGTCAATGGCTTGTCATGTGACGTCCCATGTTAATCTGTGTGCTGAAAGCATAAGCTCTCATCTGCTTGCAATCATTCAAGGCTTGGTGGTTTTCTCTAGCATTGTGGCATATCTTTTTGGTTACAGTGTGCTACATTTGTCAGTGCCTTCAATGGGCCAGGCATTGGTAGGCAGGAGATTAAATGCTTGTTGGCCTTTCTTTCCAGAGTGCTTGGTTTCTATTGCCTTTAGCTGACAAATGTATTCTTTGTGAGTTAACTGTTGGTAACACCTGGTGGCGAGCTACACATTTCTCATTGCTCTGTTGAATGCTGTTGCCTTACATGGGAGACGTATTTCCAACCTGTTCTCTCCTGCATTCTTTGGTATTACATGAAAAAGGCTCACATAGCAGCTGCTTGAAAACTGTAAGTCGCCCTTATGTTTGCATTGCTGCTACTGTGCAAATGTTTCTGATGCGAGATGACGCATCTTACTGTAAATCTACAGCTGTGTAGGAGATGGGGAAAGGAGCACTTGGGTGGCTCCCAGAATCTCTCCTTGATCTCACATCTCACTGTCCATCTCCCTAGGAGCAAGGAGCGAATCGCACTGAACACGTGGGTCAGGGTGTCCTTGGAACGCAGCGGCCGCAAGGGCCTTATGAGCATCAGCAACGGAGAGCAGATCACGGGCGAGTCACCTGTAAGTATTGGGGAAATCCCCATTCTGCAGCTATCTAACATTTGAATTGCACAGTGGTGCAGAACTTTGCTAAGTGCCCCTCCCCTATGACTGTGCTGTTAAAGTGGTATGACCATGTGCATCCAAAGTTCAAGGAAAGTCCCACTGGGCGGATGGTGCTGGTCATGACTTTCACTTTCCTCTTATGAGCCTCTGTTCTCATTACCACCTTTAGTGAAAAGCAACGAGAGAGTAATACATCTATTCCAGAGCTTTTGATGCGCTGTAAAAGAGAGCATAACATCTGCACATTGTGGGTGCAACCTATGGGGGAGGGGGCCTGTATGTATTATATAGACCAGCATTTGGGCCATGCACCAAGCAGCAATCAGGATTTGTCCCTTCATGGTGAAATTGACTAGGACGGTTTCCTATCAGCCAATTACTCTGCCGCAGACTCCAGATCTTATAGCCTTGTTGCTCTCTGTCCTCATCTGTGCTTTCTCTGGAATCTACCACCACCGCCCATCTGTTACCTGTGAACAGGGAAGCTGCCCTCATTCCAGAGCAGTGTTGGCCAGCAAGGGGTATAGAGTTGAGTTTATTTACCTTCCTGGTGCTGCAGTGCGTTGAATGCAAAGCCCCACCGCCTCCACTTTTGATGCTGCTCTCCTTACCTCCCCTCCCCTTTCCCCATTACCCTTCTTTGGTTAAAATGGTTGTTATAATCATAGCAGGATGCTTTGAGCTTTGCATGTGAATACTTCAGTTTCAGTGATTTACAAATTTCTCTCTTTGGGTTTCTTCCTTCTCTCTCTCTCTCTGGCTCCCTCCTCTCGCATGTGCTTTCCGGATTTCAGAAATCTCGTAAGGTAAAGATCAGATTTTGCTCCTCACCTCTCATCCCATCTTTCATGTCCATGTCTGTTTCCTCCATCTAAGCCGAAGGATTGCCATGCCACTTAAATCATCTGAATCTAGACTAGCAAATGCATCCTGTTCTACATCATATTACAGTCACTAAACCGCTTTGCTGTTCCAATGATGTCCTCATCTTTGTTCATTAGCTAGAAATTGCTCCTTGTGAGATGTCTCGTAGCACCTCATTTACTGCTTGTGTTTAGTGGATATGCTGACATTAACCAATTAGTGACCACCATGTCCTTGTGCATTAAATCTTTTTATTTTTGTAAGAGTCTCTCCTGCAAACTTGCAATGTCACACACTCTAGCATCCAGATAAGTGAAAAGAATTTGTTACTTCCAGGTCTTCATAAGTTTAACTCTACTTTCTTAAATTGGTCAAAGATAAATTGTGTTGAATAAGACACTTGTCACTAAGTGCGTTGCATGGGTTCTTTCATTTCTGGGAGCCGTT
Organism: Ichthyophis bannanicus; assembly: GCA_033557465.1. Classification (NCBI taxonomy): domain Eukaryota; kingdom Metazoa; phylum Chordata; class Amphibia; order Gymnophiona; family Ichthyophiidae; genus Ichthyophis; species Ichthyophis bannanicus. The sequence continues at coordinate 117,264,950 of CM066042.1, read as the reverse complement.
CACCTTTTGTTCTGAAAGGACTTATGTGAGGTCACTCCGATCAGGGTAAGGGGAGAAAAAGTGTTACCTAGGCAGTAACTGAACATTAGGATAGGTGATGAGAGATACATTTCAATCACATGTCCACATATACATGTAAATCCCTTTTTCAAACCCAAGGCATCAGTGTGACAGGAAATTGCTTTCGCATTGTCCAGATACCCTCCACAGATTCTCTGGACCCATTCCCCAGTGACCTGATCACCAACACATTTCAGTATGCTGCCTGGCAAGTTTTCGGCCACCTTCACTTGACCAGTAGCAGCAATGACCAGATTTGGACTTTGAGGCCTGGGGCTTTTCACACTCTGGCAGTGCATTCTGTGTTTTGTCTTGACTAGATTGTAAGCTCTGATGAGCAGGGACTGTCCGTTTACATGTCTGTATAGCGCTGCGTACGACTGGTAGCGCTATATAAATGCTCACTAGTAGTAGTAGTTTTATCTGTGAAATGATGCAGAATGTTCATTACGTCTGACCTCAGCTATTTGCACATAGCATCATTCCCTGCTTTGAGGCCTAGCTGCCTCTAGTGATGCCAAAATATATGAATGTGATTCAGTTTGTTGGCTTAAGGGCCATAAAACTCTGCACGCTAGATGATGCCATACTTTTCAGTGGCTTACCTTTATCATGTGTGGAAAGTTCATGGCATAATATTCCTGGTGCCTGCAAGTAAGCTTCCCACATCAAGTGAGTCTGCGATCAGGCTGTTTAGTATAGCCCTTTTGTACAGTGTACGTGTACGTATGTGTGTGCATGCTGACGTGTGTGTCTTTGTCTATGGGTGAGTGGGTGTTAGAACAGAGTTCTCAAGCTGGTCCTAGAGTCCCCCTAAGCAGTCAGTTTTTTAGATTCACAATGCATATGTGTGAGAGAGATTTTCATACAATGGTGTCAGTGCATACAGAATTATCTTATATTTATTGTGGATGTTGTGAAAACTAGTCTGGTTGGGGGAATGATCTTGGACTGGCTTAGGAAAAATTGTATTAAGCAGAGCATTCCTGGGTTTCCTCTAATGACAGAACTGCCCTTTCTAGAGAATTAATGTAAGAAGCTACAGTACCAGGTGCAACCACAAGAGTGCGCCAGTGTTGCATGATGGAAAGCTAGGTGGGTGCAGCTCGGGACTTGCATACTCACAGCTGGTTTAAACTGGGGAATGATAACACTGCCTGCTGTTGCCAATGGCACTGCATACATTCAGCACATCACATTGATATGTTTGAAGTGTATTTTTCACTTCAGAAAATTTAGAAGTGTAAGTGATGATCTGGAGATAGAATGCAATGATTCAGCACACCACCTCTGACCAATCAGATTTGATTGATACAGTCCGCAGCTGTCACAGTGGGTAATGACATCATCATGCTCTGACATACAAAATGAAAGCTGTCACACAGTTACTTTAACATTTTTTGTCATAAACAAAATACACTTTCCTTATTGTCCACCAGACCAGACCAGTCCAGACATATGGGTTATGCCCTTCTACCAGCAGATGGAGACAGAGAACAAAGGCTTGTGTGCTCTGCCCTGTATAGGTCACCATGCAGCCTCCCATTCTCCAGCATTCTCTGTCTTCAGCAGATGGTAAATGTCAACCCATGCAGCTGCCCAAGTCTGGTGGTGGGTCTAGAATCCAGTTGGAGAGCTAGAAGCTTGATAGAGCCAGGCCCAGTGGAAGGGTCCTGAAGTCAGTTGGAGTTGGGTCCCTGGAATTAGCGTAGACCTGGAGGAGTCCATGTCCCTTCCCCGCTTCCTTCCAGACGTCCTGTGCTGCCCTAGGGTTTTATTGTGGCATTTCCTTCCATTAGGCTCTAAGAGCCTTGGTTGTCGATAAAGTAAACAAACAAACAAAAAACGTAAAAGCAGTTGTGAGTGGCTGGAGTGCCCATGGTAAGGAATTGCCAGTGGAAGAGCTTGACTGTTGATTTAGCATCTTTGGAAAACAGAGAACATTTGTTTGTCACTCTGGTAGGGCTGGGTGTGCTCAAGAGCATTGCCAGGATGTAAAGAGTTGTCTGTCCTCATGGTTATCTCAGCCAAGCGCATGAAGAGTTGTGCCAGATATGAGAGCTACCAGGGGAGCTTGGGGTATTGTTGCTTCTGTTGAATAGGTTCAGATGGTTATGCAAACCGTGGAGAAGAACCAAATGTACTGCATCAGGGTTTAGGGAGATAAGCGTAGGGGTTTCTCATTTCTGACTGTGCTAGTTCTGATGGGGCACCTACTGAGGAGCCTGGCAGGATGGGAATGGCAGCCATATTGGCTGTAGACTGCCATGTGGTCCTGCACTGACTGGACCTACCTGCCTTGGCTCCAGAGCGGGCAAGCAGAGGGTCAACTCAACAGAACCATCAGCAGGGAGTTCCTGCGAGGTCTCATAGTGGTACTTCCTCTGGAGAAATGTTCTCCCCTGCATTTGTTTTATTGTTCCACAGAGTTTACTGTATGAAGCAGGGACAGGTATCTATCCCCACCCCTTGTTCTCAGACTTATTGGGCTTAGAAGGCTCATCCCAGCCTATTGGGACCCATAGACCAGCCAAGAAGCAGCATTTAGATACCCTGGAGGGTCAGTCACTGGCCTTGGCACAGGGTCCAATTACTGGATCTGGAAGCATGGATAGCTATGGGATCCTAGAGGAAGGGGAGATCCCTGTGTGTGTGAAGAGAATGAGCCTTCAGTCATGAGACTGTTTCAAATGGAGGAACTTCACAAGCACTGGAAGCGCTTAGCATCTCTGAAGAACCAGTTAAGGAGGCAAATTTCTAGAGAATCTTGGATGCCTGCAAAATCTTTTTCAGTTCATCAGACAAATTGGTCGTTAATTTCAATGGAGTGGGATGTTCCTGAGACTGGCCTGAAAGTAGGCAGGGCTATAGGGAAATTACACCCCTTAGCACTCAAAGAGAAGGACAAATTAAAATTGGCCAAGATCAACACGCTTATTATGATGGTAATAAAGAAGACCTCCATCCTGGTCAAAAGTGGAACTGCACTTAAGAGTTAGGACCAGAAGACTGATTCTTTGTTAAAGCAGGCATTGGAAGTGGCGGCATTGGCTGTACAGATAGTGGTCTGCAGCCGATATATGTCTAGGACCTGCTTACATTGAGTGCAGAAGTTCCCTACAGAACTGTCAGAGGATGGTCTTGTGGAATGTAAAGAGGCCATTTGGTTGTAAGCAGTTTGGCTGATGTTCCAGATATTCTGTATGATTTGATTCAAACCCTCTGCATGAGGCATTGCAGTGGTGTTGGCAGCTCAACGTCTTTTGTGATTGAGAAATTGGGCTTGAATTGGTAGCTGCAGTTGTGGAATCTGGTGAAGGCCATGGACCTGAAGGCACCAGACTGAATTGTAGTGACAACAGTTGCCAGTCTGACAAGTTGGGGGAACCCATTTCCAGAACCAAATGGGTCTGCTTGTCCAAAAACAGGTTGGAAATAAGAGCCATACAACAAGTCTTTGTTTTGGAGCAAGAGAATCTTAGACTTCTTCGACAATGCCATGGTGGTGGCATATGTCATTCGCCAGAGAGGCATGAAGAGAACAGCAGTACCATGGGAGGTCTGTCTGTTGTTCAAGTAGGCCAAGACTTTGCTGAGAATGTTGTCAGCAGCCCATATCTTAGGAGACTAGAATATCCAAGCGTATTTCCACACCAGGTACTCCTTGAATCTGGGGAATGGGAGCTGTTGGAAAAGGCCTTTTCACACATTCAGGATTGGTGGGGCAGTCATGGATCTGATGGCCTCAAGGTGGAATGAAAAAAAAACACTTTTCTTCAGTTGGAAAATAGAGTGGGGTTTGGCCAGAATAGATGCCTTGCTGCAGCTATGGGGAGAATGCTCTGTTTTTTTTCCATTGACTCTCATGGTGAGTGTTGCAGTAGATACCTTTGCATCCCAATCTTATTCTTGTAGTGCCAGATTAGTCAAGGAGGCCATGGAATGCAGTTAGGCTGAAGGTAGAGGAAGGTCTGAAACTGCCTTAGGGATGGGGTCTTCTGGTGCAGGGTCCTGTACTAATAGAAGACCAATCTCCATTTTGTCTTATGGCCAGGCTCGTGAAAGGGCTTGTCTGATTCAGAAGTACAGTAATTACGATGCTGCTGCAACCCTATAAAATGTCTACCTTCTTGGCCTATACCAGGATTTGGAGGGTGTTTGAGGTCTGGTGTATGGAATGGGGACTTCTCTGTTTTGGGCATCATTATCCTACATTTTGGCTTTTCTGCAGGAAGGCCTGAAGAAAAGGCTAGCTGTTAGCTCCCTGAAAATACAGGTGGCAGCTCTGGGGCATGTTTTATGGATTATCTTCAGGGTGACCCATTGTATTCACTTTCAGGTGTAGTCCGGTTCTTGAAAGGGGTAATGCACCTGCCACCTCCACTTCAAGTTCTACCCTTCTAGAAACTTAACTTGGTTGTGTGGGCATTGATTGATACTCTGTTAGGGGCCATTGAGGACAGGATCTGTGAAAAGATTTTATGCTACAGGTTTTATTCCTGGTGGCCATTTGCTGAGCAAGGAGAAGTTCAGAGTTGCGAGCTCTCTCTTGTAGAGAGCTTTTCTAAGGTTCATTAAGGCATGGGTTTTCATCCAGATGGTACTTTCCTTTCTATCTACATTGGTATCGTTCTTTCATCTAAATCAGATGGTCTTTCTGCCATCTTTTCATGAAGAGGAATGCAATGAGGGATTTTGCATATTACATCGGCTGGATGTGCTTTGGTGTATTTGGAAGTCAAAAATGAGTTCTGGAGATCAGATAGGTCGGTTGTTCTCTTTGGAGGCCTGAGAAAAGATGAAGCAACATCAAAGGCAACAATAGCTAGATGGCTGAAAGATGTCATATCTCAAGGGTCACATAATCCTAGAGGCCTTGAGGACTCATTTGACAAGACTTCTTGGGCTGAAATGAATGTGGTGTTGGCTACAGAAATTTGTCGAGCGGCTACCTGATCGCATTTACATTTATTTTGTAAGCATTATTGCTTGAACGTTCTAGTCAGAGAGGATTCCACTTTTGGAAAGGCAGAATTGTCTTCTCTAGCAGGATCCCACCCAGTGTAAGAGAGGCTTTGATATATCCCATACATCTGGACTGGTCTGTCAGACAATAAAGGAGGAGAAATTTGGTCTTACCTGTTACACTGAGCTAGTAGCATTTCTTTGGAAGGTCCAGCAAAACATTTTTTGGACTTCAGTAATAGGACAGTGCACTATATAGAGCAGATCTCACAAGCCTTTTTTCTCTGTCACCATCTGCTGGTAGAAGGGCATAACCCATGTTCTAGATTGGTCTGGTAGGACTCAAAGAAAGGAAATTGGCAGATATTTCACCATAGTTACTCATTAGGGAAAGGGCTTAATTCTCGTTATTCATATCTGAGTTATTTATTTATTTATTTAACATTTCTTATATACCGCGCTATTAAGATCAGTGCGGTGTACATTGAACAAAATATACAACAATGTATGCAAGTAACATTGAGTTTACATAGAACATGGGAATATATAACATGGATTAACAGGGAAAACTATGTACAGTCAACATCATATATGTATATGTTTTTACTAAATAAATATGTTAGCTCAAGTGGATATTATCTGCGTAATTTATGTAGGGGCGGGAATCAACAGAGGATGTGGAGTTATTAAGACACGAGACCCCATGTAGGAGAGTAAAACCTTTGTGTAACAGGTCACCTGCCACAAGTTCAGTGTTCAGTGTGGTTCCCTGATACATTGTGTCAGAGGGCTACAGGTCTGTTCCCAGCACACGCTCCCATCTGAATTTTCTTGGAGGTCTTACCTCTTGCTCTATTCGCAGGCTCCACACACTGCTCTGAACCTCAAGGAACCACTGTATGTGGGAGGAGCTCCAGACTTTAGCAAACTCGCTCGCGCTGCTGCTCTCTCCACCAGCTTTGATGGTGCCATCCAGAAGGTAAGAAGTTGCATAGCTACTGCAGTGTTCCTGGTTTTTGTTCTCCTTCACATGCTGCCTCATTGAAGGCTGACAAAGGTCACCCAAGAATCTCTGCTATCCCAGAAGAGAAACCTCCCCTTGGGTTGATCATTTCAGGATTGCTGGGAAGCCAACTGGAGGTACCATAGCTCAAGAAATTTAATGCATATATCCCGGGGTTCAGGATTTCTCACCTGTTCTATGATCCCAGTCCTTGTCAGAGAAGCCACCCAGAGTCAGCGATGCAGTTCTGCCAGGTCAGAGGACTCTGGCTGTCTGGTAGTGACAGAGTGTTTTTCTTACTCTGGTTTATAAGCACATGATGTTACAATCAGTGAAAGCAGAGATGAGCTGTTGACCCATCCTCTCAGTCCACTTCCTTCCTCTCCACACTGCGAGGATGTAGCCCAACTGCCAGCCATACCACTTGGGACCACTTGAAAGATATCACTCTTTGTCCAAATCATTTGCGGTTTTTGTTCCTTACTGGTTTTCTGCTATCCCGAGTACAGGATCACATCCATAATCCATCCTCCCCCCCCCTTCCTTAGCTTTCTTTTCATGACTAAGGAATAGCCAAGCTTTTCCCAAGCTTTCTTGAATTATATTGCCATGTTTCATGTCCGTCACCTCCCCTGGGAAGCCATTCATGTACATATCTCTGCTGACCTGTAGCCTTCTGCTTTCCTTTTTACGTTGATGAATGTTTCTTCTGCATTTTGGTTGGTGGAAGGACGTGCCATCGCCCTCTCACCCTTCTTTACAGGCCTGCATCACTGCTGTGTCAGGCAGGCACAGAACTCTCCAGTAGCTTTAGCTCAGGGGTTCTCAACCCAGTCCTCGGCACACACTTAGCCGGTCAGGTTTCTGGATATTCACAGTGAATATGCATGAGAGATCTGTGGGCACTGCCTCTATTGTATGCAAATCTATCTCATGCATATTCATTGGTGGGTATCCTGAAAACCTGGCTGGCTAGGTATATCCCAAGGACTGGGTTGAGAATCCCTACTTTAGCTGTTCATAGCTGCTGAGCCTGAGGTGACATGTTTGTTCTCGGACTGGATTCTGGACTGTGTGGCTCTGGATCACATGTGTGTCTGTATTTTTACAGATTGTTGCATTCTGTTACAGCTGATTCTGGGGGTCCCTGTCCCATGCACTGTGCTTTGCTCTTTCAGATCACCATCGGAGGTATTGCCATCCTGAAAGAAGAGAATATAAAATATGCCATTGAGATTTCTGCCTACCACCACCATCCGTGCATGTGGAAACCTAGCCCCTGCCAGAACAACGGCATGTGCACCCCCAAGCTTGAGAGCTATGAATGTGTATGCCCACGGAGCTTCTCTGGTGCACATTGTGACAAAGGTAGGGGCCTGGGTGTGGCTTACTGCAGCCACCCAGAAGATGACAGCACTTTGCTGTAGGTTCTGTCTTTTTATTTTTAATGTGTTAATCCTGAGCTATAGCATGGTGAGAGAGCTGAAATTTAAAGGGGGTTTTTATGGGTTCCAGCCCCCACCCCTACTTTATTACACAAGTAGACTAATTTGGCCTCTGGCAACACAGATCTTTAAAGTAGCTGATATGGTTACTGCAGAGCAGATATAGCTGATGAAGCTCAGGCAGCACTTTCTTTGCTCTGTCCCATCGTAAATGCTCATAAGGGGGCAGATTCTGATCGGCCAGTATTGTCACTGTGTGGTAAGTAATGTGAAATGGAAGAAGAATGAAAGAAAGCAACGTCCTTCATTGTCCCTCCAGTCCAATCCAGACATGAGGGTTTTCTCTCTTCTATCAACAGATGGACACTGAGAACCACTGGTTGGATGACATCACCCTATGAGGGTCCTGTACTGCCCAACACTAACCTGTATGTCTCTAACCCCAGCAGATGGAGGGGTATCATCTCAAATACCTCCTATCCTCCTCCCCAACTTTTGAGAGGGGCCAGGAGAGGAGCAGGAAGCAGCATTATTAAAGTTATTTTAAAAAAAGCCACTTGAAGTAAAGCAGGTTCCCTGCTTGAGCAATTGTCCAGTGCGATGAGCGAGCACAATCTCAAACCCAGTGAACCAGTGCCTCAGGTAGGACTGGAGCTTCAGCACTTGGCAGCGCCGGTGAAATGCGGCCAGCATTGTAATGCCTTTGGGAGCTGACGGTTACAACTGAGCACAGCAGGACATTACCGCGACTGTGAGGGAGATGCACAGCTGCACATTTTAAACCAGGCGAGGCCGTGTGTGATACTATTGGTGTCGGCTGCTGAGGAGGGTGCAGTTATGGTGGGAACAGCTGCCATTTGCATGGCTCCAGTGTCAGTGCACCATGTGGCTAAGGAGCCGCCCCTTTTAAGCCTGGTGAGGGTGCAGGGGCAAGAGGGCCTTAGCAAATCCTCTGAGACTGCATTGAAGCAGTTTATGATGTTGGTGTAGTTAGGTTTATCTGTGGAGAAGGGTGCAATTAGTAGGACATCAGCGTATATGTGGTAGAGTATGTTGTAGGATCATATTAAGGAGCAAATAGGCTGAATGTAGATATTAAAGAGAAGGGAGGATAGTGCTGATCCCTGTGGGACTCCTTGCGTCTCATTGCACATGGTCGATGAGTGAGTGTCTATCCATATCTGTTGTTGGCGACCTGTTAGGTAGGATCGGCACCAGTCTAGGATTGTGTTTTTTATTCCTTTCTCCTGCAATTGGCATAGCAAGATGTTGTGACCTGTTGTGTCAAATACTGAGGCAATATCTATGAATATTAGGATAAATCACTGCTTCGGTTTATCAATGCCTTTTATGAACCTATCAAGGAGAGAAACCATGAGGGTTTTGACCATGCCGCTGTCTTAACCCATGCTGGTACGGGTCCAGGGGAGCGTGGGAGCCTATGTGGTGTTGGAGTTGCTGCTGGACTATTTTCTCTATTATTTTGGCCAAGAATGGGTCTGTAGGAATTCGTGTTAAGTGGGTCAGCTTGTTGTTTTTCAGTAGTGGTCTGATGGAGGCAGTTCTCAGAGACATTGGTATGATGCCCATGGTTAGGGATAAGTGTACAAGTCTAGCAATGATTGCACTTAGGTTGGATCTTGCTCTTTTGATCTACCTTGTGGGGCATGGGTTGGTTGGTGAGATAATGGTATTGAGACCTTGTAGGACATTCTCAATGTGTTCTGTGGAGATTGGATTGAAGAAAGATAACTTGGATATGGTGGTGTTTATTGGACATCTTTCTATGTTGTAGTGGTTTTGAGTGGTTTTGTTTTGGAAGTGATTTGCGAAGGTTTGAGGGTGAGGGGTGTTTGCATCATGCTGCTTGGATGGGTCTTTTAGGTGGGATTTAATGATTTCAAAACATTCTCGAGGTTTGTTTAGTGAGCACATTAAGATATTTGTGTGATAATCCTTTTGGTCTGTTGTTTTGCGATGTTCTTGTAGCCCGTTCATAAATGCGTCTTAGTCCTGTGGAAGTATTGAATGGTGCCATTTTTGCTCAAGTTTTCTGAGCTGTAGTACGGAATTGTGTAGTTCTGCTGTGTAGCATACAGCTGTGCAGTGATTCCTGGGGGGCCTTTGTAGAATGCAGTAAGTGCGAGGCTTTGCTTATACTTCTATTCCATATGTCTATTAGATTGTTGAGATTGGTTGTATTAGAATTTAATTCTGGTAGAGTTTCTTCCAGGAATGTCTGTTTGTTGAAGCACTGGAAGTGACAAGGTGATGGTACACTCTCATTGCGTCTATGTAGGTCCGTGTCTAGAGGGATGTGGAAAGCGATGACATTATGGTCTGACCATGGGACTGGGAATACTAATGGTGGAGTTTGCTTGTTTAGTTTGTGTATGGATATGGGAGCAAAGATGAGGGTATTTCCTCTTGTGTGGGTGGATATGTTTATTTTTTGATCGTATTTTAGTGCAGTCATTGCTTCTAGGAAAGATTTGGAATGCTTTATTGGGAGCGATGGGAGGTTGAAGTCATTAAGCAAGCACGGCTGTTTTCTTTGGGCCGTGTGGCTGCATACCCATTCCAGGATTGCAAGTAGGTCATCGGTGCATGCCGAAGGTGTTCTGTATAAAAGGCACACTGTTAATTGCCTGTTTGAGATTGTAATGGAATTCAGGTTCTTTACACTTTCAGATTTTATGTTGTTGAATTTTAAGTCGCTTCTGGCTAGGATGAAGATGCTTCCACCCCTTCGGTTGACTCTCAGGCAGTTAAAGAGATTATAATTAGGGAGTTCTTAATTGGTTTGTTAGCCAGCGTCGGTGAGCCATGATTCTGTAACACATAGGATGTCTAACTTTTGGTGTTCGACGTAATCTGAGTATTGGCCATTTGCTCCAGACTGAGTAAGCATTTATAACCATGCAGTTTAATTACCAGTTTGTGGAATCTTCCGTGTGTAGGTCCTTGATGGTGGCTGGTGGATTATGTGTATGAGGGTGGCCCTTGAAGGTTCTATGATTCTTTGTATCCCCTCTGGCCATACCCTTGTATGATGGGAATTAGTCCTTTTTGCTGAGCATATGTTTCTGTCTGAGTAATGAGTAGGGCGAGGCAAATTAAGAGAAACATGCTCATGAGCAAATCGGGCATCACACTTCGTTGTGCATGATGCAGAGTAGTTGCGAGATTGTCGGTGGTATAGAGAGGGGTGGATAGAGGAGAGATGTTCTGGTTGATGCGTTTTATAGTAGGGTGTCCGCTTAGGGCAGCAGTTAAGTACAGGTCCTTGGATGTGAACGCTTTGCTAGATTGGGTTGGTGGGGGGGACGGCGCCCTGGCCTACTTTCTTGTTGATTCTCTCTGCTGAATGGTGTTCTCGCTGTAGACCCGCCTTAGATTGAGTCTCTTTCTTGGAACAGAAGCTCGATGGATTTCAAGTGATCAGGTTGAAGTGTGCGAACCGTTTGGTGTGTTTGGTGCAGGCCTATTTTGTGTGTGTGTATTTGTTGCCTTTAGAGAATTAATTTATTATCTGTTTTACAGGGGGTTTCCTGTGGCACTGGTTTTGGAGCCCTTGTGTGAAGGGGTGTTCTTATGCTGTAGGCTGGCAGGATTCCTTTGCATGTTGTTGTTTGATAAGCTGAAGCAGACGTGAGTTGGCTTTATTGCTCTCAGACTCTCTTCCACTCAATAGGCAGATACAATAGCGGTTGATTGCAGTATGTCTCTTGGCTTTAGGTCGCAGCTGTTTCTTGGCTGCACAGCTTTGCGATTCAATCCGTGTGGCCTCTGCAGGTCAGGTTGAGTGTTGAGAATTTGCAAGTGGTTCAGCTTGTGGAATTCCCAGTGTAGCTGTGTTTTTTACGGAAGAGGGCCTTCCAAGATTTGGCGTGGTCTTTAGGTGTGGGCCTGCCAGACACGAGTGCGCCAAATGTGCTCAGAAATTTAAAGAGCTGGGCCAGTGCAGGTAAACCATGTTTCAGCCAAAGGTGGAGCTTACCACCTGGCTGCAGCAGCCAAATCGGGTGCGGTGATCAGGATGGCAATCTGTGCTGGGCCGATGATCCTTTGCCGAGTTGTGCATCGGGTGGAAACTACCCCACTAGTCCCAGCTGCACCAGCAAATACTACAACCCTTGTCACCGGTTGTGTGGACTTGATTACCTTCAGGTGCTGGGCTCAGTGGCGGTGGTATTGTACTTGGTCCCATGGACCAGGCACATATGCATCCTCTTCAGAGGCCCCTTTTTTATCATTGGTCTACTCACTCCTGGCTTCTGTTGGAGAGGCTTCCCTGCAGGGGGTGGCACCAGCGAACCTGGATTGGTGGCTGGGCAAGAAGTTATCCTTGGGTGTGCCCTTGGAGACTATCAATTGGGTGACAGTTACCACAGGTGCCAGTCTGTCTGACTGGGATGGCTATTGCCTCTCTGAAGTGGAGCACAGCCTATGGTCCTTGGTGGAAGTGGTCTATAATTGATTGAAAACAAGAGCAATCCATCTGAGTCTGAGTCTTCATAAGTACGCAACAAGGTGGTCTGCAATCTATCTGATAATGTGACCGCAGTGATTTATGTCAACAACTTTGGGCAGAAGATCACCTTGCAGCACTATCGGTGACTCATGTGGCAGGAAAAGACAATGTTCAGCTGGACTTCCTGAGTAGAAACTTACTGGATCCTGAATTTATTTATTTATTTATTCATTAACATTTTTTTATATACCGCACTATTCGTTATCAGCGCAGTTTACATGGAACAGGAAACCTCAGACAAGTTACATTTATCTGGTCATTACAGTTAACAGGAAGATCAACTTGGATCAACTGAAAATCAACTGAAGAGTTGGGCTTCACTAATGCTGCATTCACCCAAATCCTTCTGCCTGGGAGGGTGCAGGCCATGGACCATATGGCGACAGCAAGAAATGCTAAGTGGGTCGCTTCTTCAGTCAGTGAAAGAAACACCTATAGGAGGGCCTTGACACTGTGTTGTAGTGGTTGCCTCAGGAAGGTCTTCTCTGTGTTTTCTCCATGGCCCTTGATAGGCAGAGTAGTCCAGAAAGTGGACAGCTATTTAGGACTGGTGGTACTTGTAGCTCCAGAGGTCTTAGTGCAGACCTCATCAGACTCTTGGTAGAGGATCCATTGCCATTTCAGATGACAGAGGGCCTTCTGCATTAGGGGACAATTCTGATGCCAGATGCAGATCAGTTCTTGCTTACAACTTGGCTATTCAGAAAGCGAGGTTGTAAAAAGAAGTTACTCTTCCACAGTAATTGGGACTTTGCTGCAGCTAGGAAGAGATCCACTTCCTTGGTGTAAAAACAAGCATAGAGGATCTTTGGTGCCAGGGAAAAGGGCTTCATTCTTTTAGGGTGTTGCTTCCAGATATTCGAGCATTTCTCCCAGGCAGCCTCAATAAGGGCTTGGCTTTGAATTCCTTGAAGGTTCAGATGGCGGCCCCTTTTGTGTTTCAGGTGCCATGTCCTGAGGCAGCCTTTATCTTCTCATCTGGATGTAGGGCATTTTTTTTGAGGGGTGAAGCATTTGTGGCCTCCTCTACAATTGGTAGTGCTATCTTGAGATCTTAATTTGGTATCTTCCACCCTGATTATGCCTCCCTTTGAACCTCTTTGGCACCCTAGAGGACCTAACCTTGAAGAAGGTCTTCCTGGTGGTGATCTGCTTGGTCAGAAGGATTTGGGATTTGCAAGCTCTGTCATGTCGGGAGCCCCTTTTGGTGCTAATGAAAGACAGAGAGATGATTTGGCCAGTTCCTTCTTTCTTGTCTAAGGTTGTTTCTTCTTTTCATATCAATCCAGCAGTCTTGTTACTGATATTTCATGGGACTGAAGGTTCCAAGAACTTCAGAGATTTACATTGTTTGGGTGTTCGCAAGCTTTTGTTGATTTACATAGAGAATGGAGGAGTTTTGTAAATCTGATCATTTCTTTGTGTTTGGAGGGCCAGGTGGCCTCTAAGGCCAATATTGCCCGGTGGATAAAGAAAGTAAAAGAAGCAATTTCTTCAGCTTATTTGGTGAAGGGGCATGTGGTGCCTCTTAAATTGCAGGCCCATTTTGTAAGGGCACAGGCCTCTTCTTGAGCACAGTATGGTCTGGTTCTTCCTCAGAATATTTGTAAGGCAGTGACTTGGTCTTCTGTGCATTTGTGCACTATGGTAGGCGAGATTTCCAGGTCAGGCAGATACAGCCCTTGGCATAAGGGTTTTGCAGTCTACCTTGTCCGTTCCTCCTTACCCCTCCTTTGCTGAGTTCTGCTTTTGTACTTCCCATGCATCTGGACTGAACTGCAGGAACGATGAGGAGGGCTTAACAGCTCATTTTCTTTCCCTGAGTCCCTCTCGTCTAGTCCAGGACCCACCTAGTGATTTAGAGTTGGCAAGACCATGAAGTGATACAGTAGCATTGGTTTTCTGGTGGAGGCTCTGCTTCCTTGGTTTTCTTTTTCCAGTGTTAGGTTTCATGTTGGTCAGGTGATCTGGGTATGTCTTATGCCAGTGGTCCTGGATCCTTTCAGTTGAGTAAGGGGATCAAAAAAGAGTTTTATTCTTCTTTGCTAGAGAAATCCTGGTTAGTGCTGGGCTGCACAGGACCATTTATAGGGTGATGTCATCACACCAGTCATTCTCAGTCTTCATGTGCTGGTAGGAGAGAGCAAACCCACACGTCTGGACTGGACTGGACTGGAGTGACTGAAGGAAAGAAAATTAGCAGGTAAGCTCTAATTTCACCTTTTTGAATGAGGAAATGTGCAACTCCTTTGTGACATTGAGCTGAGAGTAGTTCACAACTGCAGACTAGGTCCTTATGTTTATGTGTAGTTCTTGTAACACTGGTGGGTTGCAAGAAGACTCCCTTTGACTTGTCACTTCTTCCCTTCTCCAAATTTTGGATTAGAGGTTTGTTGTGTTTTGTATGGGTCTGAATAGTTGCAAAGACTCCTGGATGATCGAGGTGATAAGAAGGATAAGGGGAGAAAGTCTGAAGGCGACAGGATAGGCAGTTGCCTAGGGCACCAGCTTTTGTATGTGTGGGGTGGGGGTGGGCAGCAAATAGAAACTGCAGTGAAAACAAAATAACAGGTCCAGACAGTCGCACTAACTCAAAAGCATCAGCTCATAATTTTATTCACGTTCATTTTGGAAATTTTGCTCATTAGGGGGTTATTTCAGAACTGGGTGCCTAAAACATTTTGGGAAAAAAATGCACCTCTTTTATGCCGATTTTATAAAGACCATATAGGTGCCTAGGCTGCTACTGTGACCCCCAGTAGTGCACAAATGCTCTTGTATGAATGGCTGTTCTGAAGAAGATGTGAGTGTGTGCGTATTCTCTGTGTGTTCCTGCGTATTTTACATTGCAGCTCTACCCTAGCCCGCCCGTTCCTGTGAGCGTGACCAGGCTGAGGAAAAAGAACATGTAAATCTTTTGATTTTCAAATGGATGTATGCCATTTTGTACCACCCCTCCCTCCCCCGACATACAAACAGCAGACGCTAAACACAGGATGGGCTTTTACCACATATACTGCACCCAATCATTTTTTTTTTTGTAATTTAACATTTTATTCTTGAGATATTTTGCAAAATGTCTGCATTTACAAACAGCTTTACGTAATAGTGTGCCTCCCCTCTACTATCTTTTGCCTCCTCCTCCCCCCCCTTAATTTTAACTAGCTCCCTTGTTATTGTTATCCCCTTCCAAGATACTAACAGAAATTTACAAAAAATGGGAAAAAAGCTCCCTGCCATTGCCAAGTTTATATTGCAACATTGTTATCCTCTTTTTGAACGTTCGTGTTTTTCTTTTGCCACCAAATTACTTCTATCTTCTTGCCCTTTTTCTTCTTTGGGGCAGCCAGCTCATTAAGACTATAGAGATTGCCTATGATTGGGAAGGGGTGTTGATTTGCAGGGGGATTAGGGCTAAGGTGGTGGGGTGGGTTCTTGGCCGAGGCAAGGGGAGGTTGATATTTTATAAAAATTGTTCTTGCTCTAGTTACTAGATAGTGGTTGTGTACTAATGGCTATTCAAGAGTGTTTGTTAATTGATTTAAAGTGAATAAAGAATACAAATTTTAAAAAAGACTATAGAGATTGGCTAACCTTCTGTAAAACCTTTAATATTTGGCAACTTGACTTCTCTCCAGTTTTTCACAATCTCTCCCTGTGCAGTAACCATACAATATTTTTTTAAAAACCCAACTTTGCTTATCAAGTTCCACAGTGTAACAATGCAACAAAAATATTTTTGGGTCCTTTGAAATCCTGTGCCACACAGTTTCTTCCATAATGCTAAAATAGTCATTCCAGAATGTGCGCGCATCCAGACCATCCCACCATATGTGAAGATAAGTGTCCACATTGCCTTCAGTATTCATCCCCCCTGTGATGGCATGCATCTTACCTGGTGTTGGATGCCCTCTGTAGAGCAATTTCAAACCATTCTCAACTAGCTTGGCTACTATGGCAATTTGCCAAATATTCAAAAATATTGTCCATCATTCTACTTCTAAAGGCATTTCTAAATCTGCCTCCCATTTTAGTATGTGTGGAGCACCTGAGATCACCATATATATCTAAGAGATTATTGTCTAGGATCCTTGCACATACTACATGAAAAAGGGGCTTTTCTTCTCTTAGGTCCTCTCAGACTTTCTTCCTGCCGAGAATAATGCCACCTTTGAAAATACCCATATCTCTCTTTCCATTCTAGATCATAAGTCTCCCAGTGCACTAGAAGTTGCCCCAACATGTTTAATCCCATCTTCGGGGAGTCTAGGTGGAACCCTGAATGATACCTAACAGGCAGCTCACCCATGTAAATGTCCCATATTTACAAAGTCAAGTTTATGTAGGAGATTCTCAACTTTACATTTCCTACTCCCCCCCCCTTGTTATGTATGCAAACTGAGCCCCCCAAGCTCCCTGCTTTATATCTTTCCCTGTTCTGTACATACCTAATGCTTCCCTGTGTGCCTATTCCTTTCCTAAATCACCTTTGGTACTTTCTGAAGTTTAGAACCACCAGTTCCATCCCCCTCTCCCCCCCTGCAGAACTTCCCACGCTACCCAGGGAAGCCTGAACCTCCATATAAATCTAAATTCTGGGCATCTTTGATTGCTGGATAGAGGACAAGGGGATGGGAAGGGTGAACATTGGAGAACGCCTGAATGACTGACTTGTTAACTGATGTGCATAAGGAACAGCACATGTCTGGATTTTTGTTTATTGTTTTGCTTGACAATAAAAAAGTCAGACTAAATCTAAATACTTTCTTATGTAGTATTTTGAATATCTCTTCTGGAATATCAGTCGGGAGAACTAACATTTTCACTGTGCCCCCCATTCAGGACAAATTGAGTAATAACCATGACTCTGAATCCCTACTCATGTACAAGGTAGTTTACTTTAAAAGCTTTGTGGAATCTACCGTAATTTGTACTCCTGGAACTCGCTAGTTTAAATGGGAAGCTTCTTTTTAGTCTTCCTGCTTCTTCTGTCTCTAGGCTAATTGCCAAAATTTCTGAGTTTTGCATATTAAATCCTGCAAGTCTTCCATATTCCCCTAATTCCCATAGCATGCTAATATGTGTCCTACTTACCGCAAACGTAATGTCATCTGCAAGACGTCTGATTCTGTGATTTATCCCCCCTACTGCAATCTCATGGATGTCGGCACTCATCCTCACCCTTACTGCTAGCGACTTAATCGAAAGTGCAAGAGGAACGGTGATAAAGAGCGCCCTTGGCGAGCCCCCCTCCACAGAGGCAGTGTATGCAAATCTCTTTCATACATATTCATTGTGGTTATCCTGAAAAGCTGGTATGTCCCTACTCTGGTGTCAAAGAGCCTAGGTTGACTGAATCTAGAGAGCTAGCTGTATCTTTCTCTGCTGCCGGCGCTCTGGCTTCCTAAAAGCTGCGGAGTTTCTCCCTTTTAGTTTCCACCTCTGTGACAGCGTTATCTCTCTGCCCTCATAGCTCGCATATTTGTTCAAGTTCCCTTTCTTCCTTTACTTAGCAGCCCAGTAACCTTCCTGCCTGATCAAAGTAACTCTGCTGGTTCTCAACAATTGCCAGTTGACCTCCTCTGCATGCAGAGCTTTCAACCTGCTCCTTGTCTCCACACGTGGGCTGCTTTTATCCTCCTCTTCTAAATTCTTTATACTCTCCCTCAGTCCCTCTTATTTTTTGGGCTCTGTCTTTCTTTATTTGAGCACCCTATTTTATCTGCCATCCCCCTCGCTGCTTTGTTGCTGTCCCAAACCATTGCATTAGACTTCCCACCCCCCATTGTGTTTAATTCAAAGTAAGTTTTTATGATTTTCTCTATTGCACCACATTCCCATCTTCCAGTAGGCTATCGATTCTTCAGAATTTCTTATCCCCATTGTTTGCTCTTTGCCTCAAATCTAGACAAATTGGTGCATGATCATACCACATAATGCTCTCTATTTCTATATCAAATACACTAGACCAGGGATGGCGAACTCCAGTCCTGAAGTGCCACAATCCAGCCTGGTTTTCAGAATGTCCCTAATGAATATTCATGAGACATATTTGCATCCACTGCCTCCCATTGTATACACATATCTCATGAATATTCATTAGGGACATCCTGAAAAGCAGGCTGGATTGTGGCACATCAAGACTGGAGTTTACCATCCCTGCTCTAGACAATGTGCTCTTTGTAGTCAGCAAGAGGTCTACTCATGAATACGGGCCATGAGAGATGGGAAAAAAATATAACTTCTGCTGCAAAGCATCGAGGATGTCCCGACTGCCCATAACTACTACTACTATTTACTACTATTTAACATTTATAAAGTGCTACCAGTCGTACGCTCGCTGTACAGACATATAAGAGTGACGGCCCCTGTTCGTCGGCGCTTACAATCTAATCAAGACGAGAAACACACAGAGCAACAATCTAGTTAGGGCAAAACTAGGTTGGTTGTCTCCCATTACTACTACTAGTACTACTGCGCATTTCTATTTAAATAAGAGACAGACAGACAGTCCCTGCTCATCAGAGCTTACAATCTAGTCAGGACAAATAATAGAGACGGTCCCTGCTCATCAGAGCTTACAATCTAGTCAGGACAAATAATAGAGACGGTCCCTGCTCATCAGAGCTTACAATCTACTCAGGACAAATAATAGAGACGGTCCCTGCTCATCAGAGCTTACAAACTAGTCAGGACAAATAATAGAGACGGTCCCTGCTCATCAGAGCTTACAAACTAGTCAGGACAAATAATAGAGACGGTCCTTGCTCATCAGAGCTTACAATCTAGTCAGGACAAATAATAGAGACGGTCCCTGCTCATCAGAGCTTACAAACTAGTCAGGACAAATAATAGAGACGGTCCCTGCTCATCAGAGCTTACAAACTAGTCAGGACAAATAATAGAGACGGTCCCTGCTCATCAGAGCTTACAATCTAGTCAGGACAAATAATAGAGACGGTCCCTGCTCATCAGAGCTTACAATCTAGTCAGGACAAATAATAGAGACGGTCCCTGCTCATCAGAGCTTACAATCTAGTCAGGACAAATAATAGAGACGGTCCCTGCTCATCAGAGCTTACAAACTAGTCAGGACAAATAATAGAGACAGTCCCGGCTCATCAGAGCTTACAAACTAGTCAGGACAAATAATAGAGACAGTCCCTGCTCATCAGAGCTTACAAACTAGTCAGGACAAATAATAGAGACAGTCCCGGCTCATCAGAGCTTACAATCTAGTTAATGCAAACACAGAGAGAGCTTATGATCTCATTAGGACAAGCAGACGTGTAGGTAGGGGTGGAAAGGGGAAGGCAGCATTTACTACTAATCCTTTACTCTAATCCTATCCCCTTCCTTCTCTCCCCGCCCCCTTGTACTGTCAATACTTGGTGTCATCGTTACATTGAAATCTCCCCATACCGCTATTGTGCCTGCCCCCACTTGAAAAAATTCCCCTTGTGACCCACTGGGTGCATATGCATCAACAAAAATGAATTCCTTTGGATTAACTGTTGCTTTCAATGCTATCTATCTTCCCCTTCTATCTCTAATTAGCTTTTGCTCCTCCACTCCATGAGACTAGTACCTCCACCCCTTCATTTCTTATACACAGGAATATATAAAAGTAATGGCAGATAACTGTCCTTGTCTCTACTACCTCCAGTGGGAGGCTATTCAATGCATCTACCACTCTTTCTGTAAAGAAATATTTCCTCAAATCACTCCTGAGTTTATCCCCTTTCACCTTCATCTTATTGTTTTATTGCTTTTTCACAGGAACATAGCCAACGCTCAGTACAACCATTATTGATCTTCTACATACCACTCCCTCCCCTTCCCTCCCTCTGCCAGATAACTGCTACAACCTTACCCCGTTATACAAACAGACTCGGAGTCCCCCCCCCCCCCCCAAATTGTTACTTCAGCCAGGCCTGTTTCCTGGATTACTCCGAATCTATAACCATCCTTTCTAGTTCCAAAAACTGGTTTAATTTCTCCCACTCTTTACTTGCCATATTACTCATCTATTCTCTTCTCATATCTGCCAACTTTTCCATACGTCTGATGATTCCTAATCTGACCCTCTATTCCTGCATTGCAGAAACTGCCCTTCTCCATGGACCAGCAGGATTGCGTCAGCCACACTTGGTGACGTCCTCCGGGCGGAGCCATGCATACGGAAGTGCTCTCTAGAGCTCAGAAAGGAGGGCCTTTCTGAGCCCACCTAGGTAGCCCAATCCCACCGGTCCGCCCCCTAGTCCGGTCAGTTTTTGTTCTTCCGCCTTGCCAGCAAGACGGACCCTGCTCTCTCTCTTCATTTTTTTTTTAATTTCTTTGTTTTGCGTTTTTACAACTATGCCCAAGCATCTTTCAAAGAAATGCCCCTATTGTGGCAACAAGAACAAGACTTCACATGGATGCACTTACTGTGGGGCAATGAAGAAAGGATACCAAGTGATGTGCCCAGCCTCCGGCTCTGGCCCTCCACTGCCTGATCCTCTGCCGGCCCCGGATGTGCCTGTACGGGCCTCCATCCCTAGCCGAGCCTCCGTTGCTGCAGAGAGTGCCCTTTCCCGGCGGGACGTGCTGCATGGAGCCTCCGTCCCCAGCCCGGTGCACCCGACTGACCTGCTTGCTGCTCCGGGACCCAACACCGTCACCCGCGGAGGCGTGGAGGTAAGCCCTGCCCCTGCTGCTGCAGTCTCTCCTGTTTTCATCCTCCTGGACTCCTCTCAGCTCGCCCTGCAGTCAGCTTCCAGGATCGGGTCCCCCACAGCACTCGTCCATGCTTCCCAAGATGGCGACGTGCTGCGGTCCTCCCAGCCTCTGCTGCAGTCCTCCAACTCCACCCACCTTGGGGGCGGGACCTCTATGCCCGCGAATTCTACCGGCATTGGAGGGAAGCCCGCACGCAGCTGTGCTTCGCACGGCAGCACCTCACGCAGCAGCGCCCCGCACAACAGCACGCCCAACGAAGCCAGCGCACTGTTGTGCAACTCCAGTAGCTGCAGCAGCAACAGCAGTTCCAAGAGCAGAACGCACGGTAAATGGACCATTGTCAACAGACGCAGCAGCAGCAGCAGCAGCGACTCTAGCCACAGGGACCTCTCTCCCAAACGACACAGGCACTCCGAGCGCCACCGCCACCGCTCCCAGCGCCACCGGCGGGAGCATCCTCGAAAGGGCAACCATAGCCAGAGCCCTTCAAACCGCAGAAGGGCTAGCAGATCCAGCCATAGTAATTCCTCAGCTATGATCAGCTTATTAACACAGCTCGTGAAGCAATCTGCTTCAACAATACCCGCGGCACGCTTGTCAACCCCGCAAAGCGCGGATCCAGCGCACAAAGCTCCGGAGGCAGCCCTTACCTCTACCCCAGAGAAGAGAACCAGAGAAGACCCACGCGGACCCTCTGATGATCCGGACCCAGAAAATCCGTCCCCCGACAGCACTGCCGACGACCACGACATCGAAGCTGCAGTGGTGGGATCGGCATCCACAGAGCTCGCCAACTCAGAGAAGACAGCTGAGATAGAAGACCCTCCCCTGGCGGAGGATCTCACCTACCCCAAGTTCTTAACAAAACTATCCTCTGCCCTCTCTTTGAACGCCGCTGATGCGCCTGGAGAGGTTGTTCCAGAGGTTCTAAAATACCTCGCCACCCCGAAGCCTGCTTTCGCACTCCCAGTGCATCAGAGACTGCGGAAAATCACTCAAAACTGTGGCAGACACCAGCATCTGGTCGTCCGTTTCCGAGGCAGCTTGACTTCAAGTATCAAGTGAGGCCTGTGCCTGGCTTTTCTCAGACCTAGCTACCACACAACTCCATCGTCGTCTCTTCAGCGCTCAAATGCACCAAGTCCTCACGTACCCACGCCAATAGCCCCCTGGACCGAGACAACAAACTCTTGGACGACATCGGGAAGAAGGTCTTCCAAGGTGCTATGCTTAGTGCTAAGATTGCAGCACACCAATTTCAGCAAGTTCTCTTCCTGGACACCTGCATGGCAACCTTGAAGTCGACCGCTGCATCCCTCCCCAAGGAGTCTCAGAATCAGCTCGCCAGTGCACTTGCCGATATGTCGGAGTGCAGCAAACACCTGGCCAGCGCAACCTTTGACTCTTTCGACACAGCCTCTCGTACCGCCGGTACGGCTATCTCTGCGAGACGATGGGTGTGGCTGAGAGCCTCCGGCCTTCGAGATGACACCCATGACAACATTGCTAACGCCCCCTGCACGGGGGAATCACTCTTTGGGGACAAGGTTAAAGACACTGTCAACGACATGAAAGAACACTGCACTACCTTACAAACCCTGGCGGAGGACGGCTACGAGCGCCGCAGCGGAGCCCATAAGAACAGTTTCCAGAGGAAATCTTACTACTCCTCCAACAAGAAGTACCCCTCTAGCAGGAAATGGCAGTATAACAAATACAGGAACAACTCCTACAGTGGTCCCCCTCACCAGCGTAACTCTCAGCGTGACCGCAAGCAGAAGAACAATCCACCCCCTGCAAAAAGTGGACCGTCCTTTTGACGCCTACTCTCCGGCGCCCACCCCGACCGGGGGTCGCCTGACCTACTTTTTAAACAAGTGGAAAGACATCTCCTCTGACTCCTGGGTTCTCGAGATCATCCGAGAGGGTTACCGGATGCGTTTCAGCTCAACCCCTCGCCAAAACACTCAACCCATCAGCAAAACCCCACCGCACCTGTGCCGAGCCATGGCCGAGGAGCTGATACACCTGCTGTCCTCCGATGCTATAGAGCAAGTACCATCGGACGAGATAAACTCTGGCTTCTACTCCAGGTACTTCCTCGTTCCCAAAAGGACAGGCGGAGTCCGCCCCATCCTCGACCTCCGCAAACTCAACAAGTTCATCATCAAAGAGAAGTTCAGGATGTACTCTCTCAACTGCATCCTGCCCTTGATTCAACCCGGCGACTGGATGGCGTCCCTGGACCTGCAGGATGCCTACACCCACATCCGCATCCACAAGTCACACAGACAGTATCTTCGTTTTCATGTATTGGGCCAGCACTTCCAGTACAAAGTCCTCCCTTTCGGCCTATCGCCGGCCCCACGGGTGTTCACGAAATGCGTGGCAGTTCCCGCATCACATCTACGCAAACGGAACGTTTCCATTTTTCCATACCTCGATGACTGGCTCATCACAGCCCCC
This sequence comes from Ichthyophis bannanicus, assembly GCA_033557465.1. NCBI lineage: Eukaryota > Metazoa > Chordata > Amphibia > Gymnophiona > Ichthyophiidae > Ichthyophis > Ichthyophis bannanicus. Next base: position 117,241,756 of record CM066042.1, on the reverse strand, counting down.
TCAGCAATGGAACTTCAGGAAGCTTTAAGGACTACCGAGTCCCTGATCTCCTCCCTGGGGTTTGTCATCAATTACAACAAGTCCCAGCGCACCCCCTCTCAGAGGCTGGAATTCATCGGAGCCGAGATCGACACCACACTCTCGAAGGCATACCTTCCCAAACGCAGGTTGCTCGCCCTGACCTCGCTCACGACCAGATTGGCCTCGGCGGAATCCTCTTCAGCGAGATCCATCCTACGCCTTCTAGGCCACATGTCTGCTACCACGTCCGTGGTCCACATCGCCAGGTTACAGATGCGGCCGCTGCAGTGGCATCTACGTACGCACTGGAACCAGCACTCGCAGCCTCTCTCCACCTGCATCCCTATGACCTCCAAGATCAAGACTCATCTACTCTGGTGGACTGCTCCAGAGAACCTTTCGGGGGGGAAGGACATGCACCCACCCGAGCACCAAGTCACCCTGACCACGGACGCCTCCAACTTGGGCTGGGGTGCCCACATTCTGAAGTTCAGCACACAAGGGGCCTGGTCACCGCAGGAGCGACTCCTGCACATCAACCTCCTAGAGCTAAGGGCCATCAAGTACGCTCTCAAAGCCTTCCTAATGCATGTGCAGAAGAAAACCGTCCTCATCCAGACGGACAATCAAGTGGCCATGTTCTACATCAACAAGCAAGGGGGCACCGCATCTCGGCCCCTCTGCAAGGAAGCCCTGCAGATCTGGTCCCTTGCCCTGACTCACGGGTGCAACATCCGAGCCTCCTATCTGCCGGGCGACCAGAACACCTTAGCCGACAAGCTCAGCAGGCAACTGCAACCTTACGAATGGACACTGCTCCCGGAGGTCACCGACAGCCTCTTCCGTCAGTGGGGGCGCCCGAACATCGACCTGTTCGCCACGGAACAGAACGCAAAATGCCCCCTGTTTTGCTCCAGGCACACTTCCAACAAGAGACTGGCGGCGGATGCATTTGACGTGTGCTGGGGGGAGTGGTCTCTCGTGTACGCCTTTCCCCCGACCCCCCTCATCCCGGCGACACTCCAGCGGTTGGTCCGCAACAAGGCTCGCGCCATCCTAGTGGTTCCCTTTTGGCCCCAACAGATGTGGTTCGCGCTGCTCCAACGCCTTGCGCAAGGGAAACCGAAGTGCCTGCCACTCCGGCCGGACCTACTCACCCAGGACAGAGGCAAAACGAGGCACCCCGATCTCAAAGCCCTGGCTCTCACTGCCTGGAGGTTGAGCGGATGAGCCTTTCTACACTCCAGCTATCATCTGAGGTGCAAGACGTGGTCCTAGCAGCTAGACGCCCCTCTACCAGGAAATCTTATGGCCTCAAATGGAAGAGATTCAGCATCTGGTGCACTGCGCAAGGGCTGGAGCCCACCACGTGTCCTCTTCCCAGTGTCCTGAAGTACCTGGCTTCTCTGTCTAACCTTGGCCTTAAGACTCAGTCCATCAGAGTGAACCTTTCGGCAATTGCAGTGTTTCACGCCCAGCCTGAAGGGGTAACTTCCATTGCAGCACTACCTTTGACAAACCGCTTCATGAAGGGACTGGCTAATTTGAACCCCCCAATCAGGCAACCCGTTCCATCATGGGACCTCAACACTGTCCTCTGCCGCCTGACCGAGGACCCCTTCGAGCCACTACAGTCGGCGGAGATGAAGTTCGTCTCCTGGAAAACCTTGTTTCTGGTTGCCATAACGTCCGCCAGGAGAATCAGCGAGCTGCAGGCACTAGTGTCCCATCCCCCTTATGCACAGCTACACCAGGATAGAGCATCCTTACGAACCAACCCGAAGTTTGTACCCAAGGTGGCATCTGCTTTCCACGTCAATCAGTCCATTGAACTCCCGTCTTTCTTCCCAGAACCCCATGCCTCAGAAGAAAGTCGCCTACACACGCTGGACTGTCTCCGGGCCCTTCGGATCTATCTGCTGCGAACTCAACCCATTCACAAAGGCGAACAGCTATTCGTATCCTTCGACCCTAGCCGGCCGGGCAGGCCGGTCAACAAGAGAACCCTCTCTCACTGGGTCGCCTCCTGCATCTCCCACTGCCTAGACCCCACAGGCACTCAGAATTTGCCAAGAGTGGGCCCTCACAAGCTAAGAGCACTGGCAACCACAATTGCCAACCTTCGTTCTGTTCCTCTGACGGACGTCTGCAGAGCGGCCACCTGGTCCTCCCCGCACACGTTCCAGAAGCACTACTGCCTTGACCTCAGGGCCCAGGAAGACTGCGCCCTTGGGACTGCCGTCCTTTCCACTGCAACGGATGGCAGACAGGCATTGGCCCAGTAGCCGGGCCGTCCGTACCTGCTCCTCCTGTAGCAGGTCAGCACTGTTAATTGCACTGTTGTACAGTCACTGTTGTTAGTCAGCACTGTTAGTTGCACTGTTACAGGCACTGTTGTTAGTCTGCACTGTTAGTTGCACTGTTACTCAGCCACTGTTGTACGCTGTTAAACTGCTGTTTGCACAACTGCACGATTTGTATGCACCTTCACCTATTATGGCAATAAAGATGTTCATCCTATTGCGGCTCAGAGCCTCATTTAGTAACTAAGCTCCTCCTCCACCTCAGCGTTCTCCACAGCTGGGGAGGCACTAAGTGTGGCTGACGCAATCCTGCTGGTCCATGGAGAAAATGGGGTTACTTACCTGTAACAGGAGTTCTCCGTGGACAGCAGGATAAGTCAGCCACACAATCCCACCCGCCTCCCCTGGAGGAGGTCAGCCTGCCGTATCCGCTCCCTGTCCGGGAACTAGCTAGCTAGGAACACACTAACCGGACTAAGGGGCGGACCGGTGGGATGGGCTACCTAAGTTGGCTCAGAAAGGCCCTCCTTTCTGAGCTCTAGAGAGCACTTCCGTATGCATGGCTCCGCCCGGAGGACGTCACCAAGTGTGGCTGACTTATCCTGCTGTCCACGGAGAACTCCTGTTACAGGTAAGTAACCCCGTTTTCCAGTGGGTGGCACTTCACACCGTGCAGCCACTAATTTGTACTAATCTATTGGGCAAATCACTTAATCCTTCATTGCCTTGGAAGAAAGACCTGCAATCTACTTCCGGTCACATTGCTAAGAAAACCCAGGAGCTGCTGGGTCGTCAGGAGTCAGCATTGACTCGAAGGCACACATTGCATTTGCATGTTCACTTTTAAGTACTTTTATCAGAACAATATGTTTGGTTTCACGGGGCACCAGTATTCCCACCAGCTCTGTTAACTCCTGTATTACCCCCTCCCAGAATTCATCCACAGAAAGACTTGCCACCAGATATGCATAAGGTCCCCTTTCTCTGCACATTCCCTCCTGCACCCATCAGAAGCCTCCAGGAACGTAGCTTTAATCGTTTCCGGAGTAGAATGCCAGCAGTCCACTAGTTTATATGCATTGAGATCTTCCCTGCTTCTTCCAAAATCCTTTTCCAGCTCTTCTCTGATAAACTCATCTCTAACTTCCTCTCCCACACCACCATGAACTCATATTTCTTAAATTTGTCTTCTCAAATAGTGATAGCCCCTTTAACCTTTTCATTGAGGTCCACAAAGCCCTGCAATCTATCAACCCCCTCCCTATCTGTTTCTCCTATCTTCCACCACTTCATGCACTGTTGCAATTGCAAAACATAAAAAATATCCCTCTTCCCCTGGAAGCTGGAATTTATCCTGCAAATCCACGATGGGATCCCTTTTCCCATCCTCTATTAGCTGAGCGAACCTAATCAACTCTTTCTCCTCCTACCATTTAAAAACTCCATACCCTCTCCCTCCCATAAACCTCAAATCTTCCAGATCCTCCTCCTAGACCAGTCCAGGCAAATGGGTTATCTTTCCCTGCCAGCAGATGATGGAGACAGAGAAAACGAAAAGCAAAACTATACTGTGACATCATCACTGGCATAAAACCTTGGGACAGCTAGGGGTTCCCTCCAGTACTTTTCTCTGACTCCAGTAGATGGTGGTTTCTTCCTGGTCCCTTTGTTTGAGGCCTGTAACTCCTGTCCACTTTGCAACAGGTCCAGTGTAGCTTGGCAATACCACATTCCAGTAGGTATATGAGATCTCTCTCTGGTTGATCTCCTTTCCGTTTGGGGTAGCTCTTGGCAAGGAGAGCCAGCGTAGCTTGGTGGGGGCATTGGATTACAAGGATCCTTCTGAGGAACCCTTAGCTGTCTCTGCCCATGTTTCTTTCATATTTCTTCCTTTAAATTTTGTTACTTTAAAAAACAAAAAAAGAAAGTGATTGTGGAGATTTAGTTTTGTGAGTAGGCTCCTTAGCACATGGCTGACCAGGGCGCCCCTCTCTACACCCCCTCCCCCCCCACCACCGCCGCCTCTCCCCCTGAGCTCCAGGGTAGCTCAGTGCAGAGAGTGCAGTGGATCACTGCTTGAATCGTGCTGCCAGCAGCACTCGGCCACCACACCTAACTCTGAATGCTGGCTGTGGCCTCTTTCCCATCCAACATCTGCGTTTCCACACGCCATCTTTTTCCCCTCAGGAGGATCACGGGCGAATTGCAGTATGCCTGCCAACCTGCCTCGATGCCTGGGATATGGCAAATGGTGGCACCTTCTTATTGACTACTTCTGCGCAGCGTGTGCAGCTGACTCTGGTGAGACACCCTCAGCTTCAGCGGTGCTGACAGCGCTTCCCTCACAGGACTCCTTGGTAGGCTCAGATCCCCCCGTTTCAGCAGTGGCATATGCTGCTTCCTCAGTGGCCCCACCTCCATTTCCCTCTTTGTCTCCACGGTCAGCAATGTCTCCTGTGGGCCCTCCAGCGCTAGCAGCAGTACCGATGGGAGTGGAGGATTCAGCCCCCCCTCTCTTATTTCCACAGCTGCAACTGCAACCCCAGCCTGCTCTCCAGCTTCTGTTTCAACTCCTAGACCCCACGGCCACAAAATTTTCCCTCTTTTTCCAATATGCATGGGGGGCCTCTGGCTAGGAAGCCAGGGTCTTACTACCTCCCCCTCCCCAGCCGAGTCCTCTGACCGCCACTCCGCTGCCAGCCCCAACGGCCAGCTCTTGCAAGTGCCCCATGTGCCTAATTCTGACTGGGACAGCTCACACCCTCCCGAGGTTTCTTATTGGGATGAAGGGGAATCCGTGGACAGAGAAGACCTGGATGATGGTTCCCTGGCAGACTCGACATCTAGGGCTTCCAATGGGGAGGAAGGGGAGCTCTTTCCAGCAGAGTGATTCTCGGGTAGTGCGTCTCTTTCGCTGGGAGGAAATTCCCACCCTGATTGCCAAAATTGTCAAGGAGCTGTGTATCCCTGATATCGCTGACCCAGGTCAGCCTCCATCTACCACTGATCCTAGTGGGCATCAAACGACCCTCCAGAGCCTTTCCCCTTCCGACAGAGCTCCAGCAGATGGTTTCTGTGGAGTGGGGCTCTCCTGCTGCAGTCCTTAAGCATGTTCATCGCTTGGTGCGCATTTATATCTCCAGGAACAAGCAGGAATGAGTCTTCACATATGGGTACGTCGGTACCGACGGAGCCTGCGCGGGAACGCTCCCCAGCTTCCCAAAAAGGAAAGCTTTTGAGAGCATCCCACAGCGCCTGCGCGCTGCCTTCCCGCCTTTCCTAACCGCCTCTCCTCAGTTCTTCTTTGCCGCGGAGCCAGCAGGTCGAGCCCTGTCACCGCTGAAGAAGCTTTGTTTTATTTTATTTCTTTGGTCGCGTGTCTGCCTCCCCCGACTCCAGACCGGTACCGCCGGTCTTTTCTTTCTTTTCTTTAAAAAATAAAAATAAAAACTATATATTTTTCCCTCACTTAGTGTATTTTTTCTCTTTGGGCCTTAGGCCTCACAAGAAATTTTTCCTCATGGAAAAACCAGCCTCCGGGTTTAAGAAATGCACTAAGTGCAGCGGTACTATTTCTGTTACAGACACCCATGAATGGTGTCTTAAATGTTTGGGTCCTGAACACTCCATTTCGGATTGTCCGTCCTGCTCTCTGATGTCTAAACGGGGTTTACAGAACCGAGCAGCTAAGCTCCATGTGCTGTTTCCCGCTGATGCAGCTTCGGTGGCATCGACGTCTTCCAGGGCTTCTTCTTCCCCCAATGGATCTCAGGTAACCAAACATAAATCCAGCCGGTCCTCGAAGGGTAGATCTCCCTCTAAGCATCGAGATGCCTCCGGGCTTGCCCTTGAGGATCCTGCACTGGCAAAACAACCCCGGCGGGAAGCTCCGGCTTCCAAAGCTCCACCTATGGGGTTACAGGTTGACATCGATGGCACGGCCTCGACCGATCACCTGTTAGAATGCTCTGGGGTACCGGCACAACCTTCCGGTACCGAGTTCCAGGCATTCATGGCGTCGATGGATCAGAATGTTCTGTCCATGCAGCAGGCTATCAGTGCCTTCATTCAAGCTGCGACGCCGTTGATACCACAACAAACTCTGTTGTCGGTATCGACTCGGGTACCGGCGCCAGCACCGATACCGGTACCGACTGCATCGGCATTGACCAGGATACCGACTGCAGCGGTTCCTTGTCCAGGGCTGCTCATCGGTACCGATCCGGTACCGATGACGCCCGATGTCGATACTGCTCGATACGTGTACCGAGCGTTAGAAGAGCACCCTGACAGACGGTACTTTGATTCCTCTGGTGATTCTGATACATCAGAGGAGTCTGCTGAAGTATCCATAGCCCTTCCTGAAGAGCCTTCTTCTCCAAAAAGAAGAATGTCTCCTCCAGAGGACTTGTCCTTTCAAGACTTCATAAGAGAAGTAGCTAAAGGACTTTCTATTTCAGTAACCTCTGAATCAGAGCCTAGAGCAAAAAAATTAGATATTTTGGGTTATTCTAAGGCTCCTAAAGAGGCAGTCACCTTACCAATTCATGAGATTCTTTATGAACACATGATTGATTTATGGGAGACTCCTCTCACTATCTCTCCTCATTCTCGCAGATTGGACACTATGTATCGTGTCCCTCCCTGTCCTGGTTTTCATAAAACACAGCTTCCTCACCATTCCATTGTGGTGCAGTCAGCTATGAAGAGAATAAAGAGTATAAAGAGACACTCTTCTACTCCTCCAGGAAGAGAATGCAGGACCTTGGATGCTTTTGGTAGAAAAATCTTCCAAGCCAGTATGCTTGTTGCCAGAATCAACTCCTATAGTCTTTACATGGGTATGTTTCTAAAGGAGGTTGCAGATAAACTGCACACTTTCTTCCCTTTTCTGTCAGAAGATAAAAGGGATGAATTCCTCATTTGGCTTAAGCATACTCAAGACATTTCAAAGTTTTCCAACCGGGCAGCCTTTGACTCCTTTGAAGGTGCCAGCAGAGCTTCTGGCATTGCCATAGCTGCTTGCAGAATTGCTTGGCTCCAAGCTTCTGATTTAGAGCCCTGGGTCCAAGATGGCTTAGGAAATCTTCCTTGTACAGGTGAAAACCTGTTTGGCAAAGAATGTCAAATAAAAGCCACCCAAATGGATGCAGAAAATTCTGCTCTGGATAGACTTTCAAAGTCAACCTCCATTCCTGCCAAGAAAAAACCCTTCAAGAAGTCCTTTTTCAAAAAGAGCAGATTCCCTTCTGCTTCTGGCCAACAATCCTCTACAGGTCGCTTTGCTACTAAGCGTCAGCAACCTAAACAGGCTAGGCCTAAGACTACAGGGGCTGCTGCAACTCAGCAGACCCAACCTCCTCAGGGTTTTTGACTTGATGCTAGAGAACTTAGCCTTTCTGGCTTTAAAACAGCCAGAACCTCTCACCATTCCAGGAAGGTTAGCTCATTTTGCTCCCAGATGGGAGCAGATTACATCAGAGCAGTGGACCCTCTCCATCATAAAAGAGGGCTACAAACTTCATTTCTCAGATCTTCCTCCCCACACCATGGTGAGACACTTCAATTCTCCCACATCTCTTCTCGACCTTCTAGGTCAAGAGGTGGCTACCCTTCTTGCCCAAGAGGCAATAGAAGAAGTTCTCCTTCTTCAACAAGGGTCAGGGTTTTACTCCCCCTATTTTCTCATTCCAAAGAAGACAGGGGGATACAGACCCATATTAGATCTCAGGGAATTGAACAAATTTCTATGCAAGGAGAAGTTCAAGATGCTTTCTCTGGGCACTCTCCTTCCATACCTTCAAAGTCAGGATTGGCTTTGTTCTCTAGATCTCAAAGATGCGTACACACATGTCCTCATCCATCCATCTCACAGAAGATTCCTCCGTTTTCTTTTCCAAGGAAAACATTATCAATACAGGGTGCTTCCTTTTGGTCTGGCCTCTGCCCCAAGAGTGTTCACCAAATGCATGGCAACAGTAGCTGCATTTCTACGCACTCTGGGAGTATTTGTATTCCCATACCTGGACGACTGGCTCATCCGAGCTCCATCTCAGTCAGAGGCCCAGATTTCCCTGATCCGCACAAGATGCATTTTGCAGTATCTGGGACTTGTGGTAAACCTCCCAAAGTCTCAGCTCAGCACTACTCAGTCCCTAGAATTCATAGGGGCCTGGTTGGATACTACCACTAAAGAACATAAGAACATAAGAAATGCCATACTGGGTCAGACCGAGGTCCATCAAGCCCAGTATCCTGTTTCCAACAGTGGCCAATCTAGGTCATACGTACCTAGCAGTTTCCCCAAAAGACACAGGTTCTGCAGTGCTTGTACTAGGTCAAGCATTGATATCCTGGGTCCCTTTTTAATAGTGGTTTATGGACCTTTCCTCCAGGAACTTGTCCAAACCTTTTTTAAACCCAGCTATACTAACAGCCCTTACTACATCCTCCGGTAACAGATTCCAGAGTTTGATTACACGTTGAGTGAAGAAATATTTTCTCTTATTTGTCTTAAATAGTTTACCCCGTAGCTTCATTACATGTCCCCTAGTCCTTCTATATTCTGATAGCGTAAACAATTGATCCACGTTTATCCGTTCCACTCCATTCATTAATTTATAGACCTCTATCATATCTCCCCTCAGCCGTCTCTTTTCCAGGTTAAAGAGCCCTAACCTTTTTAGCCTCTCTTCATAGGAGTAGCCTTCCATCCCCTTCACCAATTTGGTGGCTCTTCTCTGTACTTTTTCTAATAACTCTATGTCCTTTTTAAGATACGGTGACCTGCAAGGGCCTACCTTCCTCAGGCCCGTTGCCAACGTTGCCCGTTGCCAACGTCTAGTGCAGTTAGCCTCCCAGATTCAGTCAAAGAGCCACTTAACTGCCCGGGAGATGCTACAACTGCTAGGCCACATGGCTTCCACAGTACATGTGGTACCCTATGCTTGCCTACACATGAGAGCAGCCCAATGGACTTTGTCCACCCAGTGGACTCAAGCATCAAGAGCTCTCTCAGACCAAATAGCAACCTCCAAACGTCTCTTTTGGTCTCTCCAATGGTGGATGTCCACTCAAAATCTGTTGCTGGGGTCCCCCTTCCAACAGTTGTTGCCCCAAGCAACCCTCACAACAGATGCCTCCCAAACAGGTTGGGGAGCTCATCTACAAGACCTCTCCACTCAAGGCACTTGGTCCCCACAGGAGACCTTTCTTCATATCAACCACTTGGAGCTTCGAGCAGTCTTTCTAGCTCTCAAGGTCTTTCATACCCTGCTCAGCTACAAGACAGTCCTCATTCATATGGACAATCAAGTAGCCATGTTTTACATAAACAAGCAAGGAGGAACTGGCTCTCTGTCGCTTTGCAACGAAGCTTTAAGATTGTGGGCCTTCGCCAGAGAGCATCAAATCCATCTCCTGGCAGTATACCTCCCAGGAATCCAAAACTCTTGGGCAGACAGACTCAGTCGAGTTCTGCTCCCACACGAATAGTCCCTGCACATGGATCAGGTACTCAGAATCTTCCAAGAATGGGGAACCCCGGACATAGACCTCTTTGCAAGTCCGTGGAATGCCAAACTTCCCTGGTTCTGTTCCAGAATTCCGTGTCAGGGAGTTCAGGCCAAGGATGCCTTCCTCCTTCACTGGGGTCAGGGCTTCCTGTATGCCTTTCCACCCATTCCCTTGATTCCCAAGACTCTGTTCAAACTCCAGAGGGATCAAGGATCTATGATCCTCATAGCTCCACGCTGGCCATGCCAAGTGTGGTACCCTCTACTTCTGCAGATCTCCCAAGCCGCCTCCCTGGACTTGGGAGCTGCTCCAGACCTTCTGTCCCAGGAGGAGGGGACTTTGTGGCACCCAAACCCCAAGTCCCTTCACCTCAGAGCTTGGTTACTGAAGGCCTAGACCTTCAAGGCTGGAATCTTTCTCAACAAGTGAAGGATATCCTCCATGCTTCCAGAAAACCTTCCACTAGGCATTCCTATGCTTTTAAATGGAAAAGATTTTCCATTTGGTGTGCTGAAAGGAGTCTCGACCCTCTAGCACTACCTTTGAATTCTCTATTGGAATACCTCCTGCATCTTTCCAATGCAGGCCTTAAGACAAATTCAGTAAGGGTCCATTTGAGTGCTATTGCAGCATCCCTTAAGCCTATCAATGGACAACCTATTTCCTCTCATCCTCTTATTGCAAGATTCATGAGAGGCCTAACTTTAACTAAACCTCCCATTAGGCTTCCTCCGGTGGCATGGGATTTAAATCTGGTTCTTGGTCAGCTTATAAAGCCTCCTTTTGAACCCTTAGCCACCACCTCCTTGAAATTTCTTTCCTGGAAGGTTATTTTCCTCATTGCAGTCACCTCAGCTCGCCGCATCAGTGAGCTGCAGGCCTTAGAGGCTAATCCACCTTATACAAGGTTCCATCATGATAAGGTAGTCCTTAGGACCAATCCACACTTTATGCCTAAAGTGGTCTCACCTTTTCATCTTAATCAAGAGGTATATTTACCTGTCTTTTTTCCAGCTCCTCATGCATCAAGTGCAGAGAAGAATCTTCATACTCTGGATTGTAAAAGAGCTCTTGCCTTTTACTTACAAAGGACACAGCAACATAGGAAGTCTTCCCAGCTCTTTGTTGCTTTTGATACCTCTCATTTGGGACTTCCAGTCTCTAAGAGGACACTGTCCAATTGGATTGCTCAGTGTATTTCTTTCGCCTACCAGAGTAAGAACCTTTCTCTGGAGAGCCATGTCACAGCTCATAATGTGAGGGCCATGGCCGCCTCTATGGCTCATCTAAATTCTGTGTCCATCGACCAGATCTGTTGAGCAGCCACCTGGGCCTCGGTTCATACCTTCACAGCCCATTACTGCTTGGACAAGGACTCCCGCCGGGATGCCTTGTTTGGTCAGGCTGTTCTCAAACACCTGTTCCATTCTTAATCAACTCCTACCCTCCATCCCTGGATAGATGCCTGAGATCCATAGGGGGAGGTAGAACCCTTCCCAGGGTCTCATATCCTTGGGGATCTCCCAGGCATCTTAGCTAGGGAGTCCCCATATGTGAAGACTCATTCCTGCTTGTTCCTGGAGATAGCACAGTTACTTACCTGTAACAGGTGATCTCTGGGAACAGCAGGAATAAGTCTTCACAACCCTCCCACCTCCCCTAGGAGTTGTATCTCTCTATCTATCTTTCCTTTCCTCTCTCTCTCTTTTGTCTCAGCTTTAAAACTTGAACTGAGGAGAGGCGGTTAGGAAAGGCGGGAAGGCAGCACGCAGGCGCTGTGGGATGCTCCCAAAAGCTTTCCTTTTTGGGAAGCTGGGGAGCGTTCCCACGCAGGCTCCGTCGGTACCGACGTACCCATATGTGAAGACTTATTCCTGCTGTTCCCAGAGATCACCTGTTACAGGTAAGTAACTGTGCTTTGTGGTCGCTTGCGGACTTGGACAAATGGTTGCGCTTCCCCAAGATAGACGCCATGATCATGGCCATCATTAAGTGTACCCCATTCCCATGGAAAATGGAGTGGCTCTGCATGACCTGCAGGATAGTAAAGTAGAAAGGCTTCTGAAGATGGCCTTCTTTGCCGCCTCCTTGGCTCTCAAAGTGACAGCCTGTGATGGATTTGGTGCCTGCATGCTTCTCTGCTGAATGCAACTTCTCCCCAATGATGATAACTTGACCCACCTTGAATCCCTTGCAGTCTTTTTGGTGGATGCCTTCCATAACCACAAGGTGCTCCTTGTGGTCTTGGGCAAGCCACTTAACCCTCCATAGCCCATGTTCCCTGTAAAATAGTTATCTCCAAGTTATAATGCCCTGTTCAATGTAATTTCAGTTTGTTCAATGTAAACTGCACTGATGCAGAATAGAGCGGTATATAAGAGAATGTAAATAAATAAATAACCACCTGAGCCTTTCAGTGCGGGGCATCACAGCAGTGATAGTAGCCCGCTGTTGGCTCCGACTCAAGAATTGGTCTGTGGATATGGCTTCCAAAGGACACTTAGCCAAGCTCCCCTTTAAAGGGGGTCTCCTATTTGGGGCAGATCTTGAGAAGCTTGTCAAGGACCTCGGCAAAGTCAAGCCCCAGTGCTTGCTGGAGGATAAGCCTAGAAGCTCATCCAAGCACTCTTCTTCCTCCTCTGTGGAGTCATCTTCGCGGCCGAATTTCCACATCATCAGGGTAAACAGGACCCAGCCCCTTCGGGGTCCATGGCTAAGTTGCACTTCTTTCATGGAAGATGCTGATCCTATTCCTAGGTCTCAGTTGGGGGAGAAGCCCTCGTCCTCCTGTCCCTCCCTCAGAACGTTTTCCATGAATGGGCCCAGTTGACTATGGATTGTTGGGTGCTTGACATTATAAAATATGGCTATGTTCTAGAGTGCACAAAGCCCATCAAAGACTCATTTTTGTTCATAAAGTACTTCACATTGGTCTTCCCCAATATCTCTCGGATCTCTTGCAACATCACACCCCACATCATCTTAGGTCTATCCACTCTCATCGTCTAGTTCTTCCTTCCCCTTCTCACACTCACCTTGAACTCACCCGCTACTCTGCTTTTCTGGGCCCTGCCCTTTGGAGCTCCTTACCCTCCTCCCTCTGTTCAGAATTCTCCTTTGTAAGATTCAAAGCCATGCTCAAGACCCACCTCTTTCACACAGCCTTTGACCTACCGCCTCCTACTATTCAGCTCCCCCCCTGATTCGCTGCTCTCTCTCAGTTCAGCCTGTGTTTTTACTTTTCTCTCTCTACCTGTCTCCTCCAGAAACTTGCTAGTCCTTTCTGCTTTCCTATTGACAATCCTGATAATAAATTATCCCCAGGAAATCGTGATAACTTTTTGTCTGAGTTTATCAGCTCAGTGTAATGAAAGCGTTCAAAACACCACTGTGACTACTCCTTTTATTAAATATGTATCAAAATATAAAAGTCAAACTTAACTTATGTGTCCAGGCTTCAAAGCCAAAAAGCTGCCAATAGCGCAAAAAGACGACGTGGCGCCCATTTCGGGGGTTTTCTCGGTCTCTCAGAAAACCCTGCTTCAGGTCCATCCATAAGCGACAGTTGGCATTAGTGCAGCAAGCAAACCCACAGGGATATGTCAAGCTTTTACCTCTTCGGCGTCTGACGTCAGTAGTAACTGAAGATTACTGGGATCCAATCAAAAACGCTCCACCCCCGAAAAAACGAGGGAACTCCCACCAAACAGGGAATAAGCAAGGTCATATATGAGGGCACGATATTCCTACCGCGAATGACTTAGCATTCCACGTGAGCCCATTGCTGAGGATTCGGTGATTACAGGGGTTCTCCCCTATACTAAGGGTATCACACAAGTCACTCGACTTTTGCGTCATTTCTGGCCAATTTTAGGATTGCATTCTTGTTTTCGGGAGAGAACATTGCAGATTGCTTATTCAAGGAGATCCAATCTTCGTGATCTACTTATGAAGACTACTTCTTTGGAAGATCGTCCACTGTCTCGGCATGTGGATAGGGGTCATTATGCTTGTGGTGCCTGCATGTATTGTTCATTGGCTCTGGTTGGCCCTGATTGGAAGGATTGTCATACTTCCCGCATTTTTTCAACTAGATGGCATACGGATTGTTTATCCATGTTCGTGGTGTATTTGATAGTGTGCACTTGCTTACTTTATTATGTGGGTCGTACTAAACGGGCGATCAAACATCGGCTTTCTGAACATGCTTCACGATTGCGGACTAAGTCCCTCTCGGCTCGCCTAGTGGATAATTGTTTATCAAATGGTCATAGCTTTGATTCTTTACGATGGAGAGTGCTTGATTTTATACCGGTGGATCCAAGAGGGGGAGACCGTGAGCAACGGTTACAATGGCAAGAACAACGCTGGATTCATTTATTGGATTCGGTCGCCCCTCGGGGCTTGAATCTTCAAATTGATTGGTACACCATTATCTAGTATCTTTAAGCTCTTAAGCTCCCGTAGAGGGATTCCCTGTTTGGTGGGAGTTCCCTCATTTTTTCAGGGGTGGAGCATTTTTGATTGGATCCCAGTAATCTTCAGTTACTACTGACGTCAGACGCCGAAGAGGTAAAAGCTTGACATATCCCTGTGGGTTTGCTTGCTGCACTAATGCCAACTGTCGCTTATGGATGGACCTGAAGCAGGGTTTTCTGAGAGACCGAAAAAAACCCCGAAACGGGCACCATGTCATCTTTTTGCGCTATTGGCAGCTTTTTGGCTTTGAAGCCTGGACACATAAGTTAAGTTTGACTTTTATATTTTGATACATATTTAATAAAAGGAGTAGTCATAGTGGTGTTTTGAACGCTTTCATTACACTGAGCTGATAAACTCCGACAAAATGTTATCACGATTTCCTGGGGATCATTTATTATCAGGATTTTGGATATTTTGGGTGATTTGATAATCCTGATAGGGTTCTGTGTTTTCTACTTTTCCTATTGACAATGGCATTCTTTTCCGTTTTCTTTCTTTGTAGCCGATATTATATTGTGTGAACCACTCTGATGCATTGCCTGAGTGGTATATCAAAAAATTTGATAAAGATAAAGACACCTCTGGTGTGCAGGTACGCTATCAAGGAAGCAATGGTCTGAACCACCTTTCAGCGCCTCCTGGCCCTCCGGGCGATTTTCCTGGTGCCTCTGACAGAAAGAGGCCAGGACAGATACTGCCATTTACTTTATCATCCCCAAAAAGGATGGATCCTTGTGTCCCATCCTGGACCTCAAGGGTATCAACTGCGGTCTGCAAATTCAAGATTGCGCATGGAGACCTTGCAGTCAGTCATCCAGGCTGACCAGAAGGGCAAATTCCTCACTTCCTTGGATCTGGCCAAGGCGTACTTCCACGTTCCCATTTGGGAGGACCAGCAGCACATACTCCGTTTCGCGGTTCTAGGGTTTCATTTCCAGTTTTATGCCCTGCCCTGCCCTGCCCTTCAGTCTAGCAACCACCCCTCACATGTTTTCCAAGGTCATAGTGGTGCTTGCAGTGGGACTATGATGCAAGGGCATCTGTGTCCATCTCTATCTGGATGATTGGCTTTTCTGGGCCAAGTCTCAGGTGGAGGCAGTGTGTGCATTGAGTTGTGTGATCCAACTCTTTAAACAGCTCGGCTAGGTGGTCAACTGCAGCAAAAGCTATCTAACACCATCCCAGAACTTGGAGTCTCTGGAAGCTTGCTTCAATACATGGGGACGACAGAGTCCTTCTTACACAGGAACCCTGGGCCAAGTTCAAGGGCCAGCTCTGATGGTTTCTGAGGAATCCCACCCCTACAGTGTGGGATTACCTGCAGTTCTTGGGGGCTATGACCATGACACTGGAGCTTATTCCCTGGGTATGGGCTCATATGCACCTGCTGCAACAGTCCTTGCTGACTCACTGGTCTCTCTGCCCACAGAACTACCGCGTTCATCTCCCGCTCCCCCTGATGGTGTGGTGCAGCCTTCTATGGTGGGCTGCTCTCCACAACATATTGAAGGACATGCTCCTTGAGACTCTGACCTAGGTGCTCCTCACCACCGATGCTAGCTGGTGGGGCCCACTTCCTTGGCCAGACTGCGCAGGGGCTATGATCCTCAGTAGAAGCTAAATGGGCCATCAATCAACTTGAGATCCTGGCCATCTGTCTAGCCTTACTGCAGTTTCAGAACCTGCTCCACAGCCGAATAGTGCGAGTCCTGTCAGACAGTGTAACCACGGTGACTTATGTCAATCACCAGGACGGCACAAAGTGCCCAGGTTTTACGCAGGAGATGTCCCTCCTGTTTCCCTGGGCAGAGTTGCACCTTCAGGCCATCATGGCCCAGCACATTGTGGGAGAGGACAACCTGGAGGCCGATTACCTCAACTGTCACCTCCTTGATCCCGGAAAATAAGAGCTCATCCCTTGAGCCTTCACTCGGATAGTGAATCATTGGGGGCTCCCAGGGGTGGATCTCATAGCTACAGCAGTCAATGCCAAAGTTCCCTACTTAAGTTGCTGCAGGGAGCTCAGCTCCGGCAGCCTGGAAGCCCTAGTCCAACCCTGGCCTCCAGACCCTCTGCTGTATGTGTTTCCCCCGTGGGCCATGATACCCTGGATTCTGTGGAGAATCGGGTTTCACCCACAGTTAGTGATTGGCCTCATTGACCGTGTTACGCAGACCTAGTTCACGTCCTTGTCTCAATGCATCTGCGCCTTGGGACCTGGAGAGGGCTCTTGCGTCAGGTCCCAATGCTCTTGGATGACCCGGCTCCCTTCTCGCTTATGGTTTGGCCATCGAGAGGCATTGGCTAAGGCGGAAGGGTTATCATGCTATGTTGGAGGCGACCTTGCTGAAGGCCCACGGTGGTCCACCTCCCTGCTTATGCCTGGGTTTGGTATCTTTTTGAGAGTTGGTGTGGGTGGCATCGCCTCTTCCCGTGGAGAGCCTTGATTCGCTCCATTCTCGCATTCCTTCACAGGGGCCTTGAAAAGGGATTGTCCTAGAACTCGCTGAAGGGTGCAGATAGTGGCCTTTCCCTCCTCCTTCTTAGGACCCATTGCAAGTTGCTAGCTAGTGGCACACCGCAGTCTGGAGCTGTTTTTCTGGGGGGATTCAGTCTCTCCGGCCCCCATTGCACCCTATTGTTCCACCTTGCGATTTGGTGCTTGTGCTAAACACTCACATGTGTCCTCCCTGCAGCAACTTAAGCTCAAGCGGGCTACCGTCAAGGACCTCTTCCTTAAGATGGTGTTTCTCATAGCGATCACATCCGCCAGACGGTTTGGTAACATTTAATCACGCGGCAGTTAATCACGCGACAGTTAATCACCGACATTTAATCACGCAGACACTTAATCACGCGATACATAAACACACGGACACTTTATCACCAGACGGTTAATCACACACCAGGCATTTGAAGGCTACAGTCAAAGAAACAGAAGTGATAGGTTTATACTGTACGTGTGTGTATCGAACAGTATTGTTTAATATAGTGATTTTAGGCATATGGCTGACAATAAAATAACGTTTGGTGTTACATCAAAAGGCAAGGCGTCTGTCTTACACAAGCAATACGAATTTGTCAAACATTGTGAATATGGGAACGGAAATATTCAATGGCGTTGCAAACGTTACCAGAACAGCAAATGTCAGGCACGTCTAACAACGAAAAACGAAGAAGTAGTGGGCGACTGCGACCCTCAACACAATCATGACGGTAACAAGGAGAATATTTTGGCGCGACAAGCTATTGCTGAAATGAAAGAAAAAATGGGTGAAGTATCTGCTACAACAACTGCCGTCATAGGCTCTATTAGCGTGCAGCTTCAGCCAAGAGTACTGATGGCATTGCCCAAGAAAATTTCTCTGAAAAGGACCTTGCAGCGAAAACGTCGTAAGTTAGAGTCTGAATGGAACTCATCATCCTTACCACCACCGCCAACAGATACGTCATTTGACATTCCAGCTGAATTCCAGCATATGATTTTATATGATTCTGGATCTGGCAACGATCGGCTGGTTATGATGGGCAGTAACGAGCTTCTGGATGGACTGGCCAGAGCAAAACTGTGGTTAGCAGACGGAACATTCAAGGTAGTGCCATCAATATTCTTCCAGTTGTACACAATACATTTTGAATTCGTGCCTGGTATCAACCCTGTAGCCATTTACTGCCTGGTACAAAGCAAAACGCGAGCTCAATATGATCGCATCATGGCAGCAGTCAAGGAGATGATTCCACTGGCTGCACCCGAAAGAATACTGATCGACTTTGAAAGTGCAGCAATAAGTGCTTTTAGCACAGCATTCCCAAGTGCTACTGTCATGGATTGCTATTTTCATCTTACCCAGAGTCTTATTCGTAAGGTAAACAAAATTGGTATGAAGGTCGACTATGAAAGTAATGATACCTTACGATCAGCTGTTCGTTGCTTACCGGCTTTGGCTATGGTTCCTTCAGCAGATGTCACTGATGCATTTCTGACATTAGCTGACAACATGCCAGACCATGATAAGATGCCAGAGCTTCTGTCGTATTTTGAACACACTTATGTACGAGGAAGACGACGACCAGGACGAGCTGAACATTACGGTCCAGCAATCTTTCCAATAGAAGTTTGGAACCATTATCAAACTGCGTCTGAAGGATTGGCAAGAACTACCAACTCAGTTGAAGGATGGCATTTTGGACTACAAGCACTTTTTTAATGCCATCATCCTACATTATGGACTTTCATGAAGGGAATTGCAAAGGATATGCAGATGCAAAGAACGGCATTTCTACAAGGTATATCGGGTATGCAACCAGCCGCACCCAAGAGATACATGACACTGAAACGGCGAGTGGCAAATGCAGTGGATCGATACTCCTCAAGTGAAATATTAGTTTATTTGCGTGCTATTGCACACTTGTCATATAATTAATATAGTGATTCTTCAATAAAAACAATTTAACTTAAATAGATGTACGTGATTCTTTGCCTGTGATTCTGTGCACGTGATTAAAAGGCGCGTGATTAACTGTCGCGTGATTAAAAGGCTAGGGTGATTCTTTGCCTGTGATTCTGTGCACGTGATTAAAAGGCACGTGATTAACTGTCGCGTGATTAAAAGGCGCGTGATTAACTGTCGCGTGATTAAAAGGCTAGGTGATTAAACGTCGGGTGATTAAATGTCGGTGATTAACTGTCGCGTGATTAACTGTCACGTGATTAAATGTCCGTACACCCCGCCAGACAGATTTTGGAGTTGCAGGCGCATTCTTGCCACAACTTCTTCTTGACCTTTTTGGCCGAAGGCGTAAAAAAAACAACCAGTGCCTTCCTTCTTGCCAAAAGTTCTCTTGTCCTTTCATGTCAATCAGGTGTTGTCCTTACTGTTCTTCTCTCCAGAGCAATGTACCAGACCCGACAAGGACCTTCATTATGTCGATGCCCATTGGGCCCTGTTGCGATATTTGGCGGTTACGAATTCCTTTTGTCTCTCCGATCATCTCTTTATCCTTTTCACTGGCCCTCAGAAGGGGCAAGCGGCATCAAAAGCGACCCTTGGTCCCTTGATTAGGGAGACTATTACCTCAGCATACATCATGCATAGTCAGCATGTTCCCTCAGTCCTGAAGACTCATTCAACTTGGGCTCAGGCAGCTTCCTGGGCAGAGACTTCTCGTGCGTCACAGTTAGACATCTGTAGCTTTGGTATATCCCATTAGTCTGGCCTGGTCTAGCAGGAGGACCAGGAATGTGAAATTTTACTTAACGTTAATTTCCTTTCCTGGAGTCCTGCTACACCAGTCCAGGACCCGCCCTCTTCTCAGCCTAGTGCCATGGACTTTAATTACTCTGTATATGTCCCTTGGGAGGATTCACGTACCTTCCATTGCTTGTTACAAAAAGTACTGAAGGGGACCCTTAGCTGTTCCAGGATTTTATGCCAGTGATGATGTCACGGTATAGTTTTGCTTTTCCTTTTCTCTCTCTCTATCGTCTGCTGTCAGATAACCCATTAGTCTGGACTGGTCTAGCAGGACTCCAGGAAGGAAATTAATGGTGAGTAAAATTTCACCATATTCTACTCAGGTTCCTGTCTGTCTGTCCCTTTTGCTCTCCATCTGTCCCTTCGGGCCTACTGAGTAGCGCTGAAGTCTCGTGCCCCATTTGGCACCTGGTGCTTCCTCAAGGTCTCTTGTTGGTCCTTTTGCTTTGCGACTTGTCTCTTGGCCTCCTCCAGCAGCTCCTTCCATGCCTCCTCAGTCGATTTAATTTGTTTAGATTTCCCATTCACAGTGAATAACACAGCAAATGGATATAGCCAGCGGTATCTTTTCTTTAAAGTACCAAATAACTTCTCTAAGTTCCCTTCACCTTTAGAGAGTAATTGTTGGTAAGTCCTGATCCAGTTAAATTGGCCTTTTTGTCTCACCTCAGCCATTGTGTAAGCATAAAATGATGCTGTGAGGTTGTTTTTTCCTTCTCAACCCAAGCTCTGATGAGCTCGATCCATTTTAATAGGCTTACCAGCATTGCATTGTTTGAAACCAGTCCTAAAAGCACTCCACTCAATTGGTAAATGCTTCTGTTTCTGGTACTCCCTTAATCTGGATAATATTCTGTTAGGATCTGTTTTCCAAATCTTTGATTTCCTCTGTCCATTCCTTTTGCAACTCCTACAAAATATCCATCAGTTTTTGTATCTCAGAAACAGTCTCTTCCTGCAATGCAGTCCACTCTTTAAGTTCTTCAGGCCGTCTCCCCAGCTCACCCACCTCTTGTTTTGGGTCATTCACAGCCTCCATAATCTCCCATTTCATTGCTGTGATTTCTTTCTTAATTTTGGCTAGTTACCAATGCATTTCATGGTGGGTAAACAACAATTCTTTTTCTCTGTCCTCTGAAAGTGCAGGTGGTGGCTTTTCCTTGCTTCACTTTAAATCCTTGCTTGCTGTCGCCATTTTTTCTTGACACAGTCCATATGCACTCTTGTTACTTGAGTCACTCATCAAATATTTGAAAGTTCCTCACTTCTGGCTATTGGGCATTTGTTTGAATGTTTGTTTGGATTTCATTTTGCAGGTTTAAGAGGGAGATACCAGCACAAAATAATGTATTTATTGTCCTTCCCTCTCAGAGCTCTGTTTTCAGTCGGCCATCTTGCTCTGTGATGTCACTTTTCTATTGCACCTGATCATTTTTAAACAGAAAATGCAGGTAGCTTATCTCTGAAAATTTGCTCCAGTTATGTGCACTGAAAGTGCTCATGTAGTTTGCAGCTATGTGAGCTGTTTGAAAATTTCCCCCTCAATTTATGAAAACCAGATCAAAAGTAAGTACACCAAACAAAAATCATTGAATCTCTAGACTGGCATTCTAGTGAAAATAATTACAGATTTCTTTGACAAAAAGATACTACAGAAGATGGACTCTTGCTTAACGATGTTCTGTCTTCTGTGGAAATGATGAAGTGTGTTCCTCTGCAGGACTGGACCCTCACCCAGGAATAATCTAGCAGAGCAATTCCAAGAAACAGAACTGAAGAGAGCCTGCCATCTCCAGCCTCTATACATATTCATTTCTGATGAATAAAGTGAATCTGCTGGAGCTTTCCCCTACCTTGCCCCACGAGCTCTCTGTGCCTGTGCATTGCAGTGAGAAAAAGAAGTAACATAGTTAACTGAGACATTGTTAGTAACATTGGTTCCTTTATTTTGCCGTCCCACACAGCCATCATTGAGAAGTCAGCTGGGGATTCAGAAGCCATTGCATTTGACGGCAAAACCTACATGGAGTATCACAACGGTGTGACCAAAAGGTAAGGCAGACATAGCATGAGGGCTCAGGAACTTTGAACTCTGACTCTTCTCACCCTCTGAGAGATTCCTTTCCTTCCCCAAAGTCCTGTGACCCTGCTGCCAGTCTCCTTCCATCTGTCCCCAGAACTACGAATGCTCACATTTAGCACAATGGATGGCATTTTTAACCCTCCATTACCTGGTTTAAATACAGCAACAGTGCAGTTTACATTGCGAGTGCACTAGGCATTTTCATATGTGACACATGTATGTATCCTTCTGCTCCCCCAGGTAGGAAAGTGTCTCCTTTTGCACCTGCACAGTGTCTGAATGTCTGTGTGTCTGTCATGTCCTTTTCCTGATATGTGTCAGAAAGTTGATTGTTTTCCCACTATAATTCACTGAAGCAGAGCTGATGCCTCATCCCACACCCTCACCCTTGACCAGTCAATTGTCTTTTGATAGTCTGCTGGCTGTAAACAGACTCGTATTGATGTCCTTTAAAGCCAGCTCTAGCTTTCCATGAAGTAAAAAGCTGGCGGGAAGAAAAGCCAACCTTTGGCAGAAGACCAATTTCTTGCACTACACCTTTGTGTTCTCTGTTGGCTAGAACATGGAGATACACTTCCTTGACAGAGACCCACAGCAAATGCTCTCTTTGTCCGTCTGTCTCTTTGTCACAGTCTTGTGTCTTATCTCAGTCTTTTCTTGTTTTCTTGTTTTCAAGCCATCTAACTAATGAGATTCCAGAGTAAGTACTTTGTTCCATAATCAGCTGTGCTCCTGTCACTGACCCACAGGGACCATGGTTTGCAGGTCTCTGCACTGCTTATAACACTTGGCCCCACATCTGCTTCATATCTAATACAAACCAGTCCATATCTCAGCCAAACCCCTTGTTTCCAGCTTCATATCTAACACAGACCAGTCCATATCCCAGGTGGAATCCTCCATCTCCAGCTTCATATTTAACCCAGACCAGTCCATGTCCCAGGTGGAATCCTCCATCTCCAGCTTCATATCTAACACAGACCAGTCCATGTCCCAGGTGGAATCCTCCATCTCCAGCTTCATATTTAATCCAGACCAGTCCATGTCCCAGGCAGAACCCGCCATCTGCAGCTCCATATCCCAGCCAAAACCCCCTGTCTCCATCTTCATATCTAATATAGACCAGTCCATATCCAAGAAAGTGTTATTCCTTCACACCTTTGTCTAATATCAAGCATTACATAGAGAGACCTCTATCACGGACTCCATATCCTAATCTCATAACAAAGAAGTCTTATGATCAGGATTGTATCAGTGATGCCAGCTTTCAGTAGAGCCCGCTGGATGGCAAGCAGCACAGGGTTGACTTTTGATCATATGTTGGTTTCTGTGACATGCAGCTGAAACCTCCTTGTGCAGGATGAAACTGCACATCATCAGAATGGACATCACGCTGTGCCATAATTTGTAAGCTTAGCTGAGCATGTGGGCAGTAGGTGGCACCTCAGACAGCCAGCATAGGAAGAGGCATTGGTGAAGTACTGTGCGCCATACCCCAGAGAGGCTGCTGCCTTGTAAGTTATCCAAGAAAGGTGAGACCTGCACGCCAAGAGAAGAGGATCCAAGACCAGAGAGCCTTTTCCTCTCCACCCTTCCCTCTCCCCTCTCCAACACCTCACTGTGTGTTTGCAGTTGCTATGCACATCTATGCTTTAGTCTCACAAGTCCATGGCTCTCTGTATGGGTTGGTGGTGGCTGTTAGTCCTTTGGGGTGACCTTGCAAAGTTGGCTGCTCTTGTTCACTGCATGCCTTCCCTCTTTTTTCTGCTTCTAAGTTCGGACTCTGTGGACTATTCTGTGGATTCTGGGTGAGTCGTGGTTATGCCTCTGGCCTCTCTTGTGTGTCCCTGTGTTGCTGTTGTTAAGGAATTCCTTTGCCCGCTCCATTTCATATCACGCTTTTGTGTAATATATTAAATATATGTGTTATATGTACCCATGTGCCTTGTGGCTAGTTGTAGTGGCCCAGCTATTAGGAAAACATTGTATTCTGAATTTTTTTGGGTGGGATCGGGGACGAAGAAAAGAAAAATGGGACAGTTTCAGACAAGACCTTAATGAGAACTTGAAATGTCCCTTCCCCAGTTGTTGTGCTTGTGCGGTCTGTCTCAGAGCATCTTCTCATTGTTGTTCTCTGGGTCTTGTTCTCTGTTTGTTCCTGTTTCTTTATTTGTGTCCATCCATACCTGGACCTTTTGTCTGTGTTTAGCTCAGTGGTCACTCCAAGCACGGACCCTGGTACAGT
Organism: Ichthyophis bannanicus; assembly: GCA_033557465.1. NCBI lineage: Eukaryota > Metazoa > Chordata > Amphibia > Gymnophiona > Ichthyophiidae > Ichthyophis > Ichthyophis bannanicus. The sequence continues at coordinate 117,217,852 of CM066042.1, read as the reverse complement.
GTTGAATTGTTGCCTGGGCTGAGGGCTCCCCATCCATCGACTTTCTAGTTTCTCAGCTGCAGGGAAGGATAATAAGCTCCTCCCTTGTTTCTGCTATAGTGGGATCAAATGGTAAATCATGTCCTCGGTCCAGCGTCTCTCTGGTTCCGGCACTGTTACTGATGCTCTTCCCCAGTGGATACAGAAACGGGGCACCCTCAATAATGACACTACCTTGCCTGTCCTATGCATTATGGCTCTCCTCTTTAATCCTTGGGCATCTGCAGCCTCTTAGCTTGCACCATTTAATTTTCCTGTGTTCTTCTAGACTGCAGATGGTCAGCTGCAAGTGCCTAAGGGTTAAAGGTGTCCCAAAGCACCAATTTGTTTTTCAGCAGCCTAAAGCCAGTTTTGAGCAAATCTTGCCAATGCAGCTCTTTGCTCAGAGGATGACTCCATGCAGAAGGAAAGTTGCTGAATCAGTGCTATGTGCATGTTGCCCCCCCCCCCCCCCCCGCTGTGATCAGTCCAGGAGCAGCACTGGAAACAGTCTTTGAATGAGTTTCAGCCACTGCTAGACTTAGTCCAATCTCCTGGAGAGTAGCAGGGCCGCCTAGAGCTAGAGAGAGCAAAAGAAACAAAGATGGAGAATTGTCCCTGCAGAGGAAACTGAAAATATGTCATACATAAAAAGCAGAGCACGGGGGGAAATGGAGGGGGAGAGGAAGAGAATGGAAGGATGTCTTCTAGTTGCGGGTGTCTCAGTATCTCACCCCCCTAGAAGTTGGGATACAGCGTTTGAATCACTGGGGCATGTTCACTAACGTGCATTGACCATTAGCATGCTTTAGTGTGCAGTAAGCACATTGTGCCCCTTGGTTACTGTGGGCACCCATGCTAAAAATCCCATGTTAACCAAGTAGTATGCAATCGGGCTGCAGACTGGGCAGAATGTGGGCATGGAAGATGCTTCACGGTTAATGGAGGCATTTGGGGCGCATTAACCACGAAGGTAACTGTTAGCGTGGGCATGCCCCCTGAATGGGTGCCGGTAGGTGCACCTGCACTCTAGTTAGCTCTGTGTCACACATTAACACTGCACTAACAGCAGGGGGCTGGACACACACTACCCTAAAAGTTAGCATGGATGCCCCCGCTAACATTCAACACCTAACATATTATCGACACATTCTTTAGTAAACATGCCTCACACTCTTTAGTAAACTGACCAGACCTCATCTCCTGATATCATGCTTTCCCTTTTGCAGTGAAAAAGCATCGCACATTAACCAGTTCGAGTTAAGCCTCAGGACAGAGGCCACGCAGGGACTGATTCTGTGGAGTGGGAAGGGGCTTGAGCATTCTGATTACATTGCTTTGGCTGTGGTCAATGGCTTTGTGCAGATGACCTATGACCTTGGCTCCAAACCAGTCGTCCTGCAATCCACAGTCCCTGTGAACACAAACCAGTGGATTCGAATTAAAGCACAAAGGTAAGGGATAACGGGCACCGTGGAGACACTAGCAATGTACCTGTCGAGACAGAATCTGTATTTTTTAAATGACCAGGTTGTAAAACTAATCAGAAGTATAAAATAGCTGATTGTGGGCAGGGCAGAGGAGTGGGTGTGGCTCCATGCCCTAATGACCTTCGCAGAAGGTCTAGTCATGTGTCATGCCTGTCCCCGAGTTCGGCATTCTTTCTCTTGGTTTTTTTTCCTTTGGAGATAGAAGGTTTTGGGACTCTTATTCCACTCCTGCTACCCAATCATTTAAGTTTAGTTCTATCACTGGGGCAAGGAGGAGAGGTGAACTGCTCTGTTAGTGGGACATGATTTTTGGCGGGAGAGGTGATGCTAAGGGTTCTCTCCTCTGCAGCTTGCAAGTTTCTGTTAGGTTCAAAGGCAAATTTACCAGAAGCCGTGAAACCAGCATTGGCTTTACCCAAGGTAGAGCTGTAAATGCAGAGTCCCTCCATAGGAGTAGGACAGGCACTAGCTCAGGGGTCAGTCAGTTCAGCCCTAGTTTTTCTACTCATTCCCTCTCGCCCGTCCTGTAAATTGTGAATCTCCTGAATCAGGCGTTTCTGCCTGTAAGACCCCTGTTCTGCTTGTGACGTCACAAGGAGACCGTCTTGTTAGGAACTCAAGAGTAAAAATCATAGAAACTCAGAGAGAAAATCTCTGAATTTTTCTTGTGCTGTACATTTATATACAGTTGAGATCACAAACTTACATACTGTCTTCTCCTTACTCTTTAAGTTTCCAAACATGGTGGTAAGCTACTACACTGGCTGCTACCATATCCAATGACGTCACCACACCCATCCAGTGTCAGATCATCTCAGAATTGTTTAGTCTGTGGTGCCATCCAGCAGAGGCAAATAGTGTGAAACCTTGACTATATGATTAGTCTAGCGATAAATATACAACAAAGGTATTTTAATTGCTACTTTTTGCACACCTATTCCTTGCCTCCTATGCACTCATTTTCTTTCCCAGGCCTTTGTAATGAGAGAGATCAGCGTTTCATACCTCAGATGTCCTTTTCACTACCGGCAGTATCTTGCTTCCTTTTGTTCCATCTCTGATGTTTGAAGGTCACGTTAAGGTTCTACGGTGAAGCAGAATTCCCCTCTCGTTAGCAAGGGTGGTCTTTGGCCAGCTGTGTACAGGGAAAGAGACAGGCCTAAGAACTACAAACTCCAGCCCTAGCCATCAGGAGAAGGAAACCCAATTTCTGCAGGTCTTGGGTGGTTCGGTGGTCTCTGGCTGCATTTTCTCAACCCCCCCAATCTCATTGCAGGAAATACCGAGAGGGCTCTTTGCAAGTAGGAAACGAGGCGCCAGTGTACGGCTCCTCTCCGCTAGGGGCAAAACAGTTGGACACAGACGGGGCCCTGTGGCTTGGTAAGTGGTAAACTGCTGTAAAACATGGATTTATTTAACAGTTTTACTGCAGGGGGGGGGGGAAGGATATTGACAGGAAGTAGCATCATACTCCAGTTAGAGATATTGAAGGTGGTTTGAAATACCAGTTGCTGACTTTGTCTGCATACCGGAGTCAAACAGAGTTTAAAGCACCCCCACTAAGAAACGTTTTGCAACATTTCTTACCTGTGGGATCTGGTGGGAGTTAATGTTGCCTGTTGGTGACCCTGCACTTCTTCAAGGGCATAAACTGTCAGGAAATACTGCCTTCACCCCAATCCTTATTAATAAATCCTTGTAAAAACTAAGATTAGTGCTTATAGCAGCAGGCTATCAATCAAGGAAACTAGGATTTGTTCCTGCTTCTCCCATGGACACTTTGTGATCTTGGGCAAGTCACTTCTTAGATTTTCAAGTCCACGTGGGGGGGAAATAACTTGTGCACCTGCTTGTAACTCACCTTGACTTGGACTTGGAAGAGGTGAATAGTAAATCACAAATCCAAATTCAATTAGGGGTATGTTTAATAAGCTGCACTAGCTGTTAACGCACACTTTAGTGCATGCTAACTAGCATGCATGGGACCGCGCTGCCAGTGTGCATACTAAACAGACAGCACGTGGTTAATTCCATGCTATGTGCTTAGTGCGCAATGGGGAAAACATGGGAGAGATGCGGCGGAGAGTGGGCATGACTGCACATCACGGTTAGCGTGGGGATTGGCAACATGCATTCACCATCAATGTTGCAATTAGCATGGATGCAGTTAATGCCACCTCAGTGGTTTACATTAAGTGCATCCGCATTACATGCGATGGCTGCCTAGGATCCGAATTGGTGCAATATCTGCTGTACATGCCCCCAAGCAGAAGCGCATGCCGTTGTTTGTACAGCATGTTGACTGTAAGCTCTGATTGATGGAAGGGGCGTGTCTTACATTTATATGTTACAATGTAAGCACAGAACAGTCTTCTGACTGTGCAACCTTTGTTATATGTAAACCGCACTGATAACAAATAGCGCGGTATATAAAAGATGTTAAATAAATATGTACAGCGCTGCCTACGCGTTGTAGCGCTATACAAATGATACGTAGTAGCAGTGGTTGATTTCTACTCTCAACATGTGGTATCTGCAAAACAAATTATTAAACATGCCTGTTAGTGTCCTCATGATTTTATGTGCTGTGTGCATCGAGTCGATGCCAGCTCCTGGCGACCCTGTGGATAGTTGTGACTATCCCCTGAGCTTTCTTGGCAAGATGCGATCAGAAGTAGATTTATAGAGCCAATATTCAAATGCACTTATGTGGTCGCTGCTGCTTTTATTTTTTTAATTGCCAGTGGATTTTTAAATAGTCTTGGCCATTTTATTCACAAAAAAACACCAATTCCCACTAATCTTAACAGGTGTTAAGACCTCAGAAAAGCTTTTAAGTTCAAGAATTATATGCTTTGAAGGAACTTTCTTGAGTTTAAAAATGTTTGGTCATGCCATTGGCATTTATGATTTGTGGCAATATTAAAACTGCTGTTTCTATAAGTTTTTATCTGCTTTATGAATATATTTCTCCTGGAACTCTGCAAACAAAATTCAAGCTTCTGTGTCAAAAGGTCTGAATTATGCAAAATTCTGCATGCTTTGTTTGTCAATCTAACAAAGCATATTGTTTCTGAGTGAAACTTAATTTACAATACAATACAGAAATAAAATCACAAAAAAGTGCAAAATCTTTAATTATTGTGTGCAGAGTTTCAGCAGGAGCAATATGTGTGTGTATGTGTATATATATCTATCTATCTGGAAGGGTCATTCCGATCCTCAAATAGCGGGGATGGACATCCGACCTGGATGTCCAACCCCCACTATTCACAGGGAGTGGATTCCAACCTCCAGGCCCCCTGCAAGTACAGCTGTGTTGTGTGGGGAGGCCTGGATGGAGGCAGGAGGGCCGGGGGAGGAGCGTGGGTGGGGCAGAGGTGAGACCCTGACCCGGACATAAAGGGCCGATTGCAATTGCAGCCCTGTATGGCCGGGAACTTATTCCACCTCCAATGTGAAATAAGTCCCCCCGGTCAGGGCAATCAGACCCATCGGCCCCCGCACAGCAGGTGAGGAGCAGCAAGGGGTTCCCCATAGCCCAGTCCCGGCCTCGGCAGGCCCGTTTGGGGGTTGGCAGAGGGGAAACCATCTTTTAGGATACCTGTGTGGGATCAGGGCTTCTGCATGGTGCCCTGGTACCATGGCGATGGGGCGCCACAGCACCGTCCACCATGAAGAAGCATTGGGAGGGTTGGACGGGGAACATGCAGGACGTGCAGTGGCTCGGGATCAGAGCACGTCCTGCATGTCCAGGCTCTCTTCACCTCATTCTGATCCCGCAGGAATGTCTAGCTCTCAAGGGTTCAGAATCGGGTGCCAATCTGTCCCATCCAGATTTTGGACATCCAGATGTGCCCTGATGGTAATCGGGCCCATATAGTTTATGGTTTATTAAAATTTGCTATACTACCAATCAAATCAAAGCCGTTTACATTAAAATATTATAAATAATAAAAGCATATTTTCTAAGACTCATTAAAAAAGTGGCTAATATAAAAACAAAACTAGACAAATTGAAATTGTTTACAATGGATAAAATGGTTGAAAAGAATATATATTGAAGGAGGTTTTAAGAAACTGATGATTTAAATAGGAAGCAGATAACATCATCTGCATTTAAACATTTCCAAGCTCTTTTTCCTCTGTAACACTTTTTAAGATTAGTGGATCTTGTTGCATTTTTTTTTGTATTTTACACATATACTTTATATATTTTTGTACATTTTGGGGCATGTTTACTAACTCCTGCACTGGTACCCTGGTTATGGACTGTGTTACAAGAACAGGGCTTCACTCTAACTGCGGGCGACCAGGTCCAGCCACCTCCCTGCAGTTACCATGGGGCGCTGTGGGAACGACTAACGCCATCCCCTGTGCCGAGTGAGGGCTTCATACTCCTGCACTAGCAGCGCTGCGGTGGGACTGCCTTCACCTCCTCAGATGCACGCTTCATGACTAGAGTGCTACATTTAGCACAGGACTCTACTTTTAGCCTCCACTCATTGACGTGAGTCTGATGCTACCCCTGCGCTGATATTTTGGGGCTGAACACATGGTAAACGACTGGGTTTAGTGTTAAACATACCCCTAAGTGCATTAAAAAGTGCTTTGACTAGGTGCCCTGTTATAAAATTACCCTCCAGGGGGGTAGTTGTCATTTTAGTGCTTAGGTGGCCTCAGGGATAGAAGTATAGGCAGTGACATGAACAGACACACTTTCATTTTCGATGCTGCGAAGAACACCTTCTGGGCGGAGCACAGTGGACTCGCAAATTGTGTGCATTGGTTGTAAAATATGCTAATCTATGCGACTACTTGGGTACTCTATGCATGGAAATTTCCGGTTGCTCTCAAGCAGATCTAATGTCTGCACCTTCAATGCAAGGACAGTTTATGCTGCCTTTGTGCTGGTATTTTATAAAGGCACATAGACATATATGCGCCTTTATAATATAGGGACAAAATAAGTATTGGCCTCTCTGTTTAAGTAGAGTTGAGAAGGAAAACATCTATGCTTTGATGCTGGATTGTAAAGACTGTTATCCTCTGCTGGGCATAACCACCTCCTAAAACCCTTTCTCCCCGTTTGCTCTCGTTTCCAGGTGGGATGGAGAAGCTGAGCGTCTCCTATAAGCTGCCCAAGGCATACAGCACAGCATTTGTAGGCTGTATAAAGGATGTGTTGGTGGACCAGCTGGAGCTGCACCTGGTGGAAGACGCCTTAAACCATCCCACCATATTATATTGCTCTGCCAAATAGTCCTTGGGGTCCCCATCACACCTCACCCTCCTCCTCTTCCCTCTCCCCCCATTGCTGTAATTAATTTCTATTTTTGTAAACTTATTGCTTTTTATATTTTGTGGGGGGAAAGAAGGAGAGGAAACCATCCTTGTTTTTTTGGTTGCAGGCTGGTTAAACTCTGATCTCACGTAAAGCTTAGTGAGAGAAGGCTGGTGAGTTTCAGGCTTCAGGAAAGGGGGGGAGGAAGTGCTGGGAAGCCAGGCCTGCCAATCAGAACCACTGTGCATACTTGAAGTTTTTCTGTCTTTTTGTTTTTGGGACTTTGTTTTTTGTTGTTTGTTTGGGTTTTTTTCTTTTTTACATTCAAAGCAAGAGAAATAAGAGGTGCTGGTGTTTATCTGTGGCCTTCTGTAAATTCTCCCCTTGCTGTCCTGGCATGCTTACGCTGTCAGGTGAGCAATCCCTTATACCTAGAGCCATTGCATAGAATATGAAAATAAACTGTACAGATAGCCTGAATGTCCTCTGGCACCTTGAAAATCCTACAGTATGTTGATCAGGGTGTTTCCATTTAGATCCTGCCTCTTTCTAAACCATGATCCACCATCCCTTCCCTCCCTTGGATTTCTGTATAGTTTTCATGTAAATGGGCCTGATGTCTGGTGCTCTGTTTTGCGTGATAGGAGGTAGCCCAGAAACTTCTCAGGATCGCATACCTGGCTGTAACACAGCTGGAACCCAGGTTACTTGCAGAATTTTGGCTTTCTCTGGGCTTTTTCCTTTAACTTCTTTCTCAGCTCTGGCTGTAGTCCTGACTTCAGCATGAAAAGGAATCCCAAACCCTAGAATTATTTAGCATAGAAAGGTGACTCCAAACCCTATAGTTTCTTGGTAATGAATGAAGCCGTAGTTAGAGAGCAAAGTAGAAAGCTCTTCCTCTTCTTTCCTAATGTTTTGAACTCCTGTTTTCAGTATCCTGGGACACTGCATTCTTGAAAGGTGGTGTGAGCCTAGTTTGGAGAATGCCTTCGTACCCAAAGCCAAACCAAAATTGCAGGTGAACTTTACTCCTGTCCTCAGTCTTTCACCTATAATGACTCTGGCACCTGGTACTAAGGGACAGTGGAGTGCCTCACATCTCAGAGCATTCTGGGATTTGTAGGCTTCTTTAAACAATATATACTAATTTGAATTTACACACATATAACCTATAAATTAATGTGTGTAAAATTGATGTACATATGTGGAAAACATTTTATGTAAGTTTATCAGATTTTACATGCATTGATTTCTGAAAAAACTGAGAAATCAATGTTCAAAAATTGGCCAGAAAATCAAAAAAGGATCCAAACATTGGTGGGTGGCCGGTGTTAACACCCTATTTTGCTCCCTGTGACTCACCCTGAACTTCAGAATGATTTCTGCACTTTTTTTCAGATATGTATTTTTTTTTTAGTAAAAGAACATATTTACAAAATGTTTTTTTCAGCAAATAATTCTGTGCTGGGTTGGAAAGGTTTGAATGTGCAACTGTAGTTTATGTTCATAGATGTATATTATTTGCAAACACTCTGTTCAGGACAAAATGTACAAAGAACTTCTCAGAAAGTTTTATGAATTTGTTCCATTTTCCCACCGTTCAGGAACCCTCCGGATGCAACCTGCTTGATGGAGGCTTTGATTGTTTTCTGCTAGAGAGCACTATTTTTTCAAGGTGGTTTTAGATTTAACAGAAGCCATCTGCATCTAGAAAAATGCTATTACGTTTCCCAATTTAACATTTTAAGAAAAATATGACTATAGTTGGCATTCTTGTGACAAGTTGGGCTGTAGCAGGGACTCTGGAACTAGGCAGAACGGTTAGAGGAGACTAATTATGTATATTTGCCATACTGGTTGGTTGGTGGGTGAGTTGCAGCTGAGGGGTCTTGACTATTGTGTGCCTATGAATCTCACAGGAGAGTGTGTGGGGTTGCACATTGCTAATGGGTAGAGCTAGACTTACTAAAAAGCACTAGCATGTACCTGTGCGTTTAAGAGTCATTATTGCGTTATTCAATGAGACTTATTTACTAATAATGTGCTTTAACAGTATTAGCCTGTGCTAACACAGTAGTGCACTTTAGTAAATTTAGTCCTAGTCTTGGATGCAAAGCAGCAATTGCTTGAAAGAAAGGTCCCCAACATTGCAGTTTCACTGCAACCACTAAATAAATCCTCAGTTGCAAAAGAGTTTGACTTTTCTATAATTTTTTAAATGGGGAGTTTTTAAGGCCCTTGTCTGGAAGACACCGATCTGTCAGCCGTCACTCTGTGCTGATTCCTAGAAATGCTGGCACACTACATCGGTTGGAGTATGTGCGGTTTGGGGTGGGGGGTGGAGATAGAAGATCGTCTGCCTCTTGGAAGCTTTTCAATGCAAAGTCAAAGTGCATAGAAGTAAATATATGAAAAGCATGGAAAACTAGAGCTGAAGATTCAGGGGCATGTTTACTGAAGTCCACACCGGCAGCACTCACTTGTGGCCATTGCAAATTTTGGGGGCCATGTGCATCCGTCCACCTCGCCCTTAGCATGTTGCTAATACACAGCACCGCGTTAACTAGCACATGGATGCACTCAATGCCACCCGTGCTAATGGCAACAGGTGTAGTTACCTCCTTACCAAAACACCTGATGTGCCGCCAATCCCCGCTTCATGCCCTGGCCTAAGCCACCCAGTCTCCGTCCAGTCAAGTGCTGACCGCTTAGCTGAACTTTTAGCGCAGGGTCCGCGCTTAGCATGCCGCAAACCCCAGGCTAACTGCACATGCCTCTTAACGTTTTTGAGAAACTGCCATCTCTGGACCTTTCCTTTTAATAGGACTTTTCAGAGCCACTGAGAAGAGCCCAAGAGCTTTACTAAAATGGCCTTGACAGTGAAGCAGGTTTGGCCACTGAGTTTACTGTAAATACATTAAAAATGTTTGTTACTGGGGCTTTGAAATGACTTAAACGGAATCTTTCTCCTCCTTCCCATCTGCCCTTTTGTCTTTTAGCATCTTGAACCCAGAATTCAACTTAGCACACTTACCTTCTGCACTTAATTTCAGTTGTATTTTTACTAGCATTTATAACTAGTATGTACAAAATATTACTTTATTTTTTTGTATTTATGTCTGTCCATGTGTCTTGACTTTAGATTTAAATTGAACATTGTGAACTGTTGTACAAGTTCTGAAGGATGCTGCACATTATACAACCGGCATGTTATAACCTTGACTAACTTGATGACTTGTGTCTTTCGTCCAATCACAAAAAAATAAAGTTCGAAAACTGTTTGAAATGTTTGCTGTCTGTTATTTCTTGACATACGGTGTGGAGTTTCCTTAATTGCGCTTGATATTTGGGATGGTTAGATCACTCTCCCCAGTTGCGACTTTCAGCCCGTCCTTCATGACCAGTACTGGAGCAGTGGGGCTGTACTGTCCCTTTAAACAGTCCTGACGGGCGGAGTCTAACAAAGATTCCGAAGAGGGAGGCGGGGTTTGGCGGCCGACACGTGGTTAGTGGGGCGGAGCTATGTTGACATACTGGCTGGTTAAGAATGTTTCCAGTGGGAGCTCGGAAGGGGCGTGGTATATGCTGGTATGGTAGGGAGGGTGTGGAGGGGGAGGGGTCGACCTTGGGGGTGTGGCCGCGGAGAACCGGGCGATGGTTAGTGTCCGCGCTTGCCCCTGCAGTGGGATTTGCCGGTCCGGGAGCTGCTGACTGTGGCATGGCGTCCCGCAGGTAAGAGGGGGCTGAGGGGATCGCGGTTCTACGGTTCCTGCATCTGTTCGCCGAGACCTCCTGTGGCTCTGTGCCAGCAAGCAGTGGCCACGTTAGAGCCTCGATTCGTGCCAGGCCCTGGCCCGTGTTCCCCCAACGGGTGATTGTTTCCTACAGGTGCATCGCAGGGTGCTTGAGGGAATGCGAAGCTCGAGGTACCAGTCCCCACGTTTGGATGCTTAGGGTCTGTTCCCTGCCGGCTGGTAGTCCGTATTATCTCGGCACTGCCTGCACGAAACTTCTTTTGGATTTTCTGCTGCGAGAAGGAGCTTTTCCTCTTCCGATTCCAACTCGTACAGGGCAAAATGGGAAGTTCGTTCGGGCTTGACACTTGCCATACAAGCCTTGTCCGGCCTGCTTTGATGGAGCTGAAGTTATTATTCTTGGGCTGCATTGCTGAAAACAATAGGAGGAAGCAGGAGATGCGTTGCTGGCTGCCTTGAAGTCTTGTTTTCTCTGGCAGGGTGTTCAGGGATTCGGTTGGAAAGAGCGCTTTTATCTTTTGGCGGTTAGAATCGCGTGTTACCTGCTGATTTTGCATTTTAGTTTTTTATTCAGTGCACTGAGTACCTCCGGTAAAAAAAGTTAATATTTTATGGTTTATATAAGGTTGTAGTAGTCAGTGAGAACAAACTGCTTTTTTGTGGGAGTGGGATCGGCATTAGGTCCTAGAACGCTCTGGGACACAGAAAGGAGACGATGTTCCTAAAGTACTGAGGGCTTTTGGGGAAGGCAGATAGTGAATTTTTTGGGGGCTGTTTTTTTGCTCTTTCAGGGCAAATTTTATCTAGAGCTGCCTCCCTGGTACTGCCTCCTCTGATCCCCAAGGACGGTAGAGCAAAGTGACTCCTGTTACTGCAGCCTTTCGCATGCTGGAGCTTCTCCCAACAGTACTACAAGATGTTCTGCTGCCCTTCCTCTTATTTGCTTCAGATTGGTCCATATGGGTCATAATCTAGATTGCTGAATCCTGGGCTTCTTGTCAATGTCTCATAATTGCAGACCTTTAGCCAAAAAGACTGGGACATTTAGCTGAAATTAGGGGAAATGGGTTGATGGGCATGTTCGTTTTTACCCAGAACAGCATGAGGGGCTAGCCCTATCACTAGGCGAGCTAAGTGTCTGCCTGGGGCAGCCCTTGGAACACTTCCCTGCCCCCAGTACTCCTACCTTTATCCTTCTCTGTACCTCCTGCCTCCCCCCCCCCCCCGACCTTTTTGGGCTCAAAAGATTGTCTCACTCTGGTAGCAGGATCATGGTGATGGCACCCAGAAATTTCATATGCTGTAGCTTGCAATTAACCCTTTTTTTTTTTAAACGGTCTGCTGTGAGGTACAGGTTTGATGGAAGGCACTCATCTAGTCTGTAGCAGTGTGAGCATATCTGTAGTTCAGAAGAGTCTGTGTCCCAAAGAGCCAGAATGGGCCTGATCTTAAGCAGGGATGTAGAAGGACAAGGAGCTATCCGAAGTCTGAGATCACAGTCGGAACTGTGCTCACTCATCTTTCGCTGACAGCATATTGAGCAAGTTGTTGACAAACATAATCATTTTTACAATAGAAATGCAAAAAGAAGCTAGTAAGTTTACAAGAGATGTTAAAGGAATAAAAATGAAAGGCAACAAACAAAATAATATAAGGTGCTACTTTTATTGGACTCACTTTAGCATAATACGTTTCTTGACTAGCTTTCAGGAGTTGACATACTCTTGGGTCCAAAATGGAATACGCAAACGATGACCGTCAGAAGAAGACATTTTAGAATTGGTAGCAAATGTTGCTGGTATGAATGCAAAGGAGGCACATCCCCAGTACATGTTTAGCATGTTTAACATATGCAATTTACACGTCCCTAAGAAATGCAGCCGCCAGCTCTGTGTTGATGCTGTACTGCAACGTATCCTGTGTTTGGTTCTAAGTCGCCTGGGGAGTTTCCTGCTCTTTGCCCTGGGAACTGAAGCAGTTCGCAGGGAGTGCTTCCTAGTTCCTTTTCTCTTGACATGTTTGCAGCATCTATAGCAAGAGATTATTGGACACATTTCCATAGCTCCAAGATGCACCTGAATACAACAAGTGCGGTATGTTCTGTCAAACGCCAATGATACATTTCCCTTTATTGCCCTTTTTATTTTGGTGTATGATTAACATGTTTTAAAAGGCAAATTTTGTATGCCAGATTCTAAAATAATTGAAAAGTATCAACTTTTATTTTCTGATACTTTAAATACCATTAGATCTTTGTGCTGCCAAATAAATTGGGAGATGTGTGGCTTATTTATTTATTTATTTTATTTATTTATTTAACACTTATTTATTTACCGCATCTTCCAGCGATCAGTTGCGGTGTACAATTAACAACAATTTAACAATGCAGAGCTTGGAGTTATTTACTAAAGGTTTTCTTATTTTGTTGTCCGTGGAGAAAATGCTTCGTAAATGGGGCTCTTACTGATAGGATTAATGTCTAAATCAGAAGAAGATCTGAAGTCTGAGTTCATTTCCCTCTGCCTCCTGAAAGCCTAAGAAAAGCCGTGCAGAGTCAGACCAGGGTTCACCAAGCCCAGCATTCTGCATCTGGCAGTGGTCAGTCTGACTTGCAAGTACACCTCAGATCCCAAAAAGTTAATCTCTTACAGCTCGTTTCTACTGATAAGCAAGGACTATCCCAAGTCTACCTGGCTAATATTTTTCTATGGACTTTCCCCCAGGAACTTGTTCAAACCTCTTTTGACTTCTGCTGTGTTTAATTGCCTTGACCACATTCTCCAGCAACAGATTCCACAGCATAATTGTGCACTGCATGAAAAAAAAAACTGCATGATTTGTTTTCAGTCTGCTGGTTGTTAGTTTCACGGAGTGTCCCCTTGCTTTTGTGCCGTTTGAAAGGTTAAATAACTTCCCTGTTTAGCTGTTCCACCCGCTCATGATTTTTATAAATTTCTATCGTATCCCCTCAGTCATCTTTTCTCCAAGCTGAAAAGCCTTAACTTTGTTTTTGCCGCCTTTCTCTGAATCTTGTCTGGCGATCAGAACTCAACTAGTGTTTTAACAGAACAACGTGTCCCTTCTGTTAGATCCATAGGGGAAGCTTTCATGGAGTCTTGCTTCAGAAGCAGAACCCAGGCATAAGGCTCCTGTGTTGGCAGTGTCTTTGAGCGGACACACTTAAACCAGGATCTTATGGACCCCTCAGAGTGCTTGGAGCAGTTACACCGAAATGGGAATCTCAAGCCATTAAGAACATAAGAATTGCCATACTGGGTCAGACCAAAGGTCTATCAAGCTCAGTATCCTGTTTCCAACAGTGGCTAATCCAGGTCACAAGTACCTGTCATATCCAAAAAGTAAACCATCCAATGATGCATATTCTTTTATCTTCAGAAACCTTTGTAGTCGCTGTTCCATCTTAAAGGGAAGGACAAAGACCTCAGATACTCAGCCAAACTTAGGCTGTTTACATCTGAAACATCAAAGGTCATAAATAACCTTTTACATTTTTTTCTCTTTTTCTTTTTTTTTTTACTAGTATGTGCATCTAATTATAACTCCATGTGCAAATATCAAATTTTAACACACACAATGCAACTTAATAACATATAAGCCCCACAAAACATCATACAGGGATACCTCTCAGACTGGTGTCCAACTTCATACTTTGTGCTCCGAGGCTACCAGCATTTCACCATATGCTGTGTCAGGGAGATATTTCTAATAACCAACAAAGCACATGTCAACATATCCATCATCTGTAAATGAAAACTTCCCCATGCTTATCTACTCACATATTCCTCTCTACTCATAGTTATCACGCAACGTCTCATGCCAGCTACACACATAGAGCACTTTAATTTAATTCAACCTGTCTATAATATAGCCATCCACAATAATGGCCAATGTGTGTGTATATATGTATATATATCAACCCAAACTTTCACATACTATCAACAGAAACAACTATGCATAACTCATTCTACTGCTCATTCATTCTATTAACGCCAGACGTCCCAGTCATTCAGATACCATGCACCTTATTTGGGCTCGTCCTATCTGCATTATTTTCTCAAAACCAAATGCCCAGATTACTTGCTTTTAATATACATGGCATTCATAAGTATCGGCTCTCTTTTAGCTATACAGCCTATACAAAAACACCATACGTACCCTAGAATATAAAGGTGCCTCTGCCAATCTACCAACTTCCTCTTAAAACTCATCGTCACCTTAGAAAGCTATCCTCATTCACTAACACATTCCATTCGTACCCCATGTTCTACCGATCGTACTGGTGCCAGTGCTGACCTGGCTTCCATAACGAAGACATTCTACTGTGACCTCTAGATATCCTCAAGTTTCACAGGCACCATGCTCTCATGTTCAAACAAAGCTACCAGTCTTACTCCATCTACCTTGTCCAACCAGACATCCCCAAATCTTACACCTTGTAACCAGCCAAACCCATTCAGTTCATTATGGCCAATAGCATAACTTGTTCCAGCAAACTTCCCATGCTGAGTTTTTTTGTTTTGTGTTTTTTGCAGCACTGGCAGGAAAAACGTTGTGGGTGCTGTACACTGCAGAAAAGGGGATAAATTCCTCTCCAGCGCTAATGCCCAATGCTGCCTCGGACCCTGTGTTAAAATCTCACGTTGAGCTCAGCCGTCTAGTCTTTCGCTTACTTAGTCACTTGGTTGCCATCCATTTAAATGCCCGGTGTGCTGCCCTTACCGCTGCTCTTTGCACGCTGTTTATGCCGGCATTAGATTCCTTCCTGCATTCTATGCCCACACTGGCGCAGATGGCAGCGCTAAGGACTGTGCTTCTGGAAATGCGCAGAAGTGAATGAAGTGTCACTTCAGATGTGAGGCGTCTGCTTTTTTTCCACCCAGGGAGGGGGGTATGGGGAGTTCTGACTCCAGCTGGGATCGTGCTGATGAGAGGAATGTAAATTCTGCAAGCAAGTGTGGACAAGAGTCTGTGACATCATTCCTTGGTTTACAGAGGATGCATTATCGGGGACTTTCAGAAGCTCTCTGCTGAGCTTCTAGAGACTCTCCTCTTCCCAAACTGGACACATTCAATTCAGCAGAGCCACTGGGGCTCAGTTTTAATCTAGTGCTAGCCTCCTCTTGGGCTGTTTTAGAAATGGTGGTGTGATAAGAGTTATAGGGAGTGGCTTGCAGGACTCCCGTTGGGTTTTGGAGCTGCAGACTGAGAGTGTCTTGGAAGTAGTTTTCAGTCTGGAATAGACTAGTTGCGTACCTCGTCTAGGGCTGTATCTCGAGCACTGTGGGGAAACCTCTGGGACGGTAACACCAATAAGTGCTGCTTTTCACAGGACAGATTACTTTAAAATTTATAATCTAGAAAAACATACACTGAATGAACAGATGTTTCAATACAGCAGAAAGGGTCTAAAAATTAAAGACCACCACACTCTGCAATGCCCCTTGTACCAGCAGCATCTCAACCCTTATGCGGAACTCAGTCTTCAAACAGTTTCCCAATGAATGCACCATCAGTGTATAAAACAAATAACCACTGACTTATGTTTCACCCCTTGTGGCCTTCTTCACTCCTGCATGGAATGATGACCCCAGCCCTTTCTAGAGAGTAAACGCCACCAGAGAGATGGACAATCTTTGTGCTTGCCAGTGATCTACCTAGTTTGCCTGATGGTCGCGTCGGCCTTGCTCCAACCTGCGCAACACAAAGAGCTAGACTGTGAGGTGAAGAAGGTTAGGTACCTCTAAGTTCTACGTAGCAAGTGGGAATATTAAGGCCGCCTGCTTGTGGCAGATCGAAATGTTAAAGGAACACTTCATAGGGTATCCATAGAACTGGAGAGAAGTGGTTTAGGTAATTCCTCATTGGGGCACAGACTGGCCTGTTACTAGATTCTGGATTTGATAATTTGCCCCTTCAGTCCCAACATCAAGGTGAAATACATTCAGGTACAGTAAGCATTTGAATTTCCAAGAAGGGCTTACAATCCAAGTTTATGCCTGAGTCAGAGGGGGCAAAGAAAGTTGCCTAAGGTCACAAGCAGTTTTAGTGGGAGGAGCGGGCTTTGAACCCTGGCTTCACAGATACTTCCTCCACTGGGAGCGTGTGGCGCCTTTCAGTAGCTATAGGCGGCAGGGCCAGCCTGTCCACTAGGCGGCAGACCTGTGTAGACGGCACAGTGCCTGCTGCCACTTTCATATGCCAAACCACACTGCGCCATGCCCACCATCCTGAGCACTGCCACTGCTGCTGCTGATTCCAGGAAGGGAGGGCGGCTAGGCTCAGCAATAGTGGCCTGTGGCACACACGGTCTGCCGCCAAGCTGAGTTGCTCTCCCCCATCCTCATCAGGGGAATCGGTGCCAGTGGGGATGGGGTGTGGCTCAGCAGGGAGGGGGAGGGTGGCATGGTGTGCAGTGGGGGGGGGGCAGGATGGCCGGGGCTTGTGCTTGGGGTAGCAGAAACCCTTGGGCCAGCCTTGGTAGGAGGGAGATCAGAACTCTGTTTTGAGGGGATAAGGGTGCTCCACCACTCTATATCCTGCAAAGACAGCAGCAAAACAACCTGCTGTGAGCACGATGGTAGGCCTTTACGTACCTGCACGCAAGGGCATTCGAGGCCTAGACAGTAAGTTTGTGTCTGAGGAGGCAGGACTGGCAGGCCATGAGTGCATGCAAGTTCAAGTAAGGGAGGTGCTGGAATATGGGGGGGGGGTGCAGGATCCTGGGTTACCTGGGGGGGGGGGGCACAAGACCCTGAGCCACTCAGGTGGAGGGGCATGTGCTTGATTGAAGGTTCATGCATGGCAGCAGGTACCCTGGGGTTGGCCCTGGGAAGAAGATGTTACCACTGATGTCGCCTTCAGGGCAGGTAAACTCATTTGCATATTTATTTTGGTACCAGCCTTTTTATGATGCTTGATGCTATCACAGGGCAGGCGAGTCTGCTGTGTGAATGGGCTGAGGAAGTAGCAGTTTCCATTTTAAAGACAAGCCCTGCAGTTCTTGACAAGTGTGTTAATAGGTTTGTTAGTGGGGATGTTGAGGAGATTTCAAAATCTTTAAACAGTGATTATTGGGTATTTCAGTAATTATATAGATCCTAAACTAGAGTAATGAGTCCCCACCCTAAAGAGCTTATTGCCAAAGTGGGTACTGGAGGAAAATGACGTTACTTGTGCAAGGTTCAAACAGGTGGCAGAAGCGGGACTTAAACCGAGGCCGCCTGCTTCCCTCTTCCTTCTATTATATAGTAGATGACAGAAAAAGACCAACAGATTGGTTCATTCATTCCCAGCTCTTCTTGTCCACACTTACAGATATATCCCAGCTTATCCAGGACAGTTTGTCATCTTTCTTTGTCTCTCACTGTATTGAATGGACGAGGATACAAGATTCCCCCTTCTCCCCTCCCCCCAACACTTTACACCCAGTGCCCCTCCCTTTCCATGTCTAACCATAAAACTGTCGCCCACTTATGCTTGTCAGTGGATCCGGCCACGTGAGTGCCTGGATTTCCTCTAGGACCTTTAATTATTGCTGTATGCAGCGATGGTAGCAAAGTGGTACCTTTAATTCAAGGATAGATAATCTATTTTTGGGGGTGGGAGGGGAGAGAACATTAAAAAATGCCATACTGGTTCAGAACAAGGATCCAGCAAGTCCTGTATCCTGTTTCCAGCAGTGGCCAGTGTCAGGTTCCCAAAAAGGTACACAGATTCTCCTAGGACAAGCAGGATGAGTCAGCCACACCTGGTGACGTCATCCGACGGCGCCGAGACGGAAGTACTCTCCATAGCTCAGAAGGGCTTTTTGCCCTTCTGAGCATGGGCCAACTGGCCCCACCCCCTGCCCGCCCCTAGCTAGCTAGTTTTTACAATCTTCCGCCTTGCTACAAGACGGACTCTCTCCTCTCTCTACAAGAATTTCATCTACAAGCAAGTACTATGCCCAAACCGGGGTTAAAAAATGCAACAACTGCCCACGGAAGATGAGCAGTTCAAACGCTCACCTTAAATCCATTTGCCTTGGGCAAGGACCATCAGGTTGAAGAGCACTAAAATCCCGGGGGCATGCACTCAATACTTCCTGGCTACCGCATCGGGCGACCACCAGCAGGGACCCTGGACTGAAAGGTATCCCCACCGGAACGAAGACAAAATAACACAAGGTACCTCCAGGGCGAAGGAGTCCTCCAGAACTACCAAGAACAAAACAAAACGCTTCTAAGGACCCCGGAGCAGCCCGGGACGCGCCCCTCGTGGCCTCCGTCCCCGGCGAGCTCACCCTGCTGTCCCTTCTCTACATCCATGCTGAGATCTCAGGCACATGTGGGGACCCTCTTGGAGGCAGCCATCTTGTGCCCAGCATTCCTTCTGCCTCCGCTGTTTCCATTGGCTGGACGGCCCTGAATTAGCACCCCCCAGCGAGTATCTGCTCAGGTGCAGGCTGCCCCTCCTACCCTGATTGGACCGTCCAGGGGCCCCGCCCTGCGAGCAGCGATTGGCTCCTGCTTCGGTACCGCCCCACAGCTTGGGCACCGCCCTGCAAGCAACGATTGGCTCCAACTCCCGAAGGACAATCCACTACTCCCCTCTGAGTCGGCACCGACGAAGGAGTTCTCTTCAGCGCCGACGCCGGTCCCGATCTCGGGGCAGCCCTCCGCGCCGACACAGTTCCAGCTCCCGGGACAGCTCTACGCACTGACACAGTTCCAGCTCCTGGGGCAGCTCTCCGCACCGAAGCAAATCCAGTTCTCTGTGCCGGTGCCCAGAGCGTCGGCGCTGTCTTCGCCGACACCTCCGCGCCGAACGGACCGTCACCAAATTGCTCCTGCTGGTGCTGTCTTAGAGCGTCGGCGCTGTCTTCACCGACGCCTCCGCGCCAAATTCACCTCTGGAGCTGCGATGACGCCGATTGTTTGCCATTCATGGCAGACCTCCCCACCTTGGATTCCAGCTCCATCTACCTGCAGAAAGGAGCAATCCAGGCAGTGTGAGCAGCTGGCTTTAGTGGGTGATATTTGTCTTGCAGTGATGCTGCTTGTCTGGTTCAATTTTAGCTTCAGTCTAAGCTTTAATTGCAGCTACAGCCACACGGATGCCTTCTGGCTTTATCACAACCTCTCACCTCCTCGAGCAGCTAGAATAGATTGCAGATCAGCCAACCACCAGCCAGCTGAAGGGCTGAGTCTCATGGCTGGGAGCAGGGACAAAGCCCGGCAGCTGGCTCCCTGTGAAAGACCTGGGAGACTAAAAAGACTGAAACTGCACCGCCCGGAGCGTTCAAGGCTGGGAGCTGGGACGGAGCCCGGCAGCTTCTCCTTGTGACGGGCTGGGAGCCTCCCAATGGGGAGAGGTCCCCCCCCTTTTTTCTCTGAAAGCTGGCCAGTCCTTTGTCATCGCCAAATCCCCCCGGTAACGCAGCAAAGGTTTTCTGAAGAAAGGCGAGAAGCAGAGGCTTAGAAGCGCAATATGATGAGAAGGAGATGCAGTGCGCCTCCGCGCACGTCTCCAGGACTGGACTGCTGCCAGTGTTTTGGGCGTACCCCAGCTTCCAGTTTTAAGTTCTGCACTGGCTCTTGGATCGTACCCGTGTTTTGCACGGGTCGACTCTGGCTCTAGTCCTCCTCCCGAACTGCGAATCGGGCCCTGTGTGCCATAACCCTTAGAAGGGTTATTAGATAAGCTCGACGCTGAAAAGAAGTTATTACGCTTCACGGCCGTCGGAAGCGGACATGGGGAACACCCTGGGCCACCACCGCTTCATTTCTCAAGACCACTCGGGCGTCTGCCTCACGAGTCGCAAGTTCAGCGCCGCCTGCAACTTCATCCAGATCCTGATGAGCACTGTGCGGCTACGGAAGACGAGCTCATGACCCGGCCGGGGGTGAGCCGCGCCGTGGTACAGAGCATCGTCAAGTACTTTTACTTACCTGTAACTGCAGTTTCTATGAACAACAGGATAAGTCAGCCACCAGGCAGAGGGACCCCTTTCGAGGCCTCCCAGCCCTTGCTGAGGAAGAGCCGAGCCGCTTAGCTTAAGCGGCTTAACTCTGCGGTAGATGCTTGGCTGCCTTGAAGCTCCCTGTTCCAGGGGCGATTCCATACCTACTGAAGCTCTCCGGTCGTATGCCTGCACCTTAGCTTAACATCGGCGTATACCAGACTCTGAACCTAAGTGGCTGATGCCTGCCTACATAGAAGCATAACTGAGACACTGTCCTTATGGGGAATCGGCCAGGGATTCAACTCCTACCTGATCTTAGGGACTGCAGCAGTGGCGAGCAGTGCTCACAGTCACTACGCCCAGAAGCAGAGGGCCGTAGGTTTAATCCCCAGCTGCATCCTGCAGAGCATGTCCCTATCACGGCTCCTGCCTCCAAACCAAAAATGCAAGTCCCCCCACGGGCAATGTCCAGGTCCTCTGTCACTCTTCGCTCCACTGCATGGCTTATTCCAGGTCAGAAGCCAGATCTTGAGTTTGGCCGTCGCCTCCCTCCAGCAGGGCGACAACTGCAGATTGTGGCTTCCTGCTGGAGCGGTAGACCATGAACAGATTTCCTGACCCCCCATTGGTCTACCTTCACATCCTATATCCTGTCATTACAAATCAGTTTTCCTCAGCGGTAGGTCCTTCCAGGCCTTCCCCGAGCCCACGACGCAGGGTACATTCCACACGGGGGCTGTCATCACCTAACAGGGCGCCACTCAGCACAACCGTGCCAACAGCTGGTGCAGTACACACTTCCTGTGTTCAAGGCAGAAGGTCACAGGCTCAAGTCTTAGTCCTGGCCCTGCATACCAAGTCCATATCCACTTCACACACCTGGTGGACTTACCCCCGTACTCAAGGGAGATGCAGTCAACGCAGTGGCCTACCAACCCCTGCAAGCTCGTACGGAGGAGGATGCTCACAGCCCACTGGCTAGTACCCTCTGGCTAGTCACGAGCTTCGGGACCTACCTACCAATTTATGCAGCCACATACAAGGGAAGATATTCGTTCTCCAGGGGTTAGTACATTCGCTTTGGTAGCTAACTACCATATGGCCCAGGAAACCATCACCTGCTCCCAAGGGTGGTTGTCCGAAGAAATGGTCAGCTATCCGCCGCACCCAGCAGCTGTGAACCTCATTGCCAGACAAGCCAGGCCACCCGCGCCTATATGTTGGCCTGTTCCTTGTGCCTGAACCTCCTCGCCTCCGCCTGGACTTCTTCGCATCCTGCAGCCCAGTCCCTGCCACATGTTCGCATCGTGGTGACAGCAGACTCTGGGTTCGCTCTACCACAGTTGCATGGTCCCTGCGCAACCAACCTGACAAACGTCAGAGGTAAGCACTACCCAGCATCAGGTTGGGATCCCACCGGGTTCAGATACGCCCTTCCACTCCTCGAATTCAACAGCGCTGTCTCTTCCACCCACAACAGCCCTCATGGAGCGAGGGCTCTGCCACCACCATCTGGAGCCTTCGCCCTGATCCAACTACCAGACCGCCCATTACCCCTGAGCCTCCTGGTGAACCAACTCAAGACCCATGCATCCCTCCCGTAGCTGGAGAATACACCGCCCTCTTCTTCTCATGGCATGGGCCATCTTCTCCACCCTGTGGGGAGCACCTGCCCCATTAGCACTCGGTGACACTGTACCTAACGTCATGGGGACAAAAGGGCGAAGTGTCAGACTCATGGCCAACCTGCATGTGTGGAGTCACCATTGTGCAACGCGGCCTGCGGCTGGGCACTCCAGGTCCTGGACATGGAAGGACGGAGGCCCCCGGCAGTCCTTCCTCTTGGGATCATGCCGGAGCTCAACCCGTAGGAGTCTTCCTTCACAGGGTCTTATCGCAAATAGATCCGCAGGCGGACAACACAGGCTGACTGTCCAGCACCAGAGCCACACCCTACTAACTTCTGACCTCGTTGGCTGTAATCCCGCCCGTGGTCTTCTACTCCTGACACACGTCTAAACGGCTGCCGTGGCGAACACAGACAACGGCAGTCTCAGCAAGCCGTTGCTCTTGACAGCCCTCGGCAGTCCAGGGCATGTTGGCCTGGAATAGATCTCCGATATGTCTGGGATCTGTCCAGTCCCAGTGGACTACACCCCTGAGATCCCACCGTATGAGAGCATAGCTTGTGGTTAGTGCAACAGTCTACTACCGGGGCTGTCTCGATCCAAGCCCCGCTGGCACTCCCACAAACTCGGCTGCCTTGATACAGCCAAGGGCTTAGCTACACGGGGAAAAGGCCGAAGCCTAGACGGGTACAGGCAGAGGCCCAGCTACAGGCAAGAGCCAGGCTCAGCTACAGAAACCACCACCCAGGAAAAAGATTTAGGAGTCATCGTGGATAACATGTTAAAACCCTCCGCCCAGTGTGCAGCGGCGGCCAAGAAAGCAAATAGAATGCTAGGTATCATAAGGAAAGGGATGGAGAATAAAACAAAGGATATTATAATGCCTCTGTATCGCTCCATGGTACGACCGCACCTTGAATATTGTGTGCAATTCTGGTCACCGTATCTTAAAAAGGACATAGAGTTATTAGAAAAAGTACAGAGAAGAGCCACCAAATTGGTGAAGGGGATGGAAGGCTACTCCTATGAAGAGAGGCTAAAAAGGTTAGGGCTCTTTAACCTGGAAAAGAGACGGCTGAGGGGAGATATGATAGAGGTCTATAAATTAATGAATGGAGTGGAACGGATAAACGTGGATCAATTGTTTACGCTATCAGAATATAGAAAGACTAGGGGACATGTAATGAAGCTACAGGGTAAACTATTTAAGACAAATAAGAGAAAATATTTTTTCACTCAACGTGTAATCAAACTCTGGAATCTGTTACCGGAGGATGTAGTAAGGGCTGTTAGTATAGCTGGGTTTAAAAAAGGTTTGGACAAGTTCCTGGAGGAAAGGTCCATAAACCACTATTAAAAAGGGACCCAGGATATCAATGCTTGACCTAGTACAAGCACTGCAGAACCTGTGTCTTTTGGGGAAACTGCTAGGTACGTATGACCTAGATTGGCCACTGTTGGAAACAGGATACTGGGCTTGATGGACCTCGGTCTGACCCAGTATGGCATTTCTTATGTTCTTATGTTCTTAGAACACGCGCAGAGGCGCTCACGCCTTGCATTCCTCTCCGGAGGTTCCCCCCTGCATCCTGCCCACCACCAAGACCTTGCAGATGGGACTATCGCATCACCCGTGCACTTAACACCATTGGTAATGGTGCACCTCATGGAGAAGGATGAGGTCGTAAGGCCGTGGATCCTCGTCCACCGGACACCTCTAACACTCTGCGCTGCAACCTTGCTGCCACCGCCACAGACCGCGGCTTGGGGCTGATTTATAAACACTGCAACATTAGTCGTCAGCCTCATACCACCCTTATAGCATAGCCTATGCCGCCTTGCTATCCCGGCGCACTCCTTCCCATCACTGATGGCATAGACCAGATTATGCACCATTTTTGGTCTGACAAGGCCAGTCACGTCCATTGTCCTCTTTCCAACACTGGCCAATCTAAATCGAGCCTGCCCAATGGCACGAGTTCCCCGTGGCGGGTTATCTCTTATCCTTCCACACGGTTTGCAACTTTCTTCTCCAGTGACAGGTCCCGGAGTTGGCTGCAGAATCAATCAATAAATAAATACATAGACATACCAGGCGAAAGAGACCCACTCCTCTTATTATTCTTCGTGCCATCGACTGGTTTCTTCCTCGTGCCAGCGACTGCTGCAGTGCAGAATGCGGGCCACCGACTGATGCAGCGGTTTCTCATTGCAGTTACTCCTGCACCACTGCTGCTCGATGTATGCATTGCGTTGCTCCCACACCATCACTACCCGATGGGCCGGCATCCCTGCTACCGAGCAGAGGTGCCCTTTTACTACTATCACGCCTGCATGCCGTGTACGGTGCCTGGGAACTACACACTGCTCCTGCACATGCGTACTTCCCTATATGTTCCCACAGGCCTCTATAGGCCCCTGCAAGCCTCGATTCCTGCAGGCCTGTATGTTCCCACAATGCTACAACTGCACATAGGTGCATCGCTTTGCCTATATTAGGTCTATACGTTCTTGTTGCAACAGACAACACGCCTATACGTTGCCTATATTAGGCCTATACGTTCTTGTTGCATTAGGCAACACGCTGTCATGCCAGACCTGAAGAATGGTCTCGTCCTCCCCCATCTCCCACAGCACATGCCAGCTTGGGAAGCACCAGGTGTGGCTGACTCATCCTGCTTGTCCTAGGAGAAAACTGAGTTACTTACCTGTAACTGGAGTTCTCCGGGGACAGCAGGATAAGTCAGCCACACATACCCGCCCACCTCCCCTGAGATGGGGTCGGCCTCCGTCCGGTGCCCGCCTCCTAGCGACAAAGGCCTCAGCTAGGGACGTACTGGCTAGCTAGGGGCGGGAAGGGGGTGGGGCCAGTTGGCCCATGCTCAGAAGGGCAAAAAGCCCTTCTGAGCTATGGAGAGTACTTCCGTCTCGGCGCCGTCGGATGACGTCACCAGGTGTGGCTGACTTATCCTGCTGTCCCCGGAGAACTCTAGTTACAGGTAAGTAACTCCGTTTTCCATGTTGCTTATCCCAGGGGATATGCGGTAGATTTTCCTGGTTCTTTTTAAAAATGGTTTATGAACTTTTCCTCCAGGAATTTTGCCAAACCTTTTTTAAACCTAGCTACATTAACCACTTTTACTACATCCTCTAGTAACGAATTTCAGAGTTTGATTATGTGTTGAGTGAAAAAATATTTTTTCACTCATTAGTCCTAAACGGGCTATATTGTAGCTTCATTTGAGTGTCCCCTAGTCTTTCTACTTTTTGAAGGAGTAAACAATCAATCTTTACCCGTTCCACTCCATTCATTAATTTACAGATCTCTATCATATCTCCCCTCAGCTGTCTCTTTTCCAAGTTAAAAATCCCTAACCTTTTAAGCCTTTTCTCGTAGGGGTATCTTTCCATCCACTTTACCATTTTGGTGGCTCTTCTCTGTATCTTTTCTAATTCTGTTGTATCCTTAAGATATGACAACCAGAACTTCACACAATATTCAAGGTGTGGTCGCACCATGGAACAATAGAGACATTATAATATCCTTGATTTTATTCTCCATTCCTTTCCTTCCTAGCATCCCGTGTAGAGGGTTTTGACGTATTATCCACAATGTTGCTCAAATCCTTCTCCTGGATGGTGGTTCCTAATGTGGAACCTTGCACCGTGTAACCGTAGTTTGGGTTGTTCTTCTCTATGTGCATAACTTTGCACTTGTCCACATTGGGCATCCAAATGACAGATGGAATTTAATCTTCCAATTTCTAAAGGTCATCTTGCAATTTTTCACAGTCCTCTTGTGTTTAACCACTTGTGATAAATTTGCAGATGACACAAATTATTCAGTCACTTAGTGTTCCCATATCCAGGTCATTTATGAATATGTTAGAAAACACAGATTCCTGGGGTACTCCACTATTTACCTTTCTCCATTGAGAAAATTGGCCATTTAGCAAAGATAAAGCTGAAGATCAGGTAAGATGAGTGGTGGTGAGCTCTGGAGATTTTTATCTGCCATCAGTTCCTATGGTTTTCTCCTCTTTAAAACATAAAAACCAGAACAGAAACGGGAGATGTTACTCTACTTGCTCTGTTTCCTTGCTATAGTGGCTTCTGTTCTGCTTTGAATGGGACCGAGCTGGTCCAGGGAAGGGTGTCTGGCCGCCGCATTGCGATGCCCATCTGAAAGAAGAATTCTGCTTCTGTGATGTGGATGATCCTGCCTTAGCTTCCGTCTCGCACGCGGCCCTTGATGGAAGAATGGGGAGCAGGGTGGGATTACCCCCTTGGCAGGCTAGGTAAGCAAGTATATTGGGATTCCACCATCATAATACAAATACATTTGAAAAGTCTCACAAAGGGTGCCCTGGGTGGTTCTGACTGCAGAGATTGTAACTTTTGGCCGGAGGACAGTGAACGGAGCTGGGGGTTGGGGGGGAAGAACATACAGACCTCTACAGTTGACAGTGGCTTTGGTGCACCCCACATCCCTTTCTACCAGCAGCTATTTTACTAGGGCAAAAATGTGCCAATTCAATTACTCCAAAAGTAGATCTGAGAGTCTTCCTAAACAATTGGGCCCTAGGCTTGTGAGTCATATGCTTGGATCATCATATGATCCAAAAGAAGAGCTTTTAAGATAAGAGTCCGAAGAACCATGAGCTGTGAGAAGTTACTGCAGCAGGCACACTACCTAGGGGGTCAATGGAAAGAATCAAGGCTATAGCTGGTACTCTGGCTACCCCTTTAGTCTGGTGCTCTGTACTGAAGCCATGGCTATAATACTACTACTACTGAACACTTGTATAGTGCTACAAGATGTAGGCAGCGCTGCACAGATACATGTAAAAGATGGTCCCTGCTCATCAGAGCTTACAATCTAGTCAAGACAGACAACACAGTAGCTGTAGACATGGGATATATCTAGGGCGAATGGTAAGGAAACACAAAGGAGACCAGTTGGGTCAAGATCTGAAAGCTACAGTGAAGAGGTGAGTTTTCAGCCTGAATTTGAAAAGGGGCACAGATGAAGCCTGATTCAGGTAGTTTGTTCCAGGCATAAGGAGTAGCAAGGTGAAAGGCGTGAAGTCTGGAGTTAACAATAGAAGAGAAGGGCACAGATAGAAGCAATTTGCCAGAAGAGGAGGGGTGTAGGGAGAGATAAGAGAGGAAAGGTAGTGAGGAGCTGCAGAGTAAAGGCACTTATAGGTCAGCAGGAGAAGTTTGAATTGGATGCAGAAATGGATAGGGAGCCAATGAAGTGATTTGAGAAGAGGGTTAATATGAGCACACTGCTGAGTTTTGAACAGATTGAAGGGGAGAGAGATGGTTCAGAGGGAGACCAGCAAGGAGTAGGTTACAATAGTCTAGATGGAAGGTGGCTAAAGAGTGCATAAGTGTCTTACTAGTATATTCAGAAAGGAATGGGCAAAATCTGCTGATGGTTATAGAGAAAGAAATAGCTGTCAGTTGGATGTGGTGTGGAGAAGGAAGAAGAGGAGTCAGACGACTCCAAGATTGCGAGCTGAGGACGCAGGGAGGAGTATATTCACAGAGGCTGAGGAAAGGAGGAAGGGGAGAGGAGGGTTTAGGGCAGTGGTTCTCAACCTGTGGGTCACGACCCCCATGGGGGTCGCCACAGGATTTAGCAGGGGTCTCCTCACTCCAGTTAAAAAAAATAAAAAATCACACAAGTTGCTGCCGCTGCCGAGTCCGCTTCTCGGCAGCGGCAAACTCACCGCCTCCCTTCTTCTGCAGCCGCGGATCCCTGCCTCTTAGGGAACCGCGGCTGTGCCTGTGAAAATGTTGCGGAGACTTCCCGTCTCTCGATGGGCTCCGTGAAGCATTGTCCCGCCTCCAAAGGAAGTGGTAAACAACATCCTTTGGAGGTGGGACAATGCTGCATGCTTTGGAGTCAGGACAGTGCTGCATGGAGCCTGTCGAGAAACAGAAAGGCTCCGCAACGGCTTCACAGGCACAGCCGCGGTTTCCTAAGAGACAGGGAATTGCGGCTGCAGAAGAACAGAGCAGTAGCAGGCAGACATAGGGAGAGGGGAGGAGGGGGCAGGGAACCTGCAACGGAGCTGACATGGGGTAGGGAGGGGAGAGAGGGGACTGACATGGAGGGAGGGGGGCTGACATTGAGGGAGGGGGGACTGACACGGACAGAGGAGGGGGCTGACATGGATGGAGGGAGGGAGGGGGGACATACTGGACAGACAGGGGATAATTGCTGGACTGTGGGGAGAGACTGCGGGTTAGGATTATAATGGGCTGATGGGGGGCTAGCACGGGTAATGGGCAGATCGGGTGGGGGCTAGGATTGGTAACGGGTTGATTAGGGAAGGCTAGGACTGGGAATGGACTGATCAATGGGGGGGGTTGGGACTAGTAATGGACTGATGGGGGGTAGGACTGGTAATGGACTGATGGGGGGCTAGCATTGGAAATGAGCTGATTGGGGAGGCTAGGACTGGTAATGGACTGATGGGGGGTAGGACTAATAATGGGCTGAATAGGGGAGCCTAGCACTGGTAATGGGGTTGAGGGGGGACTAGCACTGGAAGTGAGCTAATTGGAGGGGCTTCAACTGGAAATGGGCTAATGGGGGGAGGGTAGGACTGGTAATGGGGTGATTAGGGGAGCTTAGAACTGGTAATGGGGTTGAGGGGGAACTAGCACAAAGTGAGCTGATTGGGGGGGCTTCAACTGGAAATGGGCTGATGGTGGGGAGGGGAGGATAGAGCTGCTGGCCTTGGAAGAAAACTTGGGGCTAGGGCTACAAATGGGCTGATGCAAGGGGATGGGAGAATGGGACTGGAAGGAAATGGATGCTGAGAGGGGCTGCCATGGTATTTGGACTAGAAGGGGACTGGAAATAGGCTGATGGAAAGAAGTGAAAACAAAAGAAGAGATAAGAAATGGCAGGTGGACCATAGACCACAGAAAGAGAGCTAAGAGAAGACAGGAAAGCAGAAGCCTCAGATCGGGACCAGCATGATCAGAGAATAAATTGGTCAGACAACAAAGGTAGAAAAAATAATTTTATTCATATTAGTGATTTGACTACAAAATCATAATAATTTTGAAATCAAATATTGTTGCTTGTTATTGTGATTAATTATTGTGGTTTAAATAAGTACATTTTATAAATAAAAACATGTTGCAAAAGCCTATAATATATTAATAATTGAACAAATGATTACAGCGACAATGCGTTAACGGTAAAGGAAGAGAGACGCATTTGATTTTATCATTGAGGGTCACCACAAGTTGACCAATGGTAAAAGTGGTCACAGTACAAAAAAGGTTGAGAACCACTGGTTTAGGGGAAAAATAAGCTCAGTTTTGGCTATGTTCAATTTCAAGCAGCGGTGAGACATCCAAGCAGCAATGTCAGAAACGTAGGCAGAGATCCGGGCCTGGAGAGTTTTCAGGTGTCGAGAGAGATCTGGGAGGAGTCAGCATAAAGATGATATTGAAAGTCATGAGAAGAGATGA
Organism: Ichthyophis bannanicus; assembly: GCA_033557465.1. Taxonomy (NCBI): domain Eukaryota; kingdom Metazoa; phylum Chordata; class Amphibia; order Gymnophiona; family Ichthyophiidae; genus Ichthyophis; species Ichthyophis bannanicus. The sequence goes on along the minus strand of CM066042.1, from coordinate 117,188,213 downwards.
ATGCACCAAAGGACTGGGTATAGAGAGAGAAAAGGAGTGGACCCAAGACAGATCTTTGGGATACACCAGCTGAGAGCGCGATAGCAGTAGAGGAGGATCCACCACAACAAACGCTGAAAGAACGATAGGAGAGATAAGAAGAGAACTAGGATAGTACAGAGTCCTTAAAACCAAGCGGGACAAGGTATCGAGGAGAAGGTTGTGGTCAACAGTGTCAAAAGCAGCAGAGAGGTCAAGAAGGATGAGGATTGAGTAAGGCCCTTGGATTTTGCCAGGAACAGGTTGCTAGAGACTTTGGCAAGAGCTGTTTCAGTAGCATGTAAAGGATGAAAGATTGTAAAGGATCCAGGAGGGCTTGAGAAGAGAGAAAGTTGGGGCAATGGTGGTGAACTGCACGTTCAATTAGTTTAGAAACAAAGGGGAGGAGGGAGCTGGGTCAATAGTTAAAAGGACAGGTAGGGTTTCTTGAGGAGAGATGTCACCACAGCATGTTTGAAGGCTGCATGGAAAGTTGCAGTGGAGAGCGATAGGTTGAGAATATGAGAGATGAAAGGGAAAACAGTGGAGAAGATGGGGCTTAGGAGATGGGTGTAATAGGATCAGAGGAGCAGGTAGTAAGTTTGGAGGAGGAAAGAAGGTGTGTGGTTTCTCCTAGGACAAGCAGGATGAGTCAGCCACAAGTGGTGATGTCATCTGACGACACCATAGACGGAAGTCTCTCAGTAGCTCAAAAGGCTTTGCCTTCTGAGCATAGGCTAGTAGCCCCACCCCTAGGGCCGCCCTTAGCTAGCCAGTCTTTGTCTTCCGCCTTGAGCATCAAGACGTGTTTTCTCTCAGTCCATCTACTACTACAATCAGAAACAGAACTAAAGAAGAATAAGATTACCTGATCATGCCAAAGCCTGGGTTAAAAAAATGCTCCAAGTGCTCCAGAAAGATGAGCAATTCCGAAGCTCATCAATGCTGCCTTCGCTGCCTGGGTAAGGAGCACCCCATCGAAAACTGCCCCTTTTGCTCTAGGATGTCTCCCAGGGCCAGGAAGTATCGCCGACATGCCCTCCCTGACCGTTTTGGGCCTCTGGAGTCTGCTGCTGACCCTGCCGCACCTCCAGAGCCTGCTGCTGAATCGGCTGCTTCAGAGCCTGCGAACAATCCGGCCTCCTTCATCGGGTCCCCGACGCGATCTGCGACGCTTCCTCAGCCTCCAGAAGCAGCTCCTGCTGTCTCCTCCAATCCTGCTCCAGCCGGAGACACGCCATCACAGGCCTCCGTCTCCTGCTGTGCAAGCTGGCCATTACTGCACACATGTGCTTTTCTCCATGTGGCTGTTGGCTCTGTCTCCACTTCCGGGGTTCCTTCTGGCTCTGCCCCCTCTTCCGGGACTTCAAATGAACAGCTGACTGCTACGTCGGAGCGGCGTCGACACCGCCCACCGCGCCGTCACAGCGCTCACCAAGGCACTGACAGGCGCCGGAGCAGAAGCCGTGAGTCACACAGACGCCAGAGCCGAGGACAAAGTGGCTGGAAGCGGCATAGTACCAAGCACCGCCACAAAAGAGACAGCGCATTGCGGCGGTGCAGACACAGCAGATCCAGGGAGGATTCCCGACGACACAAGCGATCTCGTTGGCGCAGCAGTTCACCATATGACAGCACCAGCAGTTCCTTCTCATATGGGTATGACCTGCCAGCTTCACCCTCTATTTCTCTTGGATCTTCCAGGGAGCTGCATACAGTTGATTCCCCCCCCCCCCCCTTCCCCAACCCATCCATCAGTACAAATGGAACTTAACAAGCCGCCTCAACAGCCGGAGACCCTCCAACTCCTCTCCGGCATGCTTCAGCAATGGGCCACCACTCTGTCAGCCCTTTCTTCTAACCAACCTCCCTCCAGCTCCACAACGCTGGATACCCACCCTGAAGCAGGGGCAACGGAACAATCAATCGGCGAAGAGGAAGGTCCAGAGGAGCAATCACAGGCAGGGGACGCGTTCTCCACCTCTGCCACTGAAGCCGCCTCCTCCCCCCTCATTCAGGAGGACCTGACTTACCCTAAGTTTCTTCGCAAGGTTGTTTCTGCGTTATCCATCACATCCATTGACTCCACAGATCACCACGCCGAGGTCCAGAGCACCCTCAAGTTTGTGGAGGCGCCAAAACCTTCAATCTCCCTACCTATTCACCAACTCTTGCAGGACAACTTGACTAAAATTTGGCTCACTCCGGCATCCAACTTGGCCTGCCCTCGCAAACTGGACAGAAAGTACGTAGTCCACCCTTCCCCAGGTTTTGATAAACCACATCTTCCCCACCAGTCCATCGGGGTGGAGTCTGCCCTGAAGCAAGCTAAATCCTCACGAAACTCGGCCAACGCACCCCCGGGCAAGGACCACAAACTACTTGATGATGTGGGAAAGCGAGAATACCAGGGTGCCATGCTGAGTGCAAGAGTGGCAGCACATCAATTCCAACATGCACTCTTTCAAGACCAACTCATCGCTAATCTTAAGACTGCCATCACCTCCCAACTCGCAGAGCCCCCCGCATCCATCACAACGGCCCTGACAGAGCTGGAGGATTGTGTCAAGCATCAAGGCTGCACTGCCTACGATTCCTTCGAGGCAGCCGCCCGGACCTCTGGGACTGCCATCTCTGCACGCCGACTAGCCTGGCTACGCGCCTCTGGCCTGCGTGAGGACACACATGATAAGATCACCAACACTCCCTGTGCCAGTGACTCGCTCTTCGGGGACAAGGTAAAGGACACAGGCAATGATATGCGGGAACACTGCACCACTCTCCAGACCGTAGCTGAAGAGGGACTTAAGCGCTCCCAAAACTATCATAAAGGGAACAATCAGTATCAAAGCGTTACATCTCGCACTGCAAATGGCAGCAGCCACGATACAAACAGCAACCCTATCAGACTCCCTACCAGCCGAAGCAACACCAGAAGAAGAGCTCCTCCTCTGTGCCTGGGAAAAACAACCCGAGTTTTTGACTCGCCCACGGGAGAATGCATATCTGTGTTCCTGCGTGCCTGGGAGGCCATCACCACCTACCAGTGGGTTCTCAACATCATCAGGCAGGGCTACTGCATCAGATTTTCTTCAGCCCCGACTCAACGTTCCTCACCTACGACCAACGTCCCAACACACCTCCTCCTTCCAATGACCTCGGAGATAGTGTCGCTCCTCTCGTCTCGAGCTATAGAGCCTGTTCCTCCCAACGAACACAATACGGGATTTTACTCCAAGTATTTCCTCGTCCCCAAGAAGTCAGGGGGTATGCGCCCCATCCTCGACCTTTGGAAACTGAACAAATTCATCATCAAGGAGAAATTCAGGATGCACTCCCTGAACTCCATCCTACCCCTCATCCAACCCAAGGAGTGGCTGGCCTCACAGGATCTCCAGGATGCTTACACTCATGCATCACAGGAGATTCTTACGCTTCCAAGTTCTGGGGGCACACTACCAATACAAAGTCCTCCTCTTCGGCCTATCCCCTGCTCCACGGGTCTTCACCAAATGCATGGCAGTGGCTGCGGCCCATCTCCGCAAACGCGGTATATGTGTCTTCCCGTACCTGGATGATTGGCTGATATCGGCACGCTCTCCGAAGAACCTGCGGGTGGCAGTCAGAGAGGCCAACTCTCTCCTCTCATCGTTGGGCTTCCTAGTGAATCATTTGAAATCCCACCTCACCCCTGTCCAGAGGCTGGAATTCATCGGAGCCTATATAGACACCATCCTGGCCAAGGCGTTCCTCCCACAGAGCAGGATAAAGGCCATTGTTAGCCTTGCCCGCGACATTCAACGTCCCACATGTTCATCGGCAAGAAGTATCCTGCGTCTCCTGGGCCATATGGCAGCATCCACGCATGTCCTTCCCCTCGCGAGACTGCACATGCGGACCCTACAATGGCACCTCTGCTCCAAATGGTGTCAGCACACGCAGCCCCTCTCTGCGGTGATCCCCATCAATGTGACGGTATCCAGAGCAATCCACTGGTGGACCCATTCAACGAACCTCTTGCAGGGCAGACATCTCCAGCAACCAGCCCATCAACTCACCATCACCACCGATGCTTCGCAGTAGGATGGGGAGCGTACTGTCTACAAATTCGCACGCAAGGCCACGGGTCGATGTCGGAGAGGGGCCTTCACATCAACATCCTCGAACTCAGAGCTGTCCGCTACGCTCTTCTAGCCTTCTGGGACCACATAGCGGGCAAAGCGGTCAGGATTCAAACCGACAATCAGGTGGCCATGTTTTATATCAACAAGCAGGGAGGGACAGGATCTCCTTTGTGACGGAAGGAAACGTGAAGTGCCCCCTATTTTGTTCCAAATGGCCAGCACGCAACAGAATAGCAGCGGATGCCTTCGACGTTCCCTGGTCCCTGCTATACACTTTTCCACCCACCCCACTCATATTGAGAACAATTCAACGCCTGATCAGGGACAAGGCGCTAGCCATCTTAGTGGTTCCCCACTGGCCCAGGCAAGTCTGGTTCCCCTACCTGCATCGCCTGGCCGTAGAACCACCAACATGCTTGCCTCTGAGACCGGACTTGATATCCCAGGACAACGGCAGGACCCTTCACCCCAACCTGCAGACGCTGTCGCTAACAGCATGGAAATTGAAAGGATGACTTAGGCACCCCACTACCTCTCAGCCGAGGTCCAGCAAGTCATACTGGCAGCATGACGCCCTTCTACCAGAAAGTCATACTACCTTAAATGGCACCGTTTCAGCATTTGGTGTGCCTCGCATCGGCTGGACCTCTTCTCATGCCCAGTGCCTCATCTCCTACAGTACCTCGCCTCCCTCTCTGAACAGGGACTCCGGACACAGTCCATTAAGGTCCACCTGTCCACCATAGCGGCCTTCCATGACCGGCCAGGGAACATCTCCATAGCCACGCTCCCTCTGGTGGTTTGCTTCATGAAAGGTCTGGCCAATCTGCGACCCCCCCCCCCCCATTCGGGCACTTGTACCGGCCTGGGACCTGAATGTCGTTCTAGATCAACTTACCAGAGAGCCCTTCGAACCGCTGACGACGGTGGACCTCAAGTTCGCCTCCTGGAAAACTCTTCCTGGTGGCCATCACCTCCGCCAGGCGCATCAGTGAGCTACGTGCCCTGGTAGATTACCCACCATACACCATGCTACATCAGGATCGAGCCTGCCTGTGGACACACCCCAAGTTTGTCCCCAAGGTGGCAAGCACCTTCCACATCAATCAAACCATAGAACTACCCTGCTTCCAGCCAGAGCCTCATACCACAACTCACTCATGAAGCCCCTAACACACCCATAACCTGACCTAGACAATGCATAAATCTCATCCTTCCACCATGTATTATAAATTGTAAATAGCCTCTCAACCACTACTGTTTGTACTTGTATATAGTTTGAATACTGCAATTGTACATAGTTTCCCCAGTTACATCCCTAAGTTATCCATCCTGTTACAATGTAAGCCTAAGGCCGTTTGTCTGTGGCAATATTTTGTTACTTGTAAACCCCACTGATACTAAAAAGCGTGGTATAGAAGAACTGTAAATAAATAAAATAAATAAATACCAGCAAAGAGCAGAAGAGGCTCTACACCCTGGACTGCGTCAGGGCCTTACGCTGTTACATCCACCGGACCTCTTCCCTACGGAAGGGGTCTCAGCTCTTTGTCTCGTATGACCCCAGCAAACCAGGCCACCCTTTGTCCAAACGAATGCTCTCCAGTTGGATTTCCTCATGTATTGCCTTTTGCCTAATGCAGTCGGGGTCACAAGCCACGCCAAAGGTCAAGGCCACCATCTGCGGGCATTGGCCGCCACGATTGCCAACCTCTGCTCCATACCAGTTCCGGACATCTGCAGGGCCGCCACCTGGGCCTCTGTCCATACCTTTCAGAGACACTACTGCCTGGACATGGGCGGCCCTGCCTTCGGCCAGGCAGTGTTGGCTTCCATCGCACCTTCACTGTAGGGGCTTTCTGACTCTTGCACACAGTGCGTTGGACAGGTTAAGACTTGAACAGGATTGTGATACTTGAACATGCCTATTGTCTGATACCGCACATGTTGATATGCGGATAGACTGATTCTTGACCATGATTGGCTGTACTGTTATGCCTGAAACCAGGTTTTCCTTGTATCCGCAGTGATCTTCCTCCTTTTGACCGGTGATCTGCCTCCTTCTCCTCCCCCTCCCCCCCACCTCAGCACGTGAAGCTTGTGAGGCACCACTTGTGGCTGACTCATCCTGCTTGTCCCAGGAGAAAACTGAGTTACTTACCTGTAACATGAGTTCTCCGGGGACAGCAAGATAAGTCAGCCACACATTCCCTCCCTCCTCCCCTGGGTGGGGGGGAGAGGCCATTCCACGGCTCGGCCGCCTCCTAGCTACTTGGCAAGCCTCAGCTGGGGTCATTCTGGCTAGCTAGGGGCGGCCCTAGGGGTGGGGCTACTAGCCCATGCTCAGAAGGCAAAGCCTTCTGAGCTACTGAGAGACTTCCATCTATGGCGCCGTCGGATGACATCACCACTTGTGGCTGACTTATCCTGCTGTCCCTGGAGAACTCATGTTACAGGTAAGTAATTCAGTTTTCCTCCTCGGAGATCATAGAAAAGGTAGCAAAGGTGGGGAGGGAGGGGGAGTTGGGAGTGAAGAGGGGGAAGTAGGGGAAGTAGCCAACCTCCCTTGTGGGGAATTGGAGTGTGATCTTGTGGATTTTGTCATGGAAATAGTCAGCCAATGTTTGGGCAGAAAGGGAAGGAGGTTTCCGAGGTGGATCCACCTTGAGGAGAGAGTTGAGAGTTGTAAAGAGATGGTGGGGGTCAGAGGCACGAGAGTTAATCAGATGGACATAAGTCTTGTTTGGCGAGTGCTATGGCTATAAACTTTGCATAGAAGCCAGTGGAGAGGGGCTTATGGAGAAGAACTGTGTTAATGGCTGGGTACATTTCTGTTTGAAATCTCTGTATGTAGTGCTTCTCTTGAGGGTCCTGACTGCTGGGAGATAAAGCTCTGTGGAAGGCACTCTGGCATAGCACTAGTAGTCATTTCATCTCTCCTGGTCTTGGGGCACAGTGAATATATCTGCATTTCAGGAAACTGTGTGTGTGTCTTGTGAGTCAGAGCGCAAGCAGGGATATGCTGGAGGGAGCTCTTGGGAGTCTCCCCAAAAGGAGCCAAGCTGGTCAGATCCCCCTCCTAAGAAACTGGTACCATTTCATCACTGGTCTTGAGCACACTTTGTTTTTCCAGGCTCCCCTCACCTCCGCTTCCTGCGGGAACTGGAGGGGAAATTCTTCTGTTCAAAGTAAAGCAAAAAGAGGAAGCGGTCACTTCCTGAGCCCCCTCAGTGATGCTGCAGATAGAAGCTCTCAACCACCTCCTCCCCCCCCCCCCATGCACTCATGTAGTGACTGGGGGATTAAGTGAAGGTTGATGGCAAAGGGGAAAGGGGCTAGTTCTAGTGTTTTGATACCTGTATTGTGTTGCCGTGTGATGGAGATAAGATGTGAAGGCCCTGTGGTGCACCAGCGCACAAATCTGTGCAAGTTATATTATATTCAGCTTTTCTCAAACAAAGCCCAACTCAAAATGGTTAAGTGACGTGATTACAACATGCTTGCACTACAGGGCTTCCCTTTTGGTGCTGGTTTTCTGTCAGGTTGCTGACCTAAAGCACTTTTTCACCAATCCAGAAACAATTTCAACTTTCTTCCTTTTTCCCCAGTGCAGCTGGAGTGTTAAGGTGCAACCCCCCCTCCCCCTCCTCCCATACTGGCCCCAACCCAGTATCATTTTATTTCAGAAAGTTACTGCTGAATTTGGGCTCAGGGAGGTTAAGCACTGATCTGAAGGTTATGCAGTGAGTTAGTGTGACGGGTGGGATTGGGGTTCACAGCTCTGCACTCCTCCCATCTCCCACCCCCCACATACACACACATTTGATTGTGACATTGCTGTGTCTGTGCATTGAGAATGGACTGGCGCAGGCTATTACCTCTAACTCTTTCTCCAGGAATGTCATGTGGGAGAAGGAGAGTGAGACTTGGTTTATTTATGGTGTGACTGAGAAACAGCTGCTGATAACACTGAGGGAGATACCAGCACTTGACCATTCCAGCTACTGTGACTTGTAAATGTCCTTTTGGTAGCTAAGTGGGGAAGCAGGCATCCTGTTGGGGGATGGGGAAGGGGAGGCGAATAGCAGCCTGGATAAGGAGTGAATATAGGGTCTGCCACCAGCAGTAACAAGGGGGGTAATGGAGCTTGTGAGCGCTGTGTCAGCAACAGAGTACCTAAAGCTTGGCGCTCCCCTCACATCAGTTGGCCAAAGAAGGGGGATAGAGTGTGGGGTAATTGTGGTTAGAGGAGTGAAGCTTTCTCTCTGGGATTATATCCTTGAGACACAGAAAGCTTCGTGGTGCCCTTTAGACAGGACACAGAGTAGCTGTAGGTGGGCCTTGAGATATTTGCTCACATCAAGAGCTTTTTGAAAGATTTTCTAGCCTTCCTAAGTAAACGGGCACACTTTAATGCAGGAATTTAGAGAGCGGAGGCAGTGATTGGTCTGGTGCTGGTTCCTTTTGTGGAATGTGCAGTTGGTCTAACAGCAGCCCAGTAATATACTCAAGAAGCAGCACCGAAATGCTTATTATTCTGAGGGTCACAGGCTGAAGAAATGCAGAGCATGTGTATTTCATACAGGCAGTGGGAACCTCGCTTCTGCCCTGCAGCAGTACCTCCTTATACTTCAGTACTGAGGCCCTCTCCTCCACACAGCAGTGTACTTTGGCACCTCGCTCCTCCTTTGCACACACTGACACGTCCAAACTCTGCAATGCCAACGCACCTCAGTCCTGCCCGGTACATCGCTGCATATGCCCAGTCGCGCTAGAATAGATAAATGCTAATACTGCTACTTCAGCTTTGTCCAAGCACCTCACTCCCCACCGAGACCCAAATGTGGCAAAGGGGGTGAGCAAGGATAGGGTGAAGAAGAATGGGAGGGGTATTCTTTATAGACCCAAGCAAGGGAGAGGGGGATGTAGATGATAGGGGGATGGAGTGTGTGCTCTAGAGGGAACAGGATGGGTATCCGTAGAAGGCAAAGCGGAGTGTCTGCAGAAGCGGAGGGTGCAGCCATTGATGACGGCTTGGTAGTTCCTAACCCCCATCTGTTTGCTGCTGATGCTTGTTAAGCCCCTCAAAAGCCGAAGAGACTGAGACTCTGATTAAATTTTAAATATAGCTCCTAAATTTTTTTTCTGTCTTAATTCTTTATGATGTATCAAAGTAAAAATATAGACCTGGCACTTCCTCAAAGGGGTCTCGCCTCTGTCACAGGCTATATTCTGCCTTGTCAGTATGCCCGAGCCCAGAATATCCTAGCACCAATTACTGCCAATGTTACATAATCCTGGACGGCAGGGTAAGGCTATGGCATGCCCTTGCCCTCCCCCTCTCACACACACCCACCTCTCAGCGTTCATAGCCCTGCACCTCTTCTTGCCCTGTTCACTCTATTTAGACTGATTCATTGGACAGTTTTGTCACAACCAGTGCAGAGTTCGACCAAGCACAAAGGATGTTCTGGGCAGTGTCTCCTGGGATTGTCAGAATCTGCTTCGGGGGTTAACGGGATTTAGGATTTTGGCGTTCTGCAGGATTATTAGTTGAGATTGTTAGGTCCTTTTATGCACACTCTCTAGTAAAGGGCTGAATCTAGCAAATGAAAATGCCTCTTTAGACCGTTTTGTTGAAAATTAAAAATCTGTTTTCCTTCTGCTGCTGCGGCCTTCCGGCTGGGATCGGGCCCCAGCAGAAACCTTCATGTGCAGCTGCTTGGAGATTGCTTTCTTCTCTTCTATATTCCCTCCTAACTTCAGTCGTCAGTCAGGCCGCAACACACCAGCTCCTGAATCCAGCTAGTTGGTGTCACCATTGATAATCCCCATTGGGCCGTACCAAGGACTGTGCGAGCGGCACAGATGCACAGGGCCCAAGCTCAGAAGGGGGCACAGATCTCACAGGGCTTCCAGGAAGCTCAAAGAGAGTGAGTCAGTGAATGTGACTGGGTGGGTGGGGTGCGCCAGAACTGATCACCTTTCCCTTGGGGGTGTGAACACAGCCTCCGCAGCATCCTCTGACCTAGAAATTAAACCCAGGTCCCTCCGCACGCCCAACACTGAAACTGAGTCATTGGGCTAGACATAATGATTTCTTCAAGAGCTGTTAAAGGTTTTTTGATAAACTTTAAAAAAATATTTTATAGTCTCAGATATGCCTCCCCCCCCCTCCCACTTACTTATACGCGCACACACACCTGTTCTCCACTGCCACACACAGACCTACGTACCTACCACTCCTATGGTACACTGGCCACTTCTCACCACACACACACACACACACACACTCACACACTCCTTCATTCCAGCTAATGGTTCATATTTATTCATTGATAGAGTAAAGTAACTTCACCGTGACTCAGTATTATTTAGAGACGTTTGATCACTTATTGGCTCTAGTATAGGCTGAGGTCTTTTTGAGTAATACAGGATAACTAATTGGTTCATCAGCGATGACGATGGTAAATCTTTTTTCTTACTCTTTCAAAAAATACAAAGATTAGGGAACATGCAATGAAGTTACTAAGCAGTGCTTTTACGAGTAATCAGAAATTATAATTTTTTTCCTTCAGCATGTAATTAAGTTCTGGAATTTGTTGCTGAGAATGTAGTAAAAGCTGTTTAGTGTAGTTGGGTTTAAAACGTTTCCTGGAGGAAAAGTCCATAAACCATTATTAAAGTGGACTGGAGAAATCCCTGCTTACCCCCAGGATAAGCAGCATGGAATCTGTCTACCGTTTTGGGAACCTGACAGGTACTTGAGACCTGGATTGGCCATGGTTGGAGACAGGATAATGGTCTTGATGGATCTTTGATCTGTTCTTATTTCATGCAGATCCTTGGCTTTTTTACCAGTAAAAGGACCCCATGAATACAAGTATTGTGAAAGTACTATTATTTTTTTTATTTTATTTATTAAGATGTATTGGCTGTTTTTATGAAGAATTTCATCTAAGGCTGTTATGCATACTATATTATGAATCCGTCAAGAGAACATCCTCTCATTCCAGGCAGTAAAGTGGGAGGTAGATTGATGTTTGCGTTGTTTTATTTTTTTTTCTTGTATAGAGAGAGTGTTTGTCATGAAATGACAGGGAAGGACTGAACTGAATTTGTTGTCCAGATAAGCTGGGAGCATGGTGGTAGGCCTTTAGCACAAGGCCTTGGAATGGTGATTTTTTAAATCCTAAACAGTCCCTGCACTTCCTCAGGAACGTGAACCCTGACTCTGTTAATTAATACTGGCTCATAATATACAATCTCCCATAATGAGAGTGGTAGGAGGGGGAGGAACAGATTCTGGGAGACCTGGACAGTTTTCAGCAACATTTTAAAAAGCCAGTACCTCAAAAATATCTCTTATCCCAGTTGCCCAGTGTTGGGCCCTGCTGTCACCTGCCCGGGTCTTGCTGACTATAATCATGTGATAATCTCATATTACACCTGTAGATGTTGTTGTTAAGTGCCGTCGAGTCGGAGTCGACTCATGGCGACCCTCTGGATAGCTATCCTAAATTGTGTTCGGTCTTCAGTCAGGCGGCTCATTGTTGACAGGCTGGTACCCGTAGCTGCTGTTATTGTAGCGATCCATCTCATTGCTGGCCTTCCTCTTTTGCGTTGACCTTCTATCTTGCCAAGCATGATGTCTTTCTCTAATGATCTCTCTCTTCGCATGATGTGTCCGAAGTATGAAAGTCGAAGTCTTGTCATCTGAGCTTCTAAAGAAAGCTTAGGTTTGATCTCCTCTAGTACCGACTGGTTTGTTCTTCGGGCAGTCCATGGTATACACAGTATTCGCCGCCAGCACCATAATTCAAAGGCATCAATTTTCTTCCTGTCTGTCTTTTTCACTGTCCAGCTTTCACATCCATATGATGTTATTGAAAATACCATGGCTTGAACAAGTCGAATCTTTGTATGGAGAGAGACATCTCTGCTCTTGAGAATCTTATCTAGGTCTTTCATAGCCATTCTGCCAAGAGCAATGCGTCGTCTGATTTCTTGACTGCTTGTTGCTTCTTTATTGATAGTTGATCCAAGTAGGTTAAAGTTGTTCACGATTTCAATTTCTTCTCCTTCAACGATGAACCTGTTGATTTTGCCAGTTGTCATGATCTTTGTCTTCTTTACATTAAGGTGCAGGCCCATTTTGAGACTATGTTCTTTGATTGTAAGAAGCAAATGTTTCAGATCATCTTCACTTTCAGCCAGTAATGTGGTATCATCAGCATAGCGAAGGTTGTTGATGAGTCTTCCACCAATCTTCACACCTCTGTTGTCTTCATACAGTCCTGCTTCTCTGATGATTTGTTCTGCATATAAATTAAACAGGCAGGGGGAAAGTATGCAGCCTTGTCTTACACCCTTGCTTATTTTAAACCATTCTGTTTCTCCTTGTTCCGTTCGAACTATTGCTTCTTGATCAATGTACAGATTGCGCAAGAGAACGATCAGGTGTTCTGGTATACCCATTCTTCTTAATGTGGTCCAGAGTTTCTCATGGTTTACACAGTCAAAAGCCTTGCTATAGTCGATAAAGCACAAATAGATATCCTTTTGGTATTCTTTAGTCTTTTCAAGGATCCATCTCACATCCGCAATGATGTCTCTCGTTCCTCGCCCTTTCCTGAACCCTGCTTGCACTTCAGGTAGTTCTTGTTCTAGGTATGGCTGTAGTCTCTTTTGAATAATCTTCAGTAGAATCTTGCTGGCATGTGGGATCAGAGCGATTGTGCGATAATTTCCACAGTCAGTTGGATCACCTTTCTTTAGTATTGGTATAAACACAGATCTTTTCCAGTCAGTTGGCCATGATGTTGTCGTCCATATTTCTTGGCAGAGCCGTGTAAGTACGGTAACAGCTGCATCAGATTGCTGTAATACTTCTATGGGAATGCTATCAATGCCTGGTGCTTTGTTCTTTGATAAGGCTTTCAATGCTGCTTCAACTTCTTCTTTCATCACCAATGGTTCCCGATCATAAGGTACAGGTTGAAACGGCTGTTGGTCCACTTGATCTTTATCATATAAAAACTCTGTATACTCCTTCCACCTTTTCTTGATCTTCTCAGCATCATTCAACATAGAACCTTGAGCATCTTGTAACATTCCAATTCGAGGCTGGAACTTTTTCTTTAACTCTCGCAGCTTTAGGAAAGCCGATCTTGTTCTTCCTCTAATAGTTTCTGCTTCTATTTCCTTGCAAGTGTCATTGTAGTACTTTTCCTTGTCCTGTCTTGCTGCACGTTGGAAATCTCTGTTGAGTTCTGCAATTGTCTTTCTTTCTCCTCTGGCTTTTGAAGAGTTCTATGAACAAGTACAAGCTGAAATTGACAGAACATGCAAACAGGATATCCTGATAGTCATGGGTGACTGGAACGCAAAAGTTGGCAACAAAGAAGAAGGCAAAGTAGTTGGAAAATATGGACTTGGCAACAGAAATGAAGCTGGAGAAAGATTGATAGAATTCTGCAAGACCAATGATCTATTCATCTCAAACACCTTCTTCCAGCAACACAAGCGGCGACTGTACACATGGACTTCACCCAATGGATTGTATAAAAATCAAATTGACTACATCTGTGGAAGTCAACGATGGAAAAGCTCTGTAACATCAACCAAGACAAAACCTGGAGCTGACTGTGGTACAGATCATCAACTACTAGTATGCAAACTCAAGCTAAAGTTGAAAAAGAGCAAACCACTCATGAATGCAGCAAAATATGACCTTGAGAATATACCACTGGAATTTAAAGACTGCCTGCAAAATCGATTTGCTGCTTTAGATACAAATGACAGAGCTCCGGAAGAGTTATGGAATGACATCAAGAAGGTTGTGCTAGAAGAAAGCGAGAAGTCTCTACAAAAGGTGAAAAAGCAAAAACGGCCAAAATGGATGACGGAAGAAACTCTGAAAATTGCCCAGAAACGCAGAGAAGCTAAAGCCAGAGGACACCTGTAGATAGTGGTGTAAATTCTAATGAGGCCCCATATTGTCATGGGCGGCGCCCCCCAACTCGGGCAAATTTACATTAAAATGTTTGCCACACTACCTCCTGTATGTCTCTTCTCTTCCTTTTAAGCTTTCAGGCCTGGCAGCCATCACCTTCCATTCCAGGCTGAAGTCTCATGATAGCAGGCTCCATTTGTGGCATTTATTGTGAGACTTTGGCCTAGAATGGGACGTGATGGCTGATGGGCCTAAAATCTTAAAAGGAAGAGAGAAGACATACAGGAGGTAGTGTGGCAAACATTTTAATGTAAATTTGCCACTTTCGTCCTGTTGTGTGAGCCCTCTTCCTGCCTAGGCCTCCCCCTCCCCCAGCATTGCGGGGTGCTCCTTGTCTACAGGCAGTTGTGTAAATTCCATCCAATCTCTATAATGGAAGTATGACGAGAAGGAAAAAGAGAATTTCATATTGGCTGCATGTTGCCCAGGATGAAAATGTGGCTTAGCTTAAGCACCAGGGCTAGTGTTGGTGTTAGAAATAAATAGACCCTTCAGATGCCGCCATAGCTTATGGTGAACCCCTTGATGGACCAGTGGTAGAAGGAAACAAACAGAAAATAATGATAAAGTTAGAGGACTTAATTATGGTTAGGTGGATTCCTGAAGATAAAAAGGAGATGATATACTGCCATTTTTATGCTAATGAACACAAGCAGTAAATCTGAAGAACTTAGATTCTCTCCATTGGCATAAGAGTGAGATTCATTCCTGTCGTGGAACACACAGAACTAACCCATTTCAATACATTAAGCTAAAAAAAACAACTTTTTGGCCTGTCAGCTTCCTTTGGTCTCTCCGAGACTTGTGTGTACAGTTACTTGGGATTTCTGTAGATTAATCTTCTTTCCATCTAGCTCAGCTAACACACACCAGTTCTCAGCCAGGAGTCAGACTGCAGCTTCCTCCATAACCCCAATACATGTTTACCTTATATGACCTGTTGGTGTCACTGTTAAGTAGACACTGGGGAATTCCACTTTCCATCATCTATCCAGAGAGGCTGTGAATGTTTTCTACGATCTCCCCAGGAATTTATGTGTACTTTTTTTTGGGGGGGGGGGGGGGGTAGGGGAGCATGGTGAGAAAGAAGGAGCTCTATAATACAATGGTTACCAAGGGAAGCCCTAAGAGACTCTGAGCAAAAGGTTACAGGTATTCTTGCCCAGTGTCAGCCTTTGGTAAGTCTGAATTAATGTTACTTCTACTCAGTTCCTAATCCTGCAAGAAGCAAGCCAGGGTGAGGTGCTAATGCAGAAATGTTATGATCATCCAGAGGGCCTTTGGACCGGAACCTAAGAACCTGCCCTCACAAATCTGGTCCATTAATCGGTAGTTCGACTGCCAGGCAGGCTGATCCTAAGCCAGCCTTGTGTGGCATCCCTCGATTAGACGCCCCAAGAATGTTTCCGGATCCAGAAGCAAGTGTCCTTGCTTAACAGGTGCTTGGAGTCCTTCATTCTCAGGAGCCCCAAAACTCTTTGGCTGCTATACAACAAAATTCATATTGCCCTCCTTGCAAATATTTTTGTCCTGTAGTTCATCTACGATGCTTTCCGCGCAAATGGTAATAGGTGGTGTTTCCTTTACTCCACCCCCTGCAGAAAGAGCTGAGACGTTCAGCTGCTTCTGCTTATCCCCTATCAGCCGGCTACCACGCGTCCCCTTCCCAGAGTACAAACCACCCTTCCTCAGGCCTCCACTCCCCCTCTCTGTTTCCCTTTGCTGCTCAGCCAGCCTGTGGTTTGGTGGATTAACGGTTCTTGAGTCTCCACAGTGGGATTGTCAAGCCTTGGAGCTATGGTGAGGTAGGACTGCTCTTCCAGGCACATTAGCTCTCTTCTGCATGGCTCTGCGACCTCAAGCAAAGCTGCTGCCCACTCTCCTCTTGCCACCTCCGGCTCATGAGGGGGGCCACCTGTCTGGCAAGCTCTACTACTGTTACTCAAGCTGCAAGAATGATTTTTATGCTGTGCAGTGTGTCAGATGCTGCCGAGTTCCATTGCTGAATAGCTTGTTCTGCACCTGTTTGGATGGCCGGTTCTGATGCCGATGGAATGCTGGTACCACGCTCCGTGTAACATTAGAACCGTGTCATAAAATGTATTTACCAAGTGTTACGTCCACAGAGTCTGGTATCGTGTATGGCGTGTTTTTAGAATGCTGTGTTCATCGTGGGGATAAGTTTGTGGAAACGATACTTTCGTCGCTTAACTCAGAATTGCTTGATGTACATTCTGCATTGTGCAGAACATGTTAGTGTGACATAATATTTTAACATGGTCTCTTTTAGACATTGTAATTACTTCCTAAGTAATATACTGATATTGCATGGTTACATAAAGGCTTGTTACCATTGCGGTGCAGTGGCAAATATTTGCAGACATATTAATTTTCTGTTGATTTTCTGGTTCATTGCATTATGAGATGGTGTTGATGTGAATGTCAAAAAAGTGTAGTCTGGGGTGCTTTTTACATACTCCCCTCTCTCTCTGTCTCTACAGAAAATTTTGGTGTTATGAGCTTCTTTTTTCAGTGAAAGCATTTGCCAGTTCATCCTCTGTCCTTTTTCTCTAAGGATGGGGGTTTGCCGAGTTACCCGGCTGCCTGTCGCACATTCATGCCCCCCACCCCCTTTGCAACCTCCCTTTCCCATTTTTGTTCTAGTAAAGGTTTCTTCCTATGAAAAAATTGCTCCACTTTGGCCTCAGGATTTTATTCTACTGCGAAATATTGGGATATTTTCATTGCAAAGTGTGAAACCAGACTACCCCATCCTGTTTAAAATAGTGTCCAAGTGGCTTAAACATGTCTTCCCACCACAACAAAGAATCGTGTATCTAAAACAATTGAGACTATTTTTTGCTCAGAAATATATATGTGAATGTGTGAGTTTGTGCATTTTTGCTGTGTATCGTTTGGCTGTGTTTGTGCTACTCTATTTTTATTAAGGGGGGTGCATACTTTCTTGGGTTGCATTTAGTGCTAATGGTAGAGATCTTCTTTGTTTTTTTTGTGTTTTGTTTTATATTTTTTATTTAATCTAGCACTAGAAAGGCAGAATATAAAAAGCGAAAATGAAGAAAAAAAATATAAAACATTTTGTATGTAATTTTATATCATTTCAAGCATAATTGTACCACAGAAAAACAGAAATAAATAAAACTATTGCAAATGATCCAATATTCACAAAATCTTTCCCTTTAATACTCAAACAATAATGACAATTTTTAAAGAGACCCGTGACCCCAGCATGAAACTGTACAACTTCACCTCACTCCCTCCTCCCTCCAACATAAAGCGCTTTACAGTACATTTGAAAGAATATTTTAACAGAAACAGACACACCAGTGGGTTAATAGCATGCTTTAAACACCAAAGTTCTTTCCTATAGATCCAGGTAGAAATAGTATCTGGTCAAGCATGACTTTTATGCCCTATTTATTTATTTGTGAGTTTTTGATACCGCAATATCTTGTAATCGGAGCGGTTTATAGTTAAAACAACAGATACATTGAACAATTGAACAATTAATCAAATAACAGGTGCTGAAACATTCAATCAAAAAATTTACATGCCCTAACAAGTAGAAGGAGATGCGTTTGGCTAACCTTAATCCAAAGAAATGAAATAAATGAAGGACCGACTTTTCTCACATCTATGTATTTGCACACACATGAGTGTCTGTGTGTATTACTGCAGTCACCTAGATATTGCAAGCTGTAAGGTAGAAAAGCAAATTTGGATATAAAAATATGCAGAGGTCTATTTACTTCTAGCTTTATCCAGTTAGATATCATAGTCCTAAATTTTGCCTCCAGGCATCTCCTGCATGCCTCTCCTAACTGAATTGTTTACTGAGTTCTCTGTAACATTATTGAAGTTCTATGTAAACTGCTTTGATTGTATAAAAATACTGTTAAATAAATAAATACATAGGTTCCACAATGTCTAATGTACTTTTCAGAATATAGTTATTTGTAAACCGCACTTGATCATGTGGAAAGTGCGGTATAAAAATGTTGTTAAAATAATAATAAATAATGCTTGTATTGGGGCAAGCAGTGGATTTCCCGGGTCCTCTTTAATAATGGTTTCTGACTTTTCCTCCAGGAACTTGTCCAACCCTTTTTTAAACCCAGCTACACTAACAGCTTTTATTACATCTCCCGGGAACGAATCCCAGAGTTTGATTACACTTTGAGTGAAAAAATATTTTCTCTTACTAATCTTAAACTGGTTATACTGTAGCTTCATTGCATGTCCCCTAGTCTTTCTACTTTTTGATGGCATAAACAATCTATCTACATTTACCCATTCCACTCCATTCATTAATTTATAGACCTCTATCATCTCCCCCTCAGCCGTCTCTCTTCTAGGTTGAAGAGCCCTAACCTTTTAAGCCTCTCTTCATGGGGTATTCTTCCATCCCCTTTACCATTTTGCTGGGTTTTCTCTTTACCTTTTCCAATTTTAAGATACGGCGACCAGAATTGCACACCGTATTAAAGGTGCAGGCACACCATGGAACGATATCCTTTGTTTTATTCTCCATTCCTTTCCTTATGATACCTAGCATTCTATTTGCTCTCTTGGCCGCCACTGCACACTGCGTAGAGGGTTTCAACGTGTTATCCATGATGATGCCTAAATCTTTTTCCTGGGTGGTGGTTCCTAATGTGGAACCTTGCATCGTGTAACCATAGTTTGGGTTGTTCTGTCCTAGGTGCATAACTTTGCACTTGACCACATTAAATTTCATTTGCCATTTGAATGTCTAGTCAGTTTATCAAGGTCCTCTTGCAATTTTTCACATTCCTGTTGGGTTTTAATGACTTTGAATAATTTTGTGTCATCTGCAAATTTGATTACCTTGCTCATTATTCCTATTTCCAGGTCATTTACGAATATGTTAAAAAGCAGGAGACTCAGCACAGATCCCTGGGTACTCCACTATTTACCTTTCTCCGTTGGGAAAATTGGATTTAGCCCTACCTTCTTGTTATCCTTTAACCAGTTCCCGATCCACAATAGTTCACTGCTTCCTATCCCATGACTTTTTCATTTTGCCAAGAACCTTTCCTGAGGGTCCTTGTCAAGGGCTTTCTGAAAATCCAGATATTCTATATCGACCGACTCACCTTTGTCTACCCGTTTGTTCACACCTTCAAAAAAAATAGAGATTAGTAAGACAAGACCTTCCTTGGCTAAAGCCATGTTGGCTTTCTCCCATTAAACCATGACTGTCTACATGTTCGGCAATTTTATTCTTTATAATGGTTTCTACCATTTTGCCTGGTATTGATGCCAGGCTTGCTGATCTGTAGTTTCCCAGATCACTCCTGGACTTTTAAAATATGGCATTACCTCAAGATTTTGCAAATGGCCAATGTATTACAAATGATTTTAATGATAGTTCACAGATTACTAATAGTAGGTCTGCAATCTCATATTTATTTTCTTTCAACGCACTCACATGTATACCATCCGGTCCAGGTGATTTGCTACTCTTTAGCAAATAGTTGTCCTATATCATAGGTGTCAAACCTGTCCTGGAGGGCCACAATCCTGCCAGGTTTTTGGATAGCCCTAATGAATATGCATGAGATATATATGCATTAGAGATAGCCTGCCAACCTGACTGGTTTGTGGCCCTCCAGGACTGGATTTGGAGACCACTGCTTTACACCTCTGTCATTTAAGATGGTGAGTGGGCAAGGTACAGATGTCCTAGACATCAAAAGGGTAGCTAG
This sequence comes from Ichthyophis bannanicus, assembly GCA_033557465.1. Lineage (NCBI taxonomy): Eukaryota > Metazoa > Chordata > Amphibia > Gymnophiona > Ichthyophiidae > Ichthyophis > Ichthyophis bannanicus. Next base: position 117,168,306 of record CM066042.1, on the reverse strand, counting down.
AATGTGTCACATTCATCCTTGATTCTCACCACCACCAAAAAGATGTCTAATGGACAATATTTTGGTGGTGGTGAGAAGTGAGGAGGAATGTGACAAATTCTATCTAACCTTTTTGAAGTCTTGGACATCTGCACCTTGCCCACTCACAATCTTAAATGACAGAGGTGTAAAGCAGGGGTCTCCAAATCCAGTCCTGGAGGGCCACAAACCAGTCAGGTTGGCAGGCTATCTCTAATGCATATATATCTCATGCATATTCATTAGGGCTATCCCAAAACCTGGCAGGATTGTGGCCCTCCAGGACAGGTTTGACACCTATGTCCTATATCTTCCTGGTTTATCAATATTTCTTTCATTTCTTAAAATGCATCACCTTTAAATACCATTTCAGTCATGGGTAACTTCCCTACATTTTCTTCAGTAAAGACCGAAGCAAAGAACTCATTCAGTCTCTCTGCTATGGCCTTGTCCCCCCTTAGTGCCTCTTTTACCCTTCTATCATCTAAAGGCCCAAATGACTCTCTCACAGTTTTTTTTGCTACAAATGTACATGAAAAGGTTTTTATTATGTGTTTTTGCTTCCACAGGAAGTGTGTTTTTTTTTAATTCCCTCTTTGCCTTTTATCACTGCCTTGCATCTAACTTGCCAGTGCTTATGTTTCCAGTTTTTGTCATTTAGCTCCTTTATCCATTTCCTGAAAGATGCCTTTTTGGCTACAACAGCCTCTCTGACCTCACTTTTAAACCATGCTGGCAGTTTTTTGGCCTTCCTTCCACTTTTCTTAAAGCGTGGAATAAAGCTGGTCTGGGCTTCCAAGATAGTATTTTTAAACAGTCATGCTTGATGTAAATCTTTAACCTTTGCAGCTGCTCCTTTTAGTTTTTTCTTAACTATATTCCTCATTTTATCATAGTCTCCCTTTTGAAAGTTAAAAGGTAGTACTGTGGATTTCCTTGCCGTCCTTCCTCCATTTATTAAATCAAACACAATCATTCTATGATCATTATTGCCAAGTGGCCCCAATACCCTTATCTTTTGCACCAGATCTTGAGTTCCACTAAGAACTAGGTCCAAAATGGCTTCCCCTCTTGTCAGTTCATGAACCAGCTGCATTAAGAAGCAGTCCATTATTTCATCTAGACACTTTATCTCCCTAGCATGTCCTGCCGTGACACTGACCTAGTCGATACCGGGGTAATTGAAATCACCTATTATTAGTACTGTGTTGTAACTCTTGTTAGCTTCCCTGATTTCTTTAAGCATTTCATAATCAATTGTTCATTCTGGCCAGGCAGTTGATAGTACACCCCCACTACCATTTGCTTTCCATTTTTGCATGGAATTTCAATCCATAGAGATTCGACAATGTATTTTGTTTCTTGAAAAAAATTTAATCCTGTGTGACTCACTGCCCTCTGTAACATAGAGTGCAACCCCTCCACCAATTTGATCTACTCTATCATCACAATATAATTTGTACTCAGTATCACAGTGTCCCACTGGTTGTCCTCCTTCCACCAGGTCTCTGAGATACCAATCATATCTAGCCTCTCATTTAGTGCTATATATTCTAACTCTCCCATCTTATTTTTTTAGACTTCTAGCATTTGCATAGAAGCATTTTAGAGGTTGCATGATCATATTAATCTGGTTATCGGTAGGCAGGGGTAATTTGGAATCTTTCAGCTCTGTCTGCTCTGTACTTAAGGGCATTTGGGTTACTTTTATATTTACTGGAACCTCTGTCGTTATGCCCTAACTTCAATTTTTTTGCTGGTATCCTTCAAGGATACATATTCTGAACCATGAGCTTTTGGGTGACTGTCTGCTTTCCTCATTATCTAGTTTAAAAGCTGCTCTATCTCCTCTTTAAGGGTGAATGCCAGCAGCCTGGTTCCATTCCTTTGGAAAAGCCCCTCTTTTCCCCAGAATTTTGCCCAGTTCCTAACAAATTCCAAGCCTTCTTCCTTGCACCATTGTCTCATCCATATATTGAGATTGCCTGCCTTTTGGGTCCTGCATGTGGATCGGGAAGCATATCTGAGAATGCTATCCAGGAAGTTCTGGATTTCAGCTTCCTACCTAAAAGCCTAAATTTGGCTCCCAGAACCTCCCTACCACACTTTCCTAAGTCATTGATACCAACATGTACCAAGACAGCAGATTCCTCCCCAGCGCTTGTCTTAGTGGTGCGTGAGTTCTGCTATCTTTGCACCAGGCAGGCATGTTACCAGGCGAACCTCACGTTCACCAACCACCCAGCTTATCTTCATTCCTAATGATTTGAATCACCAACTATAATGGCTGTTCTAACCCTTCCCTCATGGGCTCATGGACCTGGAGAAACTTCCTCGATGCGAGAGGGTTTTACATCACCTGGAGGACAGGTCCTAGCTACAGGATCACTTCCTGCCACACCAAATTGGTGGTCTCATTTCAAGTGACCTCTCTCCTACATGGCAACAGAGAGGCTGCCAGACTGGAGGTGGGACCTCAGTACTACGTCCCTGTAGGTCTCGTCTATATATTCTCTCTGTCTGTCTTAGCTCCTCCAAGTCTGCTAGTCTAGTCTCCAGAGATTGGACTCTTTCCCTGAGAGCAAAGAGCTCCTTGCAGCTAGTGCACATGTAAGAGCCCTCACCAACTGGGAGAAGAATCATACATGTGGCACTCAATGCAAAAGACTGGATAGCCCCCATCTCGTTGCTCTGCGGTCTGCATCTTATTTTTAAGGTTTTGTTTAGGTATTTAAGTTGTCTGTTTACTTAGGTTTTTTGGGGATACCAATACTAATACAACTATACCTACTACGTTAAAATGGACTTTGTTCACCTCAAGATTAATTAATCTCAGGTCCTTAATTGATGTATTCCTGATGAGGATAACCAGCCACACCTGAAAGTGAATATGGGCACCTCCTTCCCTTGAATAGGTTTAAGAGCCTATAAAGCTAAGATTATCCCTGGGGTGGGAGGGAAATTGTGAGCCATCTGAGGTGAAGCGGCCATGGTTATAGGCGGTATATCACGTTTTAATTGTAACCTTAGGTGTGACACTTCATCTCAGCTGACCCTCTTGTGCTTGCTGCATCTTTACACCAACCCTAAGCCAGCATAAAGGTTCAGAATTAAGGGGAAAGTAAAAAACTTCACTAAGTTTCAGCGCAGTGTTTTACATGGTCAGCAATTTCATCTTCAGCTGCTTGGCATGCACACTATGCTATCCTTTAGCACAGTGGTTTTATGCTGATTTTTCCCCACACTTACTTTTTTCCTGCATTGGGGTATAAGATTCGCAAACTGCTGCACTAAGGAGTAGCGCAGCTTGCTGCATTGATCCGTAAGTTTCTAAGTTCTAAAGGACCATGCATCTGAAAAAAATGAAAAAGCACCTTCAGCTAAAATTGAAAAAGTCTGTTAGAAATATGCCCAGGCAGGAATAATAGTTTTGTGGGGGTGTATACGAAGGTTTAAAAATTGTGCTCGCACTTGCTTGGGGCGAGTGTCAGTCTTTTTCGGAAGTTAAGTTGGTGATTGTCTTTAGCCCTGATTGGAGCCCAGAAGGACAGAGGGTTGCAGCAGGTGGAAACAGGAGAGGAGAGTGAGAAGATTGGAAGGGGGGGGGACTGGAAGAGAGAGGATTGCTTGGGGAGAGGTGAAGGCTGTGTATTTACAAGGAAAGACATGCACTTGCTGAGGGTAATTTTATAAATTTAGTTTCTTCCATAAAATGGGTCTTATAAAATTAGGTCATGCCCAAAGGTATGGTTGGCACAAGCCTGTGCCTGCTTGTATAGAACGCATGCAAAGTGGCTGAGTTTGGGTGGAGCTTGGATGACCTTGCTGTTTGTGTGCATATTTTATAAAACATGTGCATGAAGTGTGCACTAACATTGTGTCTGCTTGAGCAGGTGTAACGTCCGTGCCTTCAGTCTAGTGTGATATTTGCAGGATTTGGGTTCGGTGTTTGTGTGTCTCTGTAAAATGCTATCTGCCTTTTTCAAATAGGTGCCTTCTGCATCTCCAAATCTTGGCGCCCCTTTATAAGAGTACACCCACTATGTACTCTGCTGCTGCCCACTCCCTGAAAAAAAGAAATACATTTATTGGGCGAGGGGAGGAAAGGTTTTTGACTGCTATAGTTTGAGGCAGGTACATGATTGCACTGTTTTTTGATGTCATGGTCTCATGAACTTACTAGAAAAAGTGAGGTACAGCTATTTTGCAGCGTTCGTTCAGTGCCCGCTCTGTGTGGACTGTGGAGGAGAGCTGTGTCTGCGTTGTGCCTTGCAGTATTTTAGAAGAATACACAATGAGCAGACATACTAAGGGAGGGGGGTCATTTTAGAAGTCCTCTTCAGATGTGGAAATCACATGGACCTCGCCAGAGCTGTTTTAGAAAGGTCCCTGATTTAAACGTGCCCACTGCAATCATGTCCAGGTCACATGGGGCATGGTGGAGGAATGTCAAGGCATGCTCACAAATAAACGTGTGTGCCAGATTTCAGAACGAAATTGCTGGTGGACCCTTCCAAGGCTATATTTGCTCCCTGGCATGAATAGGCACCAAAAAGATGCTTGTTTTGGCAATCTAATACCTGTCGACAGAAGCAGAGTTAGTCTTCTCATCCCCTCCAGTACTGTTCGGTAATGGAAAAACTGCAGGTAACTAAAGACATTTTTCCCAGCTGCTGCACCACGGCATGTCGCCGTTTGCAAAATTACAGGCTGGGACATTTATGAGGCATGGGACACATGTGCCCATTCTGAAATATCATCATGGGCATGTTTTATTTTGTCTAGACAGTCGCTGTCCATATCAGATACATGCAAAATTTTAAAATTGGTTGACAATTTGTATGTGTCTGGCCCATTATTCAGCATGCCCCATTTATGTTTTGGATGGAGATGTTTTGGGTCCATTTCTGTTCTGGACGTCCCCGTGGGATCACTATCGTGTCCAGGCCTGTATGTGCCTGGACACGATAATGCTAACTCAGTCAGGGCTCCTGAATGAAGTCACCACGCCATGGAACTGCTGCTCCATTGAAGAGCCGCGATCCCCATCTGCCAGACAGGAGCTTCATTCCCCGCAGTCTGACCCCCGATCTGGCCTCCCAAGGCCAGGGTTGGGCTGCGGGGAATCTCCTCTGCCCCCTTCCGCCTTTCCGGCACCCCAGGCCTGCTGTTCCCCATATAGGCAGCTGGCCCAGATATACAGGGCCGACATTGGAATCGGCCCTCTATATCCAGGGCCGCAGACTGCTCACTGCCTGCCCTAACTCCGCCCCTGCAATGCCCCTTTCCCACCCCTATCTAACCTCCCCATACAACTTGCGGGGAAGTCAGTCAGGGTCGGCAGAGGGGCCGAATAGCGAGGATGGATGTCCCAACAGGACGTGCATCCCCACTATTTGCACCTCAGAATGATCCTGTTTATCTTTTATGGTGGAGACAGGATGATTTTTAAAAGGCTCTTAAATATGCCCACCTTCACTGCTGCGCTTTTTATGAAATTTCAGACTTTTTGACTTGGACATCCAGATTTTTACCTACATGGCTGTTCTAAAATGTATGTATTTATTTATTTATTTAGTATTTCGCTTACACCTTTCCAAGGTGCGATCAAGGCGAGTTACATTCAGATACAGCATGCATTCACACCTCTCTCAACTAACCACAGATGTTATTCTGAAGCAGCCCCCTCCTGCACTGACCTCTCCAAATTTCCTGAGAGCAGCCTTGTCTGGATCAGAGCCACCAATTGCCTGACACTCGCTGAATTGGATTAACCTATGCCAACTGCTGGGCTGGATTTAATATTCTGGCACCCATAGCAGGACTGGAGAGAGGGAAGGTGGAAAAGTGTAAAATGTAATGGTGAACTTCCGGTGATGCGGTGAGTGCGAGCAGTCGCACACTGCTTGAGCTCTGGGTCCCCTCGCTTCTTCGTCAAAGAAAAATGTGGTAACGGGGGCCAAGTTCGGGGTTCTGGACCTCCCCCCTGCTTCCCCGACCGGACCGCAGTGAGCGATGGTGCCCCTGAGCTCCTGCTTCTCCCTCTCACGCTGATTCGCAGTGGCGGCCTAGACCCGGGCGGCTGGAGCAGAGGACGTCGAGCCGGAACAGAGAGCCACGCCGTGGGGTGAGCCGGTAAGCAGCGAACTGCAGTTGGGCTTTGGAGCTGCGATCTGCGGTGGCGGGTGCCTCCCCGATTATTGCCCCTCGCTCCCCCCGCCCCCCCATCTATAGCGGAGTGCTCCAGGAGGGCGGCAGACACCGAAACACCAGGGGGAGGCTGGGAACCTCTGCCGGGCCTTGGGCTGGGCAGTTGCCTGCTTCGTCAGCCCTGGGAGCTCCTTGCGGGCTGGTCAGCCTAGAGTAAGCCCCCCTCAGGCGCTTGGGAGATCGGGACGAGCTAACGGATCCTGGGACGGGGAAGGCCTTGCCCCCCCCCCCCCGCGGAGACAGAGCGGCGCGCACAAGAGGAAGGCGAACCTGTGATGCAGTAGCCTGACACAGCGGTGGAGGGACAGGGGACGAGACCCCCGAAGACCGACGCAGCTCTGGCGATGGTGGCAAAGGGAGGCCGCCGAGTAGAGAAGGAGAAGGTCCCTCCGCCGCATAAAGGGGGGAGCAATCCTCGCCGCTGAAGGGGGAGGCCAAAGCGGGGATGGTGGACAAAATCTCCTTGACTGTGGCGGAGGCGCTGTCTGCGCAATTTGAAGATCTGCGGGGCCGAATGGACCTCCTTCAAACATCGGTCGAGGCTCTGGGGAGCCGAATGCAGGAAGCAGAGCACCGGATAGAGCGGACGGAGGAGCATGTGCTGGAGTTGCAGCAGGAGATGACCCGTGTGAAAAAGTTACTTCAGGGTCAGGAGGCCAAGCTGGATGATCTTGAGAAGAGGTCTCACCGTAACAACTTGAGATTCCTGGGGATCCCGGATGCCATAGAGGACAGGGACTTAAAATCCTATTTGGAGGACCTGGTGAAACAAATCTTGGAGAATGATCCTGAAGACACCCTAGTGCAAATAGAGAGAGCGCACCGGGTTGGGCCTAGGAGAGCCAGTGACGGCCGACCCAGGGTGGTTCTGGCACGGTTCCTGCGATTCCCGCAAAAGGAGGCAGTTTTGCGTGCAGTGAGGAAGAAAGGAGCAGTTCATAAGGACAATGTTAAGCTGCGTATTGTTCAGGATTATTTGGCGGCCCTGGGACAGCGACGACGAGAGTATGGACCTTTGTGCCAGATCCTGATAGATAACAATATCAATTTATGGTGCAATATCCCGCCCGATTGATCTTCACTCATGGTGGGATTCGTCGGTCCTTTGAATCGGCGACAGCAGCAACGCCCTACGTGGAGGAGATACGGCAGAGGGCTGCAGCGGCAGCCGAGACATGATGCCAAGCGGAGAGGAGTGTGGATCGGAAGAACAAGTTTGGAGCACGCTGCTTTTGACTGTGAAGAGGCGGCGGTGATAACCCTGTGGGGGGGGGGGTTGTAAGGGGACTGTTAAAGCTGTTTTAAGTATTATTTGTTGGCTGTTTCCTTTGGGATACGGGAAGGTGTTGAGGGGAGTCTTGGGCTGTTAGGGTTGTCTGGTGTGGGGGGAGCGGGGAGGGGCGCGGTCGCTGTGGTGGGGGAGTGCTGGGGGGGGGACCCCGGACGGCTCGAAGAGCCGGTATAAGGGAGAGGGGGGGGCACCACACGCATCTTGGAGTCACAGAGAGGGAGAGAGGCGGATGGTAGTAGAGCTGGGGAATTGGAGAGGAGAGGAGTGTGGAGGGGGGTGGGGGGAGAGGGAGGAAGAGGGAGGGGGAGGGGGAGGGGAGCTGCATCCTAGGGGACCAGTTGAGGAGTGGACGGAGAGAGGGAATCATCTTATTTATTTATTTATTTATTTGCATTTCTTATATACCGCGCTATTACAATCAGTGCGGTTTACATTGGAACAAAACATACAACAATGTAACAATTTACATTGGGCTTACAGTGAACAAGGGATACAAACTTGGATAACAGGGAGAAAAACTATGTACAGAGTTATGTAAAGAAGAAGATTACAACATCATAATAAGGGCATGTTTAGGGGTTGTGGTATGAAGAATGGAAAGGTAACAGGAGGAGTGTCAGGCTATCGAATTTCTAGTTGGGGTTGTGTGTTAAGCGTGGGTTTTGGTGAAGACGTGTATTATTTTGGGATTGGCTGGGTGGGGATGAGATTGGATAGTATTTTAAGAACAGAGGTTGTTTAATATCTTTTCTGAATGAAATGATATTGGTAATGGAACGGATTTCTGGGGGGAGTGAGTTCCATGCTCCTGGTACGAATAGAGAGAAGGCTCTATTGGCTGTTGTCTTTGAGCATTTCGTGATTGTTTTGGCACTTCTAGTTTGTTCATACATGACGAACGTCTGTTTCTGTTTGGTGGAATGGGCTGGATGAGCTTGGTAAGCGGGGTGGGGGGCTGATTTCTTGAGGCCTTGAAGGTTAGAACGAGGGCTTTGTATAAGATTCTGACATGTAACGGCAGCCAGTGTAGGCTCATTAGTACTGGTGTTATGTGCTCCGATCTAGATGTTCCGGTCAGTATTCGAGCTGCAGAGTTCATGGCTAACTTAAGCGGGTTCAATGTTGCCTGTGGGAGTCCAAGGAGGATAATGTTAGCAAAGTCAAGGTGGGGGGTTACCAGAGCTTGGAAGATTGAGTGGAAATCGGAGGGATCCAGTAATGATCGAAGGTGGCGTAATGACCGTATCTTGTGGTAGATAGATTTAGTAATGTTTTTGATATGCGGTGCCATGTCCAGCTTTTGGTCGAGGATGATGCCCAAGTACCGGATGGTAGGTTTGACTGTGAGGTCGTAGTTATTGACTCGCAAGGATGGGGAGGAGGGGGAGGACCTCAGGCTGGGTCGTAGCTATTGACTCGCAAGGAGTGGGGAGGAGGGGAGGACCTCAGGCTGGGGAGGTGTCTTCCCTGTATTATGTATGGTATGTGATGAATAATAGTGGGACTATTTTTGTATTACATGCCGCTTAAGATAATCTCTTGGAATGTTTGTGGTCTGGGCAATCCGATTAAACGGGCCAAAATTTTGCAGGCTTTGGCAAGGCAGAAGGCGGACATCGCTATGCTCCAGGAAACCCACCAGACTGCCGAGGAGCATCGTAAACTTTGCCGGGAGTGGGTGGGACAGGTATGGGGGGCCCCGGCTCTTGGAAAGAAGGGGGGTGTAGTGCTCTTGATACATAAGCGAATAAGGCTGGAGGTTGTAAGGGACCTGGTTGATCCGTCGGGCAGATTTGTACTGGTGCAGGGAGTCCTTGAGGGGAGGCCTGTTATTCTAGGCAATTTATATTGTCCCAATGTGCTAGATTTGCCCCTTTATGCTCGTCTCGCCTCTAAAATCGAGACGTTGCCGGAGATCCCCGTGATTTTGGGGGGAGATTTTAATGGTGTCATGGATGTCGATCTAGATACATCTAAAGGGGGGGAGCCAAGAGACAGAATGGCGACGGTTCGGGCACTGTGACGCTTATGATCTCCAGGAACAAGCAGGAATGAGTCTTCACATATGGGTACGTCGGTACCGACGGAGCCTGCACGGGAATGCTCCCCAGCATCCAATTAGAAAGCTTTTGGGAGCATCCCTCGCGCCTGCGCGCTGACTTCCCGCCTTTCCCACTGCCTCTCCTCAGTTTTCGTTTTTCCGCGGAGCCGACAGGACGTCCTCCTGTCACCGCAGAAACTTTTTTTCTTTAAAATTCTTATTTCCTTGTTTTCTTGTGGTCGCCGGTGCTATATTCTTTTCTTTTCTAAACTTAGAGACATTTTTTCTCCTCAGTTTTTGTTTTAACTTTTGGGCCTACTAGGCCTCTCCAACATGGAGCCTTCTTCCCCTAAGAAGTGCCTTCACTGTGGAAACAAGGTTTTCTTTTTAGACTCCAATGCTTGGTGTCTAACCTGTTTGGGTCCTGACCCTTTTTTCCCTGATCCATCAGGCTGTATTATTGGGAGAAGACCTTCCCTTTTTCGAGTTTCCCTCGATGCCATTTGATGCCAAAGAGCACAGTTGGATCGGCCGATTACGGTGGTTGAGCTGCAAGGGGCTATTTCTAAAGCCAGCTGTTACAAATCCCCGGGGTCCGATGGGCTCGGTGCTGAATTCTATAAAATTCTTAATGAACTGATCTCCCCAACGCTGGCCGCAGTACACAATCGGAGGGCGCAGCAGAGTTACTTTCGATGGGGGGCTAACCATGCCCATATTGTTCTTATTCCTAAACCGGCAAAGGACCCTCTCTCTGCGGCCTCGTATCGTCCTATCTCTTTACTTAACTTTGATCTTAAATTAATGGCAAAAATCTTAGCGGACCGCCTGGCGGAGTTTCTGGGGCAATTGGTCCATGAATCCCAAGTAGGTTTCATTAAGGGGCGATATGCTGTCCGCAACCTGCGCAAAATCGTTGCGTCCTTAGAGTGGGTTCGGTATAGACATCTGTCCTCCTTACTTGTCAGTTTTGATGCATAAAAAGCCTTTGACAGGGTGGACTGGCAATATTTGAAGTACATTCTTCCGCGCTATGGCATAGGGCCTTTATTCTGTAACATGGTCGCGAGCCTGTATGCCGACCCGACGGCAGCGATACTTTGTAATGGGGTGTTATCTGAGAATTTTCCGTTGCAAAGGGGGACTCGTCAGGGCTGCCCCCTCTCTCCTCTCCTCTTTGTCCTTTCTTTGGACCCCCTCCTGCGGAGAGTGGAGGGATTGCGAACAATAAGGGGGGTCAGCATTGGCAATCAAGAATTCAAGATATCTGCCTTTGCCGATGACCTGTTGGTACATTTGCTTTCACCTAGAGATTCTTTGCCTCATCTCTTGCGGGAGTTCCGCACTTTTGGGCAGTTTGCGGGGCTTAGTATTAACAGGGATAAATCCGAGGCCCTGGATGTTTCGGGCCGTCTTCGGAGTGGTTGACCGGGTGAGTTCCCTCTTAAATGGGCCGAGAATCAATTCATATATCTGGGGATTGTACTGCCCAGTCAGCCAGGTCAGCTATATGGGAGTAACTTGAAGCGGATGCTGACCAAGGTGAGAACCCAGTTGCAGTCCTGGCAGCCCCTCCCCTTGTCTTTAACGGGGAGAATCGCGGTGATTAAACTGGTGCTTTTCCCGTGGCTACTATATTGGCTGCAGACCCTCCCTGTTTGGATCCTCAGGCGGGATGTTCGGCGCTTTGAGGTGGAATTTCGTGGCCTTCTCTGGGGGGGGGGGGGGCGAGAGCCCGTATCCCATATGGTCGTCTGGTGGGGAGGGTGAGGAATGGGGGGTGGGGGCTTCCGGATCTCGGTGCTTATGCATTGGCCTGCCAAGCGCGACACCTGGGGGACTGGCTAGGTGACACCGACCTTTATACGCCTAGGGCCTTGGAGGAGGCATATGTGGCACCCCACTCGCTACGGGCCCTTTTACATCTGGAAGTAGGCAGGTGGCCTGCACATCTGGCTGATAGCGTGTTACTAGCTCCAGTATGTAAGACCTCGCGGCAGTTGAATGCTTACTGGGGCTGTAGTTGGAAGGTGTCAAGCTGGCTGCCCATTCGGGGGAATGCCAGTTTTACTCCAGGTACCGATACCGCCGCGTTCCGTATCTGGGGGGAGAGAGGTATACGTAATTTGGGTCATGTGGTGGACTTGGCGGGGAAACCTAAACCCTTCCTCGTATTATCTCGGGAGTATGAACTGGGGCCCCACCATTCCTTTGCGTATATGCAAATAGCTCACTATGTGGCCTCCCTCTCGGGGGAGGAGCTACACAGCGACCGATCGGCTCAGATTATAGCGTTCTTTGGTTTAGGCGACGCGGAACGACCGTCAATTCGGGGGTTTAACCTTAGGCTGGAGCAGTTTTGACCGCGGCCGGACTATCGTAGAGTGGAACAGGCTTGGGGGGCCGAAATGGGGCGGGAGATCCCCCATTTCACAATTCTGGTAGCCCTCCGGAGAGTGGCGGATGGTGTCCGCTGGCGGGAAATACAGCTTAAATGTTTGACTAGGTTCCACTTCTCCCCGCGGCGGGCCCTTCGTTGCCACTTGACCGCGGATGGCACCTGTCCGCGGTGTGCTGAGCCTATGGCGACTTTGTTGCATATGTGGTGGGGCTGCCGACGGATTCGCTTATATTGGCGGAGAATTTCTCTATTTATGGCCAATCTTTTGGGACAACCTGTTTACTGGGATGCTGCTTTGGTTGCCCTGGATCTCCTGAGCCTTACCTCTCCGAAGGGGAAATGGAGTCGCTGGTTGGTGCGGAAGGCATGTCTGGTGGGTAAAGGGCCACTTTTGCGGCGGTGGAGGGACAGCCACCCTCCCTCCTTTTGGGAGTGGCGGAATTCCTTCCATCAGCTTATGCTCCTGGAGTGTAGAGCTGCTCGAGGCCACGTCAAGCGATGGTCCGCCTTCTTGCTACTTTGGGATCCATATATCCAATATCTGAGTTCCCGGACCCACAATGTAGTCCTGCAACCAGGTTGCTAACATATAACCTTACCTGTTTGCGGTGTTATGTGGGCGCTATGTAGAACTTTATGAGCTGGTCCTGAGTGGCACAGTTTTGGGTTTGCCGGGGAGGGGGGGGGGGGGTAAGGCTGGGGGAGAGGGGCTGGGGGAGGGGGGCTGGGTTAATTTCTGAAAATCCATGTAACCATCAATGTGCTCTGCCCCTGGGGATAAGAGTCAACCCCAGGGAGCGGCTGTTACGTGTTGTGTATTTATTGTTTCTTGATGGTTTCTAAATAAAATTTTGAAAAAAAAAATGTAATGGTGATGCCATTTTCTAACTGCATTGTGCAAAAGCAAAGGGGACTTTGAAGCAGTAGAGGCCTAAATTCAGGCCAGGCCAGGTAAGCTCTAAGGCTCATTAAACATGGAGACCCCATGGAAATTGCTTTTGTTCCTGATTTGGGGGCCAGGGTCAGTTTTTATCGCTGGTCCGCTTCCACTGCAAAATCAGTTTGGAAGAACAGGCTGGGCCCAGGAATGTCGTCTCGCTAGGGAAGTTTGAGGAAGAACATGAATAAACCTGAGAGCACTGTTTTTTCCCAGCTGTGAATCGTCATTGTTAAATTGAAATAGAATATATTTAGAGAAAAATTGCAAAGCGTACAAAAAAATCCCATGGGAGAGTCACGAAGCTGGAGCTGATTCAACATAGCCTGAAGTGTAATCAAACAGACCAGATACCTTGAGACATCTTGGATTATTCTAATCTAACTTGCTTGTGATGCCAGTGTTAAAACAAGACCTGGACTGAGAATGAAAACTGGGAACGTGTACAGCACAGAGAGACGCTGCCTGCTGAGGTCTTGCATCTCCATACTGGTTCACTGCTTGGTACTCTCCAGCCAAGCCACTCTTTCCCCAGTGCTTGTTAGACTGGTCCCAGTGGCGGTACAAGGGTTTCTGCTGCCCTAGACAGACCCTCTGTATCGCCGGCGCCCCCCCCTCCCCGAAAAGACTGCACCTCCATCCAGCCCACCATGTTGTGCCCCCCCCCTTGCACTGATGCGGTTGTGGTTGAACTGCTGCTTCAGTGCTGCATCGGGCCTTAAAGTGCCCAAGCCCATGCACGCTCACAGCCTGCCGCTCCTGACCCCTCTCCGATGCAGCTTTCCTGGAGGGCAGGCAGGGGCTGCCGGCCGGAACTGTGCGCATGTGCACGAGCGCTTTAAGAATTGTACATAGTTTCCCCCAGTTACTTCCAAGTTGATCTCCCTGTTTATTGTAAATACAACTCAAAGTTCCTTGTGTTGTATAGTTGATGTTAAATGTAAACCGCTCTGATCTAAAATAGAGCGGTATAGAAGAACTGTTAAATAAAATAAATAAATAAATAAATAAAGCCAGCCGTGGCACTGAAGTAGCTGTTCAGCTGCTGCTTCCTTGGGGGGTTATGCTGCCCCCAAGGTCTGCCGCCTAGTTCGCCTAGTGGACGGGTCCACCCTGACTGCCCCTGCTGTATGCTTGGTACCAGTGAGCTGTTTGGGGTACACGAGTCCTTTGCTGTGTTCTGGATTGACTTTGGATAGCAGATAGATAGGCAGGCTCTCTCCTCCATGTGCTGGTGCCGTCTCGGCCTCCTCTCTAAGTTTGTACTCGTTTTAGCTCAGTGCATGTATTTGCAGTCTGGATGATGGGCTAGGCGTTGGGTGAAGGGTATTGCAGTGTGGACACACAACTGAATGCACCCTGGCCCCAAAGAAGAGCAAAATGGATAGCTGACACCTCAAGGTAAGCTGCAAGAGCAGCTTTCCATCTACTTCAGAAGGTGGTGTGACGCTAGGGTTGCCAACTGGCTCCAGATGCGCCCGACAGACTTGATCCAGTCCTGGGTTTACCCCATTGCATGCAGTGACTTGTAGTTTTCCATTTCTTATGGAGTGAAATGGAGAAATCAGAACTACATATCCCTGCATGCAATGGGGTAAACACAGGACTGGATTTACCCTGTCGGGCGCATCTGGAGCCAGTTGGTAACCCTATGTGACGCTGCCTATAAGTGCTTAGAAGCCACCTGCTGCAGCTGCTTTCTGAGTGGTTGGTTGGGGGGGGGGGTCGAGCAGGGCATTCATCCAGAACCACAGCACCCCAAGTCAAAGCTGAGACAGAGCTTCAGGGAACTCAATATTGTCTGAGCCGAGTCCTTCATTTGTGCCCTGGGCCTTCTCAGGAAGCCAGAAATGATGCCACTTTTCAGCAACACTTTTTTGGTGTTTTTCCTGGCGGGGCACTAGGTGAGCTGCAGCATTTCACAAAGCACCGAAATCCAGATCGTCCATCTCTTCCTGTGCACAGCTGGCAGTCCTAGGACCTCAGCAAGGGTTTCAATTCATGCAGCAGTGACTGTTTCTGGAGAGTATTTTATAGGGTGACAGACCCAGTGGCCTTCACAGCACCATAGGGCCTGACTTAGGTGAGGGCAGCTGCAGAGCAGAAAATTCCTAATCTGGAGATTACTCTCTGGGTGCATCATGGGGCATGCTGCTGGTAGAGAGGGCAGCCATAGTATCGAGACGTCCCACTTTTTCCAGTAGGGCCCAATGACAAGGTGAAGTGCATTTCCCAGGTACCATCCCAAATGCACAAGACAGGTTTCTCTCTTCAGCTGTTCCCTTGGTGACTTTAAGTGGACTCTAGACAATTCTGTGCTTCAGTTCAGTTATCTAGTGACTAGTTGGAGGCCCATAAGACATTTAAAAGAGCAGTTTCAAAACCATTTACCCTTGTAAATAGCCTGTAGAAAATGACCCTGCTTGGTGGGCTAGAGAGCATGCTTGGGGTTCACTTTGCACCTTGGCACCCATGGAAGTGAATTTTAAAATGAAAGCCCGTGCCTGTAGTTTTCTTTGAAAATTGCCCACCAGCCCTGTGGGTGCAAACTGAACCATGGATTTTGTACCTAAGCAGCCTACTGAAGATTAACCCCATAATATCCTTGTCCATATTTGGTAAGGAATAGCCACCTAAAGCTGTTTCTCTGAAGGAATGTGCCTTCTGGGCCCTGCACCTTTATATGAACAAGGTCAAACCAGAGGTCCATCAACTCCAACATCCTGACTCCAGTGGTGGTCAGTCCAAGTCATGTACCCGGCAGGATCCCAAGGAGCCGATTATTCCTAATCACTCGCATTCATGGTCCTGCTATTAGTAATCTGTGAACTATCATTAAAATCATCTCTAATACCTGAAGATTGGAGGATCGCCAATGTAACGACAATTTTTAAAAAGGGTTCTAGGGGTGATCCGGGAAACTACAGACCGGTGAGCCTGACGTCAGTACCGGGAAAAATGGTAGAAACCATCATAAAGAATAACATTACTCAGCATGTAGATAGTCATGGCCTAATGGGAGACAGCCAACATGGCTTTAGACAAGGAAGATCTTGTCTTACTAATCTGTTATGTTTTTTTGAAGGAGTGAATAAACAGGTGGACAAAGGTGAGTCGATTGATATAGTGTATCTGGACTTTCAGAAAGCCTTTGACAAGGTCCCTCATCAGAGACTTTTGGCAGAACTAAAGAGTCATGTGATAAGGAGGCAGTGTACTACTGCGGATCAGGAACTGGTTAAAAGATAGAAAGGTGAATAGTGGTGTACCCCAGGGATCTGTACTGGGTCCGCTGCTTTTTGACATATTCATAAATGACCTGGAAAGTGGAATAACGAGTGAGGTTATCAAATTTGCAGATGACACAAAACTATTTAAAGTTGTTAAAACACAAGAGGATTGTGGAAAATTGCAAGAGGATCTTGATAAATTGGAAGACTGGGCATCAAAATGGCAGATGAAATTTAATGTGAACAAGTGCAAAGTTATGCACCTAGGGAAGAACAACCCAAACTATGGTTACACGATGCAAGGTTCCACATTAGGAGCCACCACCCAGGAAAAAGATTTAGGCGTCATTGTGGATACCATGTTAAAACCCTCGGCCCAGTGTGCAGCGGCGGCCAAGAGAGCAAATAAAATGCTAGGTATCATAAGGAAAGGAATGGAAAATAAAACAAAAGATATATTATAATGCCTCTATATTGTTCCATGGTAAGACCGCACCTTGAAATTTGTGTGCAATTCTGGTCGCCTTATCTTAAAAAGGATATAGCAATTTTAGAAAAGGTTCAGAGAAGAGCCACCAAAATGGTAAAGGGGATGGAAGGATACTCCTATGAAGAAAGGCTAAAAAGGTTAGGGCTCTTTAACCTGGAAAAGAGACGGCTGAGGGGAGATATGATAGAAGTCTATAAATTAATGAACGGAGTGGAACGGGTAAACGTAGATCGATTGTTTACATTATCAGAATATAGAAAGACTAGGACATGCAATGAAGCTACAGGGTAAACTATTTAAGACTAATAAAAGAAAATATTTTTTCACTCAACGTGTAATCAAACTCTGGAATTTGTTATCGGAGGATGTAGTAAAGGCTGTTAGTGTAGCTTGGTTTAAAAAAGGTTTGGACAAGTTCCTGGAGGAAAGGTCCATAAACCATTATTAAGAAGGGACCCAGGATATCAATGCTTGACCTAGTACAAGCATTGTGGAACCTGTGTCTTTTGGGGAAACTGCTAGGTACATATGATCTAGATTGGCCACTGTTGGAAACAGAATACTGGGCTTGATGGACCTTGGTCTGACCCAGTATGGCATATCTTATGTTCTTAAGCAGTTGCTTTCCCAAGACCACCTGGCT
Source organism: Ichthyophis bannanicus (assembly GCA_033557465.1). Taxonomy (NCBI): domain Eukaryota; kingdom Metazoa; phylum Chordata; class Amphibia; order Gymnophiona; family Ichthyophiidae; genus Ichthyophis; species Ichthyophis bannanicus. The sequence continues at coordinate 117,151,045 of CM066042.1, read as the reverse complement.
AGTAATGGTTAATGGTTTATACCTTTTATAAAATTAACCCGTGCATAGAAGAACACAGGTCCTCGCATGCAACTTGGGTATAGGTGTGTTGGGTAGATGGGATGCATGTTCTTTAGGAATGCATTACAGCCACCCTTGTACGTGGGTTTGTTACAGCCCAATTTCTGCAGGATTTGTGTTTAGTATTTTATAAAGACATACAGGCGCCCACTTGGCTTCCCCTGTGAGAGGACCTTTTATAAAATTACTCTCGTTTAAACCCAGCTAGGCTAACTGTGTTTGCCACATCCTCTGGTAACAAATTCCTTAGCATGATGATGTATTGAAAGAAAAAATTATTTCTCTGATTTTGTTTAAACCAATAGGCGGCCGCCTAGAGCAAGATCTTCGGGGATGGCAAAGAGCAGCTCAAATCTAAGTAAAGCAATAAGCCCTGACATTTGCACAAACTCAAAGAACCACCAGCTGCTATTTTCCCCACATGAAGACTGGATAACTTTTGGAAATTGTCTCGTGGGGAAATGAAATTATTAAAATTTATGATATTCAAAATTCTACAGTTTTCTAAGATTGGTGTTGGAGTGATTATAGTTCTAGAACTTAATAATCAAAATCTAAGTAGGGGACCTGAAAGTTCATTTGGGGTATGGGGGGGGGGGGAGGAAGAGGGGAACTTAAGGTTGAAGATTTGCCTAGGGTATCTAATATCTTGTATTGACCCGGGTCTTAAATGAACCAGCAGTAATTTTCACGAGGTGTCCACTAGTCTTATTTATTATTATTTCAAAGTGCAGAACAGCTCCATATTTACCTGCAGGGATGTGCTTTCATTTGTAATGAAAGCTGCAATCTGGGCAGTATGGGAAACCATGAAACTTGCGTCATTTCCTAATTCCTGTCAATAGCACACACTATTGACAGAAAATGATATGATATGAAAAAAAGAAAAATCAAAGCAAAATTATATGAAATGAAAAACATTGGACTGCATATCTCTATTTAACTGTTGCACTCCACTCGTGATTTTATAGAGCACTATTGTATCTCCTCTCAGGGCTCTTTAGCCTGGGCTCAATAGTAGTGGAGAAAGGATCTTGTTTAGTCTTTTCTCATGGGGAATCATTCCATCCTCTTTATTTTGAATGCCCTTCTCTGAACCTTTACTAATTCCGCTGGCGAGTAGAAAGCGAGGTTACTTACCTGTAACGGGGGTTCTCCGTGGACAGCAGGATAAGTCAGCCACACCCGGTGACGTCCTCTGGGCGGCGACATACGGAAGTGCTCTCTAGAGTTCAGGACTCTCTGGCCATGCCCCAGGTAGCCCACCTCCCTGACCCGCCCCTAGACCGGTTAGTATGTTCCTAGCTAGGTTTCCCCGGCAAGGGGCGAGTCACTGCAGCAGACCTCCTCCAGGGAGGCGGGTGGGATTGTGTGGCTGACTTATCCTGCTGTCCACGGAGAACCCCCATTACAGGTAAGTAACCGCGCTTTCTCCATGGACTAGCAGGATTGCATAAGCCACACCTGGTGTCTCCCTAGCAGCGCGGAGTGCCAGTGGTGGAGGAGGTGAAGTAAGGACAGGTTAGGCACTGAGGGGCATAATTTTTAATTAACAACCACAGAAGCATAACAACGATCAGAGCTGACGCAGCAGCACAGCGGTACTGTGAGTAACAACCGAGAAGGTCAACAGTGCAACAACAAAAGTGCAGATAAACAGTGCAATACAGTGCAGTAATAGTGCAAGGTGCAGTAACAGTGCAACAGGTGCAGTAACAGTGCAGTAAGGTGCGAGAACGGTGTACTGCTGAACATCGAATGACAGTCAGAGTGGGAACACCTGTGGGCCTAGCGACTCAACAGGTAGTCTCCGGAGGCCTACCGGACACTTCCCCGACAGCTGAGGCGAGAACTGCTGCGCCCAACGCACAGTCCTCTTTGGAACGCAGGTCTAGGCAGTAATGTTTTTGGAAAGTATGCGGTGTAGACCATGTGGCTGCCTTGCAGATGTCTGTGAGTGGAACTGAGCGCAAGTTGGCTAGGGAGGTGGCCAATGCCCGGAGCTTGTGTGGACCGACCGTCGGTGCTGACGGGTCGGCTGAGGCGTTAAGGCAGAAGGCCACGCAGGAAGACACCCAGTTAGAAAGAGTCCTCTTGGAGATGGGCAGGCCCGGTCTGCTGGGGTTGAAAGAGACGAAGAGCTGATCACTCTTTCGGACCGGGAGTGTTCTCTGCAGGTATATACTGAGGGCCCGTAGGCAATCCAAGGTATGCAGGCGTTGTTCTTCCATGGATGAATGGGGCTCCGGGAAGAAGCAGGGCAGTTCGATGGACTGATTGACGTGGAACAATGACACGACCTTGGGGACGAACTTAGGGTTGGTCCGCAGGGACGCGCGGTCTTGAAGTAGAAGCGTGTAAGGAGGATGAGCCATCAGAGCCTGTAGTTCACTGATCCTCCTTGCGGAGGTTATGGCTACAAGGAATAGAGTTTTCCAGGAGATGAACTTCATTTCTGCTGATGCGAGTGGCTCGAAGGGTGCCTGCGTTAGCCGCAGCAGGACAGAGTTGAGATCCCAGGGCGGTACTGGGGCCCTGACTGGGGGCTTGAGGTTGGCGAGTCCTTTCATGAAGCGGCTGGTAATGGGCAGTGCTGAAATGGAGTTGGTTCCGTCCACCGGTACATGAAGGGCCGCTATGGCTGAGAGGTGTACCCGGATGGATTGGGTCTTGAGGCCACTGTCGGACAGCGCCTTTAGATATTGGAGGACCTGTGCGACAGGACAAGTAGTGGGCTCGAGGCCTTGTTTTGCGCACCAGACACTGAATCTCTTCCATTTGAGGCCATAGGATTTCCTAGTGGATGGCCTCTGAGCTGCCAGAACAACGTCCTGTACTTCCACTGGGAGTTGGAGACCGGAGAGGCTCACCCGCTCAATCTCCAGGCAGTGAGAGCGAGGGCTCTGAGGTTGGGGTGCCGAGTGGTGCCCCCGTTCTGTGTCAGGAGATCCGCCTCGGGGGGAAGGCGTACGGGATCCTCAAGGGCGAGACGTTGCAGGATTGTGAACCACATCTGGCGCAGCCAGTGGGGAACCACGAGGATGGCTTGTGCTTTGTCTTGGACGATCCGCTGTAAGGTCGCTGGAATGAGGGGGGGTAGGTGGGAAGGCATATTCTAGAGACCACTCCCCCCAGCACACGTCGAATGCATCCGCTGCCAGTCTGTTGGGTGAAGGGTGCCTGGAGCAGAATAGATGGCATTTGGCATTCAACTCCGTTGCGACTAGGTCTATCGGAGGTGTCCCCCATAGCTGGAAGAGGACATTGGTCGCCTTCTGGGAGAGCGACCACTCGTGAGGCCTCAGTTGCCTGCTGAGCTTGTCGGCAAGGGTGTTCATATCCCCTGGTAGGTAGGTGGCCCGGAGTTTGCAGTTGTTCTCCAAGGCTAGGGACCACAGTGCCCTCGCCTCATTGCAGAGGGAGTGGGAGCCGGTCCCCCCTTGTTTGTTCACGTAGAACATTGCTACTTGGTTGTCCATCTGAATGAGGATGGACTTGTTCCTCAGGTGTTGAATGAAGGCTAGGAGAGCATATCTTATGGCTCTGAGCTCGAGGAGATTGATGTGCAACCTTTGTTCCCTCAATGACCATGTACCTTGAGTGCTGAGGTGCTGGAGGTGCGCGCCCCAACCGGTGTTGGATGTATCGGTGGTGAGAGTCACTTGGTGTGGCTGCTGATGAATGTCCTTGCCCCCGGACAAGTTGGACTTGTTTGACCACCAGTGTAGGTGATCTCTGACGTCCCGGGGCATTGGGACCTGGGTGGACAAAGGTTGGGAATACTGATTCCAGCAAGAACGCAGGTGCCATTGGAGCGGTCGCATCATCAGCTTTGCCGTAGGAAGTACTGAGGTCGTTGCTGCCATATGGCCCAGGAGGCGTAGCAGGGCCCAAGCCGAGGAGATGTTCACTTCTGTGGCTGCGGTCGCAAGGGAGGCGATAGTGAGCTGTCGACGTTCTGGCAAGTAGGCTCGTGAGGTCCGTGTGTCGATCACCGTCCCAATGAACTCGAGTTGCTGAGAGGGTTGTAGCTGTGACTTGTCGTAGTTGATGACAAACCCCAGAGAGGTAATCACGGTCGTTGCCTTCTGTAGGGACACCCGTAGGTCCTGGGTCGAGGGTGCTGTGAAGAGCCAGTCGTCCAGGTAGGGGAAGAGGGATATCCCTAGCCTGCGGAGATGCGCTGTGACCACGGCTACGCACTTCGTGAAGACTCGGGGCGCGGGGGAAAGGCCAAAGGGGAGGACTCTGTATTGGTAGTGGCGACCCAGCACTTGGAAGCGAAGGTATTGTCTGTGCGCCTTGTGGATGAGGATGTGGGTGTAGGCCTCCTGTAGGTCCAGCGATGCCAGGAAATCGCCGGCTTGGATCAGGGGTAGGATGGCATTGAGGGAGTACATCCTGAACTTCTCCTTGACAAGAAACCTGTTCAGCCTGCGCAGGTCTAGGATAGGGCGCATGCCGCCTGTCCTTTTTGGAATGAGGAAGTATCTGGAGTAGAACCCAGAGTTGATCTCGCGGGAAGGTACCTCTTCTATGGCTCGAGAGGCCAGGAGGTGTATCAGTTCCATCGCCATGGGAAGTTGCAGGTGGGGCGGGGTTCTGCTGGACGGTTTGTTGTGCTGGAATGGTGGTGCGTGAAAACGCAAGAGGAATCCCTTTTGGATGACATGGAGGACCCAGGAGTCGGAAGATATCCTTTTCCACTCCTCGAGGAAGCTGGACAGGCAACCCCTTATCCGGGTAGGCGCCCGTGAGGCAGTGTCAAAAGGAAGAGGCACCTTTGGCGGCGGGTGTGGAGGTGCCCTTCCTCTGCTTGCGGTCCCTCTGGGATTGGCGCTGGTTGGAGGGTCCATGGTAAGAGTTACTCTTGTACCTCGGGGCTTGCCACTTGCAGTTGGAGGGGTACCTCTTGTTGGAACTGTAGTTGTTGGAGGCGTAGTAGCTTTTTCGCTGGTAGCCGCCTTTCTGAGGGGCGCTGCGGCGCTCAAACCCTTCCTCCGCCAGGGTTTGGAGGGTGGTGCAATGCTCCTTCATGACGTTCACAGCATCCGTGACCTTCTCTCCAAAGAGAGACTTGCCGGAGCAAGGGGCGTCCGCGATCTTGTCGTGTGTGTTGTCACTGAGGCCAGAGGCTCTGAGCCACGCCCATCGCCTGGCCGATATCGCCGTGCCCGCTGTTCGCACTGAGGTGTCAAAGGCATCGAAGGCTGTGCTAGCCAGATGTTTGCTGCATTCAGAGATGTCTGCAAGGGAGCCAGCAATCAATGTCTGTGTCTCTTTAGGGAGGATTGCGACTGCGTTTCTTATGTTGGCCACGCAGGTGTCCTGGAATAGGATATGCTGGAACTGATGCGTTGCGGTCTTGGCATTAAGCATGGCTCCCTGGAAGACCTTTTTGCCAATATCATCCAGGAGTTTTGGATCACGTCCAGGCAGGTGGTTAGCGTGGGAACGTGAGGATCTGACCCTTTTCAGAGCTGAGGAGACAACGATGGATTGATGTGGGAGCTGTGGTAGCGTGAATCCTGGTGCAGGTTGGATCTGGTATTTGGAGTCCAACCTTCTAGGAAAGGGGTGCCCTGAGGCGGGGGTCTGCCATACCTTGAGGTAGTCGTCCCGCAGCTTACGGTGCATGGGTAAGACGAAGGGCAGCTTGGGCGCTGAGAGATAGCTCAGGACCTCCGGGTCCTGCTCCTCGGCCTGCTCAGGCGAGGCCAATGCCAGGGCGGAAGCTACCTCCTGCAAGAATTTGCTGTAGGAACGGTCCTCTGGAGGGGGTGAGGTCCCTCAGTCTCAGGAGAGTGTCCGGTGTCTGGCACGCTCTTGTCGTTGGAGGCGGAGCCCACAACAGCCTCTATATCCCGCTCTTCTGCCGTGCTGTCCAGAGAGGGGTTGTCAGGGGAGCGTAGGGAGGGTGCAGCTGCTAGAACATGGTCTGGGGACGCTCTAAACGGGGATCTGGAGCGAGACCGGGTAGCGGGGGCAGCAGGAGTCTCAGGCTTGGAAGTTGCGTTCATGGAGTGGACTATTTGAGTCAAAAGTGGCAGGATTGCAGAGTTATTGGCTGCATCAGATATATGGCTGCAAGATCTAACCTGGTGGCTCCTGTAGCTGGCTGAACTGTCCCTTCCTTGTGCTCCGTGGCGGTGCTCCCCGTGGCGCCTCTTGCGCGTTGGTGCAGGGCTGCCTGAAGAAGAAGTAGAGCTGGAGCGGCGTTTCCTGCGATGCCTGCCCCCTTCGCGGTGTTTTCTGCGTTCGGGGCTCCTCCGGTGCTGTTGTCCGTGTTCCGGACGCGATGAGACCCCATTGTGAACCGCCACCAGTCCCGAGGTGGAAGCGCTGGGTCCCGATGTAAGGGCCGAGTAGGGGGCGGCGTTTACTATTGTGCAGGCTGCTGGGAACACCCGATGGGAGGAGCTGGAGGACTCCCAGGTGCAGCTGGAGGACTCTTGGCGGGCGCCATTGCAGCTCTCCACATGGCCTCAAGGGAAAGATGTGAAGGACCCCGGAAACTGCAGTTCAGGCCCCGAATTAGATGCGGTAGCGTTAGGGAGGGCTAAGCTTACCGCCGCGGGCGGCAGAGCTGATTACCGGCGTAGCTGCTGGATGCACCAGGTTTGCAACAGGGACCCGGTCGGGCACGTCCCGTGCCGGGGCCTGTTTGGAAGTGTCTTCAGCGCTAACGGTGGCACGGCTGGGGATGGAGGCCCGTCCAGGCACATCCCGAGCCGGCAGAGGGTCAGCGATGTCCAGAAGGCCCGGAACGGAGCCTGGAGTTGACCCGTGATGCTCTTTCCTCCTTTTGGTGCCGGTCCCACAGAGCTTGCAGCCTTTCGCGGAAGAGTAAGATTTGTTGCCACATAGTGGGCACTTTTTTGAATTGTATTTTGGCATGGCTTGAATTAAAATTTTAAAAATAAAAACAAAGAACAAAACAAAGGTAGAGAGAGAGCAGGGTCCGTCTTGCTGGCAAGGCGGAAGGATGAAGACTAACCGGTCTAGGGGCGGGTCAGGGAGGTGGGCTACCTGGGGCATGGTCAGAGAGTCCTGAACTCTAGAGAGCACTTCCGTATGGCGCCGCCCGGAGGACGTCACCAGGTGTGGCTGACGCAATCCTGCTGGTCCATGGAGAAATGCACACAGCATCCAAGGTATTGTGTGCCTATAGTTAGGGTTATTTTCCCCTCTGTGGATCACTTTGCACTTGTCCAGATTAAATTTCATCTGTCAGATGCCAGTCCCCCAATCTCACCAGGTCCTTCTGCAACTCCTCACAATCTGCTTGTTCTTTAAATATGTAGATGACACCAAATTACTCGGTTGTTAATCGCCACTTTCGATTGAAAGCAAGCTCTGCTACAAGGGGACATGGGATGAGGGTGAAAGGGGATAGGCTCAGGAGTAATATGCGGAAATATTTCTTTACAGAGAGTGGTAGATGCGTGGAATAGTCTCCCAGTGGAGGTGGTGGAATCGAGTACAGTATCTGAATTCAAAAAAGCATGGGGCAGACACACAGGATCTCTAAAGATAAAAAGGGGACAATTATAGTGGTTGATATGGAAGGACAGACTAGACAGGCCATGTGGTCTTTTTCTGCCATCATGTTTCTATGTTTCTCATCCAGTGATCCAGCTGGCTCTTACAATTGATTGTTTCTATAGTGCCGTGGGGAATAGAGGAGAGAGAAGGGTGTCAATCTAGGATGTGGCAGGGGCAGGAAAATACATCTTCACCCTTCCAACCTTTCTCTTCTCTATAGTGCTCAGAATCTAAGCTCATTCGTCTTTCACGTGTACATTTGCCTCTCATTTGTTTTTATTCATAGGTTGTCTTTCTATACATTATTTCTTCAGTATTAACCTTTTACAATAAAGAATGGTCAGCTTTTATTATAACAGCGTCTTCCATTGGACACCATTTTCACTTGTCCTTGCTGTATTCATGCTTCACAGGTTTCACTGTGATGCCTGCATAGGGCTGGGAAGAACATGTATTATATTATTATCAATGTGACAATTGCATGAAGATGTGCACTTCAGCTCTCTGTGCTGTATTCAGGACCCAGTGTGGCAGCAGTATTAACCATTAGTCCTAGAGTATATGATCTGTTCTAAAAGTATTGGTGTCCCTTCTCTGCACTGTAAGAGAGGGACCGTGCAGGGTTTTGGCAGAAAAACTCTGGATAGAAGTGACACTGAATTCTGGTAGCAAAATTTGGCCATGATTCCTTTATTTACAGATGACCAGAATTCATGATATAGTCCTCAAACATTTGAGAAGACATAGAACTCGTTCTTGGGTTGTAACGGTGGAAAACTTTCTCCAAAGAGGCAATGTGTCTGTTGGAAGAGGGGGTGAGTGGCAGGAATGAAACATCTTTGACTTAGTGTACGAGCGAGAGCAGAAGTGAGTCATTAAGCTTCTGACGGTTTTAGTTGCTTTGTTTCTGAAATCTGTGACTGCACCGGGGTGGAATCCCTTGGTATTTATTATGTCTCATGGATTGAAAGTATTATCTATCAAGAGCTGCTGCCCAATTCTGGCCATAAATGTCATTCTTTCCTATCAGAGGTATCAGAAGACGTGCCCCTGGGGACAAGAAAGTCATCTGTGCTCTGTCTTCTCTGTGGGACTTTCCTCGTGCTTGGCTGGGCTGGCAACATGTCCTGTTCCAAAGCTCAGCCTCCCTAACTCATCTCAGCAGAAGGCTCTGTTCTGACCGAAAAGTGCCCAAAGCAACCAGCATCTCGTCTAGCCACGGGGTGGAGGGTTTGTGTAATATCTGCCGACTTACTTTATACCCACAACTTTTGGTAGGATAATCCCTATTGTTCTGTTTCTTCTGACATCTACCCAACAGTTATCAATTCATTTCTTAATCTTACACTCTGCCTCTCTCCAATAAATTACAAAGTAGCTTCTTTCCTTAGACAGCCTCGCATCAATCTGCCATGAAAAGAAATGCTCTTGTGTTGGTCTATTCTGTGCCATTGCACTCTGCTTCATCTGAACATTGGGCAATGTAGCGTTAGCCGTTGGGAAGCTGCATCTGTTGTCTTGACACATTCCAAGTACAAGGAGCGAGGTACTGAAGGAAGAAGGTACAAGAGTTTCCTGCAAATGCCCAACTCTAGGACCTGCAGGGTGGGAACAAAGAGCAGGCCTTAGATCCTCCGAAATGTCATTGAGTGGGCCTAGTGACATATGTTTGGTGGGCAGGGGAGGGGGAAATAATTTTATTGTTCTAACTAAATCTTGTGACCAAAAACCTTCTGTCCTCAGAATAAGACCCTATCCCCGTACACCTTTAGAGCAGTGGTCTCCAATTCCAGTCTTGGAAGACCGCAAACCGGTCAGGCTTTCAGGATGTCCCTAATGAATATGCATGAGATAAATTTTGAATACAATGAGGGCAGTGCATGCAGATATATCTCATGCATATTTATTAGGGACATCCTGAAAACCTAACTGGCGGCCCTCCAGGACCAGAATTGGAGACCCTTGCCTTAGAGCCTTCAATTAGTGTCGCCATTTCTTAAAATTCCTGTGTGTTGTGGTCGTCTAGAGCAACTTGCAGTTCTTCTGTCCATTGTAAACACCAAAACATTCCTTGGAAGGAATGCTGGATTGTCCCCCTTCTGTGAATCTGAAGTCTTTTCTCCCATGAGTCCAAGGTCTGGTGTTCTGCCACAGATCAGTTAATTTTAATCTGCTGTTCTGCTCATCAGAACTGTATGAGTTTATCATGTGAGTGTGCTGCAGTCCCGGCTCTGTGTCCACCACCCCATTCTCAAACCGATTTGTATTCATAGTTCAGGAAAGTCGGCTTCTGTCATTTTGTTAGGTTGATGTGAGGCTTATAACCTAAGGGCTCTGGCTTTCTGATGATATTTCATGATATCACCTCAGCATTTGACTCTATCCAGCACGAGATCTTATTGTGCTGCCTAAGGGAATAGATGTAGCAATCCTAAAGAAGTTTTACCTTATCTTACAGGGTAGGAGAAGAGAATAAGAACTGGAGAAAATGTCTCTCTAAATGGTACAAGATGTCACAGGGAGATGCTGCAAGGCTCCGTACATCTGCGTTATTACTTAACCTGCACTTACAGCCTCTTAGTCAAACTCAAAAGACTTAGCGTCACAATCATCTGCACGCAATGACGCATTTATTTATGCCCCTTTGTTTCATTCAGGAAAGTTTAAGCCTAGGGGCATTAGAGAAGGCTTTTCAAACCATGGGTGAATGGCTCTGGAATAATGGTTTAGCTATTACCTATGTAAACAGAGGTCTTATTTGTAATGAAGGTTTTTGCCTTTGTCCCTCCAAAAGTGTTGCAAATAGGAAAGGTGGCATTGGTTAATCCATGCCTGGACTACTGCAATGCAATCTACAAGGGGCTACCTGTAGCTTCTGTTAGGGCAATACAACTCATACAGAATTCAGTTGTGAGGCTTTTGCTTAGGAGATCTAAGTTTGATCATATAAACTCAGCCTTAAAACAATTGCATAGGCTCCTGATAGAGCAGAGAATTTTGTTTAAGTTGTTACTAATACATAAGCTAGCAAATTACTCTTCCACTGAATGTTAGCTACGGAGTGCCCACTTAGGTTATATATGCAATGTACTATGGTTCATCCTTCACTGTCAATGGAAAGAAGCCAAGCCGCACGGACAAGCTTTGTGTAGAATCAGATGTATGAGAATTTCGTAAGAGTCTGAAGATACAGGCATTCTAGGGATAATGAATCGTGATCTGTGTCCTTGTTATATACAAATTTGATATGTCTAGGATGTTAGCATAAGCAGCCATAATGTATTTCATTGTTGTACTTGGAACTTATATATGTGTGTTTGTAGCTCACCTTGGACTATGATAGTAGGCGAGTGATGAATGTGGGTCCCCGTGGGGGCTGGCTTAACTATTAGCAAACTAGGTGATTGCATAACATAGCAGGTAAAGAGGAACTACAGTAGAGTCTGACAGACACAATTGCACAGAACCGTCAGCAGGGTGGGTGAGCAATTTTCAAATAGCCTATGTACCCAGTTAAAGGGTATTTGGAAATTGCCCCCATGTATGTGTGTGTGTCCGATTTTATAAATATACATTTATGAAGCAAAGTTCAATATGTAAAGTATGTATCTAAAACCTATGTGGAGAATGGCAAAATTCAGCTGCTCTCTATATAACTATGTGTGACCCACACCACATAAGGTGTCACAAAAATGTGTAAAGCTTTTTACGAGTATATTCAGTGGTACAAGACTAAGGGCTTGTCTGGGGTGCCTGAAACCATTGCACCGGCCCTGGGGGCCATGAACCAGCTCAGAGTCCAGGGGTAATTTCATAACTGGGCACCTGTTTTGTAAAGAAAGCCTAGTCGTATTTCTAACATAGGCTTGGCACTGTGGCCCTCGGTAGTGCATACATCTGCAGTTGCTCCAGGAAAAGTGAGATGGATGCGTTTCACACCCACATTTTGTAAAATGCACTTGTCCATTGCAACTCTGCCCAAATTACAGTACATCTCCGTAGATATCCGTGCACAGATCATGTAAAAACAGGAACAGTCTTGCAATGCACCTCCTTTATGCATCTGTACCTACTTCTACATGTTTTACACAAACAATATACTTTGCAAAGTTCCCTCATTACCTGCCGGTTAAAGCTGAATTCAATCTGTAATCTCATTTCTCCCATACAGTATTTGGAATTTGCAGGTGCTGCCTAGCATTTTTTGCGTAATGGTCTAATTCCTTATGAAAGCAAAGCACTTCCATGAACCTCTACATCTTTTTCTTCCTGCTGTGGAGACTCATCACCTGTACATTTTCCGCAGCCGGGCTTTCTCGTCATGCTTTGCTGCCCGTTGCCCCTATTGACAGGCAGCATGCACTAAACAAATGCTTTCTCAGGCAGGGAATGGAGGTTCATACATGACTGAGCAGAAATCTTTCCCCCTTCTGAACCAGCTGCAGCTTGTCCCTCCCACTTCTACTTTCCTGCCTCAGTCTGAGGACGTCCCCCACCCTCTCCATTACTGGGGTATCTGCAAGATCTTTGTGTGAGGATGGACAGATGACACGGCGCGTGCAGATAGAAGAGTTTCAGGCCCCGGTTCGCAACCACAAACATCAATTATTTTGGACGGAAGAATGTCATAGATGATGATTTTGTTAAACTTGCAAACAGTGGTATGGCAAGAGAACTTAGCTCATTTTTCTGGAATAGTGGGAAGTGCTCTACTTCCTCCCCGACCACGCCCCCCAATGTTTGCCAAGTGGGCAGTAAGAGCACTTCTGCCAACACATACCATCCATGACAGGCTCGGTCTACACCTCTCTCAAAGATATGCCTAATCCCATCACGCTGTCTGCACTACTCTGTGGGCCTGCCTGCAAGACCTATGTCCTCTCTCCAGCCTCTTTTGGCATCTACTCTCAACCACATGCTTGATCTTTGAAGGACTTTGGAAATCTAATAATACCTCGTTACTGATGCAGAAATCCAGCTCCTGGCCTGTTCTTTGGAAAGCCGCCCTCCATGTGAGAAGTGAATTTGCGACTTAAGATTATCCGTGTCTATAGCAGTGAGGGATCAGGGTCAACCTAACGAGCAAAGTTCAATGTTGGTTGCAGTGTCTGATGCCAATGGTGCCCATGGCAGCATTTTGCCCCATTTCCCTCCTATCTCTCATAATCTGGTGATCTATTTTGTGTTCCTTGTTGTCATACCAGCATTAGTGGCTGGTGACCGCTGGTGTTGAGAAGTAGCAGTATGTGATCATGCTTTACGGCTAGGGAAGTAGCTTTTTTGCAAGGTACTTTCCCTGCATAAGGCAGCTGCTCTATCATGTGAGTCTCTGCCTTAGCTTTCAGGCAAATTTTCAGCCTTCGTGTTTTGGGGGTGTCCTGCCAGCTGTGCAATTGAGTCATCACTGGATTACTGAAACATCTTCTAATGAAGAATTTATGTTCTTAATGGAAGAAATTAATAATGCATCGCATTGTGTAGCCAAGATCTGAGAGCAGCAATATGGGCTTAATGTGTGTGTGTGGGGGGGGGGGGCAGAATTGTGGTATGGGTGTCATGGTACGATGAGGTATGGCATTGGAAGGTGCATGAATTTAGGGATGAGGGAAGTGATGTGTAGATACCATGGTAGGAAGAGGTGTAGGGTGGATGCTGTTGAGGGAGAGACATGGAATGTAGGAAGTATGGTATGGATGCTGTGAAAGGGGGAAGTTGGCAGTAACAGGTTGACCTGCAAAGAAGAGATGTAGTGGTGGTCGTAGTGCTGGTACTATTGGGGGGGGGGGTTGAGCTGTGAGTAGTGTGGCACTAGAAAATATGGATATTGTGGAAGGGACTGTGCTATAGGAGAAGGTGAGGAGTGGACACTCTGGAAGGGGGAGGAGTAGCACTGGTAGGTAAGTGGATGCTGTAGAAGGGGGTCTGTGTTTGGAAGAGGATGTGGCAGTAGAAGGAGAGGTTTGGGCAGTAGTGAGTGTGCTGATGTGGAAGCGGGAGATGTGGGTGTGGTGTGGATTCTGGAAGAGAGATACAGTAGACGGTATGATGTGGATATGGTAGAAGGTGGAGGTGTAGTGGTAGTGGGTATTCTAAGAAGGCTGTGATGAAGAGATTGTGTGACATGAGTTCAGTAGGATGCTTTCTGATGTCCTTCTATGAAAACTGACATAATCTCTTCAGTGCATAGAAGTAGCCTAACATTGCAATCCAACTACTTTGCACCCATCCTCTAATTTTCAGCTTGCATCTTCAAAATCCAGTCCGCTCACCAAACCTTATTTTAGTTTTATTGTTATTATTATTTATTATTATTATTTATTACAATTTCTTATATACCGCACTATTGTCAGCGCGGTTTACATACAACAAAATGACCATAACAAACTGCTAATTACATATGTACAATTATTGTTTGTTTGGTTTTTGCCCCAGTTTCCTTTGGTTCTTTAAGGCTTTTATCTCGGTGAGAGCCGACCTCTGTTGAACCGTGGTGCTCTGAGTCTTCAGTCACAGCTATCTGGCTTTCTCTCTCTCTTATATTCTCTCCCAATCCACCCCAGTCATCTCGGCGGCCATCCTTAGCCAGTGGCCGTAGACTGCAGCTCTTTCTGAAACCTGAATAACGTGGACCCTAAGTCTAGCCACTAGGATTTTCTGTTGAGCAACGGCAGAGGTTACCACTGTAGCATCCCTGGCACTGACTGATCTAACTGGAGCACTGAAACTGGGTTTTCTGCATGACAGCACTGAGAAATTAGGGCTGGCCCAAACCAATCCCTATTAGCATGGGCTCTTGTTTTTTTTGTTTTGTTTTTTAACATGGTCACTCATCCTTTGGCCTTGAACATCCTTGTCTTTTTAAAACCTGGTGTACTGTGCAGAGAACGTGCTGACCATGGGCCGTCAAGGCTTTTAGTGTGTTATCTAGTCCTTAGGAATTGAAAGCCCATTTCCTGTGGGTGTGTTCAACCGAGGCTCGCAGTCACCCTGACACCACCCACACATCCTTGACACCACACACACATCCTGATACACACACCGCAGCTTCCTGGTGATTAGAAAATAAGTGCAGCCATCCATTACAGCTAGGGATGGAAAATTTGGCGAGTGGCAGAAACACGACTGAGCTTTGTACTGCATGGCAACAATGTGTGGCTAGGCTTTATTGGGGCAAGGGGCACCTGGCATGAGAGCAGCCTCCACTGCCCATGCGAGGCCACACAAGACAGACGTTGTCTTCCTGAGGTGAAATCTTGCCAGACCCAGTGAGAGGCGCCAGGAGCACTTTCTGATCCATTGGCAGTGCATTTTCCTCTTCCTTTCAGCCAAGTTTTTATCACTTCAGGGAACTTGCTCTAGAAATGTAGCATCCTAGAGATGTAAATAAAACATTATTGCTTTGCTGAGCTCAAACTGAAGGGCAGTTTTCCAAACCATTCTTACAGATAAAAGGCTGTTTTTGAAAAGTGCCCAATTGCGGCTGGGTAAGTGTGTGTGGTTCCACGCAGGGCGGGTGCAGGGATACGAGGTGCCCTAGGTGAGGCCTCGGTCCTGCTCCCACCCACCCCCATTGACACCACTGCCCTCTCTGAAACCTGCAGCAGCGACATTGTAGTGCTTACCTCAGCTTTCCAGCACTGCCTTGCCGTTCCTTCCCTCCATGATACCACCTCTTCCCTTCTAATGCAGATTTTCTTCCTGGAGATGGGAGATGGGCGATGGCCACATTGGATGCCCTAGCAACGCCGACGCTCTAGATGACTGCCTAGTTTCCCTATTGGGTTACGCTGACCCTGGTTCCACAATGTGCATGCATTTACCTGTGTTTGGGGGGGGGGGTGCTCCAGAGAGTGGGGGTTGCAGGGGAGAAGGGTTCCAATGGCATGCATACTTTTTGTATTTTCAAAAGTATATGCGTTGTTCAGCTGGAGAAAGGAATTGTAGGAAGGGCAGGCACAAATCTCTGTGGGTAATTTTTGTCGTGTAAATCATAATGTGTATTCTACTATAATGGATGGTATATGAGTTTTAGGTAAATCCTTTGGAAATTGTCACAGTGAAAGTACATGTGCATGTAAGCGATTGACATCATTAGCTAGTAAAATGGCAACTGAATTGGAGACTAAAGTGCTGCATAAAATCCTGAAGTACTGAAAATAGATTTTTATTTAATTGTGCAGCTTGGACAGCCGGCTGGTTTCCTTTACACCACACACAGCCATTCTGAGCAGCTGACTGGTCTCCTTTAAATGATGCACAATTCTGTTCTGAGTGAAACCTCAAGAAAGAGTAAAATGGGAAGCCTCCCCTGACCAAAGCATGTTATTTACCTTCTGGTAAGAAGGAGCCTCTGATGCCGTTGTGGATTCCAACTTGGAAGTCTTAAATGTTTCAGATATTTACTGAATGTTTCAGGACCTGAGACTTGTAAGCCTGCAACCTTGTTAGTTACATGTGCCCTTGCTACAGACAGGGATTGGATCCTTAAAATATTCTGTAAAAAACGTTCTTTGTCTTTCTGTGGGCTTCAGATTGCCATCTTCCTGGACATAGCGAGAGAGACCCACAAACACCGTAAACAATTTTTTTGCTAAGCCAGGGGTAGCTCAGCTGGGCTCTTCTTTTTACCTGCGCTACCCTTGTAAATGTCTTATGGTATATAATTCTTCTAGATATCTTTTTTTCATCCTGGGGATTTGTTAACTTTTTTGAATTCCAGTTTACCTGTGTTGTCTGGTACCGCTGACCCAAGTTTTGGCTCTTTGACCCTTTTGGAAGTAACTCAATACCCACTTATTCATGGAGCACTTCAGGAAAGAATTTGGCCACCCCAATTACACGCCCAACATGAACCAGCATAGATCCGAAATCCCAACTCCATAAGTCCCAGCCTTGACATGTCTCCTATGTGGTTATATATACTTACGTTTACATGATCGCATAACTTCTACCCTAACTTGTGTCCCTCCAGGTCCCTGCTACTGTGTAAGAACATTAGAGATGCCATACTGGGTCAGACCAAGGTCCATCAAGCCCAGTATCCTGTTTCCGAGAGTAGCCAATCCAGGTCACAGGTACCTAGCAGCAGGGCCGTACCGAGACTGAAATGCGCCCTGTGCGACTTGCACATCGGGCGCGTGCCCCCCCCCCCGCACCTCCATTTAGACACTTTATGGGGGTGCGGGAGGGGGGGCGCGTGCCCGATCTGCAAGTCGCCGGCACGCTAAGCAGGTCTGGTCCCTCCCGGAGAGACCAGACCTGCTTAGTGTGCCGGCGCGAAGACTTAAGGGGCACATTTCGTCTCTCTGCTGCTGCCTGCCGCCAAAAAAGTGGCGGCGGCAGGCAACAGCAGAGAGCCGAAATGCGCCCTTTAAGTCTTTGCGCCCTGTGCGGCCACATCGCTCACACAGGGCTCGGTGTGGTCCTGTCTAGCAGTTTCCCCAAAGGAGACAGGTTCCACAGTGCTTGTTCTGGGTCAAGCAGTGATATCCTGGGTCCCTTTTAATGGTTTATGGACCTTTCCTCCAGGAACCTGTCAAAATCTTTTTTAAACCCAGCTACGCTAACAGCTTTTACTACATCCTCCAGTAACAAATTCCAGAGTTTGATTACATGTTGAGTGAAAAAATATTTTCTCTTATTAGTCTTAAATAGTTTACCCTGTAGCTTCATTGCATGTCCCCTAGTCTTTCTATATTCTGATAACGTAAACAATCAATCTGCATTTACCCGTTCCACTCCGTTCATTAATTTATAGACTTCTATCATATCTCCCCTCAGCCATCTCTTTTCCAGGTTAAAGAGCCCTAACCTTTTTAGCCTTTCTTCATAGGAGTATCCTTCCATCCCCTTTACCATTTTGGTGGCTCTTCTCTGTACCTTTTCTAATAACGCTATATCCTTTTTAAGATACGGCGACCAGAATTGCACACAATCACCATGGAATGATACAGAAGCATTAAAATATCCTTTGTTTTCTGTACCCCCTCTACACCTGATTACAGATGTTACTATTTGTTAAATACTAGTTTGATGTTTACGAAGTTGCATGCAACCTATGCTCTAGTTCATGTTAACCAAGTTCCATGTAATTATTGTTCTTTGTAAACCGCTTTGATGCCAGTGAAAAAGTGGTATAGAAAAACTTCTAAATAAATAACAGTTTTTAAAAATAATGATTGTCATGCAAAGATATTTAGCCTTGGGCTGTCCATAGCCATCTTTGTTATAACATTTTCCTTCTTTTGCAGGTTTTACCTCCTGCATAAGAATGTATTTTGTGTGCACCCCCCCTCCCCCTCATTTATGGACTACAGGGATGTTCATTTATGAATTTGCTTATGTATTTAGGGCCCAATATTCAGGTAGGCAGGCTATGTGCTGCTACAGTGCATGGCTGTGCCCATCGACCCTTAACCCTGGATATTCAGTGCCGCACATTCCGGAAGCCGCTTTATATAACTGGGCAGCAGCGATATTGCATGCTGCCCGGTTAGGGACTGACACCGCCTCCACTGCTCCTCAGAACACCCTCGACATGCCCCATTGCTAAGCGGTTAGCGTCGGGGCGCATAAGAGGAGAAGAGAGGGGATATTAGCGGCACCAACCATGTTAGTGCCCTTGAATATCCTGTTCAGCGAAAGTTACTCTGTTTCCAGGGCCGTAAACAGTATAACTGCCCTTCCAATATTGGGCCCTTAGTTTCCTGTATGTTTTCCTACGAGATTCCTTTCTGTACATCATTGTCTTGATTCTATTGAAAACTCAATAAATATTGCATTTAAAAAGGAATGGGCAGCCTCAGGAGAAGAAATGTCTCCTGTCTGGGCCTTGGGCCAGACTAATGAAGCTGCCCAGGAAAGATACCGGAGAAGACTTTGAAGTGTGCGGCATTGAGTGCTGACTCCCTTTTCTATCACCCGCAGGTGGTTTCACCCGAATGTCAGTGGAATTGAAGCCGAGAAATTACTGCTGAGCCGTGGTGTCCACGGCAGCTTCCTGGCTCGTCCCAGCAAGAGTAACCCTGGGGACTTCACACTATCGGTCAGGTATGGGCTCTTGATAGAAACCAGATACCATTCAACACCTCGGAGTCCCTCGTCCACTGGTGGGGGTCGGGTTGGTGGTTGCAGGTACTAGCTGAGACACCTCCATCTCAGAACTTGTGGAAGAGCATTTCTTAAGGAAATGGACCATATTGCCATATAATGGCTAGTCAAGATTTGTATTTGCAGGGGTTTGTAAGAATGCAGCCCTTTGAGTTGTTCTAGTACCCGGAGGAGCGGTGGTGGGCGGCCCCGCTAGCGCTTCTTCATGGATGACCTATCCTGGCTCAGATTGTGTAGAGAGGATGCCTCCAGTACATGTCTGTGGGGAGGGGGGAGGGGTAACAGGATGTGTTTGCTGCAATGGAAATTTCAGTTACTCAGCCTGGGTGTGATCAGATAATAAGTGTGGAAGAATGTCACATTTCACCAGCAAACCAAAACTACCATAGTGCATAAGGAGCAACTGTCTGACGGCCGATCTAAACCTTTTCTCTGTTTCTATTTTTACACTTACATGCTGCCTCTCATTTACAAACCTCTTGCCCACAGTGGCTCCAAATACGTTTCATTAACACATTTGCTTTCTCGCAGACATGCCTTCACGCACACACTTCTATTCGTGTGAACTCACACACACACACAGTCAGAAACTCAACACTCAGATGCTATTGATTTGATTTCTTTCTTTCATTTGATTTCATGCCTGAGAAGCTCAAGGCATATTATACTGCAAAATTAAAATCCACATAACCTGCTAACTTTCCACCCCTCTTATCAAGCAACCCGCAACTTCTTCGTTCCAACTAAATGCTTTGCCCCCCTCCCCCTTGTCCTTGATCCTATCGTTATGCTCAGAAGTTCACGATTGCCCTCACTCCTCATTAGTACAAATCCACACAACATCTTCTCTTTCTGTCCATTTCTCTGTTTTTTGCTTCTGGCCCGAAGGTCACTTTACTGAACCTGCCTGCATTAAACACGTCTTCGGTTTTGAGATTTCCACCCCGGGTAGATATATCAGCTGTGAACATCTGGGGCATTAGCATGTGCCCCCCAGTACTAGCAAACACAAATGCTTCCCAGGAAAGCATCTTATAAAGCCATCTTTGACGTAAGCTCCTGTGAGAGGGGTACGGTGCTGCCTGGGGAACTCCAATCTCCAGTGTTTCCAGTGTGGCAGGGAACAAGGTGAACTGGAAACCATGTGTGTCCACAGCTGGTCTGTGTGATTCCGTCGTGTGTGGTCTATGCATACAGTCTAGGGGAAGGAGAATATAATCTGCACATCCAAATATTTAGAAGCACCTTGAAGACTCCACACTTGTTTACTGCTGGAGGTTGTACCCTGGAAGCTCCTCACTGTAACATGTTTAACTTTACTTTGGCTGGAGGCCATTGCAGTAACATGAACATATCTGAGATGTTCCTAAGCCGGTCTCTGCAGTTTGTGGGGTCCAGATTAGAACAGGAGGCTTCTGCTCAGAGAGATACCACAAAGCTGCAGTTGTTGTTGGAACAAGACACAAGAAGCAGAACCTGGCAGGAAATAAATCGGAGGCAGGATTTCTGGGGTCTGATCTCCACTCTGTGCTCGGGGACAGAACCTTTAAGCCTTATGCACCCCCTGCCTGCCAGAATCTGTTGTTTAGCTTTGAATGCCCTGCTCCTTACTGCACACCCCCCCCCCCCGAAGCTTCTGCCCTAGGCGGCCGCCTAATTTATCTAATGCTTGGGACTTGTGCTAGAACTCGGGCAAGTCTCTGCAATGAAATATATATTAGAAATAAAAAAACAAACCAAATGGGGAATCTTTATTGCATTTCTTCTAATCATCAGCATAATTTATTTAAATACAACTACGTTCTGCTTGACTATGCTGCTGCTGTGTAAGAGGAGACCCACGCAGCGAGAGAAGTGCTTTGGCCCCGCTTCAAGCTGCAGCTCTGAGCAGCTGGCCCAGGGACCTATTAGTGTGTGGGAAGCTCTTCCTGCTGTTTACTTACTTTTGGTCCTGGGACTCACTCAGCCTTTGCTAGGTGAAGCGGCAAATAAGTCATGCATCCTGCCCATGCCCATAAGGATGCTAAGACCAAACTGGGTCAGAGCTCTGTGGTGCTGGACCCCTCTTTGTACTGGGTGAGCTGCTTACTCCATTCTTTAACGGTACACCTTCTTCCAAATGCTGGGACTTATGGCCCGAGTCTTTCCACATCACTGAGCTTGGGCAAAGATGGATCAGAATGAATCTGCCCCTTACCCTTTTGGATCAGAACACACGTTCCTTCTGTTCAGAACTTGTGTGTGTCGTTTTCTTGGAATTACGTTGTCCTGCCAGCAAATGACACGCCTGTTCCAGTGGTGGCGAAGGGAACCGAGGCGGTGCTGGATACATGGATCGGGGTTTCCTGCTAGCCTTTGTTCCTGGTATCTCTCTGTGTTGCGCTAGGAAAATGCCTCTAGGCTTTCCTTCCAGAATTTGCAAGAAAACGTCAGTGATGACTCTGTGCGCACAGACGGCCCCAGAGGGACAAAATAAAGGCCCCATTGTCCTGCATCAGAACCTTGAACTGCAGAGGGCATTGTGCATGAACTGACACTTTGTAGCGTGAGGGGACAAGAGGAGAATGGGGGAAAGAGTCTGGTTTATACTCCAGATCCATCAGCCTCGAACAAAGACGTTTCAGCGACAGAGTGAGCAAAGAGCGCAGGCCGGGCGGCCGCTCAAGACCCAAAAGGGCCCAGTGCACCTCCTTGTAAGATACCCATGGAGGAAAGCCAAGGCAGGTGATAGCTCCTCAGAATGACCTTTTCAGGTCTGGGATACAGGATATAGTTGCATGAATTAACTACATGAGTCGAGTTGATTTACAAGTTTTGGTTGTTCTGAAATTCCAAACCTCTTGTGGGGTTGGAAGAGAGGTGTTTTTAAGATTAACTGTGCCCTTTCCATGTCAATTACGTGTTTTAGTGTGCTTTGTTGAAGGCTGACAGCTGGTGGCAGAGGTGGGATGGGAACCTGGATCTGCAGTTTCATGGCTCTAAGTTCTGCCTGGGTCAGACATAAATTCCCAGATACAGCCTGAGTGCCCTAGTTTCAGTCTTTTGAGCTCTTGATGGTGCAGTGTGCAGCCAGGCTGGATAGACGAACTCTGCTCTCACTGACACACCAGTATCTGGATAACTATCTGACTTCAGACAGACGAGAAGAACTGGGACTCATGATAGAAGGATGTTGCAGTGTGGGCAGGTGCTGTGTACAACTTAGTTGAGATGATAAAGCCTCAAAGTGCGTGGGCAGTAAGGTAGAGGCTAGATACAGCTTGTACTTGAGTACTTCTGGCAGGGCCGGCCCAACCACTAGGCAAACTAGGAAGTCACCTAGAGCATCACCCTCTGGGGGCAGCAAGGAGCAGCTACAGTCAAAGCAAAGCACTGGTCCTGGCAGCCGTGCAAACTCAAGAGTGATCGTTGTGTAATTTTACCTGCAGGAAGAATGGGCAATATGCAAATATTCCGTTTACCCTTTTAAGTGACTTCTGAAATCGCCCTCGTTACGTATATATTTACAGGACAGAGTTTAATATTTAAAAATGTGATATCCAGACATGTGAGGAGTGGTGTGCAGATGATTACAATTGAGATTAATAACCAAAATCCTTGGGGGGGGTGCTAGGGGTCTAAAAACTAACTGTGAGGCGATATGAGTCTGAAGTTTTGCCTAATGCTATTGCACTGGCCCTGATTTCTGGAAATCCCATTTAAACCGAGCTGTAATTATTCGCATTGCATAGAAAGGGGAGCATGCACCTGACTGAATACAAGGGGGCAAATATGCTTTGCAGAGTGAAAGGAGAGGAGCTTGCCTTGTTTTAGGGTAAGGATGAACGTAGTCTTCACTTTGGTACATTGGCTGTCCTTCCCTTGGCACTGGAGTTGAAGCAGTCTGTCCGTTCTTGTGCTGCTTGTCCTGAGATTCTTTCTGTTGGGATCTAGCTGCTGCGGTATGGGTGACGGGGTCTCGGAACTGTCAGCTGAGGCTCTTTCCTCTTAGTGCGCCAAGTTCATGATGTAAGTAAAGAGCCTGCTGGGTCATAGCATGGAAGGGGAAAAGGAGAGAGGTGATATCTATGGAGAATTACTGCGATCACTGCTGTTCAGTTAACGAGCAACATAAAATTATAGGGTGAGGATAAGAGGCTTAAGATCCAAGAAAAAAAAAGAAAAATGGAGCTATTTCACATCCTGCTATTAATGGACAGGTGAGAGGAAGCCGCCTAATTAATGCTTCTAGTTCAGATCATTTTTTATTACTGCTTACAAAGGTTGAATGGTGCCCGATCTTGGCTCTGCTTTCTGAAGATAACGATAAAGAAAAAGTCTCAATTACAATAAAAGCAAATGCTACAATTGTCCATGATGGCCAGATGTATTCCCCACCCCCTCCCCCAAGAGACTGTCACTGTCCACGCATGGCTGGTCTTGGAGTCATGATGTGAGTCCTGAATCTCATGGCTTGGGTTCTCTCACCACTAAAATATGAGACCAGGTCTCCAAATCAGTTCAACAGACTTTTACACAATAACGACACAAAACCCTCTTCTGTTCCATAGTCTTCTGTAAAATAAGTCCATCTCTCACTTCCTCCATCTGTTCTCTGCGGGCTCCAGTCCAGATCATTTAAATTTACTTTAGTTTAATTTATTTAATAACTGCCTTTCAAAACTCATTCGGGGACAACCACAAAAGAATACTTGAGCCCAATTCATCAAATTTAAATTCATAAACTGAACAGAATCAAACCAAACCACATGGAATAAGCCCAACCAGGCCTGTACAGTCCCAGAATATTCCTATGGAATCTCTTTAAATGAAAATCCAAGTGTGGAAAGAATCAGCAAAGGACAGAAAAGAGTTTTCTACCAACCTCCCTAGCAGTGAGTGTTAAGTTACAGGAAGCAGCCCCGTTTTGAGGTCTTCTGGAAAGAAAGATAAGCCTTCTCCGAAGGGATCTCTCAGGAGCCATTGCTGAGAGAGCTCATATTCTGGCACAGACGATGGGCATCTCCAAGTGTTTCCTGCAATGGAATGCAGGTCTTCTTTTCATAAGGTTTTTTGTCTAAGTGTCTCGGCCAGTGACACGGCCCATTGCCTCTTAATACACAGAATGTTTAGAGTTAATATTTTAAACTTTAATCTCGCTGCTCATCTCGTCATTTAATTCTGAGACATAATAAAGTAGTTGTTAGGGAGAGAATGTGTCCCTTATTGCCAGTTATGATTCTTCCCCCCCCCCCCACCAATTCATTCTAGGATTTAAACGAGCTGCGTGCTGATGTCTATATGAGGCTTTGTGCACAGTTAGCCCATGCACTAAACTCAGTTTTACATAGGGTGGCACACAAAATTATGTGCAAAAGCTGAGCTAACCATTGCGCAAAGCGTAGCGCACTTTATTCCATCAGCCCCAAAGTTGATTGCATTAAAAAAAACTCTAATGCATGTTTAAAACAAAATTTATTAAAACAAATATGTGAAATGAGCTGGAAAATTATCCAAAAAACAGGGAAAAAGCCCAAATGAAGCAAATATGTTTGCCCTATGCACATCCCTAGTCTCTACTGATGATTTGTTTGTTTTCCCATTTGTGACGTTTCTTAGGAGAAGCAATGAGGTGACTCACATTAAGATCCAGAACACAGGGGATTACTATGACCTGTATGGGGGGGAGAAGTTTGCCACGCTAGCAGAGTTGATACAGTACTACACGGAGCAACAAGGCCTTCTACGTGAGAAGAATGGTGAGGAAATCCAGCTCAAGTACCCTCTGAACTGCCAGGACCCTACCTCAGAGCGGTGAGTCCTGCATGGGGTAGCTCTGTCCTTCACCAATGTCATGGTCACTACTTGAATATGGATTTGTGCGGTTGCCACAGCTGGAACCTGATAGCATGTGGGTAGCATCAGCTTAGCGTGCTTCACCAACGAGCAAAGGAGCAAATAGAAAGCTGAAAATCATTTAGGGAGCGTTTACAGCAAATCAGAAAAAGTCATTCTGCCATTATACAAATCCGTAGTTTGTCTATTTCTTGAACACTCTAACCAGTTCCAGTTACTCTTCCCTCCCTTTTCAACATGTACTATTACTGTTTTGAGACAGGGAAACAAGGCTGTAGACACAGCCTCTGGAGTTTCTGAAATAGACTTTTCGAAATCTACAGCAATTATGTGGCATATTTTCATAACGTTTGCATAGATTTGCATATTAAACAGTTTTTATGATTTTTATTTTAAAAAGAACATTTTCTGGCATTTTCCGTGTGCCCATTTCCTTTCTGGGCGGAAAGGGGTCCTCGTAATTGGTGTTGGGCAAGTGTCCCCCCCTCCTTGAAAAAAGGTGCCAGCATTTGCTGCAGGGTGCAAGGCCCTCCTTTCTGCAAGGAGGGGGTGATGTCATAACCCTGCCCCTGCAGCTGGCCGCCGAGCCTATCTGCAAACCTCACAGCAGTCATTGGAGGACAGGGGTGCTGGTGTTCTGTGACTCTTTTCTTCAACTCTTCCTTCACCTTTTCTTTCCCCATTCTCCTTTCCCCCCTTCACCCCCTTTTTCATCCCTTCCATTCCTCCCTAGCCCTTTCTCTTCTCCGAAACTCTCATGAGGAGTGCAGCAGTGTGGGCCATGGGCGTCTCTGAACAGTCGTATGGGGGCCTCACCTCGGAACCTGTTTCGTTTGAACAGGAAGCTGCGGATAGAAGGAGGAGACGGGTTGCAGTGATATGTCCGTTTACAGACCTCGTGGACCTTGCTGCTGCTGATTCTCCTACTAATTTAAGTGGAGCGGGAAAGCAAGCAAGGATATGGAGAGGCGGCGGGATGTGAATCAAAGAGAGCACCCCCAGATCTATGGTAACGCCTTAATGCTAGGAAAAGGGGGAGGAGGATGAAGAATAGCAGGAAGGGGATAGAGAACAGGGGGAGAAGCAATCCTGGGGGATGGGGAGCACGGGACGAATCTGAGCAGAGGGAGAGGGAATCTCTGGGGAAGGAAATGGTGAAGGGTCATAGGGAAAGGACAGGGGATGGAGTAGAGGAAGGGGGAGGATAAGGAGAACTAGGAAGAAGTGAGAGAAAATGGAGGTGGGGAGGGAAAGGGACTGGGGCAGGAGGAGAAAGCGGTGATCTGAGATCAAGATAGGGGGGACAGTTTGTTCACATCCTGTTCCTTACATTGATTCCTCCTTTGTTCTCCCCACATCCCTTGCCCCTCTACCCCTCTTGAATGCAGGACGAGACTGTACTTGGCAGTACATCACCTCAGGCCACGTTCTTCCACTCTGAACTGTGTGTTTCAAAGTGTGAAAGATCCAGTCAGAAGCATGGAGGCATGTGGCCTGACGTGTCAAGCTGTGCCGCACCACTCCCCTTCCCCCTCGCCCTCCCTGAGTGAAATTGGGCAGCCATTGCCGTCGCTCCAGTTGTCTCCTACAGCAATCCATGAAGAAAACGTCACAGGAAGGGATTTTGGGCTGCTCCCCCAGCCATGGAATGCAGGCAGCTGGGAGCCAGGGATATAGGGAAATGGAACATCTTCCATGCAAGGAAAAGGCCTAGAACCTTTCAGCTCGGAGAGGACCTAGCAATTTCTGGAGGCATATGGGGTCTGGGGGTTGGTTCCCATTGTTTGTTCCCAGTGGATCGTTGTTGGGATGCGTTTTGTGTTCCGTCTTTTAAGGAATTTGATTGTTTTCAGAAGTGTGCTAAAATGTTTTCTTATGCTGTTTCTTGCCCTCCGGTCTTGTTAAATTTTGCTCCATTTTCCTTTAAATTGTGGCTTTATGAGCTGCTTGTTGCTTTATTGGATGAGAAGTGTTATCCGGAGGAAATCAGTATGATTGTTTTGGTTCTGAAAGATATTAAGAGTAGTTTGACTGAGATTTCAAATTTTCATTCTGTAGCCAATATTCCCTTCATTGCGAAGGTGTTGGAAGCCTTGGTTACTAGTGAGCTTAGCCAATATTTAGAAAATCATGATTGTTTACATTCTTCACAATTTGGTTTTCGGCAAGGTCATAATGCCGAATTATTGCTGGGTGTTCTTGTTTCAGAGATACATGGTGCCTTAGCAAGAGGGCAGATAGCGGTGGTGTTGCAGTGTGATTTAAGTGCGATATTTGATGTAGATATTGTTGGCTATGTTGTATTATTTTCGCTTGTCCGAGGCAGTTCTGGAGTGTTTTGCGATATCGTGTGTATTGTGTGGAAGACAATGCTGAATGTTCGAGGTCTTGGCGATCGCATTATGGGGTTCCTCCGGCATTACCTCTGTCCCCAGTGTTGTTTAATGTACTGATGGTGTTGTTGAGTTGGATATTGGCTAATGTAGATGTGAAGTTTTAAGTTTATGCGGATGATATTTCCGTTTTGGTTTCATGTCCCTGGAATTGTTCAGATTATTGTCCCCAGTTGAATGATGTGGTATTCTTAATGCACAGGTGGGCGCAATGTTTTCGCTGTCAGTTAAATGTGGCTAAAACTACTGTAGGGTGCTCTCTTTTCATAATGGCAGCCCTATTCTGAGCCCGTTGCTGGCAGCAATTACTCGATTGAATTTACTTAGGGTGCTGGTGATACGGGTGTTAGATCCTCCTCTAACAAAACTTCTATCGCAGGAAGCGCACGTCAACTCGATTATCTCTCATTCTTTTTTTCAATTGCGGCATCTTAGACGGCTTCAGCCTTATTTTGCAGTACAGTTCTTTCGCGTGCTGGCGCAGTGTATGGTGTTGGCTTTCTTGGTTCATAGTAATTTGGTGCTGATTAATTGTTCTCAGCAACAGCTTAGGAGGTTGCAAGTATGACAAAATATGGCCGCCAGGATTTCTTTGACTGGGTGACCAGGGAGTAGGACCTAGGAAGAGCCCTAGATGTGGTGTATTTAGATTTAGTAAGAGATCCACTGTGTCTGGCATAGGACAGACACAGTGGATCCCTTTAGAGCAACGGGACAAAATCAGAATAAACATAACTATCTCTTATATCTCAACAAATAGAGGTGACCTACACGGAGCGGTGGGTACACCCCTAAACAAAGGCATGGGGAGGGGTGACCTGCACGGAGGGCAGGTGCACCTACTCTTGCTGCCTTGCTGGGCAGACTAGATGGACCATACTGCTCTTTATCTGCCGTCATATACTGTGTTACTATGTGCCGCACAGGTGACTTATAAACAAACTGAGCACCCTAGGGATGAACCCTAGGATTGGGTTAGAAATTGGTTGAGTGGAGGGTGACAACAGAGCTCACTCTGAGGAGGAGGTTACCAGTGGAGTGCCTCTGGGATCTGTCCTTGGTCCGGTTCTTTTTAACATCTTTGTTACTGATATTGCAGAAGGACTGTCTGGTAAGGTTTGCTTGTTTGCAGATGATACCAAAATCTGCAATAGAGTAGACACCCAGGAAGGAGTAAATTTTTATTTTATTTAATAGGTTTTTTATACTGCTTTATCATTTCAATCAAAGCGGTTTACATTGTAACTTCAACTTGGTAATGTACATTAAACAGGGACATTGATAGCTTGGATTTTTCTGAGGCAATGGAGGGTAAAGTGACATGAGGAAGGATCTAGCTAAGCTTGAAGAATGGTCTAGAATTTGGCAGCTTAAATTTAATGCTAAAAAATGCAGGGTCATGCATTTTGACTGCAAAAATCCAAAGGAGCAGTACAGTGTAGGGGGTGAGGTACTTCTGTCCACAAAAGAGGAGCGGTACCAGGGCATAATTGTGTCTGACAATCTTAAAGTAGCTAAACAGGTAGAAAAGGCGACTGCGAAATCCAGAAGGATGCTTGGGTGTACAGGAAGAGGAATGGCCAGCAGAAAAAAAAAGGAGATGATAGTGCCTCTGGTGCAACCTCATTAAGAGTATTGTATGCAATTCTGGAGATCGCACCTTCAAAAGGATATAAGCGGGTTGGAGTTTGTTTAGAGGGTGGCTGCTAAAATGGTTAATGGTCTTTGTTATGAAGCATATGAGTACAGACTTAAAGATCTTAATATGTATACATTAGAGGAAAGGTGGGATGGGGCGAAATGGTAGACATTTAAATACCTCCATGGCAGAAATGCACAGGAGGGTCTTTCAGTTGAAGGCAAGCTCTGCTATGAGGGGACATAGCTTGAAAGTGAAAGGGGATAGGAGTAATATGCGGAAATATTTTTTACAGAAAGAGTGGTAGATGTGTGTGATAGTCTCCCAGTGGAAGTAGTAGAGACGAGGATAGTCTCTGAATCAAGAAAGCATGGGACGCAGAAGATCTCTAAAGGAAAAAAGGGGGACTATTGTAGTTGATATGGAAGGGCAGACTAGATAAGCCATGTGGTCTTTTTCTGCCGTCATGTTTCTATGTTTCTGCTTCTGTTTCACCATTGTTTTGGAAGCTTCATTGGCTTCAGATTTCTGAGAGAATACAGTTTCAGTTTTATGAGTTGTATAGATTTTTTAATGATCGTGTTCCTGTTCGTTTTACAGTCTTTTTCTACCTCTACTAGGGGCTAGGTCTAAACATGTCCAGGAGGCCCAAATTCTGCTGTTTCAATCATAGAGGGGCTGTTAGTAAGAAATGTTTTATATGTGCTTTTCCATATGGGGCAGTGGGATTATGGTCGAAATTGCCCTTGACCTTGAAATCTGTGTCTTCTTTTGTGGCGGTTAGGAAACGATTGAAAGTCTGGTTGTTCTCATCTTAATTTTTATGTATTGATTTTTACTGTTTTACCTCTGTGTTTTAATTTTTGTGTGTTAAAAACATTTATTGTAAACTGTTCCGACTTGTTTGGGAGTATAGAAATTGCGGTATAGAAATTGGTTAAATAAATAAATTTGTCATGTTTGCTAATGGCATTGGCTTTACGCTCCGGCTGCCTGCTTGACCTGTCATGAGACTCGTGAATAGTGCATTACTGTGAAAGGAAAAGAGCTTGGTCGTGGAAGTGAAGGAATGCAGGTTATTCTAGTTTAAGCAGCTAAGGGGCAGCATCTGTTCTGAGCCTAAAAATGTCCCCAGCTGGAATTTAGCCCTTACCTTGGGATTCATAGTCCTGCTGTTGTGATCCTTAAGGTCCTGTGTCATGTCTCATCTGATATCAGAGCCTTGACTCTGAGATCCGAGTGTCCCTATTGCCTTCTAGCATTCCTTGTGGTACCATGTTCCTGAGGATCTGTAAGTTACTCTTGGGCTACAGTATATCTGAGATTTCGTACTATCAGAGTCTAAGGTTTTCCATCATTTCTGCAATTCATTGTGGTTTGCAGGGTGAGAAGGAAAGACAGATGGACAGGGCAATCCCGGCTGTTGCACGTAATGCCTGGCAGATGAGGTCCAGAGCTGTCAAGTTACCCATCTCCAGAGTTGGAGACTTTATGGCAATGTGGTATTTGTAGTCCCTAATTCTACCCATTGAAATTGATGCTGTATGTCCCATAATTCACCAGGATGGAACTGTCAGAAATTCAGGAGAGGCCTAAAATCTACCTCCTGGAACCGGGCAACTTGGCAGTTGTGGAATTCTGATGTTTTCTCACTCCCGCTCTGTGGTTTGTGTAGGCGGGTGTAGTTTGTTTCAGCTACTTCTGGAGATTTCTATTTCCAGTCTTTCCTAATTAGCTTTTCCTATTTGTTGTTGAACAAAAGCTGATCTAACCATTAGACAACTAGGCCGTGGCGTAGAGCAACAGCTTGGGCGAGGAGGAGGGGGGGGGGGCGGGGGCAGGAAAGGAAAGAGCAGCTGCAATCAAAACAAAACAATAGATCCTGGCTGTTATACACACTCAAACAACCATCATGTTCTCTTTTATAGTTCTCAAATTTTTGTTAACTTTTTAAGTATATAGAAAACATCAAAGCAATTGAACAAATACCAGAGGCTGTAAAGGAAAACCCAATAGACATAGCATGAGGCTATAAAATTAAATTACCTACGGCCAAGATAATCTATATAGTGAGAACCATGTTTTTTACACATTTTTCTACGTAACCAACCTCGCACTTTATATTTCTAAGCTAAACAAACAGGGCCCGAAATTGTATTGGGCAGGCTATGCGCCGCTATGCTGCATAGCCCTGGCCGCCGACCCTTTACACCGGATATTCAAAGCCGCGTTGATGACATTGAATATGTGGCATTGCCACACATGCCCTGGAGCTGCCGAGGCTAACCGGGGAGCAGTGATATTGCATTGCTACCCGGGTAGCATCCACGGCTAAAACTAGGTGAGCCGAAAGCCACTGCTTTTAAAATTCTGTGGCCACCACTTGCCTCCCTTCCAACACGGAATCTGCAGCAGCGGGGGGCACAGCATGACTGGGGTTTTTGCCTAAGGCAGTAGAAACCGTTGGGCAGGCCCTGGGTACAAACTTAGGTTGTAAGTCTTCTGGGGACAGGGAAATACCTACAGTACCTGACTGTAACTTGCCTTGATCTACCACTGGAAAGACATGAGCTAAATACTAATAAATACAAATCGCAATGGTAGAACATATGATTCAAAGTATCACTGTCACTCTTTCTTTATATCATCAGCACTAATTAGATGTAGAGATATTGAATCTGTTTTCTTTGGTGGGGGTCCAAACTGCTCGGTGGAGCGCAAAGAACAGAGACTGGGCTAGTGATACCGACTCTGAAATGAAGCCTCTGCTGCCAGAATTGAGAGCATTCCTGCTCAGAAACCACTGCTCCCAGTTCCTTTTCCCACACTTTCAAGCCTCTTCCGTCAGCTCGTTCTTTAGTCGTGGGGGAGGTGGGCCATTTTCAAATAGCTCGTTCAGTGGATGATGCTGTAAACTGCGCTATACTTTAACGCAGCGATTTGCTCGATTTTTCCCATGCTGGTCTTATTCCTGATGCAGAACGATTTCTAGCATGGGAAGATTTCAGGCAAAACCATTATGCTAAAGCATAGAGCAATGGGAATGCAAATGATCAAATAGGAAATTGCTCCTGATGTAAAAAGCCGTGCAGAAACGTAGCCCCGTTCTTTTACTTTTCCCTTAATGATGAACCTTTATGCTGCTGGGAGTAAAAGGATCTGAGGTGAAGTGTGACACTTCACTTCAGATGACCCAAGAGGGTCCTGGACCCTGATTTATTTATTTTTGTTTTTATGAAGGGTTCCCCCCTCCCTCCCCATTTGGTTTTCCCCACTCAAAGCTTCCCGACAGCCCCACTCCCGACCTCTCAAAAGTCTCATTAGTGGCCCATGGGTCCTGCTATCATGCACCTCCAACATTGGGAAGTAGGAGCTATGCCCACACGTTCCTATCTCTGTGGTGCCATCTTGAAAAAGTGCTCTGCCTGACCCATGTTGTTCATTGGGACACATCATGTGGGTTGAGTCTGCCAAATAAGGCAGTAATTGTCTTAGAGGTCAGACACCACCTTTTTTTCTAGATGGCAACGCAGAAGCAAGAGCGTGTGGACATTACTCCTGCCTCCCAATGGTTGAAGCACATGGGTCAGGAGGTCAGGGTATGGGAGTGAAGTCCACCGATCACCAATGACACTTTTGCAGGGGTCAGAGCCCACAGGCAACCAATGAGATTTTTTTGGGCATCAGGAGTATTGGAAGGGTAATTGGGAGGGAGAGGGTTGGGAATGTGCGGGGCCTGTTTAATCTCTTCTGTCGTTAGATGGCCCAATCCCTGTTCACACCTGACGGGAAGGAATATGTTTACTTGTGATGCAACAAATGACTGCATATTACCATGGCAGTGTGCATGGGTTCTTTTTTCTGAGAGTCCACACTTTTTAATGCACTGGTAATTTCCATGCCATTAGTTTACTGCATCGGGAATGAAAATTTGTTTGTAGTACTTGTGTTAGAATTCTGTGTGCTGGAGTTTAGTGCAGCGCTCTGGCCCAACACTTGCTGCCTCAAGGCCTTACCTGGGTAAATCCTTCTTGGAAATTGCATTCACTGTGTATGAAGTTTAATTGTTCTGGGAGAGGTGGTGTTGGGATGATAAATAAGGGGCTGATAGTCAAAGTCCTTAACTGGCCAGCCAACGAGAAGTCTGATAATTAAGGGTTCTGACTATATTACTCAATGGCACTATGCAGTTAGTGCAGGGGTGGTCTGTGGGTGGGGTGAGGGTGGGTGACTTAATTTGGTTAGTGGAATCTTCAGTCGCCATTTGTCCTGTCAGTGTAGGCTAATTTGAAAAGCTGTTCTAAGTTGGAAGCCGGATAAGTGACGGCTGAAAATCACTGCTGACTGCATAAGGTCACCATTTATCCAGTAGTGCCGCTCATTTTATATTTATTATTTATTACAAGTTCTTATATACCGCACTATTCGGCATCAGCGCGGTTTACATTATAACATAAAGACCATAACAACAAGCTGTTTGGTTTACATCGAACAGGAGTACAAACTTGGAGAACCGGGGTAAACTATATACATGAGATAATTACATAGAACAGAATATTCAGCGCTCTCTCCTGTCTGAGCACGGCTCTTAGCCTGCTGATATTTAAGTGCCACGGCTGAAAAATCGTCCCCTGCATTAATTAACAAAAATTTGGGGGTGGGGGAGCCGAAACTTACTTGACAGGGTGGCAGAAAGCTAACTGTTGCCTACGGCACCTAATAACCTTGCACTCCCCCTATGCTGATCTAACCATGTTTTTGATTACCAGCCTCAGGTTTGTCCAACAAATTCCATTTACTGATCTGTGATGTGTATTGTGTCATAAACTATTTTACAATTCTAGAACTTTAGAAACCAATATGCAGCCACCTTCAGAGTGGAAAACTGGTCACCAGTTAGGGTGCCTGGAGCTTTCAGTTCTAGGTTGCGTTTCCTGTTAGAAGTGATTATGAAGGGAGGAATCCTGGGAGGCAGACCAGGAACTCCTGCTTTTAATCAGTAGGTTGTGTATTGATGCAGGTATCCCTTTCGAGAAGGGTCTATCTGCAGTCTAGACCGCTAGTGCCGCCTAGTGGAGGAAAGGCCAAATAACCAAAATCGTACCTTTTTGTATTTGAAAATTGAAAAAAACAAATCACAAGAAAATATCAAACATTTAAACAAAGAAATTTTAAATTAACAAAGAAAAATAACAATTTATGATACTTCCCACTAGACATCACATATGGGAAAAAACCAAGACAGAAATCATGGGAATTCAAATAAGGAAATGAACGAAGGAAAAGATGAATGCAGCTTATTTCAAAATTCAGATACTACCTCCCCTAAACCAACTATGGGGAAATTACAGCTACTAACATCTCCTGATCGGGACTCTTCAATAACTTACTAATAAAAAATATTGTAAGCTGGCTAGGTTCAAAAAAGGTTGCGGTTCGAACATGTACAGACAGCAAAGAAAAAGTCTCCCAAGTTGAACGAACTTAGGCCTAAGCAAAAGAAACTGCCTCCTTCACTTTTGAGTAAGCTGAGAAACATCAAGGAAAATCCTTGCACTAGATCCTATAAACAGTTTATCTCTGATCCTAAAAATTAATTTCAACAGCCAATCGTGGTTAGGCTGTAAAACCACCATTATCAATAAGGCTGCCATCGCTATTTGCTCCTTCAGTTTTTTCCATAATGGCAGTTAAGAGAGTCAAAGGAAAGCTGAGAGTTAGAAGCACGATCCACAGTTTCCTTCTAGGTGCAGGTAAATAGAAAGCCGTAGTGTGGGGAATATTTTCTTACGGGATCTTAAAATAGCAGTAGCATACTTTATAATTATCTGAAGAGGTGAAATTGCCAGATCCTGGGGAAAATTTAGCAATGAGAACATAAGATATACCATACTGGGTCAGACCAAGGGTCCATCAAGCCCAGCATCCTGTTTCCAACAGCGGCCAGTCCAGGTCACAAGTACTTATCAGGTTCCCAGAAAAGTACACTGTTTCCATACTGCTTATCCTGGGCTAAGCAGTGGATTTCCCTGGTCCTCTTCAATAATGGTTTATGGACTTTTCCTCTAGCCAAACCTTTTTTTTAAACCCAGCTACACTAACAGCTTTTTTGCATCCTCTGGTAACAAATTCCAGAATTTCATTACGCATTGAGTGAAAAAAATATTTTCTCGGATTAGTCTTACATGGGTTATATTGTAGCTTCAATGCGTATCCCCTATCTACATTTTGAAGGAGTAAACAACCAATCTACATTTATCCATTCCACTCCATTCATTAATTTATAGACCTCTATCATATCTCCTCTCAGCTGTCTTTTTCCAAATTGAAACGCCATGACCTTTTAAGCCTCTCCTCACAGAGGTATCCCTTCCATTCCCTTTACCATTTTGGTGGCTCTTCTCTGTACCTTTTCTAATTCTGCTATATCCTTTTTAAGATATGGCGACCAGAATTGCACACAGTATTCAAGGTACGGTTGCACCATGTAATGACCAACAAAGGGGAGAAGGATGCCTTCCGTAAAAAATACACACAGGGGGAGCAGAGGGCAAGGACCACAGCCCACACAAAAATGATTAAAAATCTTTTATTGGAGACCTGAGAAATTTTTTTGGGTCTCCAATAAAAGCTTTTTAATCATTTTTGTGTGGGCTGTGGTCCTTGCCCTCCGCACCATGTAATGATACAGAGGCATTATTATATCCTTGTTTTTATTCTCCATTCCATTCCTTATGATTCCTAGCATTCTATTTGCTTTCTTGGCCGCTGCTGCACACTGGACGTTGATGCCTAGATCCTTTTCCTGGATGGTAATTCCTAATGTGGAACCTTGCATTGTGTAACAGTAGTTTGGGTTCTTCTTCCCTAAGTGCATAACTTTTGCACTTGTCCACTTAAATGTCACCTGCCCAGTTTTCAAGGTCCTCATGCAAATTTTCACAATTCTCTTATATTTTAACAAATTTGAATAATTTTCTGTCATCTGCAAATTTGATCACTTCGCTTGTTGTTCCCATTTCCGGGTCATTTATAAATATGTTAAAAATAAATGGTCCCAGTACAGATCACTTTTACCTTTTTTCCATTGAGAAAAATGGCCATTTAGCCCTACTCTGTTTTCTGTCTTTTAACCAGTTCCTGTTCCACAATAGTACACTGCCTCCTATTCCATGATGTTTTAATTTTCACAAGAGTCTCTCACGAGGGACCTTGTCAAAAGCTTTCTGAAAATCCAGATACACTATATCAGCCGGCTCACCTTTATCTACCTGTTTATTCTTACCTTCAAAAAATGTAAGAGATTAGTGAGACAAGACTTTCCCTTGCTAAATCCATGTTGGCTTTCTGCCATTAAACCATGATTATGTACATGTTCAGTAATTTTGTTCTTTATAACTGTTTCTACCATTTTGCCCGGTACAGATGTCAAGCTCACCAGTCTTTAGTTTCCCAGATCACTCCTGGAACCCTTTTTAAAAATCAACGTTACATTGACCACTCTCTAATCCTCAGGTACTACAGATGATTTAATGATAGTTCACAGATTACTAATAGCAGGTCTGCAATCTCATATTTCAGTTCTTTCAACACCCTTGGATGTATATCATCCGGCCCAGGTGATTTGCTACTCTTCAGTTTATCTAATATTTGTAATACATCTTCCCGATGTATCAATATTTCCTTCAATTCTTCCGCACCTTTAAATACCACTTCAGTCATGGATAACATCCCTACATCTTGAACAGTAAAGACTGAAGCAAAGAATTCATTCAGTCTCTCCGCTATCGCCTTGTCACCTCTTAATGCCCCTTTAACCCCTCTGTCATCTAATGGACCAACTGACTCTCTCACAGGTTTTTTGCTACGAATGTACTTGAAAAAGTCTTTATTACGTGTTTTTGCTTCCGCAGCAAGCTTCTTCTCAAATTCTCCCTTTACCTGCCTTATCAATGCCTTGCATTTAACTTACCAGTGCTTGTGCTGTTTCCAGGTTTCGTTGTTTGGCCCTTTTTTCCATTTCCTGAAAGATGCTTTTTTGGCAACAACAGCCTCTCTGACCTCACCTTTAAACCATGCTGGCAGTTTTTTGGACTTCCTTCCACTTTTCTTAAAGCGTGGAATACAGCTGGTCTGGGCTTCCAAGATAGTATTTGTCAACAACACCCAAACTTGATGTAAGTCTTTAACCTTTGCAACTGCTCCTTTTAGTTTTTTCTTAACTATTTTCCTCATTTTATCATAGTCTTCCTTTCGAAATTTAAAAGGTAGTACTGTGGATTTCCTTACTATCCCTCCTCAGGGCAGGTCTCTCCATAGCAGGCCCCAAGGCTTCTGTCCTTCCAGTGGTGCACTCCAGGGGCATCGCCAGAGGAATCCGGTCCTCCATACTTAAAGTGCTGTTGGGCTCTGAGAAGTGTGAGAGGCCTCCCTCCATCCACACAATTCCTAGCAAGCTATCAGAGGCTTCAATTGGTCCAGTAACTGGTGGTGTCATCTTGGTTACTGGCTGTTGCTTGCCCTTGTGCTTGTGAGTCTTTAAAAATGGGTAGAAAGGCAATAATCTGGGCAGAAGAACTGGGAACCATGCCACTTGGTCACAGCATGCATCCGCCATTATGGATCAAAAAAATCTTTTTTTTTTTAAAAGGTAGCCATCCTGTATTACAGTGATGAGGCAAGTTTGTGTTTTTGGTGCTGGTTTGTTCTTTTTAATGAACAGCCAAGAACACAGCATGACTGAGTTAACCCAGCTGTTACATTAAATGGGAAATTCTTATCTATCGGCTCAGAAGTTACAAGAAAGCCAAGGATGAGATGCTGCCCATTCACACATACATAAGCGCGCACACTTTCACAGGTGCACACGTCTCACTCGTTTCTTAATAACCCTCTCATCCCTCTAACATTTTGACCTCATTCTAGTCCTTTGGAATTCAGAGTTTATAAGGGGTCGATATTAAAAAGGTTTAGCTGGTTAGCAGGACCTGCTAGCCAGCTAAACCTCGTTCTGCCCGATATTCAGTGATATTAACTGGTGGAGCTGGGACAGTCATGGTGCCGATCCGATTAGCAGTAACATTCCGCCACTAACCGGATAGGCAAACTGCATAAAGTTAGGACAGGTCAATGGCTGGCTTGATTTTATGTGTTTTTTGCTATCTGGGTAGCGGAGAAGTGAGTTGTACCTTATTTGTTTGACTTGGTTTTCTTTATTTATAAAGAGTTAAAAAAAAAAAAAATCCCAAACTGAGCAGGAGGAGGGATTGTCCAGCAAGTTCCATTCTATTTGTTGGGCCACAGTTTTGGATGTGAGCTCCAGACATGCAGTCCCTGGGGGGCACGGCAGAGACTTATTCTTCACTGCACTCCCCTCAGGTGGTACCATGGGCACCTCTCGGGCAAGGAGGCAGAGAAGCTGCTGACAGAGAAAGGAAAACCAGGGAGTTTCCTGGTGCGGGAAAGTCAAAGCAAACCCGGAGACTTTGTACTGTCTGTGCTGACAAACGAGGAGAGGATGGAGAATGGTGATCGCAAGCATCGAGTCACGCATGTGATGATCCGCTATCAGGTACTGTGGAGCTACCTAAAGGTAGCTGTAGAAATAGTCATGGGTGGTCTTAGAGAATCCGTGAGCAGGTGTGGGGATAGAGAGGGGGGGTAGAGGGCTGAGCCTTTAGGAAGGTGTAGCAACAGAAGAGATGAGCCTGTGGGGAGTCCAAGTGGGCACTGTGACGGTGGGCAGAGTGTGGAGGCAAGAGGAGGCACCATGGGCAGGAGGAGTTGCAGAGGCTCAGTTGACTAGGTCTCTTGAAATCCCAACTTCAAACTCCCCTCCCTTGCTGATGTGTTTAGCGAAGGCTGTGGATGCATCATGGGACATTAGGTTCTTTTGATCTCAATAGACATGAAATTCAAGGCCCTGCCTGAGCAAAGGCCCCATCAGCTGAGACCGCCATGTTCTGCAGCGTGCCCTAGGGTGGATTGACTGTGTCCCATTTATTTACTTGATTTGTGGTTGCTTGATACAACGCTTTTTAATTGCTGTCAAAGCGGTTCTCAAGAACATGACATAAAAAAGAGAAACCTAAGTAAAATTACAACATTGAATTTGAAATAAAATACGAATAAATAAGAGGGGAGGGGGTGGGGTGGGGTGGGGGAGTATGTTCCCATGCCTGGTCCTCTGCTAATACCACAGTGTTTCGCTGGGCGGCCTTGAATGACATCACCCATCACCGTGTGCTTCTCAGGTGACATGGCTATGACGTGGGCAGTCCTTGTATGTATGTATGTGCCTCAGATGTACAAGATCCTCTAAATGCAGCTTCATCAGCTGTGCACGTCTAACAGGACAAGGGTTATATGGGCAGCTTGGGCACTAGAGAGCTTGATTGCAGCTGCTGGCATCCTTTATTTTTTGCTAAAAATCCAAATTCTTTCTATGTCTGCATTTTTTTCCTTGTCGTACATGTTTGCTGCTTTTATTCCTCTCGCCATTCTGTTGCCTACCCCTCAACTGTCTGTAGGTGGATGGGAAGTATGATGTTGGTGGAGGCGAGCGCTTTGATACCCTTGCAGACCTTGTAGAGCACTATAAGAAAAACCCCATGGTGGAGAAGTCTGGAGCGGTGGTTCATCTCAAGCAGGTAAATGTAGCAACCTCTTCCCTAACACTCTCCAGCAGCCCAACCTCACAGTACAGCACTTACAGGACATCCCCCCTCCCCCGTGTCACCATTGAAAGGACAGCACCCTTCCCCCATCCTTACAGTGTAGCATTGGAAGGATAGCAGCTACACATGTACTGAGCCACGTTTAGCAGGGATGGACATCCAGCCTCGCTGAACGCGTGGATCGCGATGCAGAGAACAGAGCTCCCCGCAGGTAGATCTGAGCTGTGCGGAGAGCTCTGTTCATGGGCAGGAGGGGGCAGGCCGGAGATGGAGCGAGGGCAGGCTATGGGCAGCACCATGACCTTGGACATACAGAGCCGGTTCCAAGATTGGCCCTGTACGTCCAGGGTCGGCCATTTAAATGGGGGACTTATTCCACCTCGGAGGTGGAATGAGACAGAGACAGATCGATGAGCCGGGCCTAGTAAGGAGAGTGAGGGAGTTCCCCACGGCCCGATCAGGGGCTGGGCTGCAGGGAAAGAAGTTAGTGATGGTTTGCCGGGAATCACGGCTCCTGCATGGAGCCGCGGTGCTTTGACTTCATGTTGCCATGGCACCGCGGCTCCATGCAGGAGCCTGGCTGAGCTAGCCCGGGATGTGGCTGGACATCTGGGGTGCCTGAAGCGGGGCACATCCCGGATGTCCAGCCACTATGCCGTGATTCTGCTCCAGCGAGCATGTCTAGCCCCTGTGGGAGCAGAATCTGGTGCGTCCCCAGGCCAGCCAGATGTCTGGATGTCCGGACGGTCTGGGGACGCACAGCATGGTATTGGCCTCAGTGTCGGTACTGTTGGGTCAGCGCCCCTGTAGTGCAGCAGAGGAAAGGCTGCTTCTAGACACTGATTTCAGAGATTTGGACCTCCTCTTACAGCTGTCTCACTCAAAAGTGCCAGTCTCTCTAGTTGCAATATTTTGGCATTCTTTCCTGCTTTAATGTGATCCTTCATGTGATATTTCCAGCCCTTCAATGCTACAAGGATCAATGCAGCCAACATTGAGAACAGGGTAAAGGAGCTGAACAAGACAGCAGATAACACAGAAAAGGCCAAGCAGGGGTTCTGGGAAGAGTTTGAGGTGAGCTGGAAGAGGATCTTGGCTCATACTAGAGTTACTTTTCCTCTCAGCATTTCTATCTCTCCATTCCTTAAACTTAACAGAGAACCCACTTCCCTCCCTTCTCTCTCTGTCGTTTTTCCTTCCTACAGGAAGACCTCTTATGAGGGAAGTGAGATTTCATTCCACATTCCAGACTGTTTCTTTACATTGTCTCATGCAACCTGCCCATGACATTAGCCACTTCCCCCTAGGCGAATGACTGCTCTGCTGGTTGTGGAGATGCAAATGTGCGCGTCCCACCGCTGCCCCTCCCCCTCTTATTTCCTAGCCATAGATCAATGCTGACCTTCACTCTCTTGTGTGTAGATGCTGCAGCAGCAGGAATGTAAACTGCTCTATCCCCGAAGAGAAGGCCAGAAATTGGAAAATAAGATCAAGAACCGCTACAAGAACATTCTCCCCTGTAAGTCCGATATCCCAGCTTGGTGGCAGTACAGAACCAACAGCTACGACTCTGCCCCACCCATCATAGCACCCACTCCAATCACCTACTCCCAGTGGTATATCTGAGCAAGCACGTATCAAGATAAGGGACAACTGTCTCATGTGGGCCAAACTCTAAAAGAAATGTAAAACAGTACTCTCAGCCCACGGAAGACATGTTTGGATGTACGTAGTGCCCCTAGCACATCCAGAAATAATTGTCAACACTTCTACCTACCCTTCACCCAAATACTATCCATGTGAGTGATCTGGTGAAGAGCATTCTTCCACCGCTAGGCAGAAGGTGACTCCAAGGTCACCCAAGATAGCATAGTCAACTCTTACCCTCAATCCCACCAGGTCCTCAAACAATTATATACTATGTAAACATCACTGATGTCACTATGCTAAAAGCAACACTATATATACATGTTTATATACTGTGTGTGTGTGTTTATATACTGTGCTCCTTGTGGTCTTGCGCAAGCCACTTAACCATCCATTGCCCATGTTCCCTGTAAGTATTTATTTATTTAGACAGATTTGTATGCCACCTTATCCTTCAATCAAGGTGGTCACGTCACATCACAATTGGAGGGTTACATTTAACATTAGGTTACGTGTAAACATTTGGACAGTACACTTAACAGCAAACATTTAGACTGTACACTTAACAGTATTTAGATA
This sequence comes from Ichthyophis bannanicus, assembly GCA_033557465.1. NCBI lineage: Eukaryota > Metazoa > Chordata > Amphibia > Gymnophiona > Ichthyophiidae > Ichthyophis > Ichthyophis bannanicus. The sequence continues at coordinate 117,109,562 of CM066042.1, read as the reverse complement.
ATACAATGAGGGTTAACATTTAACAGAAGAGTATTTAATAGCTTGGTATGATAAACTTCTGTGTATGGATAGGATGAGTGTATGTTTAGTTGGCGGAGGAAGTAGTGTATTTGTTTGGGTAGGGGATGTTGCCTGAATGCTCATATGTTTCTATAAATAAGAATGCTTTGAGGTCTTTGCGGAAGTCTGTAAGTATTAGTGTATGTGTCTCATATCCCCACGTGTTAAATGTATCCCCCAATTGTGTTGTGACCACTTTGATTGAAGGATAAGGTGGTATACAAAACTGTCTAAATAAATACATTAAAACCAAAAAAAAATATATATATATACATATATATATATATATATATATATATATAAAGAATAAAATATTACATGTGGAGGAAAGACCTCTGAACATGACCAGAGATAAAGGGGTATGTTTATTAAACTGGGCTAACGCTCAACCTGGGCTGTCTGCAACTAGATCCCATGTTATTCATTGGGACCTAGTTGCAGATAGCCTGGGTTACTGTTAGCCCGGTTTAGTAAACATACCCCAGAATGTCTCAATATGAGTTATAACATGGCTGAAACAACTTCCAGACTTTTCTTAATATTTGCAGAAAATACTCCTCCTTAGAACAAATATCTCACAAAATGAAATTACAAGTAGACGAAATACTTTATGGTAAGGTTAGCGGAAAACTGCAGTCAAGCCAATAAAGTACTAAATTCACACGTGCAGTATGGTGCACGTTTTGCATAATAGCACATGTCTCCGTGACAAAGCTTGCCCCTGAAGCACTGGAGCGTCACTGAGAGGGCATCGGAAGTGCTGTATAGAGCACAGTTTTCTTCACTTATTGCTTTAATGCATTTATATTCTGAGCAGGTAAGAAGTACAGTCATGAATATATAGAATACAGTAAACTGATAAGTCATAAAACTCAACTATGTTTACAACTCTAAACAAATACAATAAACTAGAAGCGCGATAAAACTAAACACTAAAGTGCAAAAGCTGGTTTCAGTAAGAGAGCTGGCAACTGCTTTCTGGATCGCAGTTTGGAGAAAAGGAATTGGAGCCTTTTAGGCCATAGGATAGCTATCGGAGCCCAAAACCTGCATATATCGAGCCTTCAGAAATGGCTACAGGATTGTGAGGCTCAGATAGCAGGTAACAGAGAGAAACCTGTTGTTTGATTCTGGTTATTGGAGCATTGCATGGTGGGATTTCTGTCTCTCTCTCTCTCTCTGCAGTTGACACCACCCGGGTCATGTTGCGAGATGGGGATAAGTGTACCTTAGGCTCAGACTACATCAATGCAAACTACATTAAGGTAAGGAGAGGAGGCTGCTTCTGTTTTCTTTCTTAGGACGGCACCCAGTTTGGGGTCTGATTGTGGGTGATGGACCTCTGTCCATCTGTCTCCCTCACTTCTCTCTCCTTGGTCAGTGCAGATTCCCACTTTGCTTTTCTACCTTGCAGAGTAGCCTGGAGGATGGCAAAAGCTCAGAACCATTGAAGGTGTATATAGCCACCCAGGGCTGCCTGCAAAACACTGTCAAAGACTTCTGGGCCATGATTTACCAGGAAAACACACACGTTATCGTCATGACAACCAAAGAAGTGGAGCGAGGGAGGGTGAGTGCTTCACTGTAGGGAATCCAGGGAACATCTTACCTGGAAGTGTGCAGAGATTCCAAGTGGTTTTCACAGATGCAGGTTTGTATAGGTCTTTGGGTAAGAGCCTGTGGCAAGTTAGAAAAGATGATATTAAAGCTCATAATCCATAGGGATGTGCCATAGTGCACCTTTCACTGTGAATCTAATTAGCGAGACATCAGGATCCTGTACCTGTGCTAGGAGGTAAGACTCCAGATACAAATGCCACCTCTCAATATGGCGGCGTCTCCCTCTTTGGGATGATCCTTTCATTAACCGACTGTGAACGCTCACAGGCCTTTCCTCTCCCTCCAGAATAAGTGCATCCGATACTGGCCGGATGAAAACTCCAGCAGGGACTATGGCAGCATTGTGGTACGAAATATGAGTGAGCATCAGGCCCAGGACTACATCCTGCGGGAGCTGGAGATTTCGTGGATAGACAAGGTGACTGACATTTTCCTCTTCCTTCCCTTCTGTTCTCTCCCCAAATGCACCATCTCACTGTAAGGCACCTCATTCTCTGCTACTTACCTTATTCCTGACCTGCTGGGCAGTGTTTCAAGGTCTCCCTTTATTAAGGAAAGCCGACGTTACCTGGGCAGAAGTTTTCAAACCTCTTTTTTTCAAGGTTCCCCCAACAAGTCTGTGTTTCAGAACCCTCATAATGAATATTTGTGAAATACATTTGCTCACATCTGTTCCATTGATGCATAAGACCATGTTACTTTGCATAATTCCCTCTGCCTAAAATCTAGATATGTCAAGTGTCCGAGGGACTGAGTTTGGCAAATTCCATCTTAAGACATGAACGGAAGATATGCAAAATCTTGATGTTAGTCATCAAAGACTGTTTAGTGTTAGTAGAGTTTATGTTGGCAGGGCTTATTCAGCTCTATAAATATTTAGAGCTCCCTATAAGCCCCTTGCTCCCTATCCTCTGAGGTATACGAGGTGTGACAAAAAAGAAACAAGACTGTCCCATAAATGTTTTATTACAAATCTACAGAGAAATTACGCATTGTCCCCTTCAAAGTAATCCCCTCCCCAGAGTTAATGCATTTCTGCATTCGCTTCTGCCACGTACGGAAGCACTTGGTAAAGTCCTCCTCCTTGAGGTCCCTCAGCTCCCTTGTCACAGTGGCCTTGATATCTTCTACAGAGGCGAAGTGAGTTCCTTTGTGCACAGTCTTCAGCCTGGGGAAGAGCCAGAAGTTGCATGGTGCGAGATCTGGGGAATAAGGAGGGTGGTCGAGAGCTGTGATCTGTTTGTTGGCCAAGAACTGCTTCACACTGAGCACAGTGTGTGCGGGCGCATTGTCGTGATGGAGCAGCCATGACTTGTCTCTCCATAGAGCCTGCCTGCTGCGCCGAACCTGGTCATGGGTTGAGGACCTACTGGTAGAAGTGCTGGTTGACTGTCTGACCCTCAGGCACAAACTCATGATGGACCACTCCCTTCTGGGCGAAGAATGCGATCAGCATGATCTTGATCCTTGATTTGGACATGCACACCTTCTTGGGTCTGGGTGACAGTCGAGTCTTCCACTGCAGGCTCTGTCTCTTGCTTTCAGGGTCATACTGGAAGACCCAAGTCTCGTCTCCTGTGATGACTCAGCCAATGAACTCTGGATCTTCTCTGATCTTTTCTATCAAGTCTCGACAAACATTGACCCGGTGCTCTTTCTAGTTGTCCGATAAAAGCTTGGATACCATCTTGGTGCACACCTTCCGCATCCCCAGCTCCTGTACCAAGATGGTCCGCACTGACTTCCTGTTCAGGCTGAGCTCCTCAGCTATCATCTGCACGTCAATCTGCGATCACTCCACACCATCTGGTTCCCTCTGTCAATGTTCTCAGCCATCTTTGTCATGGAAGGCAAAGGCTGTCCTGACTTGAGGTTATCCTCCACCTCCTCGCGGCCAGTCTTGAAGCATTTGTGCCAGTCGAAGACTCGCGGCCTTGACATTGCATCTTCTCCATAAGCCTTTTGGAGACGTTGGAGACACTCAGTTGGACCCTTCTCCAACTTAACCAGATATTTCAAGTTGATTCTTTGCTCCATATTTCTGCCATCTCCAGTTGCGTGACAAAGCTACAAAAAAACCTGAAAAAGAAAAACAAGAGTGAGAGAGATGAAAGATATTTTAGCAGAATAGTGGCGAGATATTGCACAACACAGTGACATAAGCGATTAGCCAATTGGCATTGAGTCATGGGCGTGGCTGCCACAGTATCGTTTCTTTTTGTGCACTTCATATAAGCTGCTCATGGTGCTGTTGGGATCCTATGTCTCTGACCTGGAGTATGGAGGACAACGGAGTTGGCTTCCCCTGCTTGATCCTTTGTTTTCCCCAGTGTAGCTCTATGAAAGTCAGGCTGCTCTGGGAATGTTTGGGTTGCTTAAGATCTACGGTTCTTTGTCCTGCAGTAGGTGAATGTCGGGGGCTTTTCCCCAGCATAGCTCTATGAAAGTCATGCTGTGGATGAGGAGAGAGATACAGGTTACATAGCAGCTTTTAGGGACCCAGGATTTGGAATATCGAACACAAACGTTTTCGCTTACAGCAAAAAAACTAAGCTGCTCAAATCTTTGGACCAGAGCTGATTTTTTTTTTCAATGAAGATACGAGAGAGGGGTTGTTAAAAATGCTGTTCCCCTCAAATGGAGCTCTTTTAAAGCAATTTAGCTCTTTGATCCAGCATCATAAGAGATTGAGGGTTCATCCCATTGTATGTGTTGGAGATCCATGTAAGACCGTGGTTGGGAGATCCAGGACTTCCAGTTCAGTTCCTAGGGAGTCAGAAAGTTGGTACGGTTAAAAAAGAGGCTTTTTTTTTCACTGGAGTCAGGTGTGGTTTCTTTTCACAGAAAGGTAAGTGGGGGGGGGGGGAGGTTGGCAACTACAGGCCACTTAGTCTGACCTCAGTGGTAGGTAAATTAATGGAATTGCTGCTTAAGCAAGATAGCCCATTTTATGGAATCCGATGGGTCACAGGATCTGAGGTAGCATGGTTTTACCAGAAGTAGGTCTTGTCCAATGGATTTAATCAAATTTCTCTGACTAGGTGACCAGAGAGATGGATTGGGGAGAATTCTAAATGTGTAGTGGACATTGATTTCAACAAGACTTTGACATGGTTATACAAAATGAACATCCTTGGTATGAACTCTGTTGTGACTGAATGAGTTAGAAATTGATGGAGGGAAGATGACAAAGGGTAGTGGTAAACAGATTTCACTTTTAGGATATAAGGGTTCTAGTGGTGTCCACAGGTATTATTCTTTATCCTGGTTCTGTTCAACATTTTTTGTAAGCAATATTGCAAATTTTATTTCAGGAAAGATTTGTCTTTTTTTTAAATGACATGAAAATCTGCAACAAGGTGAAAGGATCAAAGTCTGGAGTTGGCAGTGGAAGAGAAGGGCACAAATAGAAGCAATTTGGCTAGAAGAGCGGAGTTCCCAAATGGATGGGTGTAGGGAGAGAGAAGAGAGGAAAGGTAGTGAGGAGCAGCAGAGTGAGTGCACTTACAGGTCAGTAGGAGAAGTCTGAACTGGATAAGGAAACGGATAGGGAGCCAGTGAAGCGACTTAAGAAGAGGGGTAATATGAGCATATTGAGGCTGACAGAAGATTAACCGCGCAGCTGAGTTTTGAACAGATTGAAAGGGAGAAAGATGATTCAGAGGGAGACCAGCAAGGAGGAGTTGCAATAGTCTAGACAGGAGGTGACTAAAGAGTGGATAAATGCCTTAGTATTGTGTTCAGAAAGGAAGGGCCAAATTTTGCTGCTGATATAGAGAAAGCGAAAACCTGTCATTTCTATCAGTTGGATGTGTGTGGAGAAGGAGAGGGAGGAGTCAGACGACCCCCAGGTTGCGAGCTGAGGGAACAGGGAGGAGTAGAGCATTATCCACAGAGATTGAAAAAGGAGACATCCAGGCAGTTCTCCAAGGACAAGCAGCATGAGTCAACCAAAATCCAGCGGATATGCCCTCCAGGACTTTCTGAGGAGCTCTGGCAACGCAGAGGCCCTCAACGCTGCTCCCCCTCTCGGTAAGGGCATAGCCGACTCAGCAAGGGACGTTCCTCCACGAGACTCCGCTCCCTCGGGGATCCCCCCGCTGCTGCCGCTACTCCTTCTGCCGACTCTGCCCTGGGACTCTGGCCGCCCTGCCATGGAGGCCTCCTCCATGCAGATCTCTGGCCATGCTCCTCCACCATGCCTCATCTCCTCTTCTGGCCTTGCTGCTCCGCCTGTCCCCTGGATTTTCGTGCCCATGGAGACATCCGTGTGCGGGCAGAGCAGTCCTCTACTTTATGGTCTTTCCCGAGGCAGCGGAGGCAACATTCATGAGCGTCAGAGTTGCTCATATTTCGGGCACATCGGCTGCATTTTTTAAAGCCTGGTTTCGGCATTGCAGGTCAGATCTTCCAGGTGTGGCTGGCTTATCCTGCTGTCCTCGGAGAACTCTCGTTTCAGGTAAGTAACTCCGCTCAATCTCAGATAGGCAAGCAGAGATCCAGGCCTGGAGTAATTTCAGACGTAGAGAGGTAGATCTGAGAGTAAAGAGGTTAACACTGAAATTTGGAGATGCCTCTGACCCTGATCCCTATCTGGACCACTTGCTGTGCAAATCTAAGCAGGTCACTTACATTCCTTGCATGTGAATTGTGGCCTGATTTACTGATATCTGTTAATATGAATGAGTCATGCCCTTGGTTAGTGAATAGCGCACATCAGTAAATCTAGTCCTTATGTTTAATATATTTATCTTGTAGAAGGTTGTATGCACAGATGTTAGGACATAGGTAACTTTTATTAGTCAAAGTAAAGGATGTCTCTGTCCTTCCTCACAGAATGAACCCACCCGGCGCATACGGCATTACCAGTACCTCAGCTGGCCAGATCATGGTGTTCCCAACAAGCCAGGAGGAGTGCTGAGCTTTCTGGAGCAAATTAACCAAGCACAGGAGTGTTTTTCAGATGCTGGTCCACTCGTAGTACATTGCAGGTAACGTGGGAGACCAGTGAGTGGCGCAGTGATGCTACTATCACAGGAGAGTGACGCAGTGAGATTCTGTCTGTCATGGAGGGGGGAGGGGGGTAGCACGAAAGGTCCGTATGTCATAGGGGTGGTGCAATATAGCCACCTATCTTGGGGAGGGATGGCAACGTGATGGGATTAGTCTTTCATGGGGGCGGGCAGTGTAATGGGACTTTCTGTCATAGTTCAGCACAATGGGGTGTTTATCACAGGAGAGGAGCTTGACCGCTGTGCTTTCTGGCCTTGCATGTTTAGGTTTTTCTAGTTAAAACCACATTGCGATCATTCATAATCTTCATGTCTTCTGGGACCTTAAAGTATGTCCAGGTATAGAGTTGGGGACATGTTGAGGTTCAGTATTCAAAAGCCATTATCCAGATAACCACAGAGGTTCTCCACGTACGGGCATGGTACCACGGAACATCCCCGCAGACTGCCGTGGCACACTGTGGAGAGCGCTGGGTGGTCTGGAGTCAGAGCAAGCGTGGTACCGGCCACTCTCCGGATAATCCCCGCCGTTATCTATTCTACAGCTGCTAACCAGCTAATCTATCTGGACAATGAAAATGCTGTGCTAAGTATCCAAATCACCCTCTCTGGATAATGTCGGCAATTATCCTGATAATGGCCCCGCGATCTGGATATTCATTGGTAGACAGAGGATGTTTATATGCTGCAGCTTTGAAATATCCCATGCTCTGAATATTGGCCCCGTAGATATAGTGATGGCGATAGGTTAACTAGCAAACCCCACAGTGCAGTTGCAGCAAGGGGCTTCAACATGTGGCGAATCTTCTGCTAATCTGACCCTATATCTTCTTCCCTTCCCTTACAGCGCTGGCATTGGACGCACGGGGACAATAATTGTGATTGATATTCTGGTGGATATAATTAACAGACAAGGTATGAACACTGAGGCGAAACACTTGATGGGGGAGGGGGTAATTTTCTAATGGCACCCAGGTGAGAAATCCAAAAAGACTCCAATTTTAAGCCTAATTCATAAAGGCAACATAGTTACCTTTGTGCTCTTTTTATATCATAGGCTCCCATATGCAGGGGGTCAGGAGCAGCAGGCCATGTGTGCCGTAGTCCATAGCCTGCCGTGCCGCCCACAGAGGTCTGCAGCCCTAGGCGGCTGCCTAGCCCACCTACAGGATGGGTTAGGCCTGTGTGCATCTCCACATGTATTCTATGAAATATGCCCGCACGTTGTTGTTCTGCCTGTATTCTGCCCACACTGTGCCCCCAGGAATGCTACACACAAAGCACGTGAAAGTAGGTGCCCGTTTCCCGTGTATGAACTTTTAAACACACTTGCAGTTGCGCAATTTTAAGAGACCGCTTTTCAGTGTATAAAACAGAAAGCGCTTCATAGAACGACCCTTTCTGTGTGTTCCTCTCACATGCAGTTTCTGTGTGTTGGCCGCTTTCACGACAGGATTTCAAAGGGAAATGTGCGAGAGCTTTGGAGGACGCATTCTTGCTTGGTGTTTTGACACTGCTCTGGAACAGCCCTGCCAATGTGGACCTTATCTTTGGTTTAAAGTCTTCATACTTCATTTTCAAGTGTCCTAACTCTTCCTTTAAAAAGATAGAAACAAAAATGATTTGGAATGCTTGACATGCTTTTACTCTGGTGCAATCTGAGTGTGGTGCGTCTGCCGGATAGTGTGAAAAATCAATCTGCCAGAACCCTCGGGTGGATTCCAGCAGGGAACCAGAAACATGCAAGCAGGAGCGGAGACTTTTACCACAGTACCGGGGGCCCTGCGCCCTCTGCTGCAATGATTCAGATGTGTAGCTTGAGCAGAAGAGAAGAAGGGTTTATTTTAGAAGCACTTCTACATATAGACTGGAATACAGATGTAAAATGCTATTTCAGAAAGCCGCCATTTACGCATAAAGACCCACGATGTAGAGAGATTTCCACGTATATGTCTAAAAATTTCAACAATGGGATTTACACTTCCTCTAAGGCACAAATAGATTTTTACAGAGTTCTCGTTTCAGCCCCCAAGGAATCAAGGGAGCTTGTCTCCTTAATCCTCCATTGTTTCCTCTTCCAAAATGACAGAACAAATTGTGGCCTCACAACTTAATTGGCAGCACCTAGATGTATAGGTTTGTGAAGTGGCACCGAATTCCACAAAACTGTCCCTTCCATGTGGAAGGTGCCCTGTTACTTTCTGCTCTGTTTCCCCACGTGTAGATTGTATTCTCCAGGAACAAGCAGGAAGTCAGTCCTCACATATGGGTGACGTCGGCGCCGACGGAGCCCTCGTGCAGAGCAATTCCCCAGCTTTCAAAGAAAGCCTTTGGGATTGCATCGCGCATGCGCGGTCCCCTTCCCGCCCAAGGGTGCCATCTTGCTCAGTCTTCTTTTTTCCGCGGAGCCCAATGGACGTCGTCCCATTTTCACCATGGAAAAAGTAGAAAAGTTGAATTATTTCTTTCAGCTTCCCGGTTCGACACCGGTTCTCTTTCCTGCCTTCGGCTCGGTACACTGGTATCGAGTCCGGTCATATTTTTTGTTTTTGTCCTTCATGACTAGCGTTCGCGTTCTTTTATTTTTCACTGGCAGCCCAGTCGTTTGACCTTGCAGGGGCCCTTTTTCCCCCGATGGTTGCCAGCGGGTTTAAAAAGTGTGATCGGTGTAAGAAGTTGATGTCTCTCACCGACACACACAACTGCTGCCTCCGATGCCTCGGCCCTGACCATGACCCGGTGGTCTGTGGGCCGTGTGGTAAGATGTCTTCGAAATCTTTGAAGAGCAGGCAGCATCAGCATGACAGGATTTATCCTGAGTCCGCATCCGCCCAGGACTGAACCTCGTCAGAAGCCTCGACATCTCGGGACTCGGAGCCCGAGCACTGTTGTGTGTCTTCTGAGCGGGGGTCTCCCTCTAGGGAACACCAGAGAAAGAAAAAAACTCGTGAGGGCGGCGTCGCTGGATGCCTCTGATCAGCTTGGGCCCTGGGGTTCCAGGCTGCGGAGCCCGGACCGCCGCCCCGGGTCCTCGGAGTCGGAGCAGCCGGCTAAACAACCTCGCAAGGAGCCGGAGATGTCAGACAAGGTAACTTCTGTTGTCCTTGTAGACTCTCCTCCGGGAGAGCCGGCGTCATCGGGCCCCGAGCTGGGAGCTGCGGAGCCTTCTGAGCTTGGTCTGAAGTTGGCGACCCTGGAGACCAGCATGGCTGCCTTCATGGAGCAGCAGTGGGCGCTGATGGCCGGTCTCACCGGTCCATCCGCCCCGACCACCAGGACTTCGATGTCAAAATCGACACTGGAAGCCAAGCCGATCCTCGAGTCGATCAGGTCTCGAGTCGATCCTCGGCCAAGGTCCCTCTCGACCTCCCGTTTGGGACCGAGGTCATTGACGCTGGTGCCCTCAGCGTTGGGGCGGTCAGGCTTGAAGCCCTCGAGGCCGGAGCCCATCGAGTCCTCCTCGGAGGACTCGGCATGGGAGACCGAGGAGGAAGACTCCCCAGACACCTACCGAACCCGGTGTATCCCATTAGACTCTCCGGGTCGGAGTCTCGGAATAGGTCCCCTCCGGAGGACACTCAGTCCTCGGACTTCGTCAGGGACATGGCCAAGGCTTTGGCATTCCTGGCGGACGCCAAGGAGGAGCCTCGAGCCGAGGAGCTCAATGCCCTCCAGTATGACTCTCCCCCGAAGGAGGCCCTTACTGTACCGGTGCCTCTGATGTTGGAACGGCTGATGCTCCACATGTGGGAGTCCCCGGCCTTGATGCCGGTGCTCAGCAAGCAGGTCGATTCCATCTATCGAGTCCGCAAGAGTCCTGGGTTCCAGAAAGCGCAGCTGCCGCACAACTCCATGGTTGTGGAATCGGCCATGCAACGGCTGAAAAGCCAAAATACGCACTCCTCGGTGCCTCCCAGCCGGGAGGCCCAGAACCTGGACGCCCTCAGCAGAAAGTGCTACCAGGGCTCGATGCTGTCATGCCATGTCCAAACCTACCAGCTGTACATGGGCATGTACTTGTGGGACCTGGCAAAGGAAATTGCCGGGTTCTCAGCTGGTCTCTCCGAGGAACCCTTGCAGCGCTTCAAAGCTTTGTCCACGGGGATGAGAGTGCTCGAAGTTCATGTCTCGAGCAGCTTACGACGGCTTCGAGGCTCTGGCCCGAGTAGCCGCGGCCGGCATCGGTACATGTCGTCAGACCTGGAGCCATGGGTTCAGGACAATTTGGTCGATGTCCCGTGCCGAGGAGACAACCTGCTCAGCAAACCTATGACTGAAAAAGCTGCAGAAATCGAGTCCGAGTACTTGACCCGGACAAGGTTGTCGAAGAAGACATATGCACCTGCTCACAAGAAGAAGGCCTCAGGGAAAAAGCCCTTTTTCCCGAGGAAGGGTACGGCTTACAGAAACTACCCCACTTACCAGGCCACCCCAGCTCCCCAACAGGGGCAGCAGGCCAGGGGACAGGGGCATGGCCCACGTAAGCCGAAGACCCCCAAGCCTCCAGCTGCGGCTCCTACCCAGCCGGGAGGGGGTTTTTGACTCCCAGTGCATAGCTCCTCTCCCACCAGTGGTTTGGCCCTGCACAGGTGGAAGGCTGGCCCTGTACGCTCACAGGTAGCCAGCCATTACTACCAATGCCTGGGTTTTGAGAATAGTCCAGCAGGGCTATTTACTTCATTTCAACCAGGTGCCCACCACCTTTTTCCCAGGAGAGTCTCTCAGGCCCCCTCTTCACAGGAACCTCCTCCTGCAGGAGTTGACAGGTCTGCTAAAGGATCAGGTGGTGGAACCGGTGCCCACCACCTGCAGGGGCAAGGCTTCTACTCCAGGTATTTCCTCATACCAAAAAGAAAAGGAGGCCTTCGCCCCATCCTAGACTTGCGAAATCTGAACAAGTTCCTGGTGAGGGAAAAGTTCAAGATGCTTTCCCTTGGGATCTTACTGCCTTACCTCCACCAGGGAGACTGGCTATGCTCCTTAGACTTAAAGGATGCTTATACTCACATCCTCATACACCCAGACCACAGACAATATCTCCGGTTTGTGGTCGGAGGAAACTACTTCCAGTGCAAGGTGCTTCCCTTTGGCCTAGCTTCCACTCCCAGAGTATTTACCAAATGCCTAGCAGTGGTGGCGGCCTTCCTCAGAAGCCAGGGAGTCTTCATCTTTCCATACCTGGACGACTGACTCATCAGAGGCCAATCGGCGCAGGAGGCACAGCAGGCCACTGCCCGCACAGTCACCCTGCTCCAGCACCTAGGGTTTGTTGTAAATCACGAAAAGTCCACTTTACTCTCCACTCAACACTTGGAGTTCATAGGGACAAGACTGGACACACTTCAGGTGAGGGCTTACCTACCGCTGGACAGGGCAAGGCGGTTGCTGGACTTGGTACAACAGGTCTAGCACAGACCTGAAATCTCCGCAAGGGTCTTCCTGCGCCTCCTGGGCCACATGGCCTCCACGGTGCATGTGGCTCCATATGCTCGATTCCACATGCGCACAGCTCAATGGAGCCTCAAAGACCAGTGGACGCAAGCCACTGGCTGCCTCAGAGACAGGGTAGCGATTTCCAAGCTGCTGGTGACAGCCTTGCAATGGTGGCTTCACCCCCCCCCAACTTGCTTCAGGGAGTACCATTCCAACCTCCCTCTCACACCAGAGTGCAGATGACAGATGCCTCCTTGCTGGGCTGGAGAGCCCATTGCCAGGGTTCATGTACTAAGGGTCTGTGGTCCTCGCGAGAGGCCACACTTCAAATCATCTTCTAGAGCTTCAAGCCATCCGCCTAGCTCTTCAAGCCTTCTGTCATCTTCTTGCACATCAGTCGATGCTGATACAGACAGACAATTGGGTAGCAATGTTCTACATCAACAAACAGGGAGGCACAGGATCTCGTGTCCTATGCTAGGAAACTCTGGACCTCTGCTCTTTTGCTGTGGCACATCACATGTCCCTAAAGGCAGTTTATCTACCAGGTCAGGAGAACCTCCTGGCCGACAAGTTGAGCAAGATTCTTCAGCCTCACGAATGACAACTGAACCGGGATGTAGCCCAGCAGATCTTCAACTGCTGGGGTCTCCCATCCATGGATCTCTTTGCCAGTCCACAAAACCATCAGTTGCCCCGGTTCTGCTCAAGGCAGCCGCATCCGCTGAGCATGGCAGCGGAAGCTTTCCTGATCTCATGGGCACAGGACCTTCTCTATGCATTCCCACGCACTCCCCTGGTGGCACGCACTCTGTTCAAGATTCTTCAGGACAAGGCCTCTGTCATTCTGGTAGTCCCCAGGTGGCCCGGACAGCCTTGGTTCCCTCTTCTCCTTCAACTGGTGGTTCAAAATCCACTCCCCCTGGGGGTGCAGCTCGACCTCTTGACCCAAGAACAGGGTTCCTTGCTACACCCCAATCTCAGGTCCCTCATCTTAATGGCCTGGCTGCTGAGAGGGTATTACTTGCTCCTCTACTCCTTCCCAAGGAGGTTGAGGAGGTGTTGCTGGACTCTAGGAGGCAATCCACTAGAAAATCCTACGCGTTCAAGTGGCGTAGATTTGAAGGGTGGTGTGCCCAAAATAAGGAGAACCCGTTCACTTGTCAAGTACCTCAGGTATTGCAGTACTTGCTCCACCTCTCAGAATTAGGCCTCAAGTCTAACTCTGTCAGGGTCCACCTGAGTGTGCTATCAGCTAACCACTCTCCAGTGGACGGGCAACCTCTTTCAGCTCACCCTTTGGTATCCCGATTTCTCAGGGGCCTCCTACTCTTGAAGCCTCTGATTTGCCCACCGGCTACAGAGTGGGACTTAAATGTGGTCTTGCAGCGGCTTACTTGCCCACCTTTTGAACCAATGTCCACCTGTCATTGCTTCCTTTCCTGGAAAGCACTCTTTTTGGTGGCACTCACGTCTTCTTGACGTGTGAGCGAGCTGCAAGCTTTAGTATCGGATAGACCGTATACACAGTTTTTTTTTTTTTTTTGAAAACTTTATTTATGGTTCAACACCAGATAATAACCAATACAATAGCAGGTAACAAGCCCCCGGCCGGGTGTACTCTTATCCCCGCCGTGGGGCAAATCATACATGTAAGCATCATACATATCAGACAAACATTGCCGTAAACGTGAACCAGTTTTGAATTTTATCCCACTGTGCTCCATAAAGGGAGCCCTCCCTCCCTCCCCCCCACCCCCCCACCCTACCACAGACTCCATCCTCAGCCTACCTATATAATGTCCGCAGGAGGAAAGTACACCCACTCCACCCCTATGTACACCCTCACCCCCATCCTAACACTCTATGGACCCACATTAAGTATTTCACTGCGACAGGCCCCAAGCTCTGAATATATGGTTCCCAAATAAGCATAAAATGGGCCCAACATTTTACATGACACTTCGCTTTCCAACGCTCTGCCAACATCAATTGATGGAAACTATTGCGCCATTCCAGGAAAGTCGGTGGGAGCTGCTGGCGCCATCTGTGCAAGATGGGGCCTTTCCCCACCAAACACGCCTTCCGCACCAAGAGCCGTGCCCCCCTCCCACTCGGACAAGACGGGTTGAGCTGATCCAACACTACCAAGGATCCCGACCAAGGGAAGCGCTGCTGAAGCAATCCAGTTATACAATTACTAATATGGACCCAGTAAGGGCGAATACGCCTACAAGTCCACCACATGTGAGCTAGGTCAGCCAAAGGCTCTGAACATCTGGGGCAAGACCCGTCTTGAGTAATATGGCTCCGCAAGGCCCGCCTAGGCGAAAAATGCACACGGGTTAAGGCTTTATACTGAATTTCCCTCCAACGGGCCCCATCTGTCAGTAGGGCAATCCGCCCCAGAGCCTGCATAATCGTCCCAGCTGGGACCTCCAGGCCCAATTCCCTTGCCCATGCCCGCTCAACACTGTCATAATCCGGCAACACCCGAACGCAATTGAGCTGGGCCTTCAATCCTGCAATCGACGGGGGAGAATCTCCCCCAAGGCCAAAGAACTCAATAATCTGCGCCGATCGATCTGCTGCAAGATCTGTCCTAGACAAGGAAGCCACGTAATGAGAGAGTTGTAAATAGGCAAAATACTGATGAGGCTGTAATTCATACTCTGCGCATAATTCCTGAAACGACTTACACGCACCAGTCAATCCTACGACATGGCCTAAAGTGCGTACTCCCTTTCCCCTCCAAGACCGAAACCCATGGGATTCAGAGCCAGGTAGAAAATTCACATTACCCCATATAGGCAGCCAGCTCGAAATCCTCCAGTTTCGGTTCCAATAAGCATTCAGTTGTTGCCAAGTGCGTCGCGCTGAAGACATAATCGTACTACGTTTAATATTATTAGGCAACTGGGCACTCTCTGCGTGTAGAACACCCAACAGGGAAAAGGGGGCCGCCGCCGCCGCCATCTCCAGGCATCTAGGTGTGTAAACGTCAGTCTCGCCCAGCCAATCGCCCACATGACGCGCCTGGCACGCCAGAGCATATGACCACAAGTCCGGCAAACCAATACCACCACTCCGCCAGGGGCCAATCATACGATGCAACGGGATACGAGCCCCCGTATACACGGTTTTACAAGAACAGAGTGGTCCTACGTACTCACCCCAAGTTCCTCCCAAAAGTGGTTTCCTCGTTTCACATTAATCAAGAGGTGGCTCTTCCTACCTTCTTCCCCAGGCCACATACCAGCAGGGCAGAAGCGGTTCTGCATACCCTGGACTGTAAGAGGGCGCTCGCCTTCTACCTGGAACGTACGCAGAGACATCGGAGGGCTTCCCAGCTCTTAGTTTCTTATGACCCTAGTAAACTGGGTCTACCTGTCTCCAAGCGCACGTTATCCACCTGGGTGGCAGACTGCATCGCCTGGGCGTACAGGGCAGCTGACCTCCAACTGCAGGGCCGAATCACAGCCCACTCTGTCAGGGCTAAGGCCACATCAGTGGCTAACCACCGCTCTGTTCTGTTGGCAGACATCTGCCGGGCCGCAACTTGGTCTTCAAGCCAGACTTTTGCAGCCCACTACTGCCTGGAGAGAGAGTCCTGGCGGGACAGTATTTTCAGTCAGGTGGTACTCAGTAACCTATTTGAGGTTTAGGCAGCTCCTACCCTCCGACCCTTTGGTGTCAGGCTACCGTGGGGGTTGGGTTCTCGGAGAAAAATCCTATCACTGCTGCTGCGGCTCTTCTAGAAGGAGCTATTTTCAGCTATGGGTTCTCGGTAGCCTATAGCTAGGGAGTCCCATATGTGAGGACTGACTTCCTGCTTGTTCCTGGAGAAAGTGTAGTTACTCACCTGTAACAGGTGTTCTCCAGGGACAGCAGGAATCGGTCCTCACGACCCTCCCTCCTCCCCTGGAGTTGCAGTCCTTTGATTACTTTTTCTCATTTTTGCTGTCTTTTTAGCTATGTCATCTGACTGAGCAAGATGGCACCCCTGGGCGGGAAGGGGACCGCGCATGCGCGATGCAATCCCAAAGGCTTTCTTTGAAAGCTGGGGAATTGCTCCACACGAGGGCTCCGTCAGCGCCGATGTCACCCATATCTGAGGACTGATTCCTGCTGTCCCTGGAGAACACCTGTTACAGGTGAGTAACTACGCTAAACAGCTCCTCCCTCTGTACATTGTGACAAATCCTGCACGTCCTTATACAGAGTTTATGAAAGGCTCTACTGCTAGAACTGAGCATGTCTCAGCCTCGATGGGCCTTTAAGCCTTTATCCCAGTAGAGTCTCTTTGATTGCACTGCTTACTAAATGGTGCCAGTGCACGAGTATTGAGTAGCTTAGGTGAACCTTCAACATTATGCTCCCTCAACCATGCCCAGGATCTTGTTAAACTCAAGAATCATGATCGTCAAAACACCACCCAGCCCATAACAATGCTGTAAAAATTCATAATTGGATGTCATGCTTTTAAATCTTAAACTTTGCTGTGTATGTACTGTATGTGTGGGCCCGCTCTCCCGCAGGTAAAAGAATGTGCTGATGGCTATTTGAGTTTGACTGTACCACTTTTATGCTGATGACTCTCAGATCTATTTCTCTACGCCTGATATCTCTCTGGCAATCCAGGCCTGGATCTCTGCCTGCCTTTCCGATATCGCTGCTTGGATGTCCCACTGTCATTTGAAATTGAACATGGCCAAAACCAAGCTTCTTATTTTCCCCCTAAACTCACTTCCCCCCCTTCCTCCCTTTTCAATCTGTGGATAACACTCTTCTACTCCCTGTTTCCTCAGTCCACAACCTTGTGGTCGTCTTTGACTCCTCCCTCTCCTTTTCCACACACAGTCAACTGATAGCTAAAACCTGTCGTTTCTTTCTATATAACTTAGGAAAATTCACCCCTTCCTTTCTGAACACACTGCTAAGACACTTAGTCAACACGGGAGGTGACTCAAGAGTGGCTATTTCAGTCTCTTCCTTGCAGGTCTCTCCCTGAATCATCTCCCTCCCCTTCAATCTGTCCAAAACTCAGTTGCACTGCTAATCTTCTGCCAACTCCTCTTCATTGGCTCCCCTTCAGTTTCCGTATCCAATTCAAACTTCTCCTTCTGACCTATAAATGAATTCATCCTGCTGCTCCTCACTACCTTTCCTCTCTCATCTCTCCCTACACCCCTTCTCGTGAACTCTGCTGGTGGATCACTTCTCTCTGTCCCCTTTTCTTCCACTGCCAACTCCAGACTCCAATCCTTTCACCTCGCCGCTCCTTATGCCTGGAACAAACTACCTGAGTCTGTGCATCAGGCTTCATCTCTGCCCCTTTTCAAATCCAAGCTAAAGGCTCACCTTTTTGAGGCTGCTTTTGGATCCTGTTCCACTTAGTCTCCTATGTGTCTCCTTACCTTTCCCTAATTATATCCTTGTCCTCACCTCTTGTATTGTCTGTCTTAACTAGATTGTAAACTCTGATGAGCAGGGACTGTTTTATATATATGTTTCTGTACAGTGCTGCTCAGTCCTTGTAGCGCTATATAAATGTTCAATGGTAGCAGTAGTAGACTGTCGGGATCTATTGCTTTGCTTTGACGGCTGATGTCCTTTGCCGCGCTTCGGAAGCTGCTTCCCTAGGTGACCACCTAATCTTGCCCAATGATTGGACCGGCCCTGAGGTAAAGGAGTAGCAGTAGGACCACGTCAAGTGAGGCAGACAAGGAAATGGATTGATGGAGGTGGGGGGGGGGGTTGTTGTCTGTGTTCTCAGATGTGACCTTGGCTTTTTCTTCCTGCCAGGTTTAGATTGTGATATAGACGTCCCTAAAACTATTCAGATGGTGCGGCGGCAGCGCTCTGGCATGGTGCAAACGGAGGCGCAGTACAAGTTTATTTACATGGCCGTGCAGCAGTACATCGAGACAGTGCAGCAGAGACTGGAGGAGGAGCAGGTGCTTGGATTATTTTGGGGTTTGGTGGTGATAAAAGGGAAGGGGTTAGGCAGCTGTCTCCGAAGGAATGATCCCAATGGTGAGCATCTCGGGGTGCTATTGTATAACCTTGGACCAGCTGCTTTTTGTCCCTGGTTAGCAAAATCATAACCTGCAATTGCAGCTTAGCTCCCTTTAATGTGACCTGCTTTGCTCCGAAGCCCTTTGGGTGGAAGGCATTATATTCACGTTAAACTGATCCATGCCACGTGGCACATCTACTTTTCTCACTTACAGATCATGTGTTCTTCACCCTGAACTCCCAGGCAAGAACTTGTTTTAATCAAAGTATAACATTTCAGTGACACAAATTCAAATTAAAGGCCTCCAGCAACAGTTTCCGAAAGGGCCCCTGGAAGGGGAAATCCACCTGAGAAAGTCTGGGAGTGGCTGCATGTGGACCACCTCCTTCCTGAGACCTCCCCCTATCGGCACTGCAGTGACTGAGTGGGCTGCATTTGTCACAGCCAAAAGTACAGGATTAGAAGAATCTTACTTGCTATGAAATGCATATGCTACAGATCTGTATGGTTCTGATAATAATTGTCTTTCTTAGGGAGTTGTTCCAACGAAGTTGCTGTGGTGAGACGGTGGTGGAATTCTGCTTTTCTCCTTGCTCCATAGCCCACAGAGACACAAAAGTGAATTGTGCACTCCTTACTGGGGATCTCCCGTCTATAGTTTCTAAAAATCTGAAACAAATACCTTGAAGCATAAATCAAATCCTCGCCCCTTTCCTGCACATTCCGTCCTGCCTCAGAAAGTGCTGTTAGAGAAATTGTTTACTCTTTCTCTAAAGAATTTACTTTGTACTAATAGATGAATTAATAGCTGCCTCTTCAGTGCTCTGTGCCCAGTGTCTTACCATAAAATATGACTGAACATTAGCAGTACATAAAACCAGGAAAACGATTCGGAAGTAATAATTAAACAGAAGCCAGTGTAATACAAAGGCTGCTCTGTTTCTTCAAGCTATAACACGTTAGCGTTGATATTCAACCTACAGTTAAGTTAATCGGCCAATTTTAGCTAGCTCTTTTAGGATGCTTTATGGTTTTAGTATTTGTTAGACCACAGCGTGGAGAAGCTCCTCCCTGCTGTAACACTTCATCCACCTGCGACCGCTTAGCCTAGTAATTTCAATGCACCCCAGGCATGCCTGCTCTTAAGGGCCTCTCCAAAGAGCCCTTTGGTGCGGTCCTTAGGCATGGACCGTTCCAAATCGCCCAGCTACAGCAACAAACTCATCAACTACCATAATTCCAGCATACAGGACATCAAACAGAACTCTAACCCCTGAACTCTCAGCAAATATGTTAACACTATACCTAACCCTCTAAACCCTGCTTGCACTCCTCCTAGCCTCAGCCCACACCCCCTATGTAAACTACATATACCTCCTCCTACCATATAGATCCTACTTTTTCCAACTAAGAGGCACACAACACCTCTACATGAGGCAACGGAACCCTTAGCACCTTATAGACATCCGAATCAATACCAAGCATACTACACCCATCTCAACACACAAAACCTTCACATATACACTCAATTCCACACTCATAAACTTATACTCAGTAAGAAATAAAATCCCCAGCAGAGATCTACACATCACCCAACACCTTGACATACTAAGCATAACAGAAATATGGCACACAGACACCGTTCTCTTGAACCAACTCATACCAAATGGATACACCTTCTTTCACTGTCCACGCTCTCAATAAAGAGGTGGAGTAGTAATGCTCATAGCCAAATCACACTTCAATTTCCGGTACCTCCCAACCAAAAGCATGGATGAAACAGACTCCCTCACCATAACAAACAAGCAATTGACCATCTTCTTCACATATAGAACACCAACCTCATCCATTGCTGATTTATCCAGCATCCTGGGAAGAGCACTCACGAACACCATGTCAAATAAGGACCTCATTGTACTAAGAGACTTCAACCTCCCTGCAGTTCCACCAAAAAAATGCCGACTCGTTCATGGAAGTAATGTTGGCCATGGACCTCAAACAGATCATACTAACCTCCACACATGAAAAAGGCAATACTCTTGACCTAGTCTTCATCAACAACTACACAACACACACAGGTCCCCCACATTCAGTACAAACCCAACCAGTACCCTGGTGTGACCACAGATTAGTCAGCTTCTTCATTCCCATCGAAAACACAATTATACCCACTACCCACCAGCAATCAAGAAGACGCTTCAAACAATTCAACAAAGACAACTTACTAGAAGACATCTTCCCACAACAGGAAACCACCTCAAATGATCCCATCACTCTCATAGACAGCTGTAATGAAATCGTCAGAAAAGCAGCATTCATAACATCTACCCCACCACGCTCAACCAGGAAAACACCCTAAGATCCCATGGTATACCCCCACCCTCTGCAAATACAAAACTCAACTTTGAAAATTTGAGCGAAGATGGCGCAAAACAACCAACCATGAGGACAGACGTAACTATCTAAAATTCTTGAACAACTACTGTACTGCAACTGATAATGCCAAGCACAAATGCCACACCAAACTAATCAACAACCATAATCAACCATCCAAGAGAACTCTTTGAACTCGTCAAACAACTTACAAGGACACCTACCACCACCAACCAGGATACCTCCCTCTCTCACCAACAGTTAGCAACCCACTACAAACAACTTCACCCCCAACCATATCCAACCAAAACCTGTTCCCATGGTCATCCTTTTAACACCATTAGCAGAGAAAATATTGAATCCATCATTTCCCTCAACACAACAACCTCCCCTCTTGATTCCTGCCCAGTCAGCTGGATCAAAGCAACAAAAATGGAACTCGGCACTATACTCGCCAAAATCACACAATCAGTTCTACAACATGGTCATATGCTGCAGTCCCTGAAACTGTCCTCCATACTTCCCACCCTGAAGAAGCCAAACCTTTTATCCTTCGGATCCAGCCTCTTAATTGCCAGTCTCCCCTTCATTGCAAAAATCATTGAAAACGACGTTCAGCAACAACTCCAGAACCACATTAACAGAAACACCCTCCTCGTCTCCCCAGCAACATGGATTCCACTCTTTGCACGGAGTTGAAACACTCATGGTCTCCCTCGTCAACACCCTAATAAAAGGCATACAAAATACTGCCCAAGGATGCCTCCTGATCTTCCTTGACATCTTGGCTGCTTTTGACACTGTCAACCACAACATTCCCCTTCAGCATCTTCAGTCCACCAGAATCCAAAGCACAGTTTTCCAGTGGTTCAGTTCCTACCTAACCAACAGACACCAGCAGATAAAAATCGGAACAAACACTTCCACCTCATATTGCCAAATGCAAGGAGTACCCCAAGGTTCCACCCTATCTGCACTCCTCTTTAACATCTACCTTCAACCCCTCTGCTCCATCATCAAATCCCACAACCTCGACTTTCATATCTACGCTGACGATATCATGCTCTATGGATCATTCAACATGAAGCAACCCTCCTACACCAACCACCAAAACCGCTTTTCCGATCTCACCGAACTGCTGAGTAACAACCAGCTCTCAATCAATTACAAAAAAACAGAAGCTCTATATATAACGAAGGACGACTCAGTCTCTCCCCCAACCACCCTAACACTAAACAACACTCAAGTACATTTGCAACCAGAAGTGAAATACCTTGACATTACCCTCGGTCAACACCTCTCCTTCAAACAGCAAATAAAACCGCCAAAGCAGTACACTACAAAGCCAAAACCCTGCAACGCCTCTGACCTCTCCATGATCCTCCAGATTTCCCCTCAGCACTCCAAGCCATAATTCTTCTTGACTACTGCAACTCCATCTACCAGGATTCCCTCTACTCCACTGCTCTACAGACAACAGTAGACATCCTACAAGGAGCATTGAAACATGACCACATCACACCCATCTTCAAACTTCATTGGCTACCAATTTACTAGCCAGATAAAATACAAGACCCTCCTTCTGACCCACAAAGCCATCCATTTACACTCCACCACACACCTCCACACCTTGCTCCAAACAAGACAGTCCAACAGAGCCAGATGATCATCTACAAAGAACACGCTCATCATCCCCCACACTGGAACTAAATTCAATCAACAAGCCTGCTATATGTCCTGTCCATCTGCAACACCCTTCTGGCCCCAATAAGAAACATCACTGACCTCCTCACCTTCCGAAAACTAACAATGCACCTTTTTTTCAGAACATTTCAGCCCAATGACATAAAACCCCCCTCCCCCCTCTTCTGTACATACTGAAAATAATGTAAGCATATGTATATAGTCTATGAACCATGTAATTGATACCATTGTATATAGTTAACTGTTCTAAATAGCCACCATATACTGTATATAGTTCATTTTTATTTTATTTATTTAACATTTTTTATATACTGCCTTTTATGATATCAAGGTGGTTTACATTGAACAAACTGAAACTACATTGAACAGGGCATTATAACTTAGAGATAACTATTTTACAGGGAACATGGGCAATGGAGGGTTAAGTGGCTTGCCCAAGACCACAAGGAGCACCTGTGGGACTAGAAACACCAGTCCTTCCGGCCCAAGGTTGCTATCCTCTAGTGGGATTTGAACCCCTAACCTTCTGGCCTGATGTAGCTTGCCCCAACCACTAGGCCACTCCTCCACTCCATATGTTCCATGCAACTGACTGTTGTTTTGCTGTTCCATGTATATTGCTTTGACCAGGTGAAAAGTGGTATATAAAACCTGCTAAATAAAAAGCAAAGTGGTTTACACGCTATTAAAATGAAAGCACGAAAGATCTTAGCTTTTTAAGATAAAAGAGAAAATGGAGACAGTGAGATTCCTCAAGCAAGACAACTGCATCTCCAACCCTAACCCAGAGCAGGCCCTGCCACTAGGTGGCAGGCTTCAGGGGCAGCAGTGGATCATTTCCACTTATTTCCACCTTTCTACCGCCACTGCTGCCGTCCACACCACCTTACCTTTGCAACTCAGGCTTTTGGGAGTGGCAGCGCAGCACTGAACAATGCCAGAAAAGCCCTTTAAAACCACTCTCGGCGGCAGTCTTTTTAGCGTGTTTATGCACATATGCAAGAGCGCTCAAAGCCTGAGGCATCGCTATGTGGCAAGCCATAAGCATGTGTGCACACACGCTGAATGCCTGCCACAGAGCAGTTTTAAAAGACTTTTCTGGAGTTGTTTAGGGTTGCACTGTTGCCCCCCCAAAGCCTGACTGTTGGGACTTCTGCAGTGGTAAGGTAGTGAGGATCTAGCATTAAAGTTATTTTGAACCACTCATGGTTAGGATTATCATAGAGTCAATGGAGAACTTGGCCGGGGTAATATGTTCTTTTGAATCAAGGCCACCTCATTGCAACTCTCAGAATTCAAGGAATGGAGAGGGCAAAATAGCCAGCAGTCAGACATTGGGAGAGAGAGGGGTCTTTCCCTTCCCTTTCCCTTAGTCAAGTCTCAATGAAGCCTAGGATATCCAAGGCCTTTGAAGACAAGGTCATGTATTATGAACATTTGGTTTTCAAGGACATGCAGTTTGAGAACAATCTCAAAATTCGGAGGGGGAGAACCATTAATTACAGATGATGGATGGTGAGTTTTATTGGGGGCACAGTAAATGAGGTTACTGACCTGTCTGAAGAGCATGGTCAATGGGAGTTGGGGGGGGAGGGTAATATGGCAACCTCAAAAGACTGGTATAGTAGATATACTCATATCTGAGGCTGCACAAATGTTACGAAAGGTACCAAAGGGAAAGGAATAAGAAGAGCAGTGAAGCACGTGAGCTGTGGTCATAGTTCCTATGAGGCTACAGTGGTTGCTCCAAAGAGCACAACGTGAATAACTTTGAATTGGTGACCACAGTTATACCTTGGGATTTCCAGCGAAGTTAATCAGCTAGTGCTGAAAAATAGTCAACCTAACCCCACCTCCAGGACTGCCCAGAATTCAGAATGGCTTAAAAATAGTCTCCTTCTGAAACTAGGTAGCTAGATTTAGCCACTATTAGGGATCCACATGTTGCAATTTCTCATTTCATTTTGGGTTTTTCTTTTGATTTTTGTTTTTGAAAATAGCTCATGTTGAAAGATTTTAGTACAAGTTATTTGTGAAAGGGAAATAAAAACGTTTCTCCTTGCAACATAGTCATCAACGAATACAATCTTGAAGTCAGAGAAGAGGTAAAATACCTCAGCATCACATTTGACAAACATCTTTCATTCAAACCCCATATGAAAAACACAACAAAGGCTATTTTTAATAAAATCAGATTTCTACAACACTTGAAGCCCCTTCTATATAGCAACAACTTCAGAACACTGATGCAAACTATGATAATCCCACACATTGACTATTGCAATAGTCTACTATAAATGCAATGTGTGCCTTACGGGCTGCCAAAACAATTCATCCCCTTCTAATGGCACAACATATGGCGGCACGCATTATCTGTAACACTCGCCGCATGGATCATATAACACTGATACTTTAGTCCCTGCACTAGTTGCCTGTACAGAGCAGAATAAAGTACAAGTTAATTATGACCACATTCAAAATCATCAGAAATATCGCGCCCACAATCCTATCTCGCCTAATTAAGGTCACACCCAACGACTGACAAAGAAGAGGTCAAAAGAATAATACTCTATCAATCTCATTTGATTACCGAAAAACAAAACACACTAGCAACAGAGCATTCAAGTACCTATCCCCAGTGCTCTGGAACTCTCTGCCAGAGAGACTTAGAAACATTATAGACCTATCTACGCTCCGAACTGAATGTAAAACTTTCCTATTCATTCAACATTTTGGAGAAAACGATCTAACGTCAAACGTTGACCCAACATAACAATTATTCCACATCATACTCTACATGAAGCCTTCTCACCTTCAACCCTATTAACCTCTCCCTACAAAACACCCACCGCACATTCGTTAGAAACTTCTTTTCCAGCTCAACTACCCAGGAATTTCTGCGAAAAATATTCCTGAAACTTCTTTACTCATTTGAATTGTAAATAAGTTGAATAAGTAAGAATCATGTAAACGTACCTGATTGTATTCATGCACCTGTTATATTGTTAATGTTCAATGTAGCTGAATTGTTCTGAATGTAAACCGCTATGATTACCTGAAATGGCGATACAGAAATCACTCAGATAAATAAACTAAAAATAAAAAAAGCACAGAAATTTCCTGTTTAGTTTTAGAAAAGAAATAACACAGGAAATATTGTTGATATTGTGTTATTTCAAACAACTGCGCAATCCTATTACAGAACAGCAGGGCATTTTCAGAGCATTGAATCTAGTTGCCTAACTCCAGTATTAAGTGGATAGATTACTTTGACTATCGACCTAGTAGTGTCTAATGAATCATTAGAATTGATTCATCCACTCCTTCTGCGCTCAAGGCGGGAAGTTTATTTTCACTGCATTGTCTTTTGCAGAGGAATAAGAGGAAAGAGAGGGAATACACAAACATTCGTTGCATCCCGGCAGAGAAAGCGAAAGTCAAGTCACAGCCACCCACATCTAGGACGCAGTGTGTGTAAGTATCTACCTACAACACCACCACTCCATCCAGCCCTTCCAAAGACTCATCCCTGCAGCTAAATCCCATCCCACATGCTCCTCTTCCCCCCCTACCACTGACTGCTACTCCGCCATTCTTCCCCTTCTGCTCCACCCCACTCTCCTCTTCCTGCCTCCATTCGTTGGTCCCTAATAGATGCGGCTACCGTTTCTGTCTATTCCTAGGTCTGACGAAGATGATTCTTGTTTGTATGAGAATCTAAACTTGAAGACTCCCAAAGTTTCAGGGGTGAGCACCACAGGAAGATAGTCACCAGCCAGGAGAGATGCAGAGGTTGGACAGGTACTATGGCAGCAGCTGCTTAGAGATATCTACTGTTAATGATGTGTAGAAAAAGATATCAGTTTATGTCATTTCATACGTGGCGGTATCATCCTGTGTTATTTTCTGTCATTTGTGCACTATCCTTTCGTCCACTACTGTAACAGAAGGGAAGATTTAGTTCATGCCAATCTACATTCAGCTACAGTAAGTATTTTCCTGTCCAAAGAGGGCTTACCATCCAAAGAGGCAATGGCGGGTTTGGTGACTTGCTCAAGATCACAAGGAACCACAGTGGGATTTGTACCCTGGCTTCCCTGGTTCTAGACCACTGCTCTAACCATTAGGCTACCCCACAATAATAATAACTCCTCTCTCCCATCCAGATGCCCTCCTTTTTGCCTGCCCCTATAATCCAGCCTCTGTGAAGGACACATGGCTCCAGGCCGCAGATACCCCAGCTCCCCAGATTTCACATGCCAGTCTGACACTGCACAGCTAACTACACTGGTTAAAGTAACATAGTAAATATATGATGGCAGATAAAGACCAGTATGGTCCATCTAGTTTGCCCAGTAAGGTGGCTAGAGTGGTTGTAACTTCCACTCCGTGCAGGTCAGCCCCCTTCTATTTATTGAAGTATAAAATATTTTTAAGCTTGCTTTGATTTCATCCTCTTGCTATAAAGGCATCCCCTATGTCTGTCCCATGCCATTTTGAATTCAGTTAATGTATTTGCCCCCACCACCTCCATCAGGAGTGGAGGAGTAGCCTAATGGTTAGAGAACTGACTTGGGAACCAAAAGACCAGGCTTCAGTTCCCACTAGCTCTCCTCGTGGCCTTGGGCAAGTCACTTAACCCTCCATTGCTTCAGAAGAATCCAAGTTATCAATGTCCCTATTTAATGAACATTACCAGGTTTAGGTTACAATGTAAACCGCTTTGACTAAATGATAATGCTGTATAAAACTCCTCTTAAATAAAGTTCCAAGCATCCACCACCCTTTCAGTGAGAAAGTGAAGACAGTCCACATTGCTAGCCTAGTGTTACATTTGTTAGCACAGCAACACCACAATCTA
This sequence comes from Ichthyophis bannanicus, assembly GCA_033557465.1. NCBI lineage: Eukaryota > Metazoa > Chordata > Amphibia > Gymnophiona > Ichthyophiidae > Ichthyophis > Ichthyophis bannanicus. The sequence continues at coordinate 117,082,480 of CM066042.1, read as the reverse complement.
CGAATAGCTGCTAGCACAAAGCTTTACTACTTTAACCAGCATAGCTAGCAGGGTAGCATTAGACTGACACTGGATACCAAGCTGGCAGCAGGGAAGTCCTGTTGCTGGCTTGGTGTGGTGAGTTCTGGAGGGAATGGAAAGGAGAGGAGGAAAGTGATTGGAGACCTAGAGCAGAAGTCTTCAACCCAGTCCTTGGGACACACCCAGCCAGTCAGGTTTTCGTGATAACCACAATAAATATGCATGGCGAGATTTGCATGCGCTGTCATGTATGCTTTCCGTGAATTGGAGGGGAGAGGTGGAGGGCTAGACAAGAACTGAGGGGACCTGAACCAGGCAGAATTTCTTTTTATTTTTTAAGGAGGATATCCAATGTGATTCATGCACCATATTTTTGTGTCCTTTAAAAATGAAAGCACATGCCAGCTTCCTGTTGTCATCTTGACTAGTTCTTGCCCTTATAAAGACATCTTTCCTCCCCTACGCCTCCTGGTCTGCCTGTTTCCTGTTCCTTTTGTGCCACAGTTTTTCAGCCCCTTGTCCTCTTCGTAAGCAGCTCTATCTTTTCACCTGCTTAATAAAAGCTGGTGATAAGCCTCCTGTCCCTAGCTGAGGTTAGGTCTCTCTCCTTGTGCCCTTATGTAGGGATGCCAACTTTTTGAAAGAGAAAAACCCACCACCTGTGGCTAGCCGTGATCTACCCATACCCACCCTGCCCCTGTCCCACCCCCACTTCACCCTTGCTCCATCCCCTGTCCCACACCCTGCCCCAAAAAAATAATTGCAGAGAGGGCAATGTGCAAACTGAACAAGCCAGATTGCTATACATTCGTCAACAGAAATTCCGTGCTAACAGAATACCCGGCATCGGTTGTACACACGCACACAATATGCAGATAGGCCTTCATCAATAAATGAGCACAAAATGAAAAAAGAGAAAGATATAGACAAAAATTAAACTAAAACCTGAGAAAGCCAGATGCTGCATGTAGTACAGCACAAGAGAAATAGTAATGCATTTCCCCCCACACTGTACAAAACAAAAGACAGCAGATGTCAGGATTGCCCTTAGGAGGGACGCAGCCTGGCAACTGCCCTGGACCCACAAGCCAGAGAGGGACTCGGATCTGTCTGAGACTGAAAAAGGCACAGCTTGCTGGTGGGCTTTAGGCAAAGCAATGTGTGGGGCTGGGTTCAGGCAGCATATGGGGTCACGCAGGCGTCTGGGAGAGCAGCAATCACCACGGCTGCTCCTATTTAAGGCCCACAGTGCTTGTGAATACTCTCAGGCGCTGCCGCCGCAATCCTGACAGCAATCCATCACTCTAGAGTAGCCACAAGCATCGCGGGCCTTAAATGGGAGTAGTCATGGTGATCGCGGCTCTCCCCGACGCCTGCATAACCCCATATGCTGCCTGAGCCAAGCCCCGTGGCTTCACCTTTCCTTTTTAAATTCTGCCGCTGCTGCCCAGGGCTGACTTGGGCCCACCATGGCTGCTGACAGCCCTGATCTGAGCCTGAAGCTGTCCTACTTCATGTGTATGGCTGGCCCTTGGCAGGGCTGTGCTAGTGTTTCTGGCACCCCCCTGCAACCTATAAATCGGCACCCCTCCCTCATTATTATTAATGTTGGCTACACCCCACCCTCCTTTTTCCTAAAACTCCTTTGTGAACTCTTGTCACGTGACGCTAGTATTTCTCCTTCAAATACAATGTTGTCAGAAAATTGCAGTGAAAGGGCAAATGCATAGCCAGAATAAAAGTAACTACTTAGCAGTAAATACTTGCCATCATACAAATAGGCTGTGATAGACCAAAAACAAATCTGATTCTTGTCATCTCACTAACAGCAACATAAACATTCTCCAGTACCAGTCATATAGGTGAGCTAATATAAAACCCTACAAAAGTCACTAAAGATCTACAAAGTCAAATCTACCATACCATACCAGCATAAATGTCCAAAACGCATACAACAAGGGGCCTCCCAGAAAAAAGCAGCACTATATAAATACTGGGGAAGGAGGTGGCAGAAAGGCAGCTGACACCTATTTAAAAAGCTGAACAAATTACTACAGTACAGTATAGATCCCTACATACAAATTTCATGTTAACAGAACATCTCTGGCCTCAGTCGCACACTCAGAATACAGACCCTCACCAAGTACAGAATAAGTGATGATAACCTAAAGTAAAACTAAAAATATGTAGACAAAAATTTAACTGAAACCCAAAAAGCCAGACTCCGCATGCAGTGCTACATCAGATAAATAAGAAATGCAGTTCCCCATACTGTGTAAAATATAAAAATAGCACAAAGTCTGTTCACTGAATTGAAAATAAAATTATTTTTTCTACCTTTGTTGTCTGACCATTTTATTCTCTGATCATGCTGGTCCTGATCTGGGCCTTCTGCTTTCCTGTCTTCTCTTAGCTCTCTTTCTGTGGTCTATAGTCCATCTGCCATTTCTCGTCTTCTTTTGTTTTCTTTACTTCCTTCCATCAGCCTTTTTCCATTCCCAGTAACCCTCCCCAGTATCAGTCCCCTTTACAGTCCTCTCCTCCCCAGTACCTTCCAACGTCAACCCCCTTGCATTCCCAGGACTGCCACTGGTGTCCATTCCCTTCCAATCCCCCTCCTTCCCCACTGTCCAGATACCATCGCAGATATCAGCTCACTCACAGTGCCACTCCCCGTGCCAGATCGCTTCCAGTCACCCTACCCTCTGTCTATCCCACTGTCATCCCCAAGTGTCAGCTCCTTTTCAGTCCCAGTGCCCCCCTCCTTTCCAGCCTCCTCCCCATTACCCAGCAACCAAGTGTCAGCTTCCTTCAGCCCACCCTCAGGTGTCAGCACCCTTCCAGCCACCTCCTTCCTCCCCCATGTCGGCTCCATTCCTGCCCCCTTCTTCCCCCCTCTGTCAATTGCCTTCCAGCCTCCTTCTTTCCCCCCTCTGCCAGCTGCCCTACAGCCCATTCCTTACCCCCCTCTGTCAGCTTCCTTCCAGCCCCCACTTCCCCCCATCAGCAGCCTTTCAGCCCCCACCTTCCCCCCTCTCGTGTCAGCTGCCTTCCAGCCTCCACCTTCCTCGCCCCCCCTCGTGTCAGCTCCCTTCCAGCCTCCTTCTTCCACTCCCCCCCCTCTGTCAGCTGCCTTTCTGCCGCCTCATTCCCCTGGCAGCTCTGGCTCTTGCGCCTTACAGAGCTACGGCTGCAATAGCGCTAATAATTTAAAATAAAAGCAAAACCAGTGTGGATCCTTCCAGCTTCTTTTATAGAGCCCTGCTTCTGGATCCCACTCCCTCTAGCGTAACTTCCATTTTGGAGTGGGACACAGCAGCAAGGTTTCCAGAGCAGAGGCTGGAAGGCTCTGCACCGATTTTGCATTAGATTATTAGCGCTAGCGCAGTTGTGGCTCTGTAAGACGCAGGAACTGTGGCTGAATCAGAGGGAGGGTGAGGCTGCGGCGGGGGAGATAAGGAGGGAAATGATGATCCATTTCTCTGCTCTGGCTGGTCCCGTCCTGCATCCAGAGCAAAAAAACGGCTTTTCAGCGGCCGGTTATAGCTCTCTGGCGGCAGCTGACCTAGCCATATAAAAACTGGCCAGGCTGGCTGAATACTTGCCGGTTGGCAACTCTACCCCTATGCTGGCTCATGGACAAGAGTGTTTGCCATCAAGAGTGGTTCTCCGTTTAAAAAAAAAAAAAGAGGAGCTTTGGATTAGAAGGAGAAATAAACCGCTGTCGACCGCCGCACAGCGTAAGACCCCAGCGTAAGACCCCCTGACAGGCTTCCACAGCCACCTCTGTCTTTCAGGAGTTTTGTTTTCTTTCTTTCCAGGATGTAACCCTTTGCATCGTCGGTGTTCCTGGTTCAGTTTGCTCTGAAGAGACTGGCTTTTCCACCTGAGTGCACTTTAGGCTTGTCAGGGGATGGGGCGTCTGACAGAAGGAGAATTCCTGATTGCAACAGGAACTAACTTATTACCCGACCAAGGACTCTTGTCTCGGGATGTTCATAGGACAAACTCTTGAACATTTTTTTAATGTCTATTTTTTCTCTTTATTTTGTAAATATGTGCAATAATTAAATCTCAGTATTTAAGAAAAATCGCTCGTGCTTTTGCTTTGGCTGGAGGAGCTGGTGTTCCTGGTACAGAAGTTCATATCACACAGTCCAAAAAATGTGGTTTTGAAGGAAGGAGAACTTTATTTAATATTAATTTAGGGCTTTTTGGTGCAAGGAATCAATTAATATTAAATAAAGTTCTCCTTCCTTCAAAACCACGTTTTTTGGACTGGGTGTCTTCTAGCAACGTGGCAAAGTGCTTCCTTTGGTGAACAGAAGTTCATGTCTACATTTTCAGTGCAATTGATGTGAGCTGGGCAGCAAGAGACCTGGCTGCTGGCCCCTTTTCCCTCAGCTACTGCTGGTGTGATTTGCATAGCACATAGCGAAAGTACAGGGCACTTTAAAGAGATAAACAGGACGCAACCTCAAGAAGTATTTCTGCAGGTAAAAGGCTTTTATGATTTCCCTCCCAAGATGTGCGTAACCTTATGCATATACTAGCTAAGTAGAGGGATTCCTAAGGATGAAGGTTCAGGGTGGGATGGGGGAGGAGCTAGTGTTTATGCTAATGCACAGGGGAAGTATTTCTCATTTATGCATATGCACAGTTATAAAATTCATGGTGCCTCCCAACTAAACTCTGGTGCAGCAAAGAACTATCTACATTCAGAAAACAGCTAAAGACCCACCTATTCAGAGAACAACTCGGCATCGAACAGAACACCCCCCACTGACACCCCTCTCAAGATGAACACCAAAAATCAAAACAGAGTAATCAAAAAATATTTGAACTGCTAAGACAGCTAGGTTGTAAATATGAAAATATTCCTCCCTCTGGTGATGGGGCCCCCCTTAAATATTGTTATCCCCCCCTCTTTTTTTGTGACTGTAAACTCCCCTGTTTGATATTGTTTTATTGAGAACCACTTTGACCCGGTGAAAGGCGGTATATAAGTGCAGGTAAATAATAATAAATAAATAATGGTCCATACCCACTAGAGCTTAGAAATATAGTCAAGAAAGAAAACACATTGACTTAATGGCCCATAGCAAACTAGGTCAGCTTAACTGAGGAAAGGGCAGCTTTAACTGAACCTGCAGGGAATGAGGCCCTTTAGGACTGTATTTAAGAAAAAGGTCAGTGGAGGGGGTGGGACTCTAGAATGCTAATTAGATTCACTTGGGCACAGGAATTGGACAAAAGCTGGCTGTGTCCTCCCCCTTCAAACAATCTATAAAAGATAAGCCAGGACTAGGATGCGAAGGAACAGTAGCAGAGATTTGGTTTTCAAAGATGACCTCCAAACATGTTCAGCTATTACGTTAAACACATCTGAAAAAGACAGCTGCAAACAGAAATTTGGTTAAAAAATTCCAAGCAGGAACAACATTTAGAGACAAATAATCCAGTGCTTTTATTCTCCTGGTTAGAGCAGAACCTTCCTCCTCCTAACTGAAAGAGCATTCAAAGGATGGTCACTTCCTCTCCTGCTCTAACATTTGACATATGATTTGTGTTTCGATGGATGGAAACCGTGGCAGAAGTTCAAAAATTGAGGGCCCCAAGCAAAAGATTATGAAAAATCCATTTTAAAAGATCTGGGAGAAGCTGCAAATGGTGTAGGGTTCATTATGCCAATTGCCCGTGCACATGGGAGCCGTGCACCAGGAAAGAACTCAGATCACAGTCACTTGTCAGCAAAACTCTTTTATTTGGTACAAGCAAAAAGCTGTAAGCACAGATACACAAGTGTCTGAGGGATCTGAGTGCAGGCAACGTTCTCTACCTCCACAACAGTGAGAGAGAGAAGGCTGCCTCCGATGCTCTGCTGTTGCCCCCTTTTATGCCTCTCTGTCACAAAGTTCCAGAAAGTTCTGCATATTCTTGCAAGTCTCTTTCCCCGGGACCCTCCCATGTTTATCAGTTTTCGCAGCTTGTGTTTCAAGGTCTGCTTATCTGTGCAGTTGACCGTAACCCTCAGCTGCTTCCTGTGTTATTCCATTTCCTGGCACTAATTGCAATCTTCAGGGCTCAGAGTATTTGTGCTCATTATTTCTAGCTTGGCCTGTATTTTTCCTGGGCCCAAACTCTGCACATTCCTGTCCAGAGTGTAGACATTCAGAATTTCACACAGTGCTCCATGTACTCTATTTCGCAGCCCACATGTTTTCTTCTGTGCCGTCCATATGTTGCTTGTGTGCATTTCAAGCAGGCAAGGGTGCAGTCATATAAAGCAAACATATAAAGCAGACCTGAGCCAATTATCCCTTCAATGGGCCCCCGTCTTCCTTTGGCCCTCCTGCACCTCAGGGGCTGCTGCTTGGGTAGAATTTACGCTACTGGATAGAAAGCTACAGACACCTACTAACTGCACTAGTGGGCAGCATCTTTCCCTAGGAGGATTAAAGCAGATGTCTTACAACTTTAAACTCCCTTCACTGCCAGAATTCAGTTCAGTATATTGTTATTAAGTGCCGTCGAGTCCTGGCAACCCTCTGGATAGCTGACCTAAACTTTGTTTGGTCTTCAGCCAAGCGGCTCATTGTTGATAGAGTGGTATCCATAGCTGCTGTTATTGTACCGATCCATCTCATTGCCAGACTTCCTCTTTTACGGTGACCCTCTACCTTGCCAAGCATTATGTCTTTCTCCAATGATCTCTCTCTTCGCATGATGTGTCCAAAGTATATTATGCTAGAGAAAAGTAGCAGTTAACAATGAACCCTAATATAAATTATACAAGGTACAGGTGTGAAGGCACTTTTAAAGAGGTGTTCATGTGATTGCAGTGATGTCCACGTGAAAACATCTGCAGTTTCAAAGGTGAAAATGGGCATCTGTAACTCTGATCTAAAACTGACGTATCTTACCCCTCGCCGCAGACATGCGAATTGCAGAGGAAACGCAGGCATGCACGAAGATGGGCATGCCTCCCCCCAACATCATCCATGCAGCCCCTTGTTCCTTCCCCCTACCCCAGTCAAGCTGAATATTAATCCACCAGTGTTCTCACTCCCCTCCCCCCATCTGCGGGTCTGGCCTTTTCTCCCCCAGTCTTTACCAGCAGGGACAGCAGAACTGGCTACGGTCTATTCCTGCTGCTTCTGCAGTTGCTGCTGGAGAACAGGCACATTGGATTAGGTCCATCGTTGGCAAAAGCCACAGCTGTAATGCTGATGGGTATGACTGTGTTGCATTGACAGCAAATGTTAGTACCAGGTTGGGGCTACTATGGCGGCATGGCATCCAGAGTAGCTGCCCTGAATCCACCCTCTCCCAGAGAAGGCTTATCCCCCCCCCCCCCTTATTCCATTGCATTCAGAAATCTAATAGTTATCATAAAGGAAATGGGATTACAAATCCCTGCTGGCAACTGGACTGTTTAAACAAAAAGCGAATACGTTTGCCACCCACAAGAACCATAATGACTGCAGTGCACACTGCGGGTCTTGCTCTTAGGAAGAAGGGGAGAAGCTCCCTGAAGCTGAAATATATCCTTGTGGACAGAAATAACTGGCAGACTGAATAGGTCCAACATTTACCCTGTAACTATGCAGCTGCCCCCGAGTGCATTAAGGCTGTGTCCTGCAGGGTTACTGCTACTACTACTACTGAGCATTTATATAGCGCTACCAGTCGTACGCAGTGCTGCACAGACATGTAAGAGACGATCCCTACTCATCAGAGCTTACAATCTAGTCAATTCACTCTATTGCTTGTGAAGAGCAGAGTTACGGTGCTTCACGAGTCCTCTCAGGTTTCCATGTACATTCCGCTGTCTGACCGAGATAACACGAGGATAAAAATGATTTCTCAAACAGCAGACTGCTTCTGTCACGTCCCCTTCAGGATGTCTCTCTGTATCCTCGTGAGGCTACAGTCCTACAGCTATTGTCTGAGAGGACCTTTAGCTGAGTCATTGAGAATCAAATGTGCTTTTCAGTTACCAAAAGCAAATATTAGCTATTTACATAACCTTTGCATATGAAGAATATATCTTGTGGTGTCAAAGAGAGATGAGACTCCCTGGTACTAGTTCTAGAGACTGCAGTAAGGAATTAAAAGTGGTTATAGCAGTAGGCTGGGAGCCAGGGAACTCAGGGTTTCAACCCTACTCTTTCTTATGGGGAGAAACCTCCTGATCTGCCTTTACTTCCATCTTAGTTCTGTATAAAAGTTCCTTTAATACAGAGCAGCTGACGGAGCCATCAGGCTCAGCCTATGGAGGGAGCAGAGATTTGTGAATCTCACAAATAACCCCAGAGAGGCTCTGAGTTAAAGCAGGACGCTATAGTCTTTAGGTGGGGCATCTGCCATTCAAATGGCCTCTCAGCAAGACCCCAGGAACACTGAGACACTACTACAGCCCTAATTCCCAGTCCAAGGCATTACAGATCCTATTTGTAGATATGAATCTACTTCTGTTTATAGAAAGAAGTGCACTACAAGTCCTTTAATACTTTGGGGTGGCAGCTGAAAGCAAACACTTGAGGCTTTAGCACTACTAGTATGGCAGGGCCTTGGAATTCCAGAGCAAGCTCATTTTTAGCTTCCGTCTCAAACCTTAACTCTATTCCCTCCCAGCTCAGTCTAGCTCCAGCACACCTTGATCTGGAATCATAGCTCGTTAAAAATCAAAAGCTGGAGATAAACTCCTTGGTTGAGACAGAGATGACCTCTGACTCCATCCAGGCTGGTTTTATGAAAAGATTGAGTACCTGCACCCCTGAAGGAATGTCCCACTCAGCAGCAAATATCTGATGGTAAAGCGAGATTACTTACCTGTAACTAGGGTTCTCTGTGGATGGCAGGATAAGTCAGCCACACCTGATATCATCTGAGGCACCAAGGATGGAAGTGCTCTCTAGAGCCCAGAAAGGTAAACCTTTATAGACATGTGCACAGGTAGCCCTACCTCCTGGCCCACCCCTACCTAGCCCAGTGTGTCCCTAACTATGGTGTTACCACTAGGTAGGTGGGTATTAGGGTCGGGAGACCAACCTCATCCTATGGAGATGAGCGGGTATGTGTGGCTGACATCCTGCTGTCCATGGAGAACCCCCATTACAGGTAAGTAACCTCGTTTTCTCCTTGGACAAGCAGGATGCATCAGCTACAACTGGTGACTCCCTATCTGCCCAAGTCATGCTTGCTGTAGTTGATGAAGGTTGCGGAAGGACCTGTGACCGGCTCTCATGATGACAGTTCACCCTGTGACAGTGGAACGTGTCTTTATTTTACCATGGTAATGTAACATCATGATGTATAACTCAGTAACACAACAAGTGCAAGAACAGTGATCATAGAAACGCAATTACTAGGAGCACAGCAACTACAGAACCAACTAGTGTGAGAACAGCAATCATAGTAAGAACAGTAATCATGTTTGCACAGTGTGTCAAGTGATCAGTTTTTCGAGTCCATTGTCTCCCTGCTTGCAGTGTGCTGGGGCACTACTGAGGAAAGGACTGCGTGGCCAAAGGCACTGTCCACTTGCACCTGGAGGCCCAAGCAGTAGTGCTTCTGGAAGGTGTGCACTGAGAACCAGATGGCAGCAATGCAGATGTTGGGTACTGGTATGGAGTGCAAGATGGCAAAGGTGGCGACCACTGCCCGGAGCTCGTGTGCCTTGACTTTGGTCATGATCTGTGCCCATGTCCAGTTGTGTCAGAAGGCAATGTAGTCTGCTATCCATTGTGACAGTGTCCTCTTTGTGACCAGGCACTCCAGCCTGTTGGGGTCAAAGGAGACTAAGAGCTGTGATCCTTGACGCAGTGGTTCAGTCCTGTGGACGAGTGTCTTCCAGGAGACATACCTTAGGGATGTCGTTTGCAGAAGTTCAAAGGGTTCCTGTGTCAGTTGGTGCAGGACCACATTCATGTCCTAGGGCAGAACTGGGGGCTACACTTTGGGGCATAGTTTGTTCAGGCCTTTTATGAAATGAGCAACGAGAGGAAGTGTAGCCATCGAGCAGTCATTAGTGCGCTTATGAAAAGTGGCAATGGCTGAGAGATGAATCCTCATGGACTACTTTTTGAGGCCACTGTCAAAGAGGATGCTAAGGTATTGGAGGATCTGGGAGACCGGGTGGGAGACCGGGCAGGAGACTGGTTCCAAGCTGCATGAGGCACACTAGGTGCTCTAGCATTTCCACTTTATACTGTAGGATTTTCTCATGGATGGGCGTCTGGCCGCAAGGATCACTTGCTGCACCTCTGAAGACAAACTGAGTGAGGCTAGGGAGCGCTTCTCAATCTTCAGGCCATCAGGGCAAGGGCCAGTAGGTTGGGATGTAGGATGGTACTGCCGTCCTGGGTGATGAGCGTCAGCTTGAGAGGAAGGCGCACTGGTATCTCTAGGGTGAGGCGGCGGCATAGCTAGGGGCTCAACTAGTGGGGTGCGATGAGGATGGTGTGTACCCTGGCTCACATTATCTGCTGCAAGGTCTTCAAGATGAGTGGAGTGGCAGGGAAGGCGTATACTAGTGACTATTCCCTCCCCCCTACCACAAGTCAAAGGCATCTGTAGCTAGGCTCTTGGTGGATGGGCATTTCGAGCAGAAGTGACAGCACTTTGCATTGTCCTTGGTGGTGAAGAGGTCAACCTGCAGTAGACCCCAGTGCTGGAAGAGGGATTCAGTTTCTTGTGGATCCAGGGTCCACTTCTGTGGGTCCAGCTCATGGCTCAGCTTGTCAGCCAAGTTGTTCTGTGTACCCGGGAAGTAGGAGGCCTTCAGGAGGCACTGTTTGGAGAGGGCAAAGGACCAGAGCCTTAGGGCATCCATGCAGATGGAGCGGGTGCCTGTCCCTCCTTGCTTATTGATATAGAACATGGCGACCTGATTGTCCATTTGGACCAGGATGGTCTGGCTGGCGATATGCTGCTGAAAGGCATTCAATGGGAGTCGGATAGCTTGGAGCTCCAGGAGATTGATGTGTTGCATCTGCTCCTTCACTGTCCGGGCCCCCTGGGTGCAGAGTTTTTGCATGTGGATTCCCCAGCCCATGATCGAGATGTCTGTGGTGATGACAGTCTGGTGTGGTGGCTGCTGAAGGTGTCTGCCTTCCTCAAGTCTCTCAGGGAGGGTCCACCAGCGGAGTTAATGCTGGGTCCTTTTGTCCAGCAGGACATGCACGGACAGTGACTGGGTGCTGGTTCCAATAGAGCAAAAGTGCCATTGCAGGTGGCGCATTCATATCTTGTTGAGTGACAGCACCTGATTCATCACTGCCATGTGTCCCAGGAGATGGAGGAGGGTCCAGGCAGAGGCTTGCTTGGCCGAGGCAATATTGTGAGCCAGGGAGGCAATTGTATCCACTCGTTGAGCAGGGAGGAATGCCCTGGGTGCCTTGGTGTCTCTGTCCCGATGAATTCCAGAAGTTGGGAGGGCTGAAGGTGGGACTTCTAATGGTTTATCAGGAATCCCAAGAAGGTCAGCAATGTGATGGTTGTCTGACTGCTCTCTGGGTTGCTTGCAATGAGGGTGCCGACAGCAGCCATTCATCGAGGTATGGGAAGACACACATGCCCTGCTTCTGGAGGTGAGCTGCTGCTACTGCCACACTTAATGAACACCCATGGGACTGGTGGCAGGCCAAAGGGAAGAACTCTGTACTTGTAGTGGTTTCCCAACACCTGAAAATGCAGATATTGCCAGTGTGACTGGTGGATGGGAATGTGCATGTAGGCATCTTGTAAGTCCAGGGCAGCCAGCCAGTTCCCCGTCTGAATGAGTGGCATTATGGACCCTACGGAGTGCATCTTGAACTTTTCTTTCAAGATGAAGTTGTTCAGCTTGAGAAAGAAAGTACCTGGAGTAGAATCCACAGTTGACTTCATTTGTTGGGACTAGTTCTATTGCCCGGGAGGCCAGGGGGGACAGGATCTCCAAAGTCATGACCAGCAGCAAGTGTGGAGGGGTCTCGGTGCGGGTTGGGTAGTGATAAGAACTGGATGCTGTAGCCCTCTGCTAAGATCTGGAGGACCCACTTGTCCATTGTGATCCAAGCCCAGGTGTCAGGGAAGGCTGAGAGGCGGCCCCCCCCCCACTGGAGTCCTTTCCGTGTGCGCACTGTCAAAAAGAGGGGTGCTCTTTCCTGAGGAGTTTGTGGTCTGCTTCTGCTGCTTCCTGTCTCTCTGGAGGTGTTTTGGTTGATAAGGAACCTGGTACAGGTGCTGTTTGTATCATGGGGCCTGCCACCTTTTGGAAGGGGGAGGAGTCGTATGGCTTGCAATGGTAGTCCTGTTTCTTGTTTCCACCACTGTGCTCCAGGCCCTCCTCTGTGAGGGTCTGCAGTGTGGTGCAGTGCTTCTTTATGCCTTTGATGGAATCTTTCACCTTGTCCCCGAATAGTGAGTCCCCTGTGCAAGGGGCATCCACTATCCAGTCGTGCATGTCCTCCCTCAGACCTGAAACGCGAAACCAGGCTAGGCGGCGCGTGGAGATGGGAGTCCTGGCTTTGCAGGCGGTGGTGTTGAAGGCCATCCTTAACAAGTGTTTTGTGTACTCTGTGAGATCAGATATTACTGTTGAGGTGGTCTTCTGGGGGCAGTACTAGCACAGCACCCTTGAGGTTGTCGAGCAGGATGTCTTGGAACATGGCATGTTGGAATTGGTGTGCCGTGATCCATGCACCTAACATGGCTCCGTGGAACACTTCCTTGCCCACATCATCCAGGAGCTTGTGGTCCCACTCAGGCAGAGCGTTGGCATGGTTGTAGGAGGATCTGGCTTGCTTCAGGGCCGACTTCACTACAATGGATTGGTGAGACAGCGATGTCTTGGAGAATCCCGGGGCTGGCTACACCTGGTATTTTGCCTCCAGCTTGCAGGCAGAAGCAGTTCCTGATGCTGGGGTGAACCAGAGCTGGTTGACCAGGAATTGTTGGTGGGCAAATAGTGTGGGCAATATCTTGGGGGCATCCACGTATCTCAGGTCTCCCGGGGCCTTGTCCTTCTGGTTCGCTACATCTGTACGAGTTGCCCTGCGACCTTTATAGGAATTTCAGGTAGGTAAGATCTTCCGGTGGCAGTGATGGTTGGGGCTGGGTCGTGGTGGTCTCAGCCTCCGCCAAGGGTGTGGAGGCCATTCTGGGTGAGGTCAGGTGGTCTCCGATATCCATGGTGCCCAGTGTGGCAGCTTCCTCCTCCCCGCTATCTGTGGCCATGAGGTCTGGAGATGCTGGCATGGATGTTGAGGACTCGAGATCCTGTGATTTCGTTGACGCCCCATTGCTCCTGGGTGTCTGGTGCATCTGTCTTTGCTGGTGCTGCAGTAGTCTGGTGAGGAGCTCCAGAATGGCTGCCGAGTCGCTGGTCTCTGATGGGTCTGGGCTGTACCTGCAGTGCCCTCTGCAAGGGGATCCTAAGTGGGGGGGGGGGGGGTGGACTGTAGGAGTATTTCTTGTGGTGCCTGCAGTGATACTTTCTGCTGTGCCAGTCTGTGGAGTGCTAGGGGCTGCTGCTGGACATTGTGTTTGGCCGCTTTTGTTTCTTGTGGTTCCCCCTGCCCCTGCTGTGGTGGCTCGATGTGGAGTAGCTCCTCCGCACGTACAGCAAAGTCACATCTCTGCTCCTGTGTTGGCGTGGAGCTCCAGTGTCGTGGCTGTGATGCTGTTCCAGGCTTCCCCGTTGCCATGCTGCTGGCCAGTGGCATTGTAGTGGCATAGCTCAGCACGCTGATGTCATTTCCAGCGGCATGGCGGTGAGCAGAGAGGTCTGGGTCCGGTAAATTGTCTGCGACCATGCTGGGAGTGTTCTGGGCCTCTGAGGATGGGAATCTGGTCTGCTGAGAAGAACAGCCCCAGCGTGTGCACAGCTGCGGATGGAGGCTGTGGCAGGTGCATCCCAAGCTGCAGCATGCAGAAGGTCTTGGTGCTCCACATGGTTGGCCACATGGTCCTCTGCGGCAGAGCAGAGAAATTTCAAGGAAGCCCTTCAGGGTACATAGCCTGTATTTCCATGCCTGGGGGGAACAGTCTTGTGCAGTGGGGGCAGTCCTCAACGCGGTGACCGATCCCCAGGCATCTGACATACTGATTGAGTATTGGTGCTTTTTTTTTTTTTTTTTGTTACATCTCTGACATTTTTTTAAACCCCCGGTTTTGGCATTGTACCTTGATTGCTGGCTTCTGCTTTCGAAGGGCTGATTTTCTGCTTTTCTTCTGCTGATGCATTTTGTTTTGTTTTGTTTTGTTTTGTTTTGTTTTTGTAAGTAGTTAGGAGAGCTGAAGAGGTTCATCTTTCTGGCAAGGCGGAAGAATGGATTCTGGGCTAGGTAGGGGCAGGCCCGGTATGACTGACTCATTCTGCTTGTCCAAGGAGAAAGGGTCCCTTTGAAATGACTCAGCCTTTCTCTGTTTCCTACCAGGAAGTTAATTTTATACTAAACCTACAGGTCAGATCTGCTTAGCTGGATATCTTTGCACCACTTTTCTACATATCCACTAGTAAAGGTAAGAGTAAAAGTGCTTTCAGGAATTAGGATATGTGTGTCAGGAAATGTCTCTTGCTTCTCTAGCTAACGTCTACTTCTGAGAGGGTCACGGTGGCTTCTGTGTTCCATTGCAGTTACTGTTTGGCCAAGGTCAAATTGAGAGCATCTCTCACCAAACACACAGTAAAAACTTGGTTTTAATTTCTCTACAGCTCCCCCCAGTAATAGTCGGGGGTCATATCTGGAGCAAAGGCCCACTCCTAAAATAGCATCTCTCTGGGTCGGTCTGAATGCCCTTGTTGAGCTCAAGTGGTAAAGCTCTGCCATTTTAGTGTCAGCTCATTCACTTATCTGTTCCCGAATATGTCAACAGCCTGCTGCCTGCTGAGTGATGGCGGAGTCTGCTCTCAATACAACGTAGATGAAAAACTTTGTTGTCGTCCTCACATTCTCAGACTGATGTAGAAACCTTGCGTTAGAAAACTATGTGCTGAGCTATAGTGCATGGCTGCAATGCAAGAGGAATACAAAAATCTTGCCCTAGCATGCAGCAAAAAAAAAACAAAAAAAAGAAAAAAAAAAACTATGAGCAAAACTTTGAGCAAAGATGGCAGAGCGCAGTAGACATATGCATAGGCAGGTCTATGCTAGCTGCAGTCAAAAGAGTCATCTGAGGTGAAGTGTGACACTTGACCTCAGATGACTCGAGCAGGCCCAGATCCTGGACAACACTCCTTACCCCCTAGAGTTCCTGTCCCCCCTCCAAAAAAAAAATGAGTGGCTCAGGTGACCCCCTACCTTATGATAACCCCAAAAATCTTAGTAGTAGCCCCTAACCCCCTCCCCTGATCCTCATTGGTGGCCTCTAGACCTCCATATCCCAAAAATGAGGCATTGCCTGGGCTCCACCCCTCGGACCTCCCCCAAGTATCTTCTATGTTGGGAGGCAGACGTGCTGCCCACGCATTTCTATCTCCTTGCAGCCATCTTGCTAAATCATGGCGCTTGACTGCCAAGCAGCATGACCCAGGATACACTGCATGGGCTCAATCTGCCAAATAAGACAGGAGTGGGGAGGTCGGAGCTTTGGTGGCTAGGGAGTGGTGGGCGGGGGATTAGAAGTCTGGGTCCACTTGGATCATCTGAAGCGGTCACTCCTGGCTTCAACAGTTTGCCAACCCTGAGCTGGCATAAAGAACCAGACTAAACAGAAGAGTAAAACATGCACTAAGTATTAGTGCAATTTATTTACATTGGTAACAATTACAGCCAGAGCAGTGGTTTTGCTCAGAATTTTCCTCTGCTGGATTATTTTTTGAATTGGGAGTAAGATTAGTGTGGGAAAATCTCGAGCAAAAGGTCTAGCACAGTTGCCGCAACATTCCATCTGTCTCTAAACAGTTATCCCCCCCACCAGCCTGCTGCTGCCTTATTTTGGCTTATGGATGGAGAGATATCCTTTTCTGTTGCTATGACAAGACTTGTTCTGTGCTGAATAATTTCTATCATGTTACAGGTCCTCTTTAAAGTGGAAAGCACCGGGGCAGTATGCACTGCTACTAAAAATTGGCTGTGGCATAGCAAAGCACTGCCAGGTCACTGCACTCCTTAGCAAGCCCAGGCATGGTTCAGGTAATGCCAAGAGTGGTGTCAGTGACCAGCCAGTTGCCCGCACAGGGATCTGTCTTTCTTTATAAATCCTCCTTTGAAAGCATGCTGGGATCGGCAGCCCTCTTGTCCTGCTCACAGACTGGATTGCACCAGAAGAGAACGAAAAGCCAGTCCAGGAAAAACTGCCCCAAGCTATTTTCTCTTATTGTGTTTGTAGCAAAATGGTTCCAGCTTCAATGGTGTTATCTCGGTAAGATTACCGACCTCAAACATGTAAGTATTCTTCCCAGGTTGGGCAGCTCTGTGTTCTTTTATGCCTAAGCAAAATTATTCTTCTCATTCCACTGATAAGGCGCATCCACCCTCATCATAATTTGCATGGCGCATACGAGCTGTAAACGATGCTGTGCAGAACCAGAGCCTGCCCCTTGGAGTCTATAATCTTTCAAGACAAGTAGGATACATTTGAGTTAAGTTAGCAGGGCCACGACTTAGAAGAGTTAAGGAGCAGAGCAACTTTTGATTTAGCTATTGGCAAATATGAAACTTGGGGTCTGGAGATATTTCAGGAGCACACTTGGCAGCTGCAGCGAAGGAGTAGCCTAATGGTTAGAGGAGCAGGTCAAGAACCAGAGAAGAGTCCCGCTGCTTCTCCTTGTGATCTTGGGCAAGTCGCCTAGCTCTCCATCGCCTTCGGTACAAGCTTAGATTGTAAGCCCTCTGGGACAGGAAAATACCTGAATGTAACTCTCCTTGAACCTCTGAGAAAGGCATGAACTAAGTAAAAAAATAAGTTGTTTGGAATTAGCTGTGTTGCAACAAGCAGAGAGGAGGCTCTGATCTCTACAGCTCTTTCTCTGTGCACACACATTCTGTCAGCGGCATGGATACACACACTGGATGGTGTCACCCAAGGCTTTCATTCCACGCCTGTGGTTCTCCGTAGTAATGTTGTATGGCACCATGTACTGAAAAAAATCTGGTAAATGGTTGCCTGCCAGATCTGCTTTTGTATTAGAAACATAGAACAATGGTCTATGGCCTATCCAGTCTGCCCATCTATACCAACTACTAACAACTCCTTTCTCTTAGAAAATCCTCTGTGCTTTTCTGATGATTTCTTGAATTCAGCTACAGTCTTCATCTCTACCGCCTCCAGTGGGAGGCTATTCCATGTATCCACCACTCTTTCTATAAAGTTCCTTAGATTTTATTCCTGCGTCTATCCCCTTTTGCATTCATCCTGTGCCCCCTTGTTCCAGAGCTTTCTTTTGATTGAAAGAGGCTCGTGAAATATTCTGGGTAAGGGGCAATGGTGGCTTAGTAGTCGTATGCAAGTCTTTTCCAGACTCAGTCCATAGTTCAGAAACTTGGGGACTTTGTTTATATTTAGTTCATGCCTCTCCAGGAGTAGATCAAGACAAATTATATTCAGGTACAGAGGGCTTATAAGCTAGGTTTGTAGCAGAGGCCATGGAAAATTAAGTAATTTGCCCAAGGCCACAAGGTGTACCAGTGGGATTTGAACCCTCATCTTTCTAGTCCCAGGCTGTTACCCTAATCATCATTCTATCACAGAAAACCCAAGATTTTATCACACAAATCTTTACATAGTCTGGATTTTTATTTGGGGGGGGGATACAAAATAGAAGGTGGGTGCAAAAGTAGAAGGCTGGGTAATCTAGGAGCCATCCAAGCCCCTATTTGACTATGCAGGTTTATGTACTCTGAGATACAGTTTTAGTACATTTCTGTTATGTTCCACATGTGGAAAAGGCAAGGAATTTGCATCCGATGGGCATATAAGTAACAATAAACAATACTTCATTAACAAATAAATAAGTCTGAAGAAAAATCCTTTATAGGAACATTTTTACCTCTCACTTTTCAAGCATGTGCATGTTATATGGAAGGCTCGTGACTGTGGATGAAGACAGAATAATGTTCCTCAGCCCTTCTCTTCCTCATGTCCTTCCCTCTCCATTGTGGTCTCAGCAGTTCTTATGAGACCCCTGAATGACTGCAGCCCTGTGCTCTCTCTGAAGGAAACTCTGTTGTCCTGTCCCATCCTCCAGATTAGGGTGGTTAAGATGAACATATGGTGGTACTCTTATAAGGAGCCCCCTAAAGTTAAGTGCCGCCAATGTATGTAAATCATGGTGTTTTAGTGATTGACACTTGTAAATATCACTGTCGCTATTTTATAAGTCTGCGTGTTGCCCCCTTGGCATGTACCTTCAGCATGGGCATGCACACAGACAGAGTTTAGGTAGAGCACTTAAGCACGTGCGTACATTATGAAAGCTTTGAATTTACGCACACTCGTTTCAGACCTAGACGTGGGCATTTCTTTTAGCTCTAGGGCTGGTTAAGTGATTGCGCCTTAAGGTATGTACTTTCGAACTGACACCTTATTTTATAAAGTCAAGTATGCACGTACCTGACTTTATAAATAGGCATAAAGTTCTTATGTGAAAATACATATTAACTAAGGGCCAATTCATAAAATGACCCTCTTAAAAGGCTCATTCTGAGATTGAGCACAGGGCCAGCATTAGTCATAGTAGTTGGTTGCCTGGGGCAACGGAAAGCAGAGCAATAGGTCCTGATGCCACACAAGCTCCAAGAACCATCAATGCATACTTTACACGCATGGAGGGCGGACAGCTTTACCTGGGTACATGACACGCAGGGCGGACAGATTTACCTGGGTACATGACACGGAGGGCGGGCAGCTTTACCTGAGTACATGGCACGGAGGGCAGACAGCTTTACCTGGGTACATGACATGGAGGGCGGGCAGCTTTACCTGGGTACATGACACGGAGGGTGGACAGCTTTACCTGGGTACAGGGTACGGAGGGCAGACAGCTTTACCTGGGTACAGGGCACGGAGGGCGGACAGCTTTACCTGGGTACATGACACGGAGGGTGGACAGCTTTACCTGGGTACATGGCATGGAGGGTGGACAGCTTTACCTTGGTAAATGATGTTTGGAAATTGTCCTTATTCTGTGCATATAGATGAAAAAAGGTTCAATATTTGATGTCCACTTTTACAGGATTATTCTGAGAGTGGTGATGTTGCAGTTATCGTAATTGTTGAATTTAATTGTGAAAATATTAGGGTTGGGGGTGGCTAAATTTAATTCAGGAGGGGGAATGGCTGAGGGTTCATTTAAGGCACCTAAGACTTTGCACTGGCTCTGATTGGGTGGCATGAGCAGTGTCCCTCTCTTGCTAGCCATCTATCTGTCTATACACATATGGGGGGGGGGGGATGTATATATGTATATAAAACTATAAATAAGCTGTGATCAGGAAAGAGATAGAAGAACTGAGAGAGGACTTGGTGAGGCTGAAAAACATCCACAATAATGAGAACTGCAGTGATGAAATGTTTCATGATATGTCTAATATGGAAAACATGAGCGTAGAGGATCATGAACCTGAACCCTGAGATGACAACTGGACACAGATTGCCAAAACCAGTAGAAACCACACCCTGATTTCACTTTCACTCAAACTGAACAATTAGTATCCAGCCCTATAAGTGAAAGCATCCCAGGATGAGGAAGGAATGGAACTTGTAAAATCCAAAACTGCAGGATTAGCAGGCACTGTGCCTATGAAGTAAAGCGTAGAGGTGTCTGGTGACTCCCTTCTGAGGGGCATCCATCTGTCTGCCAGAGAGGAGGGCCTGGGAAGTGTGCTGGATGCTGAGATTAGAGACAGCTAGCCTGCAGACTGTTATTCAACAATGCTCATACATATTGGCATGAATTATACTGTTAGATAATCTGCCAAACATATCTAAAGAAACTTCATGTCTATGGGAGAAAGTAAAAAGCACAGGTGGTGAACTCTTAATCGTCCCAGTTGAAGATAAAAGCTGGGGGCAGAAACATCTGTATTCTGGAGATGAATGCATGGCTTTGTGGATGGTGTCAACTGTGTTTCAGCTTCCTGGACCATGGGATGATATCCCAGAGATAACGTGCATTTATCCAAGAAGAGGAAAAGGGTCTAACAGAATAGACTGGTTAACCTTCTGTGGAGGGCTTGAAACTAGAATCCACAGGAAAGGGTAGACAAAGGCCCCAGCTAAGTAAAATATTAAACACTTTATAGGGATGGAGAAAAAGGAAACCGCTGGGAAGTTGTGTATATCAGTTCCCATAGAATGGGAAATAAAGTTTGTGATTTAGAGGCTGCATTGAAAGAAGCTGGCTGGGATTTAGCTGCAGTCACAGAGACGTGGTATATGGAAAACCGTGACAGGGATAGAGTTATACTGGGCTGTAATCCATTCAGGAAGGACAGGGTAAGAAGAAAAGGAGGAGAGGGACACGATATATAAAACATAATATTAAAGTACCAGAACCGCAGGGCTTACGGCATGTCCTGGAGATGGGCAGCAGGAATGAGGGTTCACCGTCCTAGGGCATCTCATATCCTTGCAGCAGCCTGCATTCAGAGGGCTTAAAATCGAAGAGGGGGATATTCCGTGATGGGGCTACCCATTCTAATGCAGCTAGCCACCGCCACTGAACTGTAGACTCAGATATTCAATGCTGGGCCATAGCCGACCCTGGCCTTGAATATCCAGATTGCCCAGCTTGCCAGGAAGCGAACCGGGTAGCGGCTCTATTCTACTGCTCTTCATTAGAACGCCCTTCTTTCTCTTTGGCATAAGGAGCTGCATCACTAGGACCCTTCCCGCTACTTCTGGGGCTCGCAGCACCAGCTTTAGCCAGTTACTTTATTCACAACTTTATCTTTCTCTATCCCCTCCCTATATGTTTTTTTTAATATATTGATTTTCTCCCTCTCTACTCCTTATTTCCCCATTACTATCCTGTGTTTTGTTTTAATTGATTTTATTTATTAATTTATGTTTCCTAAACCCTGTCATTTTTGCTTTGTAAACTGCTTTGATGCTTACTACGGAAAGCGACTTTGGCAATAAAATAAACTAAATTTGCTCTTCTCCAGGGCCACTCCTGACTTTCGAGAAGCATTGAAAAGATCAGATAGCAGCGGCATGAGAACTTACCAAAGTGCCTTCAATACCTTTGGATTTATGCCATCAGGCCCCATTGCTTTGATTACTTTTAGTTTAGCTAGCTCCTCAAGAACATAGTTTTGTGAAAATTATTTAAAGTCTACTTCACTTCCATTCCTATTTGTGCCCATCTTCTGCATTCCTACTCCCAGCCCATAGAAATGTTTGGTAAGTAGCTCTGCTTTGAACTCATCAGGCTCTACACAGTCCTCCCTTTCACCTTTGAATCTGAGAATACAACTTTTGTACTTCCTCTTGTCACTAATATCTCCGGGAAAAAGTGTGATTGCCCTATTTCACCGTGTTAGCTATTTTGTCTTCTATTTGCATCTTTGCTTTTCCACCTACCTTCCCAGATTCTTTTACCTTTTCCAGATATTGGTTCATTTATTTAAAAAGATATCTAGTCCGCCCATCATAGTTTACAGTATATGAATACTAATATTTTTTCCTTATTTTTTTCGAAAAAAACAATAGTGGCTTCTTTTTCCTCTTATTTTTATTTATTTTCCTAACAAAGAAGTTCATTGCCCTTCCAGTATTCTCTTTAAGTTTTGCCCTTTGCTTCTTCACTTCCCTTAGATGTTCCCATTCAGCAAACAACTCTTTCAAGTATTCCCCCCTCTTGACAAAGTTAATTCTTCTGAAGTCCAGGACCATCACCTTTAAAGCACTGGCTGTACCCTAATACTGGTCCACACCATCTGGTGATCATTGGATGCTAAATGGTCGCCCACTACACCCAGAAACACTCTCCCAGTTCATAAGCACTGGGACCAGTATCGCCTCCTTTCATGTGTTCCATTATCAGTTGCTGGAATAGTTCTCCCTGTGCAGAATCCAGGATTTTGCTATTTCTAGATAATGCAGCAGCTACGATGTCCCAATCAACATCCAGCACATTGACATCACCTATCAGTAGCACCTCTCCTTTCATAGCAATACTGTGAATGTCTTCAGTTAAATTTCTGTTCATTTTTCTGCCCATGAAGCACATTTGTAGATTACACCAGTGTAAACAGACGTTCTATTCGCTCTTTCCAGATTAACCAACAGTGCCTCCTGCTTATGTCTCCAGGACATGCAGCTGTGGCAATGACATTCAAATGTCATTGCCGTGCGTACTCATTAGGCAAAATGCCACTTGCGTTTTACTAGCGCCTTTATTCGGGGCAAGCCCATCTACTAGGCAGGCTAGGAGGCCACCTTGGACAGTAGACCTCTGTGGTTGGCATGGTGCCTGCGGCAAGCCATGTGCTTTGGCACACATATCCTGCTGCTTCTGATGCCCCGCCCCCAACATGAAATTGTGGCGGGGGGGTCAGAAGCGGCCAGCCATATGTACCAAAGCACATGGCCTACCGCTGCCACCATACCAACTCTCACTGCACCCCGCTGATTGAATCAGTGGCAGGGAATCAGTTTGGGGGGTGGCTGGGCTGGGCTGGGTGACACAGCCAGGGCTTCTGCCTGGGGTAGCAGAAACTTTGGGCCGGCCCTGTCTGTTGCATGTTGCTGAGTGATCTGTGGGGTTGTGCTAATGATGCCTCACTGCTAGTTGAGTTACATCGATGGTTAATATATCAGCTTCTGGATGTAGCCTAGGGCTTGATGCCACACAGATATATGCTGGCGATGCTTCTTCAAGTCATTACTATGGGTGCCTTTGGCCTGACCTAGATTGGTACAAAGCTTGGCAAGGCTATGAAATGACTTCTGTGGCACATCTGCTGTGTGTGACTTTAACCCTCAGGGCTTCTGTCCATCTCAGTCCTGTGCATAAGGGCAAAATGGCGTACTTGGACATTAAGGGAAACGTGGTAGAAAAGTATTTTAGTAGCTGACCATTGAGGGGCACTGCAATATTTTGGTGAGGATGGGATGAGGAAAAAAAATCAGGGACATAAGTTTGGCTACTGTAAAACGTGCCAGTGAACAGACACGAGGGGGTTGAGAAGGAGAAAGGACACTGGGATGTCAGACACTTACTGCAAGCCCGGGCGTGAGGCAGAGATGATTTAGGCTGAGAGCCTGGCCTCTGACATGCTCCTGCGACAGATAAACTCCTTCTCTGAACCACAGTGGAATGCGGATACTTGGATTTAACAAGCTCCGGCTTCCCAGGATCTTGCAATTCCTTCAGTGTGTTTGCCTATGTAAAATAATTTGGAAAGTAGCACTGATTCACCTACAATTTTCTTACTGGTTCCTAGGCTTGCATGATAATGTTTTTCACCTCCCCCCACTGGTTCCCCAGCACTTTTCACCAAAATGGTCCCAGCAAGGAAACCAAGATCTCTGTGAGCCAGGGTTGAAAATTCCTCTGAAGCTGGAATCTTTGATGCCCCTTCTGCCAGCAGCAGTTACAGACTATGTGGGAGATATGGGGCCATGTGTAAAGTATCATTGTGGAGCTGAGACTGGGACTGGCCACCACCCAGCAATCACCTAGCCCTCGAGTCCCTGCCCTGCACCCAATCCCTGAGTCCTTGGTCCTTTCCTGGTGCAACCCAGATGAGGAGAAGGCAGCTATCACTAGTAATTTTAGCTTTTTCTTGTTGCAATTCTCCCAAGCGTTTCTTCCTCCTAGATGGTTCAATGAGCTGTTTGACCTGTACTTACTAAGTACTGTGATAGAGAATCACATGATTCAAACACCTCTTAGAACCACATGGGAGGAGCACGGGCTGCACCTAGAAATTAGAAGCATCAGGACCATGGCAATCGTGCATAGCGATGGTCTTTCCTGCTAACATGGAATGGCCTCTGCCATCTTTTGCCTCCTGGGATTCCACGTGTTACCCCCTCATCTCCTGCTAGGTCCTCAAGGCACAGGAAACCTGAACCGCACTCTCCTACACAGTGACGTGCACTCGCCAAGCTTCTGTGGCATCCTTCCTCTTCGGTGTCTAGGTAAGATACGCTTCCTAATTCCACCGGGATTAAAGCACCAATTTGGAGCCTGAGAATAAAACCAAAGGTGGACACGGAGCTAGGAGACAGGGAAGTGGACAGCACCTCTGTTCTAAAGCAGCTCGAAGACACAGGTTCATCCAGGGTGTTCTGCGATTTTTGGACGGTTGTCTCTGTAAACAATAGAATTAGTTGCAGCTACTACTGAGCATACATTTCTGATTTCATGATTCCTGTTTTGGCATTTTCAGAATTTGTATACCTTCTGGGAACCTGATAAGTACTTGTGACCTGCATAGGCCACTGTTGGAAACAGGACACGGGGCTTGATGGGCCCTTGGTCTGACTCCAGTATGGCGTATCTTATGTTCTTACTGTATAAATGATGAGCAAAACATGAGTTTTGTACTAAAAGTATAAAATGTATTTTAAAAAATACAAATAATAATTTACATAGAATGAGGGTTACCATTTACATGAGAACAGAAGTCCTTGCCATCAGGACCAGGCCTGGTGATGTTTTAGCTGCAATCCGCCATGATTAGTGATGCTTTTGTTGATGACCCAATCCCTATCCAACCAGTACAAGGATATACCTGAAAAGATATCCCCACATTGTCCACGAATGCCTTAATACTGATGCTCCCAAAATCTGCAGCTAGAGAAAAGCAGCATGTTCCTGCAACGCATGTAATGTAACACCCTCGACCCCTCATGACAAAGACAGCCCGCAGGATTCTTCTGTTCCATTCAGTTTACCTTGATTGGCTAATTTCAGAATGAGCTTCCTAGACTACTTTCTGTTCCTTTAGTGTAATAGATATAATACTGTAAAAGTGGTGGAGCATGTTTTTCAGTCAGTGATCCTCTGGGTTGCACTGGATCCTCACCATCGTACTCAGCACAGAATGTTTTGTCCCATGACATAATTATAGTCCTCTGACCTCAGCTGACGAAAAGCCTCTCTTAGAGGTAAGAGGCCAGATTCAAAAGGGGTAATTGCAAATCTGTGTCCATCAGCCAATCAGTACCACCCTTTCCCAGATTTCAGAGGGATCTGACCTTGCACTGTCCTTGGAGTATTCAGAAAGGGAAAGTGCTGTTTGACTGGTACTGGTCCCACTGCAAGAGACAGAGGGGAAGAATCAAGCAGCTGCAGAATGAAGGATGTCCTCATCCTGCTCCCTTCCTGTGGGAGGGCAGTGTATCCATTCCTTCTCTTTAAATATAACACATTTCAAAAACACAAATACTTTGAAACATAGTGTAGGTCACCGAACAATTCCAAGTAAGCCTGCCGAAATAAAAGGAGAGAAGGTAAGAGCTCAGCAGGTTAACCATGTAATACCATGCCACTAGGTGTAAGCTAAGCATCTTTGATAGGTCCTTTTTATGTATTTTTGAAAGTTTCTTTAAAGGGCTCTGTGCTTGGCTCTCTTCTCATTTCACTATCGAAATTAGGACCAGGAGCACAAATGGAGATTGTTTCCAATGTTTTGCCCTCCTGCCATGTGTATCACACCTTCATAAACCCTGTGACAGCAATTCAGCAAAGTGCTTGTTGTGCCTTTCACAGTTTGTCTGGGCAGGTCCAAACTCTCCATCCTTGCCGTTGGCATTTGCTGTTACAGTCCAGCTGTCCAGAGCCTGCCTGCTGTAAACAAGAGTCCAAGAAGCCATCCTCCTCCTGCCAAACTGCAGCAGCTTTGTTGGCAAGAGTTTGGTTTTTGAACTTTCCTTTTTTGCAGACCCATGTTGTGTTCTGATGATGGCTGATGGCTAGAAACATTTATTTCTGGAACTTGCAGATTTCTGAGTGAAGTGGTCCAAATGAAGGATTTTACGCTAGCAAATGGGCCTTTCTTTTGTGCCAAGTCTGTGCATTAAATGGATGACAAGGGACAAGCAAGTCTGTCCTGGTTTCTTCATCTCCTGTCTGAAAGTCTGCTGATATTGAGAAGCTCCCTGAAAGCTCTGGACCAAGAGCACAGAGTCAGGACCAAATCACTTGTTCCTTATGTACTGGAGCAAGTCATCTCCCCATGCTCCAGAATTCACCTCTGCATTTCATCAGACTGAACTAGGCATTTCCAATCTCCGCAGCTTTATTTGGAAAAACATTGTCTCCCCTTTTCCAAATCACTGGTACCGGAGTCATGTTACTGCCATGTGCTTAGGCACAATGATTCGCAGACACAAGATTTCCTTGGCATGCTAAAACTTTGGGTGATCGCTGCCATCAGAGTATGGCAAACTATGGTTTGTTTGTTTGTTTGCAGTGCTCTGGTTAATGTACACTCATGGTCTGTCCTGGGTCGGCGGGCTTTACAGTGGGAGCAGCTGTTGTGAAGCAGCGGAGGTTTCCCGTCTTCAGGACACACTGCACCGGCCACAGAAGGATGCAGAAAAGTACCAGTAGCATGACAGCAATGATAAGAATGCGCTTCCAGTCATTGCACCCACAGCAGAATCTTCTCAGCCATGTGCTTTGGTGCTCAGGGGGTGGACTTGGGCTCTCTGCCTTGCTCAGTCCAATGTCCAAACAGATGCACATCTCAGCAATGCTAGGGTCAGATGCCGTATGTTGTTTGTAGCATAGTTTGTTGCCCTCTATCCAGACGGGCTCCTCATGCTGAAGATGGGTAGGTAAGGTGGACAACATTTCCTGGCTGGTTTGCAGGGCTGGTGCACCCTGCTCCGGAATAGAGGTAGGCTGTCGGCAGAACGGGCAGGGCACCTGATCTGAGGCCTGGTCTGTGGGCAGCGCTGCCACCAGCCGAGCCATGCATTCCAGACAGAAGGTGTGGGAGCACTGTAGCCTCTTGGGCGTCTTGAAGACGTTGTCATAGGTGCTAAAGCAGATGGAGCACTCAGGCTGGGCTTCTTTGGATTCCACTCTCTGCAGGTCAATGGGCGCAGCTCCTGTGTGCCACACTTCAGAAGACGTCACAACCGCCATGGCGCTGTATGAGGAGAGAGAAAAAGAGAAGGGAGTCAGCAGCACTTCAAAACCGCAAACTCTCCAATCCTAAGCTAGGAATGGGAAAGCAAAACACTCTTTGCACAGGGGAGTTTGGATAGAGTAACTGAGACAGACCACAGGTTGTTCTGAAGAAATCCAAGACAACTTTTTAAAAATCAAATGCCAGCAGATCTTTGTAGAACGCTGCTTCTGGAGCTGTTTGACCCCTTGTGCCTAACATGGAGGAGGGAGCTTGCCGGTGTTTGTGTCCCTCCACCATTGCTGCAGTAAAGGAAGCTTGCCAAGGTTGTGGCGGCACTTCCTGAGAGTTTCTGGCAGCAGGAAGGAACTGCCTGTCATTAAATAGTGTCCTTGCAGCTTTCGTCACAAGTGCATGTCACAGCTGGCACATTACCTAATAACAGCAAACAGAGGTGAAGCCAGCTTTATTTCTTCCTGGGTTTGTTTCCTGAAGTGCCTGATAAACCCCTGAGGATTATCGAGTGTCACCATGGACCAGGTTCACGTGGGGAGGGGGAAGGCCTCAGAGGTCCTCTAGAGATGCTGTGTCATGGTTACTAACACTAACTTCCTTCTAAGCAAGTCAGGGAAGTGGAAACTTCCTTGTTAGTCTGCAGGTTTTACTGCTGCAATCTGGTCCTAATCAGAAAATCATTAAAGGCTGATGAAAATCTCCACGCCCCACTATAAGGAAACGTTATTCTATTTCTTGGGACTTTTACAGGGCTTATGTTTACTTTATACAAGGATGAAAGCGAGATAGAAAGATGGTGAGTCTGGTGTGGTATTTCCGGGGTAACATGACTTTACACTGAAGGCCGGTGGTCTCTTTTTCATAGATATTTCATACCTCTTGAAGACTACAGAGGGAGAGAGAGAGGAGAGTCAGGAGCAAGAGGCAGGGCTGGCTCAACCATTAGGTAAGTCTAGGCAGTCACCTAGGGCGGCAGTTTCTGAGGGACATCAAAGATCAGCAGCAGTCAAAGCAAAACAATAGGTTCTGGCAGGCAGACAACTCAAAGAGTCATCAGCACGTTCTTTACCTGCAGGGAGAGTGGGCTACACATACATGAAAAGCAAAGCTTAATGCTGAAAGTATGTTCAGTTATGCATCACAGGATTGTCGCTGATGGGGGGGGGCGCATAAGACCGAAGGTTCATCTAGGGTTCCCAAATCCTTGTACCGTCCCTGGCAAGAGGGGGAAGAAAGAGGACAGCGTGGGGTAAGGCTTGCAGAAAAGAGTTTAAAGGTAGCATAGAAGACACCCCAGCTCTGGAACTGGGCATGAGAAAATTGTCTATTTTAATTGCTCACAGTACTTTTAGAATCAGCATGATCTAGTTCTAGTAGACTGAGGAATAAGTGTACACAGACATACAAATGTACCTGTGCACATACACACAGACATATATGAAGTAAGTGAACACTCTAGCTCTGACTGTAGCCTGTAGCCTGTCTGGGGAGCGTGTGCTTGGAGAACGGTATAAAAAGATTTGTTATGCCATTCCCTAACTCCTGGGAATAGGCTCCTGCCTGCCTCTCCACCTCCCACCTCCCTGTCATTAGCTGCTATTGGGAGTAGAAGAGGCAAAGGGGGAAGGGAACTCTATTCATTGTTCTGCCCGTCAGCTTAATGCACAAACCCTGCACGAGAGCCTGGCACTAAAGTTCTAGTCTAGGGTTTCCCATCGCAAGTTTAGTGCAGACATTTTGCTTAGCAATGCTGTATGCTAACAGCCTGCAAATGAACTGTGTACAAAATATCTACACTAAATAAGGAGAGCAAACCCGGCACATGTGCAGAGATGTCTACGTTAGCAGCACCTATATCCTGTGCACAAAAGGTACTAGTGCACTTGTGCTGGAATGCAATGCAGCAGTTAAGAGCAATATTATTCTGCTCAAAATAAGATCGGTGTTCATAGGCACCAGTATTATTCTGAGCAGAAAGTCTGCATGGAATAATATTGCTATTATGTGCCGCATAGCATTGCAGCACACTTCCCGTGACTTTTTTTGCTTCTGCAGTCTCTTCAGCAAAGCCAGAAAAAGCTGCAGGGCCTGTGCACTCAAGAAATAAGCGTAAATTCCTCACCAGCAATTGCCACAGAACTATGAGTTAATCCTTAACATGTCTTCAGAGCTTGCGTTAACATCCCTCAGTTCAGTTCAGCCTTCTGCATACTTCTCCACATCTGTATCATATAGCGAAGGTCTTCATTACCATCTATTTGAATAGTTTTAAATATACTGTGCGCTGCTGTTAATGCAGGCATCTGTGCAGTGATTATGCTCATGGGAAGCCCCTTTCTACATTCTGCGCCCACACTACAGCAGAAAATTGTGCGTTAACACTACACAGACACTTTTCTGCATCATTATGTGTCTCTCGTCAAGTTCCCAGCAAACCTTCAGATGGATGGGACAAGGCCTCTTCGACTTCCAGAGGCTTTAAGGTTGCAGAGTTTGGATTATGAGCCTCAAAAGAGTTTACTGTCTTCTAGAAGGACATCCTTTTGGCCCTTGGGCCCCTGAATAATCATACGGTAGCTTCTTCCCCTGGTTTCTGACTCTAAAACTGAGCAACTGATTTCCATAATAGTTTTATTAGGCTCTTAGCTGCATTAGAGTTCGGGATCTCAGGAGAGGAATCTCATTATTTGGGAGGAAGCTACCAGCCTGTGCAATGAATGGAGGGCCACATTTTCAAAAGGCTGATTATTCAAATGTCACAGCGAGCAGTGGTGACGCTTAAATATCGGTGGGATAGTCAGCTGCAGTGTTCAGATAGGAGCTACCACCGACTATCTGGGCTGAGCCACGCTCTCCAGATAAGTAACACTGAATATCTACTGACCAGCCTCCCATTGGCCATCTGGTTAAGAGTTCTGAACATTGGCCCCAGAGTTTCTAAGACAAGCTTCCAAGGGCTTTCCTTTTTGTCCGTGTGCTAACTTCGGTTTACGCCCATCCTTTCTGACTCTTGATTTCTGCAGTATTTCCATGTTTGAATGATCTGAGATTTCAAACTCCACTTGATCTAGTTCTTTGTAAAATAGGATGAAATTGCTTGACTCGATCCAGCCTTTGGGCCTCCTGCTCTGCAAGTATGCTGGAGCAGGTTTTCCTACCGTTCTCAGTACAAAAGCAACTTCAGGTGCTGAGAGAGAGCCGGTGATGGGGTGATAGACAGACTTTCATACATCTGACAGGTAAGCAAAATGTGGCTTAGACAGGAAAGTTAAACAGGGGGACTGCAAAGGATCACTTTTAGGTCTGATAAGTTTTCCATCCTAATTTTAGGAAAAGGAACAAGGCAGAGCACACGAAGGACAAAAGAATAAAAGGACTGCTAGTGGCACAACTCAAAGGGCTAAAGGGACCTCACACTATGTAGTTTAGTGAAGCTACAATGTAACCCATTTAAAACTAATATTTTTTCGCTCCACACATATTCAAACTGGAATTAGTTATTGGAGGATGTACTGAAGACTGTTAATGTAGCTGGGTTTCAAAAAGGTTTGTACAAGTTCCTGGAGGAAAGGCCCATAAAACATTATTAAAGAAGACCCGGGAAATCCACTGTTTGCCCTGGAAGAAACCTTGTGGAACCTGTGTGCATTTTTGGGAACCTGCCAGGTACTTGTGACCTGAATTGGCCACTGTTGGAAACAGGATACTCAGGTCGATGGACCTTGGTCTGACCCAATACAACATTTCTTATGTTCTTATGTAGTGTTACTACTGTATGCCCCAATAATGGAGTGTCTAGTGTAGGGAAAACCCTTTTCTCTGAGACCGATGCAGGAAAATGTTTCCTTTAACAATTTACAGAACTTTAGTTCATCCTGCTTTAAGGAAATGTTGGCTACAGATGTAAACTGGGAGAAGCTTCTTTATGCCCATTTTAGCCCTTTATAAATTTCCTTTAATACAGAGCCACCAGACTCAGCCTAGGGAGCGAGCAGAGATTTGTGAATCTCACAAAATAACCCCCAGAGAGCCCCTATATCTCCTTGAGGCTTTTTTTCTATTTTGATGGCTGTCCTACGAATTACCTTTACTTTTTCAATGGCCTTTTGTAGCTGTGATCTCCAGAATTGCACCCACTTTCTCAGGAGGGATCTCCCTCAATACCCCTAGAGAGATTGTTTTACTTCCCACTTCCTTCAAGTTAGGGCAGACTGGCAGACCTTAGGCCAATTGAACCTATTTGATCCATCCACAGGGGGTTCCACACTAGAGTTGAGAGCACTACCTGATCTTGAAAGAGTTTGCAAAGCAGAAAACAAAAAGATGTTTTTATAAGTATAATTTTAACACTTTTTGGGGGTTATTTCAGAAGCCCTGTTTGTGCTTTGGATGTCTGAAAATGGGCATGGAGACAGACGTCCCCAGAGTGATTTTAGAAGCCAGCTCTGTGGATGTCCCTGGGGCAAGGAGGTCCAAATCTGAATGGGGGCATAGAGTAGGCATGTCTGCGGAGTTCCCAGAACTTGGATGTCCTTGCTCGATTTCAGAAACACCTTGGACGTCCCAAGCCACGTCTAAGTTTATACCTGATCCAGGCAGGAATTGGCATCAGTAGAGTGCTTGTTTTATCAGACATCTGGAGGGTGTTGAGAAGGTCTGCTCAGGCCCATAATGAACACTGACAGGAAATACAGGCTCATGTTTTGTTTCGCTACGCCATCAGATGTCCCCTTATGCTAGCTTGCATAAGCTGAACATAGGACCTGCCCAAGGGCAGAAACCCCGACCTCGCCGCCCCCCCAACTGTCACTGCCCCCTCCTTGCTGCTGCCGCCCCCTCCCCCCCCCCAGCTATCGCTACCACCGCCGCTGCCCATCACCACCCCAGCTGCCGCCGTTTCCATCTCGGGAGGAGGAGGTGGGCAGCAGTATTTCCAAAAGCACTGGCTTTTTGCTGCCGCTTTTGGAAATACTGCCGCTGTCCGCCTCCCTCCCAAAGCAGAATTGGTGGCAGCTTGGAGGGGGCAGCGGCGGCCACCCATGTGCCGCCGCTGCTGCTGCTGCTTTGGGTGGAGACATAGACATCGCTGGCGTTTTTCTGCATGTTCTGCCCTGGACGTCCCAGATTGCACTTGGTTTATAAACCACTCAAACAGCCCTAAACAAGGAAGATGAAGTATAGGCAAAACAGAAAAAAAATCACCCCCTCAAGAAATTCACTCTCTCTGTTCTTAAATACTCGAACATAAGTACGATATCGGCGAGTCATGCGATCAGTACCTGTGCATTCTGTGTTTTAAGTAGGATTACTGTGGAGTACTGTCTGTTTTTTTGATCGTTTTTTTTAGAATGGCTTTCCTGGGGGACTTTGTCTGGGGGAGCCATAGTGTATAAAGTATACTGGAGTGAACGGCATGATCCATAGGAGCGATTACAACTGCTACGGACCAGCTGGTCACTGTGTAATGCACTGATGAGCATGTCTGTTTGATTTGCAGACTGTGGACAACCGAAGCCATGAAGGCTGCTCTCTTTAAAAACACTGTTTATGATATCCACACTCCGTGAAGCAGCCCGTGGTGAAATAGGGCGCACTGGAGTGGAGCATGTTTGGACATTTCGGATGATGAATTATATAGTCCATGATAAGATAAGAGATGCTTCCCCGTATGGTTTTCATGCTCACATCAGACAATTCACAACTGACATGCACTACTTTTGATTGATTGATAAGAGATTAATAATTATTGCAAATATATCTTTTTGGAATCTCGTTTGAGAAGGTTTTTTTATGACCAAGGATGTGTGTGTTCTAGAAGCCAATTGCGGATGGCTCTTGGATATTGAGGTCTTTTTCTTTCTCCTGTAGGTACTTCATTTCTAGTATTTAAGAACAGTGAGAGCAAATTTCTTGAGGGGATGATTTTTTCCAGATTGCATTTGGACACCGTTTCTAAAATTTCACTTGTTATGTGAAAATATAAGCTACCAACTTTCCCAGCTGCTTTGTCACAGTGACTGGATATATTCACTTCATCAGAGATGATAACCCTCAGGTCTCTTTCCTGTTTGGTGACTACTTGTTCTTTCCCTTGGATTTCTGCACCACAAATGCGATTTTGGGAAGGTCTTTGGATTAAATGCATTTGCCAAACCTTTGACCATTTAACCAATTTTTAAAGTCATCCTTCATCTTATTTACCCTCTCTGGCAGATCTTTTCTACTGACAATTTTCATATCATCTGCAAGCAGGTACTTTTCCTCTCCTAACCTGTCCCCATGGTCGCTGAAGAGGTTTGCACCTGACATTGAGCCCTGTAGAATTCCCTAGAACACTTTCCCGTCCCTAGCATGGATCCCTTTGATAACCATCCCTGTTCCTCACCCACCTTCTTAGCCAATCTATTAACCTTCTTCCTGCTTCCACAATATCCAGCTTCCTCACAAGTCTTCTATGTGGAGCAGTGTCCAGAGAGGCCACATCTACTGCACTCTGGTCAGTTTATTAAAGAAAATCAATCGTATTTGGCAATATTTTTCCGTGATGGAAACATGTTGTTTAAGATCCTGAGACTCACTGGTTTTAAGGAATTGCACTAATCTGTCCTTCAGTAGTGCTTCCTCCAGTACCTTGCTCACCATCGACACTATGCCTTAATGTCTGGCCATATAACACCAGTGAAGAACTGCGGTGATCCATTTAATACTTCTGGTTCTGCTCTGTGCAGCAAGCCCCACATATACATACACACACTGGCAAATAAAACCATGCCCCCTCCTCCAGAAGGAGAGCGGGGGGGGGGGGCATGTATGGCAGGATTTGGTTAGAGCAACGCAAAATCAGCAAACTTCTATCTAGCTCAGTTTTGCTGTTCTTGCAAATAAGCTCTTTCCAGTTCCCCTTCTCTGATTTCCTGAGGGGATATTTAATATTAAAAATTTCTGAGAACTGCTATGCAGCCAATCCCACCGCTGCTGCTGCTTTGCAGAAAAGTTATTAATCGCTGGCTGATCAATCTGTTTGTAGATCTGCACTAGTTGATTTTTGGTGATGGGTAGCTGGTTGGAGGTGGGGGGGGGGGGAGTGCATAAGACTCTGCCAGGATGTGCACAGTGTGAACATGCAGAGCAGGCCCTAAGAAGAAAAGAAGAAAGCGCTCTCATGCCCCTGGTTCTCCTATAGAGTTAGCTAGTGGCCCCGACCTGGTTGTTCTGTGATGTCACAGTCACTTTTGGGGTGACGTCTATTCAATGCATTCAGGGGAAAACAGTGCTTGTTTGTTTATTTGCAAAGTCAAAAGTGCGAAGCTATTCTTGTTAGTAGTATACACACTCGCCGGTAGAATCTCTACCAGCCAAGTCATTTCTCTGTTCTCATGGACTGCTACTTGGCATTATTTTACAATCCAGTCTTTTTTGTTTCTTTCAGAATGTTTCATCTGATTAGTTTAGACTTTGAAATAACATTTTTAATATACTAGGACATTTCTCTCCCAACAATGATGGAGTTGGAACAGATAAGAACAAGTCACATCACTTGTCTAGTCTGTGTAACGTAGGGACACTATTTTAATTCTAGCTAAGTTCCATCTAAAATGATATAAAATATATTGGATCCAATAAAAGTATCAAGTATGCTGTCCCATGAGGAACCAGGGAGATTAACCAATGTCACATCCACACATGGTCCTGCAGTCAGGACATTTCCTACTTGAGAAAGATCTTGGGTATAGCGGCCTTAACACTGCAGCACTTCTGGGACTAATCCTCAAAATACAGGATGACAATCACTGTGCCGACTCTTTTAGTGTGCTGTGAGGTTAGTTTGTTCTCTTGAATTCCACAGTTAAGGTTAGATGTCTTGGAAACAAACCCTGAGCACAAAGGTAATATTTTGATGCATCTGGTAATCTGTGCTGCAAGCTGCTGTCAGAGTTCTCTGGCATCCTCCTGTCCCAGTTTGACGATCGGATCCAGGGCTCCTTTCCTGACTTTTCTGGGATTTTTGTTTTGCGCTTAGTCAAAGTTTTACAAAAGCAACAAAGCTTGATCCCGAAAGGTAGAGTTTCCTCGGAGGAGAGCAGTTTTCAGGGGCTGGAGGGGCTGTGTCGGTACCATCCCGGATTCTTTGCATTTTTCTGTTCTGTTTGTTATAGTTAATATTGAAGTCTTGATCACGTTGTGCTTAGTTGCTAATATATTATGCTTATGTTGATATAGGCTATTTATATTTCTTCTACACTATAGCCGTCCATTTAACATCAGAATTCCACAGATGCTGAATTGTTCAATTAGAGCCAGTATCGTAAGGAAAGCCGGCAGCATCAGTCTGCATTGGCGCACTTACCTGTTTGGCTTGGGTCAGTTTCTGGGGGGCGAGGGGCACACTGGTCTTTTCACATCAGGCCTTGGCTGCACCAGGTGCTTGACATGTTGTGGTCTCTAGAAAGGTCCGACCGCGCAGAGCTTACAGATCTTCTGAGCTCCTGTTGCTGAAAAGCAGCACCGTCTGGCTTGGCCGGGTAAACCTGTACTAACGACTGTCATCAGTGGCAGGTGCTTTTATATGCTGCAGCCTGCCACAGGTGACTCACCTGGAAGGTGTCTGACTTCTTTGCAGACTCTGATCCTTCACCACAAGGGGGTGACTTTGTCTTCTCTAGCACTGAACAGACCTAAAGCATTTCCAGGAACTTTACATTCGCTCTCCTGCTGGTTCACTCTGATTTTCAAATGAAGCGTTTTGGATTTGGGAATCTGTATTTGCTAGGTAACATTAAGTTATTCTTTAAAACAGGGATTATTATATTAAAGATACGCTGCTGAATCTATAGCTGTGTTAACTCCCCTCACCCCAACCCCAGCCCCACAGGTGGGAATGGGAAATAATGCACGTACCTGGTTGTAAGTCCTTTGAGCTCGGATTTGGAAAAGGCAAATAACTGCGTCTAAAATCCAAGCATATCGTTCTCTCTCTCTCTCACCAGCAACACCTACACTACCAGTCTAAGCTTCTCTCCACAGAACCTGGCAAGTCACCCTAAAGTATTGTGAAAAGACCACTGTTGGGAGAGGCTATTCCATTCCAGGGAAAGTTCCTTCCGTTTCTGACTTCTCTACTGAGATTGATCTACTCACTGGGAAATGGTGGGAGACCACTAACGCCTCTCGCAGAGGTCACCAAGGAGCTACTGGACAACAGTGAGAGTGGATACATTAAGGTTCTGCGCTGGATGTGAAAGCCTCTGTTAAGTGTGAACTGCAGAACTGTGCAGATATTTACAGGTTCCAAACCAGCATTCAACTGGAAGGAAATAAAAGCCCTTTGTAAGGCATTGAACTTCTCCAAATACCTTGGCGGTATTCAGCTGTGACCTGGTGCAAGAAAAGGGGAAAGCAGGGATTTAGTATCTGTGGGGAGACTGACACAATCATTTACCTAGAGATCACTGCCATCTATTATTATTTCAAACCTAAAGTTAGTGTGAGACACCTTCAGATCATGAGACAGGTGGCCCAGGGCAGTTTGGCAGATCAGAGGTAGCTCTTCCTCGTGATATCTGGGTAGATGTTCCAGTGGACCTGTTCCAGCCGCCCCAGCCATGGAAAACTCACTCTCCGCCTTAGGTGACCCAGCCCTGACTCTTTTGTCATCTACCATGGACTAATTGGTAGTGTTGACTGTTTTCATTTTGAAGGGAAGAGTGGAAAATAAGTGGAGAAATTTCATATAGTTCCATAGAAACTGGCAGACAGTAGACAGGATTTATGGACTGCATTTTTGTCAGTGCTGTTGGGGAAGGTTCTAGTGTCTGTGCTGGAAATTCAGCTTAAGCTGTGCAAGAGGGGTGCTCAAGGAAGAAAGGGGGGGGGACATTTGCAGCTGCTCCCATATCTTCTAAGGAGGATCACCTGCTGTATGGCCCATTTTGAAACCGTGCTGGGGCTCTTAATTTGAACTCATGCTGCTGCAGTGTGTTTCTATGAAAACCAGCCTAACAGGCTTGAAATAATTAGGGAAAAGGTGAGCAAGCTCATTCTGATCGGGTAACTTTCAAAGACACTGCATGGGTAATGCAGCATTGCACCTGAGAAAATGGCCTGTTTGCAAATCCCCCAGCCTGGGTGCGGGGAAAGGTGTCTACGCAGTTCTAGTAGTGGGATGCATAATGCTGTATTTTGAAAAGTTTTAGATGAAAAGATGTTTGCAGATAAAGCAGGTGAAAGTTTCTGCCGATGCCTTTTCTTACCTGTGTAAGCATTAAAATTTGCTACCTACATGCCACCATTTACACGTATGAAAACGTTTGCAAAACTGCATGTCTAAGGGAAGTCTGTTAAGGCCCCAAGCTCCGGAACACAAATTCTGCCTTTTTCAGATGGATTTTTGCTGCAGACATAAGCAAAAATCCCCCCTTGGTCATTCCTTCAAACCCCAGGTCCCAAGGACTATGTGGCTCACTGCAGATGTAAATGCCAATAGACAATTTGAAGTATAGGTGTATTTCTCTTTCAAAATAGGAAAGACACTTATATTTTCAAGGCCTGCTTAAACCATGCTTGGAACACGTCCCCTTCAAATCTCTGCAAGCCGCCTGCATAAATGTGCATAGGAAGTGCTTTTAGTAAGTATGTTCCAGCTTACACAGGGAAATGGGGTTTGGCATGTAGAAACTTTCTAAAATTGCCTTTATAGCACTTCACTGCAGTACTGTGGCTCTGTATGAAGATTATTAGGGTGGTGGAGGAAAATCTCAAGAATTCAAGATAGTCTGGGATAATCAGGGAGGATCACAAATGTTTAATAAAAAAAAACTGAGCTCCTAACTTTAAGCTCCTAAGATAGTTGTCTGAATTTATCTCGTATTTTCTTTCAAACATAGGAACCTATGGATCTGGTTTATGGTCGTAACTTTGAGAGTTATGTTCCTAAATTGGCTTCTTTGAAAATTTACTAGGGCTGCGTGCCTAAATGTTTACTCAAAATTTCACCAAACTCCTAACTTTAGGATCCCAGGGGTGGCACAACACAGTAAGCAAAGTAGGCACGATAGCGGGGTGTCTAGTGATTAGAACAACAGTCTAGTACCCAAGAGATCTGGGTTTGATCACCTTGGGTAAATCACTTAACCCTCCATTGCCTCAGGTATAAATTTAGATTGTAAGCCCTCTGGGGTTAGGGAAATATACCTACGCACCTGAATGTAACTCGGCTTGAACTGCCATTGGAAATGCGTGAGCTAAATACTAATAAATAAATAAATAAACTTTTGGGGGGATCCAAAATGCTGAAAAATGCAAAATGAGAAAATGAAAAAGAAAAGCATGAGAAAAATAAAATGGCAAAAACCGAAAGAAACATTCAAACTAAGGTGCCGTCAAAAACAGTATTGTGGTGTAAACATGGGCCATTGGCTAATGAGGAAGCAGGGAGACAGTGGCCCCCGCATCATCCCTGTAGGAACCTAAAATGTGAGTGGCAACAGGAGCAAATGTGAGTGGCAAAGGTGGGGAAAAAAGTTAGGAGACTAGCACTGATGTTCAGCACTGGGCTCATAAAGCTAGGTCAGTGGTTCTCAACCTTTTTTGTACCATGACCCCTTTTACCATTGGTCAACTTGTGGTGACCCCCAATGATAAAATCAAATGCGTCTCTCTTCCTTTACCGTTAACACATTGTCGCTATAATCATTTGTTCAATTATTAATATATTATAGGCCTTTGCAATATGTTTTTATTTATAAAATTTACTTATTTAAACCACAATAATAAGTAACAATATTTGATTTCAAAATTATGATGATTTTGTAGTCAAATCACTAATATGAAATAAAATTATTTTTTCTACCTTTGTTGTCTGACCAATTTATTCTCTGATCATGCTGGTCCCGATCTGAGGCTTCTGCTTTCCTGTCTTCTCTTAGCTCTCTTTCTGTGGTCTATGGTCCATCTGCCATTTCTTATCTCTTCTTTTGTTTTCTTCACTTTTTTCCATCAGCCTATTTCCAATCCCAGTGACCCTCCCCAGTATCAGCCCCTTTCCAGTCCTCACTCTCAGTACCTTCCAATGTCAACTTGCATTCCCATGACTGCCACTGGTGTCCATTCCCTTCCAGTCCCCCTCCTTCCCCACTGACCAGTCTCTTCTAGTACAAATACCATGGCAGCCCCTCTCAGATCCACTCCCTTCCAGTTCCATTCTCCCATCCCCTCGTATCAGCCCATTTGTAGCCTTAACCCACAGTTTTCTTCCGGGGCCAGCAGCTCTGTCCTCCCCTCCCCGCAAA
The DNA here is from genome assembly GCA_033557465.1 of Ichthyophis bannanicus. Lineage (NCBI taxonomy): Eukaryota > Metazoa > Chordata > Amphibia > Gymnophiona > Ichthyophiidae > Ichthyophis > Ichthyophis bannanicus. The sequence goes on along the minus strand of CM066042.1, from coordinate 117,043,137 downwards.
CAGCCCATTCCCAGTCGAAGCCCCCCAATCAGCTCGCTTCCAGTGCTAGTCCCCCCTCAACCCCATTACCAGTGCTAGCCCCCCTAATCAGCCCAATACCAGTCCTACCCCCCCATCAGCTCATTACCAGTCCTAGCCTCCCCTAATCAGCTCATTTCCAATGCTAGTCCCTCCTCAACCCCATTACCAGTGCTAGGCTCCCCTAATCAGCCCATTACCAGTCTTACCTCCCCCCCATCAGCCCATTACCAGTCCTAACCTCCCCGATCAGCTCATTTCCAGTGCTAGCCCCCTATCAGCAAATTACCAGTCCCAACCCCCCTTGATCAGTCCATTCCCAGTCCTAGCCTTCCCTAATCAGCCCATTACCAGTCCTAGCCCCCCCCCATCTGCCCATTATAATCCTAGCCTGCACTGTTTCTCCCCTCTGTCCAGCATTTATTGCACGTCTGTACAGTATGTCCCCCTGTCTCTTCCCTTTGTCCATGTCAGCCCCCCTCCCTCCATCCATCCATGTCAGCCCCCCTCCCTCCATGTCAGCCCCCCTCTGTCCATGTCAGCCCCCCTCCCTCCCCACTGACCAGTCTCTTCTAGTACAAATACCATGGCAGCCCCTCTCAGATCCGCTCCCTTCCAGTTCCATTCTCCCATCCCCTCGTATCAGCCCATTTGTAGCCTTAACCCACAGTTTTCTTCCGGGGCCAGCAGCTCTGTCCTCCCCTCCCCACAAACAGCCCATTCCCAGTCGAAGCCCCCCAATCAGCTCGCTTCCAGTGCTAGTCCCCCCTCAACCCCATTATCAGTGCTAGCCCCCCCCTAATCAGTCCAATACCAGTCCTACCCCCCCATCAGCTCATTACCAGTCCCTCCATCCATCCATCAATGTCAGCCACCCCTCTCCCCCTCCCTCTCTCCATGTCAGCCCCCCTCTCTCCATGTCAGCCCTCCCTCCCTCCATGTCAGCCCTCCTCTGTCTATGTCAGCCCCCTCCCTCCATCCATCAATGTCAGCCCCCTCCCTCCCTCCCTCCCTCCATGTCAGTCCTCCCCTCCCTCCCTCCATCATTTCAGCCCCCCCTCTCTTCATGTCAGCCCCCCTGTCCATGTCAGACCCCTCCCTCCTTCCATCCATCCATCCCTCCATGTCAGCCCCGTTGCAGGTTCCCTGCCCCCTCCTCCCCTCTCTCTGTCTGCCTGCTGCTGTCCTGCTGTTCTTCTACAGCCGTGGCTCCCTGTCTCTTAGGGAACCACGGCTATACCTGTAAAACCATTGTGGAGTGGTAAACAACTTCCTCTGGAGGCGGGACAATGCTGCACGGAGCTCATCAAGAGACAGGAAGGCTCCGCAACGGTTTTACTAGCACAGGCTGCCGCGGTTCCCTAAGAGGCAGGGAGCTGTGGCTGCATTAGAAGGGACTGGGAGGCGGTGAGTTTGCCGCTGCCGAGAAGCGGACTCAACAGCGGCAGCAACTTGGGTGCTTTTTATTTTAACGGTGGGGTGAGGTAAGGCAAGGCGACCCCTGCTAAATCCTGTGGCGACCCCCGTGGGGATCGCGACCCACAGGTTGAGGACCGCTGAGCTAGGCAAATGAATGACCTTTTAAGCCCCTAAATTACATTTAGGAGTCTAATTTAGGTGCCTAGTGCCCTTAACTGCTTGCCCCATCCTAAATCCACCCCTATTGCCACACACTTTCTAGGTTCCTAAAATATGGAGGCTAATGAAATTTTCAGCATAAATTTAGGTACTCAGCCCTAGTACATTTTTCTCAGAGCCTAACTTTCAAAGGCAGATAGCGCTGAGGCTAACTGGGCAGCGGTGATTAGGACAGTCGTTATTCTGCCCAACTTTAATTGCTTTAAGGTAACCAGGCAGAGGCTGACTATCACCGCTGACTGCCCCCAGAACACCTCGATGCTACATGGTTAGCACTGGAGCGTCTGGCGCCGTTACAGGGGAATGTTCAGCGAATATCGCACTCATTGTGATTAAAGTGGTTAGAGCAGGTCTGTTCATTGCATTGATCAATTTGAAGATTGGCCTCTTAATGTTTTATTCTACATGTGTGAAAATGCAAAATGCAAACCATGCAGTTATGTCAGTTTTTTTCACTTGCAGTCCTCGAGGGTATCTCTAATGCTATCTGTGTTTCTATAAGGGGACTTTTGTAGACCATGTGGTCTTTTTCTGCCATCATGTTTCTATGTTTCTGTGAATATGCACGAGAAAAATTTGTATTCCCACTACCTCCATTGTATGCAAATCTCTCTCATGCATATTTATTAGGGATATCCTAAAAACCTGACCTGAGGGTGGTCCTCGAGGACTGGAAGACCAAGGAATTATATGAAACATATAAATAATCAATTTTTTACATTGAAATCTTTTCATTGCCTCTCCAGGCCTGCTTCTATTTCTTTTTCTGTTTTCCAATCTCTAAAGGGCCCTCTCATATTCTAGTACCGTAAGGTTACCAGATGGCTCTGATTTTTGGGGACTGTCCCTTCTTTTAGAGCTGGTTCGGCAACTACCACCTGTTCAACAGCCTCCAGTCCCCGATGGCAGCAATGGCGACAAGAGGGTGCAGAAAAAAAACGATTTCCATTTTAGTGATTTGAATATGCCGTTTTTTGGAATTTACATCCATTATCTTTATATTTTGCACAGTATGGGGGAAATGCATCCCTGCTTTTATTTCTCTGTGAATTTGTCTCCTTGGAAGTGATATTGCTGCTGTCATGGGATGGGGGGGGGGCGGGGGGTTGAAGGTAATGGCTTCCCTTCCCTCCTTCATGCCTTGTTGTTCTAGAACTAAAGTGCCCTTCATCCCCCTTCCCCCACTTCTAAAAAGTGTCCCAAAGTGGCCTGCAAAAAAGAATTAAGGCCCTCCTCCTCCAACTTTGCCAAAGCACCTTATTCCTGCCCTGCGGCATCCCTGCTACTCCCCTCTGTATACAGCTGTGCCACAATACCTCATTCCTACCCTGCAGCTCTCCCTGATATTCCAGCTCACTTTTAGACTCCATGTTTTACAAACACGGAAAGCTGCTTGTGGAATATTTTCTTCCCGGTCTGAATCAGGAACTGCAGGGAAAAGCCCCAAATAGGGCTTGAATTTATCCATCATCCGTAATGAATGGTATGAATGCACGGAACATCCTCCCGATAGATATGGCAGAGGCAAAAATGATGTTGCAATAGAAAAGACGTGAAAAATATGGAGGGAGAGTCCTTAGTGTTGGGAAAGTGAAGGTGAAGCTGGAAAGGAAGAGGGGCAGAGGAGATGAACCTGGTGGTGTGTGTGAGAAACTATCTCCTAGCAAATATGGGGAGGGGGAGGGGGAGGCAAAGGCATTGGTAATTTGCATTTAACACAAATTATGAGTAAATAGACCCTACTGATAATAACGTGTCTGCATTACATAGTGCAATAAATTGTATTAATGAGACGGGAATCAACGTAACTAACCCAAAGATAGATACAAAGACTTTTCATTAGCCCTGCAGCTGTCTCAGTCTTGTATATGCAACTTCCCACAGTGTTTATCAACTACTAACTACAAGGATTTGTAGGAGGAAGCTTAGAGAGTCATCCTGTTATATCAGATATACATTTTCAAAACTGGCCTTCCTTTAGTCTCCTCTATTACCTCCCCCTACACCCCATCTTAGCTTTGCTCTATACCATTTCCCCTGCTTTCATTCACCCTACGAATGGACTGGATTCTGTTTAAATAATTATAGAAATAAACCACGCTTGCTAAACAAAAATAGATGCCTGCCCCTAAAGTCAAAGCAAGTCCAGGATAACACTCCCATGGCATCTAAGGCTGGGAATTCACTGTGTTTCCAGAAATCTCACTATAGCATTTTTAGAGGAGATTTTGGAAGAGTCACATGTGGAAAAAGGGCCCTTGGGCAATACATAAATTACTCCTACTCGAATTTTGCACACAATAATTCAGAATTTTACATTTTTTTGTGATTTTTTTTCTGTATTGTATTTTAAAATAAATATCACTCAAAAACAATATACTGTATTACTTTGACAAACAAAGCATGCAGAATTTTGCAACATTCAGACCTTTTGACACAGAAGTTTGAATTTTGCAGTAGCAATACTTTTGCAGTAATAAATATAGCAATTTCAGAACAGCAAAGAGGCATGTTGTAAGCATGGTTTTGGCAGGCCTTTGAAGTATATATTTTATTCCATATTTTAGAACCTGGGAAACTTTCAACTTTCACATTTACACCTGCTTCGAGTCCCACATAAATGTCAGCTAACTGAATCTTACCTGGATCTGGGCTTTAAAAGAGAACTTGCAAAGATAATTGTACTTACCTCTGTGGGGTTAAAAACCACCTAGAAAAGCAAACAATGCAAGTTTTGCAGTTTGGTTCCTTAATTGGCTCCCCGTGGATGTGCAGTTTTGCAAAATCCACTACTTTCATGTGTACGTGGGAAAATTTCTGCTTCTATTTGTGAGTGGCTCTGCTTATACCTACAAAGCTCTATATAAATCTTGTTCTTTTTTGTACATTTTCGTTTGTTAAATGGCTTCTGATCAGTGCTGTACCAACTACATGTATTTTTTATGTATTTTACAAAAGGTTCTGTGTTCAGTGAGTCCTTTGTTAAATAGTGTACATTGCAAATTTTGAACATTTGGCTTAGGTGTCTGTTTTCTGACCTAGAAACTCTCTACAAATTTAAGTTATTCGGCTTTGTAAAATCGCTCTGAACATTTATTTATTTATATGTATTTAACAACTGCCTATATTATACACCGACTCAATGGCACTTAAGAACAACAACAACAACATATTATACAACCCAAAGCAATTTACAGTCGGTGCATCCCAGCATAATACACAGATTATCTCACCTCCCCTGACTCCCAGTACAAACATTTGATCTAATGACTAACCTTCTAGAAATGCACGCACAACAAGCCAGAGCTGACTAGTATCTGAAATCTCAGCACATCTTTACAAGATCTGAGTATTCCAGAATAGTGGGGCCCTAAAAGACAAAGTGCTGGTTTATGTTCATTTTAGGTGGGTCACTGCTAGGTCTGGCATTGCTAGCAGCCCTTTTCCATCTAACCTCCATGTTTACTTGGGGTCCCAGATGTTAATATGGGAAGCTAGATATCTCGGGATCAACCCATTTAATGATTAAAAAGTAAGTGTGATCATTTTGAACTGTCTCCAGTTTAAAATTGAAAGCCAACATAGAGAGTTCATAATAAGCGAGACAAGATCGTACCTTCTTAACCCTCCTACAATCCTTGTAACTGCGTGTTGAACCAGCCGCAAGCATCTCAGCATTTCCTAAAGTTATTTGGCATATATCACATTAGAGTAGTCCAATTTGGATATGGTCAGACACAGTGCAAGGATCACGGTGCATGGAAGTAGAGAAGTAGCCTAATGGTTAGCGGCCAGAGTTTGATTCCTGCTAGCACGCCTTGGGCACGCCATTTAACCCTCAGAAAAATCCAAGTTATCAATGTCCCTGTTTAATGTACATTACTAAGTTTACGTTACAATGTAAACCACTTTGATTGAAATGATAAAGCAGCATAAAAAACCTGTTAAATGAACTGTGGCCAAGTCTGTGCTGGTTAAGAAAACTTAACTTGTAAAACTGAGATCATACAAGGGATGTTACAGTAGATGTGGTTCTCATGACATTTCTGAGTCTACAGAATGATGCCTCACCATATTCCAAAGCAGATTATGTGTGGGCTCTATAAAGGACTTTTAGCTTTAATGCTTCCAGGTCATCCCCCAAACCTGTCTTGCATGAAAGCAGCCCTGGGTGTGAGGAGTTTCCATGGGTTAGCAGGGAGCACCTCACAAGTGAAAGAGATGTCAGAAGTCCTCAAGCACAACTGTATTAATTTTTGCCACCCAGAGGGGGTAAGGGTGTTGAAGAGGGTCCCTAACCAGTATATTTAAACAATTTGTAGAAATCAGCTCCTAAACATCTAACAATATCTGCCATACTGGGCTTGATGGACCTTGGTCTGACCCAGTATGGCATATCTTATGTTAAAAGGATGGATAGTCTACGGTTGACATCAACAGTGTTAAGGAATGCAACTGCTCTACTTATCCTTCTGGCATACACAGAAACTTCATATTGGCAAAGGCTCATGAATAAGATATCTATGGCTAGGTGTGAGATATGGATATCTTTCTATTCCACCTGGTTACCATTCTAAGCTACAGAGATATGTGGGCTGTAGATACATATTTCACCCAGGCTTTGTGTGGTTCCAAAGACCTCCTTATCTGCATAATGATATAGAGGAATCATGAAAAGGAAAAAAGAAAGAGAGGAATGAAATGAAGTAGATAGAAAACTATAGTGTTGTTGTGATGGGGTATATATCCCAAAACTAAGATTTAAAGTAGTGGTTATTAACCCAGTCCTCTGGGACCCCTGGGCCAGTCAAGTTTTCAGGATATCCACAATGAATATGCATGAGATAGATTTGCATACAATGGAAGCAGTACCTGCAGATCTATCTCAAGCATATTCATTGTGGATATCCTGAAAACCTGACTGGCTTGGGAGCCCAGAGGACTGGGTTGAGAACCACTGGTTTAAAGAGAAGAAGGAAAAGACAAGTCAGTCCTGGAATCCAGGACAGATTTGATCTACTGCCAGACCTAAGGAAAAGAGAGAGTGGATCTCTGGGGATAACTAATGAAAGTGTGGTTAGAAGGGGTAGAGCTGGATACCACTGCTGAGGAGCTGCTGGCCTCAATACTGCTGAACAAGGTAAAACTGTCAATACTTTTTAAACTCCAACATAGCTTTGATTGCTGACTGAAAGAGTTGTTGAGAAAGAAGATTTTGGGAACAAAACTTTGGAAAAGGCCTTATCCTGGGCTTTGTAATATTGTAGTGACTTGATATTGGAGCTTAAATAAGGAGTAACCTAACCTGATAGTAGGTAGCGGTGCTGGTTCAGAGGCCAATCAGGAAGCCCTCTGTCCTGAAGAAAGCCATTGGGAGGTTTTGGGAGGGCCACGCAGTAAGCCCTAAAGGTGAATTATTTTAAAAGGACTCATTTATTAACCCACTAAGGAGAAAGTGACTGAAGAATTGACAGGTGAGAAAGCTGTAAATATATTTGTGGAACTTGGAAGGCTATAGAGCTTTGACCTCAAGGTCTTGCCAGGGTATTGGGACAACGGAGGTGAGTTGCTTATTGTTGACCATCCTGACGCAACTGAGGCTTGGCGTGTGTGTATGTTGTCTGTGCATGTCCCTGGATCTTCTCTTTGAGGTGGAGTTTCAGACCTGGGAAACCACATCAGACTGAAGGATGGACTACTGAATAAGGGATACTGTGGAGGTTGGCCAGGGCATGAAAGCTGTATTCCTTTGGAAAATCTCTAAGTTGGGCACAAACAGTGCAGGATTCCTATGGCAATGCAGAGAGGAAGATTACTACCTTCTCTGCTTTTTTTTCTTCATGTGTTGCAGCAGTGAAAGCAGCAAGACTGGCAGGGCTCCTGCGCATCACCAGCTGAAAAGATGATGGCAACAAACTAAGCAAACTCTCTGAGGGGTCTCTCTTCCCCTCTGGTCCTTGCAGTGATTTATAAATGCCTGATGTGGTCCTTCTCTTCAAAAGTTTTGGAACCCCTGGATTAAGGCATAGGAAACAAAGAATAACACTAAATCAGCATTATTGCCGCAGATGAGTTATATTTTAAGGATATCCCTAGTAAATGTGCATGAGAGAGATTATAACCCCTTCATTGTATGCAAATCGATCTCGTGCATATTCACTAGAGATTCTGACAACCTGACCTGTTAGCAGTCCTTCAGGACGGAGAGTAAATAAATGGTCCGTTTCCCAATATATGGAACTGAATAGTGGAGTTCCCCAGGGATCTGTACTTAACTTCATTAATGATCTGGAAAAGGAAACTGAGTGGGCTGATCAGATATACAGATGAGAGAAAATTATTCAAACGCAACTAGACTATGAGGCATTGCAGGGGGGTCTTGCCAGACTAGAGAACTGGGTAGCTACACAGTAGAAAAAAATTTAATGCGAACAAGTGAACTCCAGAAGTAAGCTCTTTGGCATGATATAACTGCTCCAGTGAATGTAGCAGGGCCGGTGTGATCCAATATACAAACCAGGTGGTCTCCCAGAGCACCAACATGCCCAGGGCAATCCAGGTAACGCAGCAGTGACCTGAACTTTCTGGCACTGTGTTGCTGTTTACTCTCTGACTTGCTGCTTACACCTCCTTTGACACAGGAAGTCTGTTGGAAGGGGCAGTGGGTTATACAGAGAAGAACCAGCAATGCATGGCTGGAGAGTTTCGGGAAGTGCTGTTTTGCTGCTGCCGCCGCTGCAGGTCCCGGAGAGGGACAGCAGTGGTGACAATGGGGATGGAAGTGGAAGCAGGGGGACAGCAGGATTGAGGACGCACCTAGGATGTCTCATATCCCTTCATCAGCCCTGAGAGTTAGCAGCAGATTTCAGAGATTACGATCCTGCTCCGTGTGCTGAGTTAGGAATGATGTTCATTGCATAAAACAAATCCGTCTGGTGACATTGCCTATAGAGGAAAAATGATCCTCGGTATGTCTGCACAACGCTTGGTTTCATATTAGTAGTCACGACCCAGGAAAAGGACTTTGGTGGTCATTGTTGGCAATATGCTGAAATCTTCCTCTCAGTGTGCAGTGGTGTAAATTCTGCCCAAGTGGCTCCTGCAGTGCAGGGGGGGGCCCCCAAGGAAAAAGGGATCCCACTTGCAGCTTCTCCTGTATCTTCTGAAGGGTTTTTCCCTACAATGGGAGCCCTTTCAAAAGTTTGCTTGGGGCCCATAATTTTTGAACTTTTGCCACTGAGTGGTGGCCAGAAAAAGCAAATAGAATGTTAGGAATTATTATGAAAAGAATGGAGTATAAAATTAAGAATATCTTGACGTCTCTATATGGATACATGGTGTGACCACATCTCGAGAACTGTGTGTGGTTCTAATCACCATCTCATGTAAAGATACAGCAGAACTAGAAAAGGTAGGGGACAGCAATCATGATAAGGGGGATGGGGCAGCTCTCGAATGAAGAGAGGGTTGACAAGTTAGGGTTCTATGACTGGTAAAGAACAGGTTAATAAGGACAAATATTTACTCTGTCAAACAGTATTAGGACTAGGGGACAAGCCATGAAACTGATAGGTAACAGATTTAAAGCAAACCTAATATTATTTTTTGCAGTCAGCACACCATTAAGCTGTGAAATGTGTTCCTGGAGGATGTGGTCAAGGTTAGTAGTATAACTGGATTTTTAAAAAGTTTGGACAAGTTTTCTGGAGGACCGATCCATTCCAATAACAATTAGCCAAGTAGATGTGAGGATTACTGCCTCTTGCTTCTGGGTGGAAGCAATAAGGAAAGGATTTTAGTTTTGGAATTGGTCAGGTTCTTCCAAATAATTTGTACCAAGAGACAAGAAGCCTTAATTGGCAAGACACTTCTGTGTGTTTTTTAAATGTGAGCCCCAGTAACACAGCAGAATAATAAGGGGTTTAAGTGCTGGAAAGAAAAAGTGTGTGATTGTAAGGTAATCCTGTAGGTGACACAGCTTGCCAGATTTTGTAGGCTGACTAATTGGCCAGTGAGGTTGCTTTCTTAAGAATGAGATCATAGTTGTGTTCACTATTAAGATGTAAGAGAATTCAGAAATTCTAGTCAAATAAGCTTATAATTACTGTACATGGCCTTACACGTTACAGAAGGAAAGAAAGCAACTAGTTACCAGCTCTAGTTACTCTTCGGATTATTTTAAATGCGTAACTACTGGAGTCCTTTTGCATGAATGAATATTAAAAAGGTTTGTTTAATTCATAGATGCTTTTCAGACTTGGAGATGGCTCAAACAGTAACCATCGGTGACTAGCTTTCTGAACTCTGCTCATAATCTGCATGCAGTGAGCAACTGAAGAATGCATTAATAAAATCTCTGAAAAAAATGGTTCGCTCTTTAAATGTTTGTGCATTAAAGAGTGGGACATCGGATGTTTTCAACCATTGTGAGTTTTCTTGGCATCTCATTCTGCAGTACTAACTTTCCAACATCTTAGGGGGGGTTCTCGTTTTGGTCTCTTCTTATAAGACAGGCATTATGGGGCCAATTCATTACATGCAAATCCTGGCAGCAGGCACAACCAAATCGTAAATGTGCCCAATTTAAATGGGATTCTGCATTAGATGCACATGTGGTTTCGGAATAAGGGCATACACGTTCTCGGTGCTACACGAACAAAGTACTATAGAATATGTCTCTGCAGCTGGCCATGCCCCAAATCTACCCCCTCCCGCCCATGTTCCAAGCTCCTCGTGCCAGCGCCATGTACGTGCAGATACATGTCTTCTCAAAATACGGATCTAGACATACGAGTACTCACGAGAAAAACATATATCCTGCATGTCTAACTGGCTTATTCGTGGTTCAGAATGACCCCGTATGAGGAGTCTCTTTGCAGACCCCCCAGGTCTTCAGCACCCAAAATGTTGATCCAGTCAAGCTAACTGACCAGAACAAGCAGGGCGTGATATCACATTTTTATACCTGAATTTGAATGAGTAGCTCCTGGTATCTAGTTTTGCTACAGTTTGGATGTGGTTGGGTGACTTGAGGATAGAATTGTTGATAGAAGACTTCCAGTATAATGTGTCCAGAGCACAGGAGTTGGCAGAAAGAAAGAGTTTACCAGATGCCCCCAATTTTTGGGGATTGCCCCTGATTTTAGAGCTGTGTCCCCAACTAGCACCTGTCCTTGAAAGTAATGGAGAAGAATGGATAGAGAGAGTGTTTTCAATTTAGTGATTTGAATGCCATTTTTCTATCATTTACATCTATTATCTGTACAGGGGTTAATGCAGGGCTGTTTTATTTCTGTTGTCAATTTGTTTGCTTGGACGTGATGACGTTGCTGTCATGGGATGGATGGGGGAGGGGGAATGGGCAGGGTAATGTCTCTTCTTCATTCCTCCATGCCCTGTTGCTCAAACCTTGAAATAAGGTGACTCACCTTCACACACTTCAGATAAGAGTTCCAGATATGCCTGCAAAAAACCATAAGTTTTTCAGAAAGTGCTCTCCTGCGAGAAGCACATTTTACATTTTTACACAGGTTTTTAAATGCTGCTGCCCTGGGTGTACAGAGCAAGAGTGACCACCTCCAATTTATGTATAAACAGTAGGGTCAGAAATTCATGGTGTGTGGGGATGTCCACGTATAGATAACAGCTTTCTTCCCAAAGCTTTACAGCTCTTCCTCTTGTTGAAAACACCCTTAAGGAAACATGCTTACAACTTATCTGCTTGATATCACTGACAAGTTGCTGCCACCCATTGTGGAAGGGATTGTTTTTCAGGAAGTTTTCTTGATAGCTCAGAATTGTTTATATTTTAATTTTGTGGGTTAAGAAACCCTCTCCTTAACTTTGAAGAAGCAAATGGATGAGCTACTGTGCATGTACTGTAGAAGTCAGTCGAATATGCATGGAATAGATTTGCATGCCTACTACCTCCCATTGTATGCAAATCTCTCCTGAAAACCTGGCCTGTTGGCAGCCCTTGAGGATTGGGAGTGACTACCACTGGATTAGAACTAGTGATCAGAGGGAACAGCAATGCCTGAGAATTTGGAATTCTTTCTTAATGGCCCTGATGCCTATCTCAGAAGTAAAATAGTTAGTGTCTGAAGACTTTTTTTCCCTTGCTGGTTGGTTACCAATGATATGGGTTACATGTGGGGGAGGGGAGAATGAAATTCTCCTTGGACAAGCAGGATGCGTCAGCCACACCTGGTGATGTCATCCGATGGCGCCAAGGATGGAAGTGCTCTCCAGAGCTCAGAAAGGAAGATCTTTCTAGGCATGTGCCAGGTGGCCCTACCCCCCTACCCCCAGCCCACCCCTACCTAGGCCAGAATTCTTTCTTCCGCCTTGCCAGCAAAACGGACATCTCACAGCTCTCCAAAAAAAAAAAAAAGAAAAACAGCAAAACCAGAAATGAACAGCGAAAGCAGCAGAGAACTTCAAGCAAGGTACCATAGGCAAACTGGGGTTTAAAAAATAATGCCCCGGTTGCAGCAAGAAAATGAAGAACAGCAATGCCCACAAACGCTGCCTGCGGTGTCTCGGGAACTGCCCTCATTGTACACACATGTTCCCCTGGGCCTTAAAATCCCATCAGCATGTCCTGCAGGACTTTTGAAACAGACGCTGTTCACCTCTGCTGCCAGCTGAGAACACGCTGCCAGCCACATGGGAACCAGGGACACCACCACCGCAGCAGCTGCCGCTTGGGATGTGCCTAAAAAGGCCTCCATCCCCAGCCATGGTTCTTCAGGGGTTGACCCTCCTCCCAACCACATGGATTCATCCTCTTTGGGCGCCCCAGACACCCCCTCATCATCTGCAGTCTCGCTGGTCTCTGAAGCCCCTACTCACCGCCATGATCCCGGAAGTGATGTCGACATGTTTAGCTTCACCCCCTGTAATGCCATTGGCCAGTGCCATGGTGATGGGGGAAGCCTGTAGTGGTGCCAATGTGTGGACTCCCCGATGGCATACAAGAGCTGCAGAGGCCTCCCCGCTAGCAAGGAAGGAGCAATCTAGGTCACAATGCTGTAGCAGAGAGAAGGGTAGCTGCAGCAAGCATCACAAGCGGCCTGTCCCGGACACCTGCAGCAGCTTCAGCCCCCAACGCTCCTCCAGTCACCTCAGCCACACTAGCGCCAGCCCCTGATAACCTCCCCATCATGGACACAAGAGGCAGCACAGACTGTGCAAGGACTGCTCGAGCAGCCCCTCCTCCACCGGATCGCCTGATCATTGCCACAGCAGGTACACATGCTCTCACAAGCTCCCGCACCTGGATTCACCAAGATGCGACGACGATGGATTGGTGGGGCAGCTACATCGGCCCTAAAATGAGGTTATCGCACAACTGTGCCAACGCACTGTTCGGCCGGGACCACAAACGTCTGGATGATGTGGGCAAGAAGGTGTTCCAAGGGGCCATGTTAAACACCCACATCACCATGCACCAGTTCCAGTATGCCATGTTCCAGGACCAGCTCTTCGACAACCTTAAGAAGATGGTAACCACACTGCCCCAGGAAACCTAGGCAGTGACATCCACTACCATCTCCGACCTCGCAGAATGCACTAAGCACCTGGTAAGGGCTGCCTTTGATGCCTTCGACATTGCCACACATTCAATGGGGACAGCCATCTCTACGCGATGCCTATCCTGATTCCGGGCCTCTGGCCTATGGGAGGACACACATGACTGCATAGCAGATGCCTCCTGCATGGGAGATTCTGTTCAGCAAAAGAGTCAAAGACACCATAAACGACATGAAGAAACACTGCACCACCCTACAGACCCTTGCAGAGGAGGGTCTTGAAATAGAAAGAAGAGAAATTACCACTACAAGTCTTACTCCTCCAACAAAAAGAGCATATCTTACACAGGTGGCTAGCCCTGCGCTTCAAGCAACAGCCATACTAGACACCCTACCAACAGAAGCACCGATAGAGGGCAAGAAAGCAAAAGAATCCTGCAGCGCCCATGTCGGGCAAGAACATTCCCTCCTTTTGACAACCTGCCCATGGACAGGACCCCAGTGGGAGGGTGTCTTTTTCAACTTCCTTGATGCCTGGACTGAGATCGCAACAGACAAATGGGTGCTCTGGGTAGTAGTCGAGGGGTACAGCATCCGCTTCCTATCTCCGCCCTCCCAACGCCACCGCTCCACTCCAAGCCCCCCTCTTACCTCATGGGGACCATGATGTCGGAGGTCCTGTCCCTTCTGATCTCTCAAACAATAGGGCCTGCCCCTGTGGACGAGCTCAACAACTGATTGTACTCCATGTACTTTCTTAGAAGTCGGGAGGGGTCTGCCCTTTGGTATATCATCGACCTCAGGAAGCTGAACAGATTCATCGTCAAAGAAATTTTGAATGGATTCCTTAGGTCCATTCTACCGGACCTGCAGGATGCATATACGCATGTCCCCATCCACAAGTCTCACAGGTGATGTCTATGCTTCCAGGTATTGGGCCACCACTACCAATACAGGGTGATTCCCCCTTCAGACTATCCCCGGCCCCAAGGGTGTTCACCAAGTGTGTCACGGTGGCAGCAGCCCACCTCTGCAAGCAAGGCATCGCATCTTCCCGTACTTCTATGACTGATTAATCTTGGCCCCTTCAAGGCAAGAAACCCAGGCAGCAGTTCAAAAGGCTGTTGCCCTGCTGACCTCCCTGGGGTTCATCATCAACCACTAGAAGTCCCACCTCTGCCTTATCCAGTGCCTGGAGTTCATCGGGGCAAACATGTAAACCGCACTGATGACGAATAGCGCGGTATATAAAAGATGTTAAATAAATAAACACTACAGCCTCCAGGGCCTTCCTACCTGCTCACCAAGTGACCACAATCAACACCCTGTCCCTCCGCGTAGCCTTGGCTGCACAGCACATGGCTCAGACCATCCTCCTGCCTACTGGGGGCACATGGCAACAACAACGCAAGTACTCTTGCAAAGCTGCACATACGTCAACCCGAGTGGCACCTTCGCTCCCTCTGGAACCAGTGATCTCAATTACTATCCATGCGTGTCCCCATGACCAAGGATGTCTGTCAGTCCCTTCTCTGGTGGATCCGCCCAGAGAACCTCAAAGGTGGCAGGCCCCTCCAGCAGCAACCATTTCAAATTGTCATCACAACTGATGCCTTATCAACAGGCTGGGGGCGTATATGGCCCAGCTACACACACAAAGCCTCTGGAGCCTGAAGGAAAGAAAAGGTCATGGCGCATCAACCTGCTGGAGTTTCGTGCAATAAGCTTCACTCTACAAGCTTTTCACCAGTTCATAATGGACACAACTGTACTCATCTAGAAGGGCAATCAAGTAGCCATGTTCTACATCAATAAACAAGGGGGGATGGGCTCTTGCCCACTTTGCAGGGAGGTTCTCGGAGTTTGGTCCTTCGCCCTCTCCATGCACTGCCTCCTGCAGGACTTCTACCTTCCAGGCATGTTAAATGACCTGGTGGACAAGCTGAGCCACCTGCTCAACCCGTATGAGTGGACCCTAGATATCCAGATAGCAGAGTCCCTTTCCCTTTTCCAGCGCTGAGGCTGGCTGCAAGTGACATGTCACCACTTCTGCTCAAAGCGTCCCTCGAACAAGAGTTTAGCTACGGATGCTTTTGACGTATCATGGGGGGAGTAGTCACTAGTATTCGCTTTTTCTCTGCTACTACTATTACTACTGCTGAGCATTTGTAAAGTGCTATAAGATGTACGCAGCACTGCACAGACATGTAAGAGACAGTCATCAGAGCTTACAGTCAAGACAGACAACACAGTAGGTGTAGACATGGGATACATCTAGGGGGAATAGTAAGGAAACACAAAGGAGATCAGGTGAGTCAAGATCCAAAAGCTGCAGCTTTCATCTCATAGACCCTACAGCAGATAGCTCAGGACAAAGCCCATGCCATCCTCCTCGCGCCACACTGGCCGAGGCAGATGTGGTTCTCCTACCTCCACCACCTTGTCCTGGTGCCTCTGGTGCACCTCCCCCTCAAACTGGCCCTCGTCACGCAGGACCAGGATACCATCCTGCACCCCAAACTACAGGCCCTTGCCTTTACAGCATGGAGGCTGACAGGCACACCTAGCATCACTCTACCTGTCCACAGAAGTATAATATGTCCTCCACATGATCTGGCACCTGCCCATGAGGAAATCCTGAAATGGAAACACTACAGCACCTAGTGCCTCACCCAGAACCTGAACCTGGTCTCATGCCTGGTTCCCCAAGTACTTCAATATCTGAGCACCCTCTTCAACAGCAGCCTTAAGACATAGTCCATCAAGATCCACCTCTCTGCCATCGCCACTTTTCATGAGCGCCCAAACGGTGACTTTATCGCCACACTCCCGTGGGTCACTTGCTTCATGAAAGGCCTTAATGACCTACATCTGCCAGTACAGTCCTTCCCTCCCCCCCCCCCCCCCCCGTGCCACCCTGGGACCTCAACATTATCCTCCACCAGCTAACACAGGAACCCTTTGAACCACTACAGTCGACACCCCTCAAATATGTCTCCTGGAAGATGCTTGTCCTGGTCACCATCACCTCAGCCAGAAGGGCAGTGGGCCCACCCTACATGCAGCTATGCCATGACTGTGCTACCTTACGCACTTACCCAAGGTTCATACCAAAGGCAGACTTGGCATGCCTCATCAACCTGACAATAGAGCTCCCTAGTTTCCATCCAGAGCCCCACGCCTCGCCGAAAGAACAGAGACTGTACACCCTGGATAGCATTAGGGCACTGAACACCTACCTCCTCCAGATTCAACCACTATGACAGGAGCAGCAGCTCTTCATCTCCTCTGACCCTAACAAGCCAGGGCGCCCAGTCACTGAGGACTCTGTCACAGTGAATAGCCACCTGCATCACCTTCTGCCACAACCAGGCAGGGGCACAGACTGCAGCCAAAGTCAAAGCCCACCAATGTCGGGGAATGGCCACCACCATTGCCAAGCTACACTCCTGCCAGTGCTTGACATCTGCAGAGCTGCCACCTGGTCCTCCTTTCACACCTTGCAGAAGCACTACTGCCTAGCTTCCTTCTGCCTGCGGCACCTGCCTTCTGACTGCCTGGGGCTCCCTGCATGCACAGTGGCTGAGCCCGGATGGGTAATCAGTCACCCTCCTGTGACTCTGAATTGTTTGTACTATTATTGAGTTGTTTTGCACAATTGTCAAGTTCTTTCTGAATTGTTTGCACTTCCCGTTGAAGTTATAATGGGTTATAATTTTAAAAGTTGCACTTCAGGTTCTGAAGCTATGATATGCCATGTTGTTTGAAGTTATGCACATGGAGGCTCATTCAGTGCTGTGTGTCCCCAGGCTGTCTGGGCATCCAGACATCCGGACAGCCCGGAGATGCACCCGATTCTGCTTCCATAGGGGCTAGATGTCCCCATGGGAGCAGAATTGTGGCATTAGGCTGGAATGTCCAGGACGTGCCCCGATTTCAGGCACTCTGGATGTCCCAGCTAGCCCAGCCTGGCTCCTGCATGGAGCGGTGGTGGGCATGGCGGCCTGTTGCCATACCACTGTGGCTCCATGCAAGAGCTGTGATCACCGGCCAAACCCCAAAATCTCTTTTCCCCGCAAACCTGACTTCTGATCGGGCCTTCCAGGGTCAGGCCACGGGGATCCCCCTGCACCCCCTCACCTGCCTTTGGCAACCCAGCTCTGGCATCCCCCCAACGTCCAGGGGGACTTATTCCACCTCCGAGGTGGAAAGTCTCCCGTTTACATGGCCAATCCCAGACATACAGGGCTGACATCAGAATCAATCCTGTATGTCTGGGGTCATGATGCCGCCCACTGCCTGCCCTCATTCCTCCCTTGGCCTGCCCCTCCTGTCCACAAACAGAGCGCCCCACACAACTCCACATCTTTGTGCAGGAAGCTCTGCTCCTGCCAGTAAAATCCAGGTGTTTAGTGGGTCTGCTTGTCCTGATCGGATGTCCAGACCTGCTAAACATGGGCCAGAATGAGGGCCTATGTGATTGTATGTTACGCCAATAAACAGCTTCCTCTGATCCTAGGTGCACTGTCTTCACAGTGTACATTCACAGTCCTTCCTCCACCCTCATCTCCTGCAGCAGCCAGGGAGGCACCAGGTGTGGCTGACACATCCTATTTGTCCAAGGAGAAAGTGAGGTTACTTACCTGCAATGGGAGTTCTCCGTGGACAGCAGGTTAAGTCAGCCATACATACCCACCCGCCTGCCCATCTCCCCTAAATGAGCTTAGACTCATGACCCAGGTGCTCACCTAACTAGCAGCAAGACCACAGCTAGGGACAGTCTGAGCTAGGTAGGGATGGGTCAAGGGGTAGGACCACCTGGCCATACCCATAAAGGTCTTCCTTTCTGGGCTCTGGAGAGCACTTCCATCCTTGGCACCGTCAGAAGACATCACTAGGTGTGGCCAACGTATCCTGATGTCAGCAGAGACACCCTCCTCATTACAGGTAAGTAACCTTGCTAATATGCTGCCTCTGTTATGAATTCATAAGGTGTAGTCTTCTGTTGCACTGTTTGGCTGACTCAAATAAATAAATTTCCAGAAAGGGGAAATCTTTTATAAGGAGGCACAGTGTATGTGCCAGTCCAGGGGGTTTATTTTAGTTATTAATAATATGTAGCCACACACACACAATAATGACCTCTTATAAAATAGTGACTAGCTTAAAAGTACATGCATTGTATGATGGCAAGCGCTTTGTCAATAGGCGTGCACATGGGCAGAATTTGGACAGCATGCAGAAGAATGCACATAGGGCCTGATATTCAGCAGCTGAACCTTAGACACAAATAGTCGGTTCTAGGGCCATATCCGGTCACCGGGATTGAATATCCGGGTCAGCCAGAAAGTACAGAAGCTAACTGGGCAGCTGCACGCCCTTGCTGCTGCCTGGTTATCTCTGGGTGCTGCCCGTTCTCTGCCCTTGGAGTGCCCCAGTGCTAGCCAGTTAGCATTGGCACATGCACTCATGGATATTCAGCGGCACCAGGTCAGCACAATTAATACCCTTAGCATGTCTAACTGCGCTCATTGTTCTGAATATTCCTCCCCCCCCCCCCCCACTGTAGCTCATAAAATACAGTCCTGTAATTTAGGAACGTTCTTGAAAGATTTAGGACATGGTTATTTTACACCAGCTCTAGCACTGGTCTGGTATAAATGTCCGCACCTTCATTTAAGGCCTAGTTTCTGCCACTTAGGCTGGTATTTTTTAAAGAAAAGTATGCATCTATTTGTTTTTATAAAACAGGCTTAACATAGATGCCTTAAATAGCGCTTTAACGAGGTGCCCCTTATAAACGGACCCTCCACATGCGTGTGCCTTTTTCCCTCTGCTTTAGGCTTTACTCCTTCTTTTTTAACACTTATGGACTTGAAGATAATTATAACTTGCCTTAAGCTTGCACATAAGAATTCAGACATACACATAACGGACAGTCCCTGCTCTTTAGACGTTATGATCTACTCAAGACAGACGGGTCTAATACAAATAAGCAGTGACAGGGCCACCTCGGGCAGCAGGTCCTGGGGGAGCGGCATATTTTAAATGGGCAGGCCGCCGCTTCAGCACCGGGGCAGGTTTTAAGGTGCTAGTCTGCATGTGTGCACACACTAGACCTTATTTTTGCACCTTCCTATACACTAGAAACTAACAACATTCCCCCACCACAAATCCTTCCAGTACCTTGGTCAGACCACATGGCTATAGTATTCCATATTCCATCCACACTCCCAAACTCTAAAGACTCTGCTACTTCTACAGCTCTTCCAGCTCGTCACTTCAGACCATTCAATAAAGAGGCCTTCCTGGAAGAAACTCTACCCAACCTCAACCTTAACCCTACAACTTCTGAATTAACTGACATTATACACAATTGAAACTCCATGCTAAGCAATTCTTCACTCATAACTTGGACCATGCAATCCAATAAAAGATCTCATACTGCTATCTGGTTCACAGCAGATCTATGGAACTCTCTTCTGAGACTCGGGAAACTAGAGAGGAAATGGCGCCACTCCAGGCTCCCCCAAGATCAGGAAACATACATGAAGACACTGCAAGAGCACCGTATCAGTATCACACAGAGAAGGAAGGAATACCATACCAACATCCTTATGCGCTCCCTCAACAGGCCCCGTGATCTATTTCGTCTAATACATTCTCTCACAAAAGACACATCATATCAACAATCTGAGTGTTTACCACACCCACAAGACCTGGCTATCCATTTTTATAATAAAACCAACGTGCTCTCCCATAATATTGGAAAGACCAACATTGGTGCTTTCGCTATAGGAAGTGTCAATATCCCTGCCTTAAATTCCTTCCAACCATACTCCGCTGAGCAAATTGAAGACATAATAAAGGGACTCAACTCTACCACCTCGCCTGCTGATCCATGCCCCTCCCATTGGATCAAATCAGCATGTTCTGAATTAAGTCCTCATATCTCCAAAATTGCAGACCTCTCTTTCTCTAAAGACTTGGTTTCATCACCACTTAAAACCGCTACCATCAGACCCAGGGCTGGCCCGTCCATTGAGTGAGAATGTTGTTCGCACAGGACCCTGTGTGAACCACATTCTCACTCAATGGACGGCTGCAGAGGGAGCCGGGGAAGCCTGCGCGAGGCCCCAGCTCTCTCTAAACAGCCGCCAGCATGAAGAGCCTTTACCTTCACGCTGGCGGCTGTTTCAATGAAGCCGTGAATGCTGGGAAATGCTTTTAATCTCTCCCGGCATTTGCTGCTTCATTGAAACAGCTGCCAGCATAAAGGAAAAGGCTCTTCATGCTGGTGGCTGTTTAGAGGGAGCTGGGGCCTCGTGCGGGCTTCCCCGGCTCCCTCTGCAGCACCTTAGATGGCGCGGGGCTCTTCGGAGTGGGGGGGGGGGCAGCTAGGACTGGATGGGCTGTGATGATGGGGAGAGGACTGCAAGTGGGCTGTGATGGTGAAGGGGGGAAACGGACTGCAATTGGACTGTGATGGGGCAAAACAGACTGGAAATGGGTTGTGATGGTGGGGGGCGGGGGAACGGACTGCAATTGGGCTGTGATGTTGGGGGGGATAGGACTGCAAATGGGTGTGATGGTGGGGGGGGAACGGACAAAATGTGCTGTGATGGTGAGGGGGGGAACTTGGACTGGAAATGGGCTGATGAAGAGCTGGATTAGGACTGGAAATGGGCTGATGAGGGGGCTAGGATTGGAAACTGGCTGATGGGGGAGCTTGGAGTATAAATGGGCTGATAGGGGACTGGAATGGAACTGGAAAAGAGCATTTGGGGAGCTAGGACTGGAAGGGATGATGTGGAGCTGGAATAGGACTAGAAATGGGCTGATGGGGGGAACGTGGACTGCAAATGGGTGATGGGCTGGAATAGGACTGGAAACAGGATGGTGGGGGCTGGAATAGGACTGAAGTGGGCTGATGGGGGAGCATGGAGTGGAAATGGGTTGATGGGGGGCTGGAATGGAACTGGAAAACAGCATATGGGGGCTAGGGCTGGAAATGGGCTGATGTGGAAGCTTGGGAGACTGGGACTAGAAGGGGGCAGATGCTGGGTGGGTCTAGAACTATAAGGGAGCTGATTTTGGGGGAGGACTAGAAAGGGATGGGGAATGAGAATGGGGAAAAGATGTTTTGTGTGGGAGGGAAGAAAAGTCTACGATGCGCCGGGTATTGGAAGAGTAAGTGGAGATTGAGAATGGAAGGGTGAAATTTGAGTGGATGATAAAGGAATAAGGAAAGAAATGGAGGAAAGAGCAAAAGGGGAAAGATCAGTATGTTAAAGCAGATATAGAGAAAAAATGTGGAAAAAACCTAAAAGAGAAGAAAGGACAGATGGATAGCTCGCAGAAGACACGAAGAAACCAGAAGAAAGTGACTGGAGCAATTGCAACTGAAAAATAAAATGCACAAGCAACAAAAGGTAGAAAAATACTTTTTATTTTGAATTTATTAACTGGAATATATCAGCTCTGGGAAATGTGTTTTGTTTAGTACAAGAGGAAATTAATTTATAGTTTTATTTCTCCAGTGTTGTTGTACATCCCAAGTTTGGCTTTTGGGGTTCCCAGTTTAATTATTGTCTTCCTATTTCTAAATTGTGATCCCTTGTTCTTTGGTGACGGTCTATGTTCTGCATTTTAACCAAGCTGAGGTATTCTGTTCATGTTATTATTTATGTATTTAACATTTCTTTTATACCGGCTATTATAATCAGTGTGGTGTACATCAAACAGAAACATACTACAATGCATACAGGCGACATTGAGCTTACAGTGAAACAGGATATTAAACATGGGATAAACCGGGAAAACTATGTACAGGCTAACTTTATACTATGTACACTTCTCTAACTCATCAAGTTGTTACATGTGCATTTGTGGGTGGATAGTACACGTGTGATGGTTAGCGGTGAGGCTAATGGGTAGGTTAACCATTTTCTGTTTGTGTTAGGGTGTTAGGGCGGCTGGGGCATGCACGTAGGTTGCCAGTTGAGTGTTTTTACCTCGGATGGTTTCCGGGTAGAATTTTGTGAACAGGTGATGTTTCAAGGCTTTTCTGAATGGGGCTAGACTTTTGATGCCTCAGATTTCATGGGGGAGGGCATTCCAGTTTAAAGGAGCGAATATGGCGAAGGCCCTGTTGGAGGTTGTCTTTGTGCATTTTGTCGTCATCTTGGGGACTACTAAGGTGTTCATTGTTGTAGGTCTCCTGTTTCTATTTCCCGGCATACTGTGGATTAGCTTGCTGATAGGTGTAGGGGGGTGGTTATTTAGGGCTTTGAATGTAAGGACTATTGACTTGTATTGGAGTCTGGCATGTAGTGGTAGCCAATGCAGTTCTTTCATGATTGGCGTTATGTGGTCAGATCTTGACGATCCAGAAAGGACTCTTGCAGCTGCGTTCATAGCTAGGCGGAGCGGATTTAAGGTTGATTGTGAGAGTCCGTGGAGGACGATGTTAGCGAAATCCAGATGTGGGAGGACTAATGCCTGGAAGGTTGTCCGTTAGTCGGTGAAATCCAGTAGGGGGCGAAGGTGACGCAGCGTTCTGATCTTATGATATATTGCCTTTGTGATGTTTTTAACATGTGTTGTCATATCCAGGTGCTGATCGAGCATGATGCCTAGATAACGGATTGTGGATTTGGATTTCAATTCTATATTGTTGACATGTAGTGATGGGGGAGGTATGAACTTCCGGTTCCTCGTGACAAATAGGACATCAGTTTTGTCATGGTTGATCCGTAGATTCTGTGTCAACAGCCAGTCAGCTACAGCTTCGAAGCATCTTATTATTGGGGAGAGCACTGGTTGGTCTCTATTTGACCGTGTCACTTGTTCTCTTTCCCCAGAAAGAGATGCATTGGTATTCTCTGAGATGTATTGGTTTAATATTTGCAGTGTTGCCTTTTGATAGGAAGGGTTTGGTGCTTTGTGAGTCCTGGCAGATCTGTTATATGGTGTTATGAGTTCTAAATGGTCTGTGTTTATAGCACTTCCTAATGGGCCTGGTGGTTGGCACTGGAATATAGTAACGTAGAAATCTGTTAGTCTTTCTTTATCCAGACACGCATTAAGAAGCATGTTTACTAAAAATGCATGTTAACATTATGCAAAATGTATGCAAATGAGGCTCCCTATGCAAATGAGGCCCTGCAATTAATCTCTGCACATGGCCCCGCACCCCCCTTGGGCTGCCCCTGATCAGACCCCTCCTAAAGAATCATAAATTGGACCCTCAAGACCCAAATTCCTATCGTCCCATAGCTAACCTCCCCTTCTTAGATAAGATATTGGAGAAGACAGTCCAATAACAGATCCAAGACCATATTGATTCCTACTCCCCGTTGGATCAACAACAGCATGGTTTCCAGTAGCAACATGGTGTTGAAACCTTGCTCACCTCACTTTTTGATAACCTGGTTAAAGGAATGAATAAAAAAAACAAGGCTTCATTTTGATCTTCCTAGATATTGCTTCAGCCTTCGACACAGTCTGTCACAGCCTCCTACTTGAACAGCTACAGCTAAAGGGCATCAAGAACCTAGCACTGGAGTGGTGTCGCTCGTATCTAATGGACCGCCAACAACTAGTTTGCTTAGGTACTCAAACATCATCGAAGTACAAGTAAACCCAAGGAGTTCTGCAAGACTCCTCCATATCAGTGTTATTCTTCAATTTATATATTCAACCAATTTGCACGATCATTGAATCCTTTGACATACTCTACCACATCTATGCTGATGTGCTACTCTACTCCCCATTCTCTACAAGCAGCCCTAACTGCATGAAAATCACTGATTGCTTTAATGCGGTTACCGACTGGTTAAACTCACACAACCTAAGGGTGAACTACAAAAAGTCTGACGTTTTATTCATCTCAAAGGATTCAACCTTCATACCACCAGCTACCCTTCAGGTCAAGGATGCTGAACTGAATACTAAATGTGAGGTTCGATATCTAGGCATCACCCTAGACCAGCACCTGAACCTGGAATCACACATAAACAGCCTTGGTGATATTGTTTATCTCAAAATCCGTTCCCTCCGTCAGCTTCGACCACTACTTGAACCCTCTAACTTCCGATCTGTTTTCCAAGCTCTTATTATGCCTCATTTTGACTACGCTAACATCATTCTTCACGGCCTTCCTGTCCACACACTCCATCCATTACAAATGGCCATGAATACTGCTGCACGAACCATCTACAGAGTTTCCTGATACGAGCACGTAACACCTCTCCTAATGCAGCTTCACTGGCTGCCTATAGCCAGCCGCCTCAAGTACAAAGCCCGCCTCATCTCATTCAAAATCCTCCACCAGCTCTCTGCAACCGCCTTAGAAGACCTCCTACATTGGACTGCTGACAGCAGAATCAGGAGGACAAACATGGCCAATACCCTTCCAATTCCCACTCTGGCTAGTAAAACCTCCCAATATTTTAGGCATAGAACTTTCACCTTATTTGCCCCTCTGCTCTGGAACTCCCTTCCTGCTCCAATTCGTACTACCACTGACCTTTCCTCCTTTAGAAAAGCAATAAAAACACATCTCTTCCAGCAATACTTTGACCATGTAACACAGCCCACTACTGCCTCGCATCCCTCCAGTGCCTGATACCACTCTCCCCTTACTGTTTGTAAATAGATTTAAGACACCCCTAGTAGTAAACTATGATCACCCTGCTATGAAAACTACTGTTGTTTTGTTCTAATTGTTAAGCTCTGTTATGTTACTGTTCAATGTAAACTTGTTCAATGTAAACCTGCTCTAAACCTGTTCTATGTATTAAGTTGTTATGTTATAAACCTCACTGATTTAAAATAGCGCGGTATATAAAACCAAATAAATAAATAAATGACTTGCCACTCCTGCCCCCTTTCAACACTATTTCTATTTGGAGGGGGCAGGAAGTTGCATTGGAAGGGAGCAGGCGTGGTAGGCTGTGAGGGCACATGTCCATGTATTTTAAGACCCGCCACAATGTGGTGTTGAAGCAGTGACAAAACTCCACTGCTTAAAAAAAAAAATGCAGCTAGAGATAACTGGGTCGCCCCCTCTCTCAGGTGAGATGGGGGGAGGTGTACGGTTTAGTGTAGCATGGTGGGACTGCCTACCGTGACAAAAGCTCTTGGGCCAGCCTTGGTGTTTGAACACTTAAAGTCTCATAGATGGCCTAATTGGAAGAGTTGTATTGGAAATGAACTATAGAGTGAAATGCACAAAATTTGGATCTTACAAAATTGATATAAAAAGTGGGAAAAGGATACATGAATTCTGGGCCAGACTATCAGATCTAAGGGGGGATATCCAGCAGCTGCTACCACTTCTACGGTGGCTAGTTGTTGCTGCTGAACTTTAAACCCAGATATTCAATACTGGGGTCATATCTGGACACTGGTAGTGAATATCTGGGTTGGCCAGTTAGCACAGAAGTGGCCACTGCCCAATTAGCTTCAGCAGCAAAAGTTAGGAGAGCCTTTCAGGTGCCTAACATCTGACACTAAGGAATAACCCGCTCCTTATAAGTCCACTAGTATCAGAATGAAGAAAATAATAGCTATACCTAAGAAGGGGATCTCTGCGGGGTCGGTGTCCTGCTTGGCCGGTGAGGTTGAGCTGGTTGAGGTGTTTTGAGGAAGGTTTTGAGCCAGGAAGGTCTTCCATAGGGCCATCATGGCTGCTGGGGGGTGCTCCGGGTCAAGAGGGGCTGAAGATGGTGGTTGCTTGCGCCCCCTGTAGTCATGCCTGTGGAAATTCCATGCACGGGATGGTGAACTGTACTTTCTGTGATGCCTCTGTCCATCGCATGTCTCCCTGCTGCTGCTGCTGCCCCTATAATATCCGGTGCTGGCGCGGCTGGCTGAGCGATGGCACCAGTGCAGGGGAAGGTTCGTGGCTGGAGCGGCTGCCCGAGTGTTGTATCCGGCGCCATTTGGAGTTGTTGTGGCAGTCTCTGCAGGCTGCATGGGGTTCCCCGGCGTCATCTGAGGCTTCCCTGTGGTGCCAGCCAATGGGGCGTGGCGCTGGCGGGTCCTTGAGAGCTGAGCCAATTGGTGGCTTGGTGGGCGGCTCTTTCCTTGCGGTGCGGGAAATGGCGCTGGTGGAAGGGAGCTGTTTCCTGCTGCTTACCGCTTCAGAGGAGGGAGCTGGAGCTGGCGGCGGGTGCTACAGGAAGGCACTGGAGGCCTCGGGGTTGCCGAAGGAGGCAGGCAGACCGGGGATGGAGGCCCCGGGGGGCACATCCCACGTTGCTGCTGAGGAGGTCTGCCTGGCGGCCATGTTTGGGGTTGGCCATGTGGTCGGAGGCTCCTGGTTCCATTTGCTTCTTCGTCTTACTGGAGATCGGGACTGCAGGGAGAGACCTTCTCAAGGTAGTCCTGAAGTGCATGGCTGTGGGATCGGCATGCCCTGGGGGACATCCGGGCACAGTGGGGACAGTCCTCCATGCGGTGGTCCTTGCCAGGCAGTGTAAGCACCGATCGTGTGCATCTGTGGTATTCATTTTCTTAGCACAGCGTGGGCATTTTTTAAACCCAGGCTTGCTGCCCTTATCCTTTTTGTCTTTGTTTCTTTTGGAGGTTTTTTCTTGTCTTTATCCATGTTGATGGAAGGTTGGAGAGCTGAAATTTCTGTCCGAGTGGTAGGGCGGAAGAAAGAGAACTGAGCCAGGTAGGGGTGGGCCCGGGGGTGGAGACTACCATGTGCTCAGAAAGGCTTACCTTTCTGAGCTCTAGGAGAGCACTTCCGTACCAGTGGCGCCGTCGGATGACATCACTAGGTGTGGCTGACGCATCCTGCTTGTCCTAGGAGAAAAATCTTCACTCTACCCTACTCAACTACATAAACCTCATCAAGAAACATTGTTTCATCAGAGAGAAAAGGATCTTGGTACCCGTGGGCCACTTGATCCCTGCTCATGTATTTCGGCCATGGATTGGCTCCATAACATCAGTGATCCTGAAAAACTCCCTTCTTGACCACAATTAAATTTTCTCATATAAACAGTACACTTTGACAATATGAAATCAGCATTACAGCAAAAGGCCTTGTTTAACGGCAGGCAAGGAATTTTTTGAAGAGGTCTGGTTGATGAGTGAGAATGGTCGGAAGATCTAAGAAGGTCTGGCCGCCAAGAATGGTTTGGATACTGAAGCAGACATATTTGTCTATTTGATTCCCCTGATGAAGCAATCTCAAAACACTTAGGGCGTCCATTGTGGCATTGGGATAAGCTGCTGTATTCAGTCACTGTGGGGATAAGATGCTGCGTGTGCTCTAGGGCTAACTTGTGCTACAGTGTTTATATTAACATCTGTGGTGTGGCTTTGCAATTTGCTATCTGTAGAGTATAATTGAAGGATATGCTCTGATGCTGTAATGCTGATATCATATTGTCAAAGTTACTGTTTATATGAGAAAATTGAATTGTAGTTAAGAAAGGAGTTTTTCAGGATCACTGATGTTATGGAGCCGATCCATGACCGAAATACATGAGAAGGGATCAAGTGGCCCACGGGCAATGTTCCCTCTAATTTTCTGTAGGCTGTGTGCGCATAAAATATCAGCTGTGCAGCTTTTGAAGGAAGGTTAAATTTTTGTGCGCCACATAATGACACTCGGAGTTATATACTTTAAAATTTGACTACACGTCAGAATACAGTATGTATACCACATTGATTGCACTAGAAAATATTGCAGAACTTGTGAAAACCATAAATACACAACAACTTTTAAATGTTAAGACATCTGTGTTGTTTTCTATCAGAATCAGAACCAAAATTTTTGTGCGCTCTGTTGTAAAGTATGTGCGCTCGCTCGGCGAGGTGTGTGCGCGCGGACAGCTTAGAGGGAACAGTGCCCACGGGTACTGAGATCCTTTTCTTCCTGATAAACAATGTTTTCTTGATGAGGGTAGAATGAAGGTATGTGGGTTGTTTTGTTTTTTGTTTTTGTTTTTTTTTTGGGGGGGGGGGGAGTTAGGTATAACAGGACTAACTGGCTAGTGGCTGAATTATCACCACTAGTTGGTTAACCCTGGGTGCTGCCTCTGTTCTGCCCAAGAACGCTTGATGATAGCACTCGGGGACGTTCAGTGACATAATCGTGTTAAGCAAGGTGAGCAGGCTATTCAGCTGCACTAACAGCAGGTCTGCTAACCACATTAATCGCTTTGAAAATATCCCCCCCCCCCAACATCAGAATATGAAGAGCACTGGGTCTATAAGGATATGGTATCATGACTGCCATTGGGGTTAAAAGGAGTTTCATGCCGGGCACCATGTTTATCAGCCAGCTCTGTGCAACAAATTTTAGGATTGACTTTGGATATTTAAGTTTAAAAACTTTCTCATAGATAGATAGTAATAGATAGTAGGTGTTAGAGCCTGGCACCGGCAGGATCTCTCTTCCTCTCAGAGGACTTTCTGCCATATCACGTGTTGGGATGAGACGCTCATGTGGGAGAGGCAAGGAGCTGCCCTAAACCACTGTACCATTTCTGGAACGCCATCTTCCATAAAGAGAACAGGTTCAGCATTCATTCCAAGAGCATGAATAAATAAATCCCTTATTCTCAGCCATGGTAACAATGCAACTTGGTAACTCTCTTTTAACATCTCAGAATCTCTCTCAAGTTTTATAAATCCATCCCAGTCTCAAAGTCCTTACATAACATGACAAAAGAACATAAGAATTGCCATACTGGGTCAAATAAAATGTCCATTAAGCTCAGTATCCTGTTTTCCAACAATAGCCATTCCAGGTCACAAGTACCTGGCATATCTCAAAAGTATCCATATTCTATGCTGCTTATCCCCAGAGAGACTTGAAACCTTGATCAGCCCAAACTTCCTTCACCACAAGGCTCAACAGTGCACACAGCTGACTGAGGTGGGGGAGGTGTGAAACCCCACATTTCAGGAGCTGCAGCCAGACAGAATTGGGAGGGGTATGAGAAAAAGATGCTGGGGAGGGGTTAAGAGAGAGGCACACATGCAACCCCGAACACTCTCTGCATGACTGTCACACACACACACACACACCTATATAGCCCCCAACACTTAGCATCACACACACACGCTGGCCTCAACACTCCCAATGAAACACACATGCACAAAGCATCTGAGACTCCCCGTGATACACAGAGCCCCTGGCACAAACACGCACACATGCAGCCTCCTACACTACCCATGATACACACACAGATGCACGCACCCCCGAACACATGTACACACATCCCAATGTACACATACATGCAGCCTCCTGCACTACCCATGATATGCATACCCGAACACATGTACACACACACAGGCATACACACATCCCAGTGTACACATACATGTATACAGCCCCTGACATGTACGCATCACCAACACACATACACGTGACCGCAGCCCTTGACACGTCTGAGACGTGCGTTTCAGTCCCCCACATGCCTGATTCTGTAAATGGGGGAAAGGCACCGTTGTGTTACACAGCAAGCGTACACTTCTCAACTTATTTGTTTTTAAGCAGGAGAGTTAATTCTCTTGTTTTGGCAATAACCATAATGTATTCATGTCCTCATCAGGTTTGGTAGGCAGAACATTAACCCCCACCTTATACAAGTTCTTTATCTCCGCCAAAAGGTCACAAAGGGACCATCTTCATCTCCTGGCTTTGGCTCATAACCAAAGTTTACTGGCATTCATGACAGAGAGAACAGATCACTGGAAAAAACAAATCATGGTATAGGATCTTTTTCTGCTTGTTGGGACTTTCATGTTTAATTTCTCCATTTGGTAGGATTTCTTACTATCCAAAAATATAATTAGGTGGTGACTTGCAGTTCCAGTCACATGGCCCATTTTCAGGGTAACACAAATATACGGATTAATGCTAGAAGACCAGGTCAGACCTATTTGGGGGGCAAATGAGGAGCAGATTTGTAAATCACTGAATTTGAGACTACGAGTGATTATATTTCAAAAATATTGTCTTTTGAAAACAAGGCTTTTATTAATCCCTCCCCCAAAAGAAATGATTCTGAACTTAAAGAAATGGAAGTAATTTCATGCTGTAAAAAGCAGGCAGGAGCTAAGTCGCTGGCTGCTGTTATTGGGGCAACTTGTGAAGGTGCCGCATTCCTGTAGGCATTTGTTCCCTCATGAGCTTGAGGCCCTTCTCCTGGGCTGGGCCAATGATGCCGCCTCTTCTCCTATGAATACTAGAGCTAGTCCCAGAAACACTTGCGAAAACACTGCAGCATTCTTAGAGTAGCTAAGGCCGAGCTGGGCGTGCTAGTCCTCAACACTTCAGTTTATGTTAGTCTCGCCCTTTTCTCCAGAAGTTGTTGTCTTGGAATGACGTGGGTATATTAAACAAGCTTTTTGTTGCAGATATACAAGAACAGGTAGTAATTGCTGAGGATGGGCTAACTGCTGCTCCCTGAAATAGGTGCAGTTAAACAGTCATTAACACCAACTCCCTGGAAGGAAGGCGGGGGAAGGCCTGAAGGCCTATAAAGGGAAGATGTTTGTCATTATCACTTCAAACTCCCTTGGAACAATGGGTTTGCAAAAATCAGACTTCTGGATAAGGCTTATTCATTGACTCCCACCTCATGTTTGCTTAATGTGCTTTATACAGCTTTTGTACAGGAGCAGGCTTTTTTTGGTAGCCACTCTGGCCTTTGCGTGATGGAACTCCTTAGCTTTTTGTAGAACAGTTAAAACTTTATTTGCACCCAGGGGTTTTCTACATAAAATTTCGCATTTGGTCTCTGCTATCTGGTTTACTTGAATTCAGGGCTAGCTTAACAATTAGGCAAGACTAGGTGGACACCAGGTCAGAAGCTTTGGGGGTAGGGGAGCAGGAATAAGCAGCTGCAGTTTAAGCAGAAAATGATGTCCTGTCAGCCACACTAATTATGAAAATCTTGAGGGAGGGGGGAATCTAGGGGTTTGAAAGTTAATAGAAGGGGGAGGGCGTAAGACTGAAGGTTTGCCTAGGGCACTGAATACTTTTGCACTAGCCAAGTTTGAGTTTTTATTGCCTGATGTACGCATTGTCTTGTGTATGAGGGGTTTGTGTGTGTGTGTGTGTGTGTGTGTGTTCGTTTTGGGGTTTTTTAAAATAATTTTTTATGTTTATTTATTTGGTAGATGAATAGAATATGTTTGTTCCATAATTTAATAAATGTACTTGTAAAATACATTTTTGTACATATCTAGCTAGTATGACCTCATGCAGGTCAAGCTGACCCGATCGGATAGTCACCTTTTTGTCTGAAGGAACTGCTGTAGCTTTGCATTGGAAAACCATAATTTGTTCCCTGCCCTGTGGTCTGGTTTGCTTTTTCTCAGGCTTCAGACAGCATTTGTTGAGAAACTCCTTTCATGTTATCTCTAGATACAGTGGGGAGTCGCTATAAATGTTCACTAACCTCTCTGCCTGTCCCACCTAAAGGAATGTACGCATGACATTTTCTTTTGGGAGAGTTTGCAGATATATGCAACCCTGAGAGGGATACCGGGGAGCCAGTCTCAAAACGGGTCCAGTTTAGGGGACTGAGCCATAGCCTTTGTAGGAAAAGATGTGGCGATGTTTACTGTAATCATCAGGGTGAAATGTCTGCAGGCACAGCATTGCAGCTTCATAAAGCAGGCTGAGAATTCTCCCAGGTATGATGTTTACACTGATAGCAAACGAGATAAAGCCCTCATAAAGGCTCCATAATAAAACTGTGGCAGTTGGACAGTAAAGAGAGAGAGCCGACTCAATGTTCTCTTGAAGCTGCGTGAGAGTCCTTTACCTGCGCTGCTGATGGTAGGGCGAGGTGCTGCGATATTACGTTTTTAGTGGTGAGGAGCAGCGTGCGCCTTGTGACTAAAAATGCAAAATTGCAGCACTTATGACTAAAGACATGGGCCCAATATTAAGAGAAGAAAAGATGAGCGCTTAAATTTAGGCTCCTAAGTTAGGTTCTCAAACGTGTGCTCTATTTTCAGCTAGGAGTCTAAGGACCTGATGTTCCAAGGCATTTACGCTGTTTGCTGACCTGCAAAGCATGTAAGTGCCACTTGGCTGGGTATTCAGCGGCACTAACACAGTTAATGCCTCTGAATATCCATGGGTGCCAACGCTACATGCCCTGACGCTAACCGGTTAGCGTCGGGGGTGTTCCGCAGCAGCAGTGAAGAGTAGTTAATCACCTGTAACAGGTGTTCTCCAGGAGCAGCAGGAATCAGTCCTCACATATGGGTGACATTGGCGCCGACGGAGCCCTCGTGCGGAGCATTTCCCCAGCTTTCAAGGAAAGCCTTTGGGAATGCAGCGCACATGCGCGGTCCCCTTACCGCCCAAGGGTGCCATCTTGCTCAGTCTGATGACATAGCTAAAAGACAGCAAAAAAATAACAAAAATGAATCATATGACTGCAACTCCAAGGAGAGGAGGGAGGGTCGTGAGGACTGATTCCTACTGCTCCTGGAGAACACCTGTTACAGGTAACTACTCTTTCTCCAGGACCAAGCAGGAAGTCAGTCCTCACATATGGGACTCCCTAGCTTCAGGCTACCGGGAACCCAAGCTGAAAAATAAGCTCCCTCTAGAGCAGGGGTTCTCAACCCTGTCCTCAGGACCCACCTAGCCAGTCGGGTTTTCAGGATAACCACAATGAATATGTATGAGAGAGATTTGCATACACTGCCTCCATTATATGCAAATCTCTCCCATGCATATTCATTGTGGTTATCCTGAAACCCGACTGGCTAGGTGGGTCCCGAGGACAGGGTTGAGAACCCCTGCTCTAGAGCGTCAGCATCCGTGAAAGAATCCTTTCTGAGAACGCAGGACTCCCTCTCGAGGCAGTAGGGAGCCGCAAAAGTCTGGCTTGAAGACCAGGTAGCGACCCGGCAGATGTCTGCCAATGGAACAGAGCGGAGGTGGGCTACTGACGTGGCCTTCACCCTGACACGGTGGGCCGTGACTCGACCCTGCAAGGAGAGGCCGGCTGCCCTGTATGCCCAGGCGATACAATCCGCTACCCAAAGAGACAACGTACGCTTGGAGACAGGCAACCCCAGTTTATTAGGGTCAAAAGATACGAAGAGCTGAGCAGCCCTTCGATGCCCCTGCGTACGGTCTATGTAAAAGGACAATGCCCTTCTACAGTCCAGGGTATGCAGGACTGTTTCAGCCCGGCTGGAATGCGGCCTGTGGAAGAATGTTGGAAGAACCACCTCCTGATTGAGGTGGAAGGAGGAGACAACCTTTGGAAGGAACTTAGGGTGAGTCCGTAAGACCACCCTGTTCTTACAGAACCGTGTGTACGGTCTATCAGAAACCAGAGCTTGTAGTTCACTCACACGCCTGGCCGCGGTAAGAGCCACCAAGAACAAGGCCTTCCAGGAAAGGAAGCGTAAAGGACAGGTAGCCATCGGCTCAAACGGTGGGCAAGTAAGTTGTTGCAAGACCACATTTAAATCCCACTCGGGCTGGTGGACGAATCGGAGGCTTGAGCAGAAGCAGGCCTCTGAGGAAACGGGACACCAAGGGGTGGCCCGACAGAGATTGGTCCTCTACTTGTGAGTGGTGTACCGATAGAGCACTGAGGTGGACCCGAACAGAGTTGGATTTAAGGCCTAGGTCCGAGAGGTGGAGCAGGTACTGCAGCACCACTGGAACCAGGCATGAAAAAGGATCCTCCAGGCGCTGAGCACACCAGGTGGAGAACCTACGCCACTTGAGGGCATAAGATTTCTGGGTGGATTGCCTCCTAGAGGCCAAAACCACCTCTTCCACCTCCTTAGGAAGAAGTAAGGGGGCTAGAACTACCCTTTCAGCAGCCAGGCCATCAGATTGAGGGATTTGAGGTTGGGGTGCAGGAGAGATCCCTGGTCCTGAGACAGGAGGTCGTGATGCATCCCCAGAGAGAGTGGAGTATCCACCGCCAACTGCAGAAGGAGGGGAAACCACGGCTGACTCGGCCATCTGGGGGCTACCAGAATCACCGAAGCCTTGTCCTGAAGAACCTTGAACAAGGTTCGGGCCACTAGAGGCGTGGGAGGAAACGCATACAGTAGGCCCGTAGACCAAGAGATTAGAAACGCATCTGCTGCTATTCGCAGAGGATGCGGTTGTCTGGAACAGAACCTGGGTAGCTGATGGCTCAGTGGACTTGCAAAGAGATCGATGATTGGAAGACCCCCATCTTAGAAAGATCCCTTGTACCACCAGAGGATTCAACTGCCATTCGTGAGGCTGTAGAATCCTGCTCAATCTGTCTGCCAGGCAATTTTCCTGGCCAGGCAGGTAAACTGCCTTGAGAAACATGTTGTGTTTGATTGCCAAGGAGCACAGGGCCTGTGCCTCCCGACACACAAGCTTGGAGCCTGTGCCCCCTTGCTTGTTCACGTAGAACATTGCCACTTGATTGTCTGTCTGAACTAAGACAGACTGGTGAGAGAGGACATGTGAGAAAGTTTGTAGAGCTAAGCAGATAGCTCGCAACTCCAATAGATTGATCTGCTGTGTGGACTCCCAAAGAGACCAGAGGCCCTGAGTGCAAGCCCCCTGGCAATGTGCACCCCAGCCTTGAAGGGAAGCATCGGTTGTCAGCACCTGTGTGTGGGGAGGCGCCTGAAAAGGCACCCCGTGGACCAGGTTCGGGAGATGCAGCCACCAACGTAGGGAGGCTGTCAGCAGTTTGGACACCCTTATCTTGTCTTTCAAGTCACCTGTGGCTTACACCCACTGAGCTCTGAGGCACCACTGAGCAGGTCGCATGTGCAGGCGGGCATTCGGAGTTACATGGACCGTGGATGCCATGTGGCCCAAGAGCTTTAGGAAGTTTCTGGTGGAGACCAGAAAACCGCTCTGGAACTGATTAGCCAACGCTATCAGTCTGTGGGCCCTGTCTTCGTGCAAATAAGCCTTTGCCTGAAGAGTATCTAGTCTTGCCCCTATGAACTCTATGTTCTGTGAGGGGAGCAAAGTGGACTTTGCGAAGTTTATGACAAAGCCTAGATGCTGGAGAAGAGATACAGTGCAAAGGGTGGCTTGTCTGGTCTCCTGTGGAGACCGACCCCTGATGAGCCAGTCGTCCAGGTATGGGAAGACAAAGATGCCCTGGTTTCTGAGATAGGCCACCACCACCACCAGGCACTTGGTGAAAACCCTGGGAGCGGAGGTTAGGCCAAAGGGAAGTACCCTGTACTGAAAATGATTTCCTCCCACTAGAAATATGAGATATTGTCTGTGGTCTGGATGAATGAGGATGTGAGTATAAGCATCCTTTAGGTCTAAGGAGCATAGCCAATCTCCCTGCTGGAGGTAGGGCAGCAGTATCCCAAGGGTAAGCATCTTGAACTTTTCCCTCTCCAGGAACTTGTTGAGATTTCGCAAGTCTAGGATGGGCCTGAGGCCTCCTGTCCTTTTTGGTACCAGAAAGTACCTGGAATAGAAGCCTTGGCCTCTCAGGTAGTGAGGCACCGGTTCCACCGCCTGCTCCTTTAGAAGACTTGCCAACTCCTGAAGGAGGAGGTTCCTGTGAAGAGGGAGTCTTGGAGGCTCCCCTGGAAAATAGGAGGGGGGTAACTGGTTGAAGTGGAGCAAATAGCCATTATGGACTATGCTCAGCACCCAGGTATCCCCTGTTATGGTTGACCACCTGTGGGCATACAGAGTCAGCCGGCCTCCTGTGCTGAGAGGAGCCAGCTGAGGAGGCGAGGCTATGCAATGGGAGTCAAAACCCCGCTCCCTGCCGTGCAGGATGGCTTGGGGGTTTTCTGCCTATGGGGCCCATGTCCCTGCCCCTTGGCCTGCTGACCCTGATGGGGAGCTGCAGAGGCCTGAAAATGAGGGTAGGATTTGTAGGCAGTAGCCTTCCTCGGGTAAAAGGGCTTTTTCCCCTAGCCCTTCTTCTGAGAAGGGGCAGAGGTTTTCCTGGACAGCCTTGTCCTGGTGAGAGTCTCAGATTCAAGTTCTGCAGCCTTTTCAGCCATGGGTTCGCCAAAAAGGTTCTCACTTTGGCAGGGGACATCAACCAACTTGTCCTGTACCCATGGCTCGAGGTCTGATGACTGTAGCCAGGCCTGACGGCATGCACCGATGCCGGCCGCGGCTACTCGGGCCAAAGCCTCGAAGCCATCATAGGCTGCTCGAAAGATAAACTTTGAGCACTCTCGAATCCCAGATGACAAAGACTTAAACCTCTGCAAAGGTTCCTTGGAGAGGCCAGCTGAGAACCCGGCAATCTCTTTTGCCAGGTCCCGAAGGTACATGCCCATGTACAGCTGGTAAGTCTGGACACGGCACGCCAGCACAGAGCCCTGGAAGCACTTTCTACCGAGGGCATCCAGGTTCTGGGTCTCCCGACCGGGGGGCACCAAGGAGTTCAGGAGTTCATCTTCTGACTCTTCAGACGATGCATGGCCGATTCCACAACCATGGAGTGGTGCAGTAGCTGTGCCTTCTGGAACCCAGGGCTCTTACGGACTCGATAAATGGAATCAACCCGTCTGCTGAGAACCGGTGCCAAGGCCGGTGCCTCCCACATGCAGAAGAGCAGCCGTTCCAGCATCAGAGGAACCGGTATAGTAATGGCCTCCTTAGGAGGAGAGTCTTACTGGAGGGCTTCGAGCTCTTCAGCTCGAGGCTCCGCCTTGGGATCTGCGGGGAAGGCCAAGGCTTTGGCCATGTCCTGCACGAAGTCCGAGAACCAGGTATCCTCCGATGGGGACCGTCTCTGAGGCTCGGACTCTGGTGAGTCCGATGGGACGCACCGGGTCCGTAAAGTATCTGGGGACTCCTCGTCCTCCATCTCCCAGTCTGACCCCTTCGAGGAGGAATCGAGCGGCTCCATCCAGGCGGGCACCGATGCCGAGGGCACCGGCGTTGATGAACTTGGCCCCGAGCGGGAGGCCGAGGGGGACCTTGGCTGAGGACCGACTCGAGACTGCATAGACTTGAGGATCGGCTCGGCCTCCGGGGTCAACTTGGACGTCGAGGTCCCGGTGGTCGGGGCAGATGCACCGGTCAAACTGGCGATCAGTACCCACTGCTGCTCTATGAAGGCAGCCAAGCTGTTCTCCAAGGCCGTCAACCTGAGACTCAGCTCAGGAGACTCAGCAGCCCCTGACTCGGGCCCCGACGGTGGCTCCCCCGGAGGGGAGTCTACGAGGACAACAGCACTCATGTGACTTGGGGACTCCGGCTCCACTCGAGGCAACTTGGCAGGCCTCTCCGACTCCGAGGACCTGGGACGGCGGTCGGGGCTATGCAACCTGGCCCTCAAGGAGCCTAGAGCGTCTACCGATGCTGCCCTTGCGGGTTTCTTCTTTCTTCTGTGTTCCCTCAAAGGAGACCCCATTTCAGAGGAGCCTCAATGGTGCTCAGGGTCGGACTCCCGAGATGTCAATGCCTCTGACAAAGTCCGGGCCCGGCCAGATGCGGAGTCAGAAAAAAGTCTTTCACGCTGATGTTGACGGCTCCTCAGTGCCTTAGAGGACATTTTGCCGCACGGGACACAGACCACCGGGTCATGGTTGGGCCCGAGGTACCGGAGGCAGCAGTCATGTGTGTCGGTGAGAGACATCAGCTTCTTACACCGATCACACTTCTTGAACCCGCTGGCAGCCATCGGGGGGGGGGGGGGGGGGGAAAAGGACCCCTGCAAGGTCAAAAGACCGGACTGCCAGTGAAAAAGAGAAAAAAAGCGGGAACACTAGTCACGAAGGACAAAAACTGAAAACTTAGCTCTGGGCTCGATACCGGTGTAGCGGGGCTCAGGCGGGAAGGGGAACCGGCGTTGAACCGGGCAAAAACACGAATCCACACAGGAAAAACAACTTTTTACCGGGTGATGACGACACACGTCTGTCGGGCTCTGCGGAAAAAAGAAGACTGAGCAAGTTGGCACCCTTGGCACTCCATTCTTTCCACCGTGTCGAACCGTAAGCCTGGAATAGATTACCCAAGCCGGTACGTCAGGTTCCATCTCTGTTCCAAATCGAGGCTAGAACATCTCATTGAGGCTGCTTTTGGATCCTGACCCCCCTTATTCTCTTGTCTATACCCATCT
The DNA here is from genome assembly GCA_033557465.1 of Ichthyophis bannanicus. Lineage (NCBI taxonomy): Eukaryota > Metazoa > Chordata > Amphibia > Gymnophiona > Ichthyophiidae > Ichthyophis > Ichthyophis bannanicus. Next base: position 117,004,871 of record CM066042.1, on the reverse strand, counting down.
GCATTTTAATAATTTCCCTTCAGCATTCCCTAGCCGCTGTTTGTTTGTCTTAGTGGATGATAAGCTCGGAGGAGCAGGGACTGCCTTCTTTGTGTATGCTGTACATGACTAGTAACACTATGTAAATAAGTAGTAGTAATCTTAGGAAGGCATATTCAAAGTGTTTTAGCTGGTTAACGGCCCTGCTAACTAGCTAAACGCGGCATGCCAATATTCAGCTGAATATCGCAACAGACCATACAAAAACCACCTGGTTAAAACCTGGATGGTCCTGGTCACTATCCAGTCAGTAGTGAGATTCATCTACTAAACAGATAGCTATACCAGTGAAAGTTAACAATGGCTGTCCTAACTTTTAACCAGTTTTCGCTTTCCAGATAGTGTGCTCTCTGACAAAACTGGGTATTCAGCATCGCACAAGTTCCAGCACAGACTCTCCAGTTTTATTTAAAGTGGCGACAGCTAGCACTTTAACTGCGCCTAGCCACCGCTTCTGAATATCGACCCCTTTACTTTTTACATGTCTTCATGGTGCCTGCATAGAAATTTGATGGTGGTGATGATTAGTTCAGAAGCATCTGCCCCTTTCCTCTCCCTCAAGATTTACTTAGATTACTTTTTTTTTCCTTTGGTGTCTTTTTAATTGTTTTTCTAGCACACTGCTGTGGTTTGGATTAGTTGCACAAACCCAGTCTTGCTGTGCAGAGAGAGGCACTTTCCCTTTTACAGCTATTTTGAAATATGGTGCATGGTTCAAATGCACCAGCTCCAGTGATCGGATTATTTACTCACTGTAGGAGAAATTTTCTCAGCATGTAATTATTTGACTAAGAATATTATCCACTCTTAACACTGAATATTCTTTATCTTGATATTTAAACTTGTATTATATAGACTCTGCATTTGGATTTATGATGATTATAATTACACTGTAGTATTCTTTCTTTTCAGTTCTGTTTAATGGTGCTTTTTAATTTTGATTTATCTATTGTCTTTCACTGGCAGTAAATCACAAAGAGCTTAATACTCGGAGCACTGGAGGACCAGAGAAAAAATCATTGTTTTGACAAGACAGAGTGACATCACTATCTGCATATCTGCTGAGAATTATTGTAACCATTTTAGAACAAATAGATTGACATTATGCTCAATTAAAGCTGGGCAAATGTGCTTCTTGACCTTGGATATATCACGTATTTCCTGCTATCTCATCAGCGCACAGACAGAGGAATACATTTTTGTTTGGAGAGCAAAGCGAAAAAAAACCAACCTCTGCCCATGCCTCTTCCTCGAGCTCCCTAGTTGGTTGGATCATGGCCACACCCCGTTCCACTGTGTATGCATTAGAGTCCGCAATGGGGTTAGAACTGAAGTATAGAGGGTCTAGTTATTAACCCACAATGTACAGGAATGTGAGCTATTAGTGAATAGGCCCAATTGCTAATAAGGGAAGCCAAGTAAGTAAATCACATTAGATGTATCACAAGTTCGGGAATAGAACCCAAAGAGATTTGTCTGAAGTCATGCAGACAGTCAGGGTCAGATCTGAGATTAAAATTCAGGGAAACATGAACTCCTGGCGTTAAATTCTGACCAATAACTTGCCCCTTCTCTCTTTGCACAGATTTCTGAAATTAACAATGCTACTATCAGATCATGCAATAATCCCCCCTCCCTGCCTTGTGAATCACTGCCCTGTGCTATTAGACAGGGATGGGAAGTACTCGCCGGTTCTCCTGTGCAGTGTGCAATGTACTGTGCTACAATACATGGACAATTTGCAGCATTTTCTCAGGAGAAAGCTTTTCAATTAGTTTCACATGTTTTTACTGAAAAAGCTGTAGCTATACCAGCTTGTATGTGCAAGATTGACTTGAGGGACTCTGCCCATGTGCAAAGAACCACAGCCTTCATCCCATATAGCAGCTTCTGTGTTGAGGTTTGAACGGCTTTCTTTTCATTGCAATAGTCTTGGGTCCATTGGGGGGAGTCAGACAGATTTCTCAAGGCTGTGACCCTAGGCAAATGGTTTTATTTCTTAATCTTGTCATTTTATGAGCACTGGTAGCTAGCTGTAAAAAGACCAAGCATGCCACATCACACGTCAGAATTTTCAGGTTTTACATGTCGCTGTTTACTCTTCTGCCAAAGACAGAGTAATCTGGTGTTTTCCTGATTTGGCTAGTAATAGTCTTGCATATTTACATGGGGTTTATGTTCTCTTTCCAGTATTGAAGGACATTAAATAAACCAGGATCCAGAAAGCATGTGTAAGAGAGAAGTCAAATAAAGGGTAAAAGTGACTTGGAAGAATGGATTTGACAGAAACCTCTAAGACCTGAATTTGCTTCTCTAACATATGTCAGGGTGGCTCATCCGTTCTTCAGAGCAGTATCTTGAGAATCAGCAGTTTTACATGCATTCTGGTGGATGTAGTATGCTCTTGCATAAATAACTGGGAACACGACCGCAGATGAAGGCCATACGGCCTATCCGACCTGCTCATCCATGAGAGCTATTGAGTTCTACAGTCCCTTCCTCTCCCTCAGAGATCCTCTGCATTAGTCCCATGCTTTTTTTGAATTCATACAGTTCTTGTCTAAGTCACCTCCAATCAGAGGCTGCTCTTTGCATCTACCATCCTTGGCACAAAGAAATATTTCCACATGTTGTGCCCGGGTCTATCCCATTTCATCTTCCTATGACCCCTTGTTCCAGAACTTACTTTCAACCAGAAAAGGACCAGCTCCTGTACATTTGAGCTCTTTAAATATTTGTCATACCATCCCTCTTCCTCCTTTCCTCCAACACCTAAATACTGAGATCTTTAAGCCTATCCTGATGTGACATATGACCATGTTTAGCAGCTGCACTCTGGACCATCCCCATCCTGTTTTACATCCTTTTGAAGATTTGGTCTCCAGAACTGTACACAGTACTTCATATGAGGTCTCACAGGCACTATCACCTCCTTTTTCCTACTGGCCATTAATCACCCTAGTATCCTTTCTAGCTTTTTCCATTGCTTTTTTAAAATCTGTTTGACCACCTTTAGATCATCCAATATGATCACACCCAGGTCCTACTCTTTCATGCACTGACATTCTTCATCCCCCTATACTGTACCGCCTTAGGTTTTTGCAGCCCAAATGCATGACCTTGCACTTCATAGCATTAAATCTTTGTGCCAAATTCTTGACTGTTTTTCAAGTTCCACTAGATCTCTCTTCATGCTATCCTCACTTGCAGATTTCGGTATCATTTGCAAAGGGTCCTACCTTTTCCCAACAGATCTTGCGCAATATTACTTACAAAAATATTAAAAAGAACAGGATCAAGTACCGATCCCTCAGGCATGCCACTGATAATGTCCCTATCTTCAGAGTGAACTACCCACTCAACTAGTTTCTTACCTGGTCAGTCGCTTTAAAATCCATCCCAAGGGCACTCGGTTATTTATATATCACCAGTACAGAATGGTGTCAGACCTCGCTGAAATCTACAGTAAGTATACCACATCCAGTGCTCTCCTAGATCCAGTTATCTTGTTACCAATGTTCCCTCTAATTTTCTGTAGGCTGTGTGCGCATAAAATATCAGCTGTGTGCAGCTTTTGAAGGAAGGTTAAATTTTTGTGCGCCACATAATGACACTCGGAGTTATATACTTTAAAATTTGACTACACGTCAGAATACAGTATGTACACCACATTGATTTTAATCAAATTAAATGAAAATAGACAATTACTAAATGAAGCGGGAAATTTCTAGTAATTACAATCATAACTTTTAAATTTTAAGACATCTGTGTTGTTTTCTATCAGAATCAGAGCCGTAATTTTTGTGCGCTCTGTTGTAAAGTATGTGCGCTCACTCGGAGAGGTGTGCGCGTGCGCACACGCGCACAGCTTAGAGGGAACAGTGCTTGTTACCCATTCAAACAAGTCAATCAAGTTTGTCTGACAAGATCTACCTCTAGTAAAGTCATGCTGTCTTAGATCTTGTAATCCCTTGGATGCCAGAAACAGCACCATCCTCTGGTTTTAACATTGCTTCCATTAATTTACTTACCACATAGGTCAGATTAACCAGTTTGTAGTTACCAACCTCTTCCTTTCTTTTGCTTTTATGGACAGGAATCACATTCACCCATTTTCATTCCTCTGGGATCACTTCTGACTTTGAAGCATTGAAAGGTTCAGCAGGTTAAGCAGCCAGTACTTCCCTAAGCTCTTTCAGTACTCTAGGATGAATCCTGTCTGACCCCATTGCTTTATCCACTTTTAGTGCTGTTTCCATCAGAAGCCAATCCAGGTCACAAGAACCTGTCAGGTTTGCAAAAGGTAAACAGATTCCATGCTACTTATCCCAGGAGTAACAAGTGGATTTCCCCAGTTCTCTTTAATAATAGTTTATAGACGTTTCCTCCAGGAACTTGACCAAACCTCTTTTCAACCCAGCTACGCTAACAGCTTTTACTACCCAAGAGGACAGCTACAGCTGGAACTAGATGTGCACTTGTAAGTATTTACCTTCTGGAATATACTTTAAATCTTGGGGAAAAAGGAAAACCTTTGGGTTCAAACTGATAAATCTGTGTATTTTAGACCAGTGTTTTTGCTGAGTCAGTCAGGTCTTAGTACCACTAGAGAGCTTTTTTTATTTAAATCAAATCAAAGTATAGCTTAGTATACAAGCAGAATAAATAGCATCTGAGTAGAAAGAAAGAAATGTGTTTCTAGTGACCTTTACAAAGAGGCCTTCCAGTTAGGAGGCAAAAGATCTGTGAAGTTGTATTAAATAGGTATTAAAGCCAAGTGACAAATCAAAGAGGCAAATTGAAAGGCTCCCCTCTATCAAACCAAGAGCTGTGTGATTCACCTAGGAAATCGGTAAGACTTTAATAAAAGATGGCTTCATACATAGTGCCCTGACCTATGCTTCTAAGGTAGTCTTCTTTCCCTCCCTCTCTCCCTAACTCCCACTCACCCCAGGGCTAATCTTAGCTTTATAGGCTCTTAAAACTATTAAAGGGAAGGAGGTGCCCATATTCACTTTCAGGTGTGGCTGGTTATTCTCATCAGGAATACATTAATTAAGGACCTGAAATTAATTAATCTTGAGTGAACAAAGCCCATTAAATGTATTAGGTATATTTGTATTAGTAAAAGTAACCCCAGTATACCTAAGTAAATAACTTAAATACATCTTAAAATGAAGATGCAGACAGTAGTCCAGCAGCCAGATTGGGACTTTCCAGTCTTTTGCATTGACTGTCTTATGTATAATTTTCTCCCAGTTGGTGAGGGCTCTTACATGTGCACTAGGTACAAGGAGCTCTTTGCTCTCAGGGAACGAGTCCAATCTCTGGAGGCTAGAATACTAGACTTGGAGGACATAAGGAAGACAGAGAGATATATAGATGAGACCTACAGGGACATAGTACTGAAGTCCCACTTCCAGCCTGCAGCCTCCCTGTTGTCATGGAGGAGAGAGGTCACATGACAGGATAGTATCACCCTGTTGTGGCAGGAAATGATCCTGTAGCTAGGACCTGTCCTTCAGGTCATATAAAACCCTCTTGCACTGGGCAAAGGGTTTCAACATATTTCCCTGGGCGGTGGTTCCTAATGTGGAACCTTGCATCATGTAACCATAGTTTGGGTTGCTCTTCCCTATGTTCTTAACTTTGCATTTGTCCACATTGAATTTTGTCTGCTATATAGATGCCCACCTTGCCAATTTATTAAAGTTCTCTTCCAATTTTTCACAATCCCTCTTATGTTTTAACAACTTTCAATAATTTTGTGTCATCTGCAAATCTGATCACCTCACTCATTCCCATTTCCGTATCATTTATGAATACGTTAAAAACAGCGGGCCCAAAAGAGATTCCTGGGGTACTCCACTATTAAACTTTCTCCATTGAGAAAATAGGCCATTTAGCCCTACTCTCTGTTTCTCTTTTAACCAGTTCCTGATCCTCAATAGTACACTGCCTCCTATCCCATGAGTATCTCATGAGGGACCTTGTCAAAGGCTTTCTGAACATTGAGATACACTATAACAACGGCTCACCTTTATCGACCTGTTTATTCACACCTTCAAAACAAAAAAGACAAATTAGTGAAAAAGGACTTTCTTGGCTAAATCCATGTTGGCTTTCTGCCATTAAACCATGACTATCTATATGTTCAATATTTCTGTTCTTTATAATGGTTTCTATCATTTTGCCTGGTACTGATGTCATGCAGAATAGAAATATTTGTTAAGCAATTTCACTTTATCATCATCTGCCTCTACGTATACCTACCCTTCACCCTTGATTCTCGCAATGTCATCTTTGCACTTCCTCCTGTCACCAACAGACCTAAACCAAAGTCTTGTCCCCATGTTTTATTATATTAGCTATTTATTCTTCCACTTACATCTTTGGTTTCTTGACTACTTAACCAGCTTCCCTTAGCTTCTCATGGGCACATGGCCCTGGAGAAACTTCCTCAGTGCAAGAGGGTTTTACATCACCTGGAGGACAGATCCTATCTACAGGATCACTTCCTGCCACACCAGGGTGATTCTCTCCTGACACGTGACCTCTCTCCTCCATGGCAAAAGGGATGCTGCCAGACTGGAGGTGGGACTTCAGGACTATATCTCTGTAGGTCTCGTCTATGTACCTCTCTGTCTTCCTTATGTCCTCCAAGTCTGCTACTCTAGCCTCCAGAGATCAAAGAGCTCCTTGCACCTAGTGCACACGTAAGACCCCTTACCAACTGGGAGAAAATCATACATGTGATACTCGATGCAAAAGACTGGAATGCCCCCATCTCGCTGCTGGACTGCTGTCTGCATCTTAGTTTTAAGGTTGTGTTTAGATATTTAAGTTCTGAGAGCTAAACTATCTGCAGTTTAACTACTGGCAGGGTCTCCCAAGATGGATAGGTCTCAGCTGAGGTGCCAGACCAAGACAAACCACAAATCTGGGCAGCAGCAGAATGGGATAGTGTTGACGGCAGAAGATCACATTTCTGTGACAACGGCAACAACACCAAACTTAAACTGCACGGAAGAAAGGCCCGGCAATCTACTTCTGTATCTTGCCATGAAAACCCAATGGATAGTTACAACAAAATTAATTGTGCTGTAGTGCTGGAAGATGAGACCCCCAGGTCGGAAGGCACTCAACTAGCTACTGGGGGAGAGCTGAAGACTTTTCAGAGTAAAGCCAGCATTTATGATGTGGTTGGATCAAAGCCCTCGAGACATCTGACTGCTGATGTAGCTGTAGCATGAAATGAGAGTCAGAAGCTGTAAAGATGTCTTACACATTGGAACATGGAACGTACGAAGCATGAACCAAGGGAAGTTGGAGGTGGTCAAGAATGAAATGGAACATGTACAACTTGATCTGTTGGGTGTCAGCGAACTGAAATGGACTGGCATCGGGCACTTTGCATCAGATGATCACATGGTCTACTATGCTGGAAATGAAAGACAAAGAAGAAATGGTGTTGCATTTATAATAAAGAAGAAACTTGCAAGAACTGTAATGAAATACAATGCAGTCAGCGAACGTTTAATCTCTATTCGTCTACGAGGAATGCCTCTCAACATATAATTCAAGTATATGCCCCAACAACAGCTGCAGAAGAGAATGAAATTGAAGAGTTCTATGAACAAGTACAAGCTGAAATTGACAGAACATGCAAACAGGATATCCTGATAGTCATGGGTGACTGGAACGCAAAAGTTGGCAACAAAGAGGAAGACAAAGTAGTTGGAAAATATGGACTTGGCAACAGAAATGAAGCTGGAGAAAGACTGATAGATTTCTGCAAGACCAACGATCTATTCATCTCAAACACCTTCTTCCAGCAACACAAGCGGCGACTGTATACATGGACGTCACCCAATGGATTGTATAAAAATCAAATTGACTACATCTGTGGAAGTCAACGATGGAAAAGCTCTATAACATCAACAAAGACAAAACCTGGAGCTGACTGTGGTACAGATCATCAACTACTAGTATGCAAACTCAAGCTAAAGTTGAAAAAGAGCAAACCACTCATGAATGCAGCAAAATATGACCTTGAGAATATACTACTGGAATTTAAAGACTGCCTGCAAAATCGATTTGCTGCTTTAGATACAAATGATAGAGCTCCAGAAGAGTTATGGAATGACATCAAGAAGGTTGTGTTGGAAGAAAGCAAGAAGTCTCTACAAAGGTGAAAAAGAAAAAACGGCCAAAATGGATGACGGAAGAAACTCTGAAAATTGCCCAGAAACACAGAGAAGCTAAAGCCAGAGGAGAAAGAAAGACAATCACAGAACTCAACAGAGATTTCCAACGTGCAGCAAGATGGGACAAGGAAAAGTACTACAATGACGCATGCAAGGAAATAGAAGCAGAAACTATTAGAGGAAGAACAAGATAAGGTTTCCTAAAGCTACGAGAGTTAAGGAAAAAGTTCCAGCCTCGAATTGGAATGTTACAAGATGCTCAAGGTTCTATGTTGAATGATGCTGAGAAGATCAAGAAAAGATGGAAGGAATATACAGAGTTTTTATATGATAAAGATGAAGTGGACCAACAGCCGTTTCAACCTGTACCTTATGATCGGGAACCATTGTTGATGAAAGAAGAAGTTGAAGCAGCATTAAAAGCCTTATCAAAGAACAAAGCACAAGGTGTTGATAGCATTCCCACAGAAGTATTACAGCAATCTGATGCAGCTGTTACGGTACTTACAAACTCTGCCAAGAAATATGGAAGACAACATCATGGCCAACTGACTGGAAAAGATCTGTGTTTATACCAATACTAAAGAAAGGTGATCCAACTGCCTGTGGAAATTATCGCACAATCGCTCTGATCCCACATGCCAGCAAGATTCTACTGAAGATTATTCAAAAGAGACTACAACCATACCTGGAACAAGAACTACCTGAAGTGCAAGCAGGGTTCAGGAAAGGGCGAGGAACGAGAGACATCATTGCGGATGTTAGATGGATCCTTGAAAAGACTAAAGAATACCAAAAGGATATCTATTTGTGCATTATCGACTATAGCAAAGCTTTTGACTGTGTAAACCATGAGAAACTCTGGGCCACATTAAGAAGCATGGGTATACCAGAACACCTGATCGTACTCTTGCACAATCTGTACATTGATCAAGAAGCAACAGTTCGAACGGAACAAGGAGAAACAGAATGGTTTAAAATAAGCAAAGGTGTAAGACAAGGCTGCATACTTTCCCCCTACCTGTTTAATTTATATGCAGAACAAATCATCAGAGAAGCAGGATTGTATGAAGACAACAGAGGTGTGAAGATTGGTGGAAGACTCATCAACAACCTTCGCTATGCTGATGATACCACATTACTGGCTGAAAGTGAAGATGATCTGAAACATTTGCTTCTCACAGTCAAAGAATATAGTCTCAAAATGGGCCTGCACCTTAATGTAAAGAAGACAAAGATCATGACAACTGGCATAATCAACAGGTTCATCGTTGCAGGAGAAGAAATTGAAATTGTGAACAACTTTAACCTACTTGGATCAACTATCAATAAAGAAGCAACAAGCAGTCAAGAAATCAGACGACACATTGCTCTTGGCAGAATGGCTATGAAAGACCTAGATAAGATTCTCAAGAGCAGAGATGTCTCTCTCCATACAAAGATTTGACTTGTTCAAGCCATGGTATTTTCAATAACATCATATGGATGTGAAAGCTGGACAGTGAAAAAGATAGACAGGTAGAAAATTGATGCCTTTGAATTATGGTGCTGGCGGCGAATACTGTGTATACCATGGACTGCCTGAAGAACAAACCAGTCGGTACTAGAGGAGATCAAACCTAAGCTTTCTTTAGAAGCTCAGATGACAAGACTTCGACTTTCATACTTTGGACACATCATGCGGAGAGAGAGATCATTAGAGAAAGTCATCATGCTTGGCAAGATAGGTCAACGCAAAAGAAGAAGGCCAGCAATGAGGTGGATCGATACAATAACAGCAGCTATGGGTACCAGTCTGTCAACAATGAGCCGCCTGACTGAAGACCGAACACAATTTAGGATAGCTATCCAGAGGGTCGCCATGAGTCGACTTCGACTCGACGGCACTTAACAACAACAACAACTTACTAAGGGTTGCTGGGGATACTTACACTAATGTACTTTGTTCATCTGAAGCTTAATTAATCTCAGGTCCTTAATGTATGCCTGATGAGGATAAACAGCTGCACCTGAGAATGAATATGGGCACCTCCTTTCCTTTAAGAGGTTTAAGCACTTATAAAGCTACGATTATCCCAGGGGTGGGTGGGTGTCAGGGAGGGAGGGAAAGAAGACTTATTAAAAGCTGGCTGCTATACAGTAGCCTGTCCTGTGCTTCTAAAGTGATCTGTGACCAATTTCCAAGGGGAGTTCCACAGCCCTTGCTTGGATAGAGGGAGTCTTGGGGTCTAAGTTTAACCAGAAAGCTCTCTTCTGTGTTTTAAATTTAAACTGAAAGCTCTTTGCTGCTACTAGGCCCTGACTAAGTATGAAATTTAAACTAGAAGCTCTCTGCTTGGTGTACCTCCTCCTACCCTGATAAGCCCTGCAGTTCTTTGGCTTTAATATATCTTTTTTTACATATAGCACCACTCCTTCTCCCTCTCTTCCTCCCTTGTCTTTCCTGAATAGATTATAGCCTGGTATACCTACATCCCATGTTGTTGTTTTCTGTGTTCCATTTCTCTTTGACAGACTAACTTGAATATAGTGGCAAAGGACTCAGAAAGCTCCATTAGCAGCACAAAGTCTTGACAGACGCCAACTGGGGATTTCAATATGTTTGGGGGGTAGCAAAGGGAGGAGAGAGAGATCGGAGCTCCTAGTGATGTAGCCTTTATGATTTTTTTTTTTGTATCAGTGTGTGATGCTATCGCTTTTCTGAGGGCTTCTACATGCTAGTGTTTACCTCTGCACAGTATTGCTGTTAATATGATAGACACTTAGAGACTGACAAGAATGGGCTTAATAAAGATCTGGAGTCCTATCACATTATGAACCATAAATTGTTACTGCTTTTGTTAGTCTGATCATGCGTCCATCTCTCTCACTGTCATCCCCTCCCGCCCTACACACACACCCCCCCCATACACACACTTTTTCCCTTGAGATGATCACTGGAATGCTTTTGTGATTCACTTGCATATTTGGGTATTGTCATCTTTTGCTTATAGGTGCGTTTTTAGTAAAAAAAAAAAAAAAAGGTTGGCCTATAGAAATAAAAGGGCTGTGTCAGCACTCAATGTTTATCTTTCGTTAACATGTATTAACCTTTAGTAAACATGCACCTTAGAGTCCTAATGTGAGGGAAAAAAGTTTTAACCTCTGAAAGTTAGTCAAAATATATCAAGTTGGCCTAATAAAAAGATATCACATTATTTTCTTTTGTTATGTTTTCTTTTTTATTATCAATATTTAAAAGGAAGACCATTACCAGGAAGACATCCTGTGCCGAGTAATATTTTATTTTTATTTTACATTTATTTTTATTGTTATGAGTTTATTGTTGTGTTTATTTTATTGTGTAAATTTGTTTTTTGAGCTTTGTAAAAGCAATTAATTAATCAAAAATAAAAATTAGCATTGGGTTCCTGCACTGCTTCCCAAATCTTTCACAGATGCAACCTCATTTAGCACTCAATAAATTCATGTGACCCCAGCCCCTGCTTTTGTTCTGACACCAGACTTTCTTCCAACCATCCCTCTACTCCAGGCCATTCCCCACTCCCTCTCCCTCTCCATCTCCCCTATTGAGCAGAAAAGGCTGAATTGTAGCATCAGCAGACATGGTCGTGACCCCAAATGAGGATTTTGTGAAACCTCTTTGGAACCCATTAAGCTGGTCTGCTTCTGTATTGTTCTACAGGATTTTCAAAACATTCTGCGTAAAACGTTTGAAAAAGCAACAGACATGAGCTCAGAGGAAGTAAGATCTGCCTAGTACATGCCACAGGTGATGCCAATGGTTCTGAAATATGGGCTGGTTGGATCCATGAAGCATGAGATGTCCGATACTCTTGCTTGATTTGGGTTGCCCCTGGGAATACAAGCAGGGCCGGTGTAAGGATAGTGGGTCCTCTAGGTGAACCTTCAGTCTCCCCCCCCCCCAAGATTTCATCATTATCATCTCTGTTCCACCCCTCCATGACAATCCTGTAAAAGTGCATAATTGGACAATATATTTTTAAATATTAAAAAATTGCTTTATACGTGAGTGGGTCCTCTCTCCCTGCAGGTAAAAATGTGCTGGCAGTTCTTTGAGTTTGTCTAAGTATCAAGATCTATTGTGATTTGAGTGCCTCTGTTCATTGCTGCCTTAGGCGACCACCTAGCCATACCTAAAAAGTAGGGCCAGTCCTAAATACAAGGCAGGTAGGCAGATTTAATAATGTAAAAAATATTGACTTAGCAGTAAACGCTTGAGTTGATCCCCTAAGCTGAATATAACTGCTTGTTTTGAGATGCAACATGGCTATAAAAAGAAACTTATACTGTAACAATATATTCTTAACTTGAATTACACAAAATATCTTTTCTGTGTTTACACACTCACTTGCAATGAGCAAACAATAACTGAAATTTCAAACAAGTAGAAAGCAACACCGATAAAGCGATGAGCCACACCCTTGGAGGCTCAGAAATGCAGGGGCAAAGTATTTGATTTCTATGCCAGAAAGCTGTAAAATGGTCACAAGGCTACCAGATGTCCCCAGTGTTTGGGGACTGCCCCTGATTTTAGACAGGGCCCAACAGCCACCTGTTTGGCAGCCTCCTGTTCCCAATTCCAGCAATGGCTAGAGAAGGCATAGAAAAAAAAATTATTTTCAATTTAGTGATTCAACTATGTCAGTTTTTAGAATTTACATCCATTATCTTTTCTAGTTTGCAGAGTATGGAGGAAACGCATCACTGTTTCTTGGAAGTGATATTGTTGCCGTCATGGGATGGACTGGGTGGGAGGGTAATGACTTCTCTTTCCTCCTTCATGCCTTATTGTTCAAACTTGGAACTAAAGTGTCCCTTCCTTTCCCCTCCCCCCCCCAACATACACTTCCAAAAAGTGTCCCAGATTTGCGTGCAAAAAATCTGGTAGCCTTAGAGTATCATCAATTCTGTCCAGTAGCTTCTAGGAGATCCAGAGAGTCATAATGCTTCCAAACTATCCCCTCTTGCCCCAGCTGAGTGGGACGTACCTGCTGCTTTTTGCATATTCTGCAGAGGGAGTGCCAGACACTGCTCTCCTACATCCAGTACCAGCTACAATAGAATCAGAATTCCTCACTAGGATATGGATGACAACTGCAGAGCACTAAACGCACAGGAAGTGAAACCGCTGGTATCATATCTGTGCTTTTTATTAGGATTGTTAAACCATAGTATGCCACTTGCAAACGGGCACTGCCAGCTACACGTTTGTACAGCTGTTTGAAACCCATGCTCTAGGTTTTACCCAGGACCTTGAGTGACACCACTACAACAGGGAGTGGAGAATCTGTCACATGACCATAATCCACCCCAGTCTCTGCTGGAAAAGGGAAAATGTGAATTATCTTAGTGTCATTTAGCAGTGGAGGGTCACAACAAGCAGCTTCCACTTTCTCAGGGTTTGCAGAATCTCTCTATTTATACTGTATGCATCTAAATGTAAACCGCTTTTACTGCACCTTGCTGCATCGTTAAAATGCAGCTTGAGATGATAGTGCCACCACTGACTTGGTGAATCTCTGATTGCAGGATGTTCAGATAAGCATCTGTGGATAGCAGGGCTATATATACAGGGTGGCCCAAAAAAAGTGAGACCATCTCGTAGCATATAAGTTATTTGAAAATTCAAAAAGACAGATGTAAACGATTTCACAAATTTAAAAAAAAAAGATGGCGACTGGAAATTGTCAAAATAAAGACATTATATAGCTAAAAAAGGTAAATAAGTTAACTATTTAAGCTTTTAATTTACAAGATGTTCTCACTTTTTTTTGGGCCACCCTGTATATGTCATATCTAAAATTATTTCCATAGAATTGTGATAGAAGAGCAGCCGAAGACACATGAATCCTCTCTCTTCTGAACAAGTGATCTTCGACATCAAACTACTCAACCTTGCACAGATGCTAGAACTCCTTGTATAACATGTGGAAAGGTTTCATGTTTGAATTAATGGATTCTTTGGGTGTTTGTTTGTATAGTATATATTACCATAGCAGATGAATAATTTACTTCTTGGATGAGTTGGAAACATTTCATAGTGTCCGGAGAAATGAAGGATGGAGTGGGAGGGTAAGAGGAGCACCCAACAATCTTTCTTACAAAGACAGTAAGTTTTTTGATTGGTACAGAAGTAGATCTTATATTTGCAATGCAATGTGTGCCTTCAAGTCAAAGCTGACTCCTGGGTTTTCTTGGCAGTGCGACTGGAAGTAGATTGCTAGGCCTTTCTGAGGAGACAATGGAGGGTTAAATGACTTGCCCATGGCCACAAGGAGTGCTAGTGGGAATCAAACCCTGGTTGCTCCATTACTAAGCCAGTGCTCTGATCACTAGGCTTCTCCTAGGACAAGCAGGATGAGTCAGCCACAATTGGTGACGTCATCCGACGGCACCGAGACGGAAGTACTCTCCATAGCTCAGAAGGGCTTTTCGCCCTTCTGAGCATGTGCCAACTGGCCCCACCCCCCTGCCCGCCCCTAGCTAGTCAGTTTTCAGTTCTTCCGCCTTGCCATCAAGACGGACTTTTCTACTCTCCACCAAATTAACTTCTTTGAACACCTAAGAACAAATCTCTTCTACAGCGTATGTATATATATCAGCTTTAACTTACCATTATGCTTGTCCTGTAGTTTCTTGTTCAGATGGCTTCACCGAAGATCCATGCCCTATAACCCCTCTACTGGAAAGAGAACTTCTAGTGGATCGAATTGGGTTCCCATCAGCCATATGCTCCCTGCAGACGGCATGAAAAACCTATCGGCACTACTCCCCACACATAGGAGCACTGCCAGCTTCTGTCGCCGCTCAGGGTGTGCCCAAGGGCCTCCACCCCCAGCCGCAGGCTTCATTGATTGACGCCCCTCCAAGTCACAGCATCCCAGGCTCCCTGGATGTGCAAGCATCGCGGCAGCCAGCATCCAGGAACTCGCCGCTCAGGGTGTGCGATCGACGCTCCTCCAAGTCGGCAAGCAACGCTGCAGCCAGCACCCCATGAACTCTGGATGTGCAGGAACTGGATGTGCAAGCAGCGGCAGCCCAGGACGTGCCTAAAAAGGCCTCCGTACCCGGCCTCCGCTCCCCCTGTCGCTCCGGAGACCCTCCGTGCACGTGGGGACATGGGGGCGGCCATTTTCCTCCTTCGTGGAGACCTTCTGTGCAAGTGGGGACATGGGGGCGGCCATGTTTGCTCCTTCGTGCTGCCCCCCCCCAGCAGGAAGGAAGCTCAAACTCCGCCTGCAGTTCAACATTGCTCCGCCCCCCCGGCTGCAGCCTCTTCCAACTCCGGCGCAATGGATACCTGCAAGGCCTGAGCCGCTCTGAGGAGAGATGTTCACTTCCTACTTCGGCGCCGAGATGCCATTGGCTCCCCCTGACTCCACCTCGGCACCATTGGCTCCCTCTGGCTCCCCTCCCTCGGCGCCATTGGCTGCCTCGGACTCCATCTCTCGGCGCCATTGGCTCCCTCTGGCTCCGCTCCCTCGGCGCCATTGGCTGCCTCGGACTCCACCTCTCGGCATCATTGGTTCCCTCTGACTCCTCCCCCTCGGCGCCATTGGCTGGCTCCACGACGTCGGGGGAATCCAGGACCAGTACCACGCCTTACACTGCCATCCAGGGCAAGCCTTCACAGGCTTCTCTGAAGATGGGGCGGCACGGCCGACCGCGATGGTGCCGATACTCTTCCCGTGCCGGCTTTACCCCTTAGACAGCAGTAGTGCATGCTCACCAGAGCGTCTTAAACCCATTGGGACCTCCTCACCGGGCAGAGGGAGAGAGACAAGAGCATAGCAGCATGGTGCTGAAGCGCTAAAAAGGCTCACCGGAGAAAGATAGAACTTCTTGGCCCAGAACCACCAAACAGCTAAGACTCTGACAACAATAGCGGTGAGCCCTCTGGTGCAGACAATTAAAGCTCTGATAACGCCAACGGTGATCCCTCCAGCCACAAACAGTTCGGGCAGGCTCCCAGCCACAGGAAGGCAGCGGCCCAGAGGGGGGACCTGAGGCCCCAGGCTTACACAAGGGGAATGGAGTCCTGCAGGAGTGATGGCTCCACCAATTAGCTGCTGCCCTTACGAGTTACCGTACATTAGAGCAGCACTGGAGGGATGTTCACTGTTAATGGCAGTGCACCCCCCCTCCCCCATGGCATGGCTACAGTCGTCTGACCTGGAGCCATGGGTGCAGGACAAGTTGGTCGATGTCCCTTGCTGGGGTGAAAACCTCTTCAGCAAGCCCATGACAGAGAAGGCTGCCAAGATCGAGTCCAAGTACCTGACCTGGACAAGACTTGAGAAGAAGACTTCTGCCCCTTCTAAGAAGAAGGGCTTGGGTAAGAAGTCCTTTTTCCCGAGAAAAGGTACTGCTTACTGCAACTACCCCACATATCAGGCCTCCCCAGCTCTCCAAAAGGGGCAGCAGGCCAAGGGACAGGGACATGGCCCGCATAAGCAAAAAGCCCCCAAGCCACAGGCACCGGCTCTGGCCCACCCCGGAGGGGGGTTTTGACTCCCAGAGCATAGTCCCTCTCCCCAAGGAAGCACGGCCATGGACAGGAGGAAGGCTGACCCTGTATGCCCACAGGTGGCCAGCCATCACAACAGATACCTGGGTTCTCCAGATAGTCCAGGTGGGCTATCGGCTACATCTCACCCAGGTACCTCCCTCTTACTTTCCAGGGGAGCCTTTCAGACCCACCCTTCACAGGAACCTCCTTTTATAGGAGTTAGCAGGTCTTCTCGAGGATCAGGCGGTAGAACCGGTGCCCCACCACCTGCAGGGGAAGGGCTTCTACTCCAGGTATTCAATATTTACTTCTGTGGGGTCCCCACAGCCACTTCTCAGTGGTCCGGGTCACTTGATTGAGGTTCTCTACCCCACCTCAGGTTAACTCCGGTGATCCCACATCCCCTTGTGGACACTGCGCACAGGTCTTCAGGGTTTGAGCTGGTTATCCGAACCCCAGGCTAATACTCCAACCTTGGTCAGCCTGCATGCGCCGGAGAAGCCGTTTTGAAATCTAACATACCACTGATGGCTGGTAAATTACCGGTATAACCTTGGCTGTGGCCGTTCTTGGCGGTAGACAACAAGGTTTCTAGATAGTGCACAGGGATTAAGAGACCCTGTCCACATCACACTCCCACTTCTCTAATTCCCTGCCGGACCCCAGGTACTGGGCAGGGCAGCAGGAGAAATAGAAAGAAAAGGTTCCAGCCCCGCTTAGTATCTGGCTCAACCCAGATATCTGATTGTCCCAATTCTAAAGGGAATAATGGGTACCAGTTCAGCCATGGGCGAACCTCACAGGTCGCGTTTGGTGTCAGCCAGCGATAAGCTAGGGCACCCTGTGCCTCTCCGCACCAACGTCAAGGCAATATGGCTCTTTTTATATATATATATAGGTCACCCAACAGTTGGAAAAGTGGCCTAGTGGTTGGGTCATGGTGCTTCAGGCCGGAAGGTCAGGGGTTCAAATCCCACTAGAGGACTGCAACCTTGGGCCAGAAGGACTGGGCTTTCTAGTCCCACAGGTGCTCGTTGTGGTCTTGGACAAGCCACTTAACCCGCCATAGCCCATGTTCCCTGAATAATATCTCCAAGTTATAACGCCCTGAACAGAACCACAGCACAATGGTTAAGACACTGACCAATGGTGCAGGGATCAGGGGTTCAATCCCCCACAGTGCCCAATGAACAAGGCTGGCTGAGGCATTACATATTATGGGGAAGTTTGCTTTGTTCAAGGTAACTTCTGTTTGTTCAAGGTAAACCGCACTGATGCAGAATAGCGCGGTATATTAGAGAATGTAATTAAATAAATAAAGAACATAGGCCGTTCAGAAGACCTATATGTGTAAGGGCATCAAGCGGACTTGACAGCCACATAGAAATGTGACAACGCAGTGGTTTAACCTAAAAAAAAAAAAAAGGGGAGGGGAGGAGGAAATGTAATTACTGTGAGGACATGGGGGGTACAAACCTCCTCTGAGTGCCCTATGTTGCCTACGGGCTTATAATAGATTGACTCTCCTGCACCTCTCCGACAGTGTCTGGCTGGGATGGGCTAACGCCAGGACACAACTGAGGGTGGGATAGGACCCGACTGAGGGTGAGATAACACCACCCGGACGGCAGTAACTCACTGTTAATGGACTCGCCTGCATCCTCCCTGTCTCCCTTGTGATGACATCACAGGTCAACACCTACCTTAGAGGTGATCTCAAAAGCACCCGTTGTCCTGCAGTGCCTATACCAATATCACTCGGGACAGAGCTTACCGTTCTCTATGGAGACGTAGCCTAGTGATTAGAACTAGTGCCTAAGGCCACAAAGATCAAAGGTTCAATTCCGCTCAAATGCAAGCCCGCTGGCACTCCTTATGGTGAGCAAGTCTCTTCACAACATGCGCTAATGCCCGTAAAAGATCAAGGGTCAGTGCCCGTAAAAAGACCAATAGCTTAATCTCGCTAGCGCTTCTTAGGTTTGGGAAAGTCTTACAACTCGCCCTATCACCAGCACGCGCACTAAGAAGCCATCCCTGCCTGCCTCCCTATGACAGATGATCCTGATACGGACAACAAGGACCATCCACAGGAGGCCTAACCTTTGACATGGTAATGTTTCATCCCCATTTCCCAGGGCAGCGACTGGATGTCTCCGACCGTCATGCTCTGGACCCTTTCCAGGACCCTTCGTTCCTCACCCCTCTCCGGACGTCTCCTCCTGTCAGGTCACACCAACTGGAGCTGGTGGTCTTTGCACCAACGGGTTCCCTTCTATGAACCACTCAGTCACCTCTACTGTAGATCGCATTTAACCCTTCCTGGCACAGCCCAAAGCTCTCGGGATCCAAAAATTCTGACTAAATATCCCTACTGAATGGTATATAATGCATGTCCATAGCAGAAGGACAATCACTATTACAACATATTGGATAAGATGGGTTCAATTCCCTGAAATATGCAAAATTAACCCGGCTGCAGAATGTGGATAAAAAAAAAAAAAGTAAGTAGGCCTTCAAAGGGTTAAACACTGTCCTGAGGGACAGCTCTACATTGCCCCCAATTAACCAAGGTGAGCAATGCCAGCTTATGTAAGCTGCTGAGAACACCACCCAGAGGGACCTAGCACAGACTATCCGGCCTCTATCAGCTCAACATCGCCCTCAATCTTCTGGGGCGTGAGCCATGCCAGCTCATGTAAGCTGCTGAGATGAAGTGGTTGTCGTGGTTAAGTGCCATCGAGTCCCTGCCGACTCTTACGACCCTCGGGATAGCTGTCCGAAATAGCCTTCGGTCTCCTCTCCGGCGGCCCATCTGTGGCAGACGGGCCCGTAGCTGCTGCACCTGTAGTGATCCTCTGCAGAATGATTCCCCTAGACTGGCCTCCTATCCCGACAGGCGAGGATCGGGGAACCACAAGCCTTATGGTGTACCCTTCTTATGCGCAATCCTTCCAGGACTCAGCCGCCTCCCAGATCAGGAGCACACCACGCTTCTTTGGAGGAAGAGGACTCCACACTCTAGACTGCATCAGGGCCCTGTGCGTCTACTAACAGGGCATTACACCAGTCTCGAGAGACCCTGCATCAGCCCCAAGAGACCCTGCACCTGTTTTCTGCGCACCCACTGACACGGGATAATGCACCGATGTCAAGGGATCCAAGCTGGGTTCTTCGACCCTTCTATACAGGACACCCTCCACCAAGGAGACAGCTTACAGCAGCACCTTCTTCCTAGGCTGATAGGATCCCCTGCAGACATGAGAATAATGCACCAGCTACAGACACCCGAGTCCTGCACCCGGCTTGCGTCTGTAGCCCCCAACCTGGCTGTGCGAGCAGTTGGCGGCAGTACAAATGCCAGCAGAGATGCGCAAGCATGCAGGGAATGAGAACACACACCCTGAAAGCAAGGTATGACTGGATTGCCAAGCCTGTAGCATGGCGGTGCACAGTATTCCGTTCCAACAGTGACCAACGCAAGTCATGTACAGCACTGGCCAATTTCAGGTCATGTCTCCCCAGAGATAGAGGTTCCCAAGGCTGGATCCAGCAGCGATTCCCCGGTTCCGGATACCCTGCTACGCTAATGGTTCTCGACAGATCCCAGGGGTGGACCACACAAAAAATAAATAAATAAATAGATAAATAATAAGAGACGCCTCTCTTATTAGCGAGGTATTCACGCTCCATTTGCACCTTTCCCATATCCAGCGCTATTGTGGCTGGTCTCTTCATGTTGCCCGACGGGCCTATATCGTATCTACCTCACAAGTGTGCCTCATACCACACCCTCTGCACATACGTGCTTCGCGTCTGCTAGCCAGCGTATGGGGCCTTATAGCTGCACTCCCCTCGACGCTACCACTGCACATGCGTTGGCATGCATGCAGGCCTACATGCTCTTGTGGCAACATGCTGCACCACAAGGCTGCCTGCTAGCCTGTAGATGTGTCTAGCCTAACCTGAAGAAGTGCCTCGGCCTCCCCCTTCCACCACAGCTCATGGCAGCTTGGGAGGCACCAATTGTGGCTGACTCATCCTGCTTGTCCTAGGAGAAAATGGAGTTACTTACCTGTAACTGGAGTTCTCCGGGGACAGCAGGATAAGTCAACCACACATACCCGCCCACCTCCCCTGGGAAGGGGTCAGCCTCCGTCCTGGTGCCCGCCTCCTAGCGGCAAAAGGCTCAGCTAGGGACATACTGGCTAGCTATGGGCGGGCAGGGGGGTGGGGCCAGTTAGCACATGCTCAGAAGGGCGAAAAGCCCTTCTGAGCTATGGAGAGTACTTCCGTCTCGGCGCCATCGGATGACGTCACCAATTGTGACTGACTTATCCTGCTGTCCCCGGAGAACTCCAGTTACAGGTAAGTAACTCTGTTTACTCCTTCTCTCCTGATGTGTTCCAGTACTGTAGATGAAAGAAGACTAGCATGGGTTATCCTTGTTGCTAAAACAAACACAGCTTAGCATCTGCTGGATTACTGCACAAGTAAATTTCTAAGAAAATCATTCCATGAACATATGCAAATCTAATGATGAATGTTGCCCAGTCATGAATATGCATATATAGCAGTGGTTCTCAACCCATTCCTCTGGGACCCCCAGGCCAGTTAGGTTTTCAGGATATCCACAATGAATATGCATGAGAGAGATTGGCATTCACTTGTATAGCCTGGGGATCCCAGAATGGGTTGAGAACCACTGCTATATATGCAGGAGGGAGGAGTGGCTCAGTGGTTGGGACAAGCAACCTCAGGCCAGAGGGACTGGGGTCTCTAGTCCCATGGCCACTCCTTGTGGCCTTGGGCAAGCCATTTAACCCTCCATTGCCTCAGGCACACTTAGATTGTGAGCCCTTTGGGGACAAGGGAATAAAAAGTACCTGTTAGTATACTTGTAAACCACACTGATTCTAAAGAGCACAGTATAAAAAAATAAATAAATAAAATAAATATTCATGACCGTGCAACATTTATCATTAGATTTGTGTATGTTCATGTTTTTCTTAGAAATTTACTTGTGCAGCAATCCAGCAGATGTGAAGCGGAGTTTGTTTTGTCAACATGGATGCTAGCCTTTTTCCCCTACCGTGTTGTGATATATGAATAAACAAACAACAACAGCTTTATGGCTAAGAAAAATAACCTCTGTATCTGCAACAAAGTTCTTTTCCATTACTGAAGCATTAGTCACAATCACAGGAAGAACTTGCTTCTCCGGTTTGAATTTGGAAGCGTGCAGGAATTTTTCATAGTGAGTTGTAGCTTTGTGCGTCATATAAAAATGTAGTCTAACCATGCAGAAATCATTGAAAATCCATGGGATGCTAAACACCACGATCCATTCTGTTAGTTGCAGACTAGGCCAACATTTTGTCAATGAGCTGGGGTCAGAACAGGCATAACCTTTCATGAAAGACACTGAGACCTGTAACATTCAGTCTTTCCAGTCAATGGTAGCAGTGGATGACAGTATAGGCTTGTTCAAAGGCATTCTCATTTATTTCTGGTACTGTTCTGGCTTGAACCTTGAAATCATTCCCTGTACACTTTTATGAATATGCCAGTGGTTCACTTTTAACCTTTACATTTGCCATGGGGCATATTTTCCTACTCTGACTTGATCAAATCTTTGCAGTATTTTAACAGTCAATTGGAACTGACATGGCCGGTGTATGTCTGTTCTAACTTGTGCACCTCCAGTATATGGTTTAGTATGAGGCCAACAGGTGGCAAGAGATCCCAGGAAGAAGATTGTTGGCATTTTCCATCAGTGACCTGAGTGTGTAGGAGAAAAATTAAAGACAAATAGATCTGATGTAAAAAGTTACAGTATTTAGGATGTGTTGGATTAAGAGAAGACACTCTCTCTTTCTCATAAATTCAGAGGAAACCAGGCTCCCCTTCATGCCCCAACTTGACTTGCCAGAATCTGCAACCATGGGTATAAATGGTAGACGAGTAGACCATCAGCAGTCATTGATGGGAAAGATTATCCCACAATTCTGAGCTAGCGATCACCACCAAATAGAAAACTCCTGGGAATTAATCAGTTGGGGGATCATTCTGCTCCTTTTTCAAACCTAGTCCTATTCCCACTATTTTAGGATTTGCAAGGAGGCTATCCCTTTGTTTTTCAATACCTCTTAGGAACTTTGCAGAAGAAAGCATGTGTCCATGGCGTGTTTCAAGAAAATGCTTTTAGGTGATTAAAGCTACTATCATGACCAACCAGAATTCAGGGATTTGTCTTTAGCGTTCCACTGCAGTTCATAACCCTTCCTGTGACTCGCAATTCAGGATGATCCATGAATTATTGTCCAAAATAAATAAAAACAATGGATTAAGAAAGAAGAATGCTTTTCAAGCAGAGGTGTGAATAAACTTATTTTGCTTTCCTATCATGTCTTAGAGTGCTAATATCTTTTGTCTTTGCTTTGAATGGAATGGTGCTCTCCATTACTCACACCAAAAATAGTCACATTCTAGGATCACATGCTACGGCATCATAGTCAAGGTGCTGAAAGACACACCCCATAGCAGACAGTCGCATGACATGGCCAACAACATTCTTGTTCATTAAGCATGTTCTGATTTGCCAATGGATAGATATTGAGCATTCACATGTGAGAACATTCCAATAATCTCAAACAGGCTTTATACAGCCAGAGTTAGGGATCCTTTGAGATTCCCACTAATATTCATTTTAAAAAGTTCCTATTTCTTTTGGTTTGCTTATGTCTGAAAATATGTGGAATGTCTGACAGATTGTATTTTAAAGATTTGTTTACATATGCCTGCTATCTACCTAAAATCAAATGGTATCCATTCATATTTGCAAATGTAACTCGTAGGAAAGGCCAGGGTGGAGATGTTTAACCTTGTGCCTCCAGAGTTTTTGCAATGTTTTTATAATAAATTTATTTATTTTTTATTATGCCTGAAATTTGTTACAATACCTATTTCACCCATCTCCCATAAACACAATATTGAGCTGTGGTCATGTCGATGTTGTCACTGGTCAGACCCTTGCCAAAATGACAGTTTGCAGGGGAAACCACAGGTGCCAGCTCTGTGGGTGCTATAACACCCCAAATACAGAGTAAAGTCCTTTTATTGTGTATAGGGAAGGGCAATCTTTTGTTGTTTAGAACCTCCAATTGTTTTGAAAAGTTGGCTGCTTTGTGTATAAAAAGACTTAATGAACAGGTTGCATAATTTCAGCCTGATCAATGAGAGAGCAGTAAGCAAGCCTGCAGGATGAGAAACAGGTCTAGCAACACTTGAGATGAATGGAGCAGCTTATCCGCATTACCAGGGATGTCTCCTATGATACACCAGCTGTAATTTGCAAATGATTTGAAGCAGAATGCATTTACGCTTTTAACACATTTACATTCCACTAATCAAATAAGCCGATTAGCGAGGTTACTTGCTTGTAACTGGGCAGCAGGATAAGTCAGCCACACCTGGTGATGTCATCCGATGGCGCAGAGATGGAAGTACTCTCTATAGCTCAGAAGGGCTTTTGCCCTTCTGAGCATGGGCACATGCTCAGAAGAACGGCCCAACGGCCCTACCCTTTGGCCCACCCCTAGCTAGCCAGTACGTCACTAGCTGAGCCCTTGCACTAGGAAGCGGGTGCTGGGGCTGAAGGCCGACCCCTTGCTAGGGGAGGTGGGTGGGATGATGTGGCTGACTTATCCTGTTGTCCACAGAAAATCCCCATTACAGGTAAGTAACATCACTTTCTCCTAGACAAGCAGGATGAGTCAGCCACACCTGGTGCTTCCCCAGCTGCATTGTGCTGTGGAGATGGGGGGAGGGCGAGGCCCTGTCTCGGAGAACACTAAACAGTGCTGTTCAGGCAAGATGAGGGCAGGTGTCAGAGTCACAGTGAGGAACATTTATTGCTTAACAGCCCAAGGGTGAAAGTGCAAAACAATGCAAATGGTGCAAAACAGTGCAGCAATAATAACATTGCCACATGTAAGGTGGCACAGTGCAGTAAATGAACACTGGATAGACTGGACAGTGAGGACACCAAAAACAGAATGGCCGTAACAGCACAATGTTCACAACAGTGATGTGTAGGCAGGCCTGAGTCTCTGCTGTGGTTAGGACTGCCTGTCCAAACGATGTATCTGCCTGCACCATGAGGTTGAGGCAGTAGTGTCACTGAAATGTGTGTAGAGAAGACCAGTTGGCGGCCTTGCATATGTCAGTCACTGGTGTGGAGTGCAGATTGGCGATGGTGGTGGGCAGCACCCTGAGCTGGTGTGCATTGACCTTCGGTGAGGCTTGTGCCCCTGCCTGCTCTAGGCAGAAGGCAATGCAGTCAGAGATCCACAGGGAAAGCATCCATTAGGTAACCAGTCGGCCCGGCTTATTAGGATCATAGGAGATGAAGAGTTGTGTCTCCTGCCGCAGGGGTGCTGACCAGTGTAGATAGATGCACGTCACTTGGACGCAGTTGAGCATGTGTAGTCTCTGTTCTTCTGGAGAAGCATGGGGCTCCGGGTGGAAGCAGGGTCGTTTGATGGTTTGGTTAATGTGGAAAGCAGATGCTACCTTCAGAACAAACTTTGAGTGTGTCCAGAGAGTGGCTTGGTCTAGGGAAAGCAGTGTGTATGGTGGATGTGCCACCAGGGCCTGCAGCTTGCTGATTCGTCTGGCCATTGTGATCGCTATTAAGAATAATGTCTTCTAGGTGGCGTACTTCTTCAATTCAGCCGACTGCAGGGGCTCAAAAGGCACCCTTGTTAACTGGTTGAGGACAATGTTGAGGTCCCAGTGGGACACAGGGGCCCGGATTGGCGGGTGCAGGTTAGCCAGCCCTTTTATGAATTGGGTGACCAGTGGTAGTGTTGCGATGGAGCTGTCACCGGTGCAGTCATGGAAGGCTGCGATCATGGAGAAGTGTACTCGAATGGACTGTGTCTTCAGGCTGCTGAGGGAGAGTGAAGTGAGGTATTGGAGGACTTGTGCCACTGGGCAGGAAAAGGAGTCCAGCTGTCATGACACACCCCAGGAGCTGAAACGTCACCACTTCAGTCCGTAAGACTTTCTTGTCGAGGGGTGCCTTGCCACAAGGACTACTTGCTGCATCTCTGAGGACAGGTTGAGGGATGACCGCATTATCCTTTCAGCTTCCAGGCTGTGAGAGCCAGTGTCTGTAGGATGGGATGTAGGGTCTCTCTGCCATCTAGAGTGATGAGATCTTGTATTAGTGGAAGATGCACAGGAAGTTCCAGTGGCAGGTGGCGGACATTGGGGAACCACACCTGGCGTGGCCAGTGAAGCATAATGAGGATGGCCTGGGTTCAGTGTGAGATGAGGCACTATATGGTCATTGAAATGAGGGGCGAGGGGGGAAGACGTAGACTAGTGACCACTCCTCCCCATGACATGTCGAAAGCATCCATGGCAATGCTGCAGCTGGAGGCATGATTTGAGCAGAAGAGGGGGCACTTCATATTCTCCTCTGTGGAAAACAGGACAATCTGTGGCTGACTCCATCTCTGGAAGAGAGGTTGTCATTTGTGGGTTGAGAGTCCATTAATGTGGGTTCAGCTGGTGGCTGAGTCTGTCTGCCAGGTCGTTCAGAGTACCTGGGAGGTAGGAGACCCGCAGGAAGCAGTGCTTGGAAAGGGCAAGGGTCCAAAGATTTAGAGCCATAAGAACATACATAAGATATGCCATACTGGGTCAGACCAAGGTCCATCAAGCCCAGTATTCTGTTTCCAACAGTGGCCAATCTAGGTCATACGTACCTAGCAGTTTCCCCAAGGGACACAGGTTCCACAATGCTTGTATTGGTTCAAGCATTGATATCCTGGGTCCCTTCTTAATAATGGTTTATGGACCTTTCCTCCAGGAACTTGTCCAAACCTTTTTTAAACCCAGCTACACTAACAGCCTTTACTACATCCTCCGGTAACAAATTCCAGAGTTTGATTACACGTTGAGTGAAAAAATATTTTCTTTTATTAGTCTTAAATAGTTTACCCTGTAGCTTCATTGCATGTCCCCTAGTCTTTCTATATTCTGATAAGGTAAACAATCGATCTACGTTTACCCGTTCCACTCCGTTCATTAATTTATAGACTTCTATCATATCTCCCCTCAGCCGTCTCTTTTCCAGGTTAAAGAGCCCCAACCTTTTTAGCCTTTCTTCATAGGAGTAGCCTTCCATCCCCTTTACCATTTTGGTGGCTCTTCTCTGAACCTTTTCTAAAATCGCTATATCCTTTTTAAGATACGGCGACCAGAATTGCACACAATATTCAAGGTGCGGTCTCACCATGGAACGATAAAGAGGCATTATAATATCTTTTGTTTTATTTTCCATTCCTTTCCTTATCATACCTAGCATTCTATTTGCTCTCTTGGCCGCCGCTGCACACTGGGCCGAGGGTTTTAACATGGTATCCACAAGGACGCCTAAATCTTTTTCTTGGGTGGTGGTTCCTAATGTGGAACCTTGCATCGTGTAACCATAGTTTGGGTTGTTCTTCCCTAGGTGCATAACCTTGCACTTCTCCACATTAAATTTCATCTGCCATTTTGATGCCCAGTCTTCCAATTTATCAAGATCCTCTTGCAATTTTCCACAATCCTCCTGGGTTTTAACAACTTTAAATAGTTTTGTGTCATCAGCAAATTTGATAACCTCACTCGTTATTCCACTTTCCAGGTCATTTATGAATATGTCAAAAAGCAGCGGACCCAGCACAGATCCCTGGGGTACACCACTATTCACCTTTCTCCATTGGGAAAATTGGCCATTTAGCCCTACTCTCTGCTTTCTATCTTTTAACCAGTTCCTGATCCACAGTAGTACACTGCCTCCTATCCCATGACTCTTTAGTTTTGCCAAAAGTCTCTCATGAGGGACCTTGTCAAAGGCTTTCTGAAAGTCCAGATACACAATATCAACCGACTCACCTTTGTCCACCTGTTTATTCACTCCTTCAAAAAAACATAACAGATTAGTAAGACAAGATCTTCCTTGTCTAAAGCCATGTTGGCTGTCTCCCATTAGGTCATGACTATCTATATGCTGAGTAATTTTATTCTTTATGATGGTTTCTACCATTTTTCCCGGTACTGATGTCAGGCTCACCGGTCTGTAGTTTCCCGGATCACCCCTCGAACCCTTTTTAAAAATTGGTGTTACATTGGCGATCCTCCAATCCTCAGGTATTAGAGATGATTTTAATGATAGTTCACAGATTACTGATAGCAGGTCTGCAATCTCAAATTTCAGTTCTTTCAACACCCTTGGATGTATACCATCCGGCCCAGGTGATTTGCTACTCTTCAGTTTATCTAATAGTTGTAGGACATCTTCCCGATGTATCGATATTTCCTTCAATTCTTCCACACCTTTAAATACCACTTCAGTCGTGGGTAACATCCCTACATCTTCCTCAGTAAAGACCGAAGCAAAGAATTCATTCAGTCTCTCCGCTATCGCCTTGTCGCCTCTTAGTGCTCCTTTAACCCCTTTATCATCTAATGGACCAACTGACTCTCTCACGGGTTTTTTTGCTACGAATGTACTTGAAAAGGTCTTTATTTCGCGTTTTTGCTTCCGCAGCAAGCTTCTTCTCAAATTCTCTCTTTGCCTGCCTTATCAATGCCTTGCATTTGACTTGCCAGTGCTTGTGCTGTTTCCAGGTTTCATCATTTGGCTCTTTTTTCCATTTCTTGAAAGATGCCTTTTTGGCAACAACAGCCTCTCTGACCTCAGCTTTAAACCATGCTGGCAATTTTTTGGACTTCCTTCCACTTTTCTTAAAGCGTGGAATACAGCTTGTTGACATAGAACATGGCCACCTGATGTGTCTGAAGCAGTATGGTCTTGCCGGAGATCTGGGCTTGGAAGGCCCTGAGGCCATAGCGGAGTGCTCTCAGTTCCAGTAGGTTGATGTGGAAGGTGCGCTCCTTCTCTGTCTAGGCCCCTTGGGTTCGGAATTGTAGACAGTGTGCCCCCCACCCAAATGAGAGGCATCGGTGGTGATGACCAACTGGTGGGTGAGTTGCTGGAGTGGCTGGCCGTATGCCAGATTCTCTTTGCAGGTCCACCAGCACAGGGGAATAGTCATAGACAGGGGCTGAGAGTGTTGGTTCCAATGGGTATGCAGGTGCCATTGTAAATGGCACATGTGCAATTTTGCCAGGAGTAGAACTTTCATGGATGCTGCTATGTGACCAAGGAGGTGTAGCAAGGTCTGTGCGGTAGTCCGGTGGATTGATTGATATGTTCCAAGTTAAGTTGATGATGGCATCTCTCCGGTGCTGTGGGAGAAAGACACAGCTGCATCCAGGGCCTATCACTGCCTCGATGAAGTCTAAGCATTGGGAGGGGCGTAGGTGAGACTTCTGGTGTTTTTTTTTCAGGAAGCCTAGAGAGGACAAGAGATCGATTAGTCTTCCGTACGGCTGTCTTATCTCTGACCCGTCCTTACAGGAGGCTCAGTCAGTCGTCAAGGTATGGGAATACACAGATATCTTGCTTGCGAAGATGGGCGGCTGCCACCGCAACACAATTGGGGCCTGATTCTGTCCCAGATGTAGATCCCCTCTGTACATCTGGTCTGAACTGGATGTACAGAGGGAATCGCGATTCTGATCCCGCAGGGCATGTCTAGCCCCACGGGACCAGAATCGCGAACAGTCCTGCACGTGCAGGCTGGGACTGCGATTCAGTCTGGCCTGCATGTGCAGGACTGTCTGCGGCTAACTCAGTCAAGGATTTTTAATGGAGCTGCAGCGCCATGGCACTGCGACTTCATTAAGAACCACCATGCCAACCGCCAGAGATTTAAGCTTAATTTCCTGCAGCCTGACCCCTGATGTCACCTCTTAAGGCCAGGGTTGGTCTGCAGGGAATGTCCCCTGGTGCCCCCCCCCCTGCCCCATCCACGCCCCGGCATTTCAATAAAGGCACGTCCATGGAAGTTATTCCATCTAGGGATGGAATAACTTCCACGCACATTTTGCTGGCCCTGGATGTACAGGGCCGACATTAGAATCTGCCCTGGACGTCCAGGGCCAGTGACCACACAGACTCTGCCCCCATCTAACTTCCCTGTACAACAACATCCCCACTATTCATGGTACAGAATAACCCCCTTGGTGAACGCATGCGGGGCAGAAGAGAGGCCAAAGGGGATAATTCTGTAGATGTAGTGGCTCCCCAGCACTTGGAAATGTAGATATGTGGAAGCAAAAACGTGTAATAAAGAATTTTTCAAGTACATTCATAGCAAAAAACCTGTGAGAGTCAGTTGGACCATTAGATGATAGAGGGGTAAAAGGGGCAATAACAGGACAAAACCATGGCAGAGAGACTGAATCAATTCTTTGCTTTGGTCTTTACTGAGGAAGATGTAGGGATGTTACCCATGACTAAAATGGTATTTAAAGGTGATGCTGCAGAAAAATTGAAAGAAAGATCGATACAGCGGGAAGATGTATTACAACTATATGATAAACTGAACAGTAGCAAATCACCTGGACCGGATGGTATACATTCAAGGGTGTTGAAAGAACTGAAATATGAGATTGCAGACCTGCTATTATCTGTGAACTGTCATTAAAATCATCTGTAATAGCTGAAGATTGGAGGATGGCCAATGTAACACCAATTTTTAAAAAGGGTTCCGGGGCGATCTGGGAAACTACAGACCGGTGAGCCTGTAGTCAGTACCGGAAAAAATGGTAGAAACCATTATAAAGAACAAAATTACTGAACATGTACAGTAGATAGTCAAGGCTTAATGGGAGACAGCCAACATGGCTTTAGTCAAGGAAGGTCTTGTTTTACTAATCTGTTATGTTTTTTTGAAGATGTGAATAAACAGGTAGAAAAAGCTTAGTTGGTTGATATAGTGTATCTGGATTTTCAGAAAGCCTTTGACAAGGTCCCTCATGAGAGAATTTTGTTAAAATTAAAAAGTCATGGGATAGGAGGCAGTGTACTATTGTGGATTAGGAACTGGTTAAAAGATAGAAAGCAGAGGGTAGGGCTAAATGGCCAATTTTCCCAACAGAGAAAAGTGAATAGTGGAGTACCCCAGGGATTTGTGCTGGGTCCGCTGTTTTTTAACATATTCCCATTTTCAGGTCATTTATGAATAACGAGTGAGGTAATCAAATTTGCAGATGACACAAAATTATTCAAAGTTGTTAAAACCCATGAGGATTGGGGGGCAAGATGGCGGCAGGTAACTGACCTCCGGCTGCAGTGCTCAGAGTTTGTTCGAGTGTTTTGGGCTGTTGCCGAATCTCTGCCTATGTTATGTGGCTTATCAGGGGAAAACTTTCCTATTTTTTGACCCAAAACAGCTCTTAGATTTTCTTTGTGTGAGGGAAGAGATTAGGGGGGAGGTTGAGCCCATTACGGCTGATGCTTAAGTCTTGGCCTGCTGGAATGTATACTTTCTTTTTCCTTATGTTTGTACCTTAGTTATGTTCCTGTAAAAGGGTCTAATTAGGGTTTGATATTTCCTGTAGCCCCCCATTCTTATTGTGGGCTAATTATAGGGATGAATTATTTCTTCTGTGTGGGTTATATGTAAGCATAAGATGTGTATATCCCGTATTTTTTTATCTCATTTATTGTACTTGAGTGTTATAAAATCATAATAAAGAAAAAAAACAAAAAAACATGAGGATTGTGAAAAATTGCAAGAGAACCTTGATAAATTGGAAGACTGGGCATGCAAATGGCAGATGAAATTTAATGTGGACAAGTGCAAAGTTACGCACCTAGAAAAGAACAACCCAATCTACGGTTACACGATGCAAGGTTCCACATTAGGAACCATCACCCAGGAAAAAGATTTAGGTGTCATCGTGGATAACATGTTGAAACCCTCCGCCCAGTGTGCAGCGGCGGCCAAGAGAGCAAATAGAATGCTAGATATAATAAGGAAAGGAATGGAGAATAAAACAAAGGATATTATAATGCCTCTGTATCATTCCATGGTGCGACCACACCTTGAATATTGTATGCAATTCTGGTTGCCGTATCTTAAAAAAGATATAGCGTTATTAGAAAAGGTACAGAGAAGAGCCACCACAATGGTAAAAGGGATGTAAGAATACCCCTTTGAAGAGAGGCTAAAAAGATTAGAGTTTTTCAACCTGGAAAGAGACGGTTGAAGGAGATATGATAGAGGTCTATAAATCAATGAATTGTGTGGAATGGGTAAACGTAGATTGATTCTTTACACCATAAAAATATAGAAAGACTAGGGGACATGCAATGAAGCTACAGGCTAACCTATTTAAGACTAATAAGAGAAAATATTTTTTCACTCAACGTGTAATCAAACTTTGGAATTCATTTTCAGAGAATGTAGTTAAAGCTGTTGGTGTAGCCAGGTTTAAAAAAAGGTTTGGACAAGTTCCTGGAGGAAAGGTCCATAAACCATTATTAAAAGGGACCCGAGATATCCAGTGTTTGCCTCAATACAAGCATTGTGGAACCTGTGTCTTTTGGGAAAACTGCTAGGTACTTGTGATCTAGATTGGCCACTGTTGGAAACAGGATACTGGGCTTGATGGACCTTAGTCTGACCCAGTATGGCATATCTTATGTTCTTATGTATGGGAATATATGTGTGTATGCATCCTGCAAGTCCAAGACAGCCAGCCATTCCCCCAGTTGGATGAAGGGCAGGATGGAGCCCAGGGAGTGCATCCAGAACCTCTCCTTATTGAGCTTCCGGAGATCAAGGATGGGGCGAACACCACCTGACTTCTTGGGAACCAGGAAGCACCTGGAGTAGAAGCCAGTGTTGAGTTTGTTGTGTGGCACATGTTCTATTGCCCTGAAGGTCAGAAGAGAAAGTAGTTCCGCTGTTACAGCGAGGATCAATGGTGATGGTGTATTGCTGGATGGCGGGATGCATTGCAGAGGTAGGGCAACGAATCTGATGCGGCATCCTTCCTTGATAATTCGCAGAATCCATTTATCCATGGTGACAGACTCTCATGTTCATAGGAAGGCTGTCAGCTGACCCTTGTGGGGAGAGTGGCTGATGTTTTCTTGTCAAAAAGGAGGGTTTGCCTTTCCCACACCGGATGGTGTGGCTTTTTGTTGTTTGCGCTTCCACTGGTATGGCTTCAAGCGATATAAACACTGGTATGACTGTATCGAGGAGGTTGCCATTGGTGGTAGGAGTTGCAGGTGTTAAGGGAGGAGTTTGACTTCTGTTGATATGAGCCCTTGCGGTTTGAGGAGGTCTGTTCCAGTCCCTCATCTGCGAGGGTCTGAAGAGTGGTGCAATGGTCTTTCATATCATTGACCTTGTCTTTTACCTTGTCCCCAAAAAGCGTGTCACCAATGTAGGAAGCATCTGTGATGCAGTCATGTGTGTCTTAGTAAAGTCTGGACGCATGTAGCCAAGCCAGCCGGCAGGCTCAAATTGTTGTACCTGCCGTGTGGGCAGCCGCGTCAAAAGAGCCGAACACCACCCTGACTTGGTGTTTTCTGCAGTCTTCGAGGTCCGTAAGGGAGGTCACTGCAACCATCTGTGCTTCTGGGCTGAGGGCCGAGATAGTGGTTTTAAAGTTCCCTACATTGACACTTTGGAGAGAGCATGCTGGAGCTGGTGGGCTGATATCTTGCATGGCGCCTTGGAAGACCCTTTTTCCAACCTCGTCGAGGAGCTTGAGGTCCCATCCCGGTGGGTTCTTTGTGTGGGTGCGGGCAGACTTGACCTATTTCAGGGCCAATTCCACCACTATAGAGTGGTGTGGGAGCTGTGACTTGTCAAACCCTGGTGAGGCTTGTATTGAGGCAAGCAGTGGATTGGCTTCCATCCCCTTTACCATTTTGGTGGCTCTTCTCTGTACCTTTTCTAATTCTGCTATATCCTTTTTAAGATACAGCGACTAGAATTGCACACAATATTCAAGGCGTGGTTGCACCATGGAACAATACAGAGGCATTATAATATCCTTTGTTTTATTCTCCATTCCTTTCCTTATGATTCCTAGTGTTTTAATTGCTTTCTTGGTCGCTGCTGCACACTGGACGGAGGGTTTCAACGTTATCCATGATGATGCCTAAATCTTTTTCCTGGGTGGTGGTTCCTAATGTGGAACCTTGAATCGTGTAACCATAGTTTGGGTTGTTCTTTCCTTGGTGCATAACTTTGCACTTGTCCACATTTAAATTTCATCTGCCATTTGAACATCCAGTCTTCCAATTTATCAAGGTCCTCTTGCGTTTTAACAACTCGTTAAGAGTAGTTACTCACCTGTAACAGGTGTTCTCCAGGAGCAGCAGGAATCAGTCCTCACATATGGGTGACGTTGGCGCCGACGGTGCCCCCGTGAGGAGCATTTCCCCAGCTTTCAAAGAAAGCCTTTGGGAATGCAGCGCGCATGCACGGTTCCCTTCCCGCCCAAGGGTGCCATCTTGCTCAGTCTGATGACATAGCTAAAAGACAGCAAAAAAACAAAATAAATCATATGACTGCAACTCCAAGGGGAGGAGGGAGGGTTGTGAGGACTGATTCCTGCTGCTCCTGGAGAACACCTGTTACAGGTGAGTAACTACTCTTTCTCGAGGACCAAGCAGGAAGTCAGTCCTCACATATGGGACTCCCCAGCTTAAGGCTACCGGAGACCCAAAGCTTAAAAAATGAGCTCCCTCTAGAGCCTCAGCATGTAAGAAAGAATCTTCTCTGAGAGCGCCCCCGAACGGTAGCCCAACACCAGGGCCGGAGGGTAGGAGTTGCCTAAACCCCAAAGAGATTATGGAGTACCGCCTGTCCGAAAGCACTGTCCCTGCGGGACTCCCTCTCGAGGCAGTAGTGGGCCGCAAAAGTCTGGCTTGAAGACCAAGTAGCAGCCCGGCAGATGTCTGCCAATGGAACAGAGCGGAGATGAGCCACTGACGCAGCCTTCGCCCTGACATGGTGAGCCGTAACTCGACCCTGTAAGGAGAGGCCGGCTGCCCTGTAAGCCCAGGCGATACAGTCTGCTACCCAGATGGACAGGGTACGCTTGGAGACAGGTAACCCCAACTTATTGGGGTCAAAAGAGATGAAGAGCTGAACAGCTCTCCGGTGCTCCTGCGTACGGTCAAGGTAGAAGGACAACGCCCTCCTACAGTCCAGGGTATGCAAGACCATCTCAGCCTGGCTGGCATGCGGCCTGGGAAAAAAAGTTGGAAGAACCACCTCCTGATTGAGGTGGAAGGAGGAGACAACCTTTGGAAGGAACTTAGGGTGAGTCCGTAAGACTACTCTGTTCCTATAGAACCTAGTATATGGTGCATCTGATACTAGGGCCTGAAGCTCACTCACTCGCCTTGCGGAGGTAGGAGCTACCAGAAACAACGCTTTCCAGGAGAGAAAGTACAAAGGACAAGTAGCCATAGGCTCAAATGGTGGGCAAGTAAGCTGTTGCAAGACCACATTTAAATCCCACTCAGGGGCAGGAGGACGAATTGGAGGCTTAAGCAAAAGCAGGCCTCTGAGGAAGCGAGCCACCAAAGGGTGGCTGGAGAGAGATTGACCCTCCACTGGAGAGTGGTGCGCTGAAAGAGCACTAAGATGAACTCTAACAGAGTTGGACTTAAGGCCGAGGTTGGAGAGGTGAAGCAAATATTGCAGCACCACTGGTACCAGACATGAGAGAGGATTCTCGCTGTGTTGAGCACACCAGGCAGAGAATCTACGCCACTTGAGGGCATAAGATTTCCGGGTGGACTGCCTCCTAGAGGCCAAGACCACGTCCTCCACTTCCCGAGGTAGCAGTAAGGGTGCTAGAACTATCCTTTCAGCAGCCAGCCATCAGATTGAGGGACTGGAGGTTGGGGTGTAAGAGAGATCCCTGCTCCTGAGACAGGAGATCTGGTTGCATCCCCAGAGGAAGAGGAGTGTCCACCGCTAGTTGCAAAAGAAGTGGGAACCACGGTTTCCTGTGCCATCTGGGGGCCACCAGAATTACCGAGGCTCTGTCCCGGTGCACTTTGAACAGTGTCTGGGGCACTAGAGGCGTGGGAGGAAAGGCATAAAGGAGGCCTGTAGACCACGGAATGAGAAATGCATCCACTGCTAATCTGAGAGGATGCGGTTGTCTGGAGCAGAACCTGGGCAGCTGACGGTTCAGAGGA
The DNA here is from genome assembly GCA_033557465.1 of Ichthyophis bannanicus. Taxonomy (NCBI): domain Eukaryota; kingdom Metazoa; phylum Chordata; class Amphibia; order Gymnophiona; family Ichthyophiidae; genus Ichthyophis; species Ichthyophis bannanicus. The sequence continues at coordinate 116,968,948 of CM066042.1, read as the reverse complement.
CTGGCAAAGAGATCTATGGTTGGAAGACCCCATCTTAGGAAGATCTATTGAACCACCTGTGGATTCAACTACCATTCGTGTGGCTGCAGGATCCTGCTCATTCTGTCTGCCAGGTAATTCTCCTGTCCAGGGAGATAGACCGCTTTGAGAAGTATGCCATGATTGACTGCCCAGGAGCACAGGTTCTGCGCTTCCTGACATAGTCGGGACCCCGTGCCCCCCTGTTTGTTCACATAGAACATAGCAACTTGGTTGTCCGTCTGAACTAAGAAGAACTGGTGAGAGATGACATGAGAGAAAGTCCTCAGGGCTAAGCGGATAGCTCTCAGTTCCAAGAGATTGATCTGCTGTGCTGCCTCCCAAGGAGACCACAGGCCTTGAGTACATGCCCCCTGGCAATGTGCACCCCAACCTTGAAGAGAAGCATCGGTTGTCAGCACTTGAGAGTGTGGAGGTGCCTGAAAAGGCAACCCTTGCACCAGATTCGGAAGATGAAGCCACCACTGTAGAGAAGACTCTAGGAGCTTGGACACCCTCACTCTGTCCTTCAGGTTTCCCATGGCTTGGTGCCACTGAGTTCTGAGGCCCCACTGAGCCGGCCTCAATAGGCGGGCATTTGGAGTTACATGGACCGTGGAAGCCATGTAGCCTAAGAGCCTCGGGAATTGTCTGGCGGAGACCAGAGAATTGCTGTGAAACTGACTGGCCAGATCCATCAACCTGTGAGCCCTGTCCATGGGTAAAAAGGCTTTTGCCTGAAGAGTGTCCAGTCTTGCTCCTATGAACTCCATGTTCTGAGAAGGGCGCAAAGTGGACTTTGCAAAGTTTATAACAAACCCCAGATGCTGAAGTAGAACAACAGTGCGAAGGGTGGCTTGATTGGCCTCCTGTGGGGACTGACCCTTTATGAGCCAGTCGTCCAGGTATGGAAAGACAAAGAGTCCTTGCACCCTGAGGTAAGCCGCCGCCATCACCGCTAGGCACTTGGTGAATACCCTGGGGGCGTAGGTTAGGTCAAAAGGCAGTACTTTGTACTGATAATGATGCCCTCCCACTACAAATCTGAGATATTGTCTGTGGTCTGGATGAATGAGGATGTGAGTATAAGCATTCTTTAGGTCTAAGGAGCATAGCCAATCTCCCTGCTGGAGGTAGGGCAGCAGGATTCCAAGGGTAAGCATCTTGAATTTTTCCCTCTCCAGGAACTTTGATGAGATTCCGTAAGTCTAGGATGGGCCTGAGGCCTCCTGTTCTTTTTGGTACTAGAAAGTACCTCGAATAGAAGCATTGACCCTCAGGTGGTGGGGCACCGGTTCCACTGCCTGTTCCTTTACAAGACTTGCTAACTCCGTCAGGAGTAGGTCCCTGTGCAGAGGAAGTCTTGGAGGCTCCCCTGGAAAGTAGGAGGGGGGTACCTGGTGGAAGTGGAGGAGATAGCCTTTTGGACTATGCTTAGTATCCAGGTATCCCTTGTTACGGCTGGCCACCTGTGGGCATACAGGGCCAGCCGGCCTCCTGTGCTGATAGGGGCCAGCTGAGGAGGAGAGGCTATGCCACTGGAGTCAAAACCCCGTTCCCTGCTGTGCAGGAGCCAGTGGCTTGGGGGTTTTCTGCCCACGGGGCCCATGTCCCTGCCCCTTGGCCTGCTGACCCTGTTGGGGAGCTAGAGAGGCCTGAAAATGAGGGTATGTTTTATAGGCAGAGGTTTTCCGGGACAGCCTTGTCTGGGTAAGAGTCTCGGTCTCGGGTTCTGCAGCCTTTTCAGCCATGGGCTTGCCAAAGAGGTTCTCACCTCGGCAGGGGACATCGACCAACTTGTCCTCCACCCATGGCTCGAGGTCCGATGACTGTAGCCAGGCATGACGGCATGCACCGATGCCGGCCGTGGCTACCCGGGCCGAAGCCTCGAAGCCATCATAGGCTGCTCGAGAGATAAACTTCGAGCACTCTCCGATACCTGATGACAGGGCCGTGAACCTCTGCAAAGGTTCCTTGGTGAGACCAGCAGAGAACCCGGCAATCTCCTTCACCAGATCTCGAAGGTGCATGCCCATGTACAGCTGGTAGGTCTGGACACGGCAAGCAAGCATAGAGCCCTGGAAGCACTTCTTTCCGAGGGCATCCAGGTTCCGGGCCTCTCGGCCGGGAGGCACCGAGGAGTGCATCTTCTGACTCTTCAGACGATGCATGGCCGATTCCAAAACCATGGAGTGGTGCGGTAGTTGTGCCTTTTGGAACCCGGGGCTCTTGCGGACTCGATAGATGGAATCGACCCGCTTGCTCAAAACCAGTGTCGAGGCCGGCGCCTCCCACATGCGGAAGAGCAACCGTTCCAGCATCGGAGGAACTGGTACAGTAAAGGCCTCCTTCGGAGGAGAGTCATACTGCAGGGTCTCGAGCTCCTTGGCTCGAGGCTCCTCCTTGGGATCAGCGGGGAATGCCAAGGCCTTGGCCATATCCCGCACAAAGTCCGAGAACCGGGTATCCTCCAGGGGGGGGACCTTCTCCGAGGTTTGGACTCCGGCGAGTCCGATGGGACACACCGAGTCCGAAAGGTGTCCAGTGATTCCTCGTCCTCCGTTTCCCAGCCGGACCCCTTGGAGGAGGAATCGAGCGACTCCGGTAGGGCAGGCACTGATGCCATCCGCCCCAACATCGAGGGTACCGGCGTCGACGACCTCGGTCCCGAACGGGAGGCCGAGGGAGACCTTGGCCGAGGATCGACTCGAGAACGCATGGACTCGAGGATCGGCTCGGCCTCCGGGGTCGACTTGGACATCGATGTCCCTGTGGTCGGGGCAGATGCACTGGTGAGACCGGCGATCAGTGCCAGCTGCTGTTCCATGAAGGCAGACAACCTGCACTCCAAGGCCATCAACCTGAGTCCGAACTCAGGAGACTCAGCAGCCCCGACTTGGGCCCCGACGGTGGCTCCATCAGAGGAGAGTCCACGAGGACTACAGTACTCACGTGACCCGGGGACTCCATCTCCACAAGAGGCTGTTTGGCAGGCTTCTCCGACTCCGAAGACCCGGGACGGCACTCGGGGCTATGCGACTTGGCCCTCGAGGAGCCAAGTGTATCCACCGACGCCGCCCTCACGGGTTTCTTCTTCCTGCGATGCTCCCGCGAGGGAGACCCCCTCTCAGAGGAGCCTCGGCGGTGCTCGGGACCGGAGTCCCGAGACATCGAGGCCTCTGACGAAGTCCGGGCCCGTCCGGACGCGGAGTCAGAGAAGATTCTTTCCTTTTGGTGCTGCCGACTCAATGCCTTCGAGGACATTTTCCCACATGTGCCACAGATCATCGGGTCATGATCAGGTCCGAGGCAACAGAGGCAGCAGTCATGTGTGTCGATGAGAGACAAAAGTTTCTTACACCGATCACACTTCTTAAACCCGCTGGCAGCCATCGGGGGAAAAAGGGTCCCTGCGAGGTCAAAAGACAGGGCTGCCAGTGAAAAATAGAAAAATGGCGTGTACACTAGTCACTAAGGACAAAAACCAAAAAAAGAAGTCTGGGCTCGATACCAACGTATCGGGCCCAGGCGGGAAAGGGAAACCGGTGTCGAACCGAAGAAAATGGGTCCACGCAGAATAAAATCAACTTTTTCCTCGGGTGAAAACGAAACACATCCGTCGGGCTCCGCGGAAAAAAGAAGACTGAGCAAGATGGCACCCTTGGGTGGGAAGGGGACCGCGCATGTGCGCTGCATTCCCAAAGGCTTTCTTTGAAAGCTGGCGAAATGCTCCGCATGGGGGCTCCGTCGGCGCCGACGTCACCCATATGTGAGGACTGACTTCCTGCTTGGTCCTGGAGAATTCCCATTTCCAGGTCATTTACGAATATGTTAAAAAGCAGTGGACCCAGCACAATCCCTGAGGTACTTCACTGTTCAACCTTCTCCATTGGGAAAATTGGCCATTTAGCCTTACCCTCTGTTTTCTATCTTTTAATCAGTTCCTGATCCACAATTATATACTGCCTCCTATTCCATGACTTTTTAATTTCGCCAAGAGTCTCCCATGAGGGACCTTGTCAAAGGGTTTCTGAAAATCTAGATGCATTATATCAACCGACTCACCTTTGTCTACCTGTTTGTTATGTATTTTTGAAGGTGTAAACAGATTAGTAAGACCTTCCTGGGCTAAAGCCATTTTGGCTGTCTCCCATTAAACCATGACTATCTACATATCAGTAATTTTGTTCTTTATAATGGTTTCTACCATTTTTTCTGGTACTGACGTCAGGCTCACCAGTCTGTAGTTTCCTGGATCACCCCTGGAACCCTTTTTAAAAATTGGCATTACACTGGCCATCCTCCAGTCTTCAGGTATACAGCTTCCATATTGCTTGTCCAATGGGCAAGGAGTGAATTTCCCCAGTCCTCTTTTATAATGGTTTATGGACTTCTCCTCCCGAAACCTGTCCAAACCTCTTTTAAATCCAGCTACACTGATAGCTTTTACTACATCTTCTGGTAATCATTTCCAGAGTTTGATTATACATTGAGTGAAAAAATATATTTTCTCTGATTAGTCTTAAATGTGTTACATTGTAGCTTCATTGCATGTCCCTAGTCTTTCTACTTTTGGAAGGAGTAAACAACCGATCTACAGTTTCTGCCTGGACAAGCAGGATGCATCAGCCACACCTGGTGACGTCATCCAACAGCATCGAGGACGGAGTGCTCTCCTATAGCTCAGAAAGGCAAAGCCTTTTTGAGCATGCTCCTGTGCCCCTACCTGGCTCCGTTTTTTTTCTTTGTCTGCCCTGCCTGCAGGATGGAATCTACAGCTCTCCTACCTACTTCTACAATGGATAAAATCAAGGAAAAGAAAAACGGCAAACCTGGATTCAAGAAATTCCACAAATGCGGAAGAACAATGAACTCCAAGGGCACCCACGATCGCTGCATCTGCTGCCTGGGGGAAGCTCACCACGTGGAGGACTGCCCCCACTGTGCCCGCATGTCCCCCAGAGCTCGCAAAGCACATAGCTCCAACCTTCAAGAATTCCTCTCCTCCTCCGAGGGCGTGGCAAGGCCCCAAAAGCAAGGAAGGACAAACCGTCAAGAAAAGACAAAACCGCTAAGAATGAAGCCAGTTCCAGCAGAAAGGAGGTGAGCAACATGGACGCCGCCATCTTGGCCACCTCTGGGACTCCCTCCCTCCACCACAACTTTTTCAGCTGCCCAGAAGTGCTCCTCAGATGCATCCTTGCCTGCTCCTCTTCCTAAACGCCCCTCCGAGTCTGACCAGAGCAAAGAAAGGACTGCCGCTGGCTCCTCCGAGCTTCAGTCTCCCACCCGGCAGCCTCCCCGCGCCAAAAAACACAGCCGCAGAGAAGCTCCGCCCACCACGGACATCATGAAGCATCACTTCCATGCCGACGAGGGATCTCTGGCGCACAAGACTCCTCCCCGCTCCAGCTCCTCAACACAATGCAGGGCTTGCAGCTCTCACAGCCTCCGCGCCACAGAATCTTTCTTCAAGGATGGACTCGGACCGTGACAGAGAACCCAGAAAAGCAGCTCCAGCAGCAGAAGTTCCTCTCGCAGCCGGCACAGGAGCAGGAAACATTCCAGAACTCGCTCCCATGCAGATCACGCTCCAGCACACTCTCCACACCAGCACAACACCCCAGTGCTTCAGGGAACACCAGCAAGAAGACAAAAGATGCCTTGCATGGTACCAAGTCCACATTTGAAAGACAGCAAACCAGTGCTCATAGAGCTCCTGTCCAAACTCATTACACAGCGGGACTCTAGCCAGAACTCCAGACGGACCTCACACTCCCTGGATCCTCCCAGGCACTCCCGACCACCGTCATCAAGGTCAACCTCCCTGAGCATAACCCCCCGGACACCTTCTCCCCCCGGATCACATGTGCTACCAGACTTTTCCCCAGAACCTCTGGCGGACAGTGAAGAGGAGCACGCATCAGGCCTGTCTCCATCCAGCCGCTCCCACCTCTCTTCCAGCAAAGGGCGCTCCTGCTCCCCCTCACCAGCTCCAACGCCGCCATCTCTCCCACCTTCTCCACTGGAGGATCTGACGTATCCCAAGTTTCCATAAAAAATATCTATGCGCCTGGCTCTCTCGCCCACGGACACACCAGACCCTAGGAATGAGGTCCTCAGTCTGCTCAAGTTCCTCGACACACCCAGGTCCATCATCTCTATCCCAGTGCAACATTTACTCCTGGAAAGCCTCACCAAACTTTGGCAGACCACAGTGTCCAGCGCAGCTACCTCACAGAAACTTGAGGCAAAGTACCAAGTCACTCCTGTCCTGGGCTTTGACAAGCCTCAACTCCCCCACCAATCCATTGTGGTGGAGTCAGTGCTGAAGCACAGCAAAAGCACATGGACCCACTCTAACCCCCCTTCCCCCCCCTCCCCCCCCCGTGCAAAGACTATAAAAATCCTAGACAACTCTGGTAAAAAGACTTACCAATCAGCCATGCTGAGCACGAAGATTGCCTCTCATTCCTTCCAACAGGTGCTATACCTGGACACAATACTTGATAACCTCAAGGAAGCAATAAAAGGGCTCAAAATAGAGGCAAAAGCCACCTTCCAGCCTTTCCTAAATGATCTGAAAGAATGCGGGAAACACCTCATCCGCGCTGCCTTCGACTCGGCGGCCAGGACAGCTGCCAATGGAATTGCCTCCAGACGCTGGGCATGGCTTTGAGCCTCGGGCCTTCGAGAGGACATCCACGAGAGGTTGGCCAATGTGCCATGCACAGGGGACAACCTCTTCGTTGTGAAAGTCAAGGAAACAGTAGACGATGTGAAGGACTGCTGCTCCACCCTCAAGACCTTAGCCTCCGAAGGCATGGAGCGCAACCCCATCTCGCGAAACAAGCAAGGCGCATACCAACGCAGGCCCTACCCATCATCCAAGCGCTACCAGCCTTACCAGAAGTGTCAGCCCCAGCGACCCAAACAGCAATACCAGTATCAGTCCTATCATCAGAAACCACGACAGAAGGACCGCAGACAGCAAAAACAGCCTTCGTCTTCAGGGAAGAGCATGCCATCCTTTTGACGCTCCGCCGAGCAGGACCCCACAGGTGGGGGGGGGGGTCGTCTCTCGGCATTCATAAAAGCCTGGGAGAACTCCTGGGTCCTGCAGATCATACCTACAGGATGCGCTTCTCCACAACCCCAACCCAACGCTCACGCCCCTCCAACCGCACAATGGACAAGCTCCTAACCACCATGACTGCAGAGATCAGCTCCCTCCTAGCAGCACGAGCCAGTACCCCCGGCTCAGCGGGGATATGGGTTCTACTCGAGGTATTTCTAATACCCAAGAAGTCCAGGGGCCTCTGCCCCATCCTCGACCTCAGGGGCCTCAACAAATTCATCCACAAGGAACATTTCCGGATGTACTCTCTGGGGTCCATCCTGCTTCTACTGCAGCCTCACCATTGGTTAGCCCCACTGGACCTCCGGGATGCCTATGCCCACATTCCCATCCACCGCTCGCACAGACAGTTCCTGCGTTTACGCTTTGTGGAACAACACTACCAGTACCAGGTACTCCCCTTCGGCCTCTCCCCAGCGCCAAAGGTCTTCACAAAATGCGTGGCCGTGGCGGCAGCCCACTTATGGAAAACTGAAATTTGTGTTTTTCCCTACCTCAATGACTGGCCCATCTCTGCTCCTTAAAAAGACAGGGCATACAGTGCGGTGGGGAACACCGTTTTGCTGTTATCGACCCTGGGGTTCCTCATCAATTTCCAGAAGTCCCAGCTACACCCCACGCAGACCCTGGAACTCCCTCCACACAACTCAAGCAAAGGCATTCCTCCCCGCACAAAGAGCGGACGCCATCATTTCAGTCTCCACAGCCGTAGCCAAGGCCAACAGTGTATCAGCCAGAACTATGCTTCACCTCCTGGGCCACTTGTCAGGAACTATGCAGGTACTCCTGCATGCCAGACTTCACATGAGGGCCATACAGTGGCACCTGAGAGAGGCTGCGTTTTCTGGTTCCAGTTCTATGTCCACAAGGATCATCGTCGACCAGAAGACACAAAGCACCCTCCGCTGGTGGCTTCTCAAGGCAAACTTGGACCAAGGAAAACCTTTTCAAGCACCCCACCATGATATGGTCCTGACCACGGATGCATCCAACGTGGGATGAGGAGCGCATCTCAGCCACCTGTGCACACAAGCAATGTGGACAGAGACCGAATGCAACCTGCACATCAACCTCCTCGAACTCCCCGCAATCCATTATGGCCTCTGGGCCTTCTTGACGTGGGTACGTGGAAGCACCCTATGAGTTCAGACCGACAACCAAGTTGTGATGTTTTACAAAAACATGCAAGGGGGCATGGGATCACTATCCCTCTGAAGGGAGGCCCTCCAAACTTGGACCCTCGCTCTCCGCATGAACTGTCAGCTGCAAGTTGTCTACCTCCCTGGCACGGACAACCAGCTAGCGGACAGGCTAAACCGCCAGCTGCTACTACCACACGAATGGTCCCTCAACAAGAAGGTGGCAGAAACCTTATTCCGGCACTGGGGTGTCCACAATTGTACCTCTTTGCTCACCCTTCCAAAACCAAGTTCCCGGAATTCTACTCTCGACACTCACGACGGAGGAAGGCGGTAGATGCCTTTGACCTACACTGGGGGGAGTTCCAACTCCTGTACTCCTACTCCCCCCCCCCCCACACCACTGATCATACACTGGTGCAAAAGATCATACACTGGTGCAAAAGATCGTACACGACAGGGCCACAGTCATCCTTATCATGCCCTAATGGCCCAGACAAATGTGGTTTCCCATCCTACGCGAGCTGAAACAGAGCAACCATCAGGCTACCTCCGAGACCAGACCTTGTCACCCAGGACGATGGGAATACCCTCCATCCCAACCTGGCCACCCTCGCACTGACTGCCTGGAGCTTGAAAGGTCCCAGCTGTCCTCCATGCACCTGACAGTAGAGATCCAGCAGTTCATTCTCGAAGCACGTCGTGACTCCACACGCCGCTCCTACGCGATGAAGTGGAGAAGCTTCGACGCCTGGTGTGCGGAAGACTGCCTCCATCCAATCTCCTGCCCCCTTCCTCAATTCCTTCGCTACCTGACCACCCTCGTCCAGGCGGGACTCAAGGCATCATCAATAAAAGTGCACCTATCGGATATCGTAGCCTTCCACAACAACATGGAAGATGGCCCTGTCCACCCATCCTTTAACCACCAGGTTCATGAAGGGACTCTCCAACCTCTATCCACTGGTACAAAAACCAGTGCCACAGTGGGACCTACCCAGCATCCTCAAAGCACTCACCGAGAGTCTTTTTGAGCCATTGGCCGAGGTGCCGCTAAAATTCCTCTCCTGGAAAACCCTCTTCCTGATTGCGATCACCTCGGCCAGATGAGTCAGCGAGCTGCAAGCCCTAGTAGCGCACCAACCATACACAGTACTTCACAAGGATCACACCTCGCTGAGGACACATCCAAAATTCATACACAAAGTGGTGTCGTCCTTCCATGTCATCCAAAGCATCGAGCTCCCAGATTTCTACCCTGAGCCGCATGCCAACGTGGAAGAGCGCCGCCTCCACATCCTTGACTGCATGCGGGCGCTGCATACCTACCTAAGCCACACAGAAGGGCACTGCAGAGGCCCACAACTCTTCATCTGCTTTGACCCAGGCAGATCGGGTCACCCCCACGAAGAGGTCCCTCTCCCGATGGATCTCGGCATGCATCACCTTCTGCTACTCCCAGGCGGGGATGCAGCCACCTGCTATGGCACACGCACACCAACTCATGGCCATGCCGTGCCAATCCAACGCATCTGCAAGGCCACCACGTGGTCCTCAGTACACACCTTTCAGCAGCACTACTGCCTTTACCAGCTGTCCCACTCCGACTCCTCTTTTGGACAGACCGTCCTGAGTGCCAGCACATACACAGGACGGGTGACAGAGTCAGCCCTGCCCTGACCACAGGATTGCTACAATGCACAATGTCTGAAATGCTAGTGCTGTCCCTATTATGCTCTGTTACTGTACATCATAGTTTACGATTGTTTGAAGTTCTACCACAATCATTGTTGTTACATGTGATTCCACTGGTTCACTTGTTATTGTTGTTATTATTATTAAATCCATGTTGACACATAGGGGTGTCCTACATGGAGTGGTGGGTCCACCCCTAAACAAAGACATGGGGAGGGGTGGCCTGCACAGAGCGACTGGTGCACCTACTCTTGCCGTATTGCTGGGCAGACTGGATGGACCATGCTGGTCTTTATCTGCCGTCATTTACTATGTTACTAGCTGGTCTCTAACCCCTTTGTACTTACTCACCGGCCTCGCTAGGGAGGAGTCACCAGGTGTGGCTGATGCATCCTGCTTGTCCAGGGAGAAAGTGGGGTTACTTATCTGTAAAGTAGGTTCTCCTTGGGCAGCAGGATAAATCAGCCACACATTCCCAACCACCTCCCCTGCGGATACCCCCCTCCCCCATCCTCCCGGCTATCCAGGTCTTCACAAGGCCCACTTCCTACCGGCTGGGGACACCTCCTCTTGGTACAAACTGAGCCAGGTAGGGGCGGGCCCTGGGGGTGGGGGCACAGAAGCATGCTCAGAAAGGCTTTGCCTTTCAGAGCTATAGGAGAGCACTCCATCCTCGGCACCATCGGATGACATCACCAAGTGTTACTGATTTATTCTGCTGTCCAAGGAGAACCTACGTTACAGGTAAGTAACTCCACTTACCTGTTCCACTCTATTCATGCTTTGATAGCCTTCTATCTTATCTCCTCTCTTTGTGAACCTTTTTGCTTTAAAGGGTTTGTGGCATAAAAATACCAGCACATTATCTCCCTTTCTCTTCAGGGAGCCAGGTGATTCTATCAAGTACTCTCAATTTGTTCATTAGTTTCCTTGGTCAGGGCAGTAGGTCTGTGAGCAAGTCTGACATGACCTATAGTTGTGCCAAAGGTGTTCTCTTTACATGAAAGTTTTTAACTAGTCTTTGTAAACCACCTCGATGCCCCAGCTAAAGGTGGTATATCAAATTTTAATAAGCCATAAAACATTAGCCCTAGTGCTGAGGCTGGACACCTTTTTTTCATAGGTGTGCAGTCTGTCTGAATTCTTTTTCCTTACTCTCATACTTCAACTCCACTAGTTGCCTTGCTGAGATTTGGTATAGATGTTATACAATGAGGGCACCACATGAAGATACTCGGGAAGAATTCAAGACAGACAGTTAGGGGAATGTTCACTAAAGGGCATTAGCTGTCGTCATGGTGCTAACATAGAAAAATTGCAGCACGGTGACAGCTAACATAGGCAATTTTTTGCAATGGCTGCATACTGCGCATTAGTTGCAAGAGTGGGTGTGCAGACAGTGGGCAAGCCTGTACTATGTGGCTACTGCAGGCATTGACAGCATGCAGCAATTACATGTTTTGCAGACATCGCAAATGGGTGGAGTTAGCTGCATCTGCGATGCTGTCACACCCCGATCCCTGCTTGTTTACTATGTTTTCTGCTGGGGAAACGCTAGGCACGCCCCCCAACAGATAATGCACAACTTTTGCAGCTACCACAGTGTTTTTTGCACTAACAGCTGATGTTAGCTGCAAAATTCTAATGCAGTTTAGTAAACATACCCCTTATTCTAGATAGTTTCATACGTTTTACAAGAATCGGAAGCAAGCTATAAAATCAGCAGTATAAAAGCAGAACAAAGAATCCTGTCCCCAAACCAAAAATGTCTCCCCATAACAAGCAGCAGATACAAAATATATATCTCAAATAAAAAATTTAAAAATGATAAAAAATAAATTAGTTTCTTCCCACATTATAATCCATGTAGACCTCTAGAGCTCCCCCATAGGACTAAAAAACAACAACATACAATGCAAGGCTAGAGTCCCAATATTCCCTCACCTTAAGAATGACTTTTACTGGAAGTGCGATCTTAACAGAAACAAAAATTGCCACAGATTGCTTAGGTGCTGTGAATGTTTTTTGATGTAGGAAAAAAGGGATGTGTATGGTCACACAAGATCAATTCATGCTTGTTTTAAAACAAAATTTTCCCAGTTCTTGGGCCTGTTTGTTTGTTTCACATATTCATTCTTTAGGTATACACTGAAGAGTTCTAGTGCACATGCAATGCACAAATCGATCATATGAATGCTAATTCAGAGGTATATCTGCATTCAAGCATTTTGTGTGCACTTTACATTTTTAGACACCCAAACAAACAGAATGCCCTCTCCCAAATGTACATCCCTGGCAGGAAATTCCAGCTTGTGTTGAATATAGGAGACTTCAAAGCCCAGCAGCTTAGGTACCAAATATGGTAAACACATTATAGTCAATGAAATGAGCTAAAGATAAGAATGGAAGCAAGGTTCTGAAAGGGAAACGGCTCTAGTGTACGGTATCAGACGGATTTAGAGTTAGTTAAAATCTGTGACTCTTCTGCATTGTCACTGTCTTTCAATGATCTCGTACACCCTCCTCTCCTGTAGTTATGGAGTTGAGATATTTCCTAGTTACCCCAAATGACTTTGTGCTCTGAGAGGGACTGAAAAGCTCCATAATGGATATGGCAGAGCAGTTCACTTCCTTGCCAATTTTAATTTTATTTTGTTTCTGTTGTTTGCCAAGTTAAGAAATCATTTCAGATATCACAAGTGGCACAGGGAGGTTAAAGGGATACTGCATTGCCAAATTAGCATAAAATGATTATCAGAACTACAGAGTCATGCATGGACCTACCTAAGCAATAGGAAACCAGGAATTACACTAACTGAAAAGTTCTGCCAAAATCCTGAAAAAACAAATTGGAGGATCTTGTTGGTTTGTGTTGTCATCTGACCTTAGAGGAGGTCATTTCCAGATGGCTATTGAGCTTCTCAACTGTTATTTGCTGGAGCCTCTGGTCTTCTATAAAATATTTTTAAGTCTTGGGCCCATTTGGGTTAGCATTCTTAAATTTAGTGCATATTAAATTGTTTTAATATGTGTAAAAAAGTTAATATGCATTAGTTTATAGGTTGACACAAGTTGCCTTTTTTTTTTAATACAAATGAATATGTGAAACAAATTGAAAAATGTCTGAAACCTGGGAGGAAAAAAACAAATGAACCAACATTGTTTTCCCTGTGCACATTCCTAATATGTATAATTCTGTGCTTTCTCCTGGGCAGGATTGTGGTGTGTAGTGCAGAGTCAGCTCACAGCATTTCTGCCACCCCCAAAACTATGGGATAGTTCATTGCCATCTAATTTTTCTCGCAGGAAGGCACACCCAATGAAAGTGGGAGGGTGTTGAATTAAAAATAGAAAACGAGTAATTATAAAAGTAGTTAGCCTAAAAAAAGCTCTCAAGCAAAGTGCTTTAAGGTCAAGAAGTCTACTTATGGAAGCAGAGATTTGAATGAGGATGCTTAGAAAAAGATGAGACAATAAACCAATGTGATTGACTGACTTGAGTTCTGTGCCATACTACTATTTGTCTGTCCATAAAGCCATGGACATAGCAGTAGCATGATCATGGACCAGACATCTTTTGATTAAAGTTCGTGCCAGAGGCCCATGATTGAAGGTGCAACCTTTATAAATCTGACCCCCAACTTTGCAGCCTAATATAAATATAATTGTAACAGACAGTCTACATACCTGAAAAAGTCCTGAGTTATTCGGTGGAGAAATCAGGACTAGGCAAGAGGGAAATTCCAAGGAGCAATACTTTGAGACTTTTATGCAAATGTACAGTGGCGTGTATTATTTCCTTGTTGAATTGCTTCCTTTTTTTTTTTTTTTTTGCTTTATCGTAAATGGGCCCTTTGCTCTTTCTAAAAGATAAACACATTCTTTAACGCAAAGGGTTACATTCCTTTTTTCTGCCAAGAGAGGAAGTGTCACAACCCCTGTGGGGAAAGTTCCAGTTCTGAGCTTTCATTGGAGAAGGGAGGATAGTGGTCAAGCTGAGAAATTCTGCAGCAGCAACATTGGAGGAGAGGAGACCAGTTCAGCCCTGCATCAGCACCTCTGAAGAATTCAGGTGCTACCAAGAATGCCTTTGGACCAGAGGCATAAATTCATATTAAGGGCCTCCAAATGACAATTGGGAAAGTGGTGTGGAAGGGGAGGGGAACAGATCCACCTCAGAGGATTAGGAGTGGCTTCAAAGGGGCCCTTTTCTTTCTTGGGTAAAGTTCATGCCACTGCTTTGGACTGAATTCAACAAAGTCCTTGATCGTTCTAGCCGAGGACCACTACGTAAATCCCTCAAAACTGCACAATCAGATTTGCTTGGGAAGGGAGTAAAAGTCTATCAGTATTCTGGTGATGGGTGGAAATCCATCTCATAATCAAAGTAACAGAATGAGTTTGAAGTCAGAGGAGCTCATGTTGGAGGAAAGGAAGGACTCTTTTACTCTGATAATACTCACTTGCATATTTTAAATGCATGTAACCTTAAAGAGCAGAAGATCTCTATGCAGCAGAACAGGGTGGGCAAACAAGACCATGGCTCGACAGTTTTGTCCCACATGGCATCAGCAACTATGAAGCCTGACGGGGTGGAGGTGTTCTGCTGTCCCTGAGAAGAACTGTGAGCCCGATTTTTCAACAAGGTGCCGAAGTCCATCATACCCGCAGAAATTTTAACCATTCAGGAAAAGTGCTTGAATCATGAATCATGTGCCTCCAAAACGGGCAAACAATGAAAATGCAGCACGAACAGCACAGCGGTAGGCGCCCATTGCAGCACAGACGGGTAAAGCTGGGCCCAGAATCCAGGCTCTGCACCTAAGGTTGACCCACAGTACCCATGTATGTGACCATGAAATGTGGGCCACCTGGAAGTTTTCTGATTCCTGGAGGTGGTTATGGCTTTCCTATCCTGACTTGGTGAAAGGGGGCCCTTTACTAGGGTGAATTCCCTGTCTCTTTGTCCTCCCCCGGACTCCGGATAGGCCTCCTTGCCACAATGATACAGAAGCACCCAACTGAGCTCATGTGTGTCCACCCCTCTCCCACAGTGAATATAGCAGGCGTCACACCCCGGAGGCCCTGAAGTGCCACTACCGCACACTGCACCAGAAGCAACGTAACAAGCTGCAGCGCATCAGGAAGCAGCTGGCGGCTGAGGAAGGTCAGTGGGGTACACAGTGGAGCCCAGCAGATGAAGGGGGTGGCAGCCATGGCTGCTGGACAGGTGCAGGCAGACCATCTGGTGGTGGACTCTATGTCCGCAATGATGGGAATGTGCTCTGGGCAACTGTGCCATCCCCCGGTGCCACTATCCCGGCTGTGCACCAGCTGGCCCACAATATGTGCAGGTGCACACACACACACATGGCTAGGGCATGGCAAGAATGGTTGGTTCAGGGGCACACCCTCCCAGCGGTGGCCCCAAGTGCACTGCGCACCTGCCCATATTGCCCTCTGTATGTGCCTATCGCCGGGAGGGGGGGGGGTGGCAAGCCACAGCTGGGCATGTGCAGTAGAGAACAGAGCTGGCTGGAGATGGGCAAAGGGGAGAGCATACAGTGTGCACTGTGGGGGTGGCATGCCCCCGTGGCCCAAAGGTGGGTTGTGTGTTGCATGTGTGGGCCCCCTGGAGGTGTTCCAGTCCCACCCCAGGGCCATGCCTGTGTGGACCAATAAACCCCCCCTCCTCTTCTCCCACAGCCAGCATGAAGGAGGCCCCGGACACCACTGGCCCACCATCCAGGAGCAGTGTTGCAGTGCCAGAAGAGCTGACCAGGGGTGCAGATACCAGCAGTACTGGGGAGAAGGAGGCCAGTGACACAGCATCAGAGTACAGTACAATGGATGGGGGGGGGGGGAATGAAGGGGCCATGGCACAGCAGCAGAATGTGGAGTCAGAGGAGGAGGGGGTCAGAGGGCCAGGGGGAGGGCAGGGAGTCAGAGTTGGAGGGAATGGCGAGGTAGTAGGGGGGATGGGGGAACCACCCTCCAAGTGCCCCAGGTATGGCAGTGCGGTGCGGTGCCATGCTATGCTATGCTGTGCACAGCCAGCAGGCTCCTGGCAGGGGGCCCAGAGGAGGAGCTGCATGCCCCTGCTGTGCCCCACAGCGATGCCTGCCGACATCCCTAACAGCGGGCCATGTGCCCGCTGCATAGTGTGGCATGGGCCAGGTGCAACAGACAATGGAGCGGTGGTCCACCCTGCACAGTTGGGGGCCCCCACAGCCACCCCAGCATCCATAGGCATGCTATGGCTGTGCCCACACCAGGCCCCTCTGCACCACCACCCCCTTGTCCATCCTGTGACTAGGCTCTGGCCACCTTGGTAACAGAAGTGCAGTTCCTCAAGCAGAAGGTGCACACCGCGGTACAAACCATCACAGAGCACATGGATACCCTCACCAATGCTGTATGAGCGCACAAGCAGGGCCCCCCTGTACCATAGGCCATTCCCATGCCAGTGTATGTATTGAAATGGGGTGGTCTGCAGTATGTACTTCTGTTGATTGCATTCTGCTGATGCCACCAATGTAACATTTGAGACAGGTTTGTTAAACTGTTCCCATTTTGCAAACATGCTGTGTTGTCTGTTTTGTGAGGACAGGGCGGAGTGTCTGCGTGGGTGGTGCGGGGGACAGGTCTGGAATTTATGGGCATGGGGTGTGTGCCCTGCGGGCATGTCAGGGTGTGCAGGTATGGCACTGGAGACACCATATGCACATAAGGGTGCAGGCACAGCACTGCATGGGTAGCACCACTGTGCCATATATGCGTGCAGAAGTGCATGGGCACAGCTCAGCATGGCTAGTGCCTCTGTGCCATACTCATGCAGAATGGGCTGTGGTCAGCACGGGTGTGGCACAGCAGTGCTACACATGCAGGGCACCCCCTGCCCTGTGGAGGCACACAGTCGGAGCAACATCATGCACCTGTCCACATGCTGCAGTGGCCATGCCCGCATACTGTGCTATCTGATCTACCCAGGTAGTCCACTCTGTGGATCCATGCATGTATATGTTGCTGTCGTGCAGTGCTGTGCAGCTATGGCATCCTATAGTGGGCTAGCTGTCACACAGATTTTTGAAGCGTTGGCAGGAGCCTACACAGGTAGCAGATATGCCTTTGGACAGGGCGTGGCACCAATGCACGTTGTAACCACATAGGTTACCCACGTAGGTCCTTTTACACATAACACTGCTATAGCACATGAGCTACACAATAGCAGACATGGCATTGAGAGCAGCAAAGAGAACACGGAAGGCAAACTTCACACCCTCCGAGAGCACTATGACCCTGGGGCTAATCCTGAAGCATTATGCTGCTCTCTTTGCGGCAGAGGATGCCAGCAGTGCAGACTCACCCTCCTGGAGGTACAGGTGGAGGAGGTTGTCATCTTAGGTATTGCAGGCTTTGACAGCTCCACCACAGGCACACAGGAAAGTAGGGGTGCTCCATGGCCTGGGTGGCATCGTGAAGGCCATGTATGTGTCCCTACCATGGTTTTGTCCACCCAGGGCCTGCCTGTCTGTCGGATCTTGGGTGCTGCGTGGGTTGGGGATGATGCAGACCATACACCACCTGCCAGTTCCATAGTGGGATTGGTGCCACCCCATAGGCCAACCTGGCAACCCATGTCACTAACCTCTGCCACCTCTGATCTCCCACAGAACTGCCAGGGACACTACCCTTCCAGCCTGGGACAGAAGCATCAAGGGGGGCCTCACCCACCACCACAGATGATGCCAGTGTGCAGCTAGGATGCAGTACAGCTATAAAGGCTGGTGTGCCAGCCAGAGGAGAGAAATGCTCCAGCCAGGGCAGAGGAGTGGTCGGGTTTGTCACCCAGGGCAGTCGAGCAGGCCAGTGTGTCTGCTGGAGCTGGATGATGCATCACTTGCTGAGCTACAATTCGCCATCCTAGCTGACCCTGTGGATGCAGGGGGCACAGATCTGGACTAGAAGCTACTGCAGGAGGGTGTGTGCCTGGTGGCTGGCACAGAGAGCACACTGTCCGAGCTGCACAGTATCCAGTAGGATCTGCAGGCTGTGGAACAGGCAAGAGAGGCGGAGCACGAGGAGTGGTGGGACCACAGATTGTGTGAGGAGCACCACATGGAGGGGCATCTGCGACTGATTAGAAAGATGGCAGCATACCAGGCATCGATCACTGGTTTCCTGAGCAGTCTGCTGGGCCTCATGTGGGCACAGGAGCTGGGTGCTGGGTCTGCCAGTGCACCACCACAGCCATCTGGCAGCCCTGATCCATGTCCATCAGCTTGCCCTGCTGGGGAGGGTGACATTGCTACCAGCAGTCATCAGACATTGCTCCATTGCATCGCAGTGCACATGTCAGCAAGTGCCCATGGTCAGCAGGGAGCCAAGGGCAGGGGACATACACAGGGCGAAATAAAGTATCACTCTACACACATAGCGTAGTATTGGGTACTTTTATTGGTGATTTGTGTGCTGGTGTGGGACAGTCAGCTCAGAAACTATTATGTATCATCTGTGCACAGTGGGCTAGTGCTCTGGCCTGCTGCTGGCTCCCGAATCTGCACTATCACCATCTGCCGTCTCTGCAGTTTCTCACTCCTCCACAACTGCTGGCTCTGAGTCTGGCACTCCACACATCCGGGCCAGGTTGTGGAGTATGCAGCATGATGCAAATATCTTGCATACCTGCTCTGGGCTGTAGGGGAGTTCCCCACCGCTCCTGTCAAGGCACTGGAAGCAGCTCTTCAGCACAGCTATTGTGCACTCCAAAACCGCCTGGGTCTATTGATATGCACCACTCCACTGCTCCTCCTGCTGGCTCATGGGGTGGTGCACGGGGGTCAGCAGCCAGGTACTCAGGGGATAGCCATGGTCACTTGTGGGGGCAATGGAAGATGTGAACATTAGTATGGGTTGGTTACAGTCTATGGGCTGCTATGGACAGCATACAAGACACCATCTACTAGCAGGGCAGGGTGCAATATTTAACAGTCAGCAACACTGTGGCAGTGAGCGGACACAAACATATGGCTTGTGCGGCAGTCAGGAATTTGGAGC
This sequence comes from Ichthyophis bannanicus, assembly GCA_033557465.1. Classification (NCBI taxonomy): domain Eukaryota; kingdom Metazoa; phylum Chordata; class Amphibia; order Gymnophiona; family Ichthyophiidae; genus Ichthyophis; species Ichthyophis bannanicus. The sequence goes on along the minus strand of CM066042.1, from coordinate 116,949,901 downwards.
AGGGCAATGACATGGGCTGGCTGTTGGGAGTGGGGGCAGTGGCATGGCATGGGGATGCGGTTGAGGGGGTCTGCAGGCTGGGATGGGGGCAGACATGGAAGTGCTCTACATGGACTGCTGCCATGTGGCTTCCCTACATGGCGCCAGCCCCTGCTCTTCTGCATTCCACATGTTGGTGCATGCTGCCTGCTTTTGGCCACAAGGCTTCCCCTGGTTGTCACCACAATGTGCATTATGGCCCGGAATGCGCATGGCTCTGCGGAATAGCAGAGCATGTGCACGCAATTGTCCTCATGTGTTGCGATACATATGTAACACATATATCACCACCTGTTTGCAATACACATAGCATCATACTACAGCAAGCATATGTTCTGGGACTGTCCTGGGGATCATACATGTGCACACTCACCTAGCAGCCATGTATGTCCGAGCTGACCCCTGGCTGCTGTCTTAGGCTGGACTGGGTGAGGACAAATGCATCATGGCAGGACCCTGGGTAGCGGGCACACACATCAGTGAAGGTCATGTTGGCATCCACAATGAGCTGCATGTTCATCGATGTGTATCCATGTCTGTTCTGGTATGCCCTCTGCTCCAGCCATGGTGCCTGCAGTGCAATGTGGATGCAGTCTATACTTCCAAGCACCGATGGGAAAGAGTAGTTACTCACCTGTAACAGGTGTTCTCCAGGAGCAGCAGGAATCAGTCCTCACTTATGGGTGACGTCGATGGAGCCCCCATGCAGAGCAATTCCCCAGCTTTCTAAAAAAGCCTTTGGGAATACTGCGTGCATGCACGATCCCCTTCCCGCCTAAAGGTGCCATCTTGCTCAGTCCAATGACATAGCTAAAAAACAGCACACAAAAATGTAAAAATAAACTATGTACAACTGCAACTCCCAGGGGAGGAGGGAGGGTTGTGAGGACTGATTCCTGCTGCTCCTGGAGAACACCTGTTACAGGTGAGTAACTACTCTTTCTCCAGGACCAAGCAGGAAGTCAGTCCTCACTTATGGGACTCCCCAGCTTCAGGCTACCGGGGACCCAGAGCTGAAAAATGAGCTCCCTCTAGCCTCAGCATCAGAGAAAGGATTTCACTGAAACATACCTCTACCGGTAGCCCAACCAGAGGGCTGGAGGGTAGGAGTTGCCTAAACCTCAAAGGGATTCCGGAGCACTGCCTAACCGAAAGCACTGTCCCTGCGGGACTCCCTCTCCAGGCAGTAATGGGCCGCAAAAGTCTGGCTTGAGGACCAAGTTGCAGCCCTACAGATGTCGGCCAACGGTACAGAGCGGAGATGAGCTACTGAGCCAGCCATTGCCCTGACACGGTGGGCCGTGACCCGACCCTGCAAGGGAAGGTCAGCTGCCCTGTAAGCCCAAGTGATACAGTCAGCCACCCAGATGGACAAGGTATGCTTGGAGACAGGCAACCCCAATTTATTAGGGTCAAAAGATACGAAGAGCTGAGTAGCCCTTCTATGCCCCTGCATACGCTCAAGGTAGAAGGATAAGGCCCTCCTACAGTCCAGGGTATGCAGGACTGTCTCGGCCCAGCTGGCAAGGGGCCTAGGGAAGAACGTTGGAAGAACCACCTCCTGGTTGAGATGGAAAGAGGAGACAACTTTAGGGAGGAACTTAGGATGAGTCCGAAGGACTACCCTGTTCCTATAGAAGTGAGTGTAAGGCCTGTCACAGACCAGGGCTTGAAGCTCACTCACCCTCCTGGCTGAGGTCAGGGCCACAAGGAAGAGAGCTTTCCAAGAAAGGAAGCAGAGAGGACATGTAGCCATTGGCTCAAAGGGTGGGCGAGTCAGTTGCTGCAAGACCACATTCAATTCCCACTCAGGGGCCGGTGGACGGAGAGGAGGCTTGAGCAAGAAACCTGGACACCAAGGGGTGAACAGACAGAGAGTGCCCCTCCACCAGTGAGTGATGAGCTGCTAGAGCAGAGAGGTGGACCCGAACCGAATTGGACTTAAGGCCTTGAGATTAGACAAGTGCAGCAGATACTGAAGCACTAACGGTACAGTGCAGGTGAAAGGATCCTCCTTGCGCTACTGACACCAGATGGAGAACCTTTTCCACTTCAAGGCATAGGTTTTTCTGGTGGACTGCTTTCTAAAGGCCAAGACCACCTCCTCCACTGCTCGGGGTAGGCTCCAGGGAGCCAACACTACCCTTGCAGCCTCCAGGTCATCAACTGGAGAGATTTGAGATTGGGATGCAGAAGGGAGCCCTGATCCTGAGAGAGAAGATTGGGCTGCAGCCCCAGAGGGAGTGATGTGTCCACGGCTAGCTGGAGCAGAAGTGGAAACCAGGGCTGCCTCGGCCACCTGGGAGCTATCAGAAGTACCGAGGCCTTGTCCCTTAGAATCTTGAACAAGGTTCGGGCCATCAGAGGCATGGGAGGAAACGCATACAGGAGGCCCTGGGACCAAGAAATCAGGAAAGCATCCGCTGCTATCCTCAGGGGATGCAGTTGCCTAGAACAGAACCCGGGCAGCTGCCGGTTCAGGGGACTGGCAAAGAGATCTATGGAGGGAAGCCCCCATCTCAGGAAAATATTCTGAACCACCAAGGGATGCAGTTGCCACTCATGGGGTTGCAGAATCCTGCTCAACCTGTCCGCCAGGAAGTTTTCCTGGCCAGGGAGATAAACAGCCTTGAGAAACATGTTGAGTTTGAGAGCAAAAGAGCACAGGGCCTGTGCCTCCCAACAGAGGAGGCTGGACCCCGTGCCCCCCTGCTTGTTCACATAGAACATGGCCACTTGATTGTCCGTCTGCACCAGAACAGACTGGCGAGCCAAGGTGTGAGAGAAGGTTTTGAGGGCTAGGCGAATAGCCCGAAGTTCTAGTAGGTTGATCTGTTGCGTGGCCTCCCATGGAGTCCATAGGCCTTGAGTGCACCATTCCAGACTATGTGCACCCCAGCCCTGCAAGGAGGCATCTGTCGTCAACACCACTATGGGGACAGGCACCTGAAAAGGCACCCCCTGTAATAAGGTGGGGGGGGGGGGGTTGTAGCCACCACTGTAGGGAGTTCAGGAATGGTTTGGACACCCGCACTTTGTCTGTGAGGCTCCCTGTGGCCTGCTTCCACTGAGTCCTGAGGCACCACTGTGCAGGTCTCATGTAGAGGCGGGCATTGGGGGTCACATGCACTGTCAATGCCAAGTGGCCTAGGAGCCATAGACAGAGTCTGGCGGAAACCCTTGGCAGGCATAGAAACTGGTTTGCCAAGTCTATGAGTCTTTGTGCCCTGTCTTCTGGCAAGTAAGCCTTTGCTTACAGGGAGTCCAGCCGCGCCCCTATGAACTCCAGGTTCTGGGAGGGGAGCAAAGTGGACTTTGCGAAGTTTATTACAAAGCCTAGGTGTTGAAGGAGGGAAACAATTCGGAGGGTGGCTTGCCTGGCCTCCTGGCAAGTCTGACCCCTGATGAGCCAGTCGTCCAGGTAGGGGAAGGCAAAAACACCTAGAGTCCTCAAGTAGGCCGCCACCACGGCCAGGCACTTTGTAAAGACCCTTGGGGCGGAGGTTAGGCCAAAGGGCAGTGCTCTGTACTGGTAATGGTTTCCTCCCACAATGAACCTGAGGTACCTTCTGTGGTCTGGATGAATGAGGATGTGAGTGTAAGCATCCTTGAGATCTAAGGAGCATAGCCAATCTCCCTGCTGGAGGTAGGGCAGAAGTGTTCCAAGAGTAAGCATCTTGAACTTTTCTTTCTCCAAGAACTTGTTGAGGTTCCTGAGGTCTAGAATGGGCCTGAGGCCACCGGTTCTCTTTGGCATGAGGAAGTACCTGGAGTAGAAACCATGCCCCTGCAGGCGAGGAGGTACAGGCTCCACCGCCTTGTCTAGAAGGAGACCTTGAAGTTCTTGAAGGAGGAGGTCTGTGTGTAGAGGAGGCCTGGGAGGCTCTCCTGGGAAGTAGGCAGGGGGCAACTGCTGGAAATGGAGCATATAGCCTCTGTGGACTATGCTTAATACCCAAGCATCCCCTGTAATGGGTGGCCACCTGTGGGCAAAAAGGGCTAGACGACCTCCTGTGCAGGAATGGGGCAGCAGGGGTGGAAAGGCTATGCTGTGGGAGTCAGAAACCCCCTCCATGTTGAGCAGGAGCCGGAGGTGGAGGCTTGGGGGGTCTTCTGCCTACGGGGCCCATGTCCCTGCCCCTTGGCCTGCTGATGCTGCTGGGGAGCTGGGGAGGCCTGGTACTGAGGGAAAGGTTTGTAGGCAGCTGCCTTTCTCGGGTAAAAGGGCTTTTTACCCAAGCCCTTCTTTTTGTGAGAAGGGGCAGAGGTTTTTCTGGACAGCCTTGTCCTAGTCAGGTGCTCAGTTTCGAGCTCAGCCGCCTTCTCGGCCATGTGTTTGCCAAAAAGGTTTTCACCTTGGCAAGGGACATCAACCAACTTGTCCTGCACCCAGGGCTCGAGGTCCGATGACTTCAGCCATGCCTGGCGTCGGGTTCCGATGCCGGCTGCCGCTACACGAGCCGAAGCCTTGAAGCCATCGTAGGCTGCTTGGGACATGAACTTCAAGCAGTCCCGGATTCCTGAGGACAACGTCTGGAACCTCTGCAAAGGTTCCCCGGAGAGGCCAGCAGAGAACCCAGCAAATCTTTTTCGCCAGGTCTCGTAAGTACATGCCCATGTACAGCTGGTAGGACTGGACACGGCAAGCAAGCATCGAGTCCTGGAAGCACTTTCTACCAAACGCATCCAGGTTCCGGGCCTCCCTGCCGGGAGGCACCGCAGAGTGCATCTTCTGGCTCTTCAGACGATGCATGGCCGATTCCATCACCATGGAATGGTGCGGCAGCTGCGCCTTCTGGAATCCAGGGCTCTTATGGAGTCGATAGATAGAATCGACCCGCTTGCTTAAAACCGGCGCCGAGGCCGGTGCCTCCCACATTCGAAAGAGGAGCCGTTCCAGCATCGGAGGGACTGATACAGTAAAGGCCTCCTTTGGAGGAGAGTCATACTGGAGGGCCTTGAGCTCTTCGGCTCGAGGCTCGTCCGCGGGAATCGCCAACGCCTTGGCCATATCCCTGATGAACTCCAAGAACCTGGTGTCCTCCGGTGGGGACCTACTCCGGGGCTTGGACTGCGGTGAGTATCGGGGGACTCCTCATCCTCCGTCTCCCACGCAGACTCATCCGAAGAGGAGTCAGGGGGCTCCGACCACGCAGGTCTCGGTGGCACCCGCCTGACGCCGAAGGCACCGGCGTCGACGCCCTTGGTTCCGAGCGGGAGGTCGAGGGTGACCGTGACCGAGGATGACTTCGAGCCTTCATGGTCTCGAGTATCTGCTCGATCTCCGGGATCAACTTCGACGTCCCGGTGGTCGGGGCAGATGCACCAGCGAGGCTGGCCATCAGTACCCGCTGCTGATCCATGAAAGCAGACAGTCTGCACTCCAAGGCTGTCAGCCTGAGTCCAAGCTCAGGAGACTCAGCAGCCACAGACTCGGGCCCCGGCGACATCGGCTCCCTCGGAGGAGAGTCCACGAGGACCACAGGACTTACATGTCTGACGGGTTCCGGCTCCACGCGAGGCATTTTGGATGGCTTCTCCTGCTCCAAGGGCCCGGGACGGCGGTCGGGGGTCTTAGACCTGGCTCTCGAGGAACCAGGGACCTCTTCCGATGCCGCCCTCACGAGCAGTTTCTTCCTCTTACGTTCCCGATCGGGGGATCCCCTGTCCGAGGAACCCTGGCGATGCTTGGGATCAGACTCCCGATATGTCGAGGCCTCAGACGAGGTCCGGGCCCAGCCGGAGGCAGAGTCCAAGAAAATCCTCTCTTTCTGATGCTGACGGCTTCGAAGTGCCTTGGTGGACATTTTGCCACACGGGCCACAGATCTTAGGATCATGATCTGGGCCTAGGCATCGAAGGCAGCAGTCGTGTGTGTCGGTGAGAGACATTAGTTTCTTGCACCGATCACACTTTTTGAAACCACTGGAAGCCATCGGGGAAAAAAGGGCCCCCGCGAGGTCAAAGGACCAGCCTTCCAAGGAAAAGACAAAGGGCGTGAACGCCAGCCACGAAGGGCAAAAACCGAAAAATAGAAGACGGACTCGATACCAGTGTACCGAACCCAGCAGGAAGGGGAACCGGCGTCGAACCAGAGAAAAATACACGATGAAATCGCAAGAAAAAACGTCAATTTTTCCAGGTGACACGGACAGACATCCGGTGAGCTCCACGGAAAAAGAAAGACTGAGCAAGATGGCACCTTTAGGCAGGAAGGGGACCACGCATGCATGCAGTATTCCCAAAGGCTTTCTTAGAAAGCTGGGGAATTGCTCCGCATGGGGGCTCCTTCGACGTCGATGTCACCCATAAGTGAGGACTGACTTCCTGCTTGTTCCTGGAGAACCCAGCGACATTGTAGAACGCCTGCATGGTCTCCTGCTGCATCTGTCGTGTCCAGGGGAAGGCTATGAGATGACACATCCTCCACAGCAGGGCCCTGGTGAAGGTACTTATGAGGTGGCTGGCTGTAGGCTGCGTGATTCTGACAGTCGCCCCATCACATGCTGGAAACTGCTGGTTGCAAGATATCCCAGGGCAGTGGTCACAGTCATGGCCACTGGCAGGGCCTGGCTTCTGGAAGTGGAGGGCTCCAGGTCCATACTGAGTACACTGCACAGCTCTATTATCGTTGTCCCATCCAGTCTGTATCTCTAGTAATCTCCTCCTCCATCAATTGCAGGTAGCTCACGTGAGGCATGGTACCTGCGTCTCGGGTGCTAGGCTACAGCCTGCTGATGGGTATGCACTGCCTGCCGCATCCTCCCCTGTGCCTGGGCACGGCGGGCGCATCTCCACCTCTGGAACATCATGTGCATGGCCCACATAGCTTCTCTGCCGGTCCTGTATCGCTTTACGTCTGCACAGTTTGTGTACAGGCCTGCATACACTCCCCTCATTCTACTATGCACTGTTCTACCACTGCACGGGTTCGCTAATCACCATCAGCAGTCATATGCGTCGGGAAACATCGCTCAGACTTACATGATTTGTGATGTCCAATGTTGGTGCATGCGGGTTTTGGAAATCCACTTTACGTGGATTTCATGGTGACATGCCCCCAAGCCTCGGTGCCTGGCATTGTGCAGGTAGCTAGGCCTCAACAATTCAAACCACATTGTTGAATATCTGGTTTACACGGTTATGGTGGTTTTACATGGGTAAGGCTGGCTTTTACACATGTAGCATACGCCAAGGGCTTCAAAATTCGGACCTTGTATCTCTTTGAGGTCAACAAGCAGGTATACTGTGTTTATTTTGGTATCTACTAGCATTAACCTTGGATGTATTCTCCTTTTCCCCAATGGACAAATAAGTCAGGGCTACCGGTTATAGAAGATCCTTCTCCCTCCCTCCCACAACTTCATAGGTTTTAGAAAAGGTTAATTCCATAGCCCGCTGCTTAATAATGCTGAGAACCATCACAAACCTCATCTCTGATTCCTTTGCTCTGATCATGGACACACGGACAGAGAGGAAATTGTCAAACTGTGGCATAAGAAAAAAATATTTTCTGACCAGAGGTGGTTATCTATGCAAATAAATCCTGTACCTAGTTAGTTATTCTGTAACCCTGTATATGCATGTACTTCCTTAAAAACCACTATCTGCCATAAATCTACACGTTTCCCATTCAAGTGGTCATAAACAAGTTTATTAAACCAGTTGTATAAAAAAAGTACAAAACATTATATAGCAGTTTGCCAACAAGCATGTGAAAAGACTCTAACATGTCATCCAGACATCATCACCTTAACCAAAAACCCTCTATAAAATTAATTTTGCACATCAGCTCACTGCCAGAGGGTTAAAACACACCCAAATCTTTTTTAATTTCCACAGCTTGTGCTTTACATAATTAATATGTTAATGAACCACCCCAAGTGGGATCTTCTTAGTATAAGAATGGTTTTCATATCATCCCTTTTTATGTGGGGAAGTAGTAGTCGGCGGCAGTTTTGCATTACAACTGCCAAAAGGAGAAGGGGTTATTTTACCAGTCTTCATCTGTAAGCACTGGCCAGGGCTCTAGCTTGTTTAACATGGTACTACACGGCTGCCATCCCTGCTAGATAATGTAATTAATGTATCCATTCTAGACACATGCCAGTTGTACTAGGGTATAGAGCAAATCATAAAAAAGGAATTGAATTGACAGGGTGTTGCTGCTCCTAAGCCTGTAAATGTTGCAGTCACTCTTCACGGCTTTACCTGGTCCAGCAGGGGAGCACAGCCTCGTAAGTCTCACAATCAGCTGTGCAAGAAATGGCACACAATGATCTATAGAACATTATAGAAGCAATAAGGCACTCAAGGGCTATATTGTTACTCTACAATCACAGCCTTGTATAGTTCACTACATACTCAAGTACAACAATATAGCCTCTGGAGTGCCCTATTGATTAAAAAAAATTCACTGAAATTCTGGGTTTGAATGGAGCTATTTAGTTGGCTGATGATCACATGGATGTGACCCGATATTGGGTTACCAGAATGATTTTTAAAAATCCTCTTGCTATAAAGTAGTGCAGCTAACTTTCAGCAGGCAGCAGAGCAGCTCTGCACTCCATCTACCGCATGCAGGAAATGCTGCCCTTTACATCAAATCTGCTTTGGGTTACTATGTCAAAATATTCTAACTGCAAAGACAGACTTTGTTCTATTAGCGTATCTTCTTTTCCCACTATACATAACAGTTTCTGCATGCATGAACCTAGGAAAGGAACATGTAGGTCTGGCCAAAACTGTGCAGTAGTGCCAGCACATATGTAAACTCGAACTCATGTAACCAAACACAGTGCCAGATTTCTCTCCAATTGCTCCCTAATATTTAGTAGAAGTACTTGCTGGATTCCTTCACCCAATATATTACATACCTGGTATCCTTTAACTTCATTTGTTGAGATGTTTGCTGTAGCTGCCGCTTTGCGTTTTAGGTGGTGGTTGTATAGAAATATTTATTATCCAGAATGGCTGCTTCCCCCAGCCTTTGGCTGCACAAAGGAAGGACCCACTAATAACATCTGCACTTTACATTCTGCCCCATTTAGAGGGCCATAGTTTCTTTTTAGAGAAAGCTGGTGCAGTCTTGCATAAGGAGTGCAAAGCATATCCTCCCTTCTTTTGTCTATGGGCCTTTTCCTGCATAAGCTAGCAGAATAAGTTTATGCAACTCATATTAAATATGACACTCGGCATCTTCTTAGGACTGGGAACAGATGGAAAAATGATGAGCTTCAATGTCTAGGTCTGCAAATATATGCCCCTCCTTTTTTTTCTTTCAAACATATCGTGGACCAAATCATAGCATCACAAAAAAATACTAATACTATATCATGATCTGTTGGCCAAATGCTGCTGCCATCTGCCATAGCAAAAGAGCACTTCTACCATAACATGGAAGACTGCAGGATTCGGCAAGCTTCACTGCCTCCACAAATAAGGGGCCTGTGGTACTGATACCTAAGGCCTTGCCCACCCCCTCCTCATCGCTAGGACGACTCGCTCACAAGAAAGCAAATTTCATTGATCTCATCTGCATAAAGATCAGCCTCTCCTTCAGTAAATCAGAAAGTTTAAAGAGGCTGCTGTTTCTTGAAACCTCATACCCCCCACCTACTGAATGACCCCCAAAGACACTGGTGATGGCGCCCTGCCCATGCTATGCATCCCTTAGTCAGACTATAGAAAAGTCTGCTTATACTTGATGGTGAGAGGGAAGGAGGAAGGTTGGAGAATGCTCAGAAAAGCCAGAGTAAATGTTGCCCCTTCCATCACCCATGACTGTCTTTCATAACATTAAACACTCATTTCCGGAGTTCCAGCCATCCCAGGAAAGAATCTGAAGCTTTACTGCTCCTGGCCAGCACCTACATGGGCCCTGAAGAAGATGGTCCTAAGTAAACAGATCATCTCATACTTAGCAGCTACTGACAAAAGTACAAAGCAGGACCAGAAATAGATGATTTAGTCATGATAATATCTGCTGCAATAAGCCAGGATCGGAGTGCAGACACCTGGGTGCAGGCTTTTGTGACTCTTGTGTGCGATAGCCATCTGCAGCTGGCAATCCAGCCTGCAGTTTCCATCCTTTTGTGGCTTCCTGTCCTCTCTAGCCACATATGGCACAAACGCTTGATGCACTGTTTTGGATCCTTCCTTCACTTGCTGGTACATCAACAAAGCTAGAAAGATTCCTTGGTGCCGTGCGTAGACATGGAGATCCCATTGGCAAACACTGAAGGTCAGACATTGCTCACCCTTGTCTCTGCATCAGAATTCATGATGGCTGATGTTGATGTCACCACTGACCTCTCTCGACGGATGTAGCGTGGCTTCCGAACTGAAACAGTCATGAGCAAAGATAGTTAGCAACTAAGAACAGAGGTCTTTGCGACAGAAGATTGACAAAGCTTAAGTTGAAGGGCTATGTGAAAGATAGCAAAGTATAGAGAAACTTCAAAAGTAGGGCAGATTAGCAGCTGCCCACCCCTCAATGAGAGCAACAAGTGGTTAGGATGCTGTTCCATGTGATACATGCTACTTAAAGTCAGTCAATTTTAAACAAAGATCTTTTGCCACTTTAAACTGCCTTGGTCTTTATGACTAGATGAATGTAGAACACAACTATACAGCATGCTTGTGTAGAGTGTGGTAGCGTAACACACTGCAAATGTAAAATCCGAGTGAAAAATAGGGTAGATGTATTTAGAGTAACTTTACCTGTGGATGCTGGTGTGGGGATCATGGAGGCCTGTGACAGAGAAGAACAGAGACCTTTAAAACTCTTTCAAGTGCATCTAATTGTTCAAATAAGAGAAAATAATGGCTGAAATAACTCTGCAGACTATCAATAATGAGTCAGTCACTAGACAATGAACAGCTGTGCAGCAAATAAAGGGAGAGGGAATTTCCAAATGTGTAATTGGTTAATGAATAGCAGACATGTCTAATTACGTTCCCACATTTTCCCGTGTGCCGGAAGTAGCTCTTGTCCCCACCTGGCCATACTCTCCATGGTCACTGTTGACAATGCCTAACAAAGAGGATCACTGACTGGTACTAGGAGCAGCTCTGAAGGCGGCTGGGTCCCACTTCCTCAGTCAGAGCAGGTTACTAAAGTACTTGGACAATATGGAAGAAAAACAAACAACAAAGCTACTGCGCAATGGCTCCCTCACAGGAAACTAGTGAGAAGAGGCACCTCTGAAGAGAAGCCTGGAGTGTGCTTTCAGCAAAAAGCGTTCTTAGGCCTGGAAATCCAGATTTCAATCCTAACCCCCAACAAACAAGGTCTGCTCATGATGATTGTGCAGTTTGTCCATTCAATGACACGACCGTCATGTGACTATTCTGATCATTTGACTGTTTGCTTGTGAGTAATTTTCAAAGCCATTTACACAAGAAAATAGTTTGGCTGAAGAGCCATTGCACTTAAGTTTAAGAGTGTGTGCATATCTTTAGTCACTTGAAAAGTGATATTCATGTTGGTGTCTTTAAACCATGAACATTTGATTTTCGAGTGTATGCGTTTTATTCTGCATCCCCTTCACTGCTTGGATAAACAGTATGAGCAAAGCATATGAACAAGTAGAGAGTAATGTTATAAACTGGTGCCTAGTTAACACCTGTTTCCACGCATGTACTTTACTCCTATTTTATAAATGTTAAAAGCACAATCACTCACTCCAGCCCTAAAGCTGCTATAGATGAGCACACTTACTTTTTGCAAGTGCATGTGTAAACTCTTTGCTCCACCCATGTGCACAGCCACAGTGAAAGTATGCACGATCTCATGTGCGTACTTTTATGCTGGTCACTATTTTATAAGAAGCCATTTACGTGCGAAAGAGGCCACTTTTGCATATAAATTACTAAAATACCAAATTTTTGTGCGGGCTTGCTGGGTAAATCTGGGCAGCTCTTGCAAAACGACCTTCTTAAATATAGGGGCTTTGCATTTGCTCCTTTTCAAGGAGCAACAACATCGGTAGCTTCTCTCTGAAAATTTGCATTAAGTACCAGACTTAAAACATGTTCACATGGGGAAATTTTATAAAGCATCTTCTACGTGTAAGCCATGGTTTATACCTGGAAAATAGATATTATAAAAGCACAAGTGCAAGTAAATGTGCCTCAAGGACATGATCTGTGCATTGGTGTTCCTGGACATGGTGTTTGGGCAGAGCTCTATGGTATGCATGTATTAAAATGATATGTGCACACCCACACAGAGCATGTGCAAAAAGCATCACCTTCATTGGAGCATTTCTGCACTACTGGGGATCATTCTAGAAGCCTGTTTTTTTAATGGCACATACATGTGTGTAATGCCTTTATAAAATATACAGAAAATAGGGGCATTTTTATAGCACCCTGTTGGCAACTAAGAGGGTAATTCACAACTTCGCAATCTACTTGAAAACAGATAGCTTTTGTTTCATTGATACAAGATATGTTGATACTTTGGCTGAAACTATTATAATGCATAAACAATTCTACAATTGTGCTCTGTCCTAGACTGACACACATGCCTTCAGCTGTCTGCCTCAAGAAGCACGTGCTCTAGGCATCACAACCCTATAGTGCTCAGTCTTCTTCTGAGCTAAAAAGTAGCCTTGACCATTCACTCTGATGACAAGCATAAGACACAGGGCTGCTCTGTATTATCAGAAGAAAGGGACTTCTTGCATGCTTGCTCACCGTTTCACTGGGCTGCAGGATGGAGGCTAGGGAAGGAAAAACAAGCTGTTACCACAAGAAAGCGAAACATTCTAAAATTGTAATGTGAGGGTTAGGGAAATCTCACCCATCCTTGTGATCTCTTAAGATCACAGACTGGGCTCTTGACTTACCCAACCCAACAAAGTTTTGGTGTGATACAAATGCATGCTGGGATCCATTGAAAGAACATAACTTGGTAGCCGAGTTTAAACATTAGAAAGCAGCCAACTAGGTGCAAAGTGCACAGCAGAGTCACACAGAACCAAATCAGACTTTGTTTCCCCAAGAATTACTCCTCCTAGGTTAATGGAGAAAAAACTTCATCTCCTTCAGAGGCAGGAATTCTTCACTCAAAACAGCAGAGAACATTTCAGATTATTTAATGTTATAGCTTGGAAAAAAAGAAATTGGACATGTTGTGGAAGAAAAAAGATTGAGTATAATGGTGAAATTAGACCTTACCTGCTAATTTTCTTTCATGGAGTCCCTCCAGTCTAGTCCAGACATATGGGTTATGTCCCACCACCAGTAGATGGAGACCGAGTATGCCAAGTTCTGATGTCATTGTATAAGAGCTCTGTGCAACTCTCATCAGACCAGCATCCTACTGACAAAGCAAACTTCAAACAGAACCATTAATATGCTGCAACACAGGCGAGAGATTCTGCAGCAATTGTTCCGGTCCTGCAGGTGCTTTGGCGCTTCTTCCTGGCGTCAGTGGGCTTGATAAAAAAACACAGCCCTTCTGCAGGATGCGGCTGTGGGTGCGCCTTATGGGCGTGTGTCCAAAGGGGTAGGTCACACCCTTTTGGCGCACTTCAGAGTAGGAGTAAGGGAGTCTGCTCCGAGTGATGGGGAAACTGAAAGAGATCTACCGATTGAATCCATGGTGAAGTCATCGAAAGTGGAAGGATCTCTTGATAAGCATTTGGCGAGGAGAAATATGGAAGGAGGTCTTGTTACCCCCTCCCCCATCGGCTTCATTGAGTACTGAGCCCCCTCTCTGGTTGGTCTCCAGCAATTGGGGATTCAATCCAATCCCTACCATCTGTTTCATCAGTGTTTGTAAATGGGGAGGCCTCCTTGTAATAGAACCCCCTCCAGTTTCACATTCCGAGGTCCAGGTGTTGGGCTCCCTTGCCTAAAGTCCTGCAATTATTGCCTTTGCCTGGTGGCTTGCAGGATGTTTCTCCATCAAGGGAGATTTCACTAAAAGACATATGGACAGTGGTAACGCGAACCGAAGCTGCCTTGAGCAGTACGTTAAGACAGTGGCAGGATTTTACTAAGGATTCTGTGGTGAAATTCACAGAACATAATACTAAATTGGAAACCATACCTACACATATTGATAAACCTCAAACTCAGGTTGCTACAGTCCAGTCGGATTCCTCAGCCTCCATTAAGGATAGCCTATACTGTCACCAGCAGTTTGAGGTTCTTGAGAATATGTCTAGGTTCAGAAATTTGCGATATTTGAATTTTCCAATTACGTACTCTCTTTCTCCTTTAATTTTATTTTATAAATGTCTGAAGGAAGTTTTTGTTATCCGCCAACCCTGAAGAGTTCAAGGTTGTGAATATTTATTACCTGCCCCAGGGGTAAAAAGGTTGTTAAGGAGGCTGAAGGGGAACTAGACCAGATCGTACCACCTGATAGTCTTGATATATCTGAGTTTTTAGAGTCTTCTTCAGATATAATTTCCTCAAGGGCTACTGCTCTGTTAGTCACTTTTCTTTCTGAAATTGATAAAAACTCCATGTTAAAAGCCTATTTTTCAAAAAGAGATTCCTTGTTTTGTGGTCAGTAAGTCACAGTTTTCCCTGATGTATCAAGATCTATTCAACTTCATTGTAAGGCCTTTTTGGAGCCTTACCCTAGGCCTGGAAGACACTTTTTTTTTAATCTTCCCTTGCAAATGTCTCGTGGTACATCAGGGAAAGCAATATTGTTTTTTTGATTTGCTCCAGCTTGAAGAATTCCTAAAGTCCGACAGCTCTTACTTTTTCTTTTACTCAGGTGGTTTATGTAATTTGGGTTTGATTTATATTGGATCAGCTGGATGTTAACTGTTTAAATTGCTGTATTATGCTGGTTATATATTCTTCCCTTTCCTTTAATGTGGCCTGCATGACTGTTGATTATATTTCCTATATTGGATATTTTTATATTCTTTTTCTTTCATTCTGTAACTATTTGATGTATGCATAGTAAATTTAATTAAAAAATATATTCTGCAACACTAACCTAGTCAATTTAATTTAACACTTAATAAATAAATAAAAAGACTACATGCAATACAAATTGAACCCATCAAGAACATTTCCCCAGAAAGTAGAAAAAGACTATTGAGGTGAAACAATCTCCGATCTCCTGCGAACTGTTCTCTGAACTTTAATAGAACGCTCAACTCTTCCGTTCCGGGCCCGCCAACAACTGAAATACACAGGCAGGTTCTGGACTTGAGGGACTCTATAAATAAAATTCATGGTTAAGGCCTAATTTCACCTTCATTATTGTCCCTCCAGTCCAGTTCTGACATATGAGAAATACCACAGCAGTATTTGAACCCGGGTGGGACTTGCAAGCCCAGCCCGTAAAACCTCTGCTCCAAAATGCATGTCCTGTCTAACCTGGATATCCAGACGGTAGTGTCTTGTAAAGGCATGCAGGGACAACCATGTTGCCACCTTGCAAATTTCCAATGGTGGCACGAGACTGAACTTGGCCCATGATGTTGCTTGCGTTTTTGTGGAATGCGCATGTAAGCCCAGAGCACAGGTCTGTGTTTCAGCAAGTATGATGATGTGATGGCCTCTTTAACCCACCGGACTATGGAGGCTTTGTTAGCTGCTTCTCCCTCATGTGATCCTCCAAACAGCACAAAAAGATGATCCAGCTTTTGAAACAATTGAGGGCACTTCAAATACCTGCGCAGTGCTCTGTGAACATCCAACAGATGCAATTGTTTGTTCTCCACGCCACTATTCTCGCCCATAAACACCGGAAGAGAAAGAATTAATTAGACTTACTTGTTAATTGTTGTTCCTTAAGGAACTCTAGTCCAGTCCCGGAACCATAGAGTTTAGAATCTCCTCCAGCAGCCTTGGAGACTGAATGACATCACAGCTCTTCTCTCTCTGGTATAAATAGGCAAGGACCGCCCCCTTCCACCAGTACCTATTGACAAAGCAACTCAGCAGAGCAACAAATAAGTAGATAAAGAACAACAAGATAAACTAAATAAACTTTGGCTAGAATCTAAAAACCTGTGCATATTCTAACCTTCTCTTCGACGAAGGACCTTGTAGAAATGCCAAAAATGTAGAAACAAAACCACGCTTCTGCGGGGTTCCCATTGTGGCTCCACTCCGCGTCCTCCGGAACCCCACTCCTCTTCCGGAGACATCCTCTCCAATTTGACCCCTTTTACTAAGATACAATGGACAACAGCTTCAGGCTGCATACCCTGGGAGGGGTCCGGGACTGGACTAGAGTTCCTTAAGGAACAACAATTAGCAGGTAAGTCTAATTAATTCTTCCTTTTCGTCCCTCTAGTCCAGTCCCGGAACCATAGAGGATGTAACAGAACAGTGCACATCAACGGGAGGGACCAGAAAACCCAGCCTGAAGCACCGCTGAGCCAAAACGAAGTCCTCCGCCGCCTGCACATCTAACCGATAGTGCTTCGAGAATGAATACAACGATGAAGTCGCCACTCTACAAATGTCCGCGACTGAAACCGAACTGTACTCCGCCCACGACGCCGCTTGCGCCCTGGTCGAGTGCGCTCTGAGACCTTCTGGAACTACCCTACCTTTCGAAAGGTAAGCCGACGCTATAGCCGCCTTTAACCATCTAGAAATGGACGCTTTCGCTGCCGCTTCACCCTTCTGCGGCCCCCCCGAAAGCCCCAAACAATCTGTCGGTCTTCCGAAACGGCTGCGTCCGCCGAAGATACGTCCGAAGAACCCGACGAACATCTAGGGGATGTAACCTGCCTTCCGATTTCTCCTTTTGCTGCTTAGAGAATACTGGAAGCGACACCACGTGATTGACATGAAAGGCCGAGACCACCTTCGGCTGAAAGTCCGGCACTGAGCGTAGCACGACCTTATCATGGAAGAAAGACAAATAAGGTGCCCTACAGGATAAAGCCTGTAACTCCGAAATCCTCCTTGTGGAACAAATAGCTACCAGAAATACCTTCTTTAACGCGAGATCCTTCAGGGTGGCGATGCTTAGCGGCTCAAACAGTAGCTCAAGCAAAGCCTCCAATACCAGATTCAGCTTCCATGTCGGCACCGAACAGCGTACCAACGGACAAAGAAGCAAGACAGCTCTCAGAAAAAGCCTAATGTCACTGTGAGATCCTACCAGCTGACCAAGCACTTTCCCCCTATAACAGGAAATCGCCGCCCACTGCACTCGCAAGGAACTGGCCGCCAATCCCTTCTGCACTCCGTCCTGCAAAAAGGAAAGGACCTGCGAAATCGAAGCCCTCAACAGCTGAATATTACGCTCCACACATCAAACTGCAAAGATCCTCCAGATCCGGACATACGGGTCTGGAACGCCTGCGTGCCTTTAGCAAGGTAGAAATGACCGCCGCCGAATAACCCTTAGCTGTCATCCGAGCCCGTTCAAGAGCCAAGCCGTAAGCGAGAATCGACTCACCTAGGGCATGTGCAACGGACCCTGCCGTAGGAGCTCCTCCCGCTGCGGTAACTACCACGGATCGTCCACTAACAGCTGTACCAAATCTGCATACCACGGCCTTCTGGGCCAATCGGGCGCGATCAGAATCACCCGACCGCGATGTCTCCCAACGCGCTGCACCACCCTGCCCATGAGGGCCCAAGGTGGAAAAAACATAAAGGAGAACTCCCTCTGGCCACCTTTTCTCTAATGCATCTAGCCCCTCTGACATCCGTTCCCAGCGCCTGCTGAAAAACCTTGCTACCTGCGCTGACTCGAAGCTCGCCATGAGAGCCATTCCCAGAACTCCCCAGCGCCTCACCAGAAGAGCAAACACCCCCGGATGTAGCACCCACTCCTCAGGGTCTACTCTGCGACGACTGAGGAAATCCGCTTCGAGATTGTCTACGCTGGCCACATGTTGAGCCGCGAGAGCCTGGAGATTGTGTTCGGCCCACACCCACAGCTGACCCGCTTCGGCTTCCAGTGTAGCACTTCCTGTGCCCCCCTGCCGATTGATGTAGGCCACCGTTGTCGCATTGTCTGACAAGACTCGGACCGCCTCCCGACCGAGAGTGTCCTGAAACTCCGGTAGCGCCAGAAACACCGCTCTCATCTCCAACCTGTTGATGGACCAAGACGTCTCCTCCTGAGACCAACGACCCTGGGCAAACCTGCCTTCGCAATGAGCCCCCCCCCAACCCAGGAGGCTCGCGTCTGTTGTGAGCAGTTCCCAGGACGGCGGTCCAGTGGCATGCCGGCTTCCATATTCTCCGTTCTCAACCACCATCGCAGCTCGTGACGCACATTCTGAGGGCAAACTAACCCCTGCGATAGGACCTCCGACTGATGCGACCAACAACGGAGAAGCGCCGCCTGTAACGGCCGCATGTGCGCTCGGGCCCACGGAACCACTTCTATCGTGGCTGCCATTGTTCCCAACAACTGCAGGTACTGCCATGCTGTTGGAGCCGGACTCGAAAAGGAACGCCTGACGAGTTGTTGCAGACCTAGAGCCCGGGCCCTGGACAGGAACACCTTCCCCTGCTTTGCTTCGAAGCGTGCCGCAAGGTACTGCAGGGATTGCGATGGTACCAACCTGCTCTTTGCAAAGTTGACTACCCAGCCCAGGCCTTCAAACATCTGGACCACCCGGGCCGTCGCTGCCGAGCTGTCCTCTCTCGACTTCGCTCGGATCAACCAATCGTCCAAATATGGGTGCACCAGTACTCCCTCTTTGCGGAGCGCCGCCGCCGCCACCACCACCATGACCTTGGGGAAACGTCCGTGGTGCCGTTGCCAGCACAAAGGGCAGCGCTTGAAATTGGAAATGTCCCATGGGTACCGCAAACCTCAGCCACTTCTGATGCTCTTGCCAAATCGGTATGTGCAGGTAAGCATCCGTGAGATCTAACGACGTCAGGAACTTCCCGGTCTGGACCGCTGCCAGCACGGAACGCAAGGTCTCCATCCGAAAATGGGTAATCCGGAGACAACGGTTCACCCTTGTCAGAGCCAGGATTGGGCGAAATGTGCCCTCCTTCTTTGGCACTACGAAATAGATGGAGTAGCGACCGGAACCGCACTGCTCCGCGGGCACCGGCAGCACCGCCACAAGCTGCAGCAGCCACTGTAGCATGTCCTGGACCGCCTGCCTGTGACCAGGGCTGAGCAGGGAGAATGGACAAAGGAACCTACGACGGGTCGATGGAGTTCTAATACGTACCCCTCTCACATGACCTCCAGGATCTACCAATCTGACTTAATTCGGACCCAGGCAGGGTAAAACTCCTGCAACCGACCTCCCCTGGGAACTACCATCTCCTGAACCCACCTTATCTCATTGTGTCTGTTTTGTGGCCGAGGACTGGAAAGGAGCGAACCCCCGGCCTGCTCCCCTGAATCCTTGAAACCCCTGACCCCTAAGCGGGAACTTCCCCCGCTGGGACTGTCCATAACGGGGAGAATGAAAACTACGAAAGTCTCTCGGGACCTCCCTGAATCCCACAGAACTGCGGCCCTGCTTCGGCTTGTCCTCTGGGAGACGTCCCCCCTGGGACTCCCCGAGGTCCTGGACCAACTTATCTAAATCCTCCCCAAATAAAAGCGTACCGCCAAAGGGTAACTTGCTAAGCCGAGCCTTAGACGAACTGTCCGCCGACCAGGTTCTCAACCAGAGATACCTCCGAGCTGCTACTACGGAGACCATCCCCTTAGCCAAGCTGCGGAGGAGATCAGAATGAAAATCCGCCAAGTACACGGTTCCCGACTCCAGTCGCGTGGCATCTTCAAGCTGCCCTTCCAGATGGTCTCCTGCAACCTCTGGGACCATCTCAAACAGCCACGAGCCACCGAAGGCGGTCTGCATGGACAGCGCGCAAACATCGAACACCTGCTTCAACAGAGTGTCTAACCTCCTGTCCTGAACATCCTTCAGCGCTGCGGTCCCCCTCCACGGGAATCGTGGTTTTCTGAGTGACCGCCGATACCGCCACAACTACCTTTGGAGAACGAAACAGCTCCCTATCGCGGTTCGCGAGTGGATAAAGGCGAGCCAATGCTCTAGCCCCCTTCAGGGCCGCCTCTGGCAAATCCCATTCTTCCTGTATCATATTCTGAAATACCCTACGGAGGGGAAACACTCTCTGGGATGTCCGCACCGCCTGCAACAGCGGATCTTCTAATGTCTCTTCCGCTGCTTCCTCGCTGGAAGGCAGGTTTAGTGTCTTTAGCGTCTCCGAAACCAGGGCTGGAAGCCCTTCACACCGAAAGACTCTGACTACCCAGCACTGCTGCTCCGAGTCAAGCAACTCTCCGTCTTCCAGCTCATCTTCCGAGAACTCTTCCCTTTTTGGCGTTCCCCTCGCTCAGGTCATCAGCGAGGTAAGGCGCGGGACACTCTGAAGTAGCCCTACACCTTTTAGCCACCGGAGCACCGTTCCCCGAACCGACCAGAGAGGCCGAGCACTTCTGACTCTGGGGTCCATGAGGAAGAGCCGACATCGCGGGCTGAAGGAAGGCAAAAGCCTGCTGCATCAAGGCAACGAAGTTCGGCGTAATCCTGGTCGCCTCCCCCGCCTGTCCCTGCTCCTGTGACCCGGCGGAGCCGCAGCCCGAGGAGGGCCCCGGCACTGGCTCCTCAGGATCTAGAGACGGAAATAACAGTGCCTCAGCGCCTGTACGAATAGCCTTCCAGCCTGCTAGGGGCTGTCCCGGCTCTCCGTCCATATGCTGCGCCTCTAGGGAGCAAGGGACACAGACTCCTGATTCCAGCACTGAACTTTTCCTCCTGCCGCACACTAGACAGCGTGGAATTGCAGGCATAGCAGCCGCCTCAAAGAACTGCTCTAAACCACCCCGGGAACTCCCCCTCCCCCCCGCTGGCCCTGACCGCCAGCCCCGGAAGGAAGGGCTCTCTCCGGGTTGGAGCCCTGCAAAAAACAGCCTAGATACACCTGCTCAATATTTCAATAAGGGAAAAGCACAGCATAGCTCGTTTCCCTTTGAACTTCTCTTTTTTTTTTCCCAACAGGCCAACGCTCTGTAAGCGCCTGATGAGCCTATAGCAGGTCTGCAGCAAACGAGGCTTAAAACACTTCCAAAAAGCCACTATAAAAAACCCCACGGTTTTCAAAATGGCCACCGGGACTTTTCCCGCGCAGCAAAAAAGTGTCCGGAGGGCAAAGAACTCCTTTATGAGATCCCCCGCTGAGGCAGGGACTTCCCTCTCAACTCCCCTCCAAGAAACAAGTAAAAGAAAATTCAAAAAGAAAGAAAAAACGCCGTTAAAGTCGGCGAGACCTACTTAAAGTTCCCTGCTTCAATCTGAGGTGCTGCAATGAGGCAGACACGCGCCGGAGCTCAGCCTGCTCGTGGCTTCGGCTCTGACGGTGCTCCCACCACCAATCTCACTGTCTCTTAGAGATGGCTGGGGCTAAGCCTTTCACCTGCTCCTCACCCTTGCTTGCGGGTTCGGGAGCAGGGAGGCTACTTCTTCTGCTCTGTAAAGCTGCTCCTTCTCACCAAGGGGCAGCCCCCCCTCCCCCCCAAGAGAGGGAAAATTGAGGGAGAAAGGAGGAAGCAGGACTGGAGCCAGAGGGAAGAAAAAAGTGGCTATTTATTTTAGAAAGGCAACCAAACAAAAAACATCAAGAATTAGAAAAGGAAAACAAAGAAAAAATTCCTAGCTCTGCCTATTTGTTCTGGGCCTATCCCTAGGCCCAGAATCTCCTCAGCTGCTTGGAGACTGAAGTAGTGGTGGAAGGGGGTGGTCCTTGCCTATTTATACCAGAGAGAGAAGAGCTGTGATGTCATTCAGTCTCCAAGGCTGCTGGAGGAGAGAGATTCTAAACTCTATGGTTCCGGGACTGGACTAGAGGGACGAAAAGGAAGCATAGTTACTCACCTGTAGCAGGTGATCTCCGGGAACAGCAGGAATTTAGTCTTCACATATGGGTATCATTGGTACCGACAGAGCCTGCGCGGGAACGCTCCCCAGCATCCAATAGGAAAGCTTTTGGGAGCATCCCACAGCGCCTGTGTGCTGCCTTCCTGCCTTTCCCAACTGTCCCTCTCCAGTTGAGTTTAAAGCTGAGGCAAAGAGAGAGGGAAAGAGAGATAGAGAGATCCAATTCCTAGGGGAGGTGGGTGGGTTGTGAAGACTAAATTCCTGCTGTTCCTGGAGATCACCTGTTACAGGTGAGTAACTATGCTATCTCCAGGAACAAGCAACAGTCTAGATTCCCTAGCATCCGCTCCACTCCCCCATCCCTCCCCAATTTACCTATCCCCCTTTCCTACCCCATCGTTGTCACAAAGTCGTCTATCGGTGTTAAGTTGTCCACTGTGTTTCATGTTGTCCGCTGTTTCGTCCGGTTGTCCGTCATTTGATCTGTCGCTTTATTATTCTTTTCTCCCTGTTTCTCCATTACTTTCCTATCCATTTACTGGCGTTCCTTTCTACCTTTCCTTAAGCAGTTCAAATTTTTTTTATTGTACACCGCCTTAACACTCCGGTATTAGGCGGTATATCAAGTGTGCCAAATAAAGATAAAGAATAAAGAAGCAGGAATGTAGTCTTCACATATGGGGACTTCCTAGCTGCAGATGCCAGAGAGAAGGCCCCAGAAGTTGTGTGCCCTTGTGAAAGGGTTCCACTTCCCCCCCATGGATCTCTGGCATCAAACCAGGGATGGTGGGTAGGAGTTGATTAAGTATGGAACAGGTATTGAAGAACATCCTGACCAAACAAGGCATTCCGGCGGGAGTCCTTGTCTAAGCAGTAATGGGCTGTGAAGGTATGAACTGAAGCCCAAGTAGCTGCTCAACAGATGTCGTCGATAGACACAGAGTGAAGATGAGCCATAGAGGCTGCCATGGCTTTCACATTGTGAGCTGTAACATGGCCTTCAAGAGGAAGGTTTTTACTCTCATAAGCAAAAGATATACACTGTGCAATCCAGCTGGACAGTGTTCTTTTGGAGACTGGAAGTCCCAAATGAATAGGATGAAAAGTAACAAAGAGTTGAGAGGACTTTCTATGGTGC
Organism: Ichthyophis bannanicus; assembly: GCA_033557465.1. Taxonomy (NCBI): domain Eukaryota; kingdom Metazoa; phylum Chordata; class Amphibia; order Gymnophiona; family Ichthyophiidae; genus Ichthyophis; species Ichthyophis bannanicus. Next base: position 116,926,894 of record CM066042.1, on the reverse strand, counting down.
TGTGTCCTTTGCAAGTAAAAGGCCAAAGCCCTTTTGCAGTCCAAAGTATGAAGATTCCTTTCTGCATTTGAGGCGTGAGGCCTTGGAAACAATACAGGAAGGTAAACCGCTTGGTTTAAATGAAAAGCTGACACCATCTTTGGCATAAAGTGTGGATGAGTGCTAAGGACTACCTTATGATGGAACTTTGTATAAGGAGGATCAGCCACCAAATGCTTGCAATTCACTGATGCGACGTGCTGATGTGATTGCAATAAGAAAGATGACCTTCTAGGAAAGGAATTTCAAAGAGGTAGTGGCTAATGGTTCAAAAGGCGGTTTCATGAGCTGCCCAAGAACCAGATTTAAGTCCCATGCCACTGCTGGTGGCTTAATGGGAGGCTTAGTTAAAAAGAAGGCCTCTCATAAATCTCGCTATGAGAGGATGAGAGGAAATAGGTTGTCCATTTAGAGGCTTGAAAGAAGATGCAATAGCACTCAAATGAACTCACTGAATTAGTCTTAAGCCCTGCATTTAATAAATGAAGGAGATACTCCAGTAATGATTCCAGAGATATCGCAAGAGGGTTAAGACCCTTCTGCGAGCACCATATGGTAAAACGTTTCCACTTAAATGCATAAGAGCGTCTTGTGGAAGGTTTCCTGGAAGCATAAAGGATATCCTTTACCTGCTGGGAAAGGTTAAGACCGTGAAGTTCTAGGCTTTCAGCAACCAGGCCCTGAGATGCACAGACTGGGGATTGGGATGCCACAGCATCCATTCTTCTTGAGAAAGGAGATCTGGAGCAGATCCTAACTCCAGAGGCGGAACTTGAGAGAGATGTAGGAGCAGAGGGTACCACATTTGCTGTGGCCAATGTGGAGCTATGAGGATCATATGACCTCTATCTCTCTAAAGCTTGAACAGGGTTTTGGGAATTAGGGGAATGGGTGGAAAGGCATACAGGAAGTCCTGACCCCAATGGAGGAGGAAAGCATCCCTAGCCTGATAACCCTGAGCCGGAATTCTGGAACAGAACCGGGGAAGTTTGGCATTCAGTAGACTTGCAAAGAGGTCTATGTCCGGGGTTCCCCAAATTTGAAAAATTCTGGCCACCTGGTCTGCATGGAGAGACCATTCGTGTGGAAGCAGAACTCGACTGAGTCTGCCCAAGAGTTTTGAATGCCTGGAAGATACACCGCAAGGAGATGAATCTGATGCTCTCTGCCGAGGGCCCATAGTCGCAAAGCTTCGTTGCAAAGCAACAGAGAGCCTGTTCTGCCCTGCTTGTTCACATAGAACATGGCTACTTCATTGTCCGTTTGAACTAGGACTGTCTTGTAGCTGAGCTGGGTGTGGAATACTCGAAGAGCAAGGAAAATTGCTCTGAGTTCTAGGAGATTGATGTGTAAATAGGCCTCCTGTGGAGTCCAGGTACCCTGGGTAGAGAGGCCTTGCAGGTGGGCTCCCCAAACCACCTATGAAGCATCCGTTGTTAGAGTGGCCTGGGGTGGGGGTTGATGAAAAGGAGACCCCACCAAAAGGTTTTGGGGTGATTGCCACCATTGGAGGGACAAAATAAGGTGATCTGAGTTTGCTATTTTGTCTCAGGCAACCTGATGCCTGAGTCCACTGAGTGGATAAAGTCCACTGGGCTGCCCTCATATGGAGGCGAGCATAAGGAACCACATGCACGGTGGATGCCATGTGGCCTAGCAACTGTAACATTTCCCGAGCAGTGAGGTGAGGTTTTAGCACTGCTTGGGAAGCTAACTGCACAATGCGAAGGCAGCGGGGCTGTGGAAGGTAAACCCTTGTCTGTCTGGTATCCAGCAGAGCTCCTATAGGGACTGAGTGGGAGCAAGGTTGGATTTTGGGAAGTTTATGACAAGTCCCAAATACTGAAGGATGTGCATTGTGCGAGACAGGGCAACCCTGGCCTCTGGCTCTGAAGGGGCTCGAATGAGCCAGTCGTCTAAGTAAGGGAAGACGAATATTCCTAGGGTGCGGAGAAATGCTGCCACCACAGCCATGCATTTTGTGAACACCCTTGGAGCAGAGGCCAAGCCAAAAGGAAGAACCCTGTATTGGTAGTACTTCCCTTGAAACAGAAAGCGAAGGAACTTTCGGTGAGTTGGATTGATGAGAACATGAGTGTACACATCCTTGAGATCTAGAGAACAAAGCCAATCCTGACTCTGAAGGTATGGTAGCAGAGCTCCCAGAGAAATCATTTTGAACTTCTCTTTGAACAGGAATTTGTTCAATTTTCTGAGGTCTAAAATGGGTCTGTGTCCTCCTGTTTTCTTTGGAATAAGGAAATAGGGGGGGTAAAACCCTGTACCCCATTGGGGAATGGGTACCTCTTCTATTGCCCCTTGAGCAAGAAGCACAGCGACCTCTTGCCCTAACTGGTCACTGAGAGAGGTCTGAGAATTGAACTGTCTTACCATTGTAGGAGGGGGCATGCTGAGGAAATGAAGCTTGTACCCCTCTCTTACAATAGACAGAGTCCAATTTTCTGCTGTTATCTGACCCCATCTGGGGGAAATGACATAACATTCCTGGGATGGTGGAGGGTTCTGGGCCATTCAGGGCCAGGAAGGCAAAGTTCTCTAGATAGGAATCAAAGCCCCTGTGGAGGATGAGTCTGCTGAGCCGGTTAAGGCTTAGCTGCTTTTGTCTTTCTTTGTCTAGGTTGTTGCTGCTGTCCCTTTTGGGCAGACTGACCTAAACAATGCCCCTGCTGGGTATAGGAGGGATAAAACTTCTTATTATTATTGAAGAATGGTTTCTTATAGGATTTTTTCCTCGCAGGATCAGCTGTAGATTTAGACAATCTATCCAAAGTGATATTGTCAGCATCTATCTCATTAGCTTTTTCCTGCCAATTCTTGCCAAAGAGATTCTCTCCTGTGCAAGGAATAGTCCCTAGTTTATCCTGTACCCAAATTTCCAAGTCAGATGCCTGGAGCCAGACAATCCTACGTGCACCTATGGCAATAGCAGAGGTCCTGCTTATGCACTCAAAGCAGTTAAAAGGCTGCACGATTCACAAACTTGGAAACATTCTGGGCATGTTTGACAAGGGCGAGGTAACCTTGCCTCTTATCAGGAAGGAGAGGACTCATAAGCTCTAAATCTCCTGTGACCTCCTTAAGGAACATTCCCATATATAAGATATAGGAACTGATCCTAGCAGAAAGCATGGAAGCCTGGAAGGTCCGATGTCCAAAGGCATCAAGAGATGCCTGCCTTTTTGCACTCTTTATCCTTCTCATAGCCGATTCAACCACCATGGAATGGTGTGGTAATTGAGTCTTTTGAAACCCAGGACAAGGAGGAACTCGATATATGGTGTCGAGTCTTCGAGAGTGAGGAGAGGTGGTTAGAGGTGTTTCCCACATCCTTAACATGAGATCATGCAAGATCTCATGAATAGGTAAGGTAGCTGCCTCCTTGGGAACTTTAGGGTATTGCAGGATTTCAAATTCCTTTGCCCTAGGCTCTTTTTCAGGAGCCACTGTGATGGAAAGACCTCGGGCCACATCTCGGATAAAATCCTGAAAGGACATATCCTCTGGTGGAGACATCCTACGCTGAGGAGAAGAGGAATCCTCAGGAAGAAGTACTCTGGTATTGGCAGAGCTTTCAGAGTCTTCAGACTCATCTGAGGATTCTAAGTATCTCCGATCCGGGTGATCGTGCAAGGCACGGTACCGATCAAAGTCAGCATCGGAGTGGTCCGGTACTGACTTGTCGATGCTGGATAGACACGCATGACTCGGTCCCGGTAGAATACCTTCCGATGTTGATACAGTCGGTGCCGGCACTGGAGTCTGTGCCGGTATCGGTTGAATTGTCTGAAGCGGTTTCAGGGGCATAGAGGCCGTGAGAAGAGCCGCCAGACTACGTTCAACAGCCAAGAATCTCTGGTCTATCGACGCTGCCGATGCTTGGGTATCGGTACTGGATGATGCGGCCGGTACCCCACAGCATGGCACCAGTAGTTCTGCCGAGGTTGAGGTCTTGAGAACATCCTGGAGCCCCGTTAGTGCTTTGGAAGCCAAAGCCTCACGCCGGGGCAATTTTGCCGGTGAAAGTCCCTCAAGGGCAACGCCAGAGGCATCTTGATGTCTAGGAGGAGATCTACCCTTTGAGGACCGGCTAGATTTATGTTTAGTTACCTGAGATCCATTGGAGGAAGACGAAGCCTTGGAAGACGTCAATGCCACGGAAGCTGCATCGGAAGGAAAAAGGGTGCTAAGTTTAGCAGCTCGGTTTTGCCGGCCCCTTTTTGACATCATCCCACAGGCAACACACTCAGAAATAGAGTGGTCAGGACCTAAACATTTGAGGCACCACTCTTGGGTGTCGGTGACGGAGATGGTACCGCCACACTTAGAACACTTTTTAAAACCCAAAGCGGGTTTTTCCATTTTGAAGGAAAAAGTTGGACCTAGTGCCCAATATGGCGCGTGGCACCTGAGGAGAAAATTACTGGAAAGACTTCAGAAGAAAGTTTTTTTTTTTAAGAAGAAAAGAAAGAAGAACCGGTGGTACCGGTGTAGCGTCGAGGGAAGGCAGACATGACCACAAAAAAGAAGAATAGAAGGGATTTTTTTCTGCGGTGACAGGATGTGTGACCTGTCGGCTCCATGGAAAACGAAGAACTGGAGAGGGACAGTTGGGAAAGGCGGGAAGGCAGCACGCAGGCACTGTGGGATGCTCCCAAAAGCTTTCCTATTGGACGCTGGGGAGCGTTCCCACGCAGGCTCCGTCAGTACTGATGATACCCATATGTGAAGACTACATTCCTGCTTGTTCCTGGAGATATCACAACCACCTTCTCCTTAGAAATCATAAGAAAGAGTTCTCTACACAATAAGGCTTAAAGCTCAGAAATCCTCCACATGGAAAGCATAGTTACTCACCTGTAACAGGTGATCTCCGGGAACAGCAGGAATTTAGTCCTCACATATGGGTATCATCGGTACCGACGGAGCCTGTGTGGGAACGCTCCTCAGCGTCCAATTAGAAAGCTTTTGGGAGCATCCCACAGCGCCTGCGTGCTGCCTTCCCACCTTTCCCAACTGCCTCTCTCCAGTTGAGGTTTCAAGCTGAGACAAAGAGAGAGAGAGGGAAAGGAAAGAGATACAACTCCTAGGGGAGGTGGGTGGGTTGTGAGGACTAAATTCCTGCTGTTCCCGGAGATCACCTGTTACAGGTGAGTAACTATGCTATCTCCAGGAACAAGCAGGAATGTAGTCATCACATATGGGGACTCCCTAGCTTTAGGTGCCAGGGAGAGACCCCAGAAGTTGTGTGCCCCTGAACAGGGCTCCACGTCCCCCAATGGATCTCTGGCATCCTACCAGGGATGGTGGGTAGGAGTTGATTAGGTATGGAACAGGTGTTGGAGAACAGCATGACCAAACAAGGCATCCCGGTGGGAGTCCTTGTCCAAGCAGTAATGGGCTGTGAAGGTATGAACCGAGGCCCAAGTGCTGCTCAACAGATGTCATCGATAGACACAGAGTGCAGATGAGCCATTGGGGCTGCCATGGCTCTCACATTGTGAGCTGTGACATGGCCCTCCAGAGAAAGGTTCTTACTCTGATAGGTGAAGGAAATACACTGAGCAATCCAGTTAGAGAGTGTTCTCTTGGAGACTGGAAATCCCAAATGAGAAGGATCAAAAACAACAAAGAGTTGAGAGGACTTTCTATGTTGCTGTGTTCTTTGTAAGTAAAAGGCTAAAGTTCTTTTATAGTCCAAGATATGAAGATTCCTCTCTGCATTTGATGCATGAGGCCTTGGAAAAAACACAGGTAGGTAGACTGCTTGGTTTAGATGAAAAGGTGAGACCACCTTTGGCATAAAGTGTGGATGAGTCCTAAGGACTACCTTGTCATGATGGAACCTTGTATAAGGTGGATCAGCTACTAGCGCTTGCAACTCACTAATGCAGCGTGCTGATGTGATTGCAATGAGAAAGATAACCTTCCAAGAAAGGAATTTCAAGGAGGTAGTAGCTAAAGGTTCAAAGGGTGGCTTCATGAGCTGCCCAAGAACCAGGTTTAAGTCCCATGCCACCGGTGGTGGCCTAATGGGAGGCTTAGTTAGAAGAAGGCCTCTCATAAATCTTGCTATAAGAGGATGAGAGGAAATAGGTTGTCCATTTAGAGGCTTAAAGGAAGCTGCAATAGCACTCAAATGGACTCTTACTGAGTTAGTCTTAAGTCCTGCATTGGATAAATGAAGGAGATACTCCAGCAATGATTCCAGAGGTATGGCAAGGGGGTTAAGACCCTTCTGCGAACACCATATGGTAAACCTTTTCCACTTAAAAGCATAAGAGCGTCTTGTGGAAGGTTTCCTGGAAGCAAAAAGAATATCTTTTAATTGCTGAGGAAGATTAAGATCTTGGAGATCTAGGCCTTCAGCAACCAAGCCCTGAGATGCAGAGACTGGGGATTGGGTTGCCATAACATTCCGTCCCCCTGAGATAGGAGATCTGGAGCAGACTCTAACTCCAGGGAGGGAGCTTGAGAGAGATGTAGAAGCAGAGGGTACCACACTTGCCGTGGCCGATGTGGAGCTATGAAAATCATATGGCCTCTGTCTCTCTGAAGCTTGAACAGGGTTTTGGGAATTAGGGGAATGGGTGGAAAGGCATACAGGAAGTCTTGACCCCAACGAAGGAGGAAAGCATCCCTGGCCTGAGCCTTCTGAGCCGGAATTCTGGAACAGAACCGGGGAAGTTTGGCAGTCCACGGACTTGCAAAGAGGTCTATGTCCGGGGTTCCCCAAATTTGAAAAATCTTGGTTACCTGGTCTGCATGCAGAGACCACTCGTGTGGAAGCAGAACTCGACTGAGTCTGTCTGCCCAAGAGTTTTGTATTCCACTCCCCCTATCCTCTATTTACCTTTGTGTACTTTCCTTACTTATGTTTGGTCATGTCTCTCTTGTGTCTACTGCTTTCCTATCAAGAAATTGTAATTCCTTTTCCATTTCGCTGGCTTTGGCCTTCTTTTAAACATGGTTTTTAATTGTACACCGCTTTGCTTGTTATAGAAAGGCGGTTTTTATCAAATGAAATAAACATAAACATATGCCTGGAAGATACACTGCCAGGAGATGAATCTGATGCTCTCTGGCGAGGGCCCATAGTCGCAAAGCTTCGTTGCAAAGCGACAGAGAGCCTGTTCCCCCCTGCTTGTTCACATAGAACATGGCTACTTGATTGTCTGTATGAATGAGGACTGTCTTGCAGCTAAGCAGGGTGTGGAACACTTGCAGTGCAAGGAAGATTGCTCCGAGCTCCAAGAGATTGATATGTAGATGACTCTCCTGTGGAGACCAGGTGCCCTGGGTGGAAAGGTCTTGCAGATGAGCTCCCCAACCCATTGGAAAAGCATCTGTTGTGAGAGTTGCTTGGGGTAAGGGTTGTTGAAAAGGGGACCCCAGCAACAGGTTTTGAGTGGACTTCCACCACTGGAGGGACAAAATAAGGCAACTTGTGTTTGCTATTTTGTCTGACAGGCATCCTGATGCCTGGGTCCATTGGGTGGATAAAGTCCACTGGGCTGCCCTCATATGGAGGCAAGCATAGGGAACCACATGTACAGTAGATGCCATGTGGCCTAGTAGTTGTAACATTTCTCGAGCAGCAAGATGAGGCTTTAGCACTGCTTGAGAAGCTAACTGCACCATGCGAAGGCAACGAGCCTGGGGGAGATAGGCCCTTGCCTTTCTGGTATCCAGCAAAGCTCCTATGAACTCTAAAGACTGAGTGAGAGTTAGACTGGATTTTGGGATATTTATTACCAGCCCTAAATACTGAAGGATACGCATTTTGCAGGATAGAGAAGTCCTGGCCTCTGACTCTGTTGGGGCTCGAATGAGCCAGTCGTCTAAGGGAAGACGAATATCCCTAGAGTGCGGAGAAATGCTGCTACTACAGCCATGCATTTCATGAACACCCTTGGTGCTGAGGCCAGGCCAAAAGGAAGCACCCTGTATTGGTAGTGTTTTCCTTGAAAAAGGAACCGAAGGAACCTTCTGTTTGTTGGATGGATGAGGACATGGGTGTACGCATCCTTGAGATCTAGAGAACAAAGCCAGTCCTGACTCTCGAGGTATGGCAGCAGAGATCCGAGAGAAATCATCTTGAATTTCTCCTTGACAAGGAATTTGTTCAATTCTCTGAGGTCTAAGATAGGTCTGTAACCCCCTGTTTTCTTTGGGATAAGGAAATAAGGGGAATAGAACCCTGTACCCTGCTGATGAATGGGTACTTCTTCTATTGCCCCTTGGGCAAGAAGGATAGCGACCTCCTGACCTAACAGGTTGATGAGAGAGGTTGGAGAATTGAACTGCTTTACAATTGTGTGAGGGGGCATGCTTGAAAAATGAAGCTTGTACCCCTCCTTTATGATGGAGAGTGTCCAAAGCTGTGCTGTTATCTGCCCCCATCTGGGGGTAAAATGACATAACCTTCCTGGGATGGTGGAAGGCTCTGGTCCCCCGAGAGCCAGGAAGGCTAAGTTCTCTAGCTGAAAGTCAAAGGCCCTGTGGATGCTGAGACTGCTGGCCCGGCTGAGGCTTAGCAGTCTTTGCTTTCTTCTGTTTGGGTGGTTGCTGACCTTTCCCAGCAAGCTGACCTGCAGAACGTTCCTGCTGAACATAAGCAGGATAATATTTTCTCTTTTTAGAAAAGAATGGTTTCTTGAACCATTTCTTTCTAGCAGGATCAGCTGTGGACTTGTATAACCTATCCAAAGTGGAGTTGTCAGCATCCATCTCATTGGCCTTTTCCTGCCAATCTTTACCAAACAGGTTCTCACTAGTACAAGGGATATTTCCCAATTTGTCTTGTACCCAGAGCTCTAGATCAGATGCCTGGAGCCAAGCAATTCTACGTGCACCTATGGCAATAGCCGAGGTTCTGCTTATGCACTCAAAGCAGTCAAAGGCTGCACGGTTGGCAAATTTAGAAACATCTTGGGCATGTTTGACCAAAGTGAGAAAATCCTGTCTTCTTTCTTCAGGAAGAATAGGACTTAAAGCTTCTAAATCATCTGTGACCTCCTTCAGGAACATTCCCATGTAGAGATTATAGGAACTGATCCTGGCAGAAAGCATGGAAGCTTGGAAGACCCGACGTCCAAAAGCATCCAGGGTTCTGCACTCACGTCCTGGAGGATTAGAGGCATGCCTCTTTGCACTCTTGATCCTTCTCATAGCTGATTCCACTACAATAGAGTGGTGAGGAAGCCGAGTGTTTTGGAAACCAGGACAAGGAGGGACTCGATACATAGTATCCAGTCTGCGAGAATGAGGAGAGGTGGTAAGAGGTGTCTCCCACATCCTTAACATGAGATCATATAAAATCTCATGAATGGGCAAGGTAGCTGCCTCCTTAGGAGTTTTGGGATATTGTAGAATTTCCAACTCCTTGGTCCTTGGCTCTGTTTCAGGGGCCACAGTAATGGACAGGCCCCGAGCCACCTCCCTGATAAAATCCTGGAAGGAAATATCCCCTGGAGGAGACATCCTGTGCTTAGGGGAGAAGGGCTCCTCTGGGAGAAGCATTCCTGCATCGACAGAACTGTCAGAATCCTCAGATTCCTCTGAGGACTCGAAGTACCGTTTGTCTGGATGCTCTTGAAGAGCCCGATACCCGTATCGACCGAAGTCAGTACCGGGAGTAACCGGTACTGGGGAATTGGTACTGGAGGGCATCGGATGACTGGGTACCGGCAAAGCAGACACCGATGCCGATGTCGATGCTATCAGTACCGATACCGATGCCGGTGCCGGCCGAATTGTCTGTCGCGGTTCAGAGGGCGTCGATGCCGCAAGGAGAGCCGCCAGACTGCACTCAATAGCCAGGACTCTCTGGTCTATCGACGCTGCCAATGCCTGGATGTCGGTACTGGAGGAGACCGCCGGTACCCCAGAGCATGGCACCAGTAGCTCTGCTGAGGTCGAGGCCTCGAGAACATCCTGGAGCCCCGATAATGCTTTGGAAGCCGAAGCCTCCCGCCAGGGCAATTTTGCCGGTGCAGAATCCTCAAGGGCAAAGCCAGAGGCATCTCGATGCTTAGAAGGAGATCTACCCTTTGAGGACCGGCTGGACTTATGTTTAGTTACCTGAGATCCATGGGAGGAAGAAGAAGCCTTGGAAGACGTTGATGCCACCGAAGCTGCATCAGAGGGAAACAGGGTACTGAGCTTAGCAGCTCGGTTCTGCCGACCTCTTTTAGACATCATGGCGCAGGACATACAATCCGTGATGGAGTGGTCAGGACCGAAACATTTTAGACACCATTCATGGGTGTTGGTGACGGAGATGGTACCGCCACACTTGGTGCACTTTTTGAAACCTGAGGCAGGTTTCTCCATTCTAAGGAAAGGTTTTTGGGCCTAAGGCCCAAAAAGGTGCGTGCACCTGAAGAAAAAAGAAAAAAGAGTAGAATATATATATATTTTTAAAGACAGAAATAAGAAGAAAAAAAACGGCGGTACCGGTAAAGCGTTGAGGAAGGCAGACGCGACCACAAAAAAGAAAGAAATAAAAAAAGAATTCTTCTGCGGTGACAGGAACAACGACCTGCTGGCTCTGTAGAAAAAGAAAAACTGGAGAGAGGCAGTTGGGAAAGGCGGGAAGGCAGCACGCAGGCGCTGTGGGATGCTCCCAAAAGCTTTCTAATTGGAAGCTGGGGAGCGTTCCCGCGCAGGCTCCGTCGGTACCGACGATACCCATATGTGATGACTACATTCCTGCTTGTTCCTGGAGATAAAATTGCTACCAAAAAGATGACCTTTAGTGTCAGATCTTTTATTGTCACGCTACCCAAAGGTTCAAAAGGAGCTTACATCTGCACTGATAAAACCAAATTCAGATCCCGAGAATGAAATGCTGCACCAGAGGACGAGCATGCTTGATTGCTCAAAGGAAAAGGTACCATGTCCAGAGTCACTATAGACACACCCTGCACTCTACCATGGTAACAAGACAAGGCCACCATTTGTACTCATAAAGTGTTCAAGACTAACCCCTTGTTCAGTCCTGCTTGCAGAAAAGCCAACATAACTACTATCGAAGCAGACAGTGCCCTCAGTCCATGCTCCTCGCACCAGCCTTCAAACACTTACTACACTCTAATGTACAACGATGAAGTAGACTGCTTTCGAGACCACAACAATGTAGCTATCACTTGAGGATAGTAATTTCTACTCCTCAACCTAGCTCTTTCAAGAGCCAAGCCGTAAGCAAGAATCCAACAACTTGAGGCATGAATATCGGACCCTGAGCCAAGAGGTTGCTCTTGCTCGGTAAACGCCATGGCTTGCTTACCATCAGAGGCACAAGATCTACATACTACCGTCTCCGGGGCCAGTCTTGCGCCACCAGAATTACTCAACCGCTGTGTGCCTCTGTCCTTTGGAGAAGTCATCTGATGATGAGAGACCAAGGTGGAAACACATACAGCAATCCCTTGCTTGGCCACGACTGGGTAAGAGCATTGAGGCCCTTGGACATTTGCTCCCAGTGCGACTGGGGGAAAAAAAAAAAGAAATCAACTCACTTTGGCATTGGAGGCAGATGCCATCAAGTCCATGAACTGCTGACCCCACCACCGGCCTATGCTGCGAAACACCGAGTCCTCCAGAGACCATTCTCCAGGATGCAACTGATGTCTGATGAGAAAATCAGCTTGCACATTTTCTCTACCTGCCACATGTGCTGCTGAGAGCGCCAGGAGATTTGCCTCCATCCACAGATAGATCGGGGCTACCTCCAATGCTAGCAGGGCGCTTCCTGTGCTGCCTTGCCTGTTTATGTACATCATCGTGGAGGCATTGTCCGAGAACACCCTGACTGCTTCCTGCTGAAGAAGAGACACAGAATGAAGTAGGGCTAGCCACTCTGTACTTATTTCCAGGGACGTGATGGACCATGCACTCTCCTTCTGTGCCCACTACCCCTGTGCCAGCTGCATCCTGTGTTGAACTCCCCATCATGAGAGACTGGCATTGGTGGTCACCATCACCCAGTCCAAAATATCCAGTGGCATTCCCTTTGTCAACTTCTGCTGATTCAAATATCACTACAGGTTCACCCTTGTCTCCCTTGGACATTGCAAGTGCCTGGAGAGTGGGTGATTCTGGGGAGACCACCTAGGCAGCAGTGCCTTCTGAATCTGATACATGTGCGCCCTAGCCCACGGCACCAGATCCAATACTGCTGCCATGAATCCGAGCAGCTGCAGACAGTGCCATGCCAATGGAGACTTCATCCACAAGAACCTGTGCACTTGCTCCTGCAGCTTGGTTATCCTCTCTGGAGATAACAACACTAGCCAGTTTTACTGTGTCGAACCATGTGCTGAGATACACCAGTTGCTGAGACGGGGCCAATTTGCTCTTGGCGATACTGATCACCCAGCCAAGACTTTTAAGAAAGGAAATGACTCGTTGTGTGACCATGTGGCTTTCTGCCTGTAACTTTGTCCTGATTAGCCAATTGTCCAAGTAGAGGTGCACTATCATGCTGTCCTTTCACAGTACGGGTGCCACGACTACCATCACCTTTTGTAAAGGTTCTCTGAGCCGTTGCCAATCCAAACAGGAGAGGTTGAAACTGAAAATGTTCCAATAGAATGGCAAACCAAAGAAAATGCTGGTGCTCTGGCTGAATGGGAACATGTAAGTAAATATACTTCCATGAGGTCAAGAGCTGTCAAAAATTCTCCTTTTTGACCGGCCACAATCATGGATCTCAACATTACATGTGAAAGTGCAGCACCCTCAGAGCCCTATTGACATGCTTGAGGTCAAGTATTGGACAGCATGAACCCTCCTTTTTGGGCACCACAAAATAAATGAACCAGACCCACATTGTTCTTCCGGCAACTTGACCACTGCCTCTCTGTACAGTGTCCTCCACTGCTTGTGCTTTGACAGGTGTCTTGCACAGGGACAACATGAAGGCATCGGAGATAGGATGAGTGAATTCCAGTGCATATCCCTCTTGTATCATCTCTAAGACCCACTGGTTGGATGTAATTTGGGCCCAAGAGGAGTAAAACATTGAAGGTGGCCGCCCACCGGTACACACTCCACTTGAGCCCCCCTCGCTTCATTGCGACTTCTTAGAGGCCGCTGTGGAAAATGCATAATAGCCTCTAACCGCTCCTTTGCCATGAAAGGACTAACTCCCGAAAGGGATATCTACCACACTGAACCGTGGCAAAGTGAGTTGCTCGAAAGCGACAAAAATCTCTAAAGTGACCTCTGGCCAGAGCCACCGACTAACCCCCTCCCCCAAGGCTTATCCTCTGGACGTCTGGCACCTTTAGTCTTGCTTAAGTCTTTTACCAATTTCTCTAGGACCTCTCCAAAGGGCAACTTGCTCTTGGAGGCTAGTTTACTGATTCTAATCTTGGATGACACATCTCCTGACCCACAGGAAACAACGAGCAGCAACCACTGAGGCCATGCTCTTAGCCGAGGCCCGTACCAAATCATAGAAGGCATCTGCCAAGTAAGCCGAACCCAACTCTAACTTAGTAGCCTCCTGAGACCACAGAAGCCACTAAGTTAGAGTCAGGTTTGGCTTACTTGGCAGATGCCTTCTATGATTTGGTTCTATGATTTAGGTTCTGCCCCTGATCGGGCAATGCCTGGGCCCACCTAAGGCAGGCCCTTGCCACATACGCCCCACAAATGGAAGCTTGTAATGTGGGGCATTAACCTCGAATGCATGTTTCAACAACGTCTCTAGCTTATGATCCTGAGCATCCTTCAAGACTGTTCTCCTCCCTCAACCAGGATAGTCATCTTCTTAGTAACAGCTGATACCAAGGCATCCACCTTTTGGAACACAGAATAGGTCCTTCTCTCCCAGAGCAATAGGGGAGAGGCGGGCCATTGCTTGACCTCCTCGGAAGCCCGCCTCCGGCAAAACTCATTTTGCCTCTATCATCTGCATGATGGCTTTATGGACTCGAAAGGAATTTTGAGGTGTGCGAATACCCTGAAGTCGAGGACCCGCCAACATGATGTCTTCTTCAGTGGAGTCAAAAGGAATATTCAAAAAACTGCCAAGAACTGTGAAATCAGGAAGAGTAACTGCTCCTGGCAAAAGACATGGATAATGGAAAGAAGAAAAAAAATTGTGGCTGCCTTCCAAGATGCTTACTTAGAAAAATGGTGATGGAACCAACCAGGGAAAGCTCGATGCTGGATTTAGTGCTCACCAACGGAGATAGCGTGTCGAATGTTTGGGTGGGTGCCCCTGTGAGCAGCAGCAGCCATCACACAGCATGGTTTCAGGTAAAAGCCAAGATGCAGTCCAGTCATAGCAAGCTCAAAGTCCTAGACTTCAAAAACACTGATTTCAGTAAAATGGCCAAGTACCTGAAGTAGGAGTTTGCAGGGTGGGAGGGGATAAAGGGAAGTGGAATTGCAATGGGCTAAACTAAAGGTGGCAATAAAAGAGGCAACAGATAAATATGTAAGGAAAGTAAATAAAAACAAGAGGAAAAAGAAACCTATTTGGTTCTCCAAAGAAGTGGCTGCTCAAATAAAGGCAAAAACCACAGCTTTCACAAAATTCAAAAGCTCGCAAACAGAGGAACACAGAAAGGAATACAGGATCAAACTAAAGCAGACAAAAAGAGAAATAAGGAAAGCAAAATCAGAGGCAGAGGAAAAGGAAAAGATGGCTAAAGATGTGAAGTGTGGCGACAAAACTTTCTTCAGGTATATTCGGGATAAGAGGAAAATTGGAGGTGGAATTGAAGGATTCAGGTGTTGGGAACAGACTCGTGGAAAGTGACATTGAAAAAGTGAAATTGTTAAACAAATACTTCTGCTTTGTTTTTACTAAAGAAAATCCTGGAGAAGGACCACCTGTGACTCCCAAATATAAAAATGGGAATGGAGTAGATACCACACCATTCACAGAAGATGTGTTAGAACAACTTGCAAAACTGAAAGTGGACAAGGCCATGGAACCGGGTGGGATACATCCCAGGATACTGGAAGAGCTCAGAGAGGTTCTTGCAAGGCCGTTAAAGGATGTTTTTAACAGATCCTTGGAGACAGGAGAAGTTTCTCAGGACTGGAGAAGGGCTGATGTGGTACTCTTTACAAAAGTGGTAACAGGGAAGAAGTGACAAACTACAGGCCAGTAAGCCTTATCTCGATGGCAGGAAAAGGAATGGAGGTGCTTCTGACAGAGCGAATAGTGGACTTTCTTAAAACCAACAGATTGAATGATCCATGGCAACATGGTTTTATGAAAGGATGATCTTGCCAAACAAATCTGATTGCGTTCTTTGACTGGGTGACTAGAGAACTAGATCAGGGGCATGCGATAGATGTCATCTACCTGGATTTCAGCAAAGCCTTTGATACTGTTCCTCATAGGAGACATCAATAAACTCAACAGCTTGGGGATGGGTCCCAAGGTGGTGAACTGGATCAGAAATTGGTTGACTGACAGATGACAGAAGGTGATGGTAAAGGGAACTCGCTCGGATGAAAGGAGGGTGATTAGCAGTATGCCCCAGGGTTTGGTCCTGGGACTGGTACTGTTCAATGTATTTGTGAGTGATATTGCTGAAGGACTGATTGGAAAAGTCTGTCTTTTGGCAGATGACATGAAAATTTGCAACAGAGTGGACTTTCCTGAGGGAGTGGAGAACATGAAGAAAGATCTACAAAAGCTGGAAGATTGACAGGATTTAATGCGAAGAAGTGCAGCGTCATGCACTTAGGAAGCAGAAATCCAAGCGAAATGTATGCGATAGGGGGCGAGAGGTTGGTGTGCACTGACCAGGAGAAGGACGTTGGTGTGATTATTTCTGAGGATCTCAATGTGGTGAAATAGTGCAACAAGGCGGTGGCAAAAGCCAGGAGGATGCTGGGTTGCATACAAAGAGGAATTACCAGCAGAAAGGAAGAGATATTAATACCACTGTACAAGTCACTGGTGAGGCCTCACTTGGAATACTGTGTTCAGTTTTGGAGATCATATCTCGCAAAGAATATAAAAAGACTGGAAACAGTTCAGAGGAAGGTGACAAAAATGATTTGGAGCCTACGTCAGAAGACTTATAAGAAGAGACTTGAAGACCTAAATATGTACACTCTGGAGGAGAGGAGAGACAGGGGAGATATGATTCAGTTAAAGAACAAACAAACAAACCTCTTCCAAAGACGGGGAAGCTGTAAAACTAGAGGGCATAACATGAAGCTGCAAGGGGGTAAATTGAAAGGCAATGTCAGGAAATACTTTTTCACTGAAAGGGTGGTGGATGCTTGGAATGTCCTCCCGATGGAAGTGGTGGGGGCAAATACAGTGACAGAATTAAAAATGGCATGGGACAGACACAGTGAATCCCTTTATAGCAACAGGATAAAATCAAAATAAACTTAACTATCTCTTATAGCTCAACAAATGGGGGTGCCCTACACGGAGCGGGCAGACTAGATGGACCATACTGGTCTTTATCTGCCGTCATATAGTATGTTACTATATTAGGATCATCTCCTGGAGGGATCTCTCCCAAATCCAATGCCATAGAGTCTCCACACAGACCCAAAGGCCCCTCTAATGTATCTTCCAATGCCTCAGAATGACCCGAGGTCCGTTCCTCTGCTGTATCCTCCTCTATCCTGTGACATTTAAACAGGAGGCTCAGAAGAGCCGCTCAGTAGCCCAAAGCCCTCTGCTACTGCAGCTGAAGGGGATAGCCCAATCTCAGAAGCGCCCATCAGGCCCTGCTTTATGCAGTAAGCCTAGCGGAGACGTAATACAAAACTCCGGGGAAAGAGGTACAGTGCCTGAACCCTGAGCACTGCTAACTGCTAGAGAGCTTTCCATATCGAAACGTCGAGTTTCAGACCCCAAGGGACCAAGCTCCTGTTTACCTGAGAGAGCCACAGCGCTTCCTGGAAGATCTGACAAAATGGCTGCCGCCCCTTTAGCATGGGAAAAGTATGCGACTGAGGAGAGGCTTCAAAGATCTGATCTGGAGTGTCCGCCGACCCCTGCGAGCCTTCTATCCTCGAATGAGCGGTATTCAATTGCTTCTCCACCGACCCTCTTCCTCACAAACCCGACACAGCCCAGTTGAGGAGAGAAAGCCACGGCACATTCCACATGCAGCACTAATTGTTTTCCCCGCCGGCATGGACGCTTTTCCCGCTGCAGCTGAGTAATACACCTTGCGATTCAAGCTGATAGAGACAGAGGACGGGACGCGAGAGCAACGCTACTAAGCACATTAAGCCTTTCTAGACAAACACAATTTGCCTTGATGATACACATCAAACCCGATGCTAACTAAACTCCTTCCACCAAAATCATCTGAGCCCTGAAGGAAGAAAACAAAAATATTTACAGTTTCTTCATTGCAGACAAGGAGTCACTAGCGGGAGAAAGGGACTCAGATCACCGGGTTGCCTTCCTCGCACTAAGACACCATTTGCTGACTCAATGGCTCCCAGTGCTCAAAAAGAGACTTTCTCCACTTCCTTGAAGAAACCTTGACAAAGAATCTTAAAGAAACATCTTTTTTTTCTGTAGCCAGAATGAGATACTTCAGCCTCTACCAATAGGTATCTTGCAAGGACATTTAATTTTTTTTTTAAATTAGCCTGTCAGGAAAGTCCAGTCTGCACAGAAGCCCACCAACATCTGCTGGAGACTGAGAATACTGGTCTGATGAGAGGTGCACAGAGCTCTTATACTCTGACATCATCAGAATTTGGCATGCTCAGTCTCCATTTGCTAGTGGTGGGATATAATCCATATTTCTGGATTGGACTGGAGGGATGATAATAAAGCTTTGGTTAAACAGTAGGAAAACTGCTGATTCATACAGTCCCCTGCTACCATAATGAAACACAATTTATCATCTCTGTTTGAACTCTTATAGGTTAATTTTGCTCATACCATGATGGTAGTGAACCTCATTCCTAAGTAAGGTTATGTGGAGGATGATCTTAGTCTCTCAAACATACTACTGATGCTTGACATAGCACGTGCCGCCTCCTGCTGGTTGATAAATTGCCTCTACATGTTGCATCTTATAAAGGTATGCTTGGAAATTCCTCTTAAATTAAGCCAATATGATGGGAAATATCGCTGTATCTTTCGGCCACATTTTCTTGGTCACGTACTGCATTTCTTGGTACTTGGGACTTTTGAGAGGGTGAAGGTATGTTGCAGCCTGACACCAGTATGATGGAACTGTTGTGAAAGTGGGCATTATACAGTGAAAGAGTAAATTAGACTTACCTGCTAATTGTTGTTCCTTGCGGAACTCTAGTCCAGCCCCGGAACCATAGAGTTGTGAACCTCCACCAGCAGCTTTGGAGACTGAATATCTTCATCTCTTTGATCATCCAGCTATATGCAGCCCCAAGGACCGCCGACACATCAGTACCTATTGACAAAGCATACTAAGTAGAGCAACAAATAAGTAGATATAACCATACAGTGGAAAAAAGGATCCTGACCCTAAAGATCCCACTACTAGCGAAAAGTTTTTTTTTTTTTTTTGTATTTCTTATGAACAATCTCCCGCCTACGGGAAGGCGGACCAGAACAGCCGTGGCGACCCCTGCGCAAAACACAAGCAACAAGAGGCGCCACCGCTCACCCTCCAAATTGGCCCCGAAAGGGAACTAAGGCGTGCTGCAAGCAGAGGAGCTCTGAGCGAAAGCATAGAGAACAGAAACCCTGGCAGACTCCTATAATGACTATCTTCTTGGCTGGCAGCGAGAACCGAGAGACAGGGAGGGATCCGGGACTGGACTAGGTAAGTCTAATTTACTCTTCCTTAGCGTCTCTCTAGTCCAGTCCCGGAACCATAGAGGATGTAACAGAGCAGTATATCTCAACGGGAGGGCCTCGCTAGTCCAGCCTGAAGCACCCGAGAGCCAAACCGCGCATCCGACGCCGCCTGCACATCCAGACGATAGTGCTTAGCAAAGGTGTGCAAGGACGACCACGTCGCCGCCCGACAAATATCCACCGCCGGCACCAAGCTAACTTCTGCCCAAGACGCCGCCAGCGCCCTAGTCGAGTGAGCCCGAAGCCCGTCAGGAACCACCTTGCCGTGTAAAAGGTATGCCGACGAAATCGCCTCTTTCAATCAGCGGGAAATGGAAGACTTAGACGCCGCTTCCCCCTTGCGCGGACCGCCAAAGGCGACAAATAAGCGATCGGACTTACGGAAGGATGCCGTTTCCCGCAAATACCGGTGAAGCGCTCGACGGACATCCAACGCGTGCAAGGAGTTATCCGCGTGCTTACCGCGTTTTCTTGGCAAACACCGGGAGAGACACCACTTGATTCATGTGAAACGCCGAAACTACCTTAGGCAAAAACGCGGGAACCGGTCGCAATACCACCTTGTCGGCCGAGAAAGACAGATAGGGTTCCCTACACGAAAGAGCCTGCAACTCCGAAATCCTGTGAGCTGACGAGATCGCCACCAGAAACACCGTCTTCAACGTCAAGTCCTTCAACGAAGCTTGCGCCAAGGGTTCAAACGGCGAAGCCACCAGAGACCTCAACACCAAATTCAAGTCCCACGAGGGAACTAAAGCCCTGCACGGAGGACGCATAAGCAACACCGCTCGCAAGAAGCGCTTCACATCAGCATGGGACCCCAATAGCTGGCCCTGAACCTTGCCTCGAAAACACGCAAGAGCTGCAAGTTGTACCCTCAAGGAACTGGCCGCCAGGCCCTTGTCCACCCCTGCTTGCAAGAAGGAGAGGATCTGAGGAACGGAGGTCCGCAAAGGCCGCAATTCGCGATCCGCACACCAGCTCTCAAAAATACGGCACACCCGGACATACGCTAGCGACGTGGACCGACGCCGTGCCCGCAACAAGGTTGCAATGACCTCCGGAGAATAACCTTTGGCTCTCATTCGCGCCCTCTCAATAGCCATGCCGTAAGCGAGAATCGAGCCACCTGAGGCATCTGCAGATCCGAAGGAGATCCGGCCGAGGAGGAAGCAGCCACGGATCGGCCACACTCAAACGCACCAGTCCGGGGCAATCAGAACCACAGGACCCAGATGCCGCTCGATCCGCTGCACCAGGCGACCCACCAGAGCCCACGGAGGAAAGACATAGAGCAGCCCATACCTTGGCCACCTTTGTGCCAATGCATCGAGGCCTTCTGACATGCGTTCCCGACGCCTGCTGAAGAACCGTTCGACCTGCGCGGACTCGAAGGTCGCCATGAGGTCCATTATCGGCAGACCCCAATGACGGACCAGCAACGCAAATACCTCGGGATGTAGAGACCACTCTCCGGGGTCTACTCTGCGACGACTCAGAAAGTCCGCCTCCACATTGTGAACCCCCGCGACATGCTGGGCCGACAGACATTGAAGATGCCGCTCTGCCCATTCTAGAAGCAGATCCGCCTCCGCTTCCAACGCCGCGCTGCCTGTGCCTCCCTGGCGATTTATGTAGGCTACCGTGGAGGCATTGTCGGACAGCACCCTGACCGCCGCTCCCTGCAGCCAAGGCTGAAACGCAGTCAGAGCCAACCACACGGCTCTCATTTCCAGACAGTTGATGGACCACTGGCTCTCCCGCGAGGACCACTGGCCCTGAGCAATCTGACCCTCGCAATGAGCCCCCCAGCCGCTCAAACTGGCATCCGTCATCAGCAGACGCCAGACAGGAGACTCCAAGGGCATACCGTTCGCCAGAGAGCGCCGACGCAACCACCAGCGAAGGCTGCGCCGAACCCCCAAGGGGCAAACTAACTGACGAGCTAGCGAGTCGGACTGATGACACCATCGACGCAGCAGCGCTCGCTGCAGGGGCCGCATGTGCGCCCTTGCCCACGGAACTACCTCGATGGTTGCCACCATCGTGCCGAGAAGCTGAAGGTATTGCCAAGCCGAGGAAGACCGTCTCGCTAGAAACTGCTCCACCAGCCGCCTCAGGGCCCGCGCTCTGTGCACTGGGAGAAAAACCTTCCCGTTGCCGGTCTCGAAACGCGCCCCCAAATACTCCAAGGTCTGCGAGGGAAGAAGGCTGCTCTTCGCCCGATTGACCACCCAGCCTAACGACTGCAAAATCTGTACGACCCGCGCCGTCGCTCGGAGACTCTCCTCCCTCGACTTCGCCCGGATCAACCAGTCGTCGAGATAGGGATGCACGAGGACACCCTCCTTCCGCAGGAACGCCGCTACCACCACCATGATCTTCGTGAAGACCCGTGGCGCCGTCGCGAGGCCGAAGGGCATGGCTTGAAACTGAAAATGGCCCATCGGCAGTGCAAACCGCAGAAATCTTTGATGTTCCCGACGAATGGGAATGTGCAAATAGGCCTCCGTAAGGTCTAGGGACGTTAGGAATTCCCCCTCGCGGACCGCCGCTATGACCGAGCGCAGCGTTTCCATGCGAAAATGCGACACCCGGAGGCACCGATTCACTCTCTTTAAATCCAGGATTGGTCGAAAGGTGCCCTCCTTTTTCGGCACCACGAAGTAGATGGAGTATCGACCGGACCCTAACTGCCCCTCCGGCACGGGGGCGACTGCCCGGAGCCGAAGCAGCTGGGAAAGTGTATCTGATACGGCTCTTCGTTTCCAGGGAGCGCTGCACGGGGACATAACAAAGGAATCTAGCACCGGTCGATGCAGCTCGAGCGCATATCCCTCTCGTATCACTTCTAACACCCACTGATCGGATGTGATAGCGGCCCAGGCAGGGTAGAAATCCCGTAGTCTGCTCCCTACGGGGATCACCGCCACCGGAGCCAGCCTCGCTTCATTGTGACTTTTTGGGGACCTACACCTGGAAGGAGCCAAAACCTCTACCTGCCCCCCGAAATCCGCGGAAACTCTGTCCGCGCCCCGGGTATCTGGAACGCTGGGACTGACCAAAGCGGGAGGCACGAAATCTCTGAAAGGACTGCTGAGACCCCTGGAAGGTGAAGGTCGTCTTCCCCTGCTTGGGCTTATCCTCCGGAAGCCGACCCCCCTTAGAATCCCCGAGATCTTTTACCAACCTATCCAAGTCCTCTCCAAATAACTGCCTGCCCTTAAACGGCAGCTTACTAAGGCGAGCTTTAGAAGAACCATCAGCCGCCCAATTGCGTAACCAAAGAGAACGACGCGCCGCTACCACCGACGCCATGCCGTTAGCCAACCCCCTAATGAGGTCATAGTGGATATCCGCCAAATAAGTGGCACCAGACTCCAATCTGGACACCGCGGCCTCCTGTTCCGCCGACTGGGGCCCCTGCAACTGCTGAGACCAGCAGAGGCAGCCGCGCGCCACCCAGGCCCCGGCCACCGCCGCCTGCATTGACATGGCAGAAACATCAAACGCCTGTCTCAACAAGCTCTCTCGTTTAGTAACCGCGGAAACTGCCGCGTCCACCTTCGGCGAACGAAAAAGCTCTCTATCAGCCTCCGATAGAGGATACAACTTAGGGAACAGTCTAGCCCCGCGCAAGGCGGATTCTGGACTGTTCCACTCCTCCTGGATCATAGCCTTAAAAACCCTATGGAGCGGAAAGACTCTGTGGGAAGTGCGCACCGCCTGCATCAAGGGATCCTCCAACTGGTCCTCCGCAGCGGAATCTTCCACGGGTATGTTCAATACTTTGAGGGTTTCGGCAATCAGTGCCGGAAGTTCTTCTTTACGAAATACACGCACTATTCTACTACTCTGCTCGTCGTCAAACAACTTGCCGTCTTCTAAATCTTCCGCAGACTCTAGCCCGAGAGCCTCCCCCAGCCCCTCGTGGAACTCATCCCCAGGAGGCGCAGAATCCGCAACACTCGGGGGCCGGCTCTTCTTTTGTGGACCGGTGTCACCCTCTACTGAAAGTGGGCGCTTTAGCCCACGGCGGGGCGGGACCGAACCTCCACCCGCCGGCTGCAAGAGAGCCAGAGCCTCCTGCATGAGAGAGAAAAAGGCGGGTGGAATTCCCAGGGATCCCTCCTGGACGCCCCCCGCCAACAGGCGCTCTGGCACTTCAGAAATCCCCGGATCAAGGACCGTCTCTGCCTGCCTTGATGTCCCTTCTGTAGAGACAGGAGGGAGATCCACATTGGAGCCCTCCAGAGGATCCTCCATGACAGCACCCACAGCAGAACAAGTGGCACAGACCCTGGCTTCCAAATTACTACTTCTATGAATGCCACAAACCAGACACTGAGGACTAGGAGGCATGCCTATGCACACAGCCCTCTACCAGCAAAGCAGAGACACCTTGCTGAAGCAAACAGAGCAGAAAAAAAATTGCGATTTTAAAAGTGCTCAAAAACGCTCCAAATCGCAGGATTAGATAGAGCTGGGGTCAATTAGCTGATATCTGACCAAAAAATTCAAAAACGAAGCTCCTATCCCTAGAAAAAAAAACACGAAGAAAAAAATGACGTTGAAAATCCAAAATGACCGCCGGACCCGATCCTGCCAAAAAAAGGACTATAAAAAGTACCCAAAAGGTCTAAACAAACTCCCCAGAGCTGATTCCAGGCTACCCCAAGGCCTCTATCACTGCCTTTAGAAATAAAAAGCCCCAAACTCTACTCACCCACACACAGGAGAGGAGGGGGGGTCAAAACTCTGTGAGTGCTGTCCAGCGTGCCTGCCACAAGCTCTGAGTAGCAGTTATCAGAGTCAATATCAGAGTTAATAACCGCTCAGGGCAGCTCGGGGAACCCCTAAATCAGTTAGGGGACCCTCAGAGCCTACTGCTGTATTTAATTGCTGCAGTTAATTGCCTTCAACCTTCTCCTCACCCACCAAGGGGGTTCGGTAGAAAGGAGACCTGTGTCCTTTGCAGCTCCCCTGCTTGTTTGACCTATGGGGAGACTGACAGATAGAGAAAGAGAGAAAAAGAAAACAGATCCGATAAAGGCAGAAGGGACACAGCCAAAGAATTCCTCCACAGCAGCAGCCCAGCACCTAAACCTAGAAAATAATAAAACACTAAAGCTCTGCTTATTTGTTCCTAAGGAGCCCAGTTCTGGGCTCTGACTTCCAAGCTGCTTGGAGACTGAGATACTGATGTGTGGGTGGTCCTTGGGGCTGCATATAGCTGGATGATCAAAGAGATGAAGATATTCAGTCTCCAAAGCTGCTGGTGGAGGTTCACAACTCTATGGTTCCGGAACTGGACTAGAGAGACGCTAAGGAAGGGTTGGTTTGTTGCTTGTGTGACAGGACATGTAGTAGCTTCTGTGACACCAGCATTAAGCTTCTCCCTATTCGTTAACAGCCTGATTCTTTTACATAATAAGTGTTAAGCTATAGCAACTGGTTCCATTGTTTCAGGACAGATCCTGGTTTTACCTCATGGAATGCAGGGGCTTGCTTTTTGCAGTGAAAAGACAGCCACAAACCCATGCACGGAGGAGGCATATGGTGCAAGCAAATATGTAGGTCACCAGTGCCCAATTGAGCTCTTTTTCATTATTTTTTTTAACTGTTTCAAGTGGGTCAAACTGCTGTGGGAACAGGGTTATACACTATAAGTAAACGTTTTAGAAAATAAATACTAATATATAGAAAAAAAATATTGTGAAAGTGTTTTGGATGTTACCACTCTCTTATTGGATTACATAATTGGATAAAACCAGGACTGGATTTTATCCTGTGCTGAAAAAAGGCAGAACTAACTCGTAACCTTACATAACGAAGGGCATGTGACATGGAAAACACTCACATATTAATATAAATGTCATGGTGCCTCTTTCTCGAGTACAAAAGTAACACAAGACAGAACAATGATGTGTTTTGTGCTGCTTGGTTCATGGGGGACCCCGCCCTGCTGTTTCCTGCAGTATGTCATCGTCAGCATCTAATCATCCTTCCTGCAGTGAACCACCATTGTACTCTCCTCTCCATTAAGCAGCCCTGCAGATACCTCTCATCCAAAACCTTGCAGTCTGGAATTTGAAAGCAGTCTCATAACTTTCCTGCCCTGGAGATAAACAGTTTATATTCTGTGCCCACCCTTTGCTGATCTTCCAAATATTTATATAGCAACCTTTCAGTTTACCGTCTATAGCATGTGGAGAGTAAACCGAGGCGTTTGCAAGGGAGAATAAAATGGAAAGAGAAGGGAAGGGCTGAAAAGAAAAAGTATTTAATATTTAGCTTTAGAAAGAAAGGGAAAGGGAAAGAGGACTAGGGACTAGTAAAAAGATAAATGGATTAGAAAATCAATCCTGCTGGCATGGGGAGCAAAGGAGAGCATGTGGAGCCAAATTCAAATATATTATGGGACTGCAAAATGAAACTATATGTTTTCTTACATTTATTTACATCTTATCAATTCCGAAGGATCTCCCTAAATGGTTTACAACTATTTGAAAAAGACAATTCATAAAATTACAATTGCTCATATGTATGAAATAAATTTGCATACTTATATCTCCAATACATGCAAATTTGTATCATGCATATTCATTCTGGGAATCTTGAAAACCCAAATGGCTAGATGTGCCTCCAAGAGAGGGTTGAGAAGCAGAGATCTAGGCAGACAGTCAAGTCCAAGGAGGACAAAGTTAGGTACTGAGCCAATATACTGTATATACAGCCTCAAAATTCTTTGTTCGAGGCTGGTGGGAGGGCGGCCTTGGAGGACTCAGCAGACGCCTAAGGCTTAGTCTGTTCTACACAGTCCCTCTCTATCTGTGGTAGATGTGGAACTAAGCACGTAGTCTGAATACAATAATCTCAATATGCCATAAAGTGCAAAGTTTGTTAGGACTCCATTTAACAGAAACATCATTAGATACAAGGCCCACAATGAAGCAAAGTCATAACAATTATCTGAACTCTAATGAGCAGAAAGTTTATAGACAAACAGATTTTTGTCCATTCCATTATCACTTAGAGGCAAGTTTACTACACTGTGTTAAGTTACCTTGTGGTAAATCCCCAAAATTAAAGTGGGAGGTGGCGTAGACCCATGCTAGCTGTTGGGTGTTCTTCGTCTGTCCCCCTGCAGTTACTGCAGGGAGGTGCACCTCACTGTATTAACTGGCCAGCACATCTAATGTGGGTGCACTTACCATCAGCCATTGAAGAGTGGAAAGTGCACCTGTGTGAACAGCAGTGATCAGTCAGCAGGCCAATGACAGCCGTGCTCACTGCGATGTGCCGTAAATGTCCACACTCTGCCCCTGACCCACCCCTTACTATGCTAACATTTAGTGTCAGTGCAGTTTAGTAAACATGCCCCTTGCAATAATAAAGAAGGCTCTTGTATTCAAACACACCTTTGTTCCTCCTGTAGAAAAGATCTGGCAGGATATTAGATCGCTTGAGGTAGAAAAAAAATGCCACGGTGAAAATTAGTAACAGACTTATGAAGAAGGTCCCCAGCAGAAGAGAGGCTGCTATCTCCGGCCCTCCTGTCCAAGGAAAAGAAGAGCAGTCGATTATTCATCAGGTCATGGAACATCGGACGGCAACAGGATACGCTAATACAAGGATGGCAAACTCCTCCTGTACGTGGGTGGTTTTCAGGATAGTCACATTCTGCAAATTAACCTGATTCTTAAAGGCAATGCATTTGAAAGTTCTCATGAATATATATATTGAGGAAATTGTTTGTGGCAGTCAAGGGGTAGAGATTGCCGCCACTGGATAAGCACTACCCGAAGGGGGAAGACTATTAGAAGGATAAGTAGGATAATCTGGCGACATCTTCTGTGCCACTCGCAGCATCTGGTCATCTGAGTAAAAAATGCGTGTTAAGTTTCAGCACATGTTTGCTTTACTAGTGTTTTAAAAATACAAACGTTAAGTAAGCAAATGCATCAGGGTTTAAAAAAAAAGCAGACAGAAGGAAGCTTGTATTCTAAAGATACTGTCTGGCTAACTTCGGGAGTTATGTGGACAAATCTTAGAAGTTCAAAATCTGCCCCGCGTTCCGTTAACTAGATAAATTTTGTCCTGCAGTTTATTGACTAGACAAAGGAATAGGTGGGGTGTTCTGTGGATGAGGCTGAATGAATGCGATAGAACTCTGCAACTCCCACTCCCTTCCTTGCCTCCCTCCCCATGTGCTATAAATAATAATAAAAAGAGCTTTACTGCCCCCATCTGCTTTCCTCCAGGGATAGGGTGCCAGTGTGAGTGTGTGTATGTACGTTGCACAGGTGAGGCGCCTGGGGGTGTGCACGCTTTTGCCATATACACATTGTGCCCTTTCATCCCTATCCATTTATCTCCTGGATCTCCAACACCTTGGACTCTACTCTCTCCTCTCTCCAACCCCACTCCTGCTGTCCTCCCTCACTGTTCCGCTTCCCAGAGTCTCTCTCCTTCCCTCCCTTCTCTCCATCACTCTCCACCTGCTTCTAATCTTTTTTTCCCAGCATGCAGATGGGCCCAGTGCTGACCATGGGCTTTTGCTCTTCTGTCCATGGGAGACGGGGTCCCCATAGCAAGATACCAGTGCTCTCAGCTCCAATCGCGGTCCTCCCTTTCACCACAGGCAGGCAGCTGCAGCCTTCTCCTCTTCTTCCCAGGGGAAATCATAGACATGTTTGTTTGCACATGCTTATACATGCACAAACATATGCGGAAAGCCAAGGAAAGTCTTGTCCTACAAATCTGTTATATTTTTTTGAAGGTGTGAATAAACAAGTAGACTAAGATGAGTCAGTTGATATAGTGTATCTGGAATTTTAAAAAGCCTTTGACAAAGTCCCTCATGAGACTATTGGCGAAATTAAAAAGTCATGGGACAGGAGGCAGTGTACTACTGTGCATCAGGAACTGGTTAAAAGATAGAAAGCAGAGGATAGAGCTAAATGGCCAATTTTCTCAATGGAGAAAAGTAAATAGTGGAGTACCCCAGGGATCTGTGCTGGGTCTGCTGCTTTTTAACATATTCATAAATGACCTGGAAATGGGAATAACAAGTGAGGTGATCAAATATGCAGATGACACAAAATTATTCAAAGCTGTTAAAACGCAAGAGGATTGTGAAAAATTACAAGAGGACCTAAATTGGAAGTCTGGGCGTCCAAATGGCAGATGAAATTTAATGTGGACAAGTGCAAAATTATGCACCTAGAAAAGAACAACCCAAACCTTTGGTTACACAATGGTACCACCTTAGAAGCCATCACCACCCAGGAAAAAGATTTAGGCGTCATCATGGACAATACATTGAAACTCTCAGCCCAGTGTGCAGCAATGGCCAAGAAAGCAAAACAAATGCTAGGAATCATAAGGAAAGGAATGGAGAATAAAACCAAGGATATTATAATGCCTCGGTATCGTTCCATGGTTCGACCACACCTTAAATATTGTATGCAATTCTGGTCGCTGTATCTTAAAAAGGACATAGTGGAATTAGAAAAAGTACAAAGAAGAGCCACCAAAATGGTAAAGGGGATGGAAGGATACCCCTATGAGGAAAGGATTAAAAGTTTAGGACTCTTCAGTTTAGAAAAGAGAAGGCTGAGGGGAGATATGATAGAAGTCTATAAATTAATGAATGGAGTAGAACAGGTTAACATAGATCGGTTGTTTACACCATCAAAAAGTAGAAAGACTAGAGGTTACGCAATGAGGTTACAATGTAACTCATTTAAAACTAACAAGAGAAAATAGTTTGCAGTCAACACGTAATCAAACTCTGGAATTCATTACCAGAGGATTAGTAAAAGCTGTTAAGTGTAGCTGGGTTTAAAAAAGGTTTGGACGAGTTCCTGGAGGAAAGGTCCATAAACCATTATTAAAGAGGACCTGTGAAATCCACTGCTTACCCCAGGACGAGCAATGTGGAAGCTGTGGACATTGGGTACCTGCCAGAAACTTGTGACCTGGATTGGCCACTGTTGGAAACAGAATACTGGGATGGATGACCTTGGTCTCACCCAGTATGGCATTTCTTATGTTCTTATGACAGCCTCTGCCCATTTGAACCCTCAACAATAGGTGCTACACTGAAGCAAAACGTGCCTAAAATATCCATGGGATGCAATAAAAGGAAAAAGGAGGGTGAGAATAGATATCTCCATGACCAGCCCTCTATTCTTATTCCAGGGCATCCCCACAGGCTTTTTTTCTTTGTAATTATATTTTTTCATTCATTTTAACAGACAAATGTACAACACATCAATCAGCTTTACAGCCATGTGCAAAACAATAGATAACACTACCTTTATCACTCTCAACCCTCTAGCCCTCCTCTTTACTTAAATAAATATAAATTCTAATTGTACTCTTGTATAACCCTTTTAACTAATTTATTTATTTTTATTTTTATTTGGTATAGATTTGTATACCGCTACTTCCAGCGATCAGCAGCGGTCTACTTGGGGAACAAACAGGGGAGTACGTACAGAACAATAAGTCACCCATTCATCCTCCAACTTATCATAAGTTACATGACTTTAGGCTTTGAGTTGTTTCAAGGATACTACCTTGCACATCCTGTTGATCTATTATACCATGCTAGGAGGCTCCAGCTGTTTCCATTTAAAAGTAACTTTACATTTAGCTGCTGTCAGACGAGTTAAGATTGGCTAACATTCCCTTTTGGGAACCCTCTCGGGTCACTGTTCCAGTAAAGTTTTGAGATTCAGGCCCAGGTCAATTTTAAAAATATCTTTAATATTTTTCCCAAGTTGCTGCCAAAAAAGTATGAATTTTGGTACAAATCCACCAGATATAGAAAAAGGTGCTTTCCTTGCAGTTACTACAAAGATTAGTGGGTACAGCTGGAAACATCTTATGAAGCCTCATGGGAGTTACGTACCATCTATCTGTTTTCTATAATTACTACCAAGAACAGCAATAAGCCCTTTGAAAAAAACAAAACCCACAACGATTCCATTTCTGTAAGAGTTTCTCCTAAACCCTCCTCCCAGTTTTGCATGTATTTGAATCTAAAACTCTAATCCTCCAAGCAGTCCATATAATTTAGAAATAAGACTTTGAGGAGGTCTTATCTCTAGCTACAATTGCTCAAATGGGATAAGGCCCTGCAGCTTTGTCCTTTGAAGATAATGTTGCACTTGTAGATATTGAAACACATATGCATCTTGTAAATTAAATTCAGTGGGGGGTAGTCAAAGGGACTAACCTGTTTAGCAGACCTGCTAACTGTGTTAATACCCCTATCTGTGATATTAAGTGGCACTGATATGGTTAGTACTGCTGAATATCCATGGGTGCCACTGCTGCACGCTCCGATGCAACTGGTTAACATGTAGCGTGTCAGGGGAAGCACACATCGATAACCGGACAGCACCGATACTGAGCCGGTGCCCAGTAATCGACACACGCGAAAGTCAAGCAAGTCAATTAACCCTCCATTGCCTCAGGTACAGACAAGATTGCAAGCCCTCTGGGGACAGGAAAATACATATTGTTTTATCTATGTATGTATTTGGACTTGGCTCACTCCTTTCCAGCAGCAGTTCAAGGCGAGTTATCTACAGTACCTAAATGTATTTCCTTGTTCCTGGAGGGCTTACAATCTAAGTTTGTCCCTTAGGCAGTGGAGGGTTAAGTGGTTTGCCCAAAGTCACAAGGAGCATCAGTAGGATTTGAACCCTGGTCTTTCTGGTTCCAGGTTGCCTCTCTAACCACTAGGCTATACCTATATATAACTCACTTTGAAGATCTGAGAAAAAAAAAAAAAGACATGAGCTACATCCAATGTTGGGAGCAAGTACATATCATACATTATATGTGTACTTATGAAAAGTAGGTGTGGACATTTACACTAGCTCTAGGGATGATATAAATGATTGTGCCTTAATTCAGGTGTGTACTCAAAATAAGTGTAAAATAGAGGATAATTTTATTAAGTTGCACCTAAATATTTATTTATTTTATTTATTTACATTCTCTTATATACCGCGCTATTCTGCATCAGTGCGGTTTACATTGAACAAACTGAAATTACATTGAACAGGGCATTATAACTTGGAGATAACTATTTTACAGGGAACATGGGCTATGGAGGGTTAAATGGCTTGCCCAAGACCACAAGGAGCACCTGTGGGACTAGAAACCCCAGTCCTTCCGGCCCAAGGTTGCTGTCCTCTAGTGGGATTTGAACCCCCGACCTTCCGGCCTGAAGTACCTTGCCCCAACCACTAGGCCACTCCTCCACTCCATATTATGAGGCATGTTTCCTAACCTGTGCTAGGCTTGCAAATAGCTTGGAAATAGAACGCCGCTTTTGCAAGGTAATGTGGTACTATCTGTTGGGGAGCATGCAGACAGCACTGTGGATGCAGCTAAAACCACCCATTGAGGTGATGGTAGTTGCACCCACGCCACCTGTGAAACTGACAGCGACTGTGTGCTGCTGACGTCTGCGTTAACCGTGCGCTGCGGACATGCCCACTCTGTTCCATCCTGCCCATTCTCCTGCTTTCTACATGCTATGCAGATGCCGCAAATCGCTGCGCTGTTACTGTAGGCCAATACTGCACACTCAAGCCTGCAGTAACAGCTAGCACAACTTAATAAACATGCCCCTATATTTAGCTGGGAAAATCTCAGCCACACTAAATCAAGATGGTCTAATTTTGCCTAGCTTTGTTTCCCTGAATAGTCAGTTAAACATAACTTGCTAGACTGTAAGGATACTTGCTAAAAGTAAGATAATTGGATAATTTGAATACTGACCCCAAAGTATAGTCAAGCTTTTGTTATCTAATGGCGAATACTAGTAAACCTAAAGCTTTGACTACTGGTATGGCGGACGGGGTGAATTTGCATAAACCTCTGAAGGTAGATGAATATATTATTCCCATTTCCTTTGAAGTTACAAATTTGGGGGTAAGACTGGACTCCAGTTATTAAATGGAATCACAGTTACCCCTAGTGCTGAAATGTGTTGATGTGACGGTAAGGACAGTTCATCAATTAAAGGCTTTTCTGGACTCATCAGCTTTGCATACTGTAATACATGCATTAGTAATATGTGTTATTAATTACTGCAATGCTCCTTATTTTGGGGAGCCCCGGAAATATGTGAAGAGACAACAGGTGCTTCAGAACACTGTAATCCAGATGATTACTGGGAGCTTGCGCAGGACTGGTGTTGATTGTTTACTTTTTATACTGTTTACCAAATTGGGAAAGAGCTATGTTCAAACTGCTGGTGTTGGCATTTTGAGTACTTAGGGTCCTGGGCTAGCTTACCTGGACAACCTGGTATTCCACTGGTAGGCAAGTTCACTCAAACCAGGGATAGATTATTTTTTTTTGGTGTTGTTGTTTTGTTTAAGAGGTACAAGCTTACTATGAAGCTTGATAGGGTGGTGCAGAGAGCAAGCATTTTCGGCAGGGATGACAGAACATATTGGGAATATTATTTAAAAAGAAAAAAAATTAAGTGCCATCAAGTCAATGCTGCCTCCTAGTGACCCAGCAGCCCCTGGGTTTTCTTGGCAAGGTATGACCAGAAGTAGATTTCTAGGCCTTTTCTTCCAAGGCAAGGGAGAGTAAAGTGACAAAGTCACAAGGAGTGCTAGTGGGAATCAAACCCTAATCTCCTGGGTGTCAGGCTGTTGTGCTAACCACTAGGCTACTCCTCCATTCCTTAAAAGGAGTATTATTAGGTCATGCTTTAATCGGCTTAAGCTGATTTGCCAGTTGCAGCCCTATTTGCCAGTTGCTAATTTGGAGATGTCTGTTCAGGCTACAGTATTAAGCAGACTTGACTACTGCAACTCCTTACTGCTAGGAGTATCTCATTCCAATCTGAAGAGACTACAACTGAAACAGTAAACAATTGCTAGTATAACAATTTCACTAGTAACTAGTGCCACCTGTTAAGAGTTAAGTTTACAGCTTTGTGCTCTGTACATACATGATCAAACCGCATACCGAACCCACCTTGCAATACACCGAGAAACAATCACAACCAAAATGAGACAATATCACACTGACACCCTAAAAAGATCTCTGAATAAACCACATGACCTCTTCAACTTGGTCAAATCCCTCTCAAAGGAACCATCTCCCGAACAACACAGTGAGATTCACCCGCAAAAATTCGCTGATTACCTGCAATCCAAGATCGTGCAAACCAACAAGGTTTCAGCAGTCCCATTTCATTAACCTATGGGCCTATCCCCACTGAACATATTTTCCACACCATCCACTAAATGTATCGAGGACACCATAGCATCTCTCAACACCTCCACTGCACAGACTGACCCATGTCCGGCTTTTTGGATTAAGGAGCTACGTGGTGTGTTCAGCCCTGTCATCGCGAATATAATGAAGCTCTCCTTCACTACAAGATATTTTCCCACAACACTCAAGCAGACTTCCATTAGGCCACTATTGAAAAACCCCAAACTTGACCCCCAAAGAGTTGATTCTTACTGGCCAATAGCCAGTATCCCTCTCTTAGCCAAAATAATTGAGAAAGAGGCACAACGGCAAATTCAAGATCACATAGATGCCGCTGCTCCCTTAGACAGCTGCCAACATGGGTTCAGAGAACATCATGGGGTCGAGACACTTCTCACTAGTCTATTCAACGATATCATCGCAGGAATTGACAACATCCGACAAAGTTTTGTGCTCATCTTCCTAGACATCGCCGCGGCCTTCGACTCCGTGAGTCACGAAATTCTCCTCGGAAGACTGAAAGAGAAGGGCGTCTGCAACAGTGCACTAGGATGGTATAAATCTTATCTGGATGGTAGATGGCAATATGTGAAGTCTGGATCAGAAGAGTCAAAACATTTCCATCAAAAGCAAGGGGTACCTCAAGGCTCCTCGTTATCCTCCTTACTTTTCAATATTTACATGCAGCCCATCTGCAGCATCATAAGATCATTCAAGGTGAAATGTTTGATATATGCAGACGACATTCTCTTATACATGCCGTTCTCCACAGCTCACATGGATCTGGCCCCGATTATAGACTGCTTCAATGCGGTTTCAACGTGGCTCCAATCACAGAACCTACGCATTCAACATAAAAAAACAGAGGTGCTTTTCATCACCAGAGACCCCAACTTTACTCCCCCATCCCACGTCAGTGTCAAGGAAGCTGACTTACAAACTAAAGAAGCAATAAAATACCTTGGAGTTACGTTGGACCAACGTCTAGATATGAAACACCACATAAGCAACATAGTCAAAGCCGTTTATTTTAAAATCCGTTCACTCAAGCACCTACGCTCCCTGTTGGACCCAGACGATTTCCGGACCATATATCAAGCGCTAATCCTGCCACACTTTGACTTTGCAAATGCCATCTTACAAGGTCTCCCCCAATCCACACTAACCCCCTTACAGTTGGCCATGAATGCCGCAGCTAGGGTCCTTTACGGAGCATCCAGAAGCGACCACGTGACTCCAATTCTCAAACAGCTTCACTGGCAACCTATCCATGGGAGGATCACCTTCAAAACCCTACTCTTAGCATTCAAGGCAATCAAAGGTATCTCATCCTCCTCACTCACACATCTTATCCACATTGTACCCCCCAACAGATCCAGAAGAGCAACAGCCGTAAACTTGCTAGTAACCCCAAAGGCATCGACAAAGTGCAACAAGACAACCACAAACAGGGCATTCAGTTTCTATGTCCCCAAATGCTGGAATGTTCTACCCCCTGACATTAGGGCCATCGCCAACCTATATCAGTTCAGGAAGGCACTCAAATCCCACCTTTTCCTCCAATACTACCCAACCAGCAATTGAACCTAGATATCCCTCTCAAGAAATGACCCACTCTAGAAAGGCCCTTACATTCAGTATCTGATTTTTACCTATCCTTGCAGTGTAAATGGCTTATGTATACAGTTAACCCTGTTGTCCAAGTTTGTACTCCTGTTCGATGTAAAACCAGACAGCTTGTTGTTATAGTCGTTGTGTTGTGATGTAAACCGCGCTGATACCGAATAGCACGGTATATAAGAAACTATAATAAATAAATAAATAAATAAGGCTTTATGAAAACAGTTTCCACTGTACTTGAAAAGCATAGTTACTCACCTGTAACAGGTGATCTCCGGGAACAGCAGGAATTTAGTCTTCACATATGGGTATCGTCGGTACCGACGGAGCCTGCGCAGGAACGCTCCCCAGCATCCAATTAGAAAGCTTTTGGGAGCATCTCACAGCGCCTGCGTGCTGCCTTCCCGCCTTTCCCAACTGCCTCTCTCCAGTTGAGTTTAAAGCTGAGACAAAGAGAGAGAGAGGGAAAGAGAAAGAGATAGAGAGATACAACTCCTAGGGGAAGGTGGGTGGGTTGTGAAGACTAAATTCCTGCTGTTCCCGGAGATCACCTGTTACAGGTGAGTAACTATGCTATCTCCAGGAACAAGCAGGAATGTAGTCTTCACATATGGGGATTCCCTAGCTTTAGATGCCAGGGAGAGACCCCAGAAGCTGTGTGTCCCTCTAAAGGGCTCCACTTCCCCCCATGGATCTCTGGCATCCAACCAGGGATGGTGGGTAGGAGTTGATAAGGTATGGAACAGGTGTTGAAGAACAGCCTGACCAAACAAGGCATCCTGGCGGGAGTCCTTGTCCAAGCAGTAATGGGCTGTGAAAGAATGAACTGAGGCCCAAGTGGCTGCTCGACAGATGTTGTCGATAGACACAGAGTGCAGATGAGCCATCTCGCATTGTGAGCTGTGACATGGCCCTCCAGAGGAAGATTCTTACTCTGATAGGCAAAGGAAATACACTGAGCAATACAGCTGGACAGTGCTCTCTTGGACTGGAAGTCCCAAATGAGAAGGATCAAAAGCAACAAAGAGTTGAGAGGGCTTTCTATGTTGCTGTGTTCTTTGTAAGTAAAAGGCTAGAGCTCTTTTACAGTCCAAAGTATGAGGATTCCTTTCTGCATTTGATGCATGAGGCCTTGGAAAGAACACAGGCAGGAAGACCGCTTGGTTAAGATGAAAAGGCGAGACCACCTTTGGCATAAAGTGTGGATGAGTCCTAAGGACTATCTTGTCATGATGAAACCTTGTATAAGGTGGATTAGCCACTAGTGCCTACAACTCACTGATGCGACGTGCTGATGTGATTGCAATGAGAAAGATAACTTTCCAAGAAAGGAATTTCAATGAGGTAGTAGCTAAGGGTTCGAAAGGTGGCTTCATGAGCTGACCAAGAACCAGGTTTAAGTCCCATGCCACCTGTGGTGGCCTAATGGGAGGCTTAGTTAGAAGAAGGCCTCTCATAAATCTTGCTATAAGAGGATGGGAGGAAATAGGTTGTCCATTTAGAGGCTTGAAAGAAGCTGCAATAGCACTCAAATGGACTCTTACTGAGTTAGTCTTAAGTCCTGCATTGGATAAATGAAGGAGATACTCCAGTAAAGATTCCAGAGGTATCGCAAGGGGGCTAAGACCCTTCTGCGAACACCATATGGTAAACCTCTTCAACTTAAAAGCATAAGAATGTCTTGTGGAAGGCTTCCTGGAAGCATAAAGGATATCCTTTACTTGCTGAGGGAGGTTAAGATCATGAAGATCTAGGCCTTCAGCAACCAAGCTCTGAGATGCAGAGACTGGGGATTGGGATGCCATAATATTCCGTCCTCCTGTGACAGGAGATCTGGAGCAGATCCTAACTCCGGGGAGGGAGCTTGAGAGAGTTGTAGAAGCAGAGGGTACCACACTTGCCGTGGCCAATGTGGAGCTATGAGAATCATACACCCTCTGTCTCTCTGAAGCCTGAACAGGGTTTTGGGAATTAGGGGAATGGGTGGAAAGGCATAAAGGAAGTCTTGACCCCAGTAAAGGAAGAAAGCATCCCTGGCCTGAGAGCCCTGAGCCGGAATTCTGGAACAGAACCGGGGAAGTTTGGCATTCAACGGACTTGCAAAGAAGTCTATGTCCGGGGTTCCCCAAATCTGAAAAATCTTGGCCACCTGGTCTGCATGTTGAGACCATTCGCGTGGAAGCAGAACTCGACTGAGTCTGTCTGCCCAAGAGTTTTGTATGCCTGGAAGATACACTGCCAGGAGATGAATTTGATGCTCTCTGGCGAGGGCCCATAGTCGCAAAGCTTTGTTGCAAAGCAACAGAGAGCCTGTTCCCCCCCTGCTTGTTCATGTAGAACATGGCTACTTGATTGTCTGTCTGAATGAGGACTGTCTTGTAGCTGAGCAGGGTGTGGAACACTCGAAGAGCAAGGAAGATTGCTCTGAGTTCTAAGAGATTGATATGTAGATGAGTCTCCTGTGGAGTCCAAGTGCCTTGGGTGGAGAGGTCCTGCAGATGAGCTCCCCAATCCACTGGTGAAGCATCTGTCATGAGAGTTGCCTGGGATAAGGGTTGTTGAAATGGGGACCCCAGCAACAGGTTTTGAGTGGACTGCCACCATTGGAGAGACAAAATAAGGCGATTTATGTTTGCTATTTTGTCTGACAGGCACCCTGATGCCTGGGTCCATTGAGTGGATAAAGTCCACTGGGCTGCTCTCATATGGGAGGCGAGCATAAGGAACCACATGCACTGTAGATGCCATGTGGCCTAGTAGTTGTAACATTTCTCGGGCAGTGAGATGAGATTTTAGCACTGCCTGAGAAGCTAACTGCAGCATGCGAAGGCAACGGGTTTGAGGAAGATAGGCCTTGCTTTTCTGGTATCCAGCAAAGCTCCTATGAACTCCAGAGACTGAGTGAGAGTTAGACTGGATTTTGGGATGTTTATGACCAGACCCAAATACTAGAGGATACGCATTGTACAAGATAGAGAAGTCCTGGCCTCTGACTCTGATGGGGTTTGAATGAGCCAGTCGTCTAAGTAGGGGAAGACGAATATTCCCAGAGTGCGACAAAATGCTAATACCACAGCCATGCATTTCGTAAACACCCTTGGTGCTGAGGCCAGGCCAAAAGGAAGCACCCTGTATTGGTAGTGCTTTCCTTGAAAAAGGAACCAAAGGAACTTTCTGTGAGTTGGATGGATGAGAACATGAGTGTACGCATCCTTGAGATCTAGAGAACAAAGCCAATCCTGACTCTGAAGGTATGGCAGCAGAGTTCCCAGAGAAACCATTTTGAATTTCTCCTTGAACAGGAATTTGTTCAATTCTCTGAGGTCTAAAATAGGTCTGTGTCCCCGTTTTCTTTGGGATAAGGAAATAGGGGGAGTAAAACCCTGTACCCTATTGATGAATGGGTACATCCTCTATTGCCCCTTGGGCAAGAAGTATAGTGACCTCTTGACCTAACAGGTTGATGAGAGAGGTCTGAGAATTGAACTGTCTTACCATTGTGGGAGGGGGCATGCACAAAAAGTGAAGCTTGTACACCTCTTTTATTATGGAGAATGTCCAATGTTCTGCTGTTATCTGCCCCCATCTGGGGGCAAAGTGACACAACCTTGCTGGAATGGTGGTAGGCTCTGGTCCATTGAGGGCCAGGAAGGCTAAGTTCTCTAGATGAAAGTGAAAGGCCTTGTGGAGGCTGAGACTGCTGAGACGGTTGAGACTTAGCAGTCTTTGCTTTCCTTTGTTTAGGTGGTTGCTGACTCTTTCGGGCAGGCTGACCTGCAGAACGTCCCTGCTGGGAATAATAGGGATAAAACCTCTTCTTTTTTGAAAAGAATGGTTTCTTGAAAGATTTCTTTCTTGCAGGATCAGCTGTGGCTTTGGATAACCTATCCAAAGTGGAGTTGTCAGCATCCAACTCATTGGCCTTCTCTTGCCAATTTTTGCCAAATAGATTCTCACCTGTACAAGGGATATTGCCCAGTTTGTCCTGCACCCAAAGCTCCAAATCAGATGCCTGGAGCCAGGCAATTCTACGTGCCCCTATGGCAATGGCAGAGGTTCTGCTTATGCACTCAATACAGTCAAAAGCTGCACGACTGACAAACTTGGAAACATCCTGGGCATGTTTAACCAGTGTGAGAAAATCCTGCCTCTTGTCATCAGGAAGGAGAGGGCTTAAAATCTCAGTCTCCTGTGACTTCTTTAAGGAACATTCCCATATATAAAATATAGGAACTGATCCTGGCAGAAAGCATGGAAGCCTGGAAAGTACGACGTCCAAAGGCATCCAAGGTTCTACACTCACATCCTGGAGGATTAGAGGCATGCCTCTTTGCACTCCTGATCCTTCTCATAGCTGATTCCACTACAATAGAGTGGTGAGGAAGCTGTGTTTTCTGGAAACCAGGACAAGGAGGGACTCGATACATGGTATCCAGTCTGCGAGAGTGAGGAGAGGT
Organism: Ichthyophis bannanicus; assembly: GCA_033557465.1. NCBI lineage: Eukaryota > Metazoa > Chordata > Amphibia > Gymnophiona > Ichthyophiidae > Ichthyophis > Ichthyophis bannanicus. The sequence continues at coordinate 116,887,690 of CM066042.1, read as the reverse complement.
GGTAAGAGGCGTCTCCCACATTCTCAACATGAGATCATGTAAGATCTCATGGATAGGCAGAGTAGCTGCCTCCTTAGGAGCTTTGGGATATTGCAAAATCTCCAACTCCTTAGCTCTGGGCTCTGTTTCAGGAGCCACAGTAATGGACAGACCTCGAGCCACCTCCCTGATAAAATCCTGAAAGGAGATATCTTCTGGAGGAGACATCCTACGTTTAGGGGAGGAGGGCTCCTCCGGGAGAAGTATCCCGGTACCGGCAGAGCTGTCAGAATCCTCGGAGTCCTCCGAGGATTCGAAGTATCTCCTGTCCGGATGCTCTTGAAGAGCCCAATACCTGTAGTACCGAAGTCGGTACCGGGGGGAATCGGTACCGGTGTATCAGCACCGGAAGGCATCGCATGACTAGGTGCCAGCAAAGCAGACACCGATGTCAATGCTGATGCTATCAGTACTGGTACCGGCGTCGGTACCGGAACCAGTTGAACTGTCTGACGCGGTTCCGAGGGTGTCGATGCCGCAAGGAGAGCCACCAGACTGCGTTCAATAGCCAAGAACCTCCGGTCTATCAACGTTGCCGATGCCTGGGTATCTGTACCGGAAGCAGCCTGTACCCCAGAGCATGGCACCAGTAGTTCTGCCGAGGTCAAGGCCTCGAGAACATCCTGGAGCCCCGATAATGCTTTGGAAGCCGAAGCCTCCCGCCGGGGCAATTTTGCCGGTACGGAACCCTAAGGGCAACGCCAGAGGCATCTCGATGCTTGGAAGGAGATCTACCCTTTGAGGACCGGCTGGACTTATGTTTGGTTACCTGAGATCCATGGGAGGAAGACAAAGCCATGGAAGACGTCGATGCCACAGAAGCTGCATCGGAGGTAAAAAGGGCGCTGAGCTTAGCAGCTCTGTTTTGTGGACCCCTCTTGGACATCATGGCACAAGCCATACACTCGGAGATGGAGTGGTCAGGACCTAAACATTTGAGACACCACTCATGTGTGTCGGTGACGGAGATGGTACCGTCACACTTGGTGCACTTTTTGAAACCCGAAGCGGGTTTTTCCATACTGGAGGAAATTTTGGGCCTAAGGCCCAAAATGGTGCGTGCACCTGGGAAGAAAAGTTTGGAAAAAAATAGAATATATATATATATTTTTTTTAAACAAAAGAAGAAAAGAAAAGAGAACCGGTGGTACCGGTATAGCGTCGAGGAAGGCAGACGCGACCACAAAAAAGAAGGAATAAGGAAAACATTTTCTGCGGTGACAGGAACAACGACCTGCTGGCTCCGCGGAAAACAAATAACTGGAGAGAGGCAGTTGGGAAAGGCAGCACGCAGGTGCTGTGGGATGCTCCCAAAAGCTTTCTAATTGGACGCTGGGGAGCGTTCCCGCGCAGGCTCCATCGGTACCGACGATGCCCATATGTGAAGACTACATTCCTGCTTGTTCCTGGAGATAATTGTTTACCTATTATATTCCAGCTAGACCTTTTGAGGTTCTCACATGCAGGTGTGTTGGGTCTCCCTGCTCCCTGTTATCCAGCTTTCACCTATTTGTAACAGTGTTTCTGGAATGATACTGTACAGAACTGCACAGCTTTGCAGTAAATTTGAAGCAAGCCTGTACCTCCCTGCTTGTTGATGCAGAACATGGAGACTTGGTTATCAGTGCGAATGAGGACAGTTTTGTGACGCACCCATTTGGCAAAGACCATGAGGGCATAGTATATTGCTTGAAGATCCAGCACGTTGATGTGTAGGGTATTTTTCTGAGGGGACCATGTGCCCTGCATGAAAAGATAGTGCAGTTGAGCTCCCCAACTGTGCATGGAGGCACCCGCAGTCATGATGAGATGATGAGGAGGCATCTGGAAAGGACACCCAACCAAGAGGTTGGCCAGAATCGTCCAACAACAAAGACTGTCAAGGAGGATTGCTCGCTGTGTGCCCCACAGAGAAATTCTGTATAGCAAGGGCTGGGGGCGTTGGCACCAATTAACATATAAGAACATAAGATATGCCATACTGGGTCAGACCAAGGTCCATCAAGCCCAGTATCCTGTTTCCAACAGTGGCCAATCTAGGTCATACATATCTAGCAGTTTCCCCAAAAGACGCAGGTTCCACAATGCTTGTATTGGGTCAATCATTACCCAATACAAGCATTGAGTTGGAGATGCCATTGTAAGGGTTACATGTGGAGCTGTGCGAGGAGTAAGACATGCATGGAAGTGGCCATGCGCCCCAGTAAACAAAGAAGCAGGAGGCCAATGCTGTCCAGCATGTGGCAAGAGTGCTGCTGAGGAATCCTAAGGCTTGGGCCCTCTGTTAAGTAAAGAAGGAAAGTGTACAGGTGCGCTCCAATGAAGTCCAAGCATTGCTGAAGAAGGGGCTCAAACCTCTCAGTATTTAAGACAAAGCCAAGAGTTCGTAGAGTGGTGGATGTATCCTGCACAGCTTGAGCGGCAGTGAATTGGGATGCATTGAAATAGGGGTAGACGCAATGGCCTTGACGATGCAGTTAGGGCCGCTACCTTGGCTAGGCATTGGGTGAAGACACGGGGGGGGGCAGACAAGAGGCTGGAAGGCAGGACCTTGTACTGATAGTGCTGGTTGAGGAAAGTGAAGTGAAGGAATCTCCAGTGATGAGGATGGATGGGAATATGGGTATAAGTATCCTTTAAGTCCAGAGAGGCAAGCCAATCCTGGCAACTGAGCAGGGCAAGGATGGTCCTCAAGGAGTGCATCTTGAATTTTTCCCACTTGATGAAGAGGTTGAGTTGGTGGAGGGTCCATGATCGGACAAAGGCCTCCAAGTTTTTTGGGGATCAGGAAAAAATGTGAGTAGAAACCTTGACCACTTTCAGGAGCAGGGCGGACTTGATAGCACCATTGAGGAGGAGTTGGGTTATCTCCTTTCCAGCTGGTACCAGGTAGAGGTCAAGGTGGTAGTGGGATGGAGAAATGGAGTTTGTACCCCAACTGGACAATGGAGAGAACCCAGTGGTCTGTGGCAATGGATTGCCATGCCTCTGGAAGTGCAGGATGTGCCCCCTCACTGGTAGATAGTCAAAAGCTGGGGGGAGGGTTTGGACAGGTTGGTTTGAGGAAGTGGCTGTGGCTCGCTCCCCTGTTGGCAACTGTACTAAGGGTATGTCTGACTTTGGGTGTGTGGTGGAGGCTGCCATGGATAGGGCTGGTAGCAATGCCACAGGCAGAACTGCTGGAAGTATTGGTAGTGGTAAGGGCACTGGTTCGGCAGCATTGCAATGCAGTGGGTGGATGAGGGTGTCTCCACCGATTGGGCTGCTAGTTCTTGGATGGTGGAAGAGTGACCTTTCATCTCTGAGATGGCCTCCTGTACTTTGGAACCAAAGAGGCTGTTGCCATGGCAAGGGGCATCCGCCAGGCAGTCATAAAGGTCTTCCCGAAGACCAAAACCTCTAAGCCATGCTGTCCTCCTAACTGAGATGCCATGGCTGCAGAACAGGTTATGGAAACGTAAGTGTCATATGTTGCGCAGATGATATGATAGAGGGACTCGTGTAAATTCATGACCAGCTGTGCTGGATGCACAGAGGCTGAGTCATAAGAACATAAGATATGCCATACTGGGTCAGACCAAGGTCCAACAAGCTCAGTATCCTGTTTCCAACAGTGACCAATCTAAGTCATAAGTACCTAGCAGTTTCCCTAAAAGACATAGGTTCTACATTGCTTATACTGGGGCAAGCAGTAGATATCCCAGGTCCCCTTTAATAATGGTTTATGGACCTTTCCTCCAGGAACTTGTCCAAACCTTTTTCAAACCCAGCTACACTAACAGCTTTTACTACATCCTCCGGTAATGAATTCCAGAGTTTGATTACATGTTGAGTGAAAAAATATTTTCTCTTATTAGTCTTATATAGGTTACCCTGTAGCTTGTCAGACGGGTGCCTGGGTGAGAATGTTCACAGTCTTGGCAAAGGCATATATCAATATGATTTGCAAGGGATTGTGGGAAATGCAGTCCATTCACATCAGACACAGCCGCTCACAATAATTAGTTGTGCTTGAGTGTAAAGCCAATAAGATATTTATTTATGGGGCTATTTCTCCCAACACAGATATGCTTGGTAGCACATAAAACAGGATACTTGCTTTCAGTGTTAAACTTAGAAAAACAAAATCAGGAAAACAACAGCTGAACTTGTCAGGCAATCAAATCAAAAGAATAAAGACCAGGATGGTAACAGAATGGTCTTTTCTGTAGGCTTTAGCTAATATTTTCTTAGCAGTGCCTCAATCAACAAGCAAAACCCACAAAGAAGGGAAAAACTGTTCTTTTCAGGTTAACTTCTTATATCTTCACACATAGATTCAGAAGTGATTCCCTCAGAGCTCACAAGCAATTAGGTAAGGCTCAATTGCTAGCAGTTATCCAGCTGAAACCCCTTAGCTGGCTTACTTTCTACTGCCTGGCTCAAATCCTACTCAGGAGCTTTTCTGAGTAGATTTAAAGAACAAGTTTGTATTTCTTTGTGATGGTTGTTGTACTTTGTAACAGTAAATTACCAAAGGAGTTTAGACAGAGAGCAATCCATGTATTCACAGCCTGTATCTATAACCGCTCCCCCTTCTTCAACAATCATGGGTTCAATATCATGGATTGGCACAGAGGAATTTCTCAATGGAGCACTCTCAGGAGAATACTTGTTTCCCTGCTGTCTTTCAAGGGTATAGCTAGGGCATAGATCAGTGTTCATACCCGAGCTTCCATTGCTGTTAGAGTTCCTCTCTAAATAGCCTGGCCAGTATGTAGTCCAGTTCTTATGTCCAGCCTTCCAATCCAGATCCCTGGACACTGGATCTCTCTTCACATACCTTCTGGCACGGGTCCTAGGGTCCCTTTCAAGTGCAGCCGTCTCCCTCACAGGTACCGCCTGGAGATTCCTAGCTCTGCAGCACCACTCCTCTGGTTTTCCCCAGTCCAATGGTGTATGCTTGCCTTTTGAATGCCTTCCAGTATACGTACTGCTATGGACTCCTTTAGACCTCCCAAATGCTTTTCTCTTCTTTCTTCCAAAGGGTTTCTTGCCCTCTCTGTCCGTCCGCTCTGGCTTCTGCTTCTGATGATCCTCCAGATGATGAAGCTGTCCAAGATCATGAAGAAGATTCTGAGGATCTCCAAGCTGAATCTGAGGATCTCCCAGATGAAACTGAGGATCTCCAAGCTGAATCTGAGGATCTCCCAGATGAAACCGAGGATAATTCTCTGTAGAATAAACTCTACCTTTATTCAGCTTAGATGAGTGCTCCACCCTAGCACAGCGCAGCTGTGCTGAATCAGGCCCTGCCCTTTGAGATGAGTGCTTGGGGATTACTTCATAGCCCTCCTGATTGAACACACGTTTCCTCACTTCAGCTCCTCTAATGGCTGCTGGAAACCTGGTGCATTCTGGGACTGGTAGTCTTTTATGGCAAAATTCTGTTTTCTTATTTCTACCAGAACTGACAGGTTGCTTGTACAGAGTCACTTCACCTTTTCTATAGCTCCTTCCTGAGCTATGATAAGCTTCCTTATCACAAGCTTCATTGCATGTCCCTTAGTCTTTATATATTTTGATGATGTAAACAATCGATCTATGTTTACCCGTTCCACTCCATTCATTAATTTATAGACCTCTATCATATCTCCCCTCAACTGTCTCTTTTCCAGGTTGAAGAGCCCTAACTTTTTTAGCCTCTCTTCATAGGGGTATCCTTCCAAACCCTTTACATTTTGGTGGCTCTTCTCTGAACCTTTTCTAATAACGCTATATCCTTTTTAAAATACAGCAACCAGAACTGCACACAGTATTCGAGATGCGGTTGCACCATGGAACGATACAGAGGCATTATTATATCCTTTGTCATCCAGCTAAAGGAGATCATGTTGATAATGCAGCATGTGGAACAGGTGGGCTAGGATGTGCATAGTGATAGTGCTGTATTGGTAAGATTTGAGCCTCATGGCACCCAGGGTCTGCTGTTCTTTGCCAGGAGGCGTCTGAGAGAGCGGTTTGGTACTCTTGGACTTCTTGAAACAGCCTCTGAAACAATGGACTGGTGTGGCAGCTGAGGATGTTGAAACCCAGGCAATGGCAGGACCTTGTACTTCAGGTCAATTTGATGGGATGGGATGCAATGCTGCCCAATGATGGGATCATCCAGATGGAGGATTGAAGATCCAGGAGTATCTGTGGGACTGAGAGCGCTGCAAGCCTTTAAGATGGACTAAAAATCCTGTTTGTTAGTGAGAGTTTGTGAATTGCTAAGGGCAAGCGCTCGGGAGATCTTCTGAAAGAATTCTGGGTAGGGAAGGTCATCGTGTGGTTCTTCCTGGAGGTCTTGGTCAAGGAAGTCAGGGGGAGGGACCCCATGTAGGATTTGCAGGGTTCCCATGGTTAAGTTCAGAGTGAACATACATACTCATTGAGAGGCGGTGGTGCCCGCCAGTCTATGAAGGGAGGGGACCCCAGGATCTCTTGTGGGACAGGAATCCGGGGTTGACAGGTGTGCTCCGGCACGGGTCCGGGTTTGGGGAGGTCACCTGTAGGATAGTGGAGCTGTTCTGTATAAATCTCTGTAGGAGTGACAGGAGGGAGAATTGAGAGCTGGAGGGAGCCTCTGGAGAAGGGGGAGGACTGTCCGGGGAAGAGGCTTACATTTAGCAGAGTGCTTACCAGGCATCTCTGAAGATGAGTGTAGCTGGTACTTGTGTTTGCCCTTTGCTTTCTGCCCCAATGCTGAGGCTTCCCCCTGAGTGTCAGAGGAGGAAGCTGAGGGGTTTGGCATTAGCTCTGGTGGGGGAGGGGTGGTACCTGATGGCAAAAGAAGCTGGGTGGGGACGGACCCCCTGATCCTGCAGCCCTAACAGGGGATGAGAGCTCCAGTATTTTGGCTGCACTCAGAGCCTCCTTGAGTCTGTAGTGGGCCCGATGGGGGAAGAGAGGAGGAGTGGTCTGAAATAATGGAATGGTCCAGTAACGGCTGTCCCAAGAGTGAAAAACACTGGGGGAGTGTTTAAACAGCTATTCTGTCTTTTCTTGTTTGTATTTTTTTTCTTTTACTCCAGTTTTGCTCTGCGAGGCTATGCGGGCTGTGTGCTGTTGATGCGGCTGTGCCACATTCTCATGGTGTGTGGAAGTAGGTTTTTCTTTTGTTTGTTTTTTTAGTTTAGGTTTGTCATGGCAACGAGGCCCAAACAGGGAGCTCCTCCAGAGTGAAGAAAAGCCACGGAGAAGGAAATTACTGAAGAATCTGCAGGTAAAATGAGAGGAGAAGAGAGAGACCTGTGCAGGCAGTGCGCAGTAAGCTAAAAAACGGACTCTCGGGACACAAGCAGGCAGGAAGCAGGCATGCATGCTCAGAGAGGCAACAAAGCTTCTCTGAGCTGAGAGAGATCTGGCACAAGGCTCAGTCCGTGCACTTCACCTTCTAGTGTGCCTGCATGCCCCTGGTTCTCTCTGGAAAAAGCTATTTGTGATTTTATAAGAAATTGAAAATCTTTTTTTATTTGCACAATATTATGGCTCTGATGAGTAAGGGGAAATTTTATAATAGATTGTTCTTTTCATATGTTAATGCTGATTTTTCCCTCAGTTTGCAACTTGTCATGCTGCGAGGGCTTGTGTGCATCGGTGATACTGAGAGCTATGCTATCTGTAGTGTAACTACTGGCAGGGTCTCCCAAGATGGACAGGTCTCAGATGAGGCGCCGGACCAAGACAAACCGCTCATCTGTGCAGCAGCAGAATGGGACAGAGTTGGCAGTGGAGGATCAGATTCCTGTGACAACAGCAACACTAGTATTACCTTTTCGGAAGAAAGGCCTGGCAAGATGCCTGGCAATCTACTTCCATAACTTGCCACGAAAACCCATTCGATAATTGCACTGTAGTGCTGGAAGATGGGACCCCTAGGCCAGAAGGCACTCAACTGGCTACTGGAGACAAGCTGAAGACTTTTTCCAGAGTAAAGCCAGCATGTATGATGTAGTTGGATCAAAACCCTTGGGACATCTGACTGCTGAAATGAGTCTGAAGCTGCAAAGATGTCTTACATATTGGAACATGAAATGTACAAAGCATGAACCAAGGAAAGCTGGAGGTGGTCAAGAATGAAATAGAACATTTACAACTCGATCTGTTGGGTGTCAGCGAACTGAAATGGATGGTATCAGGCACTTTGCATCTGATGATCACATAGTATACTATGCTAGAAATGAAAGAAAAAGAAGAAAGCATAGTTGCTCACCTGTAACAGGTGTTCTCCAGGGACAGCAGGAATCAGTCCTCACATAGGGTGACATCGGCGCTGACGGAGCCCTCGTGCGGAGCAATTCCCCAGCTTTCAAAGAAAGCGTTTGGGATTGCATCGCGCATGCGCGGTCCCCTTCCCGCCCAAGGGTGCCATCTTGCTCAGTCAAATGACGTAGCTAAAAAGACGGCAAAATGAATAAAAACCAATAATAGGACTGCAACTCCAGGGGAGGACTGATTCCTGCTGTCCCTGGAGAACACCTGTTACAGGTGAGTAACTACGCTTTCTCCAGGAACAAACAGGAAGTCAGTCCTCACATATGGGACTCCCTAGCTATAGGCTACCGAGAACCCATAGCTGAACAATGGCTCCCTCTAGAAGAGCCGCAGCAGCTGCAATAGGAATTCAGCTGAGAAAGCAACACCCCCCCTGGTAGCCTGACACCAAAGGGGTCAGAGGGCTGGAGTTTCCTAAACCTCAAATAGGTTACGGAGAACCGCCTGGCCGAAAGCACTGTCCCGTCGGGACTCCCTATCCAGGCAGTAATGGGCTGCAAAAGTCTGGTTTGAAGACAAAGTTGCGGCCCGGTAGATGTCTGCCAACGGAACAGAGTGGAAGTGAGCCACTGATGTGGCCTTAGCCCTGACACAGTGGGCTGTGACTCAACCCTGCAACGGGAGGTCGGCCGCCCTGTACGCCCAGGCAATGCAGTCGAGGGAGACCTTGGCCGAGGATCAACTTGAGTCCGAAGAGTCTCGAGGATCGGCTCGGCCTCCGGGGTTGACTTGGACGTCGAGGTCCCAGTGGTTGGGGCGGATGGACCAGTGAGACCGGCTATCAGTGCCCGCTGCTGCTCCATGAAGACAGACATGCTGTGCTCTAGGGCCGTCATTCTGAGACCGAGCTCAGAAGACTCCACAGCCTCTGACTCAACGCCAGTTCCCCCGGAGGGGAATCCATGAGGACAACAGCACTTACCTGCCTCGGCGTCTCTGGCTCCGTGCGAGGTATCTTCGCAGGCTGCTCCGATGACCCGGGGCAGCGGTCAGGACTCCGCGACCTGGCCTTCAAGGGCCCAGGGCGATCGGAGGCATCCAACGACGCCGCTCTCACAGGCTTCTTGGTCCTCTGGTGTTCCCGGGAGGGAGACCCCCATTCAGAAGACCCCCAATGGTGCTCTGGTTCAGACAGCTGCCGAGATGTCGAGGCTTCTGATGAGGTCCGGATCCGGGGGGGGGATGCGGACTCCGAGAAAACCCTTTCACGCTGCTGCTGCTGCCTACTTTGGAGTGCCTTAGAGGACATCTTCCCACATGGGCCACAGAACTTCGGGTCATGGTCGGGCCCGAGACATCAGAGACAGCAGTCATGTGTGTTGGTGAGGGACATTAACTTCTTACACCGATCACACTTTTTTTTTTTTTTTTAATATACTTTATTTAGCAACACCATGTAAACAAATTCGGCAATATAACAACCAACCATCTGGAAGGGGGGCAACTCTTGTCCCCCTCCAGGAATGAGACAAATACATGTGTGTCGTACAGTTTTTCAAGTTATAGATAGAGAAACCCCTCCCCTCCCCCCCCTTCTCCTCCCCCCAACCCCCCTCAGCGTCCTGGTCGCATCCGCAGCACGAGATCCCAGGGCCACTCGCCCCGTCAATACACCACCGCCCCCTCCAGGCGTTTAAGAGCCCAGTTGTAGCACTTCATTCCTACTCCGTGCCCCCAGATTCTGAAGATAAGGGTCCCACAGCAATTGGAAATGTGGCCAGCGCTTAACATTGCCCCGAGCGTATCTAGCTTCCATCAGCATCATTTGGTGAAAGGCATTCCGCCACTCCCAAAAAGAGGGCGTGCGGCATTCCCTCCATTTGTGCAATATAGGTCCTTTGCCCACCAGACAGGCTCTACGCACTAACAATCTTTCCCACCTACCCTTGGGCTGTGTGAGGCGCAGTTGGTCAAGGAGAACCAGGGAGCTATTCCAGCATATCGACTGTCCCAGGAATCGTTCCATAAAAGACCCAATTCTTGCCCAATAGGGCCGAATACAGCGGCATCCCCACCACATGTGTACCAGGTGCGCCAAGGGCTCCGAGCACCGCGGGCAGCTCCCATCCGAAGCGAGATGGGCTCGAAGGGCCCGTCGAGGAGAGATATGCACCCTAGTGAGAGATTTATACTGCACCTCTCTCCAGCGGGCCCCCACCGCCAACTCCCCTATACGCTGCAAGGCCTTCAAAAGTGTACCCGGATTAATTTCCCGACCCAACTCCAACCCCCACCCCACTTCCACAGAGCGATAGTCCGGAGCCGGTCGATATGGAGCCAAACGCGCCTTCAACAGTCGGATGGACAGTTGGGAGCCCCCAACCAAATCAAAAAATTCGATGATCTGTGCAAAGTGTTCTGCCCGCAGCCCCTCGATCGGCAAAGAGGCTATGTAATGCGAAAGCTGCAGATAGGCGAATTGGTTACCGGCACTAAGTTCATAGTCCGCACATAGAGACCGAAACGTCTTACAACGTCCGGAGGGGTCGATCACATGTCCAAGGCTGAGAAGACCGTGCGTCGCCCATACCCGGAACCGCGCGTTCTCAGTACCGGGAGTAAACAATGCATTGCCCTGAATCGGCAACCAACTGGACACCCTCCAGTTCGTCTTCCAGTAGGTGTTGAGTTCTCGCCAGGTACGACAGACCGGAAGGATAAGCACACTCCCAGCCACGTGGGCCGGAAGAAGACGGTAGTCCAAGTGTATGAGTGAGAGGACCGACACCGGGGCAGTGTAGGCTTCCTCTACCCCCCGGGGAGTGTAGACCTCTGTGCCGCCCAACCAGTCCCCCAAGTGCCGAGCTTGGCAGGCCAATGCGTAAGCCCCTAAGTCTGGGAGTCCCAGCCCCCCACACCTCCAATGTCCCACCAGGCGGGAGTACCGAATGCGTGCACGGGACCCCCCCCACAGGAACCCTCCGATAATTCTCTCCATCCGCTTCTGGTCTTTCCGCAGGAGCCAAACTGGCAGCGTTTGGAGCCAGTAAAGTATCCGAGGCAGAATGACCATTTTTACCACTGCAATTCTGCCAGACAGAGACAGGGGTAGCGGTCGCCACGCCTGCAGCTGTGCCTGTAGGCTCCGAGTAATTCTAGTCAGGTTACACTCATAGAGTTGGGAAGGCTGTCCGGTTAAAGTGACACCCAAATATCTAAACTGGTTAGTCGCCCATTTAAGGGGGAAGGGTCCTCGCCAGTTACCCCTCACGGCCCCCGAGATATCTAAGGCCTCAGACTTATCTAGGTTAATTTTCAAACCAGCAATTCGACCGAAGGTCTCAAATTCACTCATTAATCTGGGGAGCGAATCGAAGGGCCGCACTAGATGCACAAGCAGGTCGTCGGCAAAAGCCGACAGTTTAAAACCGGTCGTACGGATCCGCACCCCCTGTATCTCCCGGGAAGCCTCCACCCGTCTAATGAACGGGTCCAGGGACAGAACAAAAAGCAACGGGGATAGAGGGCAGCCCTGCCTTGTCCCCCTCTGTAATGAAAATGTATCGGAGAGTACTCCATTACAGCAAATGGCCGCGACCGGATCGTGATAGAGACTTTTAACCATAGCACCGAAAGAGTTCCCAATCCCGTACCGAGGCAACAGGTCCCATAGATAGTTCCATTCCACTCTGTTGAAGGCTTTCTCTGCATCGAAGCTGATTAACAGAGACGAGAGATGGCGGTAATGTACCCACTCTAAGGAAGCTATGATTTTCCGGAGGTTACGTGCAGCGTACCTCCCTCTAACAAAGCCCACCTGGGAGTTATGGATCAAATGCCCCAACACCGACGCTAAACGATCCGCGAGAATTTTGGCCAGAATTTTAAGGTCAAAGTTAAGGAGGGAGATAGGCCGATATGAGGCAGCACTTAGTGGGTCCTTTCCTGGCTTCGGCAACAGAACCACATGGGCCAAGTTGCTTCCCCACCGAAACGCGCCTTGTTCGGATCTCCGAGAATAAACCGCCCCCAGTATCGGGGGTGCTAAACCAGCCAGGATCTTGTAGAACTCAGCCCCCAGCCCATCCGCCCCAGGGGATTTATAGCAGCTCGCTTTGGCAATAACATTTTGTATCTCTTGGACAGAGATCGGTTGGTCCATGAGCAGCCGCTGCTGGTCAGACAGCTGTGGCAACTCCAACCCTTCCAAGTAATCAGATATTTGCGCCGGCGTGCCTGGGGTTGCGGTGTACAGTTTCTGGAAAAACGTGCGGAAAACCCGCGCTATCTCCGGCTTGTCCCTGCAAAGGACCCCGTTCCCGTCCCTCAACGCATGCACCAACGTCGAACCCCGGGAACCGCGCAGACACCGGGCCAGTAACTTCCCCAGTTTGTCCCCATAGCAATAAAGCTGAAATCTATAATACTGAACCGATTTTTTGGCCCTCTGGTGTAAAAGATCGTTCAACATTGTCTGTAACTCCCATAGCCGCTTCTTGAGAGCCACACTCGGATTACTCGCCCACCTCCGCCGCTGTAAGGTGACTAAGCGTTCCAGGCGGATAATACGTTCTGCCATAAGTCGACGTTTACGTGCCCAAAAGCCGATAATATCTCCGCGCAGGACCACCTTCGCTGTCTCCCAGACCAGCTCAGGCTCCGATTCATGCCCACTATGATCCGCTTCAAATTCCCGCCAGCGCCTTTGCAAAAACTGGCGGAACTGAGAGTCTCGGTAAAGCTCCAAGGGAAACCGCCACAATCGCGCCCCAGGGGGAGTCATACCCCAGCGCACCTGGAGCCAGATCAGTGCATGGTCGGAGATTTCCGCCGGTCCAATCTGCGCATCCTCTACCCCAGCAAACAAACATTGCGACGTCAGCAAATAGTCAATACGTGCACTAGAGCTGTGTACCCGTGACTGGTGGGTGTAGTCCCTCTCAGCCGGGTGTGTAACAGTCTCCAAGGGTCCACCAGCCCCAGCCTAGTCCGCAATCCGTTCAAAGCTCGGGCCCCCTGTGAACGCTCCCTGGTCCCCTCGCCCCGAGAGGTATCCATCGCCACTTCCATCACCCCGTTGAAGTCTCCACCCAAGATCAGTGGGAGCTCCGGGAGCTGCTCTATTTGAGAGGCCAGGCGAGCATATAGGTCTCGGTCTAGCACATTGGGACTATAAATGTTACCGAGAAGGATAGGCTTCCCCTCGAGCACGCCTTGCAGCAGGAGGAAGCGCCCAGTCGGATCCGCTATTTCTTTGGTAACCTCGAAGCGAATCCGCTTATGCAGTAGTATAGCCACCCCCCCCTTTTTTATTTTGGGCTGGGACCCCCCACACCTGTCCCACCCATGATCTGCATAACTTTGCGTGTTCCGCCGCTGTCTGGTGGGTTTCTTGGAGGAATGCTATCTCAGCTTTTTGCCGCGCCAATGCTTGCAATACTTTTGCTCTTTTAAACGGGCTGCCCAGGCCACAAACATTCCACGATAGGAGCTTCAGTCTGGTTTATTATCACTCCAGTATTTTAAGAAAGTACCCAGCCATATTCCGGGAAGAACCCCCCCAGCCTGGAGCTCCCCTCCACCCGCTCTTATCCAGTCCCCCAGTGCCCAGAACCTCGTGATGGGATGCGACCAAAACCCCCCCCCCCGCCCCTCCCTCCCCCCCTCCTCCTCTCCTCCCGCTTCTCCATCTACTACCTTTAAGAGGTAGTGAGCAGCTGTAGTGCGTACGGTCTCCTCCACCCTCTAAAATGTTCCCAGGCCCCTTCCACCCCCCGTGGCCACGGCACTCAGAGCCATACACTGCAGGACCCATCCCCACATCAAAAAACAATATGTACTCAACATTAATTGCCCTAACAAAACACTGTTGAACCTGTGACAGCCGTAGGTACAGGAGAACTTTCCCTTTCCGAGATCTGTAGTTGCAGCCATCAGAACTAGAACCGTGAGTCGTGAGCGCTCTGCTGCAAAGCATGTGCGCTCACTCAGCTAGGCGCGTGCGCATGCCGCCCAGAAGGAGCGGTGATCAGATCCCTCGTCCCTGTAAAAACTGTACAATAAAGAAAGCAACTCTACCAGCCCCCCATACAGTAATCAGATCTTCAAACAGATGGGTTTTCCATTGTATCCCTACACTACACCTCTGCTGCCGTTTTACCATAAGGACCCAAAGGGAGTGTACCTAATTGCATCCCCAGGGCCCATAGGAGTGCAGGGACACATAGTAGCCTCTAAGGGCAGCAACTAAACAATGTACATACATAGTTACTCCCCAGCATAGCAGACTATTGCCTCAAGTCTAATACAAACAGCAATAGAAGAGGAGCTTTGAGAACCCCAACCAAACTCCATACCCTTACCCCCTAACCAGCAAACAAACCCCCCTATAGGCCCCAAACCCCTCCATATAACCCCCCCCCTAAACACTACTAATCCCCCCGGTAAAAAGAAGGGATAAAAACACAAACCAGGTGTGGGGAGGAAAGAACAAAAGCCCAACCCACTTAATCAGGTAATACCCCTTCTGTCCCACAGACATTCTCCCCCCCCCCACCCCATCCTCTCTCCCGCTTCCCCTACTCAAAATTCGGCCCTATATGATATGTACCCGACCCCCAGGGGGGGACCGCAGCAGGCCTGTGACCTAGCCCTCTCAGACCCCAACCTCCTAATCCCCCTTCCACCTCCTCCCGGCATCTCCCCAAGCTATCTTCCCCTTACGTGGAGGTGAAGCCATGGGCCCCATCCAGTGTTAAGAAAGAGAAAGAGCAGTCCCAGGTAGTGGTCACGAGGAGTGTCCTTGCAGTGTAGGCCGTCGCTCCTCACCCACGATCTGCGCCACGTAGTTCTTGGCCTCAGCCGCAGTTTCAAAAGTTTTGTGGGCTCCCTCATGGAAAACGTGCAATCGGGAGGGATATTGCACCGAGAATTTTATTCTGGCCTCGATGAGTTGTTGGCAGATTGGTGCGTATGCCCTGCGCCGCTGGCTGAGAGCAACCGAGTAGTCCTGTGCTACCCGTATGCGGAGGTTATCATGCTCCAGCACTCCCTTTCGCCGAGCTGCCTGTAGAATAGACTCCTTCTGGGGGAAGTGGAGAAATTTAATCAGGACTATCCGCGGCCTGTACTCCTGCGGTTGCCTGCGTCCCACGCGGTGTGCTCTCTCAATCAGCAATTTCCCGCCCTCTGCACTCCCCTCCAGAAAATTGGGGAGCAAGTTCTCCAGGTAAGATTTGAGGTCTTGTCTGCAACGGAGTCCGGGATGCCCATCAGCCGTAAATTGTTTCGGCGCGACCGGTTCTCCTGGTCGTCGAGTTTTTCTTCCTGCGCCTGGACCTTAGCTTTAAGGGCTTCCAACTCCTGAGTCAGAGAGGCCAAGTTGTCTTCGGTGAGCCCTATGCGATGTTCCGCCTCTTGCATGCGGTTGCCCAGATCTCCAAAGGAGGCCTGCAAACTGTCCATTTTTTCCCGTAGGATCGTGAACTGTGAGGCCAGAGCATCTGCTACCGCCGCAGATACCTCTTCCAAAAAGGCCGGTGAGGCCGGCGATTTCGGCGGGCCCATGGCATCCGCCATTTTAGGTGCTGGGGTTCCTCGCTCCCGCTCCTTCCTCGTCGCTTTAACTGTCGCCGCCATCGCCCGGGCTGCTCGTTGGCCACTGGGTTCGCTTCGGGTACCTTTCCCCCTTAGCACTGATATTGACTTTGCTTTGAATCAGTCCTCAAGCCGGCCTTAATGACTCGGTTCGGGTGGAAGAGACCGGAGCTCAGACGGAAGACGACCGCCGAGTTCACCGCATCACGTGCTCCCTCCGATCACACTTTTAAACCCGCTGACAGCCATCGGGGGAAAAAGGGCCCCTGCAAGGTCGAAGGGCCGGGCTGCCAGTGAAAATTAAAAAAAAAAAAAAGAGCGTGAACGCTAGTCTCTAAGGACAAAAATGCAAAAAATGACAGGACTCGATACCGGTGTACCGAGCCGCAGGCGGGAAGGGGAACCGGTGTTGAACCGGTCAAAGAGAAAAAATTCTTCTAAGTTTTGACGCACTTTTTCCGCAAGGAATTAGGGACAACGTCCGTTGGGCTCCGCAGAAAAAGGGAGACTGAGCAAGATGGCACCCTTGGGCGGGAAGGGGATCGCGCATGTGCGATGCACTCCCAAAGGCTTTCTTTGAAAGCTGGGGAATTGCTCCGCATGAGGGCTCCGTTGGCACCGATGTCACCCTATGTGAGGACTGACTTCTTGCTTGTTCCTGGAGAAATGGTGTTGCATTTATAATTAAGAAGAAACTTGCAAGAATTGTAATGAACTACAATGCAGTCAACACTTAATTTCTAATTTGTCTATGGGGAATGCCCATCAACACAACTATTATTCAGGTATATGCCCCAAAAACAGCTACAGAAGAGGAAGTAGTAGATGAGTTCTATGAACAAGTTCAAACTGAAATTGACCAAACATGTCAACAGGATATCCTGATAGTCATGGATGACTAGAATGCAAAAGTTGGCAACAAAGAAGAAGGCAAAGTGTTTGGAAAATATGGACTTGGCAACAGAAATGAAGCTGGAGAAAGACTGACAGAATTCTGCAAGACCAAATGATCTATTCATCTCAAACACCTTCTTCCAGCAACAGAAGCGGCAATTGTACACACGATCTTCACCCAATGGATTGTACAAAAATCAAATTGACTACATCTGAGGAAGTCAACGTTGGAAAAACTCAATAGCATCAAAGATAGAAACTGGATTTGACTGTGGTACAGATCACTGACTACTAGTATGCATCCTCAAGCTTAAGTTGAAAAAGAATAAGCCACTCATGGATATAGCAAAATAGGACCTTGAGAATATACCATCAGAATTTAAAGATTGCCTGCAAAATCAATTTGCTGCTTTGGCTACAAATGACAGCATCAGAAGAGTTATGGGATGACATCAAGAAAGTTATGCTCGAAGAAAGAGAGAAGTCTCTACAAAACGCAAAAAAATCAAAGAAAGGCCAAAATGGATGACCGAAGAAACTCTGAAAATTGCCCAGAAAAGCAGAGAAGCTAAAGCCAGAGGAGAAAGAGGCAATCAAAGAACTCAGATTTCCAACATGTAGCAAGATGAGACAAGGAGAAGTACTACAATGATGCATTCAAGGAAACAGAATCAAAAACTATTAGAAGAACAAGATAGGCTTTCCTAAAGCTATGAGAGTTAAAGAGAAAATTCCAGGCTTGAATAGGAATGCTACAAGATGCTCAAGGATTCATGTTGAATGATACTGAGAAGATCAAGGAAAGGTGGAAAGAATATACAGAATGACAAGGCTTCATACTTTCCCCCTACCTTTTTAATTTATATGCAGAACAAATCATCAGAGAAGCAGGACTGTATGAAGACAACCAAGATGTGAAGGTTGGTGGAAGACTCAACAACCTTTGCTATGCTGATGATATCACAATGCTGGCTGAAAGTGAAGATGATCTGAAACATTTGCATCTCAAGATCAAGATAGTCTTTAACTGGGCCTGCACCTTAACAAAAAGAAGGCAAAGATCCTGACAACTGGCAAAAATCAATGTTCATTGTTGATGGAGAAGAAATTGAAATAGTGGACAACTTTAACCTGTTTGGATCAATAATCAATAAAGAAATGATAAGCAGTCAAAAAAAAAAAAATCAGACGACGCACTGCTCTTGGCAGAATGGCTATGAAGGACCTAGACAAGATTCTCAAGAGCAGAGATGTCTCTCTCCATGCAAAGATTTGACCTGTCCAAGTCATGTTATTTTTAACAACATCTTATGGATGTGAAAGTTGGACAGTGGCAAAAAACAGACAGGAAAAAAAATCAATGCCTTTGAATTATGGTGTTAGTGAAGAATACTAGAGGTGATCAAACCTAGGCTTTCTTTAGAAGCTCAGATGACAAGACTTAGACTTTCATACCTTGGATACAACATGCTAAGAGAGAGATCAGAAGAAGACATTATGCTTGGCAAAGTTGAACATCAACACAAAAAGAGGAAGGCCAGCAATGAGATGGATCAATTCAATAACAGCAGTAATGGATGCCACTCTATCAACAATGAGCTGCCTGACTGAAGACCGAATACAGTTTGGGACAGCTATCCAGAGGGTTGTCATGAGTCGACACTGACTCGAGGGTACTTAACAACAACAATGCTGATTTTCAGTATACTGTAAATATAAACTACTTAGGTGTGACTTTTATGTTATGCAGTATATCAAGTGAATAAAATAAAATGGTGGTTCTTGAATTGTGGAAAACTCTTCCCTTATAGATCCCTCAAAAGACTAACTTAGTGTTTACAAAGGAAATTAAAATCTTGTTTCTCTAGTCAGTGAATTAGATAGGGTGCAATACACTTGGGGTTCCGATTACACTGGGGTTAGATTTTAATGCCTATTAGAATGCTTTTAGAAAGAAAGAAAGAAAGAAAGAAACTCACTCCTCTGCAACATAACCAGAAGATAAAGGAGCAAAGAAAAGATAGCAGCAAAACACCTCAAAACCAATTGACATGGGAAATAAATTTTAAAAGACCCAACAAGTCCCACATCTTAATTCACTATGTTACAAATGTAAATCATTGTTAAGCCTTAGACTGTCCCGAGGCTGTAGGGCATGAATTGGGGGACGTGAGAAATTAAATTAAAGCTGCTTTTCAGTTTGACGGTGGTGCTTGCGTTTTAAGCTGTCACTCAGGCTGCTGTTTCATTAAGCAAGCTGTCATTTGGCTGATGTGCAAGTATATAATGTATATTTTGGCCCAATTATTATGTAAAAATACCCTTGATGCAGACAATTATTTGCTGAAAGACCCATCTTTTAATATATTTCATTTTAATTCCAAAGTATGGACTGATGAATAAATAATTTTTTGTATTTACATGTTTACCTAATTTGTGTATCAGCTGGCTTTGAGTTGTTTTGCTGTCATCTTTTTCCTCCACTCATTTGTCTGTATCCACTTTCCTCCCCCTCCTCCCCAGGCTCTAAGGTATTTTTTTGTTGTCTCATTTTGTGATTGATTTTATTGACAGTCTTGTTTAAATTGTTGGGTTCTTCAGCTTGGAAAAGAGATGGCTGAGGGGGGGGATATGATAGAGGTCTATAAAATAATGAAAGGATTAGAATGGGTAAATGTAGATCGGTTGTTTACTCCTTCAAAAAGTAGAAAGACTAGGGGACATGCAATGAAGCTACAATTTGGCACAATTAAGACTCATTGCAAAAAATATATTTTTTCACTTGGTGTTTAACCAAACTCTTGAATTCATTACCGGAGGATGTAGTAAAAGCTGTTAGTGTAGCTGTGTTCAAAACAGGTATAGATGAGTTCCTGGAGGAAAAATCCATAAACCATTATTAAAGAGGACCAAGGAAATCCACTGCTTACCCAATGGACAAGCAGTATGGAATGTATATACATTTTGGGAACCCGACAGGTACTTGTGACCTGGAATGGCCACTGCTTGCAACAGGATACTGAACTAACCCCGTATGGCATATCTTATGTTCTAACTATCTTAAGTGTTTAGAAATTTGATTTAAAAATAAATAAAACAAAGTACGAGTAAAAAGGTATGTTAAAAACATTGGCCAGGTGTGCTAAGAATTACTGCAAAATTAAAAAGTGCACTAACTTTACATCAGTTGCAATTCTGAAAAATCCAGAGGTTCTCTGGTCCTGTCCAGGAATCCTGAGTTAGAAAAACCCTTTTTTCCTAGAGCTCTGAGTACGGGGGACTCTGCCCAGTGAGCCCCCATTCCCTAACCACCCTCTAACCCATCTACCCATATAACTCTAACTCTCCCCAACCCAGTCGGACACAAAGCACCATCCAACCACCTTATCTGTCCCACTATATTTCTTATTCCTGTATGGCGAGGGATCAGGTAAGGATACGGATGCCATTTAAAAAAAATGGGATGGTAGGTGGATTACTGAGGTACTGCAGTGGCAGGAGGAGTTAGGTAGGTTGGTTACCGAATAGGTAGATGGCTGTATGGGAAATACATGAGTTAGCGGGCAGGTGGCATGGAGAGTCCTAGCTAGGGTTTCCTGGGTCTGCATTCCAGGTGTGGGAGTCCCAGAGCTCAGGTACCTCTATGCCAAGCACTGATATTATTTTACCCAGAAAATTTCACTCTTTGGGTTAGAGAGGGAATAAATTAACCCACATTTCTGAGACCAGTTTTAGTTTATGATAATGTGCCATTTCCAGAAACCAGAGTACAGGGCCTCTGCCGTCAGGAATCCCAGGTCTGAGTCCATGCTAGCACAATCTTATAAACTCACAATAGCCCCAGAAATGTGAGCTAACTTTATTCCATCTGTGATTCAGGAGTCAAATTTCCACTGTTTATTTTTTAAAAAGCCAGCGATGAGCATTGGAGGCTTTAATATACCTCCTTCCATTAGAGGGTAATACCTAATTCCTTTATTGAAATGAGATTTGCATGGAGGTGTGATTTTAGCACACATCTACTTCTCTTTTAGTACAACTTTTCTGTGCTCTAAAACCTTCCTAATCATAAGTAAAGTCTAGCTTTAAAAAAAAGATGCACAAAACTTAACACATATTATTACGCTGGCTCCTGGGAACACAGGGCACTGCCTGAAATACATTCAAAGGCTGCAAAGTAAGGCACCAAAGGGTGTTCTTTCCTAAGTGCAGTTGCAGTTCTTACCCATGTTGTGCAGGAATGGGTGTGCCGTGGTTACATTCATTTTCAGATCCACTCCATGGAAACTGACTGCACAAAGTAAAGCAGAGACACATTTAGTTGGATAATCTTGAACTTCACTGCTCAAGAAAAAGTAGCAATTTAAATAAACTACACTTTGCCACCTAACTATGTTCTTTCTTTATGTTATGAATTTACACATTTGGATCCTTCTGGGGGCACCTTTTATTTGATTTTTCACTAAAAATCCATACGTTTTAAGAATGAACTTAGGTATCTATTATGTAAGCGGTACACTATATTCTTCAGCATGCTGGTTTATTACATAGACCAAATCCCTTTGATAGTGGTTATTTAACATGTTCTTTTATATGCTATTTTTAATTTATGTGCACAAAATCGGCTAAACTGTAGTGCATATCCCTTAATTAAGAATACAACAATTAAACTGCATAATTGCATTCTTTTATAGCATCAATTACACAATGTTAATGATCTCTATGTTCTGGTTTTGAGCTCACACCCAATTACAAATCAAATTAAAAAATCCCTCATAAAATACTCCAACAAAATTAAATAGAAATAAAAACAGACACATAATAACATAAGATATGCCATACTGGGTCAGACCAAGGTCCATCAAGCCCAGTATCCTGTTTCCAACAGTAGCCAATCAGGTAACAAGCACCTGCCAAGTTCCCAAAAAGGTACACAGATTGCACACTGCTTATCCCAAAAGCAAGCAGTAGAATTCCCAGGTCCTCTTTAATAATGGTTTATGGACTTTTCCTCCAAAGATTTGTCCAAACCATTATTAAAACCAGCTACACTAACAGCTTTTACTACATCTTCCGGTAATGAATTCCAGAATTTGATTATGTGTTGAGTGAAAACACATTTTCTCCTATTAGTATTAAATGGGCTACACTGTAGCGTCATTGTGTGTCCCCTAGTCTTTCTACTTTTTAAAGGAGTAGACAACTAATCTATGTTTACCTGTTCCATTCCATTCATTATTTTATAGACCTCTATCATATCTCCCCCTCAGCTGTCTTTTTCCCCCCAAGTAGAAGAGTCCTAACCTTTTAAGCCCTTCCTCATAGGGGTATTCTTCTATCCTTGTTACCATTTTGGTGGCTCTTCTCTGTACCTTTTCTAATTCTGCTATATCCTTTTTAAGATTTGGCACCAGAATTGCATACAATATTCAAGATTTATTTTATTTATTTATTTATTTATATTCTCTTATATACCGCGCTATTCTGCATCAGTGCGGTTTACATTGAACAAACTGAAATTACATTGAACAGGGCATTATAACTTGGAGAAAACTATTTTACAGGGAACATGGGCTATGGAGGGTTAAGTGGCTTGCCCAAGACCACAAGGAGCACCTGTGGGACTAGAAACCCCAGTCCTTCCGGCCCAAGGTTGCTGTCCTCTAGTGGGATTTGAACCCCCGACCTTCCGGCCTGAAGTACCTTGTCCCAACCACTAGGCCACTCCTCCACTCCACAAGATGCAGTCAAACCATGGAACGATACAGAGGCATTATAATATCCTTGGTTTTTTTTTCTCCATTCCTTTTCTTATGATTCCTAGCATTCTATTTGCTTTCTTGGCCGCTGCTGTACACTGGGCAGCAGGTTTCAACGTATTATCCTCGATGATGCTTAAATCCTTTTCCTAGGTGGTGGTTCCTAAGGTGGAACCTTGCACCATGTAACTGTAGTTTGGGTTGTTCTTCCCTTTGCTCTTATCCACATTAAATTTCATCTGCCATTTGGATGCCCAGTGTTCCAATTTATCAAAGTCCTCTTGTGTTTTAACAACTTTTAATAATTTTCTGTCATCTGCAAATCTGATCACCTCACTTGTTATTCCCATCTTCAGGTCATTTATGAATATGTTAAAAAAAAACAGCAGGCCCAGCACAGATCCCTTGAGTACTCCACTTTTCACCTTTCTCCATTGAGAAACTTGGTCATTCAACCCTACTCTATTTTCTTTCTTTGAACCAGTTACTGCTCCACAACAGTACACTACCTCCTATTACTATTACTACTGCTATTAAACATTTGTAAAGTGCTACAAGACATACACAGCGCTGCATAAATACAGAGAGACAGTCCCCACTCATCAGAGCTTACAATCTAACCAAGACAGACAAGACAAAAGATAGGAATAAGGATAGACTAGGAAAGGGTAAGGAGACACAAGGGACTAAGGGATCAGAATCCAAAAGCAGCCTCAAAAAAGGGGAGTCTTTAGCATAGATTTGAAAAGGGGCAGAGAGGAAGCCTGACGTACAGGCTTAGGAGCAGCAAGATGAAAGGACCGAAGTCTGTAGTTAGCAGTGGAAGAAAAGGGCAAAGAGAGGAGCAAGCTGGTAGAAGAGCAATGTACACAAGAAGGGGTGTAGGGGAAGAGGAGAGAGGCAAGATAGTGAGGAGCATTTAAGGGTCAGATGGAGGAGTTTGAATTGGATATGGAAACAGAAGGGAAGCCAATGAGAAGAGGGGTTTTATGAGTATATGGAGGCTGGTGAAGGATTAGTCGTGCAACAGATTTCTGAATAGATTGAAGGGAGAGAGAGATGACTCAGGAGGGAGACCAGCAAGAAGGAGGTTGCAGTAGTCAAGACAGGAAGTAATTAGAGAGCAGACAAGTGTTTTAGTAGTATGTTCAGAGAAGAAGGGGTGAATTTTGTTAATGTTATAGAGAAAAAAACGACAGGTTTTTTTGCTATCTGTTGGATATGTGAGGAGAAGGAAAGGGGGAGTCAAAAATGACACCAAGGTCACAGGCTGAGGAAATAGGAAGTAGAAGAGTGTTATTAACAGAGATAGAGAAAGGAGGAAGAGGAGAGGAAGGTTTAGGTGGAAAAATAAGAAGTTTGGTTTTGTCCATGCTTAGTTTCAGATGGCTGTGCAACATCCAGGTGGCGATGTCAGAGAGACAGGCAGAGATACAGGCCTGGAGTGTCTGAGAAATATCTGGTGTAGAAAGATAGATCTGAGAATTGTCAGCATAAAAATGATACTGAAATCCATGGGAGAGCACCAAGGGACTGGGTGTAGAGAGAGAAAAGGAGGGGGCCCAGAACAGGCACTTGGGATACACCGAATGAGAGTGGGATAGCAGTAGAGGAGGAACCATCAGAACAAACACTGAAAGAGCGATGGGAGAGATAAGAAAATAATCAGGACAGGACAGAACCCCTGAAACCAAGTGAGTATAATGTGTCAAGAAGGTGGTGGTGGTCAATAATATCAAAAGCAGCAGAAAGGTCAAGAAGGATAAGGATAGAGGACCTTAGATTTAGCCAGGAACATGTCACTGGAGACTTTGGCAAGTGCCGTTTCAGTAAAATGTAAGGGATGAATACCAGACTGAAAAGGATCCAGAAGGGCTTGAGAGGAAAGAAATTCAAAACAATGGTGAAGGACTGCGCGCTCAAGAAGTTTGAAAACTAAGGGAAGAAGGGAAAAGGAACGATAATTAGAAGGAAAACTAGGATCAAGAAAGGGTTTCTTGAGTAGGGGTGTGACCACAGCATGCTTGAAGGCTGCAGGGACAGTAACAGTAGAATATGCGAGATGGAAAGGATGACAGAAGAGGAAATGGAGTTAAGGAGATGGGTGGGAATAGGATCACAAGAGCAAGTAGTAAGTTTGGAGGAGGAAAGAAGATGAGAGGTTTCATCTTCAGAGATCATGGGAAAGGATGAAAGGGTAATAGAGATTGAGGGGAAAAGTTGGTATTAAGGAGGAGGAAGGGGGGATGAAGTTGTTCTAGTGAGGAACTGAAGAGTAATCTTGTGGATTTTGTTACTGAAAAAGTCATCTAGGGTTTGGGCAGAAAGAGAAGAGGGGGGTGTTGGAGGGGAAAGCACATTGAGTAGAGAGTTAAGAGTAGAGAAAAGACGGCAGTGGTCAGTGGCAAGAGAAGTAGTCAGTTGTATATAGTAGTTTTGCTTGGAAAGTGCGAAGGCTGACTGGAAGGAAGTAAGCATGAATTTGAAGTGAAGAAAGTCAGAAAGGGAGTGAAATTTGAGCCAAATGCGCTCAGCTTTGAGGGCACAGAAGGGGAAATAGTGGGTAGTTGAGGACAACCAGGGCTGGGGTATAGTGCGTCTCACAGTACGTGGGTTAGGTGGAGCAAGAGTATCTAGAACAGAGCAGAGGAGCGGGCAGTATTATAGAAAACTATAGCCTCATCAACAGATTTAGAAGACAAAGTGGAAGAAAGAGGTGATGAGATGATAGTGGAAAGAGCCAATGGATCAATAGCATTGATTCCTAAAAAGGTAGAAGAAGACAAAGCAGGGTTGAGATGGGGGAGTGGTGAAGTGTGAAACTTAGGAGGTGATGATCAGATAAGTGAAGAAATGAGGTACGCAAATTGGAGGGTAAAAAGAGAAGAAAACCAAGTCAAGGCAGTGACCACGCTGATGAGTAGGAGCAGAAGAGCAAAGTTGGAGATTGAAAGAGGAAGTAAGGGAAAGGAGTTTAGAAGTATAGGGGTCAGAAGGGTTATCAACATGAATACTGAAGTCACCAAGAATGAGCGAGGAGAAAGAAGAATCTAGAAATAGGGACAGCCAAGAGTCAAAGTTGGTGAGAAATGTACAGATGGACTTATCAGGGGGTCTATAAATAGCAGCTATCCAGAGAGGTGTAATGGATTAAAAAGGCAGATGGAATGGACTTCAAAGAAGGAAAAGGAGTGAGACAGAGGAAGGAGGGGGGTTTGGAATTGACAAGAAGGAGAAAGCAGAAACCCAAACATCACCGCCGCCACCACCACAGCCAGTGGCACGAGGAGTGTGGATAAATTGGTATCCACCATGACAGAGGGCAGCAACTGAACCAGTCATCAGGAAGGAACCAGGTTTCAGTAGAAGCTAGAAGACTGAAGGAGTTAGAAATGAAAAGGTCAAGAGTAAAGGGGAGTTTATTAGAAATGGAATGTGCATTCTGTAATGCGCAAGAAAAAGGGAGAGGCAGGGAGAGGAGAGTAATATAGATGAGATTAAAATGGTTGAGAGAGGAAGGAGAGTGAGAGAATAGTGTAGAGAGGTAGGGTTAGGATTAATGTCACCAGAAGAAAGAAGGAGGAGGAGAAGAGAAGGAACGGCGGAAACGAGGAAAAGGTATTTTAAGAGAGGAGGGAGAGGGATGAATGAAAGAAAGAAAAAGGTAGAATTCAAGATTGGGGAAGAGATAAGCAGAGAGGAGAGGGTAATAAGGAGGGGCGGGGATGTAAGAGGAAGTTGGTATGAGGGAAGAAAGTTAAAGAATGACAAAAAGAAAAAATAATGTGGAACCATGAGAAGAGCAAGGATGGAGGGGTTGGTCAGCCGGTCTTGCTCCTTCCTCTCGCCTCAGTGTTGCTGTGCTCACAGAGGCGCAATCCTGCAGTCAGGCACAACTCTAAGTCTATATATCTTCGGTTGGCTGTTGCGGCGGCAATAGTAGTAGTTTCTGCTGCCCTGGCTGCTTCTCCCTCTCCTTAGCATGTGCTGCTAGAGTCCCAGGACCACCATACACTGTTGTGATGCAATTTCTGCTGAGCAGAAAGTCCTTTGAAGTTTGATGTTTTGGTGACAATAGCCCTTTTGATAGTCTCAGGTAGCTCTCTTCCTACTACTAATACCACCACTGATCACCTGTATCGTGCTATAAGGCTTCACCTCCAGTCCGATGTAACCTCTCAGTCTTTGGCAATAAATTTGAGGGTACTTTCATGGAATTAGTATACACTGGGAGGTCTATAGCACTTAAACACCACTCACCCCTCTTCCCTTCTCAAAATAGTTTTGTCTAGATGTGTTCTGAACCAAGGGTTTACTTGAGGAACTTTAGGGTCACTATGAAAAAGCAGCACTGCAAGTATTATCCCAGTCCTAGAACATTAAACAGTCAACATTAATGTTGGATTAACTATCAGCTTTTCCTAAGCCAAGTACATTGGTGGGGACTTTGTAGAAGCACTTGTGAAAGCTTTTAACTACTGTGCTCCATTTTGTTTGCAAGAGTGTGCCTTTGAGCTGGTGTGTGTAACAGTTTCCCTGTACATTCCCCGGGTGATTACTATATCTATTCTATTTCTACCTCTTAAAGACTGTGGGTAAAGAGGGCACCAATAACTGTTGAATAGTGTATAGATAAAAATTGATTAAAGAAACATTGGAGACTGAAAAGGTACTTTAAGTCTTTCACTTTAAATAAAAATAAACATTTAAATAAAGAGAGGGGGAGTTTTTTTTAAGCCAGTGATGTTGAGTGTTCTATTTCCCCTATGGCTGTGATTTGCCGCATGGAAGGATGTGATAATATCCTGAGGCTTTTTATTTCTTTCCTTCCAGAAAAACCTCTGAATGCAGAATATCAGAAAAATATACTTTAACACAATTAATTATAAAAAGAGAAAGCACTAACAAAAAAAAATAGTCCACATTAAGGATCCAAGTATTGGAAATGAACAGAAAAGTACTACATAAGTACTAAGGCAAAATAGATATCATTAGGAGTAAAGATAAAAAAAGCATGGCAACTGGTACAGAAAGCTCATCCCCCCAATCAAACATTCTCCCTATTCTGCAGAAATTGAATCAGTTGCTGGGGTTCAAAAAAAGAAAAAAGAAATTGCTTAGACTGATACAATACAACACATTTACATGGATATTTTAATCTAAATTGCGCACCCAGAACGGAGACTCGCTGGAGCAAAGCCATAAAGTCCCTCTGCCTCTTCTGGGTATCTCTAGCCAAATCAGGAAATATAGAAATTTTTGACCCCATAAACTGAGAAACAGACATTTTCCGAAAATATAAACGTAGGACAGGGTTGCGGTCAGACTCAAAGGCAAAGCCCACTAGCAAGGTGGCCTGACTAGTCACCACTCCAGGGAGCTTTCCAGAAAACCAGAAAGATCCAACTGTCCTGGTCCGGAAGCCCCCCCAGAGTCCAAAACCATGCCTGGGGCAGCTGGCATAGCCACAACATATTGTGCCCTCACAATAGGGGGTAACGCCTCAACGGGCATTTGTAGGACATCAGTGAAGTACTTACGGATCAGGTCTATAGGCGACATCAAAGGCGAGCGAGGAAAGTTCAAAAATCTCAAAATTATTCTGCCATACTTGATTATCCATAAATTCAATCCTCTGTCCCTGATATGAGCCCCTCCAAGGGAATGCAGATCTTCAATCTGGGATTCTAATCGGGTCATCCGTGCAGTGTGCTGAGCCATTTTCACCTCCACTGACACACACTGACCTTTAACCACCACAAGCTCTTGAGACAAAAGTTCCCAAAACAGGTAGAAGGGTTTGTTGAAGTGAGGAGCTAGCTTATGGGAAGCTAATGTAGCCAATGCAGATCTTTCCAGGTCACCGAAGCACCGGACCGTTGGAGTGCTGGTCTTCACCTGCTCTCCAGGCGAATTCCCTTGGGAGAGAGCCCCATGGCTCCACTCCCAGCAGCTGATACCACCAACACCTGTTTTGAGGGGCCGCTCTCAGGAGTGCCGGAGGCCTCTCTCTGCTGGAGCACCACCAAGCGCTCTCCCCCCTTGAAGGAAACACTTCTGGGTTGCGGTGGCAGCGTCTGAATGGGGCTAAGATCCACCCCACTGCTCTGCCGAGGAACCCAGCAGATCAGCCGAAGCCATGATCAACGCCAAGGGTAGGCAAAATCTCATGATGGATGGCTGCAAAAAACTCTGCCAAAGACGGCAGCATGCCTGAAGGCTTTTGGCTCCACTTCTTCCTCTTTTTCCCCCCATCAGGAGATGGGCTTGGAACAGCAATTCTCTTCAGAGCTCCCTCCTCAGCATCCTACTCCGGCACCATCTTGGATCCAAACTCTCCCGTCCTGAGGCTTTTTCTCCCGTTTGGTAAAATGCTGAGATTTGCATGACTGGTTGATCTTCCTTTTTAAAATTGGATCTATAGAGCGGGACCCTTTTGGGCAATTTTAGTCCTGCTAAGGTATCAATGTTGATAGTTTGAGATACTGAATGATTGTGGGAGTGTATTAATACTCTTTTTGAGGTCTTAGAACATTAATAGATTTCTTACGGCGTTTCCCGTGCCTCTTTCAGGAGAGGCTAGTTTCACTGTGCGCTGCGACAGTAGGGAGTAGTTGGCTGTCAACAGTTCAATTGGTAAGGGAGGTTGGGCCACATGCCACAGATTGCATGTGTGAAGGCAAATCAGGCCACTCTCCTCACCTATCATCTGTGGCAGCAGAATGAACGTTGCAATGTCCCTGTTTGTCTTCAAGCCTCCGTGGATCTGTGCCATGGATCATCATCCCCAGCGCTGTTGGTAAGGCCGAAAAAAAAAAACAGCGAAGGCAGGCTGCAGCAGTTGTGAGGCCTGGGATTAGGTGGCCATCATCGGTTCGGTTCACAGCAGGGCCTGTGAAATCATCATGGAACCGGCCAGTGAGGCCGGGGGGAGGAGGGGGGGAATGAGGAGCTTCTTTCCACCTCTCGGACAATAGGATCCTGCTTCAGAATATCTAGACAATGAAATTGGTTTACTGATGTAGCCTATCGGTGGAGAAGAAACAATTGGCAGTTCTTTAAAGACATTTAGTTCTCAGCCAATGACATATTTTAGTTGTTAAACCATAGTTCCAAGACCTATCCTCGAGAACCTATTACTGTTTAATTTTGCCAAGAGTCTCTCATGAGGGAACTTGTCAAAGGCTTTCTGAAAATCCAGATACACTATAATCAACCGGCTCAACTTTGTCTACCTGTTTATTCACACCTTTTAAAAAATATAACAGATTAGTGAGACAAGATGTTCCTTGGCTAAATCCAATTTGGCTATCTAAATGTCCAGTGATTTTATTTTTCATAATGGTTTCTACCATTTTGGCCTGGTACCGATGTCAGGTTCACTAGTCTGTAGTTTCCCGTATCACTCCTGAAACTCTTTTTAAAAACTGGCACTACAATGGCCATTCTCCAATCTTCATGTATGGATTTAGGATCTAGGCCAAAATCTTAGGAGCCAGTGCTTGTAACTGCTTTACTATTGTTTCCATTAAGACAATGGACATATGATTCACCAGGGCTCGACAAATCCCAGCCCCCAGGTCTCCATGGCGACCAGAAATTTGTACCTGGCACCTGGGATTGCAGCCCAGAAACAAGTTGTCTGCCCACAGGGATCCCATCTCCCACAGGTAGATGAGAAGGGGATGGTCACGATTGCAGCAAAGACTCCTGCCTGCCTGTGGGAGATCGGATCCCTGTGGGCAGAACATGGGGGAAATGCAGTGAGTGTGGCTTGGCTACAGCAGGCTGATCATGGGGATCCCATTCCCTATAGGCAGAAGAAGAAAAGAAAGGCGTGATGACTGCAAAGGCCCCTTCTGTCTGCTCGCGGGAGATCGCATCGCTGTAGGCAGAACAAGTGGTAAATGCTGAGATCGCAGCTTGAAGGCAACAAGCTGCCTGAGGGGATCCCATCCCATCCCCAGAAAGCAGAAGAGGTTAGCCAATCGGGGCCCATAAAAAAAACAAATAAAAAGTTAGATGGAGGGGGTGGGCAGTGAGGCAGCAAAAACCAAGCTTAAAAAAAGGAATGAAGATGGGGGAATGGCAGAGTCTAGAAAGGGAACAGACAGCAGAGAGGTGTTGGGGGTGGGAGGGGGGGGGAAGGAATGAATGCATGGGACAAAAAAGCCCGCCCGCCCGCCCCAGAACAAACACAAAAGCACCCCACACTATACACACACAGACACCCCATCACCACATGACAGACATGCACCCCACCTCCATATCACATACACATGCACACACATTCGCACTTCAACTTCACCCCACTCACATTCATACAACTCTGGCGCTGGTCTCATGAGACCTGAAAACATGAGACCAAAGCAACAGCCACAGGGGAGGGTGGGGAGAGGGCACCAGGTCACAAGCACTGGCTCCTAAGATTTTGGCCTAGCTCTTAAATTCACAAAAGAATTGTCAAGGTCTGCGACACATACATATATTTATAAAAGGAGATAAGACATAAGCCTTGTGATTAGCCAAGTGACATCATATGATTGTTATTGCATTTATACACCAACCTGGGACCAAACTCCAGAGGGTCTGTTAAAGGATTTTCAGGGCACAGCCTGGCTGCTGAAAGTATAAGGCCACCTGCATTCCAGGCACATAATAAAACCCTTCATGGCACACTTGTCACAGTAGATCACACCTCTGCGGAGGTGGTAGGAAAGGGTGTAAGGGGGTGGAGATTCCTAGCTGAACATTTTGGGATGATTTATGACTTACTGTTCTTGCAGTCAGTCAGGTTGTGAAAAACGTCAGGCTGCAAACTACTTTCCTTTTTGCACTTCATACATGTGCTGCCACCATCCTTGGTCCAGTGTCTGTAGCAACCTAAATGGGAACCAAACTGGTTAACCAAACAGATGCTGGCTGGAGATCAACAAAAAGCATACAAATGCAAGCCAGAGTCTCTAGTATTCCTGCCTTTCAAAAGAAAAGTCTAAACCTTTTTCAAAAATATCTAATCAAGTAGGCAGGAGAGATGCTCCTGTTCCTCTAGAGGCTCATGAATGTTTTATAATTCAAGTTTAGAGGACTGGTAAGGTTCTTGATACAGAGTTTAAGAAATTGAGCACATTGATTATTTACCAATATTATGTTATCTTGTGAGTAAACTGGAAGCTCTGTGGACTGTAAATTTTTTTATTGAATAAACCAAAGAGATGGATATGATCTTGAAAGCTCAGATACTGCATCTTTTCTTCAGATGTTGGTACTTAAACACAACTTTTACTTTTTTTTGTAAGACTAATTTTCTCAGCGGAATCCAAAGAAGGTAATTAAAGGAGGAAATGAACAGAAAAAAAAACAACCAGTAGGGCTGGTCCCAAAGGTTTTAAAGTGTTGAGAGCTTCCTTTAGGTTAAGGAGGCAATCACTGTGTTACAGTTTGAGAATTCTGTTCTCACATTATTCTAATGAGTGATATGGAACTGGACTAGAAACATATTGTCTATAGGCACAGCACAATTTCCTTGGCAGATTTTTCAAGTTTCTGTGGGAAGAGTTGCAAATTCTACAGCATATTTTCATAAATTTGCATATATTTACATATTAATTTAGTTTTGAAAAATGTATCATCTTCTAGCATTTTTATATACCCAGTTACTTTATGTAGCCCTATTTTGAGGAAAAGGGATCTTAGTGATCAGTAGTGGGAAGAATATGGAAAGCAGAAGGGATCTCAAGCAAGAGGAGTAAAGGCAAAGGGGAAGGGGACAGAGACATACAGGGAGTAGAGGAAAGAGATCTAAAATGAGGACAGGGAGGAACAATCTATGAGGCTGCGTTTGGATCCTGATCTCCTTATTCTGCTTATTACCTATCTTTATCTTGTCATTCCCCCTTGAATTACCCTAGTCCCCAGTTGATGTCGTGTTGTCTGTCTTAATTAGATTGTACGCTCTGATGAGCAAGGACTGTCTTTACTTGTATATGTACAGTGCTGTGTTTGCCCTGTAGCGTTATACAAAAGGATAAATAACAACAACAACAACCTACTCATGCCACTGTTTTCTACTGTACATGGATTTGTTCTTGCTCACACCCCTTTAGTCCCCTCTAAACTCCTCTCTTTCCACAGCTCCTCTGGTCTTCTCCCTCACTCTTGCTCCCAATCCTTACTCACACTTCACTGGCAATCTACTTCAGGTCACAATGCCAAGAAAACTCAGGAGCTGCTGGGTTGCCAGCAGTCAGCATTGACTCGAAGGCACACGTTGCATTCGCACAACATCTTCAGTCCTCTCCGTTATTGCTCGCTGTCCACTCACTCATGCTCTCCTTGCCCCCATCTACTCACTCACTCAGCTTCCTTTGCTGCTGTACTCCATCCCCTTAACTCATCCTTTCATCCTGGCTTAATAACAATACTTCTTGAAGCCGCATCCTCCCTCCCTATTTCCAAGCCCAAACTGATGCACTTTGAAGTGTGCGTTTTAAAGCTCAATCGTCCCGGACACTGCTGCAGCAAGGAAAGGATGCAGTTTAAAGTAGAACACCGATGAGACTGCTGCTACTCTGACCCTTGATCTGATGCAGCAATTCCATGGCAAATGAGCAATTCTGCGAGAAGGGCCTGATTTTTCAATCCTTCCAATGGCTGGGGAATCACGGGAAGCAGAGGTCCTGGCTAGGAAAGGTCTGCAATGGTACTACTGAAATTCAGATCTTACCAAGGCCATGGTAGACCTCCGTTTATTCCTCATAACGGATTTTTTTTTAGGAGGAAAGGCTTGCTTTCTCAATTTAAGTTCTTTTGGAGGTTAGGGGCAATAATGACAAACTCTTACTCACCATACTGTTGTCACAAGTTAGCGATGAGATGTTCAGCAGAATTCACAGGTTCTAGGTATCTGATATAGGCTGCAAGGCGAATTTCTGTTATGGCCCCTGGAATGGGGTCAAGACTACCAACTCCTTTCACACAAGCCACCTTTTCAAGTCCCAGCTAACGTGAGCTAGATTTGAACTGGTGATCTAGAGGTGAAAAACTAATGCTGTGACAACTCCCCTAAGCTAACTGACAATAAAATTCACAAGCACACTGCCCCTTATGTCCTGCCTAAAATGATGAATGCAGATTGTTTCATATCAATTGCAGTACAGTGACTGATGTATACTATTTGATACGCTACCTGGACTACACTGGTTGGTTATTGAGCAGGTACCATTAGAATCCAACATACTCATACAGCACTCAGGTGGTGAAATCTGGAAATGCATCAGAAAAAGTTTAGACATTTTTAATAATATTATGCTGCACTAGATTTAAAACCCACTTTTACAAAAGTTGTCTCGGTAGAAAAAGGGACGTCCAAGTCTGCATGTTCAAAATTTGCAGAGTATTTTAGACTCGCTGAACATGAAGCCTTTGGTAAAATACCTCTATAACTGAAGAAACGGCACACTTTACAGCATGTCCAGCAGGAACCAAGTTTTGCATTTTGGAAGTGTTGTTTTTTTAATACCAGAAAGGTTAGTACAGTTGTACCCCTTATTGCTCCTCCAAATCCCAGGCCCAAAAGGTGACTTTTTATTATGTGTGGAGTCTGATTCTCGTAGGGCCACGTCCAGACGGCCCCAGGCAAGATGGGCCCGTTTGGACCAGATTCTGGTCTGAGGGAACAAAATGTTCCTGCGGCAGCCAGAATTGGGCCCAAGGATGGCCCAGTGTGCCCCTGCCACCTGTGGGGACATCTTCCCTGCAGGTGTCCCCAATATCTGTGGCTCCAGCCCCCCTTAGCCCTGCCGCCCGACCCATGGCTGGCCAACCGTGGCCTGGGTCGGGCAGCAGGAACCCCCCTGCATCCACTCCGGCGGGGGTTCCCCAGTCTCAATTGCATGTTTTCGCTGCTTATACCATCTCTGAGGTGGTATAAGCAGCACGTCCCTACAGGCCCGTGTGGGGAGGGCAGGAGGGAGAATAGGATCCAGGCAGCTTGCGAGGCTGCACGTCCCCATTTGTGAATGGGGCCCGTAATGTCCTTTCCTTGAGTCCTGCTAGCCAGTCCAGAAAAATGGCTTGTGTCCCCCTACCAGGAGATGTAGAGACAGAAGCTTTCCAGAGGCTTCTAATGACATCATCATGACATATCAAACAGAAATCCCCTAGAAGGAATCTTCAATATTCACATGAAAGCATATGGTAAGAAACCTCAAATCTCACACAACCTCAGTGAAGTAACCAGGTTCAACAGAACAATAACCTTAACTATATATGAGATCACCTTCAACAGAAAGCTTATCAGAAGGATATATGAGCCCACAGGGCAACCACAGAGAAAAGCATACAAAGCAGATTTCTAGGGCAAGTCCTGGACATAGGCGTAGTTTGGGGAGGCATGGGGGCTAGCCCCCTCAAATGCTTCAGGCACTAACAGTGATCTTCTACCCCTGTCCTCACTGTCAGTATGACTGCTTTACTCTTTGCCACTCGAAGTAAGAACCTAAACTCAAACTCTAACCTATGGAATAATGCTGTGAAACACAGTGTCAGGCCTTGAGGTCTCAGTTTAAAACATCGCAGCAATCCATTGGATTTTTTGAAAAAGTTCTTAATAAAACTTCAGCTGCTGTTTACATCAATGACCTTTAATCAATGCCTTCTTCTCCGTTTCACAACAGAAAAAACTATTCTCTCATTTTTCTTTTCTTTTTTTAATTTTTCTTTAAAACTTTGATAAGCAATGTTACTCTCATGATCTTGTATCTCTAACAAGCTGAAACGATCAGTTGTACCGGATTCTACTATATTATCACTTCTTATGCTATTCAAAGTTGCAAAAACACAAAATAAATATGTAGAATCGCGCTGGTAGTACTTCCCAAGATGTTACTGTGAAGCTGTATGATACTTCCGGCATTGCTGTATTAAGAAATCATCAATAGAATTGTGCCGCGTTGAAAAAGAACGTTGGTGATAGTGCTTAAGAAAAGAAGTTTGATGTGAAATCTAAAAGATAAGTGCTGATCACGTTTAGTCTTCAATGGACAGTAATCGACAGTAACATCTAGGGAAGTACTACCAGCGCGATTCTACATATTTATTTTGTGTTTTTGCAACTTTGAATAGCATAAGAAGTGATAATATAGTAGAATCCGGTACAACTGATCGTTTCAGCTTGTTAGAGATACAAGATCATGAGAGTAACATTGCTTATCAAAGTTTTAAAGAAAAATTAAAAAAAGAAAAGAAAAATGAGAGAATAGTTTTTTCTGTTGTGAAACGGAGAAGAAGGCATTGATTAAAGGTCATTGATGTAAACAGCAGCTGAAGTTTTATTAAGAACTTTTTCAAAAAATCCAATGGATTGCTGCGATGTTTTAAACTGAGACCTCAAGGCCTGACACTGTGTTTCACAGCATTATTCCATAGGTTAGAGTTTGAGTTTAGGTTCGTCCTACTATATGTTATGGAATTAAAAGCTCAATAGAGAAAGCCCACTTCCGGTAGTTAGTATACTCGAAGTAAGAAGGCAAACTACACCGATTGTCCTGGACTGGTCTAGCAGAACTCAAGAAAAGGACACTATCTGGTAAGTACAATGTTACCTTCCATGTCTTCCTGCTAGATCAGTCCAGACAAGCGACACATACCAAATCTATGACCAGGGCTGGCCTGAGGGTTTCTGCCGCCCTAGGCAGGCTCTGTGATGCCATGCCATGATATCCCCCCTCTCCCGACACTGCCTGGTCTTCCCATGCCACTCCCCCCATCATCCATCTTCTCACCTGGAAGAGGGGGGGGGGGGTTTGGCAAGGCGATCCCTCCTTCTGCTGAAGCAGTGGCAGAACTGCCCCTTCAGCGTCATGTCGGTCCTTAAAGTGCCCACGTGCATGTGAGCTCACGGCTTGCTGCTCCTGCCTCCCTCTGATGCAACTTACTTTTGGAAGGAAGGAGCAGGAGCAGCAGGCTGTAACTGTGCACACAGGCAATTTAAAGCCTGCCACAGCGCTGAAGTGGCAGTTCACTTCTATGTAAATAGTTCAACCTCTGTTCTTTGTAATATGTTGTGTTAAATGTAAACCGTCCCTGATCTCTGGAAGGGGAGGTATAGATGAACCAACCAACTAAATAAATAAAGGGGGAGCGATGCTGCCCATCACAGTCTACAGCTCTAGGCTGCCTAGTTTGCTTAGTGGATGGGACAGCCTTAGCTATGACTCCAGTGGATAGGAAGAAGCCACAGCAACGTTTAAGGCTTTTAAGCCATAGGCTGTGTCCGCCTGAGTATGGACATCCAAGCGGTAATGCTTGACAAAAATGGAAAGTGATGCCCATGCTGCCACCCAAAAATAGCTGAGGGGGTGACCAAGTTCCACGCCACCCAACAGGACGCTTGCGCACATAAATTCTGTGGAACTGGCTAGTTCCACAACAGATACGCTGAGGCAATTGCCTCCTGAAAAACTTGTATCCACCATCTGCTGGAGACAGAGAATTACTGAAAGCTCCCTCTAGGGGTTCTGGCTGATATGGCATGATGATGTCATAAGAGGCCCCAGGAAGCATTCTCTATCTCCACATCTGCTGGTAGGGGGACACATCCCACTTGTCTGGGCTGGTCTAGCAGGATGATATTGAATGAGAATTTAGCTGATATGCATGCCTCAAAACAGGTGCAAATATCAATCTCTAGATTTTTGCCTATATTTTTTTTGCAAATAGAAAATACATACATACTTCTGAGGCCTACTCAACCACACCCTCAAAATATCGCTTTGAAAACTGTACATGCTGCAGACATACAAATGCCATGCAAGCCTTCTAAAATGATCTAGGTAGAAAGGACATTGGTATTCTGATAAGCAACATCACTTCACTATTAATTTATATCCACCAATGTACAGCTCTGATTTCCAAAGATGACTACTGACAGCCCACAGAAACTAATAAGACATGTTATACAGGAACTAATATTATAGGCCATTATTTGTTGCATATTTCTAAAAACAAAAAGTGGTTTTTTGATATATATTTGAAATCCTCTGTTTAATAAATAATCCTTTCCCATCCATACAATAAATTACTGATAACTGAGCTGGAATCCTCACTGCTTGACAGCTGGGTTCTCAGAAGTGGGATTTTGACCAGCAGGGGGGTCCTTAGACTAATGAGACGGGGAATGCCTTTATTACTGAGAAATACTTGCAAATGATATCAGAGGAGCTGAGCTGCTGGTTCACAAGGTCCTGCATACTGTGATTAGAAAACTGTTTTGGGTTTTTTTTTTGTGGGGGGGGGGGGGGGTTTCTTCCAGATCAGTTCGAGCCAAGAATCTTCATTCACAACTACCTGAGGATTTTTGCCCTGCTTTTTAATAGGCCACTGAAGTAAAAGTCCCAGTGCCAGCAGCCATGAACCATCTCCCTTCAGAGACCTGCTTCATAGGCTCCAAATTTGGCCCTCAAATGTCACCCTTAATGATGATTATGGCTTCCTCCTTCTCCCAGGGCCAATGCAGATGTGGAAGATCCAATGTGGAAATCAAACTTGCCCCAGCAGGAAATGAACCACCCAGCCAACCCAGAAAGTTATTTTTAATATTAAATAGGTGTGGGCATTTATGGCGCTAATAACACTTAACTTCTGAAAATTTACATGACTCCTAAGGCAATTCATTTTTTAAAATGCACCAGTGAATTTAATGCTCCCACACTCTCCCCCCCCCCCCCGTGGGTCCAGCGTCTCTTCCCTCTCCCTTCAATCCCCCCTTGGGTCTAGCATAATTTCCTCTCCCTACCTCACAGTGCTTAGGCATGCTTGCCTTAAATGATGTAGCCCCAACAGCTGCAGCAATTCACTAACAATCCCTCTTGCTGGCTCCGAAGCCTTCCCTCTGCCTCACCACACCCCACCCCACCTCCTCCGAGGTAACTTCCTGTTACTGTTGGGGGCCTGGCACACAGCAGAGGGAAGGTTTTGGGGCCAGCAAGAGCGAACGTTAGTGAATTGCTGCTGCTGCTGCTGGGGATACTTCATTTAAGGTATGCGAGTCAAAGCATTAGGGGGATGGACAGGAAGAGATGCTGGACCTTCAGGGTAGAGAAAAGAAGAGATGCTGGACCGGGGGCGGGTGGAGAGGGAAGGTGGCATAGGAAGAGATCCTGGACCCATGAGGAGAGGGGGAGAGAGGAGGGAAAGTTGGACCCAAGGGGAGGTGCAAGGAGAAAAAGATGCTGAACCCAAAAGGGTGAAAGACCCATAGGGGAAAGAGGGGAGAGGAAGTGATGCTGGACTGATGTAAGGGGAAGCGGAGGGAGGGAGATGCTGGCCCTGAAGAGGGAAAGGGATGGCGGGATGCTGGCCCTTGGGGGAGACAGGCCCTTTAAATCTATATTGTGATTAACTGCACAATTCAAATTTTTAAATTACACGGTCAATTGCAATTAAAATGTTTAATTGATTGCTTACCCCTAATATTAAGCATATAAAATAAATCAAGAGAAAAGCAAGTAGTGAAGCTACATGTGTGATGTTGAGACGGATGTTCAAAGGTTAAACTGTAGACAGTTATCCAAGGATTTCTAGAGTCTCACTTGCAGATGTTTTACCCAAACTTCCCATATGTGGGACACTCCACTATCCCTGTAGGTCAGGTATGTTAAATGTAGTGCTGTCACAGACAATGGCAGATAGCATGCTACTTTGTACCATGGAACATGTCTGTTTTACATACCAAAGCATCTGAGGAATCTGCAGCGGCCTGCATAATAAATCTGGTCAAGAGGAGGACGTATGGCATTGCCATGCCCAGGAACAAGAGGAGTCGTCTACAGCGAGAGAGAGAGAGAAGGAATGCATTGCCGCAGATGGATCAGCCATAACGTGCAGCTCATCTGTTAGTCCAGATAACCAGCATTAATCAGAGCAAGAAGTTACTCCCTGAATTAAAACAGTGGCAGATGAAGAATGAAACAGGCTCACCTTATCTGATGTACAAATTTGAGGTATCAAAAAATATCAATGCAGCTGCAGAGGGACAGTTTTCTAGCATGGCAGGTTGTGTGGTTGCTAAGCAACCTGAAGTCTTATCAGTCTGCTACAAGCTGGGCCTGTAGAACCTATTCTACAGCCAGGCACTAAAAATCAATGCAGTTGCATGAGTAACAGCTACTGCCCAGCACCACCCCGACAGCAATCCCCCTTGCAATCAATCCCTGCACCATCAACGACCAGCAATGGTAGCGAGATGGGATAACAGCACTATTCTTTTCCTCCATCATGCTTGCTTCTAAATCCTCTCAAAGCACTTACCTGCATCAACAAATGAAGTTTATGACACAGTTTACCCCGCTATCAGAACAGTAACATTGAAACACAAAGCCTGACAGCAGATAAGAACCATTATGCTCATAAAATCTGTCCAGTTTTATTCTTGGTATGGTGTCATAGACACCATTTAATCTCTGGGTTTCACCTAACTTCTTTGCAGCAAGGAATCTTCTGCATTTATCCTGGACTTTCTTGAATTTTAATTCTGTTTTTGCCTTTACCATCTCCACTGCATCCACTC
Organism: Ichthyophis bannanicus; assembly: GCA_033557465.1. Lineage (NCBI taxonomy): Eukaryota > Metazoa > Chordata > Amphibia > Gymnophiona > Ichthyophiidae > Ichthyophis > Ichthyophis bannanicus. The sequence continues at coordinate 116,847,595 of CM066042.1, read as the reverse complement.
AGGACCGTACTTAGCCCTGTGCAAGTGGTGCAGCTGCACAGGGCGCAAAGGCTTGGGGGCACATTTTGGCTGTCTGCTGTTGCCCTGCGCAGTGGCAGGACAATAGCAGGCAGCCGAAATGCACCCCCCCCCAAGCCTTTTCGCATCACTTTAAGCAGGTCTCGTCCCTCCCTCCTCTGACACGATGTCAGAGCAGGGAGGGACAGATCTGCTTAAAGTGCTGGCGCCTTTCAGATCGGGCGCATGCCCCCCCTCCTCCCCATACCTCCGTCCAGGCGCTGCCTGCTCTTTCCCTGCTGCTGGTGCCACTGTGAAAAAAATAGAGGGCAGCGGCAGCAGCAGGGAAAGAGCAGGCAGCGCTGGACGGAGGTATGGGGGGAGAGGGGGAGGGTGTGTGCCCGAGCTGCAAGTCGCACAGGGCGCGATTGCAGCTTGGTACGGCCCTGCATCCACTATCCTGTACTAACATTATTTAACAGCTTGGTTTGCATCATATAAACCACTGTAAAACAAGATCTCCTAAATCTAAAATCTGACAAGTAAAAAAGAAATATTTGAATAGTTGAGTGGGTCCTGGTCTTTTGTAGGTTGTGAAACTTAATAGACCAACAAGAGAATTTTCTAGAGATGTTGCTGTGCGTGAGCTTTTGAAGCTGCATAGGCCCCCTCTTCTCAGCTAAATGGAAGGTACTGCAGTCTGCACAATAGTAATAACATAAAGAAGGTGCTAAACTGCTCAGAAGCATCAATTCAATTTACATGCTAATTAGTAATTTTAGCTTCAGAATACTAAACATCCTTAGAAGAGCTCTGTTAAGGCTGATTCCATCAACCAGAGCATTACAGACCGATAAACGTCCAGCAGCCTGGTTTCTGCCAGCATCACATCTATCCATAGAATAGTTTGAGGTTTTGAGATACCCTAGAACAGAAATGCCAAACTCTCTTGGTTACCATATGTAGTGTCCTTGCACAAGTGGCGAATGGGGAACGAAAGTTCAAAGAAACACTCACTGATCTATTCCCACTCCAATCTGATGGATTTTTGGCACCTTTTTGAACAAACAGCAAAACCATCAAAGGACCATTTGAAGCCACAAAGTATTTCCCACTGACCAATTAAATAAAGGCTTTAATAAATGGAAATAGAGTGAATGTGGAGAATGAAGACACATGCTTGTAAAGCACAATTCTAAATCATTCTCAATATGCTCTGTATGCAGAAATAACAAACAGTACAGTTTATAAATACATACACCCATGATTCTGTAGCTCATTTTGGATATTAATGCCTCTTGTTCATTTCCACTAAAGGCTGGTAACCTTGGCTTTTATTGTGATGCTGCTTGTGTGTAATTTTAGCTTACAAATATAATTAAGAAAAGTAGAGCTGATGTCAACTAGCATAGGTTTTCACTCAAGACTTGACTTCACAGTTATGTCTATAATGCTAATGCAGAGTTTTTAGACACACAACCCAGGCAGAACTGTCAAGTTACCCCATTCCAGGAGAGAGACTTTTTGGCAGTCCTGCTTTTTAACCTACTTCCCAAAGCAGTGAGATGTTTGTAGTTCCTAGTTCTACCTCCTGAAATCAGTGCTGCAAGTCCCACAGTGCACAGGTTAGGCTTGTTAATTCAGGACTAGCCTAAAATCTCCTGGAACTGGGTAACTTGTCAGCTCACTTCTGGACAGGTCAGTCCCGTTTTGCTCCATTGCATCAATGGATTTGTAGTTTCCATTTCTGTAGATAAGTGAGAACTACCAATCAACGGGGCAGGGAGAGGCTGGGCAAACCCATGACTGGATCAGGGCTGATCTGGGTCAGGAGACAGCCCTATACTGTGAAGCTTTCCAGAGCATAGGCTACCACTTCCCAGCAGAAACCAGTTTCCACACGGACCCAGTTTTAGCTGTTAAGGAGGGAAGAGACCAAAATCAAAATAAACTAGCCATAGGCTAGCTGAGTATAAAATCGGGATTGATCCCATCTGCTGAGCAGGAGCAATTGTATCAGAGCAACCACAACAATAACACTTCTCACATAGCTGCTCAGGAAGTGAGCCAAGCTCAACGATAGGGGATGTGTGTAACCCAAGAAGATCAGTCGGGGATTGTGCGCTGATTTGTGAGCCCCTCGCGGAGCTTTCACACACTCCAGCTTCCCACCTCACCCAGCTTACCTCAGGTTGAAGCCCGCCAGGCGGGGAACTCCGCGCTGCCGCTTCCACACCTCTTCAACCTCCCCTTCCTGGGACTTGTAGTCTTTTTGTCTAACACTACTTCCCCAGCCATGGCGATTGTACTCTGTAAAACTACAACTACCAGGAAGCTTTGCGGCCCCTGCGTTTGCTACCGTCTCAGGTAACCCCTTTCACAGCCAGGGTTTTTTGGTTATTTTTTGTTTTCCCCTCTCCAAGATCCCCTAATGCGCGCACTCTTCTGTATAAAACAAAACAAAAACAAACCAAACTCCCAAGGAGTTCTGGGACGTGTGGTTTTATCGTGAAGGAGCTCCCGGTCAAGAATAAGGGGGATGAGGGAGATGGAAGAACTTCGTTTCCCGGCACACCGCGCGAGGCCGTGAACAAAAAGGTGCGGCGTTGCCTTTAGCGTTGCTAGGAAACGGCGACGCCCAGGCTTCTTCAACTCTCTGGCAGTAAGTACGCGGCAGCGCTGAGCATAGGGTCGACTACGTAACCAACCGGTCTGTGGTGTGCAGAACAGTGGACTGAGACAACTTTTGGCAGAACGCTTTCATCCTTAACCCGCCATTCCTACTGCTTGATACACTGTGATAGCCAGCTAGCAGAGCCGGACTTCAAATCCCATAATGCACTGGTTGGACTCTAAAGAGAAACAGGACTAGAAACCTCCCTTCAGAAGGTGGGTCATTTGGTAACTCTGGCGGCATTTTAATTAATACTTGGTATGTAATAAAGGGCGATAGATACACTTTCTGTATTACTTTGGCAACGGATGTAACACATTTTCATGCTAAATAAAGTTTCATGAAGCTAAAGCTGATATAGAGCAGGAAGAGAAAACCAGCAAAACCTTCAAATTTTAGAGTAGGATAAGCAAGGCAGGAGGGAGTTTGTTACTTTGGCGCTGGAAATCCTAAGAAGAAAACAACATTTTCAATCTCATCTCGCTATTTGTGGATGTGTTATCTTTATCTTTATTTAACACTTTATATACCGCCCTTGCCGAAACATGAGGGCGGTTTACAATAAAATATAAATGCTAGCGTCAGAAAAGAAAGGAACTCCATTAAAATAAGGAAAAAGAAGGGCCAAAGGGGCCACCGGAGACAAAACAGTAAATCATAAACAATTTTTTTAACAGAACAGAAAGTCAACAGAGGACAGACAAACACAAGACTACACAGGACTTTCAGGAGGGAGGTCAAATGCCTGTTGGAATAAATGGGTTTTTAGTAGTGTTTTGAAATTATGATAGGAGGGTTCTAACCGGAGAGAGGATGGTAATGAATTCCAAAGTGAGGGTCCCAGAAAAAAGAAAGCAGCGTGGCGTGTCTGTTCTAGATGAGCTTGTGCAGGGGAAGGAAGAGATTGGCATGTAAGGCGCGAAGCTGTCGGTAGGGAGTATGGAGGAAGATCAGATTTGCTAAGTACTGAGGGGTTGAGGAGTAAATGACTCTATGAGTTAGAATGAGGAACTTATATCTGAACCTAAAACGCAGTGGAAGCCAGTGAAGATGATACAGGAGAGGGGTGACATGATCGGATCTATGGGCAGAAGTGACAAGTCGGGCAGCTGTATTCTGTAAAAGCTGCAAGCGCTGGAGCTGGTAAGCTGGGAGATTTGCGTAGACCACATTGCAATAGTCCAGTCTGGACATGACCAAGGCCAGTACAAGAGTAATAAGTGAATCAGTGGGCAAAACAGAACGGACTGATCGAAGCTGGCGTAATATAAAGAAGGAACGATGGGAAAGGTTAGATATGTGCTCATGGAAAGACATTGAGGAGTCCAGGGTAACTCCCAGATAACGGAATGAAGAGGTAAGTGGAATGGGAACAGAATTTATTTGAGGCGTGATGTTTGGACAGGAGGTACTCAGTGAGACCCACATGGCTGTGGATTTGGATGGATTTAAATGAAGAAAATTGGAGGAAAGCCAGTTTGCAACATGAGTAAGACAAGTATTGAATGGGGTGATGTCAATATTAACCGGAGAGGTGTGGAACAGGAGAACGATATCATCAGCATAAATATGGATGGAGACTGGGAACTGTTGGACTAAGAGGGGGAGAGGGGCGAGAAAGATGTTAAAGAGTAGGGGGGATAAGACCGATCCCTGGGGCACTCCACAGGACAGGGGAGTAGATGGAGAGGATTGGTGATTGGCACAGACTACAAAGGAAGTTAATCTCTGTAGTAAGCGTTCTCAGTAAATTAAAGACATTCCCCTACCTATCATATAATTATCCTCTTTTGCTGCCTCACTAAATATGTTCTCTTCCTATTGGTACTGAGATGTAGGGCCGGGCCCAAGACTGGTGGAAGATATTGTGTGCCCTAAGACAGGTAAATCTTTAGCCTCCCCTACCTCCCCTTCCCCAGAACTTCTGATAAATTTAACAGTCATGATCATCTGAACACCACCCTTCTAACAATAATCCTGTAAATGCATGCTTGAGTGTGCCTGCTCCTTCTGTAGGTATTAGAATTTAGTGATGGCTTTTTGAGTTTGTGTGGCTGTCAGAATCTTCTGTTTTGCTTTGACTGCTGCTGCTCTTTCCTCTCCCACCTAGGCAACTGCCTAATCTTGCCTAATGGTTGGGGTAGCAGCTTATTTCTAATATATATGTGTAGCATTTGAGTAGCTGTATTATTCCTGGCGAAATCAGTAATTTTTGTCCAGTGTGATGTCTTTTAAATGGACCGACAAGAAAGGATACTGAAGTACATAGGCTTGCCAAGCCTTTGCTTGGGGCCCCCAGACAGTCAGTTTTCTGGATATCCACAATGAATATACACAAGATAGACTTAAGGGCATGTTTACTAAAAAGCGGTAGTGCGGGGTTTACATGTGTTTGGGCTGCACGGTAGCAAGGAGCAAGTGGCCCAAAGGCTTGCAATGCGGAGCAGCGCGTGAATAAGCAGTTAAGGTGGAGAGTGGGCGGGAAGAGGGAGGAAAGCATGGGCACAGCTAATGGCTGCCTCTGACCAGACGCTAGCTGCACTCATCTGCTCGCATGTTTCTAATGCACAGTTCGTATGCGAGTGTTGGAAATATGGAGGATAGAAATAGGGCAAATGCATAAGACAAAAAAATAGGACAAATAGGTGATGTTAGTAGAATACCTAGGTGCCTGCTTTGGCCCCCTGTTTGGAGCAGCTGCCTGTGCACCACAACAGTCTGACGACCACAAAACTAGGGCCTGTCGGTCAGGAGTGAACCTGCTGGGTCAGTGGGCAAACAATCACAGAAACGTCAACAGCTGTCTTGACAGACTGATGTTCATGTCTGCATATGCAATGAAGAGATGTCAGAGGGCTGCTGGTGTTATGTGCTGGGGGTGTCAGAGATAGGGCCTGTGCTCTATGATCCACCCAATCCTCACCACATAGTCAAAGCTGGAGCCAGTAGAGTACAGCAGGGGGTGGGTTATGCAAATGACGTTTTGAGCATATTGGTTACATAGCAGTGTGGTTTCAAAAGGCACCGTCCGACCCCTACCTCCCCTCCATGGGGATGGAGCATGTAGCAGTGTATACATGCACCTGTGGGGACATGCTGCTGCCACGGCCATGTTCCTGTGGACATATGGCCCCTCATCCTGACCAAGGGAGGATAGGCTTGAGACCTACTGGCAATAAGCAGCAACTTGGGATTTCTGTGTTGGAGGTCACTGATCAGTGTCCCCTCCCTGCTCAAGAGTTGAGGTGTTCCATGGAATTGGGTCGCTCTTGTAGTCTCATAAGATTTTGTGTGTCTCTTTTTTTCCTGAATGCTGGGGTGCTCAGCCTGGTTTGCCCACCTTCATGAGGCTTCTCCCTGTATGGATGACACTCCCCCCCCCCTTTTTAAGATAGACCATTAGGGTAGGTATTCTATGAGGTGGGCCATGGGGATGCTTCTTGACACTGTATGGCAGGCTGCCCAGAGCATGTCCCCCTCCCCCCCATATTGTGTACTCCTGATTCATGTACTCTAGCTCCCCCATATGGGGGGGGGACACACTCCTCAGTGGCTATGGGGGGGATATACAAGCCATATAGGAGAAGTGAATAATAGGGAGGGTTCCCCACACCAGAGGTCTTGTACTGTGTTCCGTGCAGTCTAGGTAAACAAGTATCATGGACACCTCAGGGTGAGGGGGTTCATATACCCGATCCATATGATGGACACATCCCATATCAGGCCTCCGGCATAGCCAGATGCCACCTTTGCACCCTATCTCCTACAGTTAGAGGTGTGACACAGACTCTCTGCATGCACTTGCTTTCTGATTTGTGGGCCCCACCCTCTTGTACTTACAGTAGCCCCATCGCTCTGATCTGTGCTGTCATTTGTGTCTATTCCCAGTCATCCCTTGTTGTTGTTCTGTTCCGACCTGTTAATACTGTCCTGTAGGGGGGGGGCTGGGGCATAGATATTACTATCTCTAGTGGGTTTGTAGTCCACTACCTCCACAATAATGCATTTGTTGCTTGCAATAAAAAGGGTGTACATTGCAAGCATGTTCACTGTGTGCATGTTCTAGTTACTACTTCCACGATATTGGTACGCCTAGCATGGTGGCGTGTCGCTACTGCAGCCACATCCTCTGCATCTATCATAGCTGCTATGCCCTGGCACAATAAAAATGTGCTTTATTCATATGTTTACCCTGTGCTACTCACAGGATGTTAGTAAACATGCTCCTTAGATTTAGATTTGTATCTGCTGCAGATTTATCTCATGCATATTCATTGTGGATATCCTGAAAACACAACTGGCTGGTGGTTTGGTAACTACTGATCTAGAATGTATAGCACAATGGTTTGATGTAGGGGTGTGGGGTTATTAGTGTACAGTGGTTTACGTGCATTACCAGCTGAGAAAAATAGTGTGAAGTGCAACATCAACTTGAGCCTGTTAGGTCCTGACAGATAACTTGATGCATCTAATTCTCTTTCCCCAGTTGGAAATCCAAGTTATTCCACTTGTTCAATGTAAGTGCTTAACAGGCTTCCTGTTCTGTACAAAAGTGTTACTTGTAAACCGCACTGATTAAAAGCGATAAATAGTTTTATTTATTTTTATTTTATTTAACACATCCTATGCTAAATTAATCTACTATTGATTTCCGACTACCTAAAGGGGAATTCTAGAAGATCTGTCCAAGTGGAATCTGGGACATCTAAGCCAGAATGCCTGGAACAAAATGCAGGCATGTCCAGGTGCAGATGTGATTTCACAAACCTGGATATGCCCAATATGGATGTCTGCGGGGGTGTCTACCTAGACATCCCTAGAATGGTATTACAGAACCCATATGTCTAAGACAGCCTAATAGTTAAAGTAGTTGGCTAGGAACAGCGCAGCCAGGGTTCAAATCCTGCTGCTGCTCTCATTTTGACACTGTGTTGAGTATTGGGGATGATGAAGTACATTCTTTTCTATATCCTCTGGATGTTTTTCAGCTAAAATGAGCACTTTTCAGATGCTTGTTTGTAATTGTTGGTGCCTCCGAGCAGGCCTAAGGTTAGACGTGACACCGGATGTCCATGATGTTTCTGTGGTCAGGCAGGGATGTCCCTGTTCCTGGGAATGCCTCTAGGTTCTCAGCCTTCCTACTCCATGCCGTTGTTCGGATTTGGACATCCTCACACTGGAGACGTCCCAAGAGCAGTCTTCAAATATAGCTTTTGAGATGTCTCTGTGCTTTGGATGTCTCTGCCCATTTTAGGATGTCCAAAACATGAATAAGGCTTCTAAATTAACCCCCTATTGTTTCTCTTCTATGTACTCCCCATCTATTATCCAGCAATGGCTATCATACAAAACCAGTCCCCAGGACACAGCCAACCTGTCTGGTTTACAGGATATCCGCAATAAATATGCATAAATTTGCATGCAGTGGAGGCAATGTATGCAAGCCTATCTCTTCCATATTTATTTTCAGGGCTTTATTTGTGCTGGGACAGGGTAGAACGGAGTTCTGGCACTTCTCCAGCTTAGGAAGTGACATCACTCGGATTCCATCCCCAGGAGTGGGGCCAGCTGCTGATTTACCTGCCTACCTCCCACTGAAATGAGCTGCTTGACCGTTTCATTTCATTATCATTTTAATTTTTTAAATCTGAATATGGCATGAAAAATCTGAAATTCTAGGAGTTTTTCCAGTCATGCCCCCACTTCCACTGGTTACTTGCAGCCCTGACCCTGCCTCCACAGGTAACTTCTGGCCCCGCCCACAGTTCCATTTCCTTTTTGCCTACAAATTAGGCCCTGTTTATTGTGCATATCCTGAAATCAGATTGACTGGGTGTATGGAGGTGGATTGAGAACCTCTGATCTAAAAGGCTGTGATGTCTTTCATGCACCACATATACATATATATATATATTTTTTTTTTAGATACAGATTGATACTGTGTCTGTTTTTTTTTTTTTTCATTTCTCTCTGAAGCTTCATACACATTAATAACATCGCAAAACATTTTTTGTTGGTTCAATGAAAGATAACTCAGGCTTCAGCAAATCTTGTTTTTTATAGCGCCAAACTAATAATAAGCATTTTTATTCACTACAGCTATCTAAAATATATTAAGAAAATTACCTAGAAGCATGCCGACAAAAAAAGACCACATGGCATATTTAGTCTGTCCTTCCATATCAACTACAGTAGTCTCCTTTTTACCTTTAGAGATCCTCTGTGTTTGTCCGATGCTTTTTTGAATTCAGATACTGTCATCGCGTCTATCACCTCCACTAGGAGACTATTCCATGCAGCTACCACTCTCTGTAAAGAAATATTTCCGCGTATTACTCCTAAGTCTATCCTCTCTCACGCTTATCCTGTGTCCCCTTGAAGCAGAGCTTGCCTTCAGTTGAAAGAGACCCTCCTGTGCATTTATGCCACAGAGGTATTTAAATGTCTCTTATCATATCACCCCTATCCCGCCTTTCCTCTAAAGTATACCTAGTAAGATCTTTGTCTGTCTCCATACCATGGTCTACTACAGTTTCCCAAACACAGAGAGTCTCAAGTTATGATGATTATGTAAATCATTGAATTCGATTCCATTAGAAATGTGTTCTTTAGGTTTTAGCTGTGCCTTATACTTCTATGAACAAATGTAGTAATAAAATATATGGCTATAGATGGTACTTGAAATGTTATGGAGTTATTGAAATGTTTTCTTCATCTTGAAGCACTGGTTAGCTGTATTATCCAATCATGTAGTTGTATTTTTAGCAAAGTTTGGTTTCAGTGGGGTAGCCCAAACCTCCTGTTCTGCTACATAAAAGTTAATGGGATGTTGCCTATGAGGGTTATTTTAATATTTAATCTCTCACTACTTTACTTTATACTCATCTTGTTCTTTTTCCTCATGACCAATGACAGTGTGATTCCTAAGTCAAGAATGCAAATATAAAATAAATATGCACAAACAGAAGAGGAAAATCCTGAATAATAACCAGAGGGGGCTTGTCTTTTTTTTTTGTATTTAATATTAATATTGTTTATACAATCACAACCAGTGCACACACCACTGTACAAAAACGGGAGTCAGAACAGACAAAATATACTGGGCATGTTTGAAAAAAGCCTTTTTTACAAAATGAAAGTTGTTTTGTAACCAAAGTGCTGTATTTTAAACAGCTTTTTAAAGACGTATGGCGGCAGCAAAGATGGCAGAGAGCTGTTCCTTTACTGTGTACCTGAGCACAAGTGAGCATGAGGCAGATGGGGAAAGGACGGAACCTGAAAGCATACAAGAAGCATTTTCTAAATTTAGAAGGCGACGACAGGTAGGTGTGATGCACATTGGACTTATTTCTGGCTTTGTTTGGTGGTTGCAATAACCCAATATAGCAAGGAATACAAACTTTAATTTTTAATTTCAGTGTAAAATGGCATTTATATCCTGCTTTTACATTCATTGGATTCAAGGTGGCTTAAATACGTATTTAAACACAATTAATAATAATGATTGATAGTCATAAATGTGTTAAATGCCTTACTAATTCATTCACTTCTGAACAAATCTGTCTAGATAGGAAAGCTAGATTAGTTTCACATCTTTCTATAAAACAGAGTTTTCAACTATTTGCAGATTTATTTCAAGGCAAAGGGTCTTAGATATTTTATTGCTTTTCCAAATCACAGTGGCGTAGATTATCATCTGTCAATTATGATAAATGTTGTTGAATTATTCTAAGATTAGCCTGTGATAACTCTGATTATCTTTGAAATGTGTTTTGCTTATGCCAAATCTGAGTAATTATAACACCTACATTTCTTATCTCTATGTCTATTTGAATAGATGACCCATTTAACGTTGGTCCTTTTTCAGAGGTTGGCCATTTTGATCCTCCTTTCCAAATAATTTTATTTTTACCGGGATTAAAATATTTAAACTATTTTGTCACCATCCACCTTTGTACTTTTAACTATAGTTTTCCTTATCAGGCCATAAGTTTCTTCAAGTGACCCACTTGCTGGAATCATTATTTCTTTGTTATCTACATATGAGAATAGCGTTGGGCCTGACCTACCCAGCGTTTTGCAGAATGAACATAAATAAACATTAAAAAAAATCAGTGGCATATTTTAAAGTTATTTCTTTATCTTTATTAGGTGTTTAATATGATACTTTTCATGTTCAGCAGAACAGTTTACAAATTAAAAATATAATGGAAAAGAACACCATTAATCATAGAAAAGGATAGGATAGGGGAGAGAGAATAAAAGTCTCAGAACCTTGCCCAGCCGTTCCCAGGCTGGTCACCGTCCCTCCCCTTCCCCCAAAGACAGAGCAAAAGAGGTATGTTTTAAGGTTGGCATGGAATGTTTTGTGCGAATTTTCAGCATATATAATATATATATATGGGGACTGCATTCCATAGAGTAGGTGCAATGAAGGAACAAGCTATTGTGTAGATTCGAGTATGGCTGAACATAAAAACACGTGATGAAACATAGGGGATGGTAAGCAATGTTAAGTGTGGAGGTACTTTGGTATAAAACGCCTTGGGAGTAAGAGTCAGCATCTTAAACTGAACTCTATATGGAATAGGCAGCCAGTGATATTGCATGAATAACTGGGTAATGTGATCGTATTCAAAGGCATGGGCAAGCACATGGATAATGGTGTTCTGTAATGCCTGTAATCTTTTGATTTCTGATGCATTAATTCTGGAACAGATACATTACAGTAAACTAGTCATGAGATAAATAACCAGTGCATGAATCAAGGTGTTTTGTGCAACAGTATCCAACTATCAGCAAATGGCACGAAACCAACTGAGTGCTAAGAATGTGAACTTTGTCAAGGCGGAAATTTTGGTGGCAGAATCAATAATAATTCCCAAATTGTTAAATGCATTGTTGCTGGTAAGATGCCCATATGCAATCCAAAATTCCAAATAATCAGATATACCCAGGCAAGAACGGCTTCCTTTCCTCATTATGAACTTGGTGGTACAGTATATTACAGATTTTTAAATGGATCCTCTATGTAGAAGCATTATTTACATGGGGGAGTTGAGAGTTTACTGGCAATCCTAACAAACTGCATATTTTAAATTTTGTCTTTTGCTAAGACTGAAGCCATTTCTTTATTCTGAGAATTTTAGAACTGTCCTGAAGCTAGCTAAACCTTTCTTAAAGCAATTCTTTATACCTAGCATTTCTTTAAGAGCTTTGTGAGTAATACAAACTCGGCTGCATTATTGTGGATTGGGATGCAGAGATGTGAGCATAATGCTCCAGTATTATCAGCTCTGCAATGGAAGGCAATGCTTAAAGTTCTGACCGTGATATTAAGGTGCTACTAAGAAAGGCACCATTTTATATCAACATAGTAATGAATTTATAGACCAGTTTGTGCATGGAGGGAGGGAGTATGGGGTTATTATTGATTCCATTAATAATGGCAACTGCATTTAGCAAAACCTCATCTGTGATCCTTTGTGGTGGCTGGTCCCCTGAATTGACTAATGCAACAGTTGAGTTAAATTCAAACCTGTTAGTACGTACAGCAATGTTTATCTAGGAGGCAGTTAAAAGTGCTGCATTTTCAATGTGTGTTCCAGGTGGAGTTAAGGATGAAGTGAATAGCAGCAGAGTCCATGTACTTTGTGATTTTTGACTTATATATGCATATGACAAAGTTTTTTTTGTGTTTGATGTTGTATTTGTTTTATTGTATATATGTTTTTTAATTATGTATGTTGGTTGTACCCGCACTCAGAACTGTGGATGGTGTGAGTTACATATTTTAAAACAAATAAATAGAGCTGAGCAATGCACTTCATAGAACAATGTTAAGACATTCCCATCTTGTGGAACTCCAAGAGTCTAAGTAAGTGCAAATTGTTATGACATCAGGGAAAAATGGCATCCAACTTTGTATTTTAAAATGACTAAGAGGAATTCATTGCAAGCTAAATAATTTTTTTTCTGGCATTTTTACTTCAAGTGCTCTGCCTGATTTCTTTGATAAAAAGGAGATTTTATTATCATTTTGTATTACTGGGTTAGCTGCTGGGTTATTTTTTATTGTTTTAGTAGAAGATATTTTTGAAGGAACTTATTTGTTTGCTCAACCTTTCTTCTATTGTGACACACCTGACTGACCACATTCATGTGCATGACAATCTGAATGCTATAATCTGCAGCTGAACAAAAAAAGAACTCAGATATTTTATTGAATTTCAAAATGAAGCAACATATTTATAAACTATTTTTAGCAGAAGTTACATTTTTTTATGAACTCTTATTTCCAAAGGTAATAAACTTTATTCTTTCATACAAAGTGGAGGAGTAGCCTAGTAGGTAGAGCAGTGTGACCTGGTAACCAAGAGACCAGGGTTCAGTTCCTGTTGGCACTCCTTGTAGCCTTGGACAAGTCACTTTACCCTCCACTGCCTCGGAAGAAAGGCCTGGCAATCTACTTCCAGTCACATCTTGCCAAGAAAACCCAGGGATTGCTGGGTTGCCAGGAGTCAGCATTGATTCAATCGCACACATTACATGCAGCCTTTACTTAGGGGTGAGGTTAACTCTAAGGTCACTCACAAAAAAAAAAAAAATTATAATATGATGCTTTCTATCAGGAGCAATATGAGGAAATATTTCTTTATGGAAAGTGTAATAGATGCGTGGAACAGTCTCTCAGTAGAGGTTTTATAGACCAGGACAGTATATGAATTCAAGAAAGCATGGGACCAACACAGAAGATCTCTAAAGGGAAAAAAGGGACTATAGTAGTGGTGTAGAAGGGCAGACTGGATAGGCCATATGGTCTTTTTCTAGCACCATGTTTCTATATTTCTGTTCTCTGCTTACTACTTCAATGAGAAATCTGGGACTGATGAATAGTAGTTTTTCAAGATATGGTTGAATAATAGACAAATTCACACTAAACGTTTTTTCAAAGTTTTTTTTTTTTTTTTTTTTTTTACCTATTCTGGAGTCTATACAAAGTCAGCTAGGATGTTTCCCTTTACAGCTTGAAAGTAGAAAAAAGCCCACTCATAACAATAGCAAGATCTACATCATATCTGGCACTAAACAAGAGGAAAAAGGCCTCAGTTACAATCCTGGAGCTGAGAACAAGGCTACAGCGGGAAAGCTGAAGTGGTGTTTGAAGCTAAGTACCATGCTTGTTCATGTGGCAATATGTTTTGGGTTTAAACCATGAGCTATTGAATGTATCTATTGTTTGCGGTTGTGTTCCCCAACTTTCAGATGTTTTTTCATTTGGGACTGTGCTACTTTTTATGAGGCACTACAAGAGTTTTTTTTTTTCTGACCGTTGATGCAGCTGTGCCGTTCCCATTGATTGTCCATGGGGTGGTCGGCAGACCTTCCTGCTGTAGCCTTGTTCTGAGCTCCAGAATTATAACCGAGGTCTTTTTCCTCTTGTTTGGTGCCAGATATGATGTAGATCTTGCTATTGTTTTGAGTGGGCTTTTTTTCTACTTTCATTTTCATTCCTTCTCGCTTAGAAACAATTTTTTGATCCCTTTACAGCTTTTATTTATTTTATTTATTTATTTGTTTCTTCTATACCGCACTATTTAACATCAGTGCGGTTTACAGGTAACACATTTGTGCAGTACAGGCAGGTCTACACTGGACTTACAATGAAACAGGGTTATTTAAACAGGGAAACTATGTACAATGCCATACAAAGGATGAAATCTATTCAAATTTGGATATCACCTCAGTAATAGCGACATAAAATCCTTCCACTGCCAGATACTTTGAGCCTGATCCACAATGGGGCACGTCCGGGCCATCTGGATGTTCCTGACCAAGACGGGGCCAGCAGCACCCAATTCTGCACAGCGGGAGCAAGATGCTCCCATGGGTGCAGGATTGGGCCTTTGGAGATGGCCTGGCTGGCCCATCATCGCCATGGGGACATCCTCCCCGCAGCATCGCATGTCCTGTGCCCCCTGAGATCCCGAATCCCTGCCGCCCAGTTCCAGTGGGCGCTGCCAGTGCCCCGATCGGGTGGCAGGGACCCATCTGCCGCCGGTCTCGGTGTCCTAGCCTGCCAATCCAGGTGGTCGGCCGCTGCTTATTCCATCTCTGGAGGTGGAATAAACAGGCCGTTCCCCCGGTGACCTCCAGACATACAGGATCGTGAGCGGAATCGGCCCTGTATGTCCAGGGGTCGGTCCCATCCACTCCCCTCGTACTCTCTGCCCCTGTTATGTCCCCATCCCCCACAGCACACACAGCGGCTCTGTGCATGCAGCGGGGGATGGAGGCAGAATACTGGTAAGACGGATAGCTGGGTTGCATGTCTCAGCGGGACGTGCAGCCCTGCTATTCACCTCATAGAATCAGGGCCTTTGTGAAGTAACACAAAACCCTGCAAATAGGCTGTTCACAATCTATGTAGCAAATTGTCCATACCATAACACAGGGCTCAAAGAAATCCCAGGTGCCAGGTCACCATGATGACCAGAAATTTGCATCTGGCGCCTGGGTTTTCCTTGCCCCCCTGGATGACAACAACCCCTTAGATCTGCCCATCTCCTGTGGGCAGAAGAGAAGAGAGTGGCTGTGATCACAGCCTCCAGTAACAAAAGGTTGGAGGGGGAAGTGAGTTGGATAAAGCAGGGAATATTTAAAGAGAGAGTGGACATTTAAAAAGGGGGATTGGGGTGGCTGGTGAATCGAGGGTTGGTGAAGGGGAAAAGTCTGCAAGGGTAGCAGAGAGTAGGGGGGCCAGCAGGAGAGGAATTGGAGGGGAGGAAAGAGTGCAAGCCGTTAAGATTAAAGGGATGAATGCATGGGGACAAAAGGGCATAATGTGTATTTGCCAAAAAGTGCATTCCCCTTTCCCCCAGAAACCACACACACAGCACAGATCCACACCCCGGCACCCACTGCCACATCCCAAGCACAGACAGGCACATCACTGTTGCACCATGTATATAGACACTTCTCTCTGTATTCTTGCCATGTGGTGTAGGAACTCTGATGCTGGTCTCATGAGACTTGAGAACATGACATAAGGGAGGGGGGGGGGAGTCAAGAGCTTCTAAATCCACACACAGTTCATCAAGGCCTGCCATAACAATACCACTTTCAGAACAGAAACAATAAGGCAGCACTGCAGATCTGCAATGCGATGCAATGTGCGCCTTTGAGCCAGTGCTGGCTCCTGGGCTTTCTTGGCAAGATGTGACGAAGTAGATTGCCAGGCCTTTCGTCTGAGGCAGTGGAGGATAAAGTGACTTGCTCAAGGCCACAACGAGAGCTAGTAGGAATCAAACCCTGCTCTCTTGGTTACCAAGCCAGTGCTCTAAACATTAGGCTACTCCTCAACTCACTGCAGATATAGAACACCCAATATTCCTCCTATTGTTTCCTTTCTGTCTTTCACTCGGTACCTAGCATCCCCTTTCCCAGCCCTCATGTACCGTCTTCCGTCTCTTGTTCCCTCACCATTCCCAGCTCCAGTTCCTTCCCTGTCATTTATCCTCTCTTCCTGAGCCTCTAGCTCTTTCCTTAGTCTCTTATGCCCTACCTAAGTTTCCCATATCCCCTTTCACCTCTTCCTCGGCACCTCTATTTTCACCTTCTATAATCTCCTCACAGACTCAGTCCTCTCCTCTATTTTCACTTCCACAGCACCTCCACATTTTTCGTAATTTAAACCATCTCTGTGCCCACCCAACCTTTCTATGCCTTATCTCAAATATGCCAGCCCATCTAACACCCCCATACACATACTCACACCCAGCTGCCTTGCCCTCATTGCTGCACAATCCCATCTCTACTCAATCTCTGCCCCTGCTCCCACCATCCCCAAGTCCCTACTTGAGCACCAAGTTCCTGCACTCCCACAGATTCCCCTGAGTCCCCACCTAATCCAAGAATCCCTGTTTCTTCTTGTCCCCAAGTCCCCACTTAATCTCATTCCTGTAAACCACTCGGCACTCCTAAGGTTCTCTTCCTGTAGTGAATCACTGCATCAACTCGTGCCCAAGGCTCACCCACTCTCTCTTAATGCCCCTTTGTTCCACACCCTTATGCATATTGTCTTTCTCTCTCTCTTCTTTCAACATCCTTCCTCCTCACTATTCCTCCTTTTAAAATTCATCTTTTGTACCTAAGGATCAGAGTTGACAGAAGAAATAGTGTGGGGGAAGGGCTCCTCAGGCCATCTCCTCATCCATTGAAGCTAGTAATGGCAGCAATGCTGTTCACATGGGATGGAAGAGGACCCCATATTTCTAGGTCAGGCTGGCAACAGTGATCATGGCCACAGGGGAGGGTGCACGATGCATCATTTCCAGCCCAGGCTGGTGGCAGCAGTGATTGCGGTTAAAGCACAGGTGGTTCAGTATATTTATCTTTATCTTTAGAAAGGTGGCATAGAAAATAATCTAATAGTGAGGCAAAGTGGTTTATAAAAGTCAAAAATCAAAATAGGAAGAAAATGAAAAGAACTCTGTAGTCATGCGATAGGACAGAGGAGAAAAGAGAGAGGGTGACCAAGCACACAAACAGGTATCAGTAATATGCAGTGTTACTGATTGCTCGAGAGTGGGTGGAGGAAGAAGACCTGCAACATTTCCATCTTTGGCTGGCAGCAACCGTGATTATTGGGGGTGGGGGAAACAGAATTAGGGAGCAGTAATGAGGATTTCGACTACCTGGCTCCCTGCTTTGTGCTCTCCTCAGCCTACAGGCATACGTGGTTGTTAAGGAAACCTTGGGCTTGCTGTCTGTGTCCACTTTTTGGTGACGCACCAATGTGTCCCCGCATACTGATTGAGAACCACTATTCTAGGACTTTCTTTTTTACATCTTGTTCAAAATGGAAGAGGGCTAATAATACTCTTTAAAGTCACAGCACTTCTGAAGTGTTAGTTTCCTGCCTCCCCACTCAACTCCCATCCATCCCATCTTTCAAATCTCGCCATGTAGACCCTCTCACCATTTAGATAGTTCAGTTAGATAGAAGTTTATTGATTTGATAACAGACTTAAAATCAGACATATTATGTGTCACTGAGACCTGGCTCTCTGAAACTGATACAGTCTACCTAAATCAACTTAATAATGAAAACTATGACACATTCTATAAACACAGAATGAATAGAAAAGGTGGAGGAGTATTAATGATGACGAAAAAGGCATTAAGTGCCAAAACAATCCAATCAAACATCTCTAATAACATGGACACACTATTAATAAAAATCGGTCTCATGAAAATTTGCTTAATATATAGACCCCCAGACCAAAACGCAGACTGTCTTGATTCTCTGATTGAACTTCTTAGCTCTTCCATTGAACAACACCCCATAATCATGCTAGGGGATTTTAACCTCCCCTCACTACCAACATCGGAATCTAAATTATTTTTCGATACTATATCAGACATAGACTATCATCAAATAATAAACACATCAACACATATAAAGGGAGGAACACTTGACCTTGTTCTTTTACCTAATCCACTCTTCAAACTAATCAACACAAACTCTGTAGAATGCACACAGATACCTTGGTCTGATCACTACATTATCAAAATAAATCTTACATATCCCACCACTAGTACTAAAAATTACACTAGAAGTGACCCGACTACAAGATTTTAAAAAATTTAATGATACAGAATTCCTCAATTTAACAATCCCCCACCTCTTATCATCCGTAACTAACTTAGATGATACTGTCAAAAACTGGCATGACACAATCAACAATGCAGCCAAAATTAACCACACAAAGAAAGCGTCCACTCTAAGACTAATACCACACCATGGTTTAACACCACTTTAAAACAAATGAAAAAGGAACTAAGAAAACTAGAAGTCATCTGGCGCAAATCTAAATTGACCATACACAAAGAAATATACAATAATCACCTCACAAAATACAAAGAAACCTTAGACAGCACAAAGAAAAACTACTATGCTGCAACCCTATCAAAATCATATAACAGACCAAGAGAGTTATTCTCCATTGTCAGAAACCTAACAAATAATCTGCAAACGTCTAGCAATGAAATCACTGACATCTCGGTACAAACCTTAGCTAACTACTACCAAAACAAAGCAAAAAAACCCCACAATGACTATAGACACTGCTAACTTATCACACCAGCCTTTAGACGAATGGTCAGATTTTCACCCCATATCTAAAGAGACATTAAAAAATATCATCTCCAGTCTCAACACTACAACTTCTTACCTTGATCCATGTCCAGTAACATGGATAAAAAACACACTCCCAACATTATTATCTTACATTCTCCCAATAGTCAGTCTCTCACTAACTCAAGGTTACCTACCACCTGCACTCAAACACGCACAAATACGCCCAATCCTTAAAAACAGCAAACTTGACAAAACATCTCCAGTATCATACAGACCCATCTCTAGCATACCTTTCTTGGCCAAAATAATTTAAAAAGTGGTAAAATTACAGACACAGGAATATCTAGACTCATACTACCCACTGGATGAGCAACAATATGGATTTCGGCCCCGCCATGGAGTTGAAACACTCCTAACAGTTTTAATTGATGCACTCCTAAGAGGGATTGACAATCATAAACAGGCTTTCATTCTACTATTCATTGACATATCAGCCGCATTTGATAGTGTACATCACACAATAATGCTCAACAACCTGAGACAAATAGGCATAACCTCCACAGTACACAAATGGTTCACTTCCTATCTAAATAACAGAACGCAAAATGTAAGAATTGGTAATCAAACCTCTTCTATATATAAACAAGAAATTGGTTTACCTCAAGGCTCAGCGTTATCAGCCCTACTTTTTAATATTTACATAAACCTGTATGCAACATCTTTAAAAAATTCGGAGTACAATATCATCTTTACGCAGATGATATTATGATGTATATTCCATTTACGATCCCCAATCTACCGTTACAACTCCTGTCTGACTGCTATAATGAAATCACAACATGGCTAAAAGCACAAAACCTCCACATAAATCATGCTAAAACTGAAGTTCTAATCGTAACAAAGAATCAATCATATACCCCCCCAACCCACATAACACTACAAAACCAAGAAATTAAAATAAAAAACGAAATAAGATACCTAGGTGTTATATTAGACACACACCTTACAATGGAAACCCACATTAGCAATACCATAAAGAAAATCTATTTCAAACTCAAAATCCTCAAACAACTACGCCCTCTAGTATTTTTACAAGACTTCATAAATATAATCCAGGCCACCATAACTCCCCACTTTGACTTTGCCAACCTAATTCTAATAGGTATATCAAAACAAAACATTAACCGAATTCAATTAGCACAAAACGCAGCTGCTAGAATTATATTGAAAGTAAACTCTCTCCAACACATAACACCAGCATCTCTCCATTGGCTACCATTACAAAGCAGGATAGTATACAAAACAATAATAACCTCATTCAAAGCCTTATACGATATGGCCCCAACTACACTATGCAATCTAATTTGCAAAGAACCTTCTAAGCCTACACACAGAAAAGGACAATTAAGCAGACTAAAGATCCCAAAAGATTTCACAAAAAGCACATAAATTAACAAACAGAGCCTTTTCTCACATAGCTCCAACTACCTGGAATTCCCTCCCGGAGGAGCTACGAACACTAACTGAGATCATAGAATTCCGTAAAAAATTGAAAACTTACTTATTTACCAAACACTACAACAACATAGATAATACTTCACTTGATTTAGATAAAGGCTAAACAGGTACCAGTCTGTATCTAATAAAAACCTTCCCATTCAAACGGATAATAAACATAGTTGAAACCATATGATGACCCAATCCCTTATGACCTAATACTTATGACCTAATATTTCTACATGTATATAGTTTATTCTATTCTGTATTGTCTTACACTGTTTAGATACTTTCTGTTTAGTTAATTACTTTGTTCTATAACACATTTGTTGCATTGTTACTCATTGTTTTATAATATGACGTTCCATGTAAACAAACCTGATTTGTTGATTGTTGTTTATTGTAAACCGCAACTGAACTCTGGAAGATGCGGTATATAAATGTGTGTTAAATAAATAAAGAAGTGTTTTGGTATTGATTGGAAGGGCAAATCAAGGTGGTGGTCTGTGAACTTAGAACAGAAATAACTTATTTATTTGTTTTTATATACTGCCTTATCTTAAAATCAAAGCGGTTTTCATTAATGATAACATATTAACATGTAACATTGAACTTTTAAACCAAAATAACATGAATAAAACAGTGTATGAAACATTTTGCTAAATCTTTCATAGGTACATTTGTATCTGTTATGTATGGTATGTTATGTTATTTTTGTTTGAGAGTGGTTGAATTAATCTAGTTTTACTAAAGGATGATCTCAATATAAACTTGTCATTGTGTTTTGAGTCTTTGTTTAGGTCTGCATACACTATTTTTTTATTTATTTATTTGGCTATTCTTTTATACTGCTCTTCCACAGGTCAGAGCGGTTTACAATTAACAACTGGTTTTCACATTGAACAGGGTACAGTACAACTTGGACCATTAAACATAGGGATGAAGCTGCATTTGCTTTGTACAAATTGGGTAATAAAGCAGCTTAATTATATACAATTTAAGGGTATGTATATAAGTGAACATATGATCGCTTAAATAGGATAAAGTATGAGATTTTCAACTGTAAACGTTTGTAAGTAGTTAGTTTGAGTTGTGTGTCTTTGGTTCTTGTATTTAATTATTGTCTCCATAAAATTCTCTGAACAGGTATGTTTTTAGTTCTTTATGAAATGTCAATAAGTCTGTGTTATTTCTCATCTTGTCTGGGAGGACATTCCATAATCTAGGAGCATATAAAGAGAAGGCTCTTGAATAAGCATATTGATTATCCTTTGTTTTTTCTGTTGGGATGTTAGCATGTTCTGTGTTTTCTTTCTCATTTCTTGTTTGTTCCTTGGATATTGTAATAGATGTTTTAAGCAATTGGCGCATAAATCATGAGTGATATTGAATGTAGTCATGATTGCCTTATGATGAATTCTGCTCTTTATGGGAAGCCAGTGCAGTTGCTTTAATATTGGAGTAAGTGCTCGGATCTTGATTTTTCCCAGTATAATTCATGCTACTGTGTTTTGCGCTATTTGTAATGCCTGTACTGAATGTTTTGGTATTCCCTGTAGTATGATGTTTGCATAGTCAAAGTGTGAGAAAATTATTGCCTGAAGAACTGTTCTGAAGTCATAGGGGTCTAGTAATGGACGGAGGTTTTGTAGAGTTCTTATTTTGCTGTAAATTGTTTTTAAGTGTTTTGTTGCTGTGAGAATTTAAGTTCAGTCTTTGGTCGAGTGTGATTCCTAAGTAGCGCACCTCTTGCTTTATTTGTAAGTCAGCATCCTTTACTTTCAGGGATGGTGTCGGTTTGAAGGCCTCGTTTCTGGTATTGCATTGTACCTCTGTCTTTTTGTAGTTTATTGTGAGATGATTGTTTTTCCAGCCATTGTGTCCCTGCGTTGAAACAATTTTATGCGATCTGTACAGTGTGGGCATGAGGTGTCAAATTGTGTATAAAACATAATGTCATCGGCATAGATACGGAAATTTGCCTTGCGTGATTGAAATATTGCGCACAGTGGTTAAATATACAGGTTGAAAAGCAGAGCGGATAGTGCTGATCCTTGGGGCATCTCTCTCTGTTGTGGGTATGGTGCGGAGGTGTTATGTCCTATTTTTATCTGTTGGTTGCGGTCTGTCAGATATGATTGGAACAATTTAAGCATTCTTTCTTCAAGTCCTATTCTTTGCAGGTGTAATGTTTAATTTCCAAAGTGTTCCCTAAAAAGTAGAGGTTTTTATTTCCTTACGAAAGGTTAGGAGGTCTGAGATGGCTCTTGTCTTCTCAGGGAGAGCATTCCAAAGTCCTGGTGTATATAATGAGAATGCACATATGCATGCTTTTTGTGTGTTCTTGGTTTTCTCGAGCGGTATGGGATATGTATTTTATGTACAGTATCTCAAGCAGTTCCAGTTTATGCTCATCAGTTTCTACATATTCCTCCCCTTCTTCCTTGAATCTGACAATATATCACTGTAGCACTTACTCCTGTCCCAAACATATTGAAAAAAAGTCTTAGAGCAGATTAAAAAAATATAAGGAAATATCAATACATAACATGGATTATTTTTATATTTGTTTTTTAATAAAAATCCATAAAAAGTACAAATAATTGGGGAGGCAAGATGGCGTCAGAGCTTTTCCGGCGGTAAGCGGCTCCGCGGTTTTCGTGCCCTGTTTGTTGCCTTGGCGTGCGTTTTTAAGATGGGGAGGTTCACAACTCTATGGTTCCGGGACTGGACTAGAGTTCCTTAAGGAACAACAATTAGCAGGTAAGTCTAATTTACTCTTCCATGTGGATGTCAATTGCACTAAATGCCAGAATTTACATGGGGAAAATCGCGAATAAGGCTTCTAAAATAATCCCCTTGATATCTTTGTGTTTACTTGATCTACTGATGAATTTAGATGAAGGTCATTTACAAGTTAGACATGCCAAGTCGCACACATTTGGCCCCACTCACACACACACACCATTACCCTTCTCTCTCATGCATTTATTTGCCTCCATTCAGCTCCTTCCCCAGCCAATGCCCATCACTGCTGCATCCACTTCCACTTGCTGGGACCTGTGGCTGCAGCAAGGGAACACAAAAGAAGAGCTGAGCCTGTAAGTTCTGCCGGTCCCGCCCTCAGACACAGGAAGTTTACATTGGAAGAGGTGGGATTGGCAGAGCTGTCAGCGGCATTCTGAACTTACAGGCTCAGCTCTTCTTTTGTGTTTAACTGCTTCTGCTGCAGGTCCCAGCAAGTAGCAGCAGTGGCAGAGGTTGGGAATTGGGGGGAAGGAGCTGAACAGTGGCCTGGCATCGTGTGGGGAAGAGTAGAGGCTGAATCGGGGTAGGAGGAAGAGGAGACAGTGGACATGGGAGACAATGAAAGGGGATATTCTGGCAGGTTGAACCGGTTGGGGGGAGGGTGAATATGGGAGATGGTGAAAGAGGGGATATTGTGACAAGTTGGACTGGGGTGAGATGATGGATATGGGAGACGGTGAAAGAGGGGATATTCTGGCAGTTTGAATCGGGAGGGGAAGAGATGATGAACATGGGGGATATTGAAAGAGTGAAATCTGATATTTTGGCTTGTGCTGGAGGGGGAGGAAGAATAGGGACACAAAGGAGGTGATTCTAGACATTAGTAGGGATGCTGAACAGAAGGGAAATAGGGTGATAGGGGAGATGTTGGACATGGGAATAGGAATGCAGGGGAGATGTTGGACATGGGCGGGGGAAATAAGGTGACAGGGAGATACTAGCACGTTCTGCTGGAGAAGGGACACAGAAGGGAGGTGCTGGACATAGGAGGTTGACAGAGAGAGAATGCTAAACGCAGGAGGAGAATAGGGCAACAGAGAAAATGCTAGATACAAGGGGGAATGGGGCAATGGGGCACCAGAAAGGAGTTGTTGGACATAGGAGGAATAGGGACACGCAGGTGGATGCTGGACATGGGAGGAAGAAGGAAGACAGATGGGAGATGCTAGACAGAGGTGGTGGGGGAGAAGAGATGTTTGATTAAAGGTGGGAAAGAGAGAGTAGATGCTTAAGGGAGGGGGAGAATGAGAGGAGATGATGGAAGGAGAGGAAGAGTTTGAAATGAAATGCTGGAAGGAAAGTGAGAAAGAGATGAGATGCTGGTGGGGCGAGGGGACTTGGGAATAAGTGGATGGGGAATGGGTGGGCCAGGGTGAGGAAAAGACATATAAAGCTGTGCATAGATGCAGTAAAAAGAAGATTGAAATCTCTGTGGAAAGAGACAGAAAAATAAATGGAAGAAAGTTGAAAAGAAAAGATCAATGTCAGAGATGGATATAGAGGAGGAAATGAAGAAGACAGGAGGAAAGAGAAGTGGGCAAATGGACTGGAAACCCTGGAGAGAAAGTTAAGAATCGAAAAGCAAAATCCAGAGACTGGGACCAACATGATTAGAAAAATAAAATGGCCAGACAGCAAAGGTAGAAAAAAGAACTTTGTTTAATTTAGTGTTTGGAATATGTCAGGTTTTTGGAATTTATATCATCTGCTATTTTAATATTTGGCACAGTACGGGGGGAGATGCATTGCCTTTTTTAATTTCTCTGGTGTACTGCATGCAGAATCTGTCTTCTTGGGATTTCAGTCTAATTTTTGTCTTCATATTTCTATTATCAGTTTGTGGCCATTTGTTCTGTATTTTGCAAGGGTTTGTTTATGTTTAGAATGTGTGACTGAGGCCAGGTATTCTGTTAGCAGCGAGTGTTTGTATAGCATCTGTAGTAATTGAGCTTGTTTAACTTTCCTGGTACTGATGTATTTACAGTGCTGCCTTTTCCTAGGTAGGTGCTCATTGGCGCTGTTATGGAGTGGTAAGTTTGTTCTATCCAGACTGACTTTATAGGGTTTTGTCTTACTTGACAATACTCCTGGTACCGGAGAAGGTTTATGTTGTTGCTGTTACTTTGCATGGTGAGTTCTACAAGGAAATGTCCATTCTGTTCTGGAGGAAGAGAGTAAAAATTACAAGTTTAAAAAAAAAACATAGAAAGATAAATATCATTTTGTGGTGCTGCTTTCGTTTGCAGAGCAATACAACATGCAGATCTTTCCAAATTTATACTGCAAATGCGCCATAAGAAGGACCTTACTCATTGGCCTCTCTTTGGAGTGGTATATCTCACTCTTTGGGATGGGCCACCCTTGGCATCTCTGCAAGTCCCTTGGGCTACAGATCATAAAGAACTACAGTACGTTCGTTTGAAAATGAAATGAAGAAATCTATTTCCTTCCTGTTTCATTTTGTGTCATTTGCCATTCAAGTACAAGGTATGACAAAAAAGAAACGAGACTGTGGCAGCCACGCCTATGACTCAATGCCAGTTGGCTAACCGCTTATGTTACTGTATTGTGCAACATCTCACCACTATTCTGCTATAATATTTTTCATCTCTCTCACTTTGTTTTTCTTTTTCAGGTTTTTTTGTAGCATACTGCTACATAGCTTTGTCGTGCAACTGGAGGTGGCAGAAATATGGAGCAAAGAATCAACTTGAAATTTCTGGTTAAGTTGGAGAAGGGCCCAACTGAGTGTCTCCAACTCCAAAAGGCTTATAGAGAAGATGCAATGTCAAGGCTGCGAGTCTTTGAGTGGCACAAATGCTTCAAGACTGGCCGCAAGGAGGTGGAGGATGACCCCAAGTCAGGACGGCCTTCCACGACAAAGACGGCTGAGAACATTGACAGAGTGAACCAGCTGGTGCGGAGTGTTCGCAGATTGATGGTGTGGATGATAGCTGAGGAGCTCAGCCTGAACAGGGAGTCAGTGCGGGCCATCTTGGTGCAGGAGCTGGGGATGCGGAATGTGTGCGCCAAAATGGTGCCCAAGCTTTTATCGGACAACCAGAAGGAGCACTGGGTCAATGTTTGTCGAGA
Source organism: Ichthyophis bannanicus (assembly GCA_033557465.1). Lineage (NCBI taxonomy): Eukaryota > Metazoa > Chordata > Amphibia > Gymnophiona > Ichthyophiidae > Ichthyophis > Ichthyophis bannanicus. The sequence goes on along the minus strand of CM066042.1, from coordinate 116,821,385 downwards.
CTTGATAGAGAAGATCAGAGAAGATTCAGAGTTCGTTGGCCGAGTCATCACAGGAGACAAGACTTGGGTCTTCCAGTACGACCCTGAAAGCAAGAGACAGAGCCTGCAGTGGAAGACTCGACAGTCACCCAGACCCAAGAAGGCACACATGTCCAAATCAAGGATCAAGGTCATGCGGATCGCATTCTTCGACCAGAAGGGAGTGGTCCATCATGAGTTTGTGCCTGGGGGTCAGACAGTCAAACAGCACTTCTACCAGCAGTTCCTCAATTGCCTCCATGACCGGGTTCGGTGCAGCAGGCGGACTCTGTGGAGAAACAAGTCGTGGCTGTTCACCATGACAACACGCCTGCACACACCGCACTCAGTGTGAGGCAGTTCTTGACTAACAAACAGATCATAGCTTTCGACCACCCTCCTTATTCCCCAGATCTCGCACCGTGCGACATCTGACTCTTCCCCAGGCTGAAGACTGTCCTCAAAGGAACTCATTTCGCCTCTGTAGAAGAGATCTACTACTACTACTGAGCATTTGTATAGCGCTACCAGTCATACGCAGCACTGCACAGATCAAGGCCACTGTGACGAGGGTGCTCAGGGACATCAAGGAGGAGGACTTTACTGAGTGCTTCCATATGTGGCAGAAGCGAATGCAGAAGTGCAATAACTCTGGGGGAGATTATTTTGAAGTGGACAATGCGTAATTTCTCTGTAGATTTTGTAATAAAACATTTATGGGACAGTCTCGTTTCTTCTTTGTCACACCTCGTATATGGACCTTACATTCTGTGAAGAAACAGAAGTAATGCATGTTTACTTTTCAGTTCAGATAATATGGAGCTATAAGGGGATGGAGACCAATCCTAGCTTATTTTAAAGTGAACCCTAAACAGAAGCTATCATATCCACCATTTTGCAATGTGAGAGATTTCAGAGAGCGAAGATATAGGTAGAGAAGTTGCTTGCTTTACAGAGGTCAGAGATAAAGTTTAAGAAAGGAATGCTGGCTGTCAATCTGTATCAGTGCACCCTATGTGCTGATGCTGTACACTAGACACTCTAGTACTATCTGAAGCTGTAAACTTTGAGCCCTAAGCTTAGCTTACAACTTTGCTATTTTAGAGAGAGATGGTATATCAGAGAGGCAACTGAGAGGATATACACAACTCCTGCAGACTTTTCTAGTATGTACCTTCAAGAAAGACAAAGTCAGATAGTGTACCTATCTCCACTTTCTAGTCACTTCCCTTATAGACTATTGCAACCTGCTGGTTTCCGGTCTACCTCGGAATCATCTCTCTCCTCTTCAGTCTGTTCAAAACTTAGCCACACAGCTTATCTTCTACTAGTCTCACTATGTTCACATAACTCCTTGTGATGGTGTTTATAGAATGTTACCTGTCCCTCTCCAAAGGGATTATCAACAGTCCCCTTTAAGAGAGTCTGCAGCCCAGAGTTCAAGACTGGGAGGGTGCGGCTCACAGAGAGAGGTTAAGAACACAGCAGGCTGCAGGAGGGAGAGAGGCCCGTGGTTCCAGAAGTCCTTCCAAGACAAGCCGTGCAGAGGAGTTCTGAGGTAGGAATTTTAACTGGGGCTGAAGGAAGGGCCGGGAGAACCAGCTTGTGGAGGTTTAACAAGATGGGACAGAATAAAAACTGCTTTTGTTTTCCCTGAACTGCTGTCTGGCCTGTGTTGTACAGAAAACCCCTTCTCACTGCCTGCCTTGCTGCCACATCCCTCTTCTCAAGTCACTTCACTGGCTTCCTATCCATTTCCACATTCAATTCAAACTTCTCCTACTGACTTATAAGTCAGCTCCTCACTACCTTTCCTCTCTTATCAATACTTACACACTTCCTCGGGAATTCCACTCCTCTGGCAGATCTCTTTCTCTGCCACTGCCAACTCCAGACTTCGCTCATTCCATCTTGCTGCTCCATATGCTTGGAACAAAGTACCCGAGTTAGTATACCAGGCTCCTTCTCTGGTCTTATTCAAATCCACACTAAAATCCCACCTCTTCGAGGCTGCGTTTGAATCCTGATCCCCTTATTCTCCTGCTTATCACCTATCTGTATCTTGCCATTCCCCCTGAATTACCCTAGTACCCAGTTGTTGTGTGGTCTGTCTTGACTAGATTGTAAGCTCTGATGAACAGGGACTATCTCTTACTTGTACATGTACAGCGCCGCGCATACCTTGTAGTGCTATACAAATGATAAATAGCAGTATCTCCTTTTTTTTTTTTTAATTAAAATTTTTTTATCAGTACACATCATACAACACTACACATAACGGAGAACCACCCCATTAGATATAAACCATTGTACAATCTATACTCCTCCTACAAATGTGAGAAATCCCCTCTCCCGATTTTCAGCCATTTTTACGTTATATAATTTCTACCACCAACATACATTTGCACGACAGAAGAAACCCCCCACCCTCTGAAAGCTCCCCCCCATACGTTAATAGACTAACATCTCTCAACCTAACTGATATGCCTCTGAATTATAAACACAGGTTTACCAGACCTGAACATTTCCCCCCCCCGTCCATATAAACACCCCCACACCACCCCCCTCCCCTCAATAACACTTTACATCATAAGACCAAAATCCTTAACTCTGTACCGAATAACATGTTATATCAGTCATACATTTCAATCCCCATAAAAACTCCCCATCAATAATAGATAGCAACATTACTACCCATCCCAACACTTATACCAGTGATCTAGAAGAGGATAAGTCTAATCCTAACCAGGGGCGGCCCAAGGGGGGTGCGGGGCCATGTGCGGAGACTCGGTGCGGGGCCTCATTTGCATAAATATTTGCATAATGTTACCATATACTAACTTTTAGTAAACGTGCCTCTTAATGAGTGTATGGATAAAGAAAGACTAAAAGATTTCTACATTACTATAATCCAGTGCCAACTGCCAGACACATTAGGAACTACTACAAACACTGCCCATTTAGAACCCATAACAAACCCGCCATATCCTAACAGCACTACCAGGACTCACAAAGCACCATACTCTACCAATCAAAAGGCAACACTGCAAATATTAAACCAATACATTTCAGAGAACAAGAATACATGACCTACTGGGGAAAGAGAACAAGTGGCAATGTCAAATAGGAATTATATAAACAGAACAGCTCAGTTACACATGCAGAACATAGACCGTCACCAAACAAGTAATCACAATTTAGAAACAGGAAGACAATAATTAAACTGGGAATCCCAAAAGCCAAACTTGGAATGTACAACACTGTAGAAATAAAACTATATATTAATTTGCTCTTGTACTAAACAAAGCGCAGATGTTAATGATGCACATTTCCCAGAGCTGACATATTCCAATTAATAAATTCAAAATATGAGATATTTTTCTACCTTTTTGTGCATTTTTTTTCAGCTGCAATTGCTCCAGCCACTTTCTTCTGGTTTCTTTGTGTCTTCTGCTAACTCTCCATCGTCTGCTGTCCATTTGTCCTTTCTTCTCTCTTCTAGTTTTTTTCCATTCTCTCTCTACATCTGCTTTAACATACTAATCTTTCTCCTTTTGCTCTTTCCTCATTCCTATTTCATCCACTCAAATTTTACCCCTCCATCCTCAATCCCCACTTACTCTCCCAATACCCGGCCAATTGTAGATTTTTTTATCCTTCCCACACAAAATATTTTTCCCTTCTCCATTTTACTCTTCCAGCCCCATCCCATTCTAATCCTCCCCCAACATCAGCTCCCTTCTAGTTCCAGCCTCACCCAGCATCCATTCCCTTCTAGTCCCTGCATCAGCCCATTTCCAGTCCTAGCCACCCATCAGCCCATTTCCAGTCCTAGCCACCCCCCAACCAATACCAGTCCTAGCCCCCCCATCAACCCACTTCCAGTCCTAACTCCCTATCACCCCGTTTTCAGTTTAAGCCCCCCCATAACCCATTACCAGTCCTAACCCCCCATCAGCCCACTTCCAGTCCTAACCCCATCAACCCATTTCCAGTCAGCCCCCCATAGCCCATTGCCAGTCCTAACCCCCTCCCCCATCAGCCCACAGCCTATTACCAGTCCTAACCCCATCAGCCCACCTCAAGTCCTAACCCCTCCCCATCAGCCCATTTCCTGTCCTAGCCCCCCCATAGCTCATTATCAGTCCTAACCCCCCATAGCTCATTACCAGTCCTAACCCCCCATCAGCCCACAGCCCATTTCCAGTCCTAACCCCATCAGCCCCCCTCCAGTCTTAAGCCCCCCAGCCCATTTCCAGTCCTAGCCCCCCCATAGCCCATTACCAGACAGCCCCCATCAGCCCACAGCCCATTACCAGTCTTATCCCCCCCATAGCCCATTACCAGTTCTAACCCCCCCAACAGCCCACAGCCCATTACCAGTCCTAACCCCATCAGCCCACCTCCAGTCTTAACCCCCCCAGCCCATTTCCAGTCCTAACCACCCCATAGCCCATTACCAGTCCTAACCCCCCCCCCCCATCGGCTCAAGTAAAATTAAATAAAAAAAAAACGCTGGCTGCTACCGCTGCTGCTGCCACCGCGGCAGCAGCAGAATGGACTGTCCCGCGGGGCCCCCTCTGCCCGGCTGATTCCCTCCCTCTCTCCCTCAGTGACTGCTGAGCCTCTATGTGCCATCTTTGAGAGTCGCGAAGGGAGAGTGTCTCCCTCGCGTCTGTTAAGCCCTCAGGGGCTGATGGGAAATTTTCCATCTGCCCCTGCAGGCTTAACAGAGACGCGAGGGAGACACTCTCCCTTCGCGACTCTCAAAGCTGGCACAGAGAGGCTCAGCCGTCACGGAGGGAGAGAGGGAGGGAATCAGCTGGGCAGAGGGGGCCCCGTGGGACAGTCCATTCTGCTGCTGCTGCGGCGGCAGCGGCAGCGGTAGCAGCCAGCGTTTGTTTTTTTAAATTTAATTTTGAAAAAAGCAGAATGTTCTTTGCGCGGGGCCCTGTGCAAAAAACATTCTTGCTCAATGGACGGGCCGGCCCTGATCCTAACCCTCCCCTTCATCTTGCCCCCTCCCCCTCCCCTTGCTCATACCACTGTTCCACCCCCCCCCCCCGCCCTCCACTGATCATACTATTTCCACACCTTTGAATAGTATGTTTTTGATGTGCTTCAATTGCACAGAAGCTCCACAGTTGCTCCATTCTCCCCACCACCTCCGCTAGTGGAGGAACACCCGTTCTCTTCCACCAATGGAGAAGGCTCATCCGGCCCGCTATTACGCAGTAGCCCTGTAGTCTCCCTAACTCCTCCTCTTCCCCCCCCTCCACCCCCTCATTTAATATTACCATACTGGGAGTGAACTGCACCTGCACCCTTGTAATATCCGCCGTAAATCTTTCCACCCCTAACCAATACTCCCGTAACTTAGGGCAGCTCCAAACCATATGTAACAAATCTCCTCTGGCCCCGCACCCCTTCCAACAACGATCCGGACTGTCTGGATATAGTGCATGGAGCCGCACTGGGGTCCAATACATTCTCAACCTTATAGCTGTTTTCCAGCATTGCTGTCCCCCGGAGCTAATTTATGGGTCCGAGTATAAATACTATCCCACCTCTCGGAATCCCACTGCCCTCCCAACTCCTCCTCCCACTGTAGCTGGCCACGTATGGCCCCCTGCTTAGCTTCCCCCAAGAGCTTATATAGCTTAGAAATTATCTGAGTAGGCACTCCTCTACTGCCCATCATCTCCTCAAATGATGTAGGCTTTGCACCCCAATCCTTTTTCACCTCCCTCCGCTGTAACCAATACCACAGTCTAACATACCCATATCTATCCCGCTCCTCCAAGTGATATTGCTGTTGGAGCTCCTCAAATCTCCGAACCCTCCCCCATCCTCCACCAGTTGACCAATTTTCCACAGCCCTTTCTCCCCCACCTCCTAAAAACTGCGCCCCTCCCCCCTCTTACCCTCCATCACCGTCTGAATGTGGGTTTCCCTAGAGTACTGCTTCCCTCCTAATAAATACCCCCTCCATTTCACCCAGACCTGTCTCGTAAGCTCTCTGTACGGATTCTCCTCCGCTCGTTCCCGTCTTTCCACCCCGGGGTCCCAGATCCAAGCCCCTGCTTGTTCCCCCTTCTCCCCTTCCATACCCACCCACCCCAGGCACTCCACCCCCTCCTTCCATGCAAACAATACCCTAAGTTGCGCCGCTTCATAATATTGAAGCAACAACGGGACCCCTAGCCCCCCCTCCTCCTTCGCCTTAAACATAGTAGCCCTAGCCACTTTCGGACGTTTTCCATCCCAAATAGATTGTAAAAGCAGATTTTGCATCCTATCTATTTCCTTTCTTACCAACCGGCAGGGCAAGGACATATAAACAAACAGCAACCTTGGGAGAACGTTCATTTTCACAACAGCAATACGACCCATCCAGGACAAAAACAACCCCCTCCATCTAGATAAATTCTGCCTGATACTCTCCACTAATCCCTGAAAATTCCAATGCTTGATCTAGGATAGAGGAATACCCAACTGAATCCCCAAATAACGAAAGCTCCCGGCCACCCACCGAAACTTAAAATGCTGTCTCAGACTCTCCTCCACCCTAGGCACTAAATTAAATCCCAACAATTCAGTCTTACTCTGATTCATTCTATACCCTGCCATCCGGCCGTACCTTTGAATAGCCGTCATCAGCACTGGTAGTGTTGTAAGCGGCTGTGTCAAGGTAAAAATAACATCATCCGCAAAGAGTCCGATATTTTTTTTCCTCCCTCCCTCGTATCCTTATTCCCTTTATATCCCCCGCCCGTCTGATATACGCCGCCAACGGTTCAATAGCTAGTGCAAACAATAAAGGCGATAAGGGGCATCCCTGTCTACTACCCCTATGCAGCTCAAAACTCTCTGAATACCCACCATTTACTCTAACTCTAGCACATGGCTCTTGATATAGAGCCCTTATCCATCTGATATACTTCCCTCCGAACCCCATTTTCTCCAAAACCTGAAACATAAAGGGCCATTCCACTCGATCAAAAGCTTTTTCCGTGTCCACGGTAACCACCACTGCCGATTCTTTAGTCCCCTGCAGTTGCCGCATAATGTTCAAAATCTTTCGCACGTTATCACTGCCTTGCCGCCCTTTTACAAAGCCCGTCTGGTCAGGATGTATCAACTGCGGCACTACATCCTGAATCCTATTTGCCAGCACCTTTGCCAAAATTTTTGCATCTAAGTTTATCAAGGATATGGGTCTATAGGATCCGCATACTCCTTTATCTTTACCCGGTTTCGGTAAAACCGTTATGCCAGCCTCCGCCATTGTCTGTGGAAGGCCCTCCCCCTGCAGAACTCTATTCACAACTCTAGTAAAGACAGGTGTGATATATTCCGACATTACCTTTATAGAACTTTGCCGTATACCCATCTAATCCCGGCGCCTTTCCAAGTTTCAAAGTAGCTATAGCCCTCCTTACCTCTTCCTCCTGAATCTCCCGTCCTAAACGCTCCCGTTCCTCCCCCGACACTTGCGGTAAGTCACATTCCTCCAAAAACTCTGCGATCTCCTCCTCCCCCCGCGCCCTTAATTCACTTTTGTACAAGTTCTTGTAAAACTCCCGAAATATCCCCCTAATTCCCTTAGCTTGGTGCACCCATTCCCCTTTAGTATTGCGAATGCCCTCTACGTGCGCTGCCTGCCTCCTTCCCTTAAGCCGGCTGGCCAGCAATCTCCCCGCCCGATTCCCCCCTTCAAAATGGGCCTGCTTCAGTACCGCTAGCTGGTATGCTATCTCTTGGGCCCGTAATTTACTCAGCTCCGCTCTTCCCCTGTTGAGCTCCGCAAATTATATGCGGATCGGACACTCTCTGATGCACCCCTTCCAATCCTCTCAACTGTCTTAACAGTTCAGTTTCCACTGCCCCTTTTTCCCTTTTTACTCGCGCCCCCAAACTAACCAACTGTCCCCGAATAACCGCCTTTAACCCATCCCACACCACCCCCATGGGCACTTCCCCTCTGTCATTTAACCGAAGATATTCCTTTATATGCTCCTTAATCTTTCCCACGTGCTGCTCTTCCTCAAGCAGGGAGTCATTAGGTTTCCAAAATTTTAAACTTGCATCCGTTCTTCCCATATCAAATTGAACACTCACTGGCACATGATCTGACCAAGGTATTGAGCCATGTTCCACTTCCTTTAATCTTTCTACCCATTGACCTCCCACCCAAATCGTATCTATCCTGCTGTAGGTGCCGTGTACTGGGGAGTAGAATGTGTATTTCCGTTCTCCCGGATGCCAGCTTCTCCAGATGTCTACTAAACCCAATTGTTCCCTCATTTTATGCAGGCTTCGCCTATCTCCTCACCCTCCACCCCCCTGCCCCCCGCTAGTATCCACTCGGGGATTACACGTCAAATTAAAATCCCCTCCCAAGATTATTTGGGTGTTCCCAAATCCCTCCAACTCCTTCAAAATTTGCTCATACGCCTCCCCCTGCTTCTCATTGGGGCCATATAGGTTTATCACCCACACCTCTTCCCGCTCAATTTGCAATAGCACCCCCACCCATCTACCTCCTTTCCCCCCGCCTAAAACCCTTCAACATATTCTGGTTTTCCCCCCCCCCCACCAATATTCCGACCCCCCCCCCCCTTTCCTAGGATTTACTCTCTGACCTGCCAAAAACACCTTGGTGTATTGCCTAGATTCCAACAAATCCTCCTGTCCCACTCGCAGGTTGTATGCACATAATATCCACACCCACTCTTCTGCCCTCCATCTCCACCAACCTTCTTTTCTGTCGCGAACGCAAGCCCTTCACATTCAATGTCGCAATTGTTAACCTTCGCTGCCCATTCCCCTTCCCCTGTTTCTCCCTCCCCTCCTTTCCACACCCCCTTGCCCCTCCCCTCCCCCTTGTCATGAATTCCAACTTGCTTCCCCAATCCCTGCTGACCCCTCACCCGCTCTCCCCTCCCCCTCCATCCCCCCTCATCCTCCTTCACTTCCAGAGGATAACACAGGAGTAGTGCGCCCCCAACCTTCCCCAGCCCTTATACTTCCACAAACCCTTTCCCCCATCCCCGCTCACCGTTCTTCTCTCCCCCTCCCTCCCCACCACCTCCCCTTCCTCCTCACTCCTACCCTCTTCCTCCTGTTTCACTCCCCACCCACCCACCGCCCATTCAACTTCTTCCCCTCTTCCTTCACCATCAACCACCATGTTCCCTTCCCTACCCTACTCCCTCCGACTCCCTCTGCCCACCACCCCACCCTCCTCCCCCACCACTACCTTACATATTACACAAAAACCTCATAACAAACATTCTTAACCAACACACTCCCCCGTCACCCCTCCATACATAACCCGCATAATCTCAGTCCTTAGGCCTCTTCAGGTTTCATCCACCAACCGATTTTCTTGCAGCTCTTCCCCTTGTCCTGCTGCCCACTTGCTCTTTCTCTCTTGGCTGCCTCCACGTTGCTCCTGCCCCCTTCCTGTTGAGGGACCTGACCCCAGGGGTATCTCCTGGGAGCATGGGCCTGCTTCATGTAGTATCTTCATCGCCGCTTCTGGAGTCTATGTCCTCCATGTCCGCCCTTTAAGGGTAAACGATAATCCAAATGGGTGCAGCCACCGATACTTAACTTCCGCTCTCCGCAGTATTTGTGTAGCTGGTTGCATTGCCTTCCTCCTCTGTAATATGTCTGCTGATGGATCCTCGTATATATTCACTGGGTATCCCTGCCAAATTAGGGCTCCACCCCTCTTCATTTTGTTGACAATTTTCTCCTTTGTTTTATATCGTGCCAAACATATTATAATATCCCGGGGCCTGTCTCCAACTGGTGGTCCCAGTGCTCTGTGCGCCCTTTCAAGCTGTATGTCTACATCCTCCATCTCCTCACCATCTTTCTGTAGTACCTCAAGACAAACAGACCTTGCCACTTTTGCACTATCTTGAAATTCTTTCTCTTCTGGAATTCCACGAATTCGCAAATTATTGCGCCGTGTTCTATTTTCCAAGTCCTCCAGCTTGTACAGTAGGTCCTCGTATTGCGATCCCAGCTTCGCCCCCCTCTGTATCTCTCCTGCCTGTTTCAGTTCAAGCTCTTGCAATCTGTTTTCGTGGTCTCCCATTCTGCACAGCAGCTCTCCCACTTCTTCTTTCAGAGGCTCCAGCAGCTCATTAAGCTCACTTTTCACAGACTGTATTTCATTTTTGATTTCAAGAAACCAGTCCCTAAGCTCCGCTCTGGTAATATTTGGCACAGGATCCATTCCAGGGGCTTTCACATTCGCTACCTCTCCTTCTCCCCCCTGCTCTCCTGGCCCCTCCTGGTACTTTTTATTCTCATTCTGCCCTGCTTCACTCTTCCCTCCTTGCGACCCCGAGTATACATATTCTCTGAGGTCTGCTGCTTTTCTTCTGGTTGTCATCTTTGAGCCACTCTTGCCTCCAGATATTGGACGAGTCTCCCTGTTCACAGCCACACCAGCACAGAATACAGACTTTTTCTGTCTGCTTGCAGTCCACCAGGGCACACTCTCCCTGCCCTCGTTAGGGCGTTAGATCCTCTCACTGCCCCTCCAAGGGTCTCTCCGACCTCACAGCACTTCCCTCCGGTCACTGCGCTGCAAATCCCCAACTCCCAATGCTAGCACGATGCTTGCGGGTTGCACACCTTCGTCCCTTCTCACCTCCAACACCTCAATTTCTCTGCTGCTTTGCTGCCTGAAGCACTCCTTGTGGTTGGGAGTATGGGCTGCCAGCTCTTCACTGCCTATTTCCTGCTTCTCCTGCAGTCCCCGCCGTCACTCTGGGCGCCATTTTGATTTCCCACGCGGCTGCCCTCCGCTCCCGCGGCTACCGCTGTCTGCCGCTGTTTTTTGTTGTCGCCGGCTTTCTGCCACTCTCCGCCGCCTCCCGCCTGCTTCCTACACCCGGGGTGTCTATTTTCCACCTCCGGGGGACTCCAATTTCCTCCTGATGCCGGGGTCGGTTCCGGAGCAGCTCTCTCAAGCTGCCATCGGCTCTGGTGATGTCACTTCCTCCGCAGTATCTCCTTTTTAATGTGAACAGTTGACAGTTTGTGCCCTCCTTTTCTCTCTTTCTGAGGCCAGTGTAATAAAGTGCAGGAGGCTTAGCACAGAGCTTCATGTGAGAGCTATGCACAGTTTTCTGCGCTATTATAATACAAATCATATTCCTTATCGTTCCTCCAGTTTAGTCCTCCACCTCTGGGTTGTGCACCTCGTCCTGCAGCTTGGAGACTGGGCATGTCAAAAATGTGACATCACTGGATGTAGCCTTCTGGTCTCTCCCATCAGCCCCAGTGTGTCCAGTCTCCATGCAGCAGGACGACGTGTGAGCCTAAGTGCTGGGCTCACTTGAGTGACATATAAGGAGCGTTAGACTAGAGATGGCTTAATTTGATTTAATTGGCTTTGATTTCATTTATTTGGTTTAGCTGATTGGGTTCTATATCTTAAAATTCACTAAATTGGGTTGCTGCGTCTTTAAAAAAAAAAAAAGAGAAGATAGACAGCTCTTTGCCTTTGCCAGTTCCGGGCTCTCCTTCCACGAGGTAATTTCTCCTGTACATTCTGGGGTCAGATGTCTCTTCCTGGATGCTACGGGGGAGAGCTCTGTACCTTGTGATCCCCTTGTCGATGAGCCGCAGCAGCTGCTTTTGTTGTTGCAGCCGCTGAATGGCGGGAAGCTTGCCTGGCAGCTCTCCGCTTGTTCTTTTGCTGAGCCGAGTCGCACAGCCTGGATCGATGCGTCTAAGCAGTGGAAGGTATTGTGTGGGGACAAGGGGATCAGGCCGGCAGACGGGAAACGGACCGCGAAAGGGAGCGGTCTGTCCCGGAGGTTTTTGACGCCATTTGCTCCTCTTAGCGGCGCACATTTTGTTGGTGTGCTCGCCGCGTGGCAGAGACAGGAGCTGGAGATCGCAGCGCGGGAAAGCCCTTACTTCAGCGCTTTGCTAGACACCGTTCTTTTGAGTTCCTTCAATTGAATTTTATTGATTGCATTATTGATTGCTTTCTGGATCTCCTTGTTTGAAGCTTCTTTTACTTTTCTCTTTCTCTTTCTTTTGTTTTCTGTTTTTCATGCGTTTGTTTCGGGTCCCTGAGATTTCTGGATACTAAACGGGTAGTTTGCTTTAGCTCAGTGTGGATTTCTTTAGTAAGGGACTTACCACTTAAAAAAACAAAACAAAAACAAAGCCTAATTTTTCTGATTGCCATTGTTCATTTGGTAGCAATTAGGGGTGCTTGTGGCATTGCGCCCCCAGTGTGTGGTCTGCAGCACCCGCAGAGGGGCTATCGCTGACTCAGGAATCTGTCGAGGCTGTATGGCAGTTTCCACCAGTGTAGAACAGCAGATGGAGGTTAACGCAGGCCTCGCACCTCACGGGGGATCACCGGGAGCCGAGGAGGGGCTTTTACTGCCCATTCCACCTGACATTAGCCAGGACACTCAAGCCGGGCCATCTGGGGTGCCTGCGACAGTGGCAGCGGGGCCACAGCCAGGAGACACTTGTCCGGACTTTGTTTTAATAATGCACCAGGCGTTCTGTTTGAGTCGTCAGGGAAATTCCCGGATCCCTTGCTGCTCTCTCTGCCGCTGCAACAAGCTGGAATGGCGGGAGTTAGCAGCGATGTCCCGAGGCCTCCCAAAAGATCTCGGCCACGAGAACCTTCGCCTTCAGATTTAGAGTGGCAGGAGATGGATGAGGCAGAGATCGACCTCGAACCTGGAATGGAAGAGTTGGAGGAGGGAGAGATCCCTGAGCCCGAGGATCAGGCGAAAATTATTTGGGCATTCCGGAAAGACGAGCTGATGGCGCTTAGCACGGAATCCCTGCAGACACTACACCTCGCTATGGAACAACCTGCGGAGGAAGAAAGTGGAGAAGACCCTATTATCCAGGCTGTCAGGGAGACCCAGGTAGTATTCCCTGTTCATCGAGTGGTAGACAGGATGATACAGGACGAGTGGGACCAACCGGAAACAGGCCTGTGAAGGATTAGGACTATGAACAGACTATATTCCTTGGCAGATAAAGACAAGGAAAAGTTCCAGTCTCCGTGTATTGATGTGGCTGTATCGGCAGTGACAAAGAAGAACACTATTCCGGTGGAAGGAAGTGCAGACTTAAAGGATGTGCAGGACAGAAAGATGGATGGATTATTGAAACAGTCCTTTGAAGCCGACACTTTGACATTGCATTGTTCACTTCAAAGTAATCCCCCCCAGAGTTATTGCACTACTGCATTCACTTCTGCCACATACAGAAGCACTCAGTAAAGTCCTCCTCCTTGAGGTCCCTCAGCTCCCTCGTCACAGTGGCCTTTATCTGTGCAGTGCTGCATATGACTGGTAGCGCTATACAAATGCTCAGTAGTATTAGTAGTAGTAGACCTCTTCTACAGAGGCAAAATTCCATTTGTGGAGCGTGGGTGGCAAGAGCATGCCTCAGATGGTCCGAACGGTTAAGGCAGGTGTCACAGCTGGAGCAGGACGGTCTGTGCGAGCTGGATCGGTTAGAGTCGGGGTCGGCTTATTTGGCAGATGTTCATTACGACTTGATTAGAGCTCTAGCTAATAGCATAACTTCTTTGGTAGCCGCCCGCAGGTCCCTGTAGTTGAGAAACTGAGTGGCCGATGGCTCCTCTAAATCGCGCCTCAGTAAACTCCCGTTCAAGAGAAAGTTGTTGTTTTAGCGAAGACCTTGACAAGCTCATTAAGGACTTAGGGGAGTCAAAAGGAGGAAGACTTCCAGAGGATAAGTCTAAACTGGGTAAGGCTTCGCAGGCCTTTCGGCGTCAATCTAGAGATTTTAGAATATTTCAAACTTCTCGCCTGGGGGGTTTCCAGAGAGGAAGGTTTGGTTCGAGAGCCCAGGGGTTTTGTGCATTTCGTGGATCAGGCAGAGGCTTTTCAGCAGGCACCGCGGCGACACCTCGGAGACCTCAATGAAGTGAGGCGGGTCCCGGTGGAAAGCCAACTGATAGGCGGGCGACTTCGGGACTTTCTTTCTGCCTGGACCCAAATAAAGTACGATCAGTGGGTTTTGGAAATAATTCACAAAGGTTACGCGCTGGAATTTCCAAGACTGGTTCGAGATTCCTTTGTAATGTCTCCCTGCAAGGGCCCACAGAAAACCTTGGCGGTCCGCAATACTGTAAATCGGTTGCTACAACTAGGGGTGATAGCTCCGGTACTGATTGGAGATTACGGCACGGGATGATACTCAATTTATTTCGTGGTGCCAAAGAAAGACAGAACTCTATCTTGGACCTCAAAGGGGTCAACCGTTGTCTTCAGGTACCGCATTTCAGGATGGAAACGCTAAGGTCAGTAATTGTAGCAGTGCGCCAAGGGGAGTTTTTGACATCCCTCGATCTTACAGAAGCGTATTTACACATTCTGATCAGAACAGCTCATCAAAAGTTTCTGTGCTTCGCTTTACCCTGGGGGCACTATCAGTTCTGAGCGTTGCCTTTCGGGTTGGCCACGGCGCCGCGAACCTTCACCAAGATCATGGTGGTGGTGGCAGTGGTGTTGCGGAAGAAAGGAATTCTCGTCCATCCTTATTTGAACGATTGGTTGATTCGAGTGAAATCCAAGGACGAGAGTGTTCAAGTCACGGACCAGGTGGTGAATTTTTTGCAGAGTCTTGGTTGGGTGGTCAATCCAGCAGGCTACATCCAGTGATGTCACATTTTTGACATGCCCAGTCTCCAAACTGCAGGAGGAGGTGCACAACCCAGAGGTGGAGGACTAAACTGGAGTCACTCCAGGAACAACAATTACCAGGTAAGTGTAATTTCCATTTATAGCTCACAAAAACTCACATACATATCATCGTTCTGCTCATTTAAACCCAATGGTAATGTGTAGGTATCTGTCTTCTTACTCTGTTTAAGGTATGGTCTAGGTAGGGGATGGGATAATTTAAAAAAAAAAAAAAAAAAAAAAAAAGCAGCAGAGCACGAGGAGCTATGGGAGAGGTGCTGCGGCTGTGAAATGAAGGGTAAAGCGCTCAACTGCAGACGTTTAAATGATACCATACAAATATTATTTATGTGCAGATTAACATTACATATATGCACACATGTGCATAGTGTATGCACATGCAACTCCAAGTACCAATACAAATGTTTTTTGTATGCAAAATATTGATTCTGCTGCTAACCCATGCCCATGTGTGCTTGTTTCCTTGGCAATTGGTGTGCTCTTCTGTGTTTGTGTTAATTATTTGTGTACAATTCGGTTACAGTAATGGGCATGAAGATTTTTTGTGTGTGTGTTAGGAAACTGTGCACTGAGCTTCAGCTCATGGCTCTCACAGGGCTTATTTATTAGCCCCTCTGTGTGTAAATGTGATAGTTTAGCACACAGAATGGCACAGCAATAGTTAGTGGATGCATAGCAGTGCATTACTGATTTTCTGTGTGTGTGCGTGCGTGTGTTCACTGACTCTACTGTGTGTACATTAAGACATAATAAAACCCAACCCTTTCCCTTTTTGACTTCGTGAGCCTTCTCTGTTGAGTCCTTCTAGCCTCTGATGGGGGTTTCATTGCTTACCTAGTTTTTCTTTTGGCAGTGTGAGTCCTCCTCCCATCTACACTGCCTGTTTAGTGCAGACAGGTGTGACACATTTTGAAAATGTAGGTACACCTTGAGCTTGAAAGGCTGGAAACACTTCTTTAGTGCATGAAGAATAAGGTTACCAGATGTCCCCAGTATTTGGGGATTGTCCCTGATTTTAGAGCTGTGTCCCCCGAAACCCACCTGTTGGGCAGCCTCCTGTCCCCAATTCCAGTAATGGGGAAAGGGAATAGAAAAATCTTTAGTGATTTGAGTAAGTCAGTTTTTGGAACTTATATCCATTATCTTTATATTTTGCACAGTAGGGGAGAAATGAATCCCTGTTTCTATTTCTCTGTCTAATTGCATGCTTGGAAATATTGTTGCTGTCATGGGATGGATGGATGGGGAGGGGGGAGCAGGGTAATGACCCTTCCTTCTCCACGCCTTGTTGCTCAAACCTGAAATTAAGATGTCCCTTTCCTCCCCCCCCTCCACATTTTGCATAAGTGTCCCATATTCGTCTGGAAAGAAATCTGGTAACTCTAATGAAGAAAAGATTTAGGAGATCTATTTTTCCTGGACGTTTGAAGGCTGTGATACCTTTTTAAAGGGGCAGCCAAACAATGGAGTAGTCTGTCGCGGCTCCTTTTTCCCTCACACCTCTCAGCGTGTGAGATCATTGTCTGTGCCACTCTGCTCCTCTCAAGGTGCCTTGGGCTGTTCATACCTGTTCTACTCACTGTGACATAGGATGTTCTGGCACTTTGCCCCCTCGCAGTTTCAGGGGACATTCTTGCTACTGTTGCGCACCTTTGCTCCTCTCACTCGGCCATGGGTTGTGTTTGCCTCTGTTTGGCCACTCTGCTGCCCTCCTTGTGCCATGGGACATTTATGCCATTCTCTGTGCCACTTTGCCTCACCCTTCGTGCCTTTGCAGTGGTGCTGCTGCTGCTGCCTCTGCTCTTGATGCCTGCCTGCAAGTTTCATAAAACTTGACTAGAAAACCCCCGAGTTAAAATTAGGAAGAATTGCTTCCTCCATTACTTCATTATAAACAAAATAAACTACAGAAATAACTTGAAATACCAAATGAACGAAACCACAGAAAAGGGCAAATGAAATGAAAATGTTCTCAATGCTCATCCCTATAGATTACTGGTATTGAAATATATTTCCCCTCGCTCCTTTGCACATATCACATTTCCCTCTCGAGTGACTTTATAAACAGTGCGAAGATATTATAATAGTTTCAGTTAAATTTATTGCATAAGCTATAGAATATGCTGTGCAGAGAAAGGGGGTCTTCTGAAGGAAATGTTACTCTCCTCATTATCATTATGCTGCTTATTGTTTTCTCATTATCGCCAGCTGTCCGACTGCTCTCAGTTCCTTGTAATTCCACGCCCAGCAGCAGGTGTGCCTTATTCTGTGGAAACTGCAGATCGAAGGTGAACAGGGATATGTTTACTAAAACATGGTAGTTTACCCCATCTCCATCTAGTGTGGGGGTGATGCCAGACCCATGCTAATGAATGGGGGCTTGCACTGCATGTCCAGTCCCATCTCCACTTTAATCCGATTGCCATGCTACCACAGGCAATTACCACCACCCATTTAGGTGTCAGTAAGTTCACCTATGCTATGACATTGACGGTGTGTGCGCTAATGATGCCTGTGCTAACCACAATGCACAGTCAATGCCCATACTCCGTCCCCAGCTCACGCTTAGAGCCCAATTCAGGAAGGGGCACATCCGGGCTGTCTGGATGTCCAGGACAGGACGGGCCCAGATCGTACCCGATTCTGCACTGCAGGAGCTAGACGTTCCCGCAGCAATAGAATCGGACACCGAGACGGCCCGGTGGTGCCCAGATCCTGAGACACATATTGTCCACCTGGCACCCCATTCAGCCCTTCTTATGCGTCTGCTGGTATACTGGTGCCATGGCATCCCATTGCTATGGCACTGGGACACCCAGCAGGAGCCCTGAATGCCTGCTGCAGAAACATACCTCCTGTCCTTGCCGCCCGACCTCCAGTGGGGTCTGCCAGGGCTGGGATGGGCGGAGGGAGGGGACCTCCCTGCAGCTGATCCCTGCCTTGGAAGTGCTTCCGGGCCCCTTAGCAGCTGCTTATTCCACCTCCGAGGTGGAATAAACAGCACATCGTTCCCCCACCCATCGGACGTAAAGGGCCATGACCTGAATCAGCCCTGTATGTCCTGGTGCCTCGGTCCAGCCCTACTCCACCCACTCCCCACCCCCTCCTACCCCGTCCAGCTCTCCCCACACAGCAGCTCAGTGCATGTGGGGAGAGAGTGAGGCAGCATAAGCGGGGCTGCACATATACTGGGACGTGCTGCCCCGCTATTCGTGTCTCTGAATCGGGCCCTTAGTGGTTATTAACACATGGAATTTTTGGCATGACCGCTTTCTTAGTGCATGCAAGGTAAACCTTATGCTAACTATTAGCACACCTTGGTAAACCTGCCCCACAGTACAGTAACCTAATTATATAAAAGTCCATATTAGCTAAGCATATTTCAGATGTATGCACATTGTAGGTAGATTTTTCTGTTGCACAGTGGGTGAAGGGCAAGCATGTTTTCACAAGAAAATACCATCAAAGAGCTACTTCATTAAGGGAACTAGTTACTAAGGTGTGCTGATGGTAATTGTAAACCATTCTGATACTTAGTTTATAGTTCAGTCAGAATTTGATATGCTGCCCTATCACAGTGTCCACTGTCTCCTAGGGAAGAACCATCCTTTAATAGGTTTAAGAAAGATTTAAAGGCTTACTACTTTGAACTTGCCTAAAACTAGCCTGCTGATCACTGGTATGCTGGCTATATAGAAGGGACAAGCCAGCAATTATCTACCTTCATCTTCCTTCGTGCTGTTATCCCCTAATGTAATCTTAACCTTCTCTATCCCTTTTTTTTTCTGCTTTGATATTCAACTGCTTGTCTGATCTTTAGATTTTTTTTAAATTGTAAACTGTACTGACACTTTGCGATAGCATGCTATATCAAGTTCGGAATAAACTATAAACTATTATTAGTAGCTAGGTTACACTGACTAATATGGGATCTGTGCTAAAATAACATGCGTCATGGTGAATTAACACGCATTAACGTTTCTGCACCTCAGTAACTGGTCCCCTTAAAAGGTCAATTTTTTTGCTACTAGTTCTTTCATCCAGCTTGATGCATACCAGTCCTGTACACAGGGGCCACGGAAAGCCTCTCTGATTGGGGGGGGGGGGGGCAGGCTCCACCTTGACTCTAATCCTCTGCCTGTAGTCCTCCACGGCCTTCCCCTCCTGTTCTGCCCGCAGGGATCCCATCTTCTGTGAGCAGAAGAAAAGGGAATGGCTGATCGTGACAGACTCCTTCTGTCTGCCTGTGGGATATCGAATCCCCCCCAGGCAAGCAGAGAAGGCCGCCACAATCGTAGCAAAGACTCCTGTCTGCCCGCAGGAATCTTTGCCGTGATCGTGGCGGCTTTCTAACCTGCCTGGAGGGATTCAATCTCCCGTGGGCAGGCAGAAGGAATCTGCCACGATTGTGGATGGCGGGCCGAATTTTGCTGGGGCCAGGTCCCGTGTCACTCACCCCGTTCCAAAGCCTATGCCCATATAGCTCTTTTGTGTAATATGCTGCAAAGTACCACAATATTAAAACCAACCATCCGGAGCCAAGGGAAGCTCCAAAGCTTCATAACAAGCCACCGCAGCAGGTTGTCCTATCTTCCTTGTCTTCCATACCTCCTCCCCAGCTGAAATTGTCAGGCTTCTCCTTAGATGGATCTGCTGCAGTCACCTCCAGGGCCATAGCAATCCTGAGCTGCCACAAAGAGGCTCATCCCTCCCTCTTTTCTCTGGCCAGCTATGAAAACGAGAAACCCAGGGTTACTGCCAGTTCTGGATTTCACAGCTGGAAGCACACAGTGCTCTGGATTGCTGGCACAGTTTATCTCAGTGTTCTTAAAACTTAATTTGTCATGGACCTCTGGAGCTTCTCTTTCAATGACCTGATAGACAGACAGGTACGTGGAGATCAGAATTGAGACATCCAGGTCAGAATGTACACAGTTCCGGTGGTATTTTAGAACAGGCTCTGCCATATATTTGCTGGCACACAGAGCCAGAGGAACTATTTTACAAATCTGCACATGGGGAAGATTAAACCAAGGCAACTTATTTGTGTTAAGTTTTGTATTTTGTGACTTACATGTGTAACTTACACATGTACATTGGTATTTTGCAAACCTATATGTTTAAATGCTGCCAATGAACTTTGGAGGCCGCTGTCTTTAATTCATTTCAATTTGAAGATGGAAATAAACAACAGGGGATTAAGGAGAATAATCCCCTTGATTCCTCCTGTAAAACGTCGGCTGAAATGAGCACTTTTTTAAAAAACCTGTAAGTGCCAAAGGGCAGCTGTAAATTCTGATGTGGACAATTTTGGACAACACGTGCATTCCCTATATGAAATGAGGAATACATGATTTGCTGCTTTGCAATTTATATGTATTATGGACATCTGCCTGTAAATTTAGTCTTTTTTAAATTGCCATTTCAACATGGATGCCATTTTCACATGTAAAAACACTGGATTTTCCACATGGAAATAAGAACATAAGATATGCCATACTGGGTCAGACCAAGGTCCATCAAGCCCAGTATCCTGTTTCCATCAGTGGCCAATCTAGGTCATAAGTACCTAGCAGTTTCCCCAAAAGACACAGGTTCCTCAGTGCTTGTATTGGGTCAAGCAGTAATATCCCGTGTCCCTTTTAATAATGGTTTATGGACTTTTCCTCCAGGAACTTGTCCAAACCTTTTTTAAACCCAGCTACACTAACAGCTTTTACTACATCCTCCGGTAACAAATTCCAGAGTTTGATTACACGTTGAGTGAAAAAATATTTTCTCTTATTATTCTTAAATAGGTTACCCTGTAGCTTCATTGCCTGTCCCCTAGTCTTTATATATTCTGATGACGTAAACAATTGATCTACGTTTACCCGTTCTACTCCATTCATTAATTTATAGACCTCCTATCATATCTCCCCTCAGCCATCTCTTTTCCAAGTTGAAGAGCCCTAACCTTTTTAGCCTCTCTTCATAGGAGTATCCTTCCATCCCCTTTACCATTTTGGTGGCTCTTCTCTGAACCTTTTCTAATAACGCTATATCCTTTTTAAGATACGACGACCAGAATTGCACACAATATTCAAGGTGCGGTCGCACCATGGAACGATACAGAGGCATTATAATACTTTTGTTTTGTTTTCCAATCCTTTCCTTATGATACCTAGCATTCTATTTGCTCTCTTGGCCACCGCTGGACACTGGGCAGAGGGTTTTGACATGTTATCCACGATGATGCCTAAATCTTTTTCCTGGGTGGTGGTTCCCAATGTGGAACTTTGCATCGTGTAACCATAGTTTGGGTTTTTCTTTCCTAGGTGCATAACTTTGCACTTGTCCATTTCATCTGCCATTTGAACGTCCAGTCTTCCAATTTATCAAGATCCTCTTGCAATTTTCCACAATCCTCTTGGGTTTTAACAACTTTAAATAGTTTTGTGTCATCTGCAAATTTGATAACCTCGCTCGTTATTCCATTTTCCAGGTCATTTATGAATATGTTAAAAAGCAGTGGACCCAGTACAGATCCCTGGAGTACTCCACTATTCATCTTTTTCCATTGGGAAAATTGGCTATTTAGCCTTACCCTCTGCTTTCTATCTTTTAACCAGTTCCTGATCCACAATAGTATATAACCTAAAATCCTATGACTATAGTTTTGCCAAAAGTCTCTGATAAGGGACCTTGTCAAAGGCTTTCCGAAAGTCCAGATACACTATATCAACCGACTCGCCTTTGTCTACCTGTTTATTCACACCTTCAAAAAAACATAACAGATTAGTAAGACAAGATCTTCCTTGTCTAAAGCCATGTTGGCTGTCTCCCATTAAGTCATGACTATCTACATACTGAGTAATTTTGTTATTTATGATGGTTTCTATCATTTTTCCCGGTACTGACGTCAGGCTCACCGGTCTGTAGTTTCCCGGATCACCCCTGGAACCCTTTTTAAAAATTGGCATTACGTTGGCGATCCTCCAGTCTTCAGGTATTACAGATGATTTTAATGATAGTTCACAGATTACTAATAGCAGTTCTGCAATCTCATATTTCAGTTCTTTCAACACCCTTGGATGTATACCATCTGGTCCAGGTAATTTGCTACTCTTCAGTTTATCAAATAGTTGTAATACATCTTCTCGGTGTAGTGATATTTCTTTCAATTCTTCTGCAGCATCACCTTTAAATACCACTTCGGTCATGGGTAACATCCCTACATCTTCCTCAGTAAAGACCGAAGCAAAGAATTTATTCAGTCTCTCCGCTATAGCCTTGTTCCCTCTTACTGCCCCTTTTACCCTTCTATCATCTAATCGCTGCTGCTTTTGGATCTTGACTCACCTGATCTCCTTTTCTTTCCCCCTTTTCTATCTCTGCTTACACCTTCTGTGTTTTGTCTTGACTAGATTGTAAGCTCTGATGGACAGGGACTGTCTCTTACATGTCTGTACAGCGCTGCGTACGACTGGTAGCACTTTACAAATGCTCAGTAGTAGTAGTAGTTTCATCTAATAGTCCAACTGACTCTCTCACAGGTTTTTTGCTACGACTGTAGTATAAAAAAATCTTTATTATGTGTTTTTGCTTCCACAGCAAGTTTCTTCTCAAATTCTCTCTTTGCCTGCCTTATCAAAGCCTTGCATTTAACTTGCCAGTGCTTGTGCTGTTTCCAGTTTTTGTTATTTGGCTCTTTTTTCCATTTCCCAAAAGATGCTTTTTTGGCAACAACAGTCTCTCTGACCTCACCTTTAAACCATGCTGGCAGTTTTTTTGACTTCCTTCCCCTTTTCTTAAAGCGTGGAATACAGCTGGTGTGGGCTTCCAAGATAGTATTTTTCAAAAACACCCATGCTTGATGTAAGTCTTTAACCTTTGCAACTGCTCCTTTTAGTTTTTCTTAACTATTTTCCTCATTTTATCATAGTTTCCCTTTTGAAAGATAAAAGGTAGTAATGTGGGTTTCCTTACCATTCCTCCTCCATTAATTAAATCAAACGCGATCATGCTATGATCACTATTGCCAAGTGACCCCAACACCCTTATCTCTTGCACCAGATCTGGTGTTCCACTAAGGACTAAGTCCAAAATGGCTTTCCCTCTGGTCGGTTCATGAACCAACTGCTCCAAGAAGCAGTCATTTATTTCATCTCGAAACTTTATCTTCCTAGCATGTCCTGTCGTGACACTGACCCAGTCAATACTGGGGTTAGTGAAGTCACCCATTATTATTACCGTTCTGTAACTTTTGTTAACTTCCCTGATTTCTTTGAGCATTTCATCATCCATTTGTTAATTCTGGCCAGGTGGTCAATAGTACACCCCTATTGCCATCACCTTCTCCTTTTTACATGGCATCCATAGAGATTCTACAGCAAATTTGTTTCCTGCAAAACTTGAATCCTTTGTGACTCAATGCCCTCTCTAACATAAAGCGCAACCTCTCCACCAATTTGATCAGCTCTATCATTACGATATAGTTTATACCCAGGTATCACAGTATCCCACTGTTTGTCCTCCTTCCACCATGGCTCTGAGATACCATTCATATCTAACTTCTCATTTAGTGCTATATATTCTAACTCTCCCATCTTATTTTTTAGACTTCTAGCATTTGCATACAAGCATTTTAGAGACTGTATTTTATTCATATTAATCTGGTCATCGGTAGGCAGGGGTAATTTGGAATCTTTAAGCTCTGTTTGCTCTGTATTCAAGGGCATTTGGGCTACCTTTGTCTTTACTGGAACTTCTCTACTGTTGTGCCATAACTTCATTTTTTTGGTAGTATCCTTTTAAGGATTCATTCTTCTGAATCATGCGCTCTTGGGCGACTGTCGGCTCTCCCCTATTATCTAGTTTAAAAGCTGCTCTGTCTCCTTTTTAAAGGTTAATGCCAGCAGCCTGGTTCCATCCCAGTTAAGGTGAAGCCCATCCCTTCGTAAGAGCCCCTCCTTTCCCCAGAATGTTCCCCAGTTCTTAACAAATCCAAACCCCTCATCCTTGCACCATTGTCTCATCCATGCATTGAGACTCCGGAGCTCTGCCTGCCTTTTGGGTCCTGCACGTGGAACGGGAAGCATTTTGGAGAACGCTACCCTGGAAGTTGTGGATTTCAACGTCCTACCTAAAAACCTAAATTTACCCTACAGAACCTTCCTGCCACTTTTTCCTATGTCATTGGTACCGACATGTACCAAGACAGCAAACTCCTCCCCAGCACTATATAAGACCTTGTCTAGGTGGCACGTGAGGTCTGCTACAGTACCTTCGCACCAGGCAGGCATGTTACCAAGCGATCCTCACGTCCACTAACACCCAGCTATCTACATGCCTAATGATCAAATCACCAACTATAACGGCTGTCCTAACCCTTCCCTCATGGGCACATGACCCTGGAGAAACTTCCTCAGTGCAAAAGGGTTTTACCTTACCTGTGGGACAGGTCCTAGCTATAGGATCACTTCTGCCACACCAGAGTGATGCTCTCCTGTCACATGACCTCTCTCCTCCATGGCAACAGGGATGCTGCCAGACTGGAGATGGGACTTCAGGACTATATTCCTGTAGGTCTTGTCTATGTACCTCTCTGTCTTCCTTATGTCTTCCAAGTCTACTACTCTTGCCTCCAGAGATCGTACTCATTCCCTGAGAGCAAAGAGGTCCTTGCACCTTGTGAACATGTAAGACCCCTCACCAACTGGGAGAAAATCATACATGTGACACTCGGTGCAAAAGACTGGAAAGCCCCCATCTCGCTGCTGGAGTGCTGTCTGAATCTTTGTTTTAAGGTTGTGTTTAGATATTTAAGGGTTGCTGGGGATAGTTATACTAATAAAACTATACCTAAATACGTTTAATGTACTTTGTTCACCTGAAATTTAATTAATCTCATGTCCTTAATGTATGCTGGTGAGAATAAACAACTTCACCTGAGAGTGAATATGGCACCTCCTTTCCTTTAAGAGGTTTAAGCACCTATAAAGCTACGATTATCCCAGAGGTGGGTGAGTGAGTGTTGGGGAGGGAGGGGGAAAAGACTTATTAAAAGCTGGCTGCTACACAGTACCCTGTGCTTTGTTTCTAAGGTAATCTGTGACCAATCTCCAGGGGAAGTCCCACAGCCCTTACTAGTAGCAGCAAAGAGGGTTAAATTAGACTTCCCTGCTAATTGTAGTTCCTGGAGCAACTCCAGTCTAGTCCCGGAATCTCTGGGGTTGTCAACCTCCTCTAGCAGCTTTGGAGACTGAGAAACTTCACTCCTGTGATGTCACCGTATATAAGGGCTGGCACCGCCTCCACACTCCAGTTTATCAGTCTCCAAAGCAGCTAGACGGGTGGTGAGCCCAGGGATTTCAGGACTCACTAGAGAAACGATTAAGTAGAGTGGTAGGATTAAAAAAAAAAAGATTGGTAGCAGGGGAGAGCTAGTTTATTTTCTCTGCCTGCTGTGCTGGGAGCTAAGCTGCTTTCCATTGCCTGAGATCTTCTGCCCCCCCCTCTCCCTACCTATTTCCTTTGGGAGGAACAGTTGGGAGCCAGGGACCAGAGTTGGTGGTTCTGGGGCTGGGGAGGAGAGCACCAGTACCCGGTTACCGTCCCGGATCGCAGGGGACAGGATCCGGAGGTTTAATTGGCTCAGCGCATGCAGATGAGTTGCCTGCCGGCGCTTAGAGCTTCGGATTACAATCGCAGCTGATTTGGTGCGGTGGGAAGCCGCATCGGAGAGCTCAGCTTGTAAATCTCTGACGGAGCTGTATGTCAAGGTCGGAGCAGGGCCTTCTATTGATCTGCATTCTCACTGTAAGGTAAGCGGCCCCTTTTAGGCGGGAAGCGGCAGCGTTCTCGGAGCAGGCCAGACCGCGTGTGTGAGGAGCGGGAAAAATCGCCGGTTTAAATTCCTGGTCTTTGACGCTCCATATCTCGGGCTCAGAGCTTCGTTTTTGATGAATTCCTTCTGGGTTTCACTGGGGGTGCAATTCTGAGGGGATTGGACTAATAAAAAAAAAAATTTTTTTTAATTTTCTTTGGTTGAGATTGACTGCGTTCAGCACAGTATGCCTTCCAAGCAGCTCTGCCTCTTGTGTGGGGCTAAGCGCAGTTCAGTGTCACAGGACGGCGTTTGTAGGGGCTGTGCTCCGGAGTTGGAGACCAGGGAGTTAGTCCCCGCGCCGGAGCCTGAGGTGCAGGGAGATTTGGTGGAGGGGGGAGAGCCCCTTCTTCCATCGCTGCCTGCTACTGAGCCGGGGCTTAGTGCAGCTTCAGGATCTCAGCTCCAGCTGTCTCAACAGCCTGTAGTGGGGAGTTTGGCGTCAATTTTTTCGTCAGACTTTATGGCATTGCTCCAAAAGACCTTGGCTGGCTCTCAGGGTGTACTGTCAGCAAGTGCCTCCGCGGCCGGGCTGGGGCAGAAGAGACCAAGCTCGCCTTTGTCAGCTGAAGCGCCTGGCGTCTGTGCCAAGAGGGCTAGGTTAGATAGGGATCGCCTAGATCAATCAGTCGCCTCAGAGGAATTGCGTTCGGAGGAGGTGGACACTGAAAGGGATCTGGAGGATCTAGAGGAAGGTGAGATTAGGGAGCAAGAGGACCAAGCACGAGTAGTTCTGGTGTTCCATAGGGACGAGCTACCCGCGCTAATAGTGGAGTCTCTTAAAGCGCTTAATATGCCGGACGCTGGTCCGACAGAGGATGCGTCTCTGGAGGATCCCCTGCTGCAGGCGGTTCGGAAGACGCAGAGAGCCTTTCTGGTACATAGTGTTTAAAGAAATGATTCAGGAAGCATGGGACATGCCGGAGGCTGCCCTTAAGGGGTCCAGGGTAATGGCTAGGTTGTACCCTCTCCTAGATCAGGATCGGGAGATTTTTGGGGTTTTGAAAGTGGATGCCGCAGTGTCAGCAGTGACCAAGAAGACTACTATCCCGGTGGAGGGGTCAGCGGCACTTAAGGATGCGCAAGACAGTAAGTTGGAAACTTTACTGAAGCAGGTTTTTGAGGCGAATGCTTTGTCATTGCAGGCGTCTATTTGTGGGGCCTGGGTGGCGAGAGCTTGCTTGCGCTGGGCGCAGCGGGTCCAGGGCGACCATTCAGGAGAGGTGTCCGAGGAGGTGTCCAGGTTGGAATCCGGGGCGGCGTATCTAGCCGACCTTCATTATGATCTGATCCGGCATGGGATCTGCCATTGGTCTTGGATTCCTTGGGTAGGGCACCGTTTGAGCCGTTAGCGGATACTTCCTTAAAGGATCTTACACTGAAGGTGGTGTTTTTGGTAGCGGTGGCCTCGGCAAGGAGGGTGTCGGAGTTGCAGGCGCTATCTTGTAGGGAGCCCTTTCTGTCTTTCAGTGATTCTAAGGTGGTTTTGAGGCCCGTTCCGTCATTCTTGCCGAATGTGGTGTCAGCGTTCCATGTAAACCAGGCAGTCTCCTTACCTGTCTTTCGCGTCAAAGGTAAGGGGGGGGGTGGAACGGCTTCATCGCTTGGACATTCGTCGGGCTTTGAAGATGTATGTTGCTCGTACGGCGTCGTTCCGTCGGTCGGACAGGCTGTGCTCTTTGCTGGGGCAAGGAAAGGTGAGGCGGCTTCTAAGGGTTCAATTGCTCGATGGGTGAAGGAGGCCATCGCTTTGGCTTACCTGTTGCGAAGTCGCCCGGTGCCAGAGGGTTTGCGAGCTCATTCTACTAGGGCGCAGGCGGCTTTGTGGGCAGAATGTAGTTTGGTG
This sequence comes from Ichthyophis bannanicus, assembly GCA_033557465.1. Classification (NCBI taxonomy): domain Eukaryota; kingdom Metazoa; phylum Chordata; class Amphibia; order Gymnophiona; family Ichthyophiidae; genus Ichthyophis; species Ichthyophis bannanicus. The sequence continues at coordinate 116,793,913 of CM066042.1, read as the reverse complement.
CCAGCTGCAGACATCTGTAGAGCGGCGACATGGTCGTCTCTCCATACCTTTGTAAAGCATTACCGTCTGGATGTTCAGGCGGACAGAGACACCTGCTTTGGCTCGGCAGTGCTTCAGGCCGGGCTACCAGGACCCTCCCGCTGATTGGGGTTACTGCTCTGGTACATCCCCAGAGATTCCGGGACTAGACTGGAGGGACGATCAGGAAGGTTAAATTAGACTTCCCTGCTAATTGTAGTTCCTGGAGGAACTCCAGTCTAGTCCCGTGTCCCGCCCTGTTTATTGGATTCGCTAGGGCCTGAAGCATAGGCTGTATTACTGGTAAGCAATACTTTCAGTTCTGTTGGGGGCGGGATGCGGGGTAGCGCAGTTATCGCCTGGCAGTGGGTGGTAATCTGGACGTACCTTTTACAGGTGTGAACAGGAGATCTCAAGGCATTCGGAGAGTAGTCTTTGGATTAATATTGATTAATATTGATAAATCGTTATGCCAATAGGCTTTTCAGTTCAGTGAGACAGTTATTGTATTTTGTTTGCAATTCACTACTTACTTGTTGCTCCGGTGAGTCTGCTTTGTCAATAGGTAAACTGGAGTGTGGAGGCGGTGCCAGCCCTTATATACGGTGACATCACAGGAGTGAAGTTTCTCAGTCTCCAAAGCTGCTAGAGGAGGTTGACAACCCCAGAGATTCCGGGACTAGACTGGAGTTCCTCCAGGAACTACAATTAGCAGGGAAGTCTAATTTAACCCTCTTTGCTGCTACTAGGCCCTGACCGATTTAACAAATACACTGGGTTCACAGATTAATCAGCTTTAATCTAAAGAATTCCTTTTCCCCCAAGATTTAGAAAAATTCCCATAAGTAATACTTACAATTGCAGATCTCTCTCCAGAAGTAGCAGTCCCCTTTTGTAGTCCTTCAATTATGAATAAGGCTTCTAAAATAACTCTCTCTGAGTTGTATTTCTGCCTAGTCTATCCTTAAAGTACTTATAAGTTTTAAACAAGATATATTAGAAAACCTTGCTGAGGAAATATAATTTGTAATCAGCGCCGGCCCCAGAATTGGTTCAAGGTGTTGGTGCCTTAGGCAGACCTTAAGTTTTCCACCCTTCTTGGATGTCAAAGTCTGTTGTTTAGCTTTGAATGCCCTACTCTTTGCCACCCTCCAGAAGTTGCCACCCTAGGCAACAGCCTAGTTTGCAAAATGGTTGGGCCTGCCCTGTTTGTAATTCTCATTCCAAATCAAATTAACAGAATAACATAGCAAAAGTAAATATATAATGGGCTGTTCCTACATTAGATCACAAGCAGTGGGCTGGAGCATTTCACTATAGGAAAACACAAGAAGAAATAGTAAGAAAAAGACCAATGCTCAACATAGTACAATCGGACTACTATACTTAACCTCCAGATGTTGGCCACAATCTTGTACACTGTGTTAGCTACATCAATGAAGTGTCTTAATTATACAAGGGTAAACAGAACAGCTCAATCCATTATAGTTTACAAGGATGATGAAGAAAAAAAGATTCACCAGTATCCTGGGTCTCACTGAAAGAACCAACTTTTTCTCTCTTGAGTTACTTTAGCAATGTCTAGAAAGACAAAGATTCTCTATCCAAAAAGAGAATCTGAGCTTTATGAAATAAAGGCACATAGCATGGTTTCCATTCTGCTGAAAGACAAATGAGACTAACAGACTGGCTAAAGTGCCTCTCTTGTGTCGAATCCTCCAGAAAAGATGTCAGATTCATTAAATTAACAAGACTAGATTCCAGTTGAGACCTTTTTGTATCTTACTAAAAGGCATACCCCAACTTGGTGCCTGGAGAAAATATACCTTGTCCACTGATATTAAGAAACTCCCATAGATATTTTTTCAACAAGTCTTGTGACATCTCCACTGGCAATTTGGGAAAGTTTAGAAGATGAAGTTTCAGATGTCTATTATGTTGCACTAATTACAATGGAATAATAGCTTATCCTGAGTAAGAGGAGCATGAACCTTCCGAGAACCCTTAACATCCTCCTGTATCTCCTCCAATCTGCTCATACAGTCTTTAGCATATGGTCCTTTCTTGATTTTTTTTTTTTTTTTTTACAATGTTCACCTTAGCTACTGTTTGGGGATTTATCCACCGCTCTACCAATGAACTGATTTCTGAAGTAGAGCTAGCCATGGCATCCAGCATCAGTCCTGTAGGCTTGTTTAATAAATAATTTATTAATTTCACCATATTTCTTACTCGTGTTACCTAAAATAAAATCTAAGCAGGCTACAAATTACATACATAAAATAAATCAAAAACAATATAGGGTCAATTCTGCACACTGAATAGCGAGGTTGGATGTCCGGGTTGGACATTCAACCCTCATTTAGGCCTGGCATGCTATTCGGGCTCCAGTGCTCCCCGCATGTACAGAGGGTTTGCGCAGGGAGTGCTGGACAGGGGCGGGAGGGTTCATTGCAGAGGTGGAATGTGAGCAGTGCGGGGGAGGGGCCAGGCACCCAGATATACAGAGGCCATTCCGGACAGGTCTCTGTATGTCCCTTGGAGCAACAAAGGACACCCACCTTATTCCATCCTGAAGGTTGAATAAGTGTTGGGCAAGAGAATGATTGGGCCTGCAACCCCCCCCCCCCCTTATGACATTGAGCCACCATGGGAGGTGTCCTGCCACCTGATCCTGGCCCTGGATGCCCCTGCTGAGGCTTGGGCAGTGGGGAAAGTGTCTTTCTAGGCAGTTGGGCATTGGGATGCCACGGCATTGGCACACCAGCCGGAGCATTGGGTGTGGGGACAGGCAGCCTGCTTTACTTCTGCCCGCTCATAATGCTGTACATGCCGGGCTGACCAAGTGCCCTGATTCCACAACTGTGGGAATGTACAGCTCCTGTGTTTGCGGAATGGGGTGCTAATTGGCCCTGTTCATTTCTGAGTATATGCAAGTATCTCCTCCAACCCTCAACCTAGAGATTGTAATGTTATGCTGCTTCTATTAACTTAAACCTGAATCTCAATGACTATTTGAACCAAATAGTTATTATTATAAGCAACAAGGTCTCAGACTTAGATGGGGCTGTAGTCCAGACTTAAACAAGTTTGGTTTATATGCACCCTTTTTGCATCAATGACCTTATGATGTCGCTTAATATTATAACATGAAGGATCTATTCGTTACAGGTCACTTTCCCAATCTCACATATATAGAAATGTATATTAAAGAAAAATGGTGCTTAGCTCAGTTAAATCTCCCCAACGCCATACTTCAGCGCCGTTGCGTTTCACTATCAGAGCGTTTCTTCAGGGGGGTCCTTTTTTGTATGCACCTCATGACACGTGTTATTAATGTTAAACCTGTGAGCACTTTATGATGTCTCTTGCCATTTCTCAAGGCTAATGATTCTCCGGGAACCAGTCCGCGCGGCGTTGGACTGGTTCCAAGAATCATTAGCCTTAAGAAATGGCAAGAGACATAAAGTGCTGACGAGAGTCCATCTGGAATTTGGGCACTCACAAAGATGCATTCACCCCCCAAGAAATCCAAAATAAGACTGAATAAACCTGCTTTATTGGGAACTACAAAATATCAGGAATATCTTCCAGATTCCTCCTCTCCCCTGGGCAGTGGAATAATGGCTTCCAACATCAAAAGATGAAACAAGGTCTCTTGTACGGGATCTACCTCCATGAGAATGGAGAGGCCTGAATTCAGAAATCTTGCCCAAATAGGCTCTGCAGCTCAAGAAGATAACCTACTCAGATAATATCCAAGACCCACTTGTCTGATGTAATATGGGCCTGTGGCGGGGGTATATGGCCCGTCAAAGGGGACTCGGTAATCTCTGCAGTCCAGGTGGAGGAATTTCTTTCATGCTTGAACTGGCCATGGCTTCCCGCACCTTCACTAAGGCAATGCTGGTAGTGGTGGCTTGGCTGAGAAAGGAAGGTATATCAGTCCACCTTACTTATACCATTAGCTAATAAAGATTGGTTTTGAGGAGGAGGGCTAACAACATAGATAGGGTTGATTCAGTTTGGGCTGGGTGGTCAACAGAGAGATAAGCAGGCTTGGCCCCTACCAGGAGAGAGATTTTTCTGGGAGCCCACTTCACCACCTAGAGTGGAGTGGTCAGCTTGATATCGGCCAGGAAGCAGAAGCTGCAGTAGCAGGTAAGGACATTCTTGGCTCAGTTCAGACCCACAGTAAGAGAGTGCTTTTAGGCCTTGGGCTTGATGTCATTGCCACCAACATTGTGCCCTGAGCACAAAGCTATCTGCTGCAGTGGTCCTTGTTGTCTGGGTGGTCTCCCAGTTCTCAAGCTTACAAAAATCAACCTTCTCTTGGGGGATGGTGCCAGGTTCAATCTAGAGTTGTTGCTACAAAGTGAAGTCCTCAAGAAGGGGGTGTCCTTGGAGTCCCCTTCAGTGAGTGATACTGATTGTGGATGCAACTCCCCAAGGATGGAGGGGCTCATTGTCAGGGGCACTCTCTTCAGGACTGTTCAGGGCTGTGTGTCACCTTGGGTCCTTAGAACATGGGTATTAAAAGGAGTGCTTATCTCCTCCTACTCAGAATGAGTTATGCTTTGGTATGTCCCATTTATGATTACTGGTCTAGCAAGGACATCAAGGAAATAGGAATTTTGTACCTGATAATGGGAGTTCCTTGAATCCTTCCAGACCAGTCCTTCACTGAGCGACCATCCTTTCTCTGAGAGCAGTCAGTCTGGATTACTTGGAAGTAGCTAGCAGATCCTAAAGGGAAAGTTGGCAAACCCCAAGTCTGTTTCACCAATAATTAATGGATCTGTCATTCAGAAACTTGTCCAATCCTTTTTAAGTCCAGATATTATATTAGCGTTGACTGCATTCTTCAGCAATAAACTTTACAATTCATTTACATATTGACTTAAAAATATTTATTTCCTAAATTGTTTTTAAATTTGCTAGCATTTAGTTTCATGGAGTGTCCCCTAATCCTATTACTATTGAAAAAATAGATAACTATTCCTAGGGGTATGAACAGAAAATATATTTTTGTTTTCTGTTTACTTATTTTTTGTTTTGATATTTATTTCAGATTGTGTGATATATTATAAATTAAATAAACATCAAAGCAAAAATGTCAAAAAGAGAAGGAAGGGTACTTTTATTCCTCTCGTTTGCTTTCTGTTTCATCTCATCCCAGGGAACTGTTCAGAGTAGTATATCAGTTTGTGGGCTCCAATAGATACCTGATCTAGAGTCTATTGACCCCCCAACAATTCTCCTTATTTTTACAGTCTAAATCTGAGCACCATAATAGTGCTGAAGGTGTGGCTGGTAGCTTAACCGTTGCAGCCTCTGATTGTGTAAATGAATGGGAGGAATTAGAGCCTATTTCAGAAGCCCAGGTTGAAGAGCTTTTTGATTGTGTATCTGTAGCTCCATCTAGGTTGGATAGTGCTCCTCCCTGTCTAATTAAATCTTGTAGAGGTGTTTTTGCATCTCTTATTACAAAATTGATCAACAGCTTGGTTTGTACCTCTTTATTACCATCTGAATTAAAGAGATCAGTGGTTGGTCCTATTTTGAAAAAGGCACATTTGGACACTACTATTCTGAAGAATTTTAGACCAATTTTGAGCTTGACATATTTGACAAAGCTAATTGAATATGCTTCAACTGCAACAGCATGTTGAAAAATATTCCCTGTTAGATATCTGTTTGGTTTTCGTAATGGTCAAAGTATTGAAACCTTATTGGTTTCAACACTCAATAACTGGTTAAGTCATTTAGGTAAGGGGAATGGGTCTTGGTTGCCTTTTTAGATATTGCAGCTGCTTTTGATCTCACATATCGCCCTCCTTGATAGGTTGCAGATTTGTAGACTGGATAAATCTGTTCTAAAATGGATTCAGTCTGACCTTTCGACAGGGAACAAAAAGTGTTTATTGGGAGTAAGTCTTCTTACTGGGTCCCAGTTAAGCGAGGCCTTCCCCAAGGCTCAGCCCTGTTGGCATTGTTATTTAATATTTACATTGTTCCTCTGTGTCATCTTTTGCAGACCCTACAAGTGGAGTATCTGTTGTATGTCAATGACATTATGATGTTTGTTCCTTTTTCTAAAGAAATTCTAACTGTGTTAGGGACCCTTTCTAATTCTGTATGTTGGATATCGGACTGGTTATGAGATCATGGGCTTGATTTATTTATTGCGAAGACTGAACCTTTGGCAAATCACCACTATCGTGAGTTACAGTTGTTTATGTTTATTTGGTTCTTGATTAACTGCCCTTTTTTGCCGCTTTCGGATCTTGACTATCCTAATTTCCTTTGTGTTTCCTTACCATTCCCTCTAGATGTATCTCATGTCTACAGCTACTGTATTGTCTGTCTTGACTAGATTGTAAGCTCTGATAAGCAGGGACCGTCTTTTACATGTGTCTGTGCAGCGCTGCATACGTCTTGTAGTGATATACAAATGTTCAGTAGTTGTAGTAGTGATAACAACAGAGCAGTGCACAAACTCTAAAACAAGTTAAAAATAGGTGTGAAAGAGAACACCAAATAAAATATCCATTCACTGGGAGGGGGAGAAGAGGGAAAGGGTAGAAAGGGGGGGGGGGGGAGAGAGGACAGGAAGAGACAAGATTAAGAGGGAGGCAAGTAAAGAGCTAGATTAAAGAGAAGGGTTTTTAGGAAAGATTTGAATTTGGGGGAGGAGGATTCCAAATGGAGGGCAGAGGGAAGTGTGTTCTAAGAGGCTGGTGGAAGAAAGTAAAAAGATGGAGGAACGAGTAGATTCAAGCCGAGCCTGTGTTGCTGAGGGGAGGTGCAGGCGGTTGGCATGGATGCTACAAAGGGTATTGTGATGGTAGTGAGGGAGCAGAAGGTCAGAGAGGTATCAGGGGAAACCTGTACGGAGAGCATGATGCACTAGGGCAGGGGTGGGCAATTCTGGCCCTCGTGCACCACAATCCACCCTGATTTTCATGATGTCCCTAATAAATATTCATGAGATCTATTTGCATCCACTGCCTTCCATTGTATGGAAATAGGTCCATGAATATTCATTAGGGACATCATGAAAACCAGGCTGGATTGTGGTGCACGAGGGTCGGAATTGCCCACCCCTGCACTAGGGTGAGGCGCTTGTATTATAGATGATGTTCAATGGGAAGCCAATGGTACTGGATCAGAGCAGAGAGACTTGGTCAGATTTGAAAGCATGGTCAAAGATGCTAACTGCAGTAGTTGTCTACTATGTTTCCCATTGGTTCTTACCAAATTACATTTTCCTATCAAGTATCATGCTACTTAGATATTCTTCTTGATTCCCAGCTTTCTTTTCGCCTTCGTATTAGTGAGGTGGTGAAGCGTTCCTTTTTTAAGTTGTGTCTTGTTAGATGATTGAAGTGTATCCTCCCTACTCAGGATTTTCAGACTGTAGTGCAATCCCTGGTTTTGACTCCCTTAGACCAGGGGTGGGCAAGTCCGGTCTTGGAGAGCTGCAGACCAGTCAGGTTTTCATGATGTCCCTAATGAATATTCATGGACCTATTTCCATACAATGGAAGGCAGTGGATGCAAATAGATCTTATGAATATTCATTAGGGACATCATGAAAACCTGACTGGTCTGCGGCTCTCCAGGACCGGATTTGCCCACCCCTGCCTTAAACTACTGTAGTACTGTTTGTTTGTTTTTTTTGATCTGTCAAAGTCACACTTGAAGCCTCTTCAGAGAATTAAAAATGCCACAGCTTGTCTTTTAACAGGTACAAACCTTTCTGATCATATTTCCTCTATGTTGAAAGGCCTCCATTTTTTGCCTTTAGAGTTCCTCATCCCATTTAGGTTAATAATGCTGATATTTAAGGTATTGAATTTGATTGTTAAGATCCCTCTTCAGATCCCTTGGGAGATTTTAGTTACTGTCGGGTCTTTTTAAGATTTCAAGGAATTTATTGTGGTCTAATGTTACACTGTGAACCGCACTGATGATAAATAGCGTGGTATATAAGAAATATTAAATAAATAAATAAAATAATGATAAAGTGCTTTTCTTTTTTTAAAATTTCCTTTAAGTATTGGTTACGCTTGATCGATTGAATTGTATTCTGCACTGTTGTTACTATGGGCAAGTGGATACTTGTATAATAATTTCAAATTTCATAAATAAAAGTTAAAAAAGATCTGAAAGAAGTGGCCGGTTATGACACCCTGCATATCCTGCTGGTTAAGGGGTGCACATCTTGAATTGTTGGGTGTCCATTTCAGGTCCTTTACTTTGGAATGGGCTCCCATCTGATCTTCGGGTCATTTTAGAAAGAAGGTTAAATCCTTCTATTTCACTAAGGCCTTTAGGTAATTGGGTTTTGATTTGTTTTTGTTTTGTATTTTATTTTAATTTAATTTAAAGATTTGTAAGCTTATTTTATGTTCTGTTCTTTACTTTTTTTATTATTTAGCTTGTACTGTGAACCATAGAGATCTTATAGTATCTGCAGTATTTAAGTTTAAATAAATAAATAAACAAACAAACTTCCCCTGCTGAGAGAATCCTAATGCCACTGACCTTTAACACTAGAAGCCCCAAAGTGTGTCAATTGACGCAAATGCATCTTCAAAGTTATATACCAGCGCCACTGCTAGAACCATGTCAGTCATGTTCCATGACTTTGTTAGCAGGTCAAGATGTTCAAATATGTGCATCGAAAATTAATGACAGATGCACCACCTAGCAGGAAAATGAATTTATACCTAGAAGCCTCAAAGTTTGTCAATTGACGCACTCAATTGTCTTGGATGCGTCAATTGACGTACTTTGGGGATTCTAGGTATAAATTCATGTTCCCACTAGGTGGCGCATCTCAATCACTGTTTACAGTTTTACTCCTACAAACAATAAACACACGATGACGTCACATACTGCACGTGTTTAACAAATAAGTAACTTCACATTAATTCACATCTGCATTTCATGCTAAACGCAGTCGTCGTGATAATGCGTCAATTGACGCACTTTGGGGTTTCTAGGTAAAATTCCTTTTGGGGCTTCTAGTGTTTAAAATTTGAAAGCCCCCCCCCCCCCCGCCTCATCCGTCTTCCATGGAACTTCCAAGTTGAAATGTGGCAGGGCCAATCCACAGTTGTTCCTGCCCTGCTTGATTCCATTTTCTGGTAGTATCATTTTCATATTTGACCAGGCAGGGCATAAGCAGCTGAGGATCACTCCTTCCATAGTTCAGCCTTGGTGACCTGATGGATGTGGTAAGAGAAATCGTGGGGTGATATTCAGTTTTTAAAATGTTTACAGTGCTGTTGTTTTTTTTTTTGTTGTTGTTGTTTGTAAAATGATAGAAAACAAACACAACCTTAATTTCAGCAAGAGTTTTGTTTCATTTTCAAAAGAAATGAAACAAAGATGCTGATCTTCAAAGGATTTGTGTTCTTAAATTTGAGAGTTACGCTCCTCAATTTAGCCTCTGAAAATTTGGTTGGGCTGAGTTCCTAAATTTATACTCAGAATTGTAAGCACTATTGTGGCTATAGAAGGTGTACATACCTTGAACATTTCACACCTTTTGTTCTGTGCATCAGACCACCAAGTATCTTTTTTTTTTTTTTTTTGCTTGAATTGAGCACCTTTGCAGCAAGTCTGGGATACATCTGCCACTCTTGGCACCAATTTACAAAACGGTCCAGTGTGAAATTAATTGAACCATTGCTGTACAGCTCTCAATCGCTGCATTTTTGACCCATTTAATCCTTTGATTCTGATTGGGCCTCTGATAGCTGACTGTGCTTTGGGAACTTATGCTGAAACTTGTCCTAGCTTTTTTCAAAAGGCATCAGTTATCCTTTTTTCTGTACATTCTCCACTCATTCTATGCTGATGTAAACATGTTAAGTTCATTCCCTGTAAACCACTTTGATTCCCAGATAAGGCGGTATATAAACAAATGACTGCTTCATCGAACCCCTAAAGTTAGGAACTGGACTTGTAAATTAGGCTCATAAATCTTGGCAAATGTGACAGACCCTAAATTTATAAGCATAGGGGAGCATTTCAAAGCGTTTTAGCCAGATAGTAGACTTGTTAACAGGTTAAAACGCAGTCAGCCTGATATTCAAAGACTGCTGAAAAAATGCCCAGTTAAAGCTGAGGTTCTCTGTGGGCAGTGACAGCCGCTGTCTGGATACCTAAACTGGCTAAAGTGAAGTCATCTGTCCTGTATTTAGCTGTTTTTTGCTATCTGGTTAGCAGCTGAATATTGTTACTAGCCGAATAGCGATGCTGCTATCTGGCAAGCCTGAATATTCAGTTTTAAATAAAGCAGCAGTGGCTAGGCACTTTCAACTGGCATAGCCACCGCTATGTAATATGCCCCTACTAACTTTTTAAGTTCCTAAGTTAAGATGAATTTGCAATTGAAAACTTAGGCTGCTAGGTTTGGCTGAAATTTAGGTGTTCAGTGTTTTTTTTTAATATGGGGCCTTGGGGCCCAAGGCTTTTGTTACATTATTTTCATTTTGTTAGAAAATAAATGCACACTCCTATTGTTCAGCCTTCTTCTCTGGCCCCTCCTCTAAGGTTATTATCTTTCCAATCCAATGGATGTTGGCAAGAAATACACATAAGAGCCCGAGAATATTTGCCTGTCTTAGGGAAAATAATTCTCTGAAAATTTAACAGAATAGGGCCAAATTTGGTGTGGGATAAAAACTGGTTAAAAGACCCCCTGGGGGCTATTCTGAGACATGAATAGTTGGAGCATGCAGCCACTATTTGTGCCGGCTGCATGCCCCGACTAACTTCCCTGCTGGTTGTGCGTGGAAGTTAGTCGGAGGCAGGGAAGAGGCGGCTCGGGATGTACAGGGCCAATTCTAATGTTGGCCCTGTACGTCCAGGGCCAGCAAAATGGCCAGGGAAGTTATTCCACCCCGGGAAGTTTCATTTTGGCAGATTTGAGGGGTAGAAGGGGCTGGGGGGGAGGCAAAGTTAATACTCTGCAGCCCGACCCTGGCCTTAGGAGGCCAGATCGGGGGTCGGGCTGCGGGGAATTAACTTTTCTAGCAGTGGCTGGCATCGTGGCATTTAAATGTAGCCATGGTGCTATGGCAACAGGACGCCATGGCGCCGCGGCTCTATTTAAAAGCCATGGCTGAGTTAGCCAGGCTATGGCTGTATGTGCAGGCCTGTTCGCGATTCTGATCCCGCGGGGCTAGACATGCCGCGCAGGATCAGAATCGCAATCTCCATTGTACATCCGGCTCAGTCCGGACATACAAAGGAGATGGACGCCAGGATCAGAATCGGGTCCACTGAGTTTAAGAGTGGGCCAGATCAGGCCAGGGGTTCCGTAAGTTCCACTTACACTGGTCCATTTTATTTTTGTTTTAATTGTTATTTATATGTTAAAACTAGTGTTACGTAAGTTATTTTTTTACTAGTAACTTGCCTTCATTGTAATAAAAAGACATATATATCAATTGTGTTAAAATTATAAAATAAGGAGTTTCGTTTCTGCAGCATAGAAAACTTTAGTGTACTGAAACACAGCAGTTAGGCAGTTTGAAAGGTGCACTTCCTTGTCCTCTTTCCTTCTCTCCTGGTCAGAGACGCACACAGAACCAGTGCGTGTGCACATGCACACACACACAAAATAATTCCATAAGGCATTCTCCACAGGCTTTCCCCATCACACACCTCTCCAGTGCTATGTCATCCCTGAGGGTCTGCCATTCAGTGATTTAGACATGTATTTCATTTTCTTTGCTGTAAATTCTACAGTGAAACCCAGTGACTTAGAGCAGTAGTTACGTTATTTAACTGCAGATATTTACCTCATAAATCACTTACCACAGGTAAGCGACTTGCACAGTAAATATAAATTTGAGTTGCTGCAGACATGAACATTGCACATTCTTGGCTGCAGTAACATAGGTAGCAGGCCCTGTGGTTGGCCCATTGTTTCTTTAAAGGAGCCATCTTAAAACAACCAATTGCAATTCGCTTGAGCACCTGATATCCTTCTTCCACCCCAAATGACCCCCATGGCGTCCACACCTGATTCTCCCCTAGCAAGTACTGGTGGTTTTGCCAGGTGTTAAGTGGGTGGTGCAGTAGTCATTGTCTTCTTTAATCCTTAGCTGGCATTTGGGGAGCAGGTCGTCCTCTCAACCAATACGCTGCTGTAGGTGCCACTGGATTCTGTATGGTGTTCACAAAAGGCTGGTCAATGGTCAGTCGCTGGTTCCTTAGTCTTCCTCGATGTGTTTGAGCTATGTTTTCTTCGGTGCTGCTTGTTGATCCTTCCAGTGGACAGGTCGTTCTCACCAGAGGAGTTTGTATGGCAGTCGACTGGTGTTCATTCTGCAAACGTAGCCAAACCATCACAGTCTGTGTTTTTAGATTTGTTCTTTGACTGAAGGTTGATGGTCGCACCTTGTCTGAATTGTCTTGCTTCGATGGCGATCACGAAGCGAGACTCCCAAAATCTGTCTCAGGCCTCACATTTGAAAGACTCGAGCTTGTTCATGTCAGGTTTGAGCAGAGTCCATGTTTCAATCCGTACTGGAGAATTGGCAGGATCAGCGTTGTAATGATCCACATCACTCCTGCACAGTCGAATGACTGGATTCAAAATGGTGCTGGTCAATACCTAGCAGTAGTCTTATGATACTACTGCTAGGTTGCAGGCTACCAAATGAGGGTTCCCAGTAAGTGCATGGGGAGGGGGGTTATTGGGGAGTAAGAAAGATTCAGAGGGAGCACAGGAGGATTAAAAAACGCTAGGGATAGGGTGAGAGAAAGATGCCTCTGGGGGGGGGGGGGGGGGGGGGGGGGGGGGGGGGGGGGGGGGGGGTCAAGTGTGAGGTTTTTTTTTAGAAAATGGCCCCTTTAAGAGGTTCCCGGTGATGAAAGTTGACACCTGTTCAAAGCTGATGTTACGCTTAATTTTGCAAACTGTGTTATTAATATAAAAATAAGTTGCATCATTCAATTTGCATAATAGTGAGGTGCTTGACATACTTCTGAATGCTTTGCATCTCAGAATTATTATTTTGCTTATGTTGCACTGCTAAAACGTGCATTAAAGGGAAAAGGTGTGTGTTATTTACCTTTTAACATGCATCAAATGGCAAAAAGTTTGATATATTTCCTAATGCATTTTAGTAACTAACTCCTCTGAGCTGCTATTACTTTATTTGTTGTTGCTATGTGTCCTGCCAATTAATACCAGTTGTTATGGCACCATTTTGCTCTGAATTGCCTCTATTATGTATGTATCTTATAATAATAAAGTGATTTTTTTTTTAAACCCCCACCAACCATGCCACAGTGGTTTTCTGATAACGACCATAGACACCAATGACGCATATATTTTCTTTGTGAATACACCATAAAAATGTAAAACATATGCAAGAACCAAGATTTGAACCCAGAGACTTGTTAGATCTTCAGTGCAGTCATTTCCCAAGAAAGGTATTTCAGTAGTTATCACTCTAGATCTGTTTGTTCTGTTGTCAAATACTTCAAAACTGAAAATATTCACATAAATCTGAACCCATTAAATAATTCCCTGTTGGAAAGCATGTTGTACACAAGATCAGATAATCAGGCCAGTGCAAAAAGCCGGCGCTAGACCTGCGCTGTATCAATTTTTTATAAACATTCCTGACAATGCACACATTTTAAAGTGCGATGCAGAAAGGTTAGAGTATGCAAATGCCCACCGCGATAACCCTGCACATGCAAATGAACCACCACAGTGTTAAACTGGGAGAGCAAGCCAAACACATGCGCACAAGAAGTCTGCGCTAGTTTGACATACTCTCCAGGCACCTCGTGGCTAATTTGTATATCAGCGCCGACAGTGTTACGATGACATTGGGGACAATCGCGGCATTGGGAAAAGCCCCCAATGCCTGACAAAAGAGAATCCCTGATGGCCCAGTGGCCCCGACCCCCCCCCCACCTGACAGTATTCAGATGGCACTGGGGATGATCACGGCATCGCGAAAAGCCCTGATGCCATCAAAACACTCCTGGGGACCAGTGCCCCTACAAAAAGTAATTACCTGGTGGTTTAGTGGCCCCTGAAACCTCCCCATCCCCACCCATAATAAAATGAAATCACCCCCCAAGCAAAGAAGATTAAAGTAAAATTTACCTGGTGGTCTAGTGGCAGGCCTGGCCGTGAGCAGTGCATCCTGGGATGCACTGGGTGGGGTTAGGCTGCCAGTGGGGCCAGGCGTGCCATTTTACAAGATGGCGGACCAAAGCAGGAGCACATAGGCAGTGTTCCTGCCAATTTGGTACTGGGGGACTTGGATTTAGGTGCCGCTAGAATGCCAGGAAAGTTTTACTTTATTTGTTTTTACTTGGGGGCTGATTTCACATTTACTTTGGGGTGGGGGGGGGGGGGGGGTTCAAGTGATGCTAGACTACCAGGTACATTTTACTTTATTTTTGCTTGGGGGTAATTTCACTTTTACTTTGGGTGGGGTGGGGTGGGGGGTTTCAGGGGCTGTTAGACGACCAGGCAATTTTAGCTTTATTTGTTTTTATTTGGGGGTGATTTCACTTATACTTTGGGTGGGGGGTTTAAAGGCCGCTAGACCACCAGGTCATTACTTTCTGTCAGGGCACGGGCCCAACAATGTTTTTGATGGCATCGGGGGCTTTTCCCAATGCCTTATCATCTAAGGAGAAGCTGATCTAGGTATCGGGAAAAGCACCCGGTGCCATCAAAATGCTGGTGGGGGCATGCGTTAGAGGTTTACTTCTACTCAGACCCTGAAGTAAAAAGTTTGCCGCTATGGCTGGTTGTGAAATCCTCTACGCCTTTCTCTGCATCAGGCGTAGTCATGATTTGCATACCAGCCCAGCCCATAGGATTCATTTAAATAGATTTATCTTTATCTTTTATCTTTATTTTATCGCTTGATATACTGCCCAGGCACACGCGTCGGGGCAGTGTACAATTGAAACAGGCTGCAAACAAGAAGCAGAGAGAAAGGAATGCCAATATTTAGAAAGGAAAGGGACAGATAGGGAGAAAAGGAAAGATACAGTCAGGAGATTTTGTTTCTATTTTAAGAGGGGGGAAGGGAAGGGGAGGGAGGAGGCTGGCATTAATCGGGTGCTAGTTTTTCTATTGGCGTTTGTCTATTTCCTACATTTAAAGGATCATAAAATATGCTTAAACGTGGCGTTATGGGCTCTTAAAGCCCACTCCAGTTTTCTGCATCGGCCTGAATATATGGTCTGCAGCATCTGACCAACTATGCTAACATATTAAATGGCATAATCTTTCACTCTTATTTTCAGATAGTATCCAGCTAATCCTGTGAACGTGCTAAATAACACAACCTCCTGCTGCTGTTCTCAGTCACTAGTTGTTGCTGTGTTGGAATTCATTACTCATCGAATCACGTAGTACGTACTTTGTGCTCAGTACAGATAGCAAAATCATAACCTTGTGACTCACCAAATGCTGCAATTAATAGTACAAATGTTTAATATAAGTCTTCCCTAATACAGATGTTAAACTTTGTGTTCTCTTTCAGTGGGTAAATAAAATCAGACATTTTCACTTATGCCCCTCTCACCTAAACCACATGAGATGGGGTGATGAGACTATGTGGTGCATAACATACCACCAGATGGGAGATTCAGCATTTAACTGTCCTAATAGCTCCTGCATTTCCCATTGGTCAGGGAGGAAGACCCCCAACATTCTAAGGATAGAGAAGCCGATAAACTGGGAGAGTGTTTTGTTCTGTTGGAGATTGCCACCATGCCTGGCCAGGGTGTTAGGAAATGAGGACTTTATGGTACCAAGCTAACAGTTCAGTTCATCTAAGATTTGTAAAATGAAAATTCAGTATAGTCAAATTTTGGAGGTATTCCTAAGTTTTAGGAGACAAAATGAAAAATAAGCCTCAATTTGAAAGGAAAATTAACACATTTTGGAAGTCAATTGATATCTGTTTTTATTTTACTTCTGAAGGTTTTAAAAGTTTTATTGTGTACTAGGTTTCCAAGTGAAGGTTACCTGAGCCTAGGTCTGGGGTGTGTTTCTCTCCCACACCTAAACAGTTGGAATTATAGCTGAACAGTCTCCACCCAGTCAAGTAGCTGAGGTACATTAGGGCCTAAGGGAAACCTCAGGGCTGGACTTAAGATTTTGGCCCCCATGAACAACACTAGACAGTGGGATCGCTGAGATGCAGAGGGAGGAGTGTGGTATTGGATCTCCAAAAGACTGGAGAGCCAGAAGAGGCACAGAGAAAGACCATAGTGCTACAGTGGCACCTCTTTAAAGCAGCACATGCCTGTGGCTCTAAAGTAAGCAGGAGCAGGCTTCTTCTGGGCCTGGATATTTGCATCCTAGAGCCAGGCCTGGGAAACCTACAAAAGGAAGCAGAGCAATGCTATATCTCCAGGAACAAGCAGGAATGAGTCTTCACATATGGGTATCGTCGGTACCGACGGAGCCTGCGCGGGAACGCTCCCCAGCGTCCAGAAAAAAAGCTTTTGGGAGCATCCCACAGCGCTTGCGCGCTGCCTCCCGCCTTTCCTAACCGCCTCTCTCCAGTTCTTCTTTTCCGCGGAGCCAGCAGGTCGTGTTCCTGTCACCGCTGAAGAAGTTCTTTATTTTTCTTTATTTCTTTGGTCGCGCGTCTGCCTTCTTCGATGTCGGACTGGTACCGCCGGTCTTTTCTTTCTTTCTTCTTTAAAAAAAACAACAAAAAACCTACCGTTTCCCACTTTTGTGCTTTTTTCCTTTTGGGCCTTAGGCCTAGAATAATTTTTCCTCATGGAAAAGCCCGCTTCCGGGTTTAAAAAGTGTACGAAGTGCAGCGGTACCCTTTCTATCACCGACATCCATGACTGGTGTCTAAAATGTTTGAGTCCTGACCACTCCATCACCGATTGTGAGTCCTGCTCCATGATGTCTAAAAGAGGTCGACAGAATCGAGCAGCAAAGCTCAGTACCCTGTTTCCCTCTGATGCAGCTTCGGTGGCATCGACGTCTTCCAGGGCTGCTTCTTCCTCCCATGGATCTCAGGTAACCAAACATAAGTCCAGCCGGTCCTCGAAGGGTAGATCTCCCTCTAAGTATCGAGATGCCTCCGGGCTTGCCCTCGAGGATCCTGCACCGGCAAAATTACCCCGGCGGGAAGCTCCGGCTTCCAAAGCTTCATCTATGGGGTCACAGGTTGACATCGATGGCGTGGCCTCGACCGATCACCTGTTGCCATGTTCTGGGGTACCGGTGGTTTCCAATGGTACCGATATCCAGACATTGGTTGCGTCGATGGATCAGAATATTCTGACCATGCAGCGTGCCATCATGGCATTCATACAAGCTGCGACGCCTCCGGTACCACAACAAACTCCGTTGTCGGTACCGGTTCCGGCACCGGCACCGATATTGGTTCCGGTGCCGGTACCGATTGCATTGACATCGGCTTCGGTGTCGACTGCAGCGGTACCCTGTCCTGTGATGCCCATCGGTACCGAATCGGTACCGATCACTCCCAATGTCGATACCACTCGGTACGCGTATCGGGCTCTGCAAGAGCATCCAGACAGGTGATACTTCGATTCCTCTGAAGACTCTGATGAATCAGAGGCTTCTGTCGAAGCATCGGTACTCCTTCCTCAGGAGCCCTCTTCTCCAAAAAGAAGAATGTCTCCTCCAGAAGACTTGTCTTTTCAAGACTTCATTAGGGAAGTGGCCAGGGGCCTCTCTATTTCAGTGGCCCCTGAACCAGAGCCTAGAGCCAAGAAATTAGATATTTTACAATATCCTAAGGCTCCTAAAGAGGCAGCTACTTTACCAATTCATGAGATCCTTTATGATCACATGCTGGGCATATGGGAGACACCTCTTACTACTTCCCCTCATTCTCGCAGGTTGGACACCATGTACCGTGTTCTTCCTTGTCCTGGCTTTCATAAGACTCAGCTTCCTCACCACTCTATTGTGGTGGAGTCTGCTATGAAGAAGATAAAGAGTGCAAAAAGACACTCATCTAATCCTCCAGGAAGAGAATGCAGAACCTTGGATGCTTTTGGCAGGAGAATTTTCCAGGCCAATATGCTTACTGCCAGAATCAACTCCTATAGTCTCTATATGGGGATGTTTCTAAAGGAAGTTACAGATCATCTGCTAACTTTATCTCCTTTTATCTCAGAAGATAAAAGGGAGGGGTTTCTCACCTGGCTTAAACATGCCCAAGATGTTTCCAAATTTTCCAACCGTGCAGCCTTTGACTCTTTTGAGTGTGCCAGCAGAGCCTCGGCTATTGCCATAGGTGCACGCAGACTTGCTTGGTTACAAGCTTCTGATTTGGAACCCTGGGTCCAGGATGGATTAGGAAATCTTCCTTGTACAGGTGAAAACCTTTTTGGCAAGGATTGGCAAGCAAAGGCCACTCAGATGGATGCTGAAAATTCTGCTTTAGATAGACTTTCAAAGTCTACTTCTGCTCCTGCTAGAAAAAGGTTATTCAAAAAGGCTTTCTTTCCCAAAAAAGGGAAATATTATCCTGGTTATGGTCAACAGGCATCTTCTGCAGGTCGTTTTGCTGCAAAGCGTCAGCAACAACCTAAACAAGCCAAGCCTAAGGCTGCAAGGACTGCTACGGCCCAGCAGCCTCAGCCTCCTCAGGGCCTTTGACTTACAACTAGAGAACTTAGCCTTTCTGGCTCTAGAAGAACCAGAGCCTCTCACCATTCCAGGAAGGTTAGCTTACTTTGCTCCCAGATGGGAACAAATCACAGCAGAGCAATGGACCCTCTCCATCATAAGGGAGGTGTACAAGCTTCATTTCTTAAACCTTCCTCCTCACACCATGGTGAGACAGTTCAATTCTCCAACTTCTCTCCTCGACCTTCTCGGTCAGGAGATTGCTACCCTTCTTGCCCAAAGGGCAATAGAAGAAGTACCCCTTCTTCAACAGGGTTCAGGGTTCTACTCCCCCTATTTTCTTATCCCAAAGAAAACAGGGGGCTACAGACTCATATTAGATCTCAGAGAATTGAACAAGTTTCTATGCAAGGAGAAATTCAAGATTTCTCTAGGTGCTCTCCTTCCATACCTTCAGTGTCAGGATTGGCTTTGTTCTCTAGATCTCAAGGATGCGTACACCCATGTCCTCATCCATCAAACACACAGAAGGTTCCTTCAGTTCCTTTATCAGGGAAAGCACTACCAATACAGAGTGCTTCCTTTTGGTCTGGCCTCTGCTCCAAGAGTGTTCACAAAATGCATGGCAGTAGTAGCTGCATTTCTACGCACTCTAGGAATATTTGTATTCCCATATCTGGACGACTGGCTCATCCAAGCTCCATCCCAGTCAGAGGCCCAGGCTTCCCTAGCCTGCACAAGGCGTGTTCTTCAGTATCTGGGACTTGTAATAAACATCCCAAAATCACAACTCACCCCTACTCAGTCATTGGAGTTCATAGGGGCCTTGCTGGATACCACAACTGCAAGGGCCTATCTTCCCCAGGCCCGTTGCCTATGCTTGGTGCAGTTAGCCTCTCAAATTCAGTTAAAGTCCCATTTAACTGCTCGAGAGATGTTACAACTGTTAGGCCACATGGCATCCACCGTGCATGTGGTTCCTTACGCTCGCCTTCACACGAGGGCAGCTCAGTCGACTCTGTCCACCCAATGGACCCAGGCATCAGGTTGCCTGTCAGACAAAATAGAAACCTCCAGTCGCCTCTTTTGGTCCCTCCAGTGGTGGAAATCCACTCAAAATTTGTTGCTGGGGTCCCCCTTTCAACAGTTGCTACCCCAAGCAACCCTTACAACAGATGCCTCCCCAAAGGGTTGGGGAGCTCATCTACAAGATCTCTCCACCCAGGGCATCTGGTCTCCACAGGAGACATCTCTCCATATCAACCTCTTAGAGCTCAGAGCAATTCTTCTAGCTCTCAGAGTCTTCCACACCCTGTTCAGCTACAAGACAGTCCTCATCCATACGGACAATCAAGTAGCCATGTTCTACGTGAACAAGCAGGGCGGGACTGGCTCTCTGTCGCTTTGCAACGAAGCTTTGAGATTGTGGGCCTTTGCCAAAGAGCATCAAATTCATCTCATGGCTGTGTATCTTCCAGGGGTTCAAAACTCTTGGGCAGACAGACTCAGTCGAGTTCTGCTTCCACACAAATGGTCCCTCCATGGGGACCATATAGCCAGGATCTTTCGAATTTGGGGAACCCCGGACATAGACCTGTTTGCAAGTCCGTGGAATGCCAAACTTCCCCGGTTCTGTTCCAGGATTCCGTGTCAGGGAGTTCAGGCCAGGGATGCCTTCCTCCTCCACTGGGGGCAAGACTTCCTCTATGCCTTTCCACCCATTCCCCTAATTTCCAAGACACTGTTCAAGCTTCAGAGAGATCGAGGGACTATGATCCTCATAGCTCCACGTTGGCCACGCCAAGTGTGGTACCCTCTACTTCTTCATCTCTCTCAAGCTCCCTCCCTGGACTTGGGATCTGCTCCAGACCTCCTGTCCCAGGAGGAGGGAACGTTGTGGCACCCAAATCCCCAGTCTCTTCATCTCAGAGCCTGGTTGCTGAAGGCCTAGATCTTCAAGATTTGCATCTTTCTCAGCAGGTGTAGGATATCTTTCATGCTTCCAGAAAGCCTTCCACTAGACATTCCTATGCTTTTAAATGGAAAAGGTTTACCATTTGGTGTGCAGAGAAGGGTCTTAACCCTCTTGCAATACCCCTGAATTCTTTACTAGAGTATTTGCTGCATTTATTCCATGCAGGCCTTAAAACGAATTCAGTAAGAGTCCATTTGAGTGCTATTGCAGCATCCCTTAAGCCTCTCAATGGACATCGTATCTCCTCTCATCCTCTTATTGCAAGATTCATGAGAGGCCTTCTTTTAACCAAACCTCCCATTAGACCACCTCCAGTGGCATGGGATTTGAATTTGGTTCTTGGCCAGCTTATGAAGCCACCCTTTGAACCCTTAGCCACTACCTCCTTGAAATTCCTTTCCTGGAAGATTAGTTTTCTCATTGCAGTCACCTCCACTCGCCGTATCAGTGAGCTGCAAGCCTTGGTGGCTAATCCTCCTTATACAAGGTTCCATCATGACAAGGTAGTCCTCAGGACTAATCCACACTTTATGCCTAAAGTGGTCTCACCTTTTCACCTGAACCAGGAGGTGTATTTACCTGTCTTTTTTCCAGGACCTCATGCATCCAGTGCAGAGAGGAATCTTCATACCCTGGATTGTAAGAGAGCACTTGCTTTTTACTTACAAAGGACACAGCAACATAGAAAGTCCTCTCAACTATTTGTTGCTTTTGATCCCTCTCATTTAGGACTTCCAGTCTCTAAGAGAACTCTGTCCAATTGGATTGCTCAGTGTATTTCCTTCGCCTACCAGAGTAAGAACCTTTCTCTGGAGGGCCATGTCACAGCTCACAATGTGAGGGCCATGGCAGCCTCTATGGCTCATCTAAACTCTGTGTCCATCGACCAAATCTGTCGAGCGGCCACCTGGGCCTCGGTTCATACCTTTACAGCCCATTACTGCTTGGACAAGGACTCCCGCCGGGATGCCTTGTTTGGTCAGGCTGTTCTCAAACACCTTTTCCATACCTAATCAACTCCTACCCCCCATCCCTGGTTGGATGCCTGAGATCTATAGGGGGAGGTAGAGCCCTTCTCAGGGACTCACAACCTTGGAGATCTCCCTGGCATCTCTAGCTGGGGAGTTGCCATATGTGAAGACTCATTCCTGCTTGTTCCTGGAGATAGCACAGTTACTTACCTGTAACAGGTGATCTCTGGGAACAGCAGGAATAAGTCTTCACAACCCACCCACCTCCCCTAGGAGTTGTATCTCTCTATCTATCTCTCTCTGTCTCAGCTTAAAATTCGAACTGGAGAGAGGCGGTTAGGAAAGGCGGGAAGGCAGCGCGCAGGTGCTGTGGGATGCTCCCAAAAGCTTTCTTTCTGGACGCTGGGGAGCGTTCCCGCGCAGGCTCCGTCGGTACCGATGATACCCATATGTGAAGACTTATTCCTGCTGTTCCCAGAGATCACCTGTTACAGGTAAGTAACTGTGCTTTATAAAGTGATAAACGGTGAATAAAGAGGTAAAGAAATTCTGGGTGCGCTTCCTTGGGAACTTTCAACAGGTTTTGCAAACTCATGCTGCCTTTTCATCTTTGGAACAGTGATGTAATCGATGACCGGAGTCTGGTCTGCAGGAAGTGACTAGAAGTATGAAGACAGCAGTCATGGGGATATTACTCTAATGTTTTAACTTTCCTGGTGCTGTGCCTCAAAACACTGTCATGCTAAAGTAAACAGAAAGCCCGAGGGAAAGCTGGAAGGAAAGGAAATTGACTTTTACAAATGGCTCATTATTATAGATTAGTACATTCCTGTGCCATTGCTTTCAGATGTGACAATCGGGATTGTAGCCAGCAGAATAATCTTATGAGGTATGACTGAAAGACTGGAATGAGAGTATGTAATACCAGATTTTTAAAGGATTAAACAAGCACCTACTTACATAAAACAATACTAATTAGTTACAAATCTTTGTAATGAATCAAAGGGGCATATCAGAAGACAGTTTTCGATGGCTCAGAAATACAGCAGTTCATGACATAAACATTTAAGCTAATCAGGAAATGTAGTCATAATTTTTAAGTTAGGTAAGAAACATATTAAATAAGGTGATGTCTTTTATTAGACTTATTTATCTATTTTTGTTTATTGATCTTTATTTTTACACACTGAAGAGGACTAACATGACAACTATCCAGCTTTCTCTATGGACAAGCAGGAAGAGTCAGACATATGCTGGAGACAGCAATGACACCATGGACAGAAGTGCTAGTAAGGCTTTTCTGAGCATGTGCCAGGTAGCCTCCTATACTGTATACCCATGCCCACCCTACCATGCTCTAGTTTTTTGTCTCTTCCACTTTGCCTCAAGGACGGAATCTTTATCTTCTGCTAACAAGTGTTCACCACCAAGGCCCTATGGGCCCAACTGACCTAGAAGACACAACACTCAAGAAAGAAGCAGAATCACTGGGGCTTCAAGAAATACCCAAAATATCATGGACTCCCACGGCCTGCTGCATCTGGTGCCTGGGATTCTCTCACTGGATGGAGGACTGCCCACACTGTGTGAAAATGCCACCCCAGGCTCAGTGCTCTCAAACCCATGCCCTCCAAAATTATTTCTCCTCCTCTGAAAAATCTTCCAGCTGCACCTCCCTGAAGAAATCTTTTGGTAAGGCCTCTGCCATCCCCAACCACACTCTTGACAGCAAACACGTGATTACATCCACCCTGATCCCATACAGACAAGGCCATCGGGATCATGACTCTTCCTTGGCCAAAAAGGGCCCCTTTCACAGTCCAGGATCTCTCCCTAGTGGCTGCCATGCTCAGTATTTTGCTTGCTCAGGCCCCAGCTCTAGTCCTCAGAATCTGGCCCTTCTCAGTGCAGTCTTGAAATATCATCATGGTATGGTCACTGCTCACAGGATGAAGGCACCGTCCACCTCCCACATGACTGACCATCTCTCCATGGCACTGAGGAACATTCCCTTGTACTAAAATCATCTGTAATATCTAAAGATTGGTGAATGGCCAATGCAGCACCATTTTTTAAAAAGGGTTCCAGGGGTGATCCGGGAAACTACAGACCAATGATCCCGATGTCAATACTGGGCAAAATAGTGGAAACCATGATAAAGAACAAAATTACCGAACATGTAGATAGTCATGGTTTAATGGGAGAAAGCCAACATGGCTTTTGCCAAGGAAAATCTTGTCTTACTAATCTGTTATATTTTTTTTAAGGTGTGAATAAACAGGTAGACAAAGGTGAGCTGATTGATATAGTGTATCTGGATTTTCAGAAAGCTTTTGATAAGGTCCCTCATGAGAGACTCCTGGCGAAATTAAAAAGTCATGAGATAGGAGGCAGTGTACTATTGTGGATCAATAAGTGGTTAAAAGAAAGAAAGCAGAGGGTAGGGCTAAATGGCCAATTTTACCAGTGGAGAAAGGTGAATAGGGGAATATCCCAAGGGATCTCTGCTGGGTCCGCTGCTTTTTAACATATTCGTAAATGACCTGAAAATGGGAATAAAGAGCGAGGTAATAAAATTTGCAGATGAAACAAAATGTATTCAAAGTTGTTAAAACACAAGAGGATTGTGAAAAATTGCAAGAGGACCTTGATAAATTGGAAGACTGGGCGTTCAAATGGCAGATGAAGTGGACAAGTGCAAAGTTATGCACCTAGGAAAGAACAACCCAAACTATGGTTACATGATGCAAGGTTCCACATTACGAACCACCACCCAGGAAAAAGATTTAGGTGTCATCATGGATAACGCGTTGAAACCCTCTGCCCAGTGTGCAGCAGTGGCCAAGAAAGCAAATAGAATTTATTTAAAAACATTTATATACCACCATTTCCTAAAGCATTCACAGCAGTTTACAATAAAATAAAAATAGAACCCCATTGAATTTACCCAGCAGGATCCCTATCCCCTTAAGAAGAGAAGTGCTTAACATCCTGATCTTGAAACTACCTGCCAAAAAAATAAATGCTAGGAATCATAAGAAAAGGAGTGGAGAATAAAACAAAGGACATTACAATGCCTCTCTATCGTTCCATGGTGCGACTGCACCTTGAATATCGTGTGCAATTCTGTTCTCTGTATCTTAAAAAATGATATAGCGGAATTAGAAAAGGTACAGAGAAGAGCCACCAAAATATTAAAGGGGATGGAAGGATACCCCTTATGAGGAGCGGCTTAAAAGGTTAGGGCTCTTCAACCTGGAAAAGAGACGGCTTAGGGGAGATATGATAGAGTTCTATAAATTAATGAATGGAGTGGAACAGGTAAACTTAGATCAATTGTTTACGCCATCAAAAAGTAGAGAGACTAGGGGACATGCAATGAAGTTACAGTCTAACCTATTTAAGACTAATAATAGAAAATATTTTCTCACTCAATGCATAATCAAACTCTGGAATTTGTTACCGGAGAATGTAGTAAAAGCTGTTAGTGTAGCGAAGTTTAAAAAAGGTTTGGACGAGGTCCTGGAGGAAAGGTCCATAAACTATTATTAAAGAGGACCCGGGGAATCCACTGATAGCCTCAATACATGCATTGTGGAACCTGTGTGTCTTTTTGGGAAACTGCCAGTTACTTGTGACTTGGATTGGCCACTGTTGGAAACAGGATACTGGGTTTGATGGACCTTGGTCTGGCCCAGTATGGCATTTCTTATGTTCTTAATCTCTTCACATCACCAGGGCAACATGGAAAGCCCTGCTGCTGAATAAGGCCATCACCATGGTTCCGGGGAACCTGCTACGACATGCCCCCTCAGTGTGGACAGACAGAGTAGGCATAAACACAGCTCTGTTGGAGAATACAGCGACTCCAACTGAGCTCACTATGCCAGGCACAGCCACACTTCAAGGAGATACCACCGGCATTGTCTACAGTCCCAAATGGAAGAAACAATGCCGCACAAGAAAACTCTCTCTGTGCCCCCCCCCCAAACATGGGAGATCTTTCTCCCACAGCCATAAGAAAAGGACCACTCCTCCCCAACACTCAGTGCTGCCAAATCGGCCTCATCTCATCTCATGTTTTCCTGGATCTCTTCACCTTATTCATTGCACAACACCCGACACCACTGACCCAAGATGCAACCATGATCAAGACCAATGGTGCTAGAAAAGCTTCTTCCTTGAGCATCACTGCATAATGAACACCAAGACCCAGAGAGGAAGAGGGCTTACTGTCCCCATTACCCTTATACTCCAATTGACCTATCTTTTTACTGGAACCCAGGTTAACAGAGCAGTAATAAAGAAGCGGCCTCACAAAGCCCATCCTAGGAATCTGACCACTCCACTCTCCCCAGATCAAGAATCTGCAGAATTTCCAAGCATCCTGTCTGCATCATCACCACCACTACCACAGCTGTCTTCTCCTCCAGAGGACCTTTCTTTTTTCAGTGCCATCAAGTCAGTGTTGACTCATAGCGATCCAGCTACCTCTGGGTTTTCTTGGCAATGTATCACCGGAAGTAGATTGCCAGCCTTTTCTTCCTCCAGAGGACCTAACCTACCCCAAATTTCTTCAGAAAATGGTATCACAATTTACTCTATGGCCATTGGACTTACTAGACCTCAAGAATGAGGTCCTAGGAGTTCTGAACACCCCCAAATCAGTAGTGGTGATACCAGTGCAGAAGGTACTGCTAGACAACTGTGATAAAATCTGGAAAACCTGTCCTCTGGACCCACCACCACTATGACACTTGAAATCAAGTACCAAGTGCAACACACCTCCCAGGATTAAAAAAAAAACCAATTGCCCTACCAGTCAATCATCATCAAATCCACCATGAAGCACACATTGCTCCCATTCCAAGGCATTGCCAGGAAAGGACTAAAGATCCTTGATGATAGGGCAGTATATCAAAACCTGTAATAAACTAGAAACTATCATCTCGTATGTGTCAAAGGGCTTTCCAGGGTTCCATGATAAACATAAGGATTGCCTCACACCAATTTCAACCCATCTTATACCAGGACATGCTACAAAGAAAAGTGAAAAGTGCCTTAAAGCTCTCCCACTGGAGACAAGGCGTTCACTATCAACCATACTTGCTTACCAGATGGAAAGAACCTGATTTGCATTGCCTTTGCCTTCAACACCATTGCCTGCACAGCTGGAGTCGCCATCATGGCCAGACACATATCATGGCGCTTCTGGCCTAAGGGAGGATATTCACAAATGACTTGCCCTGCTCAGATAAAAGCTTCTTTGGCGATCACGTTAAAGACACTGTAAACATCTTCAAGGACCACTGCACAACGCTCCAAACCCTAGCCTTGGAAGGCCTACAGCCACTGTGGGGTTTCCGTTCTGAAAACCCTTCCCTCCCTTCTGGTTCTCTGTTATTTACCAGACGTGGCAACCCCATTGCTAGAAACAGTGGCACACCTGCCTTTCCTACAATCAAAAAACATGTGCGAAGGAACACAGGCAACAGAAGCAATTGGCGTCAACTTCCACCAAAGGAGCCCCTTCTTTTTGACTATACCTGCAACGACAATCCCCATATTGGAGATTGCCTCACACTCTTCAGAGAGATCTGGAAAAGGATCACAACTGATAAGTGGGTCGTAAAAATCTGTCACATTGGGTACTGCATGAGATTTCCTGAACCCCACCATATTGTGCATCCACCCCCAGTACGACCCCTCCACACATGACTCCCATCTTGCTTATGGAGACCCTGTCCCTCCTGAGGGCAAAGGCCATAAAGCCCATCTCCCCCAAGGAGATCAACCAGGGCTCCTACTCCTGGTACTTTCTGATATCCAAGAAAACAAAAGGCCTCTGCTGTATCCTAGACCTATGGAAGCTAAACCGCTTCATACTCGAGGAGAAATCCCACATGCACTCACTGGGAACTATCTTTCCCATACTACAAACCAATGACTCACTTGACCTCCAGGACACATACACTCACTTAACCTCCAGGACACATACACTCATATACCAATCCACTCAGTACACAAGACATGCTTGCGGTTCTCCATCTTGGGTAAACACAGGCCAAAGGGTAGGACCCTGTACTGGTAATCAGCCACAAGAGCCTTCACCAAGTATGTGACAGTGACAGTAGCAGCAGCACACCTCCACAAGGAAGAAATATGTGCCTTCCCCTACCTGGAGGATTGGCTCAAAAAGTTGTAACAAGGGCTGATTTTAAATTTTAATCTTAATTTTAATACGTATGTACATTATCTGTTAGATATCTAATTCTGGAGATTGCAGGTCAAACTGATTGAAACATACTGTTCTTGGGTTGGGGGGTGGGGGATGCCGAGGGATGCTGTCTGTTATTGTACTGTATTGCTGTACTTATTTTCTTATATCTTAATAAAAAAAATGTTGAACATAAAAAAAAAAATGGACCACACATACCAGGAAGCAGACACTTCCATCCTGTGTGCAACTGAACTCTTGTGATCCCTTGGCTTCATCATCAATGAGAAATCTCATCTTCAACTTTTACAATCAGAATTCATTGGAGCAAACATCCACACAACCAGTCAAATGTTCCTTCCCAAGCAGGTGAACACAATATCCTCATTCAGCCTGCACATCTCATCCACTAGAAAAGTCACTGTCAAGACTTTCCTCTGTTTCTTTGGCCACTTGGCCTCAGCCATGCAGATGGTCCCACTAGCTAGACTTCACATGCGCCACAGGAGTGGCATCTGTACAAACAGTGGAACCAGCACACACAGCTAATGTCCTACAAATCTCCATCAACTTGCCCAATCTCAATGCCCTTGCCTGGTGGATGGAACTGAATAACCCCTCCCAGAGTAGACTGTTCCAGCAACTATGGCCACACCTGACTGAGGAGTCCACCTTCTGCACTTACATACAAAGGGCATATGGTTCCCCAGTGAGAGACAGTACCACATCAACTTCCTAGAACTCAAAGCAATTGGATATGCACTCAGAACCTTCAGCCCCTGGATAGCAAACAGAATCCTCCTAATCCAAATGGACAACTAGGTCGCCATGTTCTGCATCAACAAACAAGGTGGCATGGGCTCACTAAAGCTCTGCAGAGAGGCCTATAAGTTCTGGAAATTTTCTGTATTGAGGGGATGTCTTCTATGAGCATCCTACCTGCCAGGCGAAAACAAACAACTAGCAGAGAGCCTTAGTCACCAGCTAGACCTCCCCAAATGGAATATCAACCCCCACACCACATCGTCCTTGTTCCAGCAGTGGGTAAACCATCAATAGATCTCTCCGCCAGTGAAATGCCTGACTTCTGCTCCAAACCCCCTCCCCCAAACAGCCTTGCATCAAATGCCTTTGAAATCCACCTGCTATATGTATACCCACCTATTCCACTCATTTCCAAGACCATTCAGAAAATATGTGACCAGGCAACTGTTATCCCGATCATCCCTCATTGGCTGATTCAGTGCCTGAGTCAGTATCTGCCCATTAAACTGCCAGATATCCTGGACCTCAACACCCAGGATAGGGCAACACCCTCCACCCCTACCCATTGACCTTCATCCTAACAGCCTAGATGTTGAAACTCTGCCCACCCTCCATTTCTCCCTGGAGGTACAGCAAGTCCTTCTAGCAGCAGGCACCATTTGATAAGAAAATTGTACCACTTCAAATGGAAAAGATTTCATACCTGGTGCACCTCTATTCAACTGGAATCTTTCTCCTGCCCAGTCCTGCATGTCCTCTGGTACCTTACAACACTCATTGATGCCGGCCTCAAGTCCACCTATATAAGGTGACTATATATAAGGGTATACCTGAGTGCCATAGAGGCTTGTTATCCATTTGGTCATGCTAGGCTATCTTGAACCACCCGATAGTCTCCCAGTTCATGAAAGGACTAGTGGACCTCCGCCCTGCAGTCTGCTCATCTGTACCTCCATGGGATCACAATATCATCTTGCACCAACTCACGCTAAGCCTCTTTAAATCACCAAAGGCGACTCAACAGAAATTTGTCATCTGGACAACAATCTTCCTCATCGCAATCACCTCCTTGAGGTGCATAAGTGAACTGCAGGTGCTAATGACTTTCTCCCCCCCCCCCCCAACTCTGTGACTATCAGGCTACACTGGATACATCCCAAGTTTCTCCCCAACAGTCCATATACTCCACATACTCTGGCTTAGAAGTGAGGTTCGTGACTGTTATGGTATACGCAAAACTAACCCATTTGGAGAAACTGCCCCGAAACATTCCACATCAACCAGACCTTCGGGCTCCCCATCTTCTATCCCGAGGAACAGCAACTTCACACCCTAGATTGCACATGTATATTCACAAGACAGAACCATCCATATGGCGTTCCAACTCTTCATCTCCTTCGATCCCAGCAGACTAGGAGCCCCAAGTAGACGATGTCACGTTGGATCTCTTAAATTCAGTCCCAGTGGAAGACATTTATTTATTTAAAATGCTTCCACACTTCAAATCTGTTTCATATGTAAACTGCATCATGGTCATCCATACATACCTTCATAAATCATTACTGCCTCAACCAGCAGACCTGTACTGACAGTTTCTTCGGCCACGCAGTCCTAAATGAGACAACACTGTCCGGACTACTCTAACCAGTCTGCAACCTTCCATCTAACATCCAGGATACTTTGCATGTGGAATTCCATCAGAATAGTGTGCAGGTTCGCTGTTGCTTGTAGGTTTTTTTTTTTTGTTTGTTTGTTTTTTGCCCCCCAAAATTCGAAGAATCGTCCAGTATCCAAGACTCCCCCTCCTGGGCCTTTACTTGTGTTTCAGTAAAGTTCATATGCATCACTACCCAACCAGAAAGGGATCCCTCTCCTCCTCACATACCTTCATCCTATCACCACTCCTACACGGATCATGGTGAGATTGCACAGGGGACCACAGAATGTAGAATATGGTGATTTGGTTGTCAGTTTTCACCAAGAGTCACCAGTGTATGGCTGACTCATCCTGCTTGTCTATGGAGAAACCAAGGATACTTACCCATAATGGGGGCTGTCTGTGGACAGCAGGGTAAGTCAGCCACATAAGCTCTTCCACCTCCCCTATGGATGAACTTGCCAAAAAAAAAAAGGAAACAAGAAAGCAATATAAGGGGGCTACAGCTGGAGGACATACTGGAGCTTTGTGGGGTGAGCATAAGTATATAGGGGGCTACACGGCACATGCTCAGAAGGGCCTTATTAGCCTTTTTGAGCTATAGTATAATTTTATTCATGGCACAGGATGATGTCGCAAGGATGTGGCTGACTTATCCTGCTGTCTACGGAGAATGCCTGTTACAGGTAAATAACCATGCTTTATGTAAGTTTTCTTTAAAAATCATGTTTAAGTCACCAAAAGATGAAGGACTTTTGTAAAAGTCCTTTTGGACATAGTGCTGTCTGCTGTATAAGGTGATGCCATCCCTCTGATCCTTACAGCTTGAATATTCCTCTTTGGTGACTGCTGAAGGGCTGGTGTAAATATGATAATGTGTGCAATAAGGCCTGTAATGATGCTGAGACTGCAGCCCTCCAGGGGAACAGCTCCCATCTGAGAATGAGAACCTTCCTTCTTCCTATTCAGGGTTGCTTCACATTTCATGGCACTTAAACTAAAAAAGGCATTGGCACAATAGAGAGTCTTTTATGTTTGTTTCACTGCACAAATTTGTGTAAGTTGTGTTCTTAGACTATAAGCTATGCATAAGATGTACATACATATAAGCATTTACATGACCACCTTAGGTACGCTACAAACTACACTGTGAACGTGTAAATGTTCCCTGGGCAAGGCCACACAGCATACACCCAAAAGGCAGTGTTGCTAGTAGGTGATGACCGAGGCTCCTTCCCAACAGGAGCTGTGTACACTACCTTTGCAACCCCTCTAGCCCTGGCCAATGCAGGCCAACCCAAGCCTCCAGGCTAGCCACAGATTTTCTTTGTGATGATTAAGTTGAATTAAATATCAACAAATGAGTTGTAGGTGAGAATTTTTTATTGAATTAACTCAATCCATTTGTGACTAGCTTTAGAGAGCTCTGCCCTTTTCATCGGGCAATGCAGAATGAGCAAGGAATGAAGTTGTTTGAATATACAAGTAAATTACAGGTTGTATTACTGTATTTAAGATAACTAAATGAAATGTTAAAAAAAAAATTAATTTGTTAAAAAAAGAACAAATGGAAAATACATAAGTAGTCTTGAAAGCCAACATTTTACTGCAATCATTCACCTAATTGAGGTACATCGATTAGCTTGCTAATGTTTATTTTGATTTATTTTATGTTATGTTGATGACTTCTCTTTTCTAAATTTACAAAGAAGTTGTAGCGGTCATGCCGCTTATTATTTGAACAGTGCTGCATGCAAAGCCGAATCAGTCGGGATACAAGGATTTGCATATGGAATGCATGGCTAAAATCTTTTCTTCTGAATACTGACAATGCCCTTTATGGTAGTGGTAAGATAAAAAAAAGTGATTTTCTCAGTTTAATGTCTCCAAATGAGTGAGTTTGACATATATCATGACGTGGGAGAGAAGGCAGAACATCAGCGTGCTAGAGCTCCGTGCCATCTTTTATGCTCTCATTGTCTTCAAAGACTGGATTCGTGACAAAGTCCTCTTGGTGAAAACTGACAACCAAATCACCATATTCTACATCAACAAGCAGGGGGGCTCCTGCTTCCTATCTCTCGGTCTTGAAGCCTTCAAGCTCTGTCTCTTCTGGCCCACATTTTTATGAATTCCTTAGAAGTCCTAAATTCATGCTTACCAGTATGTATAACTGCAGTCAGTAAATCAGCAGTAATGTAGTGACATCTAGTGGTCAGTTTGATAACATACTAATCTGATGACATTTCTCTCGAATTGTTTCTGTACTAACAGAATTTCCTCATTTGGCTAGAACCAATGAAAGCAGTGCAGTCCCAATAGCCATAATTAAAGCATTTTTATTCAAACCATATTGCAGAGGTAAAAAAACACAATGAGGGACTGGCAGGTGAAAAACATTTAGCTAGAACATATCAGCCAAAGACTTGCTCATCTCATTCGTGTACAGAAAGACCATCAGGTGCAGAGAATTCTGCTCAAGCCTTTCAGCATTATTTCACTATATTCCTGTCATGTGCTGCCTTTCTGAAAAACTAGTAGTAATAAAAAAAAAACCATAGGGGTATATTTACCAAACCACGATCTCCAGGAACAAGCAAGAATGAGTCCTCACATATGGGTACGTCGGAACCGACGGAGCCTGCGCGGGAAAGCTCCCCAGCTTCCCAGAAAGGAAGCTTTTGGGGCCTCCCACAGCGCATGCGCGCTGCCTTCCCGCCTTCCTGACCAACTCTCCTCAGTTCTTCTTTTTCCGTGGAGCCAGCAGGTCGTGTTCCTGTCACCGCTGAAGAAATTGTTATTTTAATTTGTTTCTTTGACTGCGTGTCTGCCTTCCCCGATTCCGGACCGGTACCGCCGGTCTTTTTTCATTTATTTCTTTAAAAAAAAAAAAAAAATTACTTTTTCCTCACTTGGTGTGTTTTTTCTGTGAGGCCTCTAGGCCTTCTCAGATTCTCCCTCATGGAGAAACCAGCCTCTGGTTTTAAAAAATGCACCAAGTGTACCAGTACTATTTCAGTCACAGATACCCATGAGTGGTGTCTTAAATGTTTGGGGCCTGACCATTCCATTCCGGATTGTCCATCCTGCTCTCTGATGTCCAAACGGGGCTTACAGAACAGAGCAGCCAAATTTCATATGCTGTTTTCTGCGGATACTCCAGCATCAACATCCTCCAGGTCTTCCTCTCCTGATGGATCTCAGGTAACCAAACATTCTTCAGGCAGGTCCTCAAAGGGCAAATCTCCCTCTAAGCAGCGAGAGGCCCTTGGGTTTGACCCTGAGGACCCTGCCCCAGCCAAACAACCCCGGCGGGAAGCTCCAGCTTCCAAAGCTCCTCCTATGGGGTTACAGGTAGACATCGATGGCATGGCCTCGACCGATCTCCTGTTAGACTGCTCTGGGGTACCGGCTAACACCGGTACCGATATCCAGGCAGTTGTGGCGTCTATGGGTACTATGGTACAATCCATGCAGCAGGCCATGCTGGCTTTCATTAACGCTGCAACGCCCTCGGTACCGCGACAATCGGTTCCGACTCCGGTTCCGGTACCGCAACCGATACCGGTACCCAGAGCATCTACTTCCAGTAGTATGCCGGTTCCGGTCTCCGGTTCCGGAGATTTTCTCGATACCGCTCCGATTCCCGGTACGCCCGATGTCGATACTGGTCGGTACGCGTATTGATCTCTGGAAGCTAATAGGCGGTACTTTTAATCATGTGACGATTCTGATACCTCAGATGATTCTGCTGATGTCTCTTTTACTCTTCCTGAGGAGCCCTCTTCTCCAAAAAGGAGAATGTCTCCTCCAGAGGATTTGTCCTTTCAAGACTTTGAAGTAGCTAAAGGACTCTCCATATCTGTAACCTCTGAAAAGGAACCCAGAGCAAAAAAATTGGATATTTTAGGATACTCTAAGGTTCCCAAAGAGGCAGCCACCTTACCCATACATGAAATTCTTCAAGAACACATGATGGACTTGTGGGAGGCTCCTCTCACCCTATCTCCACATTCTCGAAGTTTGGACACCATGTATCGGGTTCCTCCTTCTCCTGGTTTTCAAAAAACACAGCTCCCTCACCACTCTATTGTGGTGAAGTCTGCTATGGAAAAGATAAAGAGTACCAAAAAGCACTCTTCTACTCCTCCAGGAAGAGAATGTAGGACTCTAGATGCTTTTGGTAGAAAAATCTTCTAAGCTAGCATGCTTATTGCCAGAATCAATTCATACAGCCTCTATATGGGCATGTTTTTGAAAGAGATTGCACTGAAGATACGTCATTTTCTCCCCTTTATCCCAGAGGATAAAAAGGAGGAATTCCTTCTTTTGCTAAAGCAAACTCAAGATGCTTCAAAGTTCCCCAACAGAGCAGCCTTTGACTCTTTTGAGGGAGCTAGCAGAGCCTCCGGCATTGCCATAGCTGCTCGCAGACTTGCTTGGCTCCAGGCCTCTGATTTGGAACCCTGGGTACAAGAAGGCTTGGGCAATCTGCCCTGTACAGGTGAAAATCTGTTTGGCAAAGAGTGGCAAATCAAAGCCACTCAAATGGATGCAGAGAATGCTGCTTTAGATAGACTTTCTAAGTCTACCTCTACCCCTGCCAAGAAAAAACCTTTTAAGAAGCCTTTCTATAAAAAGACCAGATTTCCCACAAATACTGGCCAGCAATTTTCCCAAGTTCGCTTTGCTCCTAAGCGTCAGCAATCTAAACAGGACAGAACAAAGTCTACAGGGGCTGCTACAGTCCAGCAGTCCCAACCTCCTCAGAGTTTTTGACTTGATTCTAGAGAACTTAACCTTTCTGGCTCTGCAACAATCAGAGCCTCTCACCATTCCAGGAAGGTTAACTCACTTTGCTCCCAGATGTGGGAACAAATCACATCAGAACAGTGGACCCTCTCTATCATCAGAGAGGGCTACAAACTACATTTCTCCAGCCTTCCTCCCCATACCATGGTGAAACAATTCAATTCTCCCCCATCTCTCCTGTACCTGTTGGGCCAGGAGGTGACCACTCTTCTCGCCCAAAAGGCAATAGAAGAGGTTCCTCTTCCTCAACAAGGGTCAGGTTTTTACTCCCCTTGTTTTCTCATCCCCAAGAAAACAGGGGGGTACAGACCCATTCTGGATCTCAGAGAAATGAACAAATTTCTATACAAGGAGAAATTCAAGATGCTTTCTCTAGGCACTCTCCTTCCATACCTACAGAGTCAGGACTGGCTTTGTTCTCTAGATCTCAAGGATGCGTACACACACATACTCATCCATCCATCCCACAGAAAATTCCTACGGTTTCTGTTCCAGGGAAAACATTTCCAATACAGAGTACTTCCCTTCGGTCTAGCCTCTGCTCCAAGGGTATTTACCAAATGCATGGCAATAGTAGCTGCATTTCTACGCACTCTGGGAATCTTTGTCTTCCCATACCTGGACGACTGGCTCATCCGAGCTCCATCTCAGTCCGAGGCTCAAACTTCGCTGGACCACACCAGACGCATACTGCAGTATCTGGGACTTGTCATCAATCTGTCAAAGTCTCAACTCACCCCTACTCAGTCCCTAGAATTCATAGGGGCCTGGCTAGATACCACCACTGCAAGGGCCTATCTTCCTCAGGCCCGTTGCCACCGTCTAGTGCAGTTGGCCTCTCAAATTCAGTCCAGAAGCCACTTGACTGCCAGGGAGATGCTACAACTGCTAGGCCACATGGCATCCACAGTTCATGTGGTGCCTTATGCTCGCCTACATATGAGAGCAGCTCAATGGACTTTGTCCACCCAGTGGACCCAAGCATCAGGAGCTCTCTCAGACCAAATAGCAACCTCAAAACGTCTTTTTTGCTCTCCCCAATGGTGGATATCCACTCAAAATCTGTTGTTGGGGGGCCCCCTTCCAACCTTTGTTACCCCAAGCAACTCTCACTACAGATGCCTCCCAAACAGGTTGGGGAGCTCATCTCCAAGACCTCTCCACTCAGGGCACTTGGTCTCCACAGGAGACCACCCTTCATATCAACCTTTTGGAGCTCCGAGCAATTTTCCTTGCTCTCAAGGTCTTTCATACCCTCATCAACATGACAGTCCTTGTTCATACCGATAATCAAGTAGCCATGTTCTACATAAACAAACAAGGAGGGACTGGCTCTCTGTCGCTTTGCAACGAAGCTCTAAAATTGTGGGCCTTCGCCAGAGAGCATCAAATCCATCTCCTGGCAGTATACCTCCCAGGAATCCAAAACTCTTGGGCAGACAGACTCAGTCGAGTTCTGCTTCCACACGAATGGTCCCTGCACATGGATCAGGTACTCAGAATCTTTCAGAAATGGGGAACCCTGGACATAGACCTGTTTGCAAGTCCGTGCAATGCCAAACTTCCCTGGTTCTGTTCCAGAATTCCGTGTCAGGGAGCTCAGGCCAAGGATGCCTTCCTCCTTTATTGGGGCCAGGCCTTCCTATATGCCTTTCCACCCATTCCTTTGATTCCCAAGACTCTATTCAAACTTCAGAGGGATCAAGGATCTATGATCCTCATAGCTCCACGCTGGCCACGCCAATGTGGTACCCTCTACTTCTGCATCTCTCCCAGGCACCCTCCCTGGATCTGGGAGCTGCTCCAGACCTTCTGTCTCAAGAGGAGGGGACTTTGTGGCACCCAAACCCCAAGTCCCTTCACCTCAGAGCTTGGTTACTGAAGGCCTAGACCTTCAAGAGTTTAATCTTTCTCAACAGGTGAAGGATATCCTCCATGCATCTAGGAAACCTTCCACCAGGCGTTCTTATGCTTTTAAATGGAAAAGATTTTCCATTTGGTGTGCTGAAAAGGGTCTTAACCCTCTAGCACTACCTTTAAATTCTTTACTCGAATATCTCTTGCATCTTTCCAATGCAGGACTTAAAACCAATTCTGTAAGGGTCCATTTGAGTGCTATTGCAGCATCTCTTCAGCCTATCAATGGACAACCTGTTTCCTCTCATCCTCTTATTGCAAGATTCATGAGAGGTCTAATTTTAACTAAGCCTCCCATTCGGCCTCCTCCGGTGGCATGGGACTTAAACGTGGTTCTTGGTCAGCTTATGAAGCCACCCTTTGAACCCTTAGCCACTACCTCCTTGAAATTCCTTTCCTGGAAAGTAATTTTCCTTATTGCAATCACTTCTGCTCGCCGCATCAGTGAACTGCAGGCTTTAGTGGCTAATGCACCTTATGCAAGGTTCCATCATGATAAGGTAGTCCTTAGGACAAATCCTCACTTTATGCCTAAAGTGGTCTCACCTTTTCATCTTAATCAAGAGGTATATTTACCTGTCTTTTTTCCAGCTCCTCATGCATCCATTGCAGAGCGGAACCTTCATACTCTAGACTGTAAAAGAGCTCTTGCCTTTTACCTCCACAGGACACAGCAACATCGAAAGTCTTCTCAACTTTTTGTTGCTTTTGATCCTTCTCATTTAGGACTTCCAGTCTCAAAAAGAACACTGTCCAATTGGATTGCTCAGTGTATTTCTTTTGCTTACCAGAGTAAGAACCTTTCTCTGGAAGGCCATGTCACAGCTCACAATGTGAGAGCCATGGCCACATCTATGGCTCATCTTCATTCTGTATCCATCGATCAGATCTGTCGAGCAGCCACCTGGGCCTCGGTTCATACCTTCACAGCCCATTACTGCTTGGACAAGGACTCCCGCCGGGATGCCTTGTTTGGTCAGGCTGTCCTCAGACACCTGTTCCATTCTTAAACAACTCCTGCTCACCTTCCCTGAATGGATGCCTGAGATCCATAGGAAGATGAGGAACCCTTGGAGGGGGATCTCCCCGGCATCTTAGCTAGGGAGTCTCCATATGTGAGGACTCATTCCTGCTTGTTCCTGGAGATAGCACAGTTACTTACCTGTAACAGGTGATCTCTGGGAACAGCAGGAATTAGTCCTCACAACCCACCCACCTCCCCTAGGAGTTGTATCTCTCTCTCTCTCTCTCTCTCTTTCCTTTCCTCTCTCTATTGTCTCAGCTTTAAACTCGAACTGAGGAGAGTTGGTCAGGAAGGCGAGAAGGCAGCGCGCATGCGCTGTGGGAGGCCCCAAAAGCTTCCTTTCTGGGAAGCTGGGGAGCTTTCCCGCGCAGGCTCCGTCGGTTCCGATGTACCC
Source organism: Ichthyophis bannanicus (assembly GCA_033557465.1). NCBI lineage: Eukaryota > Metazoa > Chordata > Amphibia > Gymnophiona > Ichthyophiidae > Ichthyophis > Ichthyophis bannanicus. The sequence goes on along the minus strand of CM066042.1, from coordinate 116,755,520 downwards.
ATATGTGAGGACTAATTCCTGCTGTTCCCAGAGATCACCTGTTACAGGTAAGTAACTGTGCTTTACCTACTAGTGTGGGGTTCAGCATGTGGACAGTGTGTTGCACTAAAAGTTAGTACGGGCCCTATGCTGGAAATCCACACTAGTAGGTTAGCACCCAGTTGGATGGAGACAGGGCAGGGCAGCTTGGCAGCAGAATGTGGGCATTGACAGCACATTGCAGTTGCGCAGGCGTAATGGATGCATTCTAACTGCGATTGTTGCCTTTAGTGCAAGAGCACTTCATACCACCTCAATGGGTGGCTTTAGGTGCATCCGTGTGCTGACTTATCATAGTGCTGCACATTTGCAATGTGCCAATGGCACATACCCTGAAGTTGAGCAGATTTTGAAGCCTAACCACGCACTATTGGCATGTTCTTTAGTAAACAAGCTGAAGTGTTTCAGGCATGGAATGTGCAGAGTTTTTTCAAGAATCTGTACAGAAAATCTTTAAGATGAAACAAAACGTTTCACGCAGAACTAGTGGAGCTTATATGCCAGGGTTTCTAAATATGGGTGTATCGGTGCATAGACATGGGCCAAAATAATTGCCCGTATCAGATGCTGTGGAACTCCTTGACATGTGCTGAAAATTTGATGTTAATATACTAAACACAAAAATTATTGGAGGGGGGCAAGGGGGAGAGGCATATATACACATATGGTGATCTTGGAAGCAGCCTTCTCTTCAGAAAGTAAGCTAACAAAATTATATAATCTTCAGGCAACCACAGACTTTTATTAGGGGTGATTTTATAAAGCATTTTCTATGTGTAAAGCTTGTTTTGCATCTTAGAAAATGGTTCTTTTAAAATTGCATGGGCATATTATGCATATTGATGAGCATATGTACTTTTATGCAATCTGTTTACTTTTGCTCCACCCAAACTATGCCCTCAGGAACACATGTAGAGTTGTGATCCAGGCACATACTGTAGAAAATATATTTCGAGCAGATGTACATTTTGCAAGAGAATTTGTGCGTTATTGGGGGTTATTGTAGGAGCCTACATTGCCTTTATAAAATAGATATAAAATACTTGTATTTTTGAGCATTTTTGTAGGTGCCCTATTGCAAAATTACCCCTATTAGAACCATTCAAAAGGGATTTCTCCCATCTTTTTGAAAACTGACCCCGACTTTCTGTTGTTGTTTAAGTGCCGTCGAGTCGGTGTCAACTCATGGCGACCCTCTGGATAGTTGTCCTAAATTGTGTTCGGTCTTCAGTCAGGTGGCTCATTGTTGACAGACTGGTACCCGTAGCTGCTGTTATTGTTCTATGCGGTGCATTTTCCTAAAAAAAATGCCCATATTGATATGCAAGGCTCTTTCATTAATACATGAGAACCATGAGCCAACTTTATCAGGCAATAAAAAAGGTGCTAGTACTCTGTACCACCGCATACCCCCTCAGAAGAAGCCCTGGTTATTTAAGTGGAGCCAGGACGCGCTGGCAGAATTACTACTGCTACTACTGATCATTTGTATAGCACTACAAGGCGTACGCAGAATTACAAGTAGGGATTTGATTTTGAAGTTTCCACACCTCTCCTTCTGCTTCTCCCAGATACTTTGCATCTTTAAAATATGCTGGAGGTGGGTGTGGGGGGGGGGGGATGTTTGAGCAGACGGAGGAAAAATCTCCTTGTGGCGCCGACCAGGGTGAATTTCTTTTTCATAATCCTTAGGACTGCAAGTTTAGTGGTAAGACTGAAAATATCTCTCCCTATGTCTTAATACTATTAAGAAAAATAAAAATAAAATGGAGAATACAAACAAGAGGAGAAAGCCATTCATTTATATACATTTAGAGTACTTTTCAATAAGATCTTGAAAATTACCTCACCTTCATTGGTTTCATGTCATTTGCAATAGAACACTTTGCTAGATTGTGGGTGACCTTCATGCCAAATTTGAAGCCAATCTATGCAGTTGTGGGAATTTTTCATCAGGGTACCTGGCCTTCCTCGATTTTACAGACAAGGAAAGGGTTACAAAATCGAAACCTTTCTGCGGAATATGCCAGTCTTGCCTTGAATTGCTGTGGAAGACCAGGGGCCAGGCTCAGCAAAGTTGGAAAAGTGAAGGCTGTTCTAGATGGTGTGATCCCGCTCCCACCCCCTTCTAGGGTGAACATTTTGTTGTAGGAGAAGGAGGCAGCAGCAGAATGCTGGACCATGTTCTCTGCTGTTTTGAAGTCCAACTGGTGCTTTAAACCCAGTCTGCTGTGTGGCCAAAGCAACAATTGGGCCTGAGCAGCAGAAGAGGAGGAGGATGTGCTATTGCTGCCCTCCTTTCCCTCTTTCTACCAAAATATTGAGACAGAGCCAGCCCTAAGTATGTGCGAGCATGGTATTGGCACAGGGCCCCGCTCAATAGGAGGTCCCGTGCCAACCTCCTGCTGCACCCACATAAGGTCTGTGCTTCCATTTCCCTGTGCTGTCTGCTTAACATGCAGCACAGGGACTGGTTTGAGGCTGCACAACCTTTAAGGGTACCCAAAACCTCCCTCACGGACTTGCAGTGCCATGGGACCATGGCATTTCTAAATGTATTAGAAAACATTTCTTCGTGGACAAGTAGGAATGAAGTCCTCATGTATAGTCGACATCATCTGACTGAGGTCATGCGGGAATACTCCCCAGCTACTAGTGGAAGCGTTTGGGAGGTTCCACTGCACCTGTGTACCATCTTCCCGCTTGCCAGTGTGGTGCCATCTTGAATCAGTTCAATTTTCTGCAGAGCCCTAAAGATGTGTTCTGATGTGTCTCCTCTGCCATTTTTACCCTAATTGCTTGCTGTTGCATTTATTTCTCTTTTCCTTTTTTATCAGCCCTTTTCAGTAATTTTAATTTTTTTTTCTTTTCTGCGGTACCTCTGTCCCTTTAGTTGTTGGTGCACTGGCTGGGCCCTGCTCCTTTTTTGAAAAACAAGCTGTTTGATTTTGCTGCAGTTATCTTTCCAGACAACATGTCCCAGAAACTGGCCAGCAGGTTCAAGGACTGTTCCTGGTGTTCAAGGACCTTATCTGCCACAGACACTCATATCTGGTGCCTTCAGTGCCTGGGACCTGATCATCATCCCTCCTCTTGTAATTTCTGTTTGCAGATGACAAAAAGAGGACTTAAGAATCAACAGAAGCAGCGCAAATCACTTTTTGATGCTCAGAAGTCTGATCCATCGGCATCAAAGACAGCATCAGATGCTGGTCGTGTATCAACATCAAGGCACAGGACCCAAAACTCTGGAGTCTCAATGCATGGATGAGACGATGGTGCAAAGAGGGTTTTAGATTTGTTAGGAACTGGGCAATGTTCTGGGGGAAGGGAGGGGCTTTTCCGAAAGGATGGGCTCCACCTTGACGGGCCTGGTACCAAGCTGCTGGCATTAACCTTTTAAAAAGGAGAGAGAGATGCTTTTAAATTAGATAATAGGGGAAAGCTGACAGTGGCCCAGGAGCGCATGGTTTGGAAGGATGTATCTTTGAAGGATACTAGCAAAAGAGGGAAGTTAAGGCGTCCTGATAGAGAGGTGCTAATAAAGATAAAAGTAACCCAGATACTCTTAAGTAAAGATTCCAAATTACCCCTATCAACTGATAACCAGATTAATATGCATAAACTATAAACATTAAAATTCCTGTATGCAAATGCTAGATGTCAAAAAAATAAGATGGTGAGCTAGAATACTGTATGTAGCACTAAATGAAAGTTTAGATATGATTGACATCTCAGAGACCTGGTGGAAGGAGGACACCAATGGGACACTGTGATGCCTGGTTGCAAACTATATCGCATTGATAGAGTATATCAAATTGGTGGAGGAGTTGCGCTCTATGTTAGAGAAGGCATTGAGTCACATAGGATTAAAGTTTTGCAGAAAACAAAACACACTGTAGAATCTCTATGGATATAAATTCAAAAGGGAGACTGATTAAACGAGGAAAATAGTGAAGAAAAAACTAATAGGAGCAGTTGCCAGGGTTAAAGATTTACATCAAGCACGGGCGTCATTTAAAAGTACTGGGGAGAGGAGTGGCCTAGTGGCTAGGACACGATACCTCAAGCTGGAAGGCCAGGGGTTTAAGTCCCACCTGGAGATAACAATTTCATGCCAGAGGGACTGTGGTTTCTAGTCCTATAGGCACTTCTTGTGGCCTTGGGCAAGCCACTTAACCCTCCGTTGCCTCAGGTACACATAGATTGTGAGCGTTTTTCAGACAAGGGAATATATCCAGTACCTGTTTGTAGTAATTACATAATGTAAACCGCTTTGATTGAAGGATAAGGTGGTATAGAAAACTGGTTAAATTAATAAAATAAAATAAAATAAATAAATACTGTCTTGAAAGCCCAGACCAGATGTATTCCATGCTCTAAGAAAAGTGGAAAGAAGGCCAAAAAACTGCCAGCATGGTTTAAAGGGGAGGTCAGAGAGGCTATTGTTGCCAAAAAAGTATCTTTTAGGAAATGGAAGAAGGAGCCAAATGATGAACACAGGAAACAACATAAGCATTGGCAAGTTAGATGCAAGGCATTGATAAGGCAGACAAAGAGAGAATTTGAAAAGAATCTTGCCATGGAAGCAAAAACATATAATAAAAACGTTTTCAAGTATATTCATAGCAAAAAACCTGTGAGAGTCATTTGGACCATTGAATGATAAAGGGGTAAAAGGGGCATTAAGTGAGGCAAGGCCATAGCGAAGAGACTGAATGAATTCTTTACTTCGGTCTTCACTGAAGAAGATATAGATAAGTTATCCATGCCTGAAATGGTATGTAAAGATGATGCATTGGAAGAATTAAAAGCAATATCGATTAAACCAGGAAGACCTATTATGACTATCTGATAAACCGAAGAGTAGCAAATCCATCTGGACTGGATGGTATACATCTAGAGGCCAATTCCCATTAGAGCACGTCCGGCCCGTTCAGAGATGCTTCCACGGGAGCAGAATCGGGTGCAATGGGCCTGGATGTGCAGGACGTGCTCTGATTCAGGGCCGCTGTATGTACAGCCCGCTCCCCATACACATCACATGAGGCTCCTGCATGGAGCCTGGTCCCTTAGTGTCCTGTCACCATGGCACCAGGATGCCATGCAGGAGCCCCAATCTGCCGTAAGCAGTTTCAATGGACTGTTCCCTGCTGCCTGACCCACAGTTGGGACTGCCATGGCCGGGATTGTTCTGTGGGGAGACCCCTGTCCCTTCTTTGTCCTCTGCAATCTTCTGGGGAACTTATTCCACCTCCAAGGTGGAATAAGTTCCCCATGCATCCTTCAAACCCCCCCCCCCCCCCCGGATGTACAGGGCCATGATTTGAATCGGCCTTGTACATCCGGGGTCAGAGTCACGTCTCTGGCCTGCCCTCACTCCTCCTCTGGCCCGCCCACATCCTGAGTTCCCTGCACAACTCCTCTATAGCGGGGGTGTACATCCAAATCTGACGTACACCCCTGCTAAACACTGCTCAGAATCTACCCCCTAAGGGGGTTGAAAGAACTGAAATATGAGATTGCAGACCTACTATTAGTCATTTGTAGTACTGAAAGATTGGAGAATGGCCAATGGAATGCCAATTTTTTTTTTTATTGAGATTTCAGTCAATTACAATAACCAAGTAAGTAAAGGTCAATCAGAAATACAAAAACAAGAGAAAGAAACTGCCTCTTGCAAGATATTACAAAGGAAATAAACATCCATGATACAGTCCACATCATGAAACCATGCTGCTCTAACACTCCAAAAGGAAAAACAAACAAATAACAAGGAAAAAAGGGGCCTAAGTCCCAAATAGGAGGTCAATTACTTATCACTGGTCTACTTCTACCACTTTCCTGTCAGCCACAAAAACTTTCTAAATGAAGCACATCAGTAAATACATATGAAGCATCACCAAGACCAATAATGCATTTACAAGGAAATCGCAGAAAGAACGAGCACCCAAAGCTAACACCTGCGGCTTCAACTTTAGAAATTGCTTCCTACGCAATTGGGTACTACGGGCGACATTAGGGAAAAACATTGATCCGCTGGCCACAAAACTTAGTCAACTTCACCTTAAAAAAAGGCACGAAGAATACGTTGCTTCACTTCTACCGAGGTAAAAGTGACTAGTAAAGTGGCCCGCGTACCAATATTGTCCTGTGAGTCCTCCAAAAAGGCAGTAAGATTCTCTAATGGGGCAACAATCTCATCAAGTCCACCCTCTACCACATTAACTTGCTTGTGACTGAGGAGGGAATGTAATATAAACTGGAAATGTCAATGGAATCTGAGATGGCCAACACATCTTTAAAATACTTGTCCAATAGAATTTTATGGGAAAGCAAAGACGAATAAGGAAAATTAAGAAATCGCAAATTGCAAGATCTAAAGGAATTCTCCAGGGCTTCAACCTTATTATGTAACAACAATGAATCCTTTATACCAGCAACACTCGAGGTATGTAGAGGGAGAACCTGGGATTCCAATGTCTTAACAGCCAAATCAACAGAAGTAGTTTCCTCATCCAGCTGCCGCAGAGCCACTGTGTCCTCTTGTGAGAAAACAGATAAAGAATTCAAGGATGTTGAAACTTTATTATCAATGCCAATTTTTAAAAAAGGTTCCAGGAGTGATCCAGGAAATTACAGACTGATTTAAGCCTGGTGTCAGTACTGGGCAAAATGTTAGAAACCATTATAAAGAATAAAATTACTGAACATGTAGATAGTCGTGGTTTAATGGGAGAAAGCCAACATAGATTTAGCCAAGGAAACTTGTCTTACTAATCTGTTATATTTTTTTGAATGTGTGAATAACCAGGTAGACAAAGGTGAGCCGGTTGATATAGTGTATCTGGATTTTCAGAAAGCCTTTGACAAGGTCCCTCATGAGAGACTCTTGGCGAAATTAAAAAGTCATGGGATAGGAGGCAGTGTACTATTGTGGATCAGGAACTGGTTAAAAGATAGAAAGCAGAGAGTAGGGCTAAATGGCCAATTTTCTCAATGAAGAAAGGTGAATAGTGGAGTACACCAGGCATTTGTACTGGGCCCGCTGCTTTTTAACATAGTCATAAATTACCTGGAAGTAGGAATAACGAATGAGGTGATCAAATTTGCAGATGACACAAAATTATTCAAAGTTATTAAAACGCAAGAAGATTGTGAAAAATTGCAAGAGGACCTTGATAAATTGGAAGACTGGATGTCCACGTGGCAGATGAAAATTTAATGTGGACAAGTTCAAAGTTATGCACCTAGGAAAGAACAACCCAAACTACTGTTACACATTTATTTATTTAGACAAATTTGTATGCCACCTTTTCCTTCAATCAAGGTGGTCACGGCACATCACAATTGGAGGGTTACATTTAACATTAGGGTACGTGTAAACATTTAGACAGCACAATTACGTAACCGTATTTAGACATTTAGACAATGTTTAGACATTACAATAAAAGTAACATTTAACATAAAGGTATTTACTAATGAGGTGTGTTGAATTTGTGTGTGTGGATGGAACGAGTGTGTGTTTAGTTGGCGGAGGTAGTAGTGTTGCTGCTTGGGTAAGAGATGTTGCTTGAATGCTCATAGGTTTCTATGAATAACCATATTTTGAGGTCTTTGCGGAAGTCTGTGAGGTCTTCGAAAGCTCTTAGGCTCAATGGTAGGGAGTTCCATATTGTGGATGCCAGTAGTAGTGATGGTGCTCTTTTTGAGGTTGTTTGTTTGGTTTTGTGGTAGCCTGCAGGTGTGCCGATCATGTTGTTGTTATTGGTTCTTCTTGGTCTATTGCTGATGTCTCTTGTTATAACGTTTTGGAGTATGTCTGCTGAGAGATGGTGAATGACTTTGAAGATTATCATGATTGTTTTGTATTTAGCTCTTGTCACCATTGGAAGCCAGTGTAGTTGTTGTAGGATGGGAGTGATGTGCTCGGTTCTTGGGGTGTCTGTGATAATGCGTGCTCTGGTGTTTTGTACCATTTGTAGTGGGTGTAGTGTCTGATGAGGAAGACCTTGATATAGTGAGTTTCCATAATTAAGCAATGGTGTAATGAGTGCTTGGCACACTGTGCGGAAGTGGTCTTGACGGAGCATTGTTTTGATTTGTCTGACTATTTTCAATCTATGATATGCCTTGTTTGCAGTTTTGGTGATGTGGGATTTTAGGTTCAGAGCTCTGTCTAGTGTTATGCCCAGGTACTTAACTTCTTCTTTGACTATTATGTGTTTGTCCAGGATGCTGATATTTTGTGGAGGCATGAAGGTGGGGTTCCTGGTGACGAACGTTGCCTCAGTTTTTTCGTAGTTGACCGTTAAGTTGTTGGCTATGAGCCATTCGTTCATGTTTTTGAGGCATTTTGTTATTGTTGTAGTGTTTAGTGCTAGTAAGTTGATTGGAGCATAAATGTGGTAGTGTAATTTGTGTTGCTTGATGATGATGCATATAGGCTGTATGTAGATGTTGAAGAGCATTGAGGATAGGGCTGAGCCTTGAGGTATTCCTTGCGTGATGGGAAATTGTAGGGATTTCTTTTGATCGCATTTGACTTGTTGCATTCGCCATCCAGGTATGATGTGAATCATTTCAGGGTATTCTTGCAAAGTCCTATCTGTTGTAATCGTTGCAATAACTTAGGGTGTGACACAGTGTTGAAGGTCGCAGAGATGTCCATGAACACTAGCAGGAAGCCATTTTTTATGTTATGTATGCCTCTTAGGAGATTGTCAAAGAGGGAGGTGAGTAGTGTTTCCACTCCGTGTTGGGGCTTGAATCCATGCTGATGTATGTCCAGTGGGGCATTGATATCTATGTGGTCTTGAAGTTGCCTTTGGACATTGCAAGATATCACCTTAGAAACCCAGGAAAAAGATTTAGGCGGTGTCGTGGACAATGCATTGAAATCCTCCACCCAGTGTGCAGTGGTGGCCAAGAAAGCAAATAGAAGGCTAGTAATCATAAGGAAAGGAATGAAGAATAAAACCAATGATATTATAATTCCTTTGTATTATTCCATGGTGTGACTGCAACTTAAATATTGTGTTCAGTTCTGGTCTCCATATCTTAAAAAGGATATAACAAAATTAGAAAAGGTACAGAGAACGGTGACAGAAATGGTAAAGGGAGTGGAAGGATACCCCTATGAGGAGAGGCTTAAAATGTTAGGGCTCTTCAACTGGAAAAGAGGCAGGTGAGGGGAGATATGATAGATGTCTATAAAATAATGAATGGAGTAGCATGGGTAAATGTTGTTTACTCTTTCAAAAAATAGAAAGACTAGGGGTCATGCAATGAAGCTACAATGTACCACATTTAAGACTAAGCGGAGAAAATATTTTTTTCGCTCAATGCGTAATCTAACTCTAGAATTTGTTACCAGAGGATGTAGCTGGATTTAAAAAAGGTTTGGACAAGTTCCTAGAGGAAAGGTCCATAAACCACTATTAAAGAGGACCCAGGAAATCCACTTCTTACCCATTGGACAAGCAGCATGGAATCTGGAAAGCTTTTGAGAGCCTGACAAGTACCTTGATTGGCCGCTGTTGAAAACAGGATATTGGGTTTGATCTAATTGTTCACCCTTGATCTAATTGTTCACTGGTTGTATCAATGCTAAATACACACAAGCCAGGTAAATGCTGGAAAGCAATGAGCACAAATGCTCGAAGCTTAGCCAACAAAGTTCCGGACCTAGAAGCCCTAATGGTGGAAATGGATGTGGACATTGTGGCCATTACAGAAACATGGCTAAACGAATCGCATGATTGGGGTATAGTCATACCTGGCTAGAATCTATTCAGAAGAGACAGAGAAAATGGAAGAGGAGGAGGAGTAGCCTTGTATGTCAAAAGCAATATTAAAGCTACTGAAATGCAGGGGGCATGGGGAAAAGAAGAAGCACTCTGGATTGTGTTGGAAAGAGGAGATGGCACTGTTATCCATACTGCTGTAGTCTACAGACCTCCAACACAAATTGAAGAGAGAGATAACGAATTGATTATAGATATTGCCAAGATAGCCACAAAAGGGGAAGCAATCATATTGGGAGACTTTAATCTACCTGATGTGGATTGGATTACTCCTTCTGCAAATCTGGAAAGAAGCAAAAAAATCGTGGATGCTCTCCAAGATGCGTTACTTAGACAAATGGTGATGGAACCAATCAAGGAAAGCTCAATGCTGGATTTAGTGCTCACCAAAGGTGATAGCGTGTCGAATGTCTGCGTGAGTGCTCCTGTGAGCAGCAGCGATTATCACACGGTGTGGTTTGAGATAAAAGCCAAGTACAAGCCAATCATAGCAAGCTCAAAGTCCTAAACTTCAAAAACACCGACTTCAATAAAATGGCTGAGTACCTAAAGGAGGAGCTGACAGGGTAGAAGGAGATAAGGGAAGTGGAATTGCTAGGGGCTGAACTAAAGGTGGCAATAAAAGGGGCAACAAATAAATATGTAACAAAAGTAAACAAAAACAAGAGGAGAAGAAAACTGGAGTGGAGGAGTGGCCTAATGGTTGGGGCAAGGTACTTCAGGCCGGAAGGTCGGGGGTTCAAATCCCACTAGAGGACAGCAACCTTGGGCCGGAAGGACTGGGGTTTCTAGTCCCACAGGTGCTCCTTGTGGTCTTGGGCAAGCCACTTAACCCTCCATAGCCCATGTTCACTGTAAAATAGTTATCTCCAAGTTTATAATGCCCTGTTCAATGTAATTTCAGTTTGTTCAATGTAAACCGCACTGATGCAGAATAGCGTGGTATATAAGAGAATGTAAATAAAATAAAATAAATAAAACCCATTTGGTTTTCTAAAGAAGTGGCTGCTCAAATAAAGGGAAAAAACACAGCTTTCGCAAGATTCAAAAGCTCGCAAACAGAGGAACACAGAAATGAATACAGGATCAAACTCAAAGAGAGAAATAAGGATAGCAAAGTCAAAGGCAGAGGAAAAGATGGCTAATGATGTTAAGTGTGGCGACAAAACCTCCATGTATATTCGGGAAAGGAAGAAGATCAGAGGTGTGGAATTGCAGGACTCAGAAGTGCTGCGAACGGACTTGTGTAAAGTGACATTGAAAAAGCGAAATTGCTAAACAAATACTTCTGCTCTGTTTTTACTAAAGAAAGTTCTGAAGATGGACCACCTGTGACTCCCAAATATTATAAAAATGGGAATGAAGTAGATACCACACCATTCACAGAAGATGATGTGTTAGAACAACTTGCAAAACTGAAAGTGGACAAGGCCATGGGACCGGATAGGATACATCCCAGGATTCTGAAAGAGCCCAGAGAGGTTCTTGCAGGGCCGTTAAAAGATGTTTTCAACAGATCCTTGGAAACAGGAGAGGTTCCTCAGGACTGGAGAACGGCTGATGTCATACCTCTACACAAAAGTGGTGACAGGGAAGAAGTGTCAAACTACAGGCCCGTGAGCCTTACCTTGGTGGTGGGAAAAGTAATGGAGGCGCTCCTGAAAGAGCGAATAGTGAACTTTCTCAAAACCAACAGGTTGCAAGACCCGAGGCAACATGGTTTTACCGAAGGACGATCTTGCCAAACAAATCTGATTGAGTTCTTTGACCGAGTGACCAGGGAGCTAGATCAGGGACATGGGATGGATGTCATCTACCTGGATTTCAGCAAAGCTTTTGATACTGTTCCTCATAGGAGGCTTATCAATAAACTCGATAGCTTGGGGATGGGTACTAAGATGGTAAACTGGATCAGAAATTGGTTGACTGACAGACGACAGAGGGGTGATGGTAAACGGAGCTCACTTGGATGAAGGGAAGGTGATTAGCGGGGTGCCCCAGGGGTCGATCCTGGGCCCGGCACTGTTCAATGTATTTGTGAGTGATATTGCTGAAGGACTGAATGGAAAAGTATGTCTTTTTGCAGATGACACGAAAATTTGCAACAGAGTTGACTCCCCCGAGGGAGTGGTTAACATGAAGAAAGTTCTACAAAAGCTGGAAGAATGGTCTAATGCTTGGCAATTAAGATTTAATGCAAAGAAGTGCAGAGTCATGCACTTGGGCAGCAGAAATCCAAGGGAAATGTACGTGATAGGGGGCGAGAGGTTAGTATGCATGGATCAGGAGAAGGACCTTGGTGTGATTATTTCTGAAGATCTCAAGGTGGCAAAATAGTGCGACAAGGCGGTGGCAAAGGCCAGGAGGCTGTTGGGCTGCATACAAAGAGGAATCACCAGCAGAAAGGAAGAGGTACTTATGCCACTGTACAAGTCACTGGTGAGGCCTCACTTGGAATACTGTGTTCCGTTTTGGAGACCGTATCTTGCAAAGGATGTAAAAAGACTGGAAACTGTTCAGAGGAAGGTGACCAAAATGATTTGGAGCCTGCGTCAGAAGCCTTATGAGAAGAGACTTGAAGACCTACATATGTACACTCTGGAGAGAGAAGAGGGACAGGGGAGATACGATTCAGACCTTTAAATACTTAAAGGGAAATAATGAACAAACAAACCTCTTCCAAAGATGGGGAAGCTGTACAACTAGAGGGCACAACATGAAGCTGCAAGGTGGTAAATTGAAAGGCAATGTCAGGAAATATTTTTTTACTGAAAGGGTGGTGGATGCCTGGAATGCCCTCCCAATGGACGTGGTGAGGGCAAACACAGTGACGGAATTCAAAATGGCATGGGACAGCCACAGTGGATCCCTATACAGCAACAGGATAAAATCAAAATAAACTGAACCATCTAATTTCTGAACAAATAGGGGTGTCCTACATGGAGTGTTGGGTTCACCCCTAAACAAGGACGTGGGGAGGGGTGGCGGAGCGGCAGGTACACCTACTCTTGCCATCGTGCTGGGCAGACTAGATGGACCATGGTGGTCTTCATCTGCCGTCATTTACTATGTTACATTCGTGATAAATCAAGTGGGGAGTTCCCCCTCATCAATAGGGACATTTTCCCTGCCCTTTGGCTATGTAGCTGCTAATCTTTTGTTCCATTGGTGGTTGTTTTTCTGACGAATGGTTCTTACGGCAGACGCCGTTCTTTTAAGCCCACTTGACCAGGACGCATTGTGGATGCTCGAAAGCTTGCTTTGTTTAATCTTCCCTTCAGCCTGAGGCAGGGCCAGTGCCATTGGCCCGAAACGTGTCTCGTTGTTGGTAATGGCCATCGTTTCAGCACAGGCTAAGTCCTTAAGAGTTGGTGATGGACAGCGCTTCAGTACGAGCTAAGTGAAAAAAACTTTTGAATTCATGAAGCACGTTTTTGTGTTAAAAATTAACAATTAAAAATTCAAAATGAAAAGGGAGCTGCTACAGCGAGGGGGTAAGTAGTTGTTTCTATCCCCTTTTGTTTGAAGCTCCGACATTTTAATTTTTTAAAATCTACCGAGTCTATTTGGTTACTGTTTCTGACTGGGACCATTTTTGTAATTTTGGTATTAGTTGGTCACTAGTTTTGTTTAGGACATTGAGGGATTTCAAACAGGAGATAAAGCAGCTTTTAAACTAGAACCCGTGGGAAACTGTCAGTCCCTCATGAGTGCATGGTTCAGAGTAAGAAGGATACCACCATAACAGGGTAATTAAGGCATCCTGATAGAGAGGTTGCTATAAAGGCGATAATAGCACAGATGGCTTTAAATAAAGAACAGAATGAGATGAAAGAGTGCAAATTATCTCTGTCAACTGCCATGAAGGTTGTCAGTTCAAGCAAACATACCTTGACATGTCTTTATGAAAATTCTAGATGCCTAAAAAATAAGACAGGATAATTAGAATATATAGCACTAAATGAAGAGAGCTATAATAGGCAATTCAGACTTGATGGAAGGAGAAAAACCAATGGGACACTGCGATACCAGGGTATACATTATATTGCAGTGACGAGATGGATCAAATTTGGTGGAAGTGTGGTGGTATATCTTAAAGAGAGCATTGAGTCAAATAGAATAAAAGTTCTGCAAGAAATAAAATGAGCCATTTATTTATATTTTGCTCACGCCTTCCCAATAGTAGTTCAAGGCATGTTACGTTCAGGTACAAAAGTATTTCCGTCCCCACAGAGCTTACAATCTAAGTTTGTATCTGAGGCAATGGAGAGGGTTAAGTGACTTGCCCAAGATCAGAAGGAACACCAGTGGGAATCAAATCCCGATCTCTTGGGTCTTTATGGATAGAAATTCCATGTGTGAAGGGGAAGAAATAATGATAGGGGTTTTCTATCATCCACCTGAACAGAATGAGCAGACAGATGATGAAATGTTGTCATAAATTAGGAAAGCTAGCAAAATTGGCAACACAATAAAAATGCGTGATTTTCAGTTACCCCAATATTGACTGGATAAACATCATGCCAGGGCATTATAGGGAGGTAAAGATTCTAGATGAAATGTGTGACTGCTTCATGAAGCAGCTGGTTTGGGAACCGACTCGAGAAGGAACTCTTTTAGATTTATTTGTGGAACACAGGATCTGGTGCAAAAGCTAACCATGTTGGGACCACTCAGCACTAGTGATCATAATATAATCACATATGATTTAATAACTGGAGCATGCAAAGAAAATCTAATGTGTCAGCATTTAATTTTCAAAAGGGAGACAATGATAACATGAGGAAAATGGTAAAAGGAGCAGTTGCAAAGGTCAAGAGTTTATATCAAGCATTGTTTAAAACTACAGTCTTGGAAGCCCAGACCCGTTATATCCCTTGCATTAAGAAAGATAGAAAGAAAGCCAAATGACAACCAGCTTGGTTGAAAGGTGAGGTGAAAGTGGCTATTAGAGCCAAAAAGACATCTTTCAAAAATGGAGAAAGGAACTAAATGAAGAAAATAGGAAACACAATAAGAACTGGCAAAATAAATGCTAGGCCTTGATAAGAAAGACAAAAAGAGAATTTGAAAAGAAGCTTGCCATAGAGTCAAAAGCTCACAATAAATCTTTTTCAGGTACATACAAAGCAAAAAGCTGAAGAAAGAGTCAGTTGCACCACTATATGATTAAGGGGTAAAAAGAGCACTCGGGGGGTATAAGGCGGTAGCTGAGAGACTAAGGGGGTCACTTTAAAGTCAGTTGTGATTTGGGTGTCCCTCCACCTTCTCTACACTTTCTGGATGTTTTAAGGTCAAAGCAAGCACTTTCCCGATGCCTATTCATGCCCAGGGCCGGCCCAAGGATTTCTGCCGTCCCCCTTGTGCTGTGGCTGCTTCCGCTGCCGCCCCCCGCTGATGCTGCTTCTGCTGCCCCCCCCCCAGCTGCTGTTGTGATTGCCGCCACTTCCGAAAATACTGCCACTGCCCGCCTACCCCCTGCCAAATGTAATCTGCAGCAGCTGGGGGGGGGGGGGAGGGGGATGCAGCATAGTCACCCATGTGTGCCACAGCCGCCTCTGCCACCCACCCATGCTGCTACCACCTACCTGGCCCTGGGCCAGCCCTATTTATGCCTGGATCAGATCTAAACTTGGACATCCCTGCAAATGTCCCCAACATTTTCGAGATCGAGCAGTGATGTCTTAGTCTATTGCACCATTGTAGACATGCCTCGTACCTACTTGGATATCCCTGTAAAATGGCTCTGGGGACGTCTCCATGATTTGGACATCCGTATGCATGTTTTCAGATGTCCAAATCACAACGAAGGCTTCTAAAATGGACCCTCAAAGTGTATTGAGACTCAGAAAGTGTTGACAAAGTCCCACATCACAGACTCCTGAGGAAGTTAAAAAAATAAATCATGGCAAAGTGGGTAATGTCCTATTTTGGGTTGGAAACTGACTGACCATTTATCTCTCTGTTTTCTATCTCAATTTTCATAATGGAGGAAGGTGAATAGTGAAGTATCCCTGGGATCTGTATTGGGATCAGTGCTTTTTACATGTTTATAAATGATCTGGACTTGGGAACAACATGCGAGGTGATTAAATTTGCTGATGACACCAAATTATTCAGGTGTGTTAAATCATATGTGCATTGTGAGAAGCTGCAGGAGAACCTTGTGAGACTGGAAGACTGGGCACCCAAGTGGCAGATGAAATGTATTGTGGAAAAGCGCAAAGCGATGCATGTAGGGAAGAGTAACCCAAACAATTGACACAATGCTAAGTTGAATGTTGTTAGGAGTCCCACCCAAGAAAAGAATCTGGGTGTGGAGTGGAAAGTGGAAGAGGTAAACTTAGATTGGTTGTTTACTCCTTCAAAAAGTAGAAAGACTTGGGGACATGCAATGAAGCTACAGTGTAGCACATTTAAGACTAATTGGAGAAAATATTTTTTCACTCAATGCCTAATCAAACTCTGGAATTGATTACTGGAGGTTGTAATAAAAGCTGTTGGTATAACTGGGTTTAAAAGAGATTTGTGCAAGTTCCTGGAAGAAACGTCCGTAAACCATTATTAAAGAGGATCAAGAAAATCCACTGTTTACTCCTGGGATAAGTGGCATGGAATCTTTTTCCCTTTTTGGGAACCTGGCTGGTACTTGTGATCTGGATTGGCTGCTGTTGGAAACAGGATACTAAGCTTGATGGTCTGACCCAGTATGGCATATCTTCTGTTCTTATGTGTGATTGTAGACAACATATTGAACTCTTTTGTTCAGGGTGCAGCGGTGGCCAAAAAACCAAATAATATTATGAATCATTAGGAAAGGAATAGAATAGAAAATAAAACAAAGAATATCATAATGCTTCTGTATCACTCCATGGTGCAATTGCACCTTGAGTATTGTGTGCAGTCCTGGTCTTCACATTTTAAAAAAGATATACCAGCATTAGAATAGATATGATAAAGGGGGTGGAACAACTCACCTATAAAGAAAGGCTAAAGAGTTTAGAGCTCTTCAGTATAGAAAAGAGATGATTGAGGAGAGATATGATAGAGGTCTATAAAGTCCTGGGTGAAGTGGAACCAAAAGATATATTTTTTGAGAGAATAAACAATAAATTTGCAAGTAGTATATGTAAAACAGATAAGAGAAAATATTTTTTCTCTCAATGTATAATTAGTCTTTGGAGCTCATTGCCAGCCAATATAGTAAACGTTAGTGTAGCTGAATTTAAAAAATGTTTGCATAGATTCCTGGAGGAAAAGTCCATAAACAGTTATTAAGGTAGCCCAAGAGAAAACCACTCTTTATCTCTGGGGATAAAACAGCATGGAATGACTATTTTTAGGATATGTCTGGTACTTGTGACCTGGATTGGCCACTGTTGGAAACAGGATGCTGGTCTTGATGGACCTTTGGTTTGACCCAGTATGGCTCTTCTTATGTTCGTCTCCCATCCTTTTCCATCCCATCCACAATCTTACTTCTTCCTTCCCATTCTTGATCTTCTGTCGTTCTCCAGTTCTCCATCCATGATCCTCCCTCCTACTCCTACTCCTTTCCTTATCCCTATGACCTCCTCTTCATATCCTCCTTTTTCACCTCAATGCCTGAAATTTCCAACCCATTAAACTCCCAAAAGAAGACAATGAAATATTCAGACAAAACAAAGCTGGAAAACTACTTTGGATTATTCAAGATACAGTAACATTTAAATTAGTTAAGATGCAAAATAATTCAGTTATATGCAAACATGCCACATTATTGCTACAGAATTTCAGAAAACGTGATGCACAAATTTCTAACTTTTTCTGCAGAATCTAACCTCGATCTGCTGTGGGGCACGTGGGGGCTGTAGTTTCCAGATGAATGTACAGACCTGTAGATTAAATCACCCCTCTAAGTGCATTCTACATGTGTTGAGAAGAGCTAAAAATGTAATCTTTATGAATTAAAGTGTGGCCGTGTACCAGGGGTGACCCAAGGATGATGCGGAGCCATTTGCGGAGACTCCTTATGGGGTCTCATTTTCATAAATTTAATGTATTTTATTTTAAAATGTATATGTTACCCTTCTAAAATTGTAGGCGACTTTCAAAGAGTCCTTCACAAGTCTCTTTTTTTTGTCCTTGCAATGACTTTAGGGGCATGTTTATTAAATATTAATGTGCATTAAGTGCCACTGCGCTAATAGAAATAAATGGGTGTTGCTGCACTTAGCGCGCACAAACACTTGTGAATGAGCAATAACGTTTAGTAGACATGCCTCTTAATAAGTGTCTCAATACCATTTGAATGGGAAATGAGGTTAAAGAGACTACCAGATTTCTACACTACTATACTCCAATGTCAACTGCCAGGCACATTAGGAAGTACTATATGCCCTGCTCATTTAGAATCCATAGCAAACCCACTGTATCATAACAGCACTAGCAGGACTCGCAAAGCACCAAACCCTACCTATCAAAAAGCAACACTGCAAATATTAAACCAATACATTTAGTGGGGAATGAGAACAAGTGGGATTGTCACATAGAAACTACATGAACAGAGTACTGCAACTCGGTTACACAAGCAAAACATAGTCTGTCATCAAACATGGAACAAGAGATGACAATTTAGAAATAGGAAGACAAAAATTAAACTGGAAACCCCAAAAGCCAAACTTGGAATGTACAACACTGGAGAAATAAAACTATAAATTAATTTCCTCTTGTACTAAACAAAACACAAAATGTTAGCAATGCACATTTCCCAGAGCAGACATATCCCAGTTAATAAATTCAAAATAAAATAGTTTTTTTCTGCTTTTGTGTTTGGGCATTTTATTTTTCAGTTGTAATTGCCCAAGTTGCTTTCTTCTGCTTTCTTTGTGTCTTCTGCTAACTCTCCATTGTCTGCTGTCCATTTGTCTTTTCTTCTCTCTGCTAGTTTTTCCATTCTGTCTACATCTTCCTCCAACATACTGATCTTTCCCCTTTTGCTCTTTCCTCCATTTGTTTCTTTATTCCTTTTTCATCCACTCAAATTTCACCCCTCCATCCTCAATCCCCACTTACCTCTCCCAATACTCAGCCAATCATAGAATTTCACCCCTCCATCCTCAATCCCCACTTACTCTCCCAATTCTCAGCCAATCATAGATTTTTCTTCCCTCCCACACAAAATATCTGTTCCCCTCTCCATCCTCACTCCCCCAGCTTCTTTTTTCTCCCCCCAGTCCCAGCCCCACCCCCTTCTGGTCCTCCCCAGCATCAGCTCCCTTCTAGTTCCAGCACCTCCCAGCATCCACTCCCTTCCAGTCCCATTCACCCATCCCCCTGCATCAGCCCATTTCCAATCCTAGCCCCCCAGTATCGGTCGTCCTCCAGGCCTTCCCAGCATCAGTTTCCTTCCAGTCCCAGTCTCCCATCCCCAGGTCATTTCCAGTCCTAACCTCTAGTTTCAGTCGTCCTCCAGTCCCTGCCAGCATCAACTCCTTTCCAATCTCCCAGTATCAACCCATTTCCAGTCCTAACCCCAGTATCAATCCTCCTCAAGTCCCTCCCAGTAACTGTCCCCCATCCACAGGCCATTTCCAGTCCTAACCCCCAGTATCAGTCCTCCTCCAGTCCCTCCCAACATCAGCTCCCTTCCAGTCTCTCAGCATCAGCCCATTTCCAGTCCTGGCTTCCCTCCCATTCCCATTCTAGCCCCTAGTCCCCCCTCCATTCCATTCTAGCCCCCCCCCCCCCCGTTCCCATTCTCGTTCTAGCCCCCAGTCCTCCCTCCCCACCCACTGCCACACACAAAAAATGGGGCCCTATGCCTGATTGACCTCAGAGGGAGCTGGGGAGGCCCGAAGCCTCGACTTACCTCTGCACAGCCACAGGAGTAAATAGCGGCATTTGCCTTCTCTCCCATGGCTGTAATAAAAAGAAGCCCACTGGTGCACCGAGTGCTAGGAGGTCAAACGGGGGCGCTTGTTTGTAAGAGGAAACAATATGATGTAGGGTTTAGAGCACAGACCTTTGGCATGTAAACCTTGGCCTAATTTCCTCATCTAATACTGTACTTGCTACATGATCTTGAGCAAATTCCTTAAGCTTTCTGTATGGAAACTTTGACTTTATGCTCTCTTGGGAAGAGACATGGTAATGTGTGAATGATCTAGTATAGTGCCATGTACAAGGATAGTGTGAATAATAAATTCTATTCCCTGAAACATATAGCAATGCTTATTGTAGTAGAAGTGGTGTCAACATTTAAAACAAATCCCCTGTGCAAAATACTTGGCAGCATGCATGAAAAAGAAATACTAATTAGAATTTGCGAGAGCATTCCCACTAACTATGGGTGCTAGATTTCTTAGCTGTAGACTGCAAACCCTACTAACTATTCATCTTCCTGCAGTCTGTGTTTCAAATGTCATTCCTGCTGCCTAAACTCTGAGCAGGTGTTAAACTGCTGTCCTTGGCACATTATGGTATGCTGATAGAGATTTATAGACAGCATGTTTTCAGGAAACCATCTGCCTTTGCAATTATACACAAACAATATCCCTCCTAGTTTTTCTTTCTACAAATCAACAAACTCAGAACTCTTTAATTGTGAAATAGGCAATGAGCAAATTTGGCAAACAGCTTCCAAACATCATAAAAACAAAAAGTCGGGTTGTACAGGTTATCGGTAAACATTCCGTTAGCAGAATGTTTGCTACTGTGGATAATAAAATTGTCCTAACACTCTACTGTCATGTATTCTAGGAAGTGGCAACCCAATCATCCTATGGGTTCTGTAAGAAAAGCAGACTGATGAACACTCATCCTCTGTGAACGAATGTAACCATGAAATGAGAACTGACTTGAAACAGAAAACACCAAAAGTATAATTTTATAATAGGGCGCCTTGGTTAAGGCAGCCAAAATGGGCCTATTTTATAGAGACAAGTAGGCATCAGTGGAGGAGTAGCCTAATGGTTACAGCAACTGCCTAGTACCCAAGAGATCAGAGTTCAATTCTCACTGGCACTCCTTGTGACCTCGGGCAAGTCACTTGACCCGGCATTGCCAGACCTTTTCTTCTGACCAAAAACAAAAGATCTCAGAAAAAACAAAACACCCCCTCAAAACAAAGTAATTGTGCAAAAATACTTTTTTTGTCGGAATATGGCAACAAAGTACTGGGAATTCAGTCCAGGTACCACTGTGGCATTTCCTTTTATTAAAGATATGGATAAAAAATTTCAAAATCCAAAACTTAGCTTATGTATAGTGCTGCTCTCCGCACTGCAGTAATATGCCAGCAAAACACAATGACGACGTGGCTCCACGTTTCGGGTGTAACATCAGATATGAAAACCTTGAACACCCTGCTTCAGGCCCATCCAAACTGGCAAAAATTCAAAGCTTGAATGAAACAACCCCGGAGGTGTATCTCACCAAATAGGCATCGGCGTCTGACGTAAGCCGACAAGAACAGCTCAAATCCTCCAATCACAGGAAACCCCCCCAAAAAAACGGAGGGAAGCCCACTTAAACAGGGAAACCCCCACCAGGAGCCTGTCAATAAGCAACAATCACTCAAATGATAGTATGCCAGTCCACCTGAAGATTGAGACCCCGAGGGGCAATAGAGTCCAAAGAATATATCCAACGCTGTTCTCGCCATTGAAGACATTGTTCTCTATCGCCACCCCTGGGATCAGCAGGAATAAAATCTAAAACCCTCCAGCGTAACGAGGAAAAATCATGCCCCACTGTCAAACAGTGATCCACCATAGGAGCAGAAAGAGTCTTAGTACGTAATCGAGAGGCATGTTCAATCAAACGTGATTTCACTGCTCGTATGGTCCGCCCCACATAGTAAAATGGACAGGGGCATACAATCAAATAGACTACAAAGGAAGAAGTGCAGTCAGTATGCCACCTAGTGGTATAGGTGCGGGAGGTATGTATATCCAGCCAATCAGAACCCTCCAACGTAAGGGAACAATACATACACTGCCCACAAGCAAAGTGACCATTATCCCCATGCCGTAAGACAGGGCGATCTTGTTAAGAAGTAGTATGCATGATTAAATCCCGTAGATTGGCTGTACGGGAATAAGCAATCCATAGAGGAACATCTCGAAAGCAATCATGGGATCCCAAGATAGGCCAGAATCGATGTAACAGCTTAGTAACTTGAGGCATATTAGAGGTATAAGGCAGCACCCCAGTAACCACTGAATCATGCGATGAGGTGTTTTTTGGAATAAGAAGCCAATCCTGATGTAAATGACGGGCCCTCTTGAATGCCCGGTCAACCACTGCCAAAGGATACCCCCTATTAGCCAGACGTAATTTTAACTCCCTTGCATGGAAAAGAAAATCGGCCAAGGTCGAACAGTTCCGCCGGAGACGCAAGAACTGACCATAAGGGAGACCCCGTTTAAGCGCTCGAGGATGAAAACTATCAAAGTGTAGCAAGGTGTTCCGCTGAATAGGTTTTCGATATAAGGTAGTCTCAAAACCTTGAGGGGTCAGGATTACCCAAATATCCAAAAATTGAATACGGTGGGGGTCTATCTGTGCTGTAAATTGGATGCGTGCCACATGGGAATTTAATCTCCTCAAAAACTGATCCAAATCTTCCCGAGAACCCGTCCAGATAAAAAAGACATCATCGAGAAATCTCTTCCAAAAAGGAACAAATTGAAAGGCCTCATCAGTATAAATGTAAGATGATTCAAAAGCAGCCATAAAGAGGGTCGCTATCGATGGGGCAACAGTAGCCCCCATAGCAATGCCATGAATCTGTTTATAGAATTGTTGTTGATATAAAAAATAATTATTATTCAAAACCAGCTCCAACAATTCCAGCACAAATGATTTAGGAATCCGATCTGGAAGGTCTAAAGTATAACTCTGTAGACAGGCAAGTGCCTCACTTTGGTCAATGTTGGTATAAAGAGATTGAACGTCAAGGGAGACCAGGTAGGTATACGCACTAACATCAGAACAACCCTTCAATTGATTCAAAAAATCTCCTGTATCTCGAATGTAAGAACAGACTTTGGATGCCGCTGGTTGCAGGAAGAAATCACAGAATTTTGAGAGAGGTTCTAATATAGAGTCTCTACAAGACACTATTGGTCTTCCAGGGGGATCACTTAACGATTTATGTATTTTAGGCACCAAATTCATGGCATTGCTATGGGGGCTACTGTTGCCCCATCGATAGCGACCCTCTTTATGGCTGCTTTTGAATCATCTTACATTTATACTGATGAGGCCTTTCAATTTGTTCCTTTTTGGAAGAGATTTCTCGATGATGTCTTTTTTATCTGGACGGGTTCTCGGGAAGATTTAGATCAGTTTTTGAGGAGATTAAATTCCCATGTGGCACGCATCCAATTTACAGCACAGATAGACCCCCACCGTATTCAATTTTTGGATATTTGGGTAATCCTGACCCCTCAAGGATTTGAGACTACCTTATATCGAAAGCCTATTCAGCGGAACACCTTGCTACATATTGATAGTTTTCATCCTCGAGCGCTTAAACGGGGTCTCTCTTATGGTCAGTTCTTGCGTCTCCGGCGGAACTGTTCGACCTTGGCCGATTTTCTTTTCCATGCAAGGGAGTTAAAATTACGTCTGGCTAATAGGGGGTATCCTTTGGCAGTGGTTGACCGGGCATTCAAGAGGGCCCGTCATTTACATCAGGATTGGCTTCTTATTCCAAAAAACACCTCATCGCATGATTCAGTGGTTACTGGGGTGCTGCCTTATACCTCTAATATGCCTCAAGTTACTAAGCTGTTACATCGATTCTGGCCTATCTTGGGATCCCATGATTGCTTTCGAGATGTTCCTCTACGGATTGCTTATTCCCATACAGCCAATCTACGGGATTTAATCATGCATACTACTTCTTTACAAGATCGCCCTGTATTACGGCATGGGGATAATGGTCACTTTGCTTGTGGGCAGTGTATGTATTGTTCCCTTACGTTGGAGGGTTCTGATTGGCTGGATATACATACCTCCCGCACCTATACCACTAGGTGGCATACTGACTGCACTTCTTCCTTTGTAGTCTATTTGATTGTATGCCCCTTGTCCATTTTACTATGTGGGGCGGACCATACGAGCAGTGAAATCACGTTTGGCTGAACATGCCTCTCGATTACGTACTAAGACTCTTTCTGCTCCTATGGTGGATCACTGTTTGACAGTGGGGCATGATTTTTCATCGTTACGCTGGAGGTTTTTAGATTTTATTCCTGCTGATCCCAGGGGTGGCGATAGAGAACAATGTCTTCAATGGCAAGAACAGCGTTGGATATATTCTTTGGACTCTATTGCCCCTCGGGGTCTCAATCTTCAGGTGGACTGGCATACTATCATTTGAGTGATTGTTGCTTATTGACAGGCTCCTGGTGGGGGTTTCCCTGTTTAAGTGGGCTTCCCTCTGTTTTTTTGGGGGGGTTTCCTGTGATTGGAGGATTTGAGCTGTTCTTGTCGGCTTACGTCAGACGCCGATGCCTATTTGGTGAGATACACCTCCGGGGTTGTTTCATTCAAGCTTTGAATTTTTGCCAGTTTGGATGGGCCTGAAGCAGGGTGTTCAAGGTTTTCATATCTGATGTTACACCCGAAACGTGGAGCCACGTCGTCATTGTGTTTTGCTGGCATATTACTGCAGTGCGGAGAGCAGCACTATACATAAGCTAAGTTTTGGATTTTGAAATTTTTTATCCATATCTTTAATAAAAGGAAATGCCACAGTGGTACCTGGACTGAATTCCCGGTACTTTGTTGCCATATTCCGACAAAAAAGTATTTTTGCACAATTACTTTGTTTTGAGGGGGTGTTTTGTTTTTTCTGAGATCTTTTGTTTTTGGGCTGTTAGATTGATTTCAGGGGGTTTAGTGTTTATGATTCTAGACCTTTTCTTCTGAGGCAATCTACTTCCTATCATAGCTTGCCAAGAAAACTCAGGAGTCAGCCTTGGCTTGACAGCACTTAAATGAGTGCCTCTTTTTTAATTTATTGTTTTTTATATACCACTTTGTCATGGCAATCAAAGTGGTTTACATATAACATTTTAACTACTGCACAAGTCAGTTTACAAGGAACAATTATACAAATAACAATCGTAATTCAAAAGATATTTAACAATAACAAAGTAGTAAAACACTAACGTAAGTGGCAGAGATTGCACCTTAAATTCAGGCACAGACATTTATACTGCTTTATAGCTGGTTTAAATGAATGTGCGTAAAGTCTGCAAGTAACATAGAAACCAAAAACAATTACAGCAAATAAAGTCCATATGGTCTATCCAGTCTGCCTGTCTGTAATAACTGTTAAGTTCCATGGGCCCGTGTTAATCCCCTTGGCTGGGATATTAGCACCACCAAGTTATCTGCAGATGTTGCCACTGCACGCTGTGATGCTAGCCGGCCGGGGTGATGTCTGTTGATAATCGGGCAGCGGCAATATTGGTTATCGCAATGTGGCTAAAGTCTGGCACAGTAAAGGCTGGCCTAACTTTTGCTGCTGAATCCAACCGGGGAGCGGCTGACTATCATTGCTGCCCGGCATGGATTATCCTGGTCTAAAGTTCCGTGGTGGTGGCTAGCCGTTTTAGCAGAGCTAGCCGCTGCTGCTGCTGCTGAATATCAGGCCATACAATCGCAGCCTCTCCCTCGGAAATCTCCTGTATTTGTCGCATGCTTTCTTGAATTCAGATACAGTTCACAACCACCACCCTTTCTGTAAAGAAGTGTTTCCTCAGATTACTGCTGGGTCTATCCCCTTTCATCTTCATTCTCTGACCCCTCATTCCAGAGCTTCCTTTCAATTGTAAGAGGGTCACAGAGATATTTAAACGTCTCTATCATATCACCCATCTCCCATCCCATCCCGTCATAACAAGAGACATCAGCAGTAGACCAAGAAGAACCAATAACGACAACATGACCGGCACACCTGCAGGCTATCAGAAAACCAAACAAACAACATCAAAAAGAGCACCATCACTACTGTCATTCACACTATGGAACTCCCTCCTAACGAGCCTGAGAGCATTACATGACCTCAAAGACTTCCACAAAGACCTCAAAACATATTTATTTATAGAAACATATGAGCATCCAGGCAACATCCCATACTCAAACTGAAATACCACCTACCCCGCCAACTAAACGTGCACTCATCCTATCCACACACACAGGTTTATCATACCACGTTATTAAATACCCTCATGCTAAATGTTAACTTTAATTGTACTGTCTAAATGCTGTTATGTAACTGTACTGTCTAAATGTTTACATGTACCCTAATGTTAATTGTAACCCTCCAATTGTGATGTGACATGACCACCTTGATTGAAGGATAAGGTGATATACAAGTCTGTCTAAATAAATAAATCTTTCCTCCAAAGTACACATATTGATCTTTGTCTATCTCCATATGCCGTATGACAAAGGCCATTGACCATTTTAGTAGCTGTCCTCTGCACCAACTCCATCCTGTTTATATCCTTTTGAAGGTGCGGTCTTCAGAACTGTACATGGTACACTAAATGTGGTCTCACTAGAGCAGTGCTGTGCAAACGTTTATCCTGTATGACCCCATTTTAATGACTGAAAGTTCACGTGACCCCCAGATGATGAGGAAATCAAAAAAGTAGGTCTCCAGCCTCCTTCCCCTCCCTCCATGCATCTAAACCAGGAAGGCAGCATCAACAGTAGTGCTAAGAGCAGCAGAAGTTAGCACAGGGTCCCTTGTGTCACTGTGCAGTGTGTGCTTACAGACACCAATGCTCAGCATGAGTTTACATGAATTTTTAGAAGTATGCCTAAACAGTAGTAACCTTATTCAACATTATTTGTGTACACACTCCTGAGTCAGTGAGGCTGAGTGAAATGTAGGCCTCGTCGGGTGTGCCACATAACTGATATTCAACATAAGTATCTGCTAAGGATAATAATGAGGGTTTAGGGTCTTTTAAGTAATTAAAACATGATTGTTTCCCAAAGAGGAAAATACTGTATATAAGATAATACGGGATTTTTTTTTCTTGACCTGTGAGGTACAGTCCATATAAGCAGTTCAAAGCTGGGGCAATTTCTCTAAATGGGTTAGTTTTGTGCATGCCATGACAATCATGAGCTTCACTTCTAAGCCAGGGTATGTGGAGTATTCCTTGTGGGGTATCTCATAGCTAATTTTTTTGATGAAGAATGTTGTCTGACGTCTTTTTCCCTCTTTACAATGGACATTGGTCAGTTAATTCAGTGGCTGTAATGTGATTAGATGTCACTGATCTCTACTCATACGCATCTTTTTGGATTACCTTGATTATGTATTCATAACACATCTATTGATTGGAGAACTGGAGATATTGTAGCATCACAAATCTTTTAAGGGTATTTACTATTATGACTGAGGTACTTCTGTCCACGTACTGTATGTAGAACATGCATGCAGATTTAGTCAGCCTAAACGGGAGCACATAATTTGCAGCTTGCCCTCCTATGGGCCCTATGACTGCCCTATCAACTTGTTATGGGGCACAATGCCTCCCAGGAGCAAAATCTGTCTTTTGTTTGAACTTGAATCAAAGATCATGAAAGAACATGTTTAAGATGGTTTAGGGAAATGATCTGTTATTCTTGAGACTAAGACTATGAAAGCATTAAACTACAGAACATGACCTCAGGTTTCAACAAACTCAGGATTCTGCACTTAGTAACTTCCCTGCCAATTGCCTCTGTGTCTCTGAAACCTTACATCGGTTTGTTTTATCTCAAATGCATGACAGCAAACAAGGAGGATCTCCAGGAACAAGCAGGAATGAGTCTTCACATATGGGTACGTCTACTTTTGGAAGCATCCCAGCACGCTTGCGTGCTGCCTTCCCGCCTTTCCCAACTGCCTCTCCTCAGTTAGTTTTCTTGTGGTCGCGGCTGTCTTCCCGACGCCACTGGTACCGCCGGTGTTTCTTTTCTTTTCTTGTAAAATCTTCCTTTTTCCACGGGATATTTTTTCTTCATAGTGTCCCACGGTCTCTTAGGCCTTTTAGGCCTCTTCTTTTTCCTTCATGGAACCGCCAGACATTTTCTTCAAGAAATGTTCAGACTGTGGCGGTACAACTTTATTTTTAGACCCTCGAAATCGGTGTCTAACCTGCTTTGGTCCTGACAACAGTTTGGTGAGAAGAGGTCTTCAACATCGAGGTTCCCTCGATACACGGTTGCCCTCCAACTTCGGGGCACCGTCCCCTTCTTCTTCCACACAGGATCAGGTAACCCACAAACAGTCTGTTAAGACTAGCCAGTCCTCGAGTGGTAGGTCTCATGCACAGCATGTAGACGGCTCCGGCCTTGCCCTCGAGGTCCCACTGGCTTCAAAACCCCGGCAGGAGTCTTCGGTCTCCAAAGCCTATAAGGGGTTTCGGGTTGTTCCTGGGGTTCACCCCCCACAGAACATACCTAAGCCATGTACGGTGGTGGCATCCGCTTCGAGCGGTACCGATACCCCGGCATCGGCACTGGTGTCGGATGAAACACTCCTCACCAGGGATAGTAGTGGAATCAGCAATGAGGCGGGTAAAGAGTAAGAAAAAGCACTCTTCTTATCCGCCAGGTCGTGAGTCTAAAACACTAGATGCCTTTGGACGTCAAACCTTCCAGACATCTATGCTTTCTGCAAGAATTCTCTCATATATTTCTTATATGAGTCTTTCTCTTGAGGAGGTCACAAAGCAATTACATCTTTTGACTCCTTTCCTTCCAGATTCCAGGAGTTCAGACTATTCCTCACTGCTTAAGCATATCCAGAATATCTCTTGGTTTCTTTCTCGTGCTTCCCTAGACTCTTTTGAGTCTGTTAGCAGGACTTCTGCTATAGCTATAGGGGCACGACGTAGAGCCTGGCTCCAAGCTTCAGACTTGGACAAATGGGCACAACAACGGCTGGGACATACTCCTTGCACTGGAGAAAATCTTTTCAACAAGGAGTCTTTACGTCAGGTTACTCAGTTGTCCACTGATTTACCTGTTCCTAAGAGTTGTTCTACACCTTCTTCTGTCCCAGTAGGTAGGAGATGTCCTACCAAACTTTCTTCTCACAGGAGAAGAAGGTTTTATTCATCACTTGCCCATCATACAGATGTTCCCCAACAGGGGAAGCATTGTCCTGGTCTGAAGAATCCAACCTCTCACTAGGCTCAGCAAACCCAGCACCTGCAGGGTTTCTGATCAATCATCATCAGATGCTTGTGACTCTTGGGGTTAGCATCTACAGTTGCTTCTTCTCAATGGAGGCAATCCACCGCTTCATTCTAACCCCTACACATGGATCTCTTTCCAAAAGATATCCATTTTTTCTATATTTCTATGAGCTGTCAGGATGTTCATGCCTATAGGTCACAGGTTTCTCCTCTTTTTCCTGCTAGGGAAAGAGGTCTAACCACTATCAAATGATAGTTCCTGTGCCAGCATGTATTTTCCTTTCTATAGACTTCCTACTTCGTAAGTCTTCTTCAGCTCCATTCTCTTCACCCTCTTACCAAGCTTTTCCTCTGTAAGAGCGGAATTACTTACTGGGAGGCTTTTTCTTCAGCCTCTCTAGTTTTCTCATTTTCCAGTGCGGAGTTTTCCTCTCTGAGTTACCTCCTCTGTTTCAGTCTTGCTTTGGGGCAGCTTATCAGACATGTCCAGAGTTTACTACTCCTGTTCTGTCTGTTTTTTCTGTTTTCAACAGTAAGATTCTTTCTGCTGTCTTGCTAGCAGCTGCCTATGCAGGAGCCTTAATGTTTGGACCACTGGTTCTTGTCCGCAAACAACCAGATTTGTCCTCCACTAACATTCTGTCTAGTCTTAGTAGTGGCTCCAAGTCAGTGCTTTCATCTCTCTTGGAGATTATCTCACTACAAGCTTTCTAGATTGTCTTCTATTTCTGCCATCTCCATTTTCCTGGGTTTGGCAGCATAGTTGGCAGAGATACTGGCTCTCTAGCAGCCAGTTCTATCTTCTCATTCTCCTGCATCATGCTCTCTGCAATTTACAGAGAAGCTTTCCACTATGGGCCCTTGCTAGAGAGCATGGGAGGCTTTTTTCTTCAACAGCTATCCTAGCTGGTTAGAAAAGGCTTTTCAGTCATGTCTCCCATGACTAGAAGGTTCTCCCTTCTTTTACTACCTCCTTTTTTGATATAAAGGAGATAGGCCTTCTCTTACGTGAAAGCTCAAGGAGTTGCCAGTTCCCTGCTTTGGTCCATAGTATTCCCAATTGGGGATATGCTCGTCCTCATGGTAAGAACGCATGATACTTTTGCCCTTAAGCAGGTCAACATGGTATCTCATCTCTAGGCGTCTTCTGTCTATTTACCATGCTAGAGTCCTGGAAGACTCGGGACTTGCTGGCTGCACATTGATATTATCCTCTGTTTTTCACGTAACAGTCCTGGTTATTTTTCACTAGCTAGCATTCTTGAAGATCATGACCAAGAGGAATAGATTCTCTATACGTCTTCTCAAGTAGGTTCCACCTCCTTGTTCTTAGATGAATCTTTCCTCTCCGCATATCCTATGTGATCACTGTGCTGTAGGCATATCTCTGTCTGTTTAATTGCAGACACCCATATGTAGGCCTACATATCCATATTTATTTTTTGTGTGTATTTTATGCCCTTCCATATCTCACTATAGATATATTCTTATATGTCTATCTATATATATATTACATATATCTATATATATATATGTATCTGTCGAGATATTTTATTATAGATAGATATGTATCCACATACTTATCTATCTCACTGTCTATCCTCATATAGCTATATGATTCTGACAGAGGATAGTTACAACAACAACAACATGCTATCTAGCAGGTTTGGGGTTCTATACACACAACCACTCCTGTGGTAGTCAACAATTTTTATACCATAACCTAAGGGTTTAGATACCTCTGAAGCTCTCCGTGCCCAATATCTCTCCTAGCTTACCCCAGTTAGGAGAGACATTGTGGATCTTCAGTTAATCACAGGCTTTAACGCCTCAGGCATTTGTCCTCTCTTTTTGTGATACAAGGGGTTCCCATACCCTTTCTCCCCACACGGACTGTGCCTGTTTGTCCAAATCGGTTAGCCTTTCTCTTTTTGCTCCTAAGAGTGAGCCACTCTGCCGCCAAAAGAGTTAGGTTTTTGTCATACAGCCTTCCGCTGAAGGCCCACCGTTTTTGTACTACCCCAGTTTTTCCTACTGGGGTTACCTGTTACCTTTCAGGATTCTAACCTCCACTGTTTTCCTACAGGTTTATTACCTCCACTTTACAGTGAGGTCCTCTTCAAGGTTCCTCTACTGGGTTTCCAGTAGATCCATGAACCTCCATACTTCTGTGAAATCCTGTCAGGGGAGGTCCATATTGCAATATTCTTTGCAATATCATTGATGACAATCATCATCCACACATGGACTCCTTTCTCTGCAGTCCTATGCTAGGTTAGCTGTTCCACAGCATTTTTCTTTCTTCAACTCCTACCCTCCATCCTCAGGATGCCTGGTGTTCTGGAAGATAGCATGTTCCAACCTATGACATGCTGGGACTCCAGGCATCTCAGCTTGGGAGTCCCCATATGTGAAGACTCATTCCTGCTTGTTCCTGGAGATAGCACAGTTACTTACCTGTAACAGGTGATCTCTGGGAACAGCAGGAATAAGTCTTCACAACCCACCCACCTCCCCAGGAGTTGTATCTCTCTCTATCTTTCCTTTCCTCTCTCTCTCTCTCTCTCTCTTTGTCTCAGCTTTAAAACGTAACTGAGGAGAGGCAGTTGGGAAATGCGGGAAGGCAGCACGCAGGCGTGCTGGGATGCTTCCAAAAGCTCTTGATTGGACGCTGGGAAGCGTTCCCGCGCAGACTCCGTCGGTACTGACGTACCCATATGTGAAGACTTATTCCTGCTGTTCCCAGAGATCACCTGTTAGAGGTAAGTAACTGTGCTTTACCCAAATGTACAAGTGCAATGCGTGCCATTGAGTCAATGCTGACTCCTGGTGATCCATCTCCTGGTCTTTCTTGGGAAGGTGCGATTGCAAGTAGATTGCCAGGCCTTTCTTCCATGCAATGAGTTTACAGCCCCTGGTATTCCTACTTGGACTAGAAACCAACAAGATGTATGATGTTGATGTTGTTGTTAAGTGCTGTCGAATCGGAGTTGACTCATGGCGACCCTCTGGATAGCTATCCTAAATTGTGTTCGGTCTTCAGTCAGGCGGCTCATTGTTGACAGACTGGTATCCGTAGCTGCTGTTATTGTATTGATCCATCTCATTGCTGGCCTTCCTCTTTTGCGTTGACCTTCTATCTGTAAGGGTACATTATTCCTTTCCCAGCACTTCTTATCACTAACCCTTGGGACGTCCGTCTGGGTCGAGGAATCACCTTACCTTCTTTGTCTGGAATCCAGGGGAACAAACACACACACACACCTGCACATAAGTGGTATGCAGTTTATTCCAAAGGGTGGAGGGATTGTCCGTATTTTATACATCATCAGAAACATAGTCATACGTCATTCACCCATCTTCTGGGGGCCCACTATAGTTTATCAGTAACTAATGCAAATACAAGTCATCCTTGAGTAGAACAATCAGTCTAGCTTACACAGCATATTCCTTTTTCCATACCCACCAGAATGTACAAAGGGCACACACATAGAATTCTGATTTCTATAGGATTCTAATTTCTCTTGTGCAGGCCTCCTGTATATGCACTTAAACTAAGCATTATTATTACAAAGGGCACATATATAGGATTCTGATTTCCCTAACAATCCTCCCTTTGGGCCTGCATAGGCCCACTATAAGAACAGCCTAACAATCTACTACAAAATAACTAGACAGACATTATTAATGGAACATCTGTATGTGGCAGCTCAGGTACATCAGCCACCGTAAAAGCAGGAGTATAGGAATACATAAAAGTGGTAGAGCTTTGTAGGGCCTTTCAACAACAGTCAAGAACAAATGAAAATATACAACAAAAAAGAACAAGAATTATAAAACCGCTCAATAGGGCAATAAGCAGTCCTTTGAGACCACCCCAAAGAAAGATACATAGAAACTTCCCTGTAGTTGAAGAACAGTATAGAGCAGTATTAGACAGGCTAAAAGCAGAAACAATAAAACAATCCGTAGCATTAAAACTAGAGACAGTTTACAATGAACAAGGGACCTAGTCATATCCCAAAGAGAGGCGAGTAGCACCAATGTTATACAAAAAGTAGAAAAAGAAACATGGGGCTGGGTGCAGTTTAAATTGTAAACTTCTGCATTTCACACAGATTAGAAGGTACAGTAATGAAACATGTTGAGAGAAAAGCTCCAGTTTGTAGCGAGCTGCGCACACAAAAAGTAAGGCAGTCTGGGCAAGTAGTATTGCCGTATTAACAGTTCCCGAAATGGACTGAAGGAGGCACCACATGAGTGGTAGGAGGAGTCAACACAGTCTTGTGCGTGATGGTCAGGAGGCTGGAACCGAAGATGTCAGTGGAGATGATACACGCTTGATTCTTGACGCATGGATCCACGAAGGGGAGGAGTCACACAGGATGGCTGTCCATGTGATGGCGATCACTGTAGTTTGGAGGTCCGTAGAGCGGGTCTAAGGTACCGTGCTTTTGAGGTGCTCTGACCTGTAAATGGTCACCAACCTTGAAGGGATATGTTGGTTCGGTACCTCTAGGCCGAAAGCTGCTTTTCTTCAGGAGTCTTCTCCTCTCCTCTCCAGTTGCTAGGGCCTTGGCTGCCCCGGCGTCAGCTACTTCTCATCCTGGTCCTGAAGCCTGATCTGTATATGGAGAATGTTTCCAGCGAGGGCAATGGCTTCAGGATCTTTTAGCCGCCACCTTCACTGTAATCGATGTTATCAGAAGAACTAGGAACGGTCCCATACTGGAAAAGGGGCTTGTACTGTGTGCTGGTGGTATGTCTTTACCAAAATCCAGTCTCCGGATTGAAAGAAAAGAGCTGAGTCATCCAGCAGAAAGGACTGGACCTGCTGAGCATACCTGTGGAGGGAAGAGAGTTGCCTCTGCTGCTAGGAAATACAAGAGATCAAATGTGAGGCTCAGGAGTTTAAAAAATAAGCAGTCTTCCATGTAACAGTTCAGAGGGAGAAAAAGTTCAGTCTACTCCCTTAGGGCAATTTTTTTTTTGTTTGTTTGTTTGTTTATTGAACAGAGTCAAAGGCAAGACAGTTTAGTGTCTTTACAAAGTTTTTTTTAAAGATTTCGGAGGTTCCCCCCTTCGTGGGTTGCTGTTTGCACACAACAGCCAATCCTAAGCAACTCAATTTAGCTAATACATTTTTGACAAGATGCCCACACTTCCTCAAATTTTTTCACAATTTTAGAATTATACCAATTTGTAAAAACTTGTGTAAGTAACTTTCCTCCTTTAGCTTCATGTGTCGGGCCAGGACACATAGCGACAAAAAGGGATAAAAGCATCTGAAAAGCACCACATGGCCAGTGTGGGTCTCCCCAAGCTCATTAGGATGAAAAGTGCACTCAGCCTATCTCCAAGTGTCTATTTCCAATTATTGGATATATCTCTGGGCTAGATGACTTCCAAAATTGGAGTTAATGGGGATGGCATAATCAAATATTGTAGAGTATTCATTGTCAGTTTTCTTTCTAGGTGGATACATCGGATACATCATTTCACATTTCAATTTACCCTCACCATTTTATAATGTTAATCTGAGTTCTCTTTTCCAACATGAATATTCCATCACACTCGTCTCAACACCACTTTTTTTTTTTCACTTACATCATTCCATCAAACTACATGCATAGGTCCTTCTGTCTTTTTTACACCATACTAGTGTATCCTTATTTGGCAAGGCTGCTAAGAACATCAAACAATTGTTAGAAACTTAGTATTTTTGTAAACAAAAGGTATATATACATATAAATGTAGATCCTTTTCCATAAGCATAACAACATGAGTAAACAGTGCTCATTCTAATTAGCAACTGCCTAAACAAAATATAGATATAGTCCTTACAATATAGACTAGTGCTTCACGGCATTTTATAACATCAATCCCAATAGGAAGGAGTATGGCTCGAATCTATCGTATACATTGTTCTCAGCGAGAGTGCTGTTGGACTGATTTTAAAATTGCAGTGTTCACAAGGATTTGGGTAAGCTACTCATTAATTATGGTGTCAAAAAAAGATCCTTTTGAGGTGAGAGATCTAAGAGGATACAAGGCATTGGTGGTTGGGCCTCATGGCGATGTTTCCTCGGGTTCTTCTTGGCCTATTCCCCCCTGCCTAGTCATGTCTCTTCAGAGGCATAAATATGCAAGGTTCATGTTCTTCAGGCCTTGTGGGTCCTCGAGGAGTCTTAGAGCAGTTAGAATTCCGGTGGCCCAGATCATCACACTCGGAGCAGCACGTTTATTGCCTTTCCCAAGGCTGTAGCCTCACCTTCTGTCTCTCTCTCTCTCTCTCTCTCTGCTTTTTTTTTTTTTTTCAATGACAATGACAATGACAATGTTATTATTTACAAATATTCTCATATTTCCTGGGAACTAAGCTTCATCTTTCCACTAAATGAGATCTATATGTTTGGGAACAGAGCAATTTCAGATCAGCCTCTTTCCAAAATTCTATAATTTCTGTGTATACTGAACCTCTACATAATGTACTTCTACAAGTATTTTTGGTAACATAAGGTGCAAGTGTGTAAACTAAAGAAAATTAATATCTCACAGTGCTGCAACATATATCTGTTTTCTCTGCAACATATATCTATTTTTTCTCAGGAACTGTGCTGAAACTGAAAATAGAAACTTTTAGAACAAGGTACACTTTTTCTCTGGACACTTAACACGTAAAATTCAAATACAAAAAAACAGTTGAATTTATCCTAAAATCCAATATTGTAACAAATAAAACTGAGATGTTACTGTCCTGTTCATCAGTCATCAGCACCGAGCTAAACAATGCCAAGTAGTTAACTTAAAATCTTACAGTTCAGGAAACAGACATTCAAATAACATGAAACTGCAAAAAGGTGAATTCAAAATCATGCTTTGTCACATTTAAATTAAAACCCTATACATAATACTTAAGACTGGTATCAAACTGATCTGAAACAAAGAAATTATGTTAAAGCAATTTGCTTAGAGTAACAGTTCAACCTTGATGTTATCTCAAACACAAACAGCAAAGTAAACAGCAGGTCTGTCCCGTGACCAGATTCCTTCAGGCAAATGCAGATAGCTGAACAAGAGAGACAGGAGTCCTAAATACTAAAAGTTTAAAAAGAAAAAGTTGCTTGAGAATTGTCACTAATTGTGATTGCTATTAAATTCCTATAGTTACACTCTGTGTTTCTATAATATATGAACAATAATTATGACCTCTGAGGTGCTTGCCACAAAATATAAAATCATTGTTTTTTTTAAACTCTTTAAGTTTACTCAATAGCATACACAAAGACCAGACACACAATAACAGGACCTTCTTATTCACTCAGGATTCAAATCATTTTTTTTTTCAAGTTGCAGTCTTTTAATTACTGGCTCAGGATGCCCCATTGTCCTGATAAGGTTCCCAACCCCTACTTTGAAGGTTAAAGAAAAACAATCCAAAACCATTTGTGCCTTCTGTAGCCCACAGGAGGGGCTGCCCCCTTTCCCTCTCTCTTCTTTGTTCTCTTTGTTAAGTTTCTGATTTCGTTTCTGATGTTGTAGGGGGAAGGGATAGCATGATGTCTTTCTCTAATGAGATCTCTCTTCGCATGATGTGTCCAAAGTATGAAAGTCGAAGTCTTGTCATCTGAGCTTCTAAAGAAAGCTTAGGTTTGATCTCCTCTAGTACTGACTGGTTTGTTCTTCGGGCAGTCCATGGTATACACAGTATTCGCCGCCAGCACCATGATTCAAAGGCATCAATTTTCTTCCTGTCTATCTTTTTCACTGTCCAACTTTCACATCCATATGATATTATTGAAAATACCATGGCTTGAACAAGTCAAATCTTTGTATGGAGAGAGACATCTCTGCTCTTGAGAATCTTATCTAGGTCTTTCATAGCCATTCTGCCAAGAGCAATGCGTCGTCTGATTTCTTGACTGCTTGTTGCTTCTTTATTGATAGTTGTTCCAAGTAGGTTAAACTTGTTCACAATTTCAGCTTCTTCTCCTTCAACGTTGAAACTGTTGATTTATGCCAGTTGTCATGATCTTTGTTTTCTTTACGTTAAGGTGCAGGCCCATTTTGAGACTATGTTCTTTGATTGTGAGAAGCAAATGTTTCAGATCATCTTCACTTTCAGCCAGTAATGTA
The DNA here is from genome assembly GCA_033557465.1 of Ichthyophis bannanicus. Lineage (NCBI taxonomy): Eukaryota > Metazoa > Chordata > Amphibia > Gymnophiona > Ichthyophiidae > Ichthyophis > Ichthyophis bannanicus. The sequence goes on along the minus strand of CM066042.1, from coordinate 116,718,337 downwards.
GTATCATCAGCATAGCGAAGGTTGTTGATGAGTCTTCCACCAATCTTCACACCTCTGTTGTCTTCATACAATCCTGCTTCTCTGATTTGTTCTGCATATAAATTGAACAGGTAGGGGGAAAGTATGCAGCCTTGTCTTACACCTTTGCTTATTTTAAACCATTCTGTTCTCCTTGTTCCGTTCGAACTGTTGCTTCTTGATCAATGTACAGATTGTGCAAGAATACGATCAGGTGTTCTGGTATACCCATGCTTCTTTATGTGGCCCAGAGTTTCTCATGGTTTACACAGTAAAAATCCTTGCTATAGTCGATAAAGCACAAATAGATATCCTTTTGGTATTCTTTAGTCTTTTCAAGGATCCATCTCACATCCGCAATGATGTCTCTCGTTCCTCGCCCTTTCCTGAACCCTGCTTGCACTTGTAGTTCTTGTTCCAGGTATGGTTGTAGTCTCTTTTGCATAATCTTCAGTAGAATGTTGCTGGCATGTGATCAGTGCGATTGGGCGATAATTTCCACAGTCAGTTGGATCACCTTTCTTTAGTATTAGTATAAACACTGATCTTTTCCAGTCAGTTGGCCATGATGTTGTCTTCCATATTTCTTGGCAAAGCCTTGTAAGTACGGTAACAGCTGCATCAGATTGCTGTAATACTTCTATGGGAATGCTATCAATGCCTGGTGCTTTGTTCTTTGATAAGGCTTTCAATGCTGCTTCGACTTCTTCTTTCATCACCAATGGTTCCCAATCATAAGGTACAGGTTGAAACGGCTGTTGGTCCACTTGATCTTTATCATATAAAAACTCTGTATATTCCTTCCACCTTTTCTTGATCTTCTCAGCATCATTCAACATAAAACCTTGAGCATCTTGTAACATTCCAATTCGAGGTTGGAACTTTTTCTTTAACTCTCGTAGCTTTAGGAAAGCCGATCTTGTTCTTCCTCTAATAGTTTCTGCTTCTATTTCCTTGCATGTCATTGTAGTACTTTTCCTTGTCCTGTCTTGCTGCACGTTGGAAATCTCTGTTGAGTTCTGTGATTGTCTTTCTTTCTCCTCTGGCTTTAGCTTCTCTGTGTTTCTGGGCAATTTTCAGAGTTTCTTCCGTCATCCATTTTGGCCGTTTTTTCTTTTTCACCTTTTGTAGAGACTTCTCGCTTTCTTCCAACACAACCTTCTTGATGTCATTCCATAACTCTTCTGGAGCTCTGTCATTTGTATCTAAAGCAGCAAATCGATTTTGCAAGCAGTCTTTACATTCCAGTGGTATGTTCTCAAGGACATATTTTGCTGCATTTATGAGTGGTTTGCTCTTTTTCAAATTTAGCTTGAGTTTGCATACTAGTAGTTGACGATCTGTACCACAGTCAGCTCCAGGTTTTGTCTTTGTTGATGTTATAGAGCTTTTCCATCGTTGACTTCCACAGATGTAGTCAATTTGATTTTTATACAATCCATTGGGTGAAGTCCATGTGTACAGTTGCCACTTGTGTTGCTGGAAGAAGGTGTTTGAGATGAATAGATCGTTGGTCTTGCAGAATTCTATCAGTCTTTCTCCAGCTTCATTTCTGTTGCCAAGTCCATATTTTCCAACTACTTTGCCTTCTTCTTTGTTGCCAACTTTTGCTTTCCAGTCGCCCATGACTATCAGGATATCCTGTTTGCATGTTCTGTCAATTTCAGCTTGTACTTGTTCATAGAACTCTTCAATTTCATTCTCTTCTGTAGCTGTTGTTGGGGCATATACTTGAATTATAGTTGTGTTGATAGGCATTCCTTGTAGGCGATTAGAGATTAAGCGTTTGCTGACTGCATTGTATTTCATTACAGTTCTTGCAAGTTTCTTCTTTATTATAAATGCAACACCATTTCATCTTTGTCTTTCATTTCCAGCATAGTAGACCATGTGATCATCTGATGCAAAGTGCCCGATGCCAGTCCATTTCAGTTCGCTGACACCCAACTGATCAAGTTGTACACGTTCCATTTCATTCTTAACCACCTCCAACTTCCCTTGGTTCATGCTTTGTATGTTCCATGTTCCAATGTGTAAGACATCTTTACAGCTTCTGACTCTCATTTCATGTGCAGCTACATCAGCAGTCAGACGTCCCGAGGGCTTTGATCCAACCACATCATAAATGCTGGCTTTACTCTGAAAGGTCCAGCTCTTCCCCAGTAGCTAGTTGAGTGCCTTGCGACCTGGGGGTCTCATCTTCCAGCACTATAGCACAATTTGTTTTGTTGTAACTATCCATTGGGTTTTCATGGCAAGATACCGAAGTAGATTGCTGGGCCTTTCTTCCACGCAGTTTAAGTTTGGTGTTGTTGCCGTTGTCACAGAAATGAGATTCTCCGCCGTCAACACTATCCCATTCTGCTGCTGCCCAAATGGGTGGTTTGTCTTGGTCTGGCACCTCAGCTGAGACCTGTCCATCTTGGGAGACCCTGCCAGTAGTTAAACTACTGATAGTTTAGCTCTCAGCATCACTGATGCACACAAGCCCTCACAGCACGACAAGCTGCAAACCAAGTGAGGGAACCAGGTGTATACAGGGTTTAATTTTTAGACAGAAAGGAGGTGGAACTGGGCAGGCCAGGGGCAGGAGCAACCAGAGAAGGATTGCATTACGGGGTTCAGTGACTGGTAATCCTTGCCTATACCGTCTATCAAGTTCAGGCCTAAGTATACTAGTGCCTATGTAGAGAAGAGATCTTGGGTGTCTGTCTCTTACGTCCTTGCTAACTGCCTTCTCCATCAATTTCATGCCTGGTATCCTTCCAAAACCTAGTCTAAGGGGCCCTGGGGAGGGGTACTGTCATGTACTTACCCCCAGGATGCCCTCCTCATATAAGAATGGGAGTAGAGTTTCCACATACTCATTTAAGCCATTACAAGTCACAACTTTATGACGTGACTTGCTCTGATTGTTTCCCTGAAACTATAAACCCAAGAATTCTCATTCTGTCTTTTCCTTTTTAGGTCTCTCATGAAAATTTCTTGGGTGTGCTATTACTTCTGTTTTGTCTTCTGTTACTGACATTCCTTAGCCTTTGGTCACACTACCTTGAGTCTACTTCATTGGATCTTGAAAGCTATGAATGATCAGGTCTGGCTGCTGCTTGAATGGGAGACCACATTTCTGACCGCCATTCCTGTATTTCTCCAGCCTCCTGCTATTTGGCAACTGGCAGCTATCACCGTATACTGCATAGAACACCTTGGGGCTTGTGTTTTAAGGCTTGTCAGCTTCTGAGTACTGGAGGGCTCAACCTGAAGGGAAAGGAGGAGGTTATAGTTGAACTTGCACAACCTAGGCCAAGAATGCCCTGGTGTTCCCCGCTGAGTTGTTGTCCAGCCATGACAAGGATAAGCCAATCAAATGTAGTATATCTGGGTTTTCAAAATGAATTTGAGAGAGTCCCTGATGCAAGATTTCTGAAGAAATTAAAAAGTCATAGGATTGGAGGCAATGCCCTATTGTACTGTAGACTGGGAACTAGTTAAAAGGAAGTAAAGAGTAGGAATAAAGTTGTTAATTTTCTCAGTGGAGAAAGGTAAATAGTGGAGTGTCCCAGGATCTGTATTGAGGCCAGTATTTCTTAATGTGTTTATAGATGGTCTGGATAAGAGAGAAACAAGTGGTGGTATTAAATGCCTTTTAGTCGGTGTCGACTCCTGGCAACCCTCTGGATAGTTGACTCATACTTTGTTCAGTCTTCAGTCAAGTGGCTCGTTGTTGATATGGTGGTATCCATAGTTGCTGTTATTGTATCGATGCATCTCATTACCAGTCTTCCTCTTTTATGGTGACCTTCTACCTTGCCAAGCATTATGTCTTTCTCCAATAATCTCTCTCTTCTCATGATGTGTCCAAAGTATGAAAGTTGAAGTCTTGTCATCTGAGCTTCTAAGGAAAGCTTAGGTTTGTCTCCTCGAGTACTGACTGGTTTGTTCTTTCGGCAGTCCATGATATACACAGTATTTGTCGCCAGCACCATAATTCAATGGCATCAGTTTTCTTCCTGTCTATCTTTTTCAGTGTTCAACTTTCACATCCGTATGACATTATTGAAAATACCATGGCCTGGAGAAATCGAATCTTTATATGGAGAGAGACATCTCTGCTCTTGAGAATCTTATCTACGTTCTTCATAGATGTTCTACCAAGAGCAATATGTCATCAGATTTCTTGACTGTTAGTCCTTTCTTTATTGATTGTTGATCCAAGTAAGTTAAAGCTGTCAATTATTTCAATTTCTTTTCAGTCAATGATGAACTTAATGATTTTGCCAGTTGCAGGATATTTGTCTTCTTAATGTTAAGGTGCAGGCCGATTTTAAGACTATATTCCTTGATCTTGAGAAGCAAATGTTTTAAGTCATCTTCACTTTCAGCTAGTAATGTGGTATCATCAGCATAGCAGAGGTTGTTGAGTCTTCCACCAGTTTTCACACCTCAGTTGTCTTCATATAGTCTTGCTTCTCTGATTTGTTCTGCATATAAATTAAAGAAGTAGGGGGAAAGTATGCAGCCTTGTTGTATACCTTTGCTGATTTTAAACCATTCTGTTTCTGCTAGTTCCGTTCGAACTGTTGCTTCTTTTTCAATGTAAAGGTTGTGTAAGAGAATGATCAGGTGTTCTGGTATACCCATGCTTCTTAATGTGGCCCAGAGGTTTTCATGGTTTACACAGTCAAAAGCCTTGCTGTAGTCAATAAAACACATATGGATATCCTTTTGGTATTCTTTTGTCTTTTCAAGGATCCATCTCACATCCGCGATAATGTCTCTCGTTCCTCGCCCTTTCCTGAACCCTTCTTGCACTTCAGACAGTTCTCATTCTAGGTATAGTTGTAGTTTCTGCTGAATGATCTTGAGTAGAATCTTGCTGGTATGTGGGATCAGAGTGATTGTGCGATAATTTCCACAGTCAGTTGTGTCACCTTTCTTCAGATCTTTTCCAATCAGGGCCATGAATTTGCCTTCCAAATTTCCTGGCAGAGTCTTGTAAGTATGGTAACGGCTTCATCCGATTGCTGTAATAGTTAAGAACATAAGATATGCCATACTGGGTCAGACCAAGGTCCATCAAGCCCAGTATTCTGTTTCCAACAGTGGCCAATCTAGGTCATATGTACCTAGCAGTTTCCCCAAGAGACACAAGTTCCACAATGCTTGTACTGGGTCAAGCATTGATATCTTGGGTCACTTCTTAATAATGGTTTATGGACCTTTCCTCCAGGAACTTGTCCAAACCTTTTTTAAACCCAGCTACACTAACAGCCTTTACTACATCCTCCGGTAACAAATTCCAGAGTTTGATTACACGTTGAGTGAAAAAATATTTTCTTTTATTAGTCTTAAATAGTTTACCCTGTAGCTTCATTGCATGTCCCCTAGTCTTTCTATATTCTGATAACGTAAACAATTGATCTACGTTTACCCGTTCCACTCCGTTCATTAATTTATAGACTTCTATCATATCTCCCCTCAGCAGTCTCTTTTCCAGGTTAAAGAGCCCTAACCTTTTTAGCCTTTCTTCATAGGAGTATCCTTCCATCCCCTTTACCATTTTGGTGGCTCTTCTCTGAACCTTTTCTAAAATCGCTATATCCTTTTTAAGATACGGCGACCAGAATTGCACACAATATTCAAGGTGCGGTCTCACCATGGAACGATATAGAGGCATTATAATATCTTTTGTTTTATTTTCCATTCCTTTCCTTATCATACCTAGCATTCTATTTGCTCTCTTGGCCGCCGCTGCACACTGGGCCGAGGGTTTTAACATGGTATCCACAATGACGCCTAAATCTTTTTCCTGGGTGGTGGTTCCTAATGTGGAACCTTGCATCGTGTAACCATAGTTTGGGTTGTTCTTCCATAGGTGCATAACCTTGCACTTGTCCACATTAAATTTCATCTGCCATTTTGATGCCCAGTCTTCCAATTTATCAAGATCCTCTTGCAATTTTTCACAATCCTCTTGGGTTTTAACAACTTTAAATAGTTTTGTGTCATCTGCAGATTTGATAACCTCACTCATTATTCCACTTTCCAGGTCATTTATGAATGGGAATGCCATCAATGTCAGGTGCTTGGTTTTTTGATAATGCTGCTTCAACTTCTTCTTTCATCACTAATGGTTCCTGTTCATAAGGTAGAGGTTGAAATGGCTGATTCACTTGATCTTTATGGTATAATGACTCTGTATATTCTTTCCACCTTTTCTTGATCTGCTCAGCATTATTCAACATGGATCCTTGAGCATCCTGTAGCATTCCAATTTGAGGATGGAATTTTTTCTTTAACTCTTGTAGCTTTAGAAAAGCTTATCTGGTTCTTCCTCTGATAGTTTCTGATTCTATTTCCTTGTATGTGTCATTGTAGTACTTCTTCTTGTCTTGTCTTGCTGCATGTTGGAAATCTCTGTTGAGTTCTGCGATTGCATCTCCTTCTCCTCTGACTCTAGCTTCTCTGCATTTCTGGACAATTTTCAGAGTTTCTTCAGTCATCCATTTTGGCTGTTTTTGCTTTTTCAACTTATATAGAGACTTCTCGCTTTCTTCCTCAGAACTTTCTTGATGTCATCCCATAACTCTTCTGGAACTCTGTCATTTGTATCTAAAGCAGCAAATCGATTTTTCAGGCCATCTTTAAATTCCAGTGGTATATTCTCAAGGTTATATTTTGCTATATTTATGAGTGGCTTGCTCTTTTTCAACTTCAGCTTGTGTTTGCATACTAGTAGTTGATGATCTGTACCACAGTCAGCTCCATGTTTTGTTTTTGTTGATGTTATTTAGGTTTTCCATCGTTGTCTTCCACAGATGTAGTCAATTTAATTTCTGTACAGTCCATTGGATGAAGTCCATGTGTACATTCGGAGCTTGTGTTGCTGGAAGAAGGTGTTTGAGATGAACAGAATTCTATCAGTCTTTCTCCATCTTCGTTTCTGTTGCCAAGTCCATATTTTCCAACCACTTTGCCACCTTCTTTGTTGCCAATTTTTGCATTCCAGTCACCATGAGTATCAGGATATCCTGTTTGCATGTTCTGTCAATTTCAGCTTGTACTTGTTCACAGAACTCATCAACGTCTTCCTCTTTTGCAGTTGTTGTTGGGGCATATATCTGAATTATAGCTGTGTTGTTGGACTTTCCTCGTAGACAAATAGAAATTAAGTGTTCACTGACTGCATTGTATTTTATTGCAATTCTTGCAAGTTTCTTCTTAATTATAAATGCAACACCATTTCTTCTTTGTCTTTCATTTCCAGCATAGTAGACCATATGATCATCAGATGCAAAGTGCCCAAAGCTAGTCCATTTCAGTTCACTGACACGCAAAAGATTGAGTTGTACACGTTCCATTTCATTCTTGACCACCTCCAACTTCCCTCGGTTCATGCTTTGTATGTTCCATGTCCCAATATATAAGACATCTTTGCAACTTCTGACTCTCATATCATGCGCAACGCAGCTACATCAGCAGATCCAACCACATCATAAATACTGGCTTTACTCTGAGAAGTCTTCAGCTCATCCCCAGTAGCCATTTGAATGCCTTCCAACCTGGGGGTCTCATCTTCCAGCACTATAGTGCAATTTGTTTTGTGACTATCCATTGGGTTTTTGTGGCAAGATACAGAAGTAGATTTGCCAGGCCTTTCTTCTGCGCAGTTAATTCCAGTGTTGTTGAATTTGTCACAGAAATGTGTCCTCCGCTTACAACACTGTCCCATTCTGCTGCTGCTCAGATGGGTGGTTTGTCTTAATCTGACACCTCAGCTGAGAAACATTTATTATGGAAGACCCAGCCAGTAGTTAAGCTACTGATAGCTTAGCTCTCAGCATCACTGATACACACAAGCCCTCATAGCACGACAAGTTACAAACCAAATTTGCAGATAGCACAAAATTATTCAAAGTTGTTAAATCATAAGCAGATGGTGAGGAGCTGCAGGAGACCCAACAAGACTGGGGAACTGGGTGTGCAAATGAAAGACACAATTTAATATGTACATGTGCAGAGCATAGGAGCCAACTTTTCAAAATGATTGAGGGTCCTAAATTCAATACAAACTATTCTATTCTAGCCTGGGCACAATATTGGATGTACTTGATGAATTTAGGGAAAAATAATCCTACCTATAGGTATGTCATGCTAGTTCTGTATTAGGAGTCACAACCCAGGAAAAAGATCTTGGAGTCAATGGTGGCAATACATTAAAAGTCTCAGCTTAGTGTGCAGCAGTGTTCAAAAAAGCAATTAAAATGTTTAGAATTATTTGGAAAGTGATTAAAGCATAAAAATGGTTCACATCCTATCTAAGCAACAGAACACAACAGGTTAAATATGCCCAAGGAAAATCATCACAGTTCCCTATCAACCAGGGAGTACCACAAGGATCAGCACTCTCATCCATCCTATTCAGCATCTACATCCAACCTACAGTATCTACGACATTATTAAACGCCATATGTTACAATATCACATCTATGCCAACGACATTATGGTGTATGCCCCAGTGGAAACTACAAACCCGCATATGGCTCCCACAACTCGATGCCTCGAAGATATGAACAACTGGTTCACTGAGAACAACCTGAAGGTAAACTTTGACAAAACGGAAGCAATAATCATAACCAGGAACCCCAAATTTAACCCACCTCCAACCATCAGCATCCTCAACCGAACAATACCAATAAAGCATGAGGTGAAATACCTAGGTGTCACCCTAGACTGTAATTTAAATCTTCAATCACATATAAACAAAATCGCTACAAAGGCATACCAACGAATGAAGTTCATCCGAGACTCAAGCCGATCCTAAATCAGGATCATTTCCGCACTGTATCCCAAGCAGTCATCACCCCAATACTCGACTATGGAAACTCCTTATATCAAGGACTACCTAAGCAGACTACCCATCCGCTCCAGCTGGTGGAAAACACTACAGCCCGAATCATAACCTGCACAGCCAAGCACGAGCACATTACACCTATACTCTGGCATCTGCACTATGCACGGCAGATGTACTCCACAGTTTGATATCCAGGGACACAATCCACAGACCCAAAAGAAACAATAGCAACAACAGACTCCGTGTACCCACCGGCTACCATAAAACAAAACAAGTAACCTCCAAAAGAGCCATATCCCTCTCCGCACCAGCCCTCTGGAATTCCCTACCGGATGAATTGTGGGCAACAAATGACCTCAAAGACTTCCGTAAATCCCTTAAGACCTATCTATTCATAGAATGTTGCAACCAATCATACTAAAGACCCCTTTCACAAACCTAAATGTACAATGATCCCATCCATTAGTCTCTGTGTACGTCCAGTCACCCCTATTTAATGTTGTCCCAACCTGTGTAATGTCATCCCAACCTATGTAAACAACCACTTTGATTGAAGTAAAAAGTGGTATAGAAATCTGGATGGATAAATAAATAAATAGATAGGAAATGATAATGCTTGTGTATCTATCCCTGATGTGACTTCGTGTGCAGTTCTAGTCAAAAATATAGTGGAACTAGAAAAGGTACAGAGAAGGGCAATCAGTGTAATAAAAGGGATGGAATGGTTTCCTATGAAGATGTGCTAAATAAATTAGAATCTTTGTCTCCGAGAAGAGACAGCTGAGAGGAGATGTGGTAGAGGTCTATGGAATCATAAGTAGGGTGAAATGGATAAAAGAGGAAAGTTAATTTACCTTGTCAAATAGTACTAGGACTAGGGGGCACTCCATAAAACCAATAGATAGCACATTTAAAACAAATCTGAGAAAGTATTTTTTTCACTTGGCATATAATTAAGCTGTAGAATTTGTTGCCAGAAGATTTGCTCAAGGCAGCATAGCTGGCTTTAAAAGGGACTTTCACAAGTTCTGGATAAAAAAAAGCCCATTATTAGCCAGGTAGTCTTGAGAAAACCACTTCTTATCTCTGAGTCGGTATGTCAGGCTCCTTCTCCAGCCCTGTTCATATCCAGGCTAAAACGTATCTCTTCAAGGCTGCTTTTCGATCCTGATGCCCCTCACTCTCTTGTTCACCATTATGTGTATCTTACCATACTCTAGTCCCCAGATTCATGGTGGTGTTTATCTTGATGAGATTGTAAGCCCTGATGATCGGGGACTGTCTGCTACATCTACATGAAGAGTGCTGCATATGCCTTGTAGCACTATACAAATGATAAGTAGTAGTAGCTGAATGTGAGCAAAAAGGAATGGATCTACTCTTTGCGATCTGGTTTGACCCACTATGAAGCATCTTATTCTCTTAAAATTTCAGGGCACGGGCAGGGTCCCAGGGCCCGCTGGTAACCGGGTGCACGGCCCGGCGCGGGACCCTGCTCGGTAGCGGGAGCGCGCGCGACGTCAAGACGCTGGGGGGAAAATTTGAACTGATTGGCTCTGCGGCGATATGGAGGTGCAGAGCCAATCAGGTGCGCGCAAACTCCATGTGCTACGGGGCTCGCGGATAGCCCGGAGCACATGGTAGCGGGGGTGGCGCGCACTTGGAAGCCCTCCCACCCACCCACTTGTGGAGCTGTTTGGGAGGCAATGGGGGTGTCGCAGCTGGGGGAGGGGGTGTAAGTCTGGGATGGGTGGGATCCCGGAGGTCCGGGGTCCGGAGCCTTGGGTGACTTGGGGAGGGGGGGCAGGGTGCCCTCGACCCGGGCAACCCCTGGAAGACTTTTGCTAGTAACATGGCAAAGTCGGATAGGGGGGGCCGAACTAGGCCGTTGGTGGGGACCACGGCTGGAGCGGAGGTGTGGCCGCTTTGCTAGTAGCACGGCTGGCGGTCCATCAACCCGCGGGGCCAGTTGGCTACATTTATAGATGTTGCATTTACCTGTTAAATGTTTCATGGGTTGTTAAATAAAGCTGCGACCAGTTTTGTCCCACCAAGAATGTGTTTGTGAGTTATTTGAGACATGGGGGGAGGGGGGAGGTGCAGGATATATGAACTAAGGGGGGGGGGAGGGCCAAGGTGAGAGGGGAAGCCGGGTCCGGCTACCCGGTTACTCACTGAGAGCTGAGCAATCAAGTTAGAAAACAGAACAGCTATTTCAGAGTCAGTGCTGACAGAAAGCCACCAGAGAGGGAGAGAGAAAAGTGTTCAGTTGTGCAACAGTCAACAGTCATGCTTGGGGGCTCTTTTACTAAAGGTGTGCACTTACTGTGCAATAAATACAACCATTGTGCGCAATTGGGGGTGTGCCCAGCAAGATCCTAGTAGTGAACACATGCTTGAGTACCAAAATGCACAACATGATTAATGCCGGTGCGCTAGGGTGTGTCTATTTTGGAGATGCCATAAGTTTAAAAAGTACTAGTGAAAAACATAGTACAATTTCATGTGGCAAATCAACAACTAGCGTTATAGTTTGTATAATATGTTATTTACCTACCTTAAATTTCTAGTAAATTATGCAATATAAAATTAAATATCAATTGGACACATCTCCTTTTCCAGCTGCAACTGTTGAAAGAACAGTGTGAAGAGGTAAGGAAGATAGTCATGCCTTCAATGAGAAGCTCAGCTTGGTATGGTTACAGCGAGTCTATTCTGCAAGCTAGGTTGTGCAGTGAAGAACAGGAGAGAGAAGCAGTGGAGAAGGTATTGGAGATCAGAGGTGAAAGAGATGAGAAGACTCAGCTTGGAGACAGCAGTGTGAGACCCAGGAAAACACCATCCATCAACACTGAGGCAACTACACTCACCCAATTACTTGACGGGGGCTCCGGAGTCTCTGAGCCTCCTCTTACTGTACCATGACAACAGCAGAGATCAAGGCGTTTCTCAGCAAGCCCATGGTGTTTCCAGACTGGTCATCACACATCCAGTCCATAGAAAGATGTGTAAAAATGAAAACTGAGGCTGCTGGTCATGTGTACAATCAGAAGAGGACAGAACATTATATTAGATGATCAGCAGGGAGCTCATAAGCCGAAACAGAAGCAAATAAGATAGGGCTTCTTTGCTGGGTTTTGTTAAATAACAAATTAACTGCATAAATGACATTTTAAAGACAATTATGTGGCTACAGGTGGTGGTCAGACTATTTGTACATTAAAATATTACTTAATTTCCACAAATTTCAACTGTGATTTAATGTAGGTAAGACTCACTTTAGGCAGTTTCTGAAGATAGCTTTAGATTCAGCATGCAAAACTGCATAACCTGGTCACTAGTAGTTTGGAAAGTTTTGAAAAATAACAATCTACCCCTAAAATGGACACACCCTACCGGTGCACCCAATAATGCCCAAAGAGGTACCGTTATCTGCACTTGTGCTAATTGCTAGATTGCCACTGAGTGCATGGCAAGTTGCCCTCATGCTAGTGGTAATGTGCTGTCCATGCCCACAGTTTGCCCCTAACCCATCCACTTTCCTACCCAGAGCCTCATGTGCATTCTAGCAGTTGGTAGCTGGCATGCATGCGCGTTAGCGTTTTCAGCTTGCCAGTTACCGCCCACTAAAATGCATGTTAATGGTTTTGTGACCTGTTGTAAAAAGGCACCTTATAGTTGATGAGGGCTGTCATTGAGTCCTGGGCCTTATAATGAAGAATATTGTTATACTGTGTATCATCTTCTCTTAAATACCACTCTCTTTGCACCTTCACGTAAAGATTCTGGTTTCAAGGCACCATAAATTTTGTATCCGGCTTATAAAAAATCAAAATAGAAACAAAGGGTTTCTGATCTATACCTTTTTCCTGCCATAGGCTTCAGCAGGTGTTTCTTATTTATAACTTTCTGTGGTAGTGTGGCGTGCGGTGGAAAGGGGTTTCACTTAAGACAGATCAGACAGCAGTCAAGAAACAATGTCAGCTTTATTCTATTCCAGCTGTTAAACCTTCATAGCCTGGTTCTCCTGGCCCTTTCTCCAGCCCTAGTTAAAGCTCCTACCTTCACATGGCTAGCCTGGAAAGGACCTCTGGCTCCAAGGGCTTCTCTTCCTCCTGCAGCCTACTGGGTTTTAACCTCTCCCTGGGAGCCACAGCCTCCCAGTTCTGAACACTGGGCTGCAGGCTTTCTTAAAGGGGCCTGTTGATAATCCCTCTGGAGAGGGATGTGCAATACTCTATAGACTCCATCAAACTCTCATACAGCACTATTTCACTAAAACAACCAGACTAGGAAACGGGCAAATTAAAATTCTGTGTTAAGTACCAAAGACGGCTGCTTTAAATGTAAATGAGATCCTTTGTGAATAATTCCAAGCATACTTCAGAAATACAATGTGTTTTCCTTGCAAATGATTTTCTCTTTTAAAATGTAATTTCTTTTGAGTGCTTTTCAGAAATGAAAAAAAAATAGCAATGGTAATATGTTCTTCATAATCTCTAAAGGGGCACTGCTTGATCAAGACCTGCTGGTAGTGGAAAAGGCACTGAATGTAGAATTAAGGGTATATTCACTAAGCCAGGCTAATGACTAAGTTGTGTTATTCAATGGGACCTAGTTTCAAATAGCACACCTTAACCGTTAGCCCGCCCTTAGTAACCATACTCCTTAAGTTTTACAGGTGACACTGTGACCAACATAGATGGGGTGAATTGGTGGTATTCCCATTATATAGCATTAATCCTTATAATACTGCCTGTGTATATGAACAGGGTCACTTTAACCTATGGGCAGAAGGGACAGCTGTATCAGGCCATTCACAACAAGGGCACAGCTGCCCTGCTGTCCATAGGTAAAAGTGGCTCTGTTCCTACCTTCTGCTCCCTCAGGCTGGGGTAGAGGGTAGGAAGGGGAGGCCTATTAACAAGGGGGGGGGGGAACCCATTATCAAACGTTTGCCCAGAGCTCCATAAGGAGTTCAAGCAGCTCTGTATATGAAGCTAAACTGGGGAAAAGCTTTTGTAAGATCAGAGATGACCTATTGCACTGCTAATGCAACATCCAGTGGCCAGATACATGATAGTTTTCTCAGAGACACAGAGGCTATAGCTTAGTATGCAGGTGAAATACGTACATAGTACATACAACCTATATTTCACCCACTGCTAGCAGAAGTGTTCTCCAGAGCAGGGCTGAAAGTTCAAAATTATGCACATCATTTTTCATGAAAAAGCTATGCATGCCAAATGTTAAGTGCTGTGGAGTCTGTGTCGACTCATGGCGACCCTCTGGATAGCTGTCCTAAACTGTATTCACAGTTCATTGTTGATAGAGTGGCATCTATAGCTGCTGTTATTATATCAATCCATCTCATTGCTGGCCTTCCTCTTTTGCATTGACCTTCAACCTTGCTAAGCATGATGTCTTTCTGTAATGATCTCTCTTTGCATGATGTGTCCAAAGTATGAAAGTCGAAGTCTTGTCATCTGAGCTTCTAAAGAAAACTTTGGTTTGAACTCCTTTAGTACTGACTGGTTGGTTTGTTCTTCAGGCAGTCCCTAGTATACAGAGTATTCTTCGCCAACACCATAATTCAAAGGCATTGATTTTCTTCCTGTCTATCTTTTTCACTGTCCAACCTTTGCATCCTTAAGATTTTATTGAAAATACCATGGCTTGGACAAGTCGAATCTTTGTATGGAGAGAGACATCTCTGCTCTTGAGAATTCTGTCTAGGTCCTTCATTGCTAATCTGCCAAGAGCAATGCATCATTGGATATCTTAACTGCTTGTCATTTCTTTATTGATTTAGCCAAGCAGGTTAAAGTTGCCCACTATTTCAATTTCTTCTCCATCAACGATGAACATATTGATTATGACAGTTGTCAGGATCTCTAGCTTCTTCACATGAAGGTGCAGACCCATTTTAAGATGAAGTTCCTAGATCCTGAGAAGCAAACGTTTCAGATCATCTTCACTCTCAGCCAGTATTGTGGTATCATCAGCATGGCAAAGGTCATTGAGTCTTCCACCAATCTTCACACCTCATTTGTCTTCATACAGCCCTGCTTCTCTGATGGTTTGTTCTGCATATAAATTAAACAAGTAGGGGAAAGGTATGCAGCCTTGTCATACACCTTTGCTGATTTTAAACTATTCTGTTTTTCCTTGTTCCTTTCAAACTGTTGCTTCTTGATCAATGTAAAGGTTGTGCAAGATAACGATCAGGTGTTCTGGTAATACCCATGCTTCTTAATGTGACCCAGAGTTTCTCATGGTTTACAGAGTCAGAAGCCTTGCTGTAGTCAATAAAATGCATATAGATATCCCTTTGGTGCATGCCAAATGTTGTTGTTAAGTGCCATCGAGTTGGTGTCTACTCATGGCGACCCTTTGGATAGTTGTCCTAAACTGTGTTTGGTCTTCAGTTAGGCGGCTCATTGTTGATAGAATGACACTCATAGCTGCTGTTATTATATTGATCCATCTCGCTGCTGGCCTTCCTCTTTTGGGTTGACCTTCTACCTTGCCAAGCATGATGTCTTTCTGTAATGATCTCTCTCTTTGCATGATGTTTATTTATATTTATTTATATTCTCTTATATACCGCGCTATTCTGCATCAGTGCGGTTTACATTGAACAAACTGAAATTACATTGAACAGGGCATTATAACTGGGAGATAACTATTTTACAGGGAACATGGGCTATGGAGGGTTAAGTGGCTTGCCCAAGACCACAAGGAGCACCGGTGGGACTAGAAACCCCAGTCCTTCCGGCCCAAGGTTGCTGTCCTCTAGTGGGATTTGAACCCCCGACCTTCCGGCCTGAAGTACCTTGCTCCAACCACTAGGCCACTCCTCCACTCCGATGTGTCCAAAGTATGAAAGTCAATGTCTTGTCATCTGAGTTTCTAAAGAAAGCTTAGGTTTGATCTCTAGTACTGATTGGTTCATTCTTCGAGCAGTAAATGGTATACACAGTATTCGTCGCCAGCACCATAATTCAAAGGCATTGATTTTCTTCCTGTCTATCTTTTTCACTGTCCAGCTTTCACATCCATATGATGATATTGAAAATACCATGGCTTGAACAAGTCAAGTCTCTGTATGGAGAGAGACATCTCTGCTCTTCAGAATTTTGTCTAGGTCCTTCATAGCCATTCTGCCAAGAGCAATGCAACATCAGATTTCTTGACTGTTGTTTCTTTATTGATAGTTGATCCAAGTAGGTTAAAGTTATCAATTATTTCAGTTTCTTCACCATCAACGATGAACATTGTTTTTGCTAGTTGTCAGGATTCCCATTAAGGTGCAGGCCCATTTTAAATAGGAGGACCAAATGTGCATGCGTAGTTTTCCTGGAATAACTTTCAAAGCAAAAGTACATTCAGAGTTTTGCTTTGAAAATTTGGCAAAGTCTACTTAGTGGGAAATATCTGTGTATTCCTGCTAATGCAGGCAATTATAAAGTTGCCTCCCAAATGTAAGAAATGTATATATTATTTAGGGAATTATCATGACTAGATATGACTGCATGCTCAGTTATGATTTTTTGCACTTGCTGTGCGTCTGTCTGTAAGCTTGATTCCTGACCTTCATATATTCCGTCCCCCTGCTCAGCAGTTATTGATCGGAGGAGGAGTGGTTTAGTGATTGGGCTGGGAAAGCGGGGTTACTTACCTGTAACGGGAGTTCTCAGTGGACAGCAGGATAAGTCAGCCACACCTGGTGACGTCCTCCGACGGTGCCGTACACGGAAGTGCTCTCTAATGCTCAGAAATCTTTCTGAGCATGAGCCAGAGGCCCATCCCACGAGCCTGCCCCTAGACAGCCAGTGTGTCCCTAGCTGTGCCCTAGTGGGCCCGTGGCTAGGGGGCGGGCGGAGGCCGACCTCAGCCTGGGGAGGTGGGTGGGATTGTGTGGCTGACTTATCCTGCTGTCTACGGAGAACTCCCATTACAGGTAAGTAACCCCGCTTTCTCCTTGGACAAGCAGGATTCGTCAGCCACACCTGGTGCCTCCCTAGCTGTGTGATCGCACTATATGTAGCTGTGAAGAGGGAGGCCGAGACCAGGAGAGGTTAGATTTTTTTTATTTCAGCATGCTAGAACAAGGTTAACTGGCAAGTGACAGTGTACGCAACTAACAGTGCAAAGAAAGCAGGGCAGTTTCCAGCTAACATAGCCGAATGTTAATCAAGTGGCCAACATGGCCGAACAGCAAACCCAACACGGCCGGATCAACGATAACAACGACGCTAAGGTCAACATGGCATAATCAGCAGGTTGGACATAATGTGGTTTTAGACTGTTTCATCACTGTCTTCTATCGGGGCCATTGGTGGCAGTGGAGAGGACCGCCTGGCCAAATGCGCATCGTGCCTGAGTGTCCAAGTCCAAGCAATAATATCTTTGGAAGGTATGGACTGAGGACCAAGTTATGGCTTTGCAGATGTCCATCAGAGGGATAGAACGTAGGTTTGCGGTGGTGGCTGCCAGCGCTCTGAGTTGGTGTGGTCCCACATTTGGTGCAGCTTGTGCGCCTGCCTGATCATGGCAGAAACTGATGCAGTCCGATATCCATTGAGCCATTGTGCGCTTCGTGACTGGGCGTCCCGGTCTGTTGGGATCGTAGGACACGAACAGTTGAGAGCCCTTCCTGAGTGGGCCTGTTTTTACGATATAGGTCTGGAGGGCTCTGGTGCAGTCCAGAGTGTGGAGCCTCTGCTCTTCGAGGGAGGAGTGTGGCTCTGGGTAGAACATGGGGAGCTCAATGGTTTGGTTGATGTGGAACTCCAAAGCTACCTTGGGGATGAATATGGGTTGCGTATGCAGGATAGCTCTGTCTTGGAAGAGCTGCATGTATGGAGGGTGTGCCACAAGAGCTTGTAGTTCGCTGATCTTATGAGCAGACATGATAGCTATCAGGAAGAGCGTTTTCCAGGTCAGATGTTTCATTGAGGCTGAGAGCATAGGCTCAAAGGGAGGATATGTCAGCTGCTGTAGGACAATGTTTAGATCCCAAGCTGGGGCAGGAGCTCGTATCGGAGGTCGCAAGTTGTTAAGACCTTTCATAAAGCTTTCCGCCAGGGCTAAGGAGGAGATGGATGCGTCGCCCGTTCGATCATGAAAGGCGGCAATGGTGGATAGGTGAACCCGGACGGAGGTTGTCTTGAGCCCTTGTTCAGAGAGTGAAGTGAGGTATTGTAGGACACACGGTACCGGACAGGTTAGCGGGTTCATTCCTTTTGAAGCACACCATAGGCTGAATCGTTTCCACTTGAGCCCGTAAGATTTTCTGGTGGAAGGGCACCTGACTGCAAAGATGACATGCTGCACCTCTTTTGGAATGCTAAGCGAGGAGAGGTTCATCCGTTCAACCTCCACGCTGTTAGTGCAAGAGCCCGCAGGTTGGGGTGTAGGGTGAACCCCTCGTCCTGGGTGAGCAGGGACGGCTGGAGGGGGAGGTGGAGGGGTTGTTCTTGTGCGAGATGGAAGAGGGTTGGGAACCACATCTGCCGGGGCCAGTGTGGGACCACCAGGATGATGTGGGCCTTGCCCTGGACCATCTTCTGCAGAATCTTGGAGATCAGGGGGTGGGTGGGAAGGTGTACACGAGAGACCACGCCCCCCAGCACACGTTGAAGGCATCCGAAGCTATGCTGAGGGCTGATGGGCGTTTGGAGCAGAATAGGTTGCACTTTCTGTTCTGCTCCGTGGCGAAGAGGTTGACCTGGGGTTGGCCCCAGCGGCGGAAGATATCCTTGGCAATCTCAGGATTCAGGGTCCACTCGTGGGAACTCAGTTGTCAGCTTAGCCTGTCCGCCAAGGAGTTCTGTTCGCCTGGGAAGTAGGATGCTTGTAACCAGCAGTGATTCGCCAGGGCTAGTGCTCAGATGGTGAGCGCCTCCTTGCACAAGGGCTGGGAACCTGTTCCCCTTTGTTTGTTGATATAGAACATGGCCACCTGATTGTCCGTCTGAATGAGAACTGATTTGTTTTTGATGTGTGGTTGAAAGGCTTGTAGGGCATATTTGATGGCCCTGAGCTCCAGGAGGTTTATGTAGCGGCACGCCTCTGCTACTGTCCAGGCTCCTTGTGTACGTAGGTGGTACATGTGGGCTCCCCAACCCTTCCTTGTGGCATCCGTAGTGATGGTGATGTGGTGACTGGGCTGCTGGAGGTTCTTTCCCACTGTGAGATTCTGTTTGGTAGTCCACCACCGGAGGCTGCTCCTGGTACGTACATTGAGCGTGATGTGTGTGGAGAGGGGCTGGGTGCGCTGGTTCCAACATGACCACAGATGCCACTGAAGAGTGCGCATGTGTAGTCACGCTAGTGGCAGTACTTGAGTGGTGGCGGCCATGTGTCCAAGGAGTCGCAAGAGAGTCCGAGTGGTTGAGACTGTCTGAAGGGAGACTTCCTGGGCTAGAGCAGCTAACTTCTCTGCACGTTGCACAGGGAGAAATGCCTTTGCTTCCATGGTGTCTATGTCGGCCCTGATGAATTCCAAACATTGTGTGGGGACAAGGTATGATTTCGGTGGTTTATCAGGAATCCAAGGAAAGTGAAGAGGCGGATTGTCTGTCTGACTGCCGCCTGAGTTCCCCGTGCTGATGGCGATGACAGGAGCCAGTCGTCCAAATATGGGAAGACGTGGATGCCCTGTTTTCGCAGGTGCGCTGCTGTGACTGCCACACATTTTGTGAATATCCGTAGTGCTGGGGAGAGGCCGAAAGGAAGGGCCCTGTATTGGTAGTGACCTCCCAGGGCTTGAAATGCAGATATTTTCTGTCCTCTGGATGGATCGGGACATGAGTGTAGGCATCCTGTAGATCCAAGGACACAATCCAGTCTCTGGATTGGAGGAGAGGGAGGATCGAGCCCAGTGAGTACATACAGAACCTCTCCTTGTAGATAAATTTGTTTAGGTTCCTGAGGTTGAGGATGGGATACACCCCTTCCGATTTCTTGGGTACCAGGAAAAATCTGGAGTAGAAACCTTGATGGATCTGATTGGTGGGAACAGGTTCAATCGCTTGTGATGTCAGAAGATGTTTCAATTCTTGGTGCAGCAGTAGAGCCCCTTCGCTGTGGTTGACCTGGGCCGGGATTGAGCGCTGGCAAAGAGGGGACAGGAAACATAGATGGTAGCCTTCTCGAATGATCTGTAGGACCCATATGTCCGTAGAGATAAGTTGCCAGGATTCCCAGAAGGTAATCAATCATCCTCCCACCAGGAGCATTGTCTGCTCTTCCACCGGTTGATTGTCAAAAAGAAGGGCCGCTTTTTCCTGGCAGGGGTGGCTGCTTCTTTTTGTTTTTTGTCCCTTTGGTGCTTTTGCTGATGCTATACTCCATATGAGGGTTGGTATGCTGCCTGTTTATAACGTGGAGGCTGCCATTTGCGGTAGGAGTTGTATTTTTTGTGGGGGGTAGGGCTTACGGGTGTAGTTTCCTTTGGCGTTGGAGCTGCGCTCTAGGCCATCTTCTGCGAGGGTCTGAAGGGTGGTACAATAGTCCTTCATGTCATTGACTGTGTCCGTGACTTTTTCTCCAAAAAGGAACTTGCCGTTGCAGGGAGCATCCGCAATGCGCTCATGGTGTGGCTATCTCAAAGGCATCATACACTGTGCTTATCAGGTGTTTTCCATATTCCTTGAGGTCTCCAAGTGTGGACGTAGCTTTTACTTTAGCCTCAGGTGTAAGGGTTTCAATGGTGTCCTTGACTGTTGCCAGTAGCATATCGTGAAAGACTATTTGCTGGAACTGGTGTGCAGCAATCCTTGCGTTCAGCATGGCCCCTTGGAAGACTTTCTTTCCCACGTCATCTAAGAGTTTAGGGTCTCTCCCCAGAGGGGAGTTGGCATGGTTGCACGATGATTTTATGCGCTTCAGGGCCGAGGACATGATAATGGAATGATGAGGTAGCTGACTTTTCACGAATCCCAGGACTTGTTGGACTTGGTATTTTTCATCCAGTTTACGGGGGCAAGCAAGCGTAGAGGCCGGATTCTGCCAGAGCTTGGAGTGTGCATCCAAAAGGCGTTGGTGGATTGGTAGGGTGACTGGCATTTTTGATGCGTTAAGGTACATTAGGACCTCCGGTCCGGCTTTGTCAGGAGGTTCCAATGGCATAAGGCTTAAAGTGAACGCCACCTTGCTCAAGAACTTGGGTTATGTGATGTCTTCCGGTGGTGGTGCTGAAGGGGATGGGTCTGAGCTGACCAACGTCACGGTGGATCCCCCTGCTGAATCTCTGGGTGTCACAACTTGAGGGTCCTTGTCCGGGGAGGCAGAGCCTAGAGGGGCTGTCTCTTCTTCTTCCTCTCCCATGCTGAGGAAGGATGTGGGCTCAGAACCATCAGAGGTGCACTCGAAGTACTGCGCGTCATTACAGGTAAAGTCATGGATGGAGTTGCGGTGCCTCCCGGGTTTTGAGGGCTGGTCATCTGGGGTGAAAGAGGCCTGTGAGGCCTTCCTGTAGGAGGTTAGTGAGGTTGGCTAGAAGTTGTAAGATGACTCCTTGGTTGGGAAGAGTTCTGACTGTGCCAGTGTCCATCGGATGGCCTTCTTTGCCACTACGGGGAGCAGGACTGGAGCTTTTTCCTTGCGTTGCACTTTTTGTATGTGGCCTGGCTCCCAGGCTGGGGCTGCTGGAAGCGTTTTCGGTACTGATGGGACTTGCAGTCTTTTCCGACGGCGTCTGGGCTGTGGGAACGGTGGTGCCTTCTATGCTGGTGTTTGCTGTGCTTCTGGCTCCAGTCTCTGCCCCGATCCTCACTGCGATCGTGGCTCCAATGCTTTTTAGAATGGCGCTCTGGCGCTGACGGGGAATCTCTGCCGGTATGCGGTGGAGTCCTTGTGTCAGTGCCAGGAGAGGGAGACGCATTGTGACGCTGTGGGGAAGACCCGTGAAGATGGCCAATGGCTGAAGAGTGGGCGGAGCTTGCTGGAGTGAGGTGGTCAGTATGGCGGCCCCCAGGAGCAGCATGGTCAGCATGGTGTGCTGATGCTCTGCGGGGTTCCCGGTATACAGCGGAGGAGCTGCGATGGCCGGAGGAGGCTTTTGATGTTGATTTCGATGCAGCAGAAGTCTCTGGAACCACGCGACCAGGGATGGAGGCCCCTAAAGGCACATCCTGGGTCGGTGATGAGCTGGGAGCCATGAGGGGAGCCTCCGGAGGCGGCTGGGCCACGAGGAAATCTTTTAGAGCATGGCCTCTCGATCTGTGGGCTCTGGGAGACATCTGGGTCCAGTGTTGGTGATTGGCCCCTAAGCACCTTACACAGCGGTCGTGGGCATTGGTGCAGCTCATCTTCCTGTAACAATGGCAGCATTTCTTAATACCAGGTTTAGTTGAAGGCATCTTCTTACTGTGAGTATTTGTTTCTTTCTTTCTTCTCTGGCTGGTAGAAGGAGAGCAAGAAACTTGACCCTCCACCCTGCTGAGACCGTTTAACATGTCTGTTTCAGCTGAATCCCTGACACAGATATTGCCTGAGTCTGACTTTTCAACTTGTTTTCTTTTTTTTTTTTTCCTTTTTGGGAACAATTAGAGTGCAACTGATAAAACTACAGCAAGACTGAGGGCGAAGAGTGTGGGCATGAATTGCATTAATGGAGCTGCACATTCAATCCTCCTCCCATTCATGTGGAAATTTAAAGAAACCAAGCTGGAAAGGATGTTGTTTCTGAAAATAATGCTGTTGGAAAGATAGCCCATTAGCTTTCCTCTGAGGCACACATTGCATTTTGCTAATAGACTTTTGAGAATACCAGCAATCTGCATAACATGGATTCCGAAGCATTTTTTTTTATTGTTTTCAAAATGCATATACCTACAAACAAGACCAAACATCATCAAACTAACATCTTATAGAAGGAAAATACAAAATGTCAATATAGACCACATTATAAGGAGGAGCTCAACTATGCAGTAAGAACAAAAAATAAATCACAAGGAGATAACTCCATACTGCAGCCAATCCTATTATATCCATCCATTCACTACCACCATCCTCGCTGACCCAAATCACCTTGTGCGCTGCTTGCTAGACAAAAAGGTCTCTGAGAAGGATAAAACAATACATACCTGGCACCCTGCAGTGCTACCAAGCATTTGCAGGCATACTGCACAAAAAAAGAGGTGCCCAGAGCCAGTATTCATGGTTTCTACTACTACTACTGAGCATTTGTATAGCGCTACAAGTCATACGCAGCGCTGCACAGCCATGTAAGAGACAGTCCCTGCTCATCAGAGCTTACAATCTAGTCAAGACAGACAGCACAGAAGGTGTAGACAAGGATAAAACAAGGGGGGAAGGAAAAGAAAAAGGAGATCAGGTGAGTCAAGATCCAAAAGCAGCAGCGAAGAGGTGAGTTTTCAGCCTGAATTTGAAGAGGGTCAGAGAAGGTGCCTGGTGTACACAGGTAGTTTGTTCCAGGCGTAAGGTGCAGCAAGATGAAAGGAGCAAAGTCTGGAGTTAGCAATAGAAGAGAAGGGCACAGATATAAGCAGTTTGCTAAAATGGAGTTCCTGAGGGGGTTGTAAGGAGAGATAAGAGAAGATAGTGAGGAGCTGCAGAGTGAATGCATTTATAGGTCAGCAGGAGAAGTTTGAACTGGATGCGGAAATGGATAGGGAGCCAATGAAGTGACTTGAAGAGGAGTAATATGGGCATGATGAGGCTGGCGGAAGATAAGCCGCGCAGCAGAGTGTTGAACAGATTGAAGGGGAGAGAGATGATTCAAAGGGAGACCATCAAGGAGTAGGTTACAGTAGTCAAGACGGGAGGTGATTAAGGAGTGGATAAGCATCTTAGTAGTGTGTTTCAAAGCCAAAAAGGCTTTCCTCCGGAGCTGTGTAGCTCTAGACACATCCGGAAAGAGCTGTAGGGACATACCACAAAAGAAAATATCTTTAGCACCTTTTAAAACCAAGACTTTATCATGAACATAAATAAAAGTCACAAGCAATATTGCTCTAGTAGGGATATTATCCTGAGTGTTTTTCAGGAACTTAGTTAAATCAAGTCCTGGAGATGACTGCTGATCACTAAAACCAGCAAACGACCTTTTCAGGAATACCCCAACCAGGAAGGTAGTGCATCTTAGAAATAGAAATAGTATGAGCATTAGGCAAATTTAACACCTCACAAAAAAATTTCAATAATAAGATCTCAGGAGATAGCAAATGACATATTGGAAAATTCTGATATTCTTAGATTTTACAATGTTTTCATACATTTCCAATTTATGATTAAGCAACACATTATCCTTCATTATAGCTACCTGACCTGTCTGCAAGGACTGACACAGTGTCTCACGTTTAGGTACTTGAGCACTAAGAAATTCCACCCTCTGCTCTACCTGAGCCAACCCTGCCACTATGTCTTTCGTAAAGGAGCAAAGCTTGGTCACTCTAGACACTAGGGTATGCTCAGTTCATGTCACCACCCTCCATACATCAGCCAAGGAGACCCGAGAATCTGGAATCTCCGTGGAATCAGTAAGAGGGGGTGTCCATAACATTGGTTTAAGAAACCCCACAGAAACAGCAGATGTACTCTGTTCCAATGGTGAGCCCCGAGTAAAGCCAGGTGGAGTAGATCCCATGGGGGGGGGGGGGGGAGTGGATTACGGTCCACAGAGCTCAAGGATGCCCTTCCATAACTCCCTGAAGGGGAATCCATAGCTGCCGGGAAGGGGGGGGTTCCCCAGAAATGGGCTGAACATGTCTATCCATAGGTCCACTCACCACAGATGTCGATGGTGCCACCTTCTTACATTTCCTCATGGGTAGCAGTCCACATCCAGAACTTCTGAGGTACTCCGACGGTACTCCAAGGGGTTCCTATAGGGGACCCTTGTATCACACCCCTTAGATGCGCACCACCTGCATGCGCTCACTTGCGCAAAAAGCCAGTCGAACTTAAATAAAAGAAAAAAAAGGCCCCCTCCTTGAAGGTGTCAGTGCCATGCAGCCCGCAGCCTGCTCCTATGATGACCTGCGGCCACCAGGAAACACCTCCTCCTTCTGAAGCATTTTAAAATGCCTCCACACCTCTGATGATTTATAGGATGACGTACCTGCTTTTTTGGGGGTGATTGCTGCTGGAATTGGGGCTGAGGGTAGAGCAGACAATGAAAGGCTAGGGGCATCCTTCACACTTTCTGCTCTTTGCTTAAGCAGTGGAGTGCTTTTGGCCCTGGCAGTATCCCTTCCTTTCTCCTCACCATTTAGCACATTAACAATAAGATTTTTCAGACTTCTTCAGCATACAAAACCTTTGGTATCTGAGATTCTGTTGGAAACCCCTCAAATGAGAATTCATCAGGTTCTTGTCTGACAAAACAAGCGCCACACACGTCTTCTCATCAGGGGATAGGGTGTACCTGTTGGTTAAACTTTCTGCTAGTCTCCTGTGCCCCCACCCTGCACTGTCTCTGCCTTTCTTTTCCCTTCCCTTCTGTGATGATAGAAGCAGTTGACTGCTCTTTCACAGTTGTACTGAAAGCTGCATCTTTGGTACCCCCCTCCTAAATAAATCTCTCTATCTTGCTTGGTGAACTATAGAGGGTTAGACTCGTAGACTTCCCTCTCTGTTTATCTTTACTAGTATTGCTGCTGGCTCTAAATCTCTCAACTACCTTTCCTCGTCTGCTTCTGCCACCAGTTCTACATCAGCTCTTCCCAAGCATTCTGATTCAAACAGATTGTAGTAAGCTCTGTGAAGCAGGGGTCTTCTCTCATATCTATCTGTACGGTATACCTGGTAACACTTTAGAAAGTAAATAGTAGATGACATGTGCCTTCACATATACAATATATCAGTGATGTTCAGCCACTATGCATATAGCTGTGTGGTTTAATTAAGAATGGCTTTTTTTCTGGCCTAAATTGAACCATATAGCAGTGCTTTTCAAACTTTTATCCTGTATGACCCCATTTTAGCAACTGAAAATTCATGTGACACCTGATGATAAAGACATCAAAATAGCAGGTCTCCAGTCTTCTTCCCTCTCCCTCTACCTTATCTAAAGCAGGAAGGCAGCAGTAACACTAGTGCAGCAGCATCAGCGGCAGCCAGTACAAGGTCCCTTGTATCAGTGTGCAGTGTGTGCTTACAGACCCCAGTGCTCAGCTTGGGTTTAGCCTACCCAGGAGGGAACAAGATCAAATGAATGTTCACTGGCTCACAGGCCCCATGCTGACTGGTGACTGCTACTACTTAGCATAGGTCACAGTGAAAGTCCGGAGAGAAGGGGAAATAGCCATGTTTCTGTGACCCTCGTCCACTGAGGATCTGACCCCATTTGGGGTCCCGAACCCAAGTTTGGGAACCACTGCCTTATGCTGTAACTATTTCAAGATTTTTTTATATCCTTTGTGAGATATGGTCTCCAGAACTGAACACAATATGCACCAACGACTTGTACATGGGTATTAATACCTCCTCTTTTCTGCTGATTTTTCTTCTTTGTATGCAGCCCAGCATCCTTCTGGCTTTGGTAGCCACATTTGTTGCATTGTTTCACCACCTCGAGATCCTCAGACATTAACACTCTGAGGTCCATGCACACCAATCTCTCTCCCCCTATGGCAAATGATTCCTTTGGATTTCTGCATCCCAGGTGCATGACTCTGCACTTCTTTGCATTAAATTTTAACTGTCAAGCATTAGACCATTCTTTCAGTATTTTTAGATCTTTGCTCATGTTGTCCACTCCCTCAGAAGTGTCCACTCTGTTACAAATGTTCATGTCATCTGCAATATCACTCACCAATGCATTAAACAGTATCGGTCCTAGGACTGATCCTTAAGGCACGCCACTACACACTTTCCTTTCTTATGAGTGAGTTCCATTTACCACCACCTTCTGTCATCTGTCAGTCAACCAGTTTCTGGTCCAGTTCACCACTTTGGGACCTATCCCCCAGGCTACTCAGTTTAATGATAAGCCTCCTATGAAGAGCAGTATCAAAGGCTTTGCTGAAATCTAGATATATTAGATCCATCACATGCCCTTGATCCTATTTCTCTGATCACTCAATAAAAATTTGTTTGGCATGATCTTCCCCTGGTAAAACCATGTTGCCTCGGATCATGCAATACATTGGTTTCTAGAAAGTCCACTATTCTTTCTTTCAAGAGCACCTCCATTACTTTTCCCACCACAGAGGTAAGGCTTAAGAACATAAGAAATGCCATACTGGGTCAGATCAAGGTCCATCAAGCCCAGTATCCTGTTTCCAACAGTGGCCAATCTAGGTCACAAGTACCTAGCAGTTTCCCCAAAAGACACAAGTTCCACAATGCTTGTATTGGGTCAAGCAGTGGATATTCTGTGTGCTGTTTAATAATGGTTTATGGACCTTTCCTCCAGGAACTTGTCCAAACCTTTTTTAAACCTGGCTACACTAACAGCTTTTACTGCATCCTCCGGTAATGAATTCCAGAGTTTGATTACACGTTGAGTGAAAAAATATTTTCTCTTATTAGTCTTAAATAGGTTACCCTGTAACTTCATTGCATGCCCCCTACCTAGTCTTTCTATATTTTGATGGCATCAACAATTGATCTACGTTTATCCATTCCACTCCATTCATTAAATTATAGACCCCTTAGCCGTCTCTTTTCCAAGTTGAAGAGCCGTAACCTTTTTAGCCTCTCTTCATAGGGGTATCCTTCCATCCCCTTTACTGTTTTTGTGGCTCTTCTCTGTACCTTTTCTAATAACTGTGACGTAGAAGCCCAAACAGAGCCTATGCAGATAGATAGAAAGGAGAAATTTACCTTAGAATCTGTTAGGCAGCCAGCATGTGCAGCTCAGGAGAAGCAAAGGAACAGAGGAGCAGAACTACCACACCCAAGCTATGACGTAGCAGAAAGCTTGGGGATTGATTATGATCACCTGTCCAAGAAAGCACAGTCAGCTTACAGCGAACAGGGAGATAAAAACTGGTTGGTAGATCCAGCAAGAGAGAAGGGGAAGGAGGAGGAAGAGGAAGAGAAGCAGAAGGAGAGAGCAGAGGTCAGCAACCAGGGAGGCAGAGGTCACAGAGGGAGAAGCCTGCTGAACAGAGGAAGCACTGGGCGTGTCACTGGAACAGGAAGCAGCAGAGGCAAGGCTTCAGAGGAACGTGGCAGGGGAAGTGCTCAGACTGCCGGTAGCTGGAGGTCCTACGAGGAACCTGTTTACAGCCCAGGGAGAGAAGCCAGTGCTCCAGAGAGAAGGAAGGCACAACCTGGGGCTAGGAGGCTACCTAGACCGAGTGAGCAGGAAAGTCCCCAGTCCTCACAGCCAGAGGAAAGACCTCAACAATTATACAGGTGGGAGCCTAGCACTGTGAGAGGGAAAGCTAGAAGCTCCATTCGGAACGGAGGGTCAGAGCAGTGCTCCAGACCAGAAATATCTGCAGGAAGCTATAAAACAATCCCTAACAACTGGAGGGTGGAAAAGGAGAGCTGGAGAGGTAACCCTACAGATACAGGTACTCTTAAACATACTTACACAGAACTGTGTCCCTGTATGCTATCTGAACTTTCAGAGAGGGGTTTTCATAAAAACAGCTGTGAAGGTTTAAACCCAAGCACAACGTATGCTGAATGTGAGGAGATGCAATGGGAAAGTAACACCAGGGTTCCAGAACAGGCTCCTATGGATTGTACATTATGTCTTGCGGATGATATTGAGTCTTTGTGCTAAAGCCCTGTAAAAAGAGCAAAGAAAAAGAAGATATTTTTCTTTGAGAGAAACTGTTTTGTTTTCCCTGTTTTTAGTTATGCACATGATATCCTTGGGGGAAGGGGAATAAAGCCCTTGTTTTGTTTTGCCTTAACCACTCGACTTGAGACTATTTTTGACTACTAGAAGATAGCAAGGCAACTCCAACCTCGGGGCCCTAGGCGAAGGCCTGCAGCCCCGTGACATAACGCTATATCTTTTTTATGATATGGCAACCAGAATTGCACACAATATTTAAGTTGCGGTCGCACCATAGAACGATACAGAGGCATTATAATATCCTTTGTTTTATTCTCCATTCCTTTCCTTATGATACCTAGCATTCTATTTGCTCTCTTGGCCGCTGCTGTGCACTGGGTGGAGGGTTTCACCATGTTATCCACAATGATGCCTAAATCTTTTTCCTGGGTGGTGGTTCCTAATGTGAAACCTTGCATCATGTAACCATAGTTTGGGTTGTTGTTTCCTAGGTGCATAACTTTGAACTTGTCTACATCAAATTTCATCTGCCCAGTTTTTCCAATTTATCAAGATCCTCTTGCAATTTTCACACAATCCTCATGGGTTTTAACAACTTTGAATAGTTTTGTGTCATCTGCAAATTTGATAACCTCACTCGTTATTCCTATTTACAGGTCATTTATGAATATGTTAAAAAGCAGCGGACGCTGCACAAATCCCTGGGGTACTCCACTATTCACCTTTCTCTATTGGGAATATTGGCCTTTTAGCCCTACCCTCTGCTTTCTGTCTTTTAACTAGTTCCTGTTCCACAATAGTACACTGCCTCCTATCCCATGACTTTTTAATTTTGCCAAAAGTCTCATTAAGGGACCTTGTCAAAGGCTTTCTGAAAGTCCAGATACACTATATCAACTGACTTTTGTCTACCTGTTTGTTCACACCTTCAAAAAAAATATAACAGATTAGTAAGACAAGATCTTCCTTGGCTAAAGCCATGTTGGCTGTCTCCCATTAAGCCATGACTATCTACATGTTCAGTAATTTAATTCTTTATGATGGTTTCTATTGTACTGACGTTGGGCTCACTGGTCTGTAGTTTCCCGGATCACCCCTGGAACCCTTTTTAAAAACTGGGGTTACATTGGCCATCCTCCAATCTTCAGGTATTACAGATGATTTTAATGATTGCAGACCTACTATTAGTAATCTGTGAGCTATCTCGTATTTCAGTTCTTTCAGCACCCTTGGATATATACCATCTGGTCCAGGTTATTTGCTACTCTTCAGTTTATCAAATAGTTGTAATACATCTTCCCGGTGTATTGATATTTCTTTCAATTCTTCCGTGGCATCTCCTTTAAATACCATTTCAGTCATGGGTAACATTCCTGCGTCTTCCTCAGTAAAGACCAAAGCAAAGAATTCATTCATTCTCTCCACTATGGTCTTCAGTTTCAGTTTATTTACATTTGATGTACCGCCCTTTACTAAAAAATAAGTTTAACGTGGCAATGGGTCATTGATGTGAAACAAGCACATTCAACGGGCTATTAGCCCTTGGTTAAAGTGCCATTCAGTTTTCTCTGAGACCTTCTGCCGAGAGCGAAGCATTAATCAGTAAATGATCAAGTGATAGAAATAAGCCCTTAAGTTGCGGGGTGAGTCATTAAACGGTATCTGTTAAGTTTTGCCTAGAGTCAACCGTTTACAGAGATATAGACTATACACCAATTGTATATCCTACAGAAAATGGATAGTCTAACAAACTGGGACAATACGTTATGCTTTTCAGCAGATTACATTAAGAACCTTACCAAAGAAAAAACCCCTTTTTCTACAGTTGAGACGATTTCTTCCATGGCGGAG
This sequence comes from Ichthyophis bannanicus, assembly GCA_033557465.1. Taxonomy (NCBI): domain Eukaryota; kingdom Metazoa; phylum Chordata; class Amphibia; order Gymnophiona; family Ichthyophiidae; genus Ichthyophis; species Ichthyophis bannanicus. The sequence continues at coordinate 116,687,882 of CM066042.1, read as the reverse complement.
GCGACACAGTCGTGGGACACTTTGTTAAAATTGCAGCAACGTCGAGTACGCATTGAACTTCATCGTTACTCAATGATTGAATACATACATCGACAACAAATACCTCGGGGTCTCCGCATATATAAGGAGCCCCGAATGCCCAATTTAGAAACGGAATTTATCAGTCAATGGAACAAGGTCTTGAATAAATGTTCATGTGATCTAATGGTGTTGATAGTTCAACACACTCAAGCAGCACTTGAAAAACTATCATCTGAAATTGAAGATATGCTAGCTAAATTAAAAACTTCAGAATCGGAAGAACAATATACAAAACAGACAGGAGATTTGTCTAAACAGGTTGACAGCGTCCGTAAAGATGTAATGGCTAAGAAAGTTAACAAACTAAAAAGGGACGCTTCTGATTACACGACAGGTTACGTCTACCCATGGCAAAATCCAAAACGAAAATTCCAAAGTAAAAAACGGGTGATGTTTGAAGATACCTCCGAAGGAAGTGTGGAGTCGTTAAGATCGGGAAGCGATGATTTTTTGTCGGAAGATCCCGACGAGAAAAAACAAAAAAAGAAAAAAACAGACGACAAGGAACGTCAGCAGGAACGTCGGTATCTACGACGCAAAGAGCAACATTAAACCACTTTTATGACGACACTTCCCTGGTGGTAAACATCTCGAATGCAATGTTATCCTCCACGGAAAAAGCCGTATTGAGCAGAGGTCTATCTTTTGTTCCTGCGTTAACATATGAAGCATTCCAATTTAATGTGGATTTCGAAGGTTTACTACGTAAGCTAACCTTAAAAGAATTTTTTGCTTCCAATACAGTAGCCCCCACGTCTCTATTAGGGAGAGATTCCCCAGAACAATTGTCAGTACCATTGGAACCAGCCCCTCAATCTGCTGCACAGTCCATTGAACGTCTTAAGATACCTATGACTTCTAAGTGGATCCCCCCCAATCCTCCGCACGCGGCCATATCAATGTTTAAAAAGCTAGTGTTACGAGACGTTCAGATCTTGGAACAAACTAAGAAGACTAAACACATGAGATTGTCTTATGCTGAACGGCAGGCATTGAACACACTAAAGAAACGGACTGAGCTCATTATACGTAGAGCCGACAAAGGAGGAGCGGTGGTGGTGCTTGACCGACAGTTCTACATTCAAGAAGCCAACCGTCAATTGCAGGACACATTAACGTACAAGATACTGGATCATGATCCAACGTTGGTTTTGCAAACAACGATTAAAGCCCTTACAGAGTCAGCGTTGGCTGATCACCTAGTGACTAAAAAAGAGTATCAGTTTTTGAACTCGCCAGTTTCCAATATTGCATTATTTTATCTAGTACCCAAAATACATAAGAGCCTCACGAATCCACCGGGACGCCCAATTGTCTCCACACGGGGTTCAGTTTTGGAACCCATATCGATATTTTTAGATTCTTATTTGCGACCCCTGATTTGGAGTATCCCTTCTTTTGTACAAGATTCAACACATTTTTTATCAACGCTTCAGAGTTTATCACACTGGGTTCATCAGCCTAACATCTTGATGGCCACGTTCGACGTCGTTTCGCTATATACCAACATACCCCAAGCAGCAGCATTTTCCCTGATGGAACGTTCACTAATAAAAAGAGGGGATATAAGCGGGACACAGATGCAATTTCTTCTTGGCCTTGCACAACTAGCCATATTTCAAAATTTCTTTACATTTAATGGAGTTATTTACCAACAGATCTCTGGAGTGGCGATGGGGGCGACGTGTGCCCCCTCCATCGCGAATCTTTATATGGGTGATTTTGAGGAAACCTGGTTGAAAGTCTCCCCGTACCAACATCAATTGATCACATGGCAGAGATACATTGATGACATTTTTCTACTATGGCAAGGTTCCAAACAGGATCTGGAAGACTTTCATTGTTGGCTTAACACTTGTGATTCGCACATTCAGTTCACATTACAATATCATCCGGAACAAATCACTTTTCTTGACATCTCTATTAAGCGAGGTAGTCAGTCATGGGAAACGTCGGTATACAGGAAACCCACGGACCGTAATGCATTGTTGTATTACACTAGCGCCCACCCACGCAATCTAAAGGATAGTTTACCAGTATCGCAGTTCTTGCGATACAGAAGAAACTGCTCCAGCAAAGCTGATTTCAAGATCAAATCTCGTGGTTTAATACAAGATTTTAAGGAGCGTGGCTATCCCTCTACAGTGATAACCCGGGCTTATCGAAGGGCACTGTATAGAGATCGCACTACATTACTGACATATCGCTCATCATCCCCTACTACTGACACTGAACCTGATGATTCCATCATTAACTTAGTGACTAACTTCTCTCCGCTCAGTAAAGATATTAAGAAAATCATAAACAAGCATAGTAATATCTTACAAGTAGTTCCAGGATTGAGCAATCGCAGAATTCGCTGCGTCTGGCGGCGCAACCGAAATCTCAAGGAACATTTATGTTCAGCAGTTCTTCCTGCAGACCCTCTTGGCTTATCACCTATTTCGGTTCCCCAAGGGCATCACAAATGTGGAAAATGCACTATTTGCGACATGACCATGGAATTAACAACATTTGAACACAAAGGAGCAGTATATCATCTTCGACATAACACCACCTGTATTTCAACTGCTGTAGTGTATATTATAGTGTGCCCATGCGGGCTTCTGTATGTTGGTAAGACTGAGCGGCTGTTCCGTATCCGTATGCAAGAGCATAGGAGTCGTCTTAATTGTAAGGTCCTTGAAGCCCCACTAGTGCAGCACTGCCTACAATACCAGCATATTTTTGAACAGCTCCGATGCTTTTGTTTAGAGAAAGTTAACCATGCCATAAGGGGTAAAACGATAGCCAATACTCTTCTTTGGAAGGAACAAAAATGGATCTACACGCTAAATACAGTTATTCCGAAAGGTTTAAATGCGCGACTCAATCTCGCATCGTGTCTTTGATTCAATCAGCCATTGAGAATATATTTTTCATTTCATTTATATATTCCATTGCATCTAGTTTTTTAGGGGCATATGAATAGTTCATCTTAAGATAGAAAAGAGTCCCAGCTGCAGTCTAACTATTCCCGCATTTCTTACGTTTAATTACACGATTGAAGACATCCGCCCGTGAGTCTCTATAAGTAGGAGGCGGAGTTCTCTATCTCGCATGCGCGGCATTACTCACATTGAGTGTTCTACTTAGAGGCTTCCGCATACAAGGTAGAAGATGAACACTGTATCGAAATAACGCCGACAGCATCATTTGAGCAGGTTCTTATGCATACCATCGTAATTTTGAGGCAGAGGAAGCAACAGGCTACGAGTATGTTCACACATTTTCTTATTTTCATCTTTTTAGTTTTAAAGGGACTATTCCCTGAAGAAACAACCGCTGTGAAACGCTTGGGGTGCCTAGCTGTGAGCGTCGGAATTGCCCTGCTCAACAGTATAAAATAAGCTAAGTGCAATATATTGTCACTAGGTTTCTGGTTTAAGCCCGACATCCGATATTTGAAAAAGTTAAAAGTGCAATATATTGTTCGATGAGAAGAATGTCATCTGTTACCAGAAAAGAAAATAAGAAAAACCTTACTAAAAAATAAGTTTAACGTGGCAATGGGTCATTGATGTGAAACAAGCACATTCAACGGGCTATTAGCCCTTGGTTAAAGTGCCATTCAGTTTTCTCTGAGACCTTCTGCCGAGAGCGAAGCATTAATCAGTAAATGATCAAGTGATAGAAATAAGCCCTTAAGTTGCGGGGTGACTCATTAAACGGTATCTGTTAAGTACCGCCCTTTATGACATCAGGGTGGTTTACATTAGTTGGAAACATCTACAGGATGGCTTGAAGCCATAAAAAAGGAAAGGAACTACAATTGTGACAGGAAAGAAGAAATGGCAAGAGGAGCAGGGACAAGACATAATGAGGAGGTCAGACAAAAGAAGATAAACCAGGTCAATTGTGTGTTTCTGGGAGGTTGTAGGCAATGGTGTTTTCAGGAGGGATTTGAAGGTGAGATAATTCTGTTCCAGACGGAGAGGAGTGGGCAGAGAGTTCCAAAGGGCAGGACCGTGGAAGAAAAAAGCAGAGTGGCGTGGACTGGAGATGTGCACGTGAAGGGGAAGGGAGATGAAGACGGTTGATATGAAGGGAATGGAGGTTGCGCGTGGGAATGTAGAATTGGAGATCAGTGAGATACTGTGGTGTATGTGTGTGAATAACTCGGTGTACCAGGGTGAGTATCTTAGTGTACACGAAATTCTACCGGAAGCCAGTGTAAATGAAATAGAAGAGGAGTGATGTGATCTCTATGGGTGGAGTGAGTGATGAGCTGCAGTGTTCTGTATGAGCTGTAGGCGGCGCCATTGGGTGCGCGTGATACCGGAGAAGACAAAATTGCAGAAATTTAGCCAAGATATTACTGTAGATAAGATGAGAGTGGTTAGAGCAGGAAGAAAGAGAAAAGGACAAATAGACCTAATTTGGCGAAGAAAGAAGTAAGAGGTTTTGGCAAGATGAGAGATGTGGTCCTTAAGTGTAAGATTAGCATCAAGAGCAACACCCAGATATCGGAAAGAGGGGACCAAGGGGATAGTGGAATTTCCCATGGAGGGGGCAAGTGAGGGACAGGGACTACCAAAAGTGAACCAAGTGGAGGAGGTTTTTGTTAGATTAAGGTAAAGACAGTTCAAAGACAGCCAGTCCGCTAGAAGAGCAAGACAGGAATTAAGGGGACCAAGATCCCGGTTTAGGGGGTTTGTGTGATGTAAAATGATGATGTCATCTGCATAATAGAAAGCTGACAGACCAGATTGTTGAATGCAGAGAGCAAGTGGTGCAAGAAAAAGATTGAATAAGAGAGGGGCCAGGACAGAGCCTTGGGGAACACCACAGGGGAGGGGGGTGGCACTAAAAGGGGATAATGGTGGAGATCCGGAAGAGGGAGCAACGGAAAAAGAGTGAAAGGAGAGAAAAAATGGAACCAAAAATACACAGTGCCCCGGAGACCAGCGTCCCGAAGGCGTGAAAGGAGAAGTGAATGATCAACTAGATCGAAAGCAGCGGACAGATCAAGGGAGACCACCACCGAAATATCACCCCTGTCATGTGCAGAGTGAAGTTCATTGAATAGTGCTACCAAGACTGTCTCAACGCTGTGACCCTGGCGGAAGCCCGATTGGTGAGGGTGCAGGAAGTTTACTGAGTGAAGGTGCTGAGAGAGTTGGGCAAAATAACTTTTTCTATAATCTTAGCAAGAAAGGGAAGGTTGGAAACTGGGTGGTAGTTGGCTGGGACTAATGGATCAAGGGAGGGTTTCTTGAGGATTGGATGTACCAGAGTGTGTTTCCAGTGGGAAGGAAAGAATCCAGAAGAGAGACAGGAGTTAATCATAGTAAGAATTTAAGGAACGAGTGTAAGGGAGGGTTCAAGGAACCAGCCAGAAGGGATAGGGTCTAGAAGGCAGGTAGTCTTGCGTGCTGTGGAAATGAAAGTTATGAGTTCAGAGGTGGTGATCGTGTGAAAGGTGGACCAGCAGTGAGAAAGAGAAGACGTAGGGGGTGGAGAAGGAGATGGAGATGGAGGAGGGGATGATGACAAAGGAGGGGGACAGGAAGGAAGGATGGCACGCAGGTCTAGGACCTTGGCTGCGAAATGTGAGGCCAGTTGAGGGGGAGAAGGCATAGCAAGGGGAAGCATAGGAGGCGGGCCAGAATGAAGGGATGTGTGAGGGTCCTGAGCACGGAAAAAGCTGTCTGGAGAGATTTGGAGCAGTGGTGATACGGTCAGAGAAGAAGGATAGCTTAGCCTGGTGGACAGAGGAGTGGTAGTGCCGATGGTGCTCACGAAATAGTGCCAGGGCATGTGTGGTGCTTACGCCAAGTACGTTCTGCTCGACGAAGATGAGAGCGGAGTAGCTGGAGACCAGCATGAAATCAGGGTTGCCGAATGGAGAAACGCTTGTCCCCATTTAGTGCCCCTTTTACCCTTCTATCATCTAATGGTCCAACTGACTCTCTCACAGTTTTTTTTTTTGCTACTAATGTACTTGAAAAAGTCTCTATTATGCGTTCTTGCTTCCACAGCAAGTTTCTTCTCAAATTCTTTCTTTGCCTGCCTTATCAATGCCTTGCATCTAACTTGCCAGTGCTTGTGGTGTTTCCAGTTTTCGTCATTTGGCTCCTTTTTCCATTTCCTGAAAGATGCTTTTTTTTGGCAACAGCCTCTCTGACCTCACCTTTAAACCATGCTGGCAGTTTTTTGGACTTCCGCTTTTCTTAAAGCATGGAATACAGTTAGTCTGGGCTTCCATGATAGCATTTTTAAACAACACCAAAGCTTGATGTAAATCTTTAACCTTTGCAACTACTCCTTTTAGTTTTTCTTATTTTCCTCATTTTATCATAGTCTCCCTTTTGAAAGTTAAAAGGTAGTACTGTGGATTTCCTTACCATCTCTCCTCCATTTATTAAATCAAACGTGATCATGCTATGATCACTATTGCCAAGTGGCCCCAACACCCTTACCTCTTACCAGCCTATAGTTTGTCACCTCTTCCCTATTACCACTTTTGTAAGCGGTACCACATCAGCCCTTCTCTAGTCCTAAGGAACCTCTCCAGTCTCCAAGGATCTATTAAAAACATCCCTTAAAGGCCTTCCAGAACCTCTCTGAGCTCCTTCAGTATCCTGAGATGTATCCCATCTGGTTGAGTGGCATTTCTAAAGGCATTTCCATACATAAACCCCTGTTTTATGTGCAGAAATGGGCTTTTTGAAAAATTTCCTCCCATGTGTAAGCTTGTGTGCTTAGTAACACTGCATGGATACATTTTATGTACACCTAAGGGAATCATTTCTGGGATGGAGGGGTTAAATTAAATTAAATTACACTTAGAGGTCGGTTTACTAAGCCTCACACTAGTAAAGTGGGCACTGTCTTACTGTAAATACAAGTGGGTGGGGACAGCCGTCCCTCTGAATTTAGCACAACTCACTCGGTAGTGCCATTGCAGGGAGCAACTACCACCACCCATTGTGTTAGTGGTAGTTGCTTCCTGCTAAGTGCCAACAGTGGGGATGCTCATGGCCTGCGCTGGTGGTACCACAGTGGGGCTGCTCATGCCCTACCCAGATGTGCTGCCAGATGGGTGTTTTAGTGCAGGCCCTGCGCTACTTTGTAGCATGGTGCCAGTGATGCGCACTAATCCCTCGTGATCTAGGCAGCATGCTTTACTAAACCAGCCACTTACATAGCTATTTTTATAGTTCCAAAAGTATGCATGTAATTTATCTGGAAAAAGGATCCGCGCAAATAGCAGGTGCAATTTTGTGTGCATACATTTGCCTAGGCAATTTTCAGTGTTCCCTTTGAAAACTGGCATTAAGCCTTTGGGTGAAAAATACCTCCAATCTTTGCATTTGTATGCAGATTTTGAAAATTGGGAAGGGGGGAAAGATCATTTATAATGGGGTTCCTGTAATAAATTTGAAAAGCAGGCTTATTTTATAAAGACAGCATACATTTGTGTGTGTGCATTTTTCAAAATAGACCCCAGAATTAGCCCTCGTAGCACATAAATGTTATCCCACAAAGTTATACCTGTGTATTTTATAAAATGTCCATATACGTTGCTCAGATGCTGCTCCCGGGAATGCCTTTGCACAGATTACGTAAAAGTACACATACACGATTTTATAATATCCATTTTATTTTAAAGCTGAAGCTTCAAACAGTTGTTGCATTCAGCAGCAGAGTGAAAATCCAGGGGAGACAGACAGACAGTTTTTAGTTTGTGGCAATTTTAGTGAAGATGATACCACATCTTACTGCACCTTCCTAGATGGAGTCTCCATGCCGCTGCTCTCATTGTCTCATCCCTCTGGGATTTTGGAGGAACTGTATGGAATACCTGTTTTCAAATGCTCGAGGATGAGATCTGCCTACCTGCAATGCGAGGTTTGCCTGGTTAACTTATAGCTCACTCTTGCATAGTTCATTTTCGTTGTTTAACCCCCTGCTCCTAGAAAAGCATCTTTTTTTGCACTTTGCCATCTGTCAGCCACAGCTCTTTTAACAATAAGAGACAGATGGAAGTCTCTGCAAGGCCTTCTTAATGAGCAGGTGAGAACTCATTAACTTGAGCCCTAATCTACCAGAGCCAGCCGTACTGTATGCCGTATGGCATGGAGGTGAAGAGGGTGCTCCAGTTACTCGGCATACAATTAAATACCTGTCATTAACAAGTGTGTTTTAATTACTCTGTTTACATTTTAGCAACCTGTTTGTTAAAATAAGTCAGTGCTTTTAAAAAAATATACAGTTAGGAGTTATAAATAAAAAGATTTTTTTAACTCTAATTAAAGTCCCGCTCCTGATGCAAATTTAATAGTATTGGTAATACTATAGAAAAAAAATAGGTAGGCACTGAAGGAGCATGATTATTCTAATACTAACTGCACCTTACAGTATCTTCCTGTTCTTCCACTAGGAGGTTAGTTTATTGCTGTATGAAGCTAGGAGCCTTCAGCTTTATTCTGCGTAATATCCACAAGATAAGGAGATGACTTCTTATCAGCTCAAGAGATCAGTTCAGCATAGCTAAAAACAGAATGGTCTCCACTTGTGTGCACTTGGGAGGATTTTCAATTATTCTCCTTAGCTACTCTGTGTAAGAAAATCTCATACGTAAGCTAAACAGAGCTTCTAATTGGTAGATGCCAATATTTCAGTATATAACATATATAACACAATTCTGATCTATCAGTACATGGATGCCAGTATTAAAGACTGTGGGCCCCTTTTACTAGAGCCCAGTGGCTGATTAACATGTGTTTTAACGTGCGGCACCTGGCAGCTGAGAACACCAACGCACCAATGATCGAGCATTAAAATGCACGATAATCGGCCATGGCGCGATTGGGGAGAGTATAGGCATAAAGAGCACATTGCTACTAGTGCGAGGGCTATTGCCACGCACTCGGTGGCAATGTGGCAATTAGTGCGAGTTCCCCTAATGACACCTCTATGGGAGTCGTTAGGTGAACCCGTCTTACGGGTGTGCATATTGTTAACTGCCTGAGACATGCTGTTCACGGCCCTGATAGCTAATGCAGAGGCTTTGCACTTAATGTGCATGTGTTTTGCACTTTAAGGGCAGAACCTTAACAGACTTTAGTAAAAAGAGCCCTATGTTCAAATCCAGCTGAAGGGTACCTCTGAATATACAGAATTTGGGGTAGGCATGGGGGGGCAGCAGCTCCCCAAATGTTGGCAGTAATGCCGAATGGGTTGCCATGCCCCCACTGCCAAAATTACTTCCTTACTCTTTGCTCTCCCCCCTTCTCCCAAAATAAGCAGACAGACCATACCAGTACCCCTGAGCTGTCTAGACTTGGTGCTATGATCTCAACAGTTCAATATAATATGTCCATAATAAAAACATGCAGCCTCCTCTCCCTCCCCCACTTGCCCACACAACTTCCATAACAATAATGAGGCTTATCTCTGGAGGTTAGGGTGGTAGAAGAGAAGGAGAAGATGCAGACTGAGATATATAAAAAGGCTGTCTAAAATCGAACATGGCCAAGACAATGCTCTTTATCTAACCCCCTAAATCCACCTCTCCCTTCCTTCTTTCTCTCTTTCTGTGGTTAACTCTACCATTCTCCCAGTGTCCTCAGTTCATAACCCTGGGGTCATCTTTGACTGATCTCTCGCCTTCTCTGCACATATCCAAGAAATAGCTAAAACCAGTTGCTTCTTTCTCTAAAACAGCAGCAAAATTCATCCCTTCCTTTCTGAACACATTTCCAAGACCCTTATCCACTCTCTAGTCGCCTCCCATTTAAACTATTGCAACATAATCCTCTCTGGTCTCTCCCCTTCAATCCATTCAAAATTTGGCCATATGGCTAATCTTCCACAAGTATCGCTGTGCTCATGTAACCCCTCTTCTGAAGTCAATTCAGTGGCTTCCTATTTGATTCTGCATCCAATTCAAGTTTCCCCAGGTGCATTCATTCTGTGGCTCCTCATTACTTTCCTCTTATCTCTCCCTACACCTCTCCTTGGGAACACCAATCAACAGATAAATAGATCTTATCTGTTCCCTCCTCTTCCACTGCCAACTCCAGGCTTCTCTCATTCTACCTTGCTGCACCCTACCTGGAATAGACTACCTGAGTAGGTATGTCGGGCTTCCTCTGGCTCTATTCAAATCCAGTCTAAAAACCCACCTCTTCAAGGTTGCTTTTGGATCCTGATTCCCTTATTCTCCTGCTTTCCACCCTTGTGTGTTATAGCCATTCCTAAGCGTCTCTCCAGTCCAGTCCCTCTCTTCTGGGTTGTGCCCCCCTTCCAGCAGTGAGGAGACTGAGCACATCATCTTCTTTTGATGACCCTAGGACAGGGGTCTCAAACTCCAGTCCAGGAGGGCCGCAAACCAGTCAGGTTTTCAGGGTATCCCTAATGAATATGCATGAGATATATTTGCATGCACGGCCCCATATAAATATATGCAAATATATCTCATGCATATTCATTAGGGATACCCTGAAAACCTGACTGGTTTGCGGCCCTCCTGGACTGGAGTTTGAGACCCCTGCCCTAGGATATATATAGTACTGGCATCTCCCACCAGATTCAGTTTTGCTTAGTCTCCTAAGCAGCTGTAAGAGGGGCACTAACCAAGAGCATTGGTTACTGGAGAGACCTAGATAGTGATCTGATTTTATTTATTTGGTTTTCCTACACTTTAGTTATCTTGTATTTCTCTTCTTAGTTAGGCTCCCTTAGATTCCTTCCTGCCTCTTTCTCTTAAGGGGTGGGGGAGGACGAGTCCTCGAATACAGACCTTCTTAGGGAAGCGGGGCCTTCTTCTTTCTCCTTGCTCTCGCCAGGACGACTTTGGTGAGTTTGGAGGGGTAGGCATTCCCTGCCGCCTGCCGTCACTTTCGGGCCCTTGAACGTCTTCCCGTCTCGCTGCCGAAGCCCTCCCGGTGGCTGAGTGCGAGGGCGGGAAGACGCCTGCAGCCGCAGCAAGAGAGAGGACATCGGGATCAACAGGCAGAGCGGCGCAGACAAGAGGGGCTGGACCACGGCGGCGAACCGTGTAGTGATCAGTGGCGACCATGCGGTCATGGCCAGCAGATGTCTGAGGAGCTTGGCGGTGATTTTCTGACAAGAGAAACTGCCGGTGAGGTAGGCCTTCTCCTTTTCGCGCACCTTTTCTTTGGCACCTGATTGCTCAATTAGGTCATTCTAGACGTGGTATGGCTATTTAAAGTAGGCCAGGGGTTCCTAGACCCTTTCTGCCAAAGAATGCAAGGGGGTACTGAGAGACAAGGGTTTAAGGACTCTGTTAGATTATAGGCAAAATTTAAAAAAACAACAAATAAACCCCAATAGATAGATTTCTTCTCAGTGTGTTTTTGAATACAGCTGGAGAATTCCATCATGCCTTCCAGACCCCAATATTTGGTCTGTGGCACCTGCAGGGGAGCAGTTTCTGAGACGGATCTGTAGAGACTGCTCTGCAGAGGCAGCCTCACTAGAACAGGGGATCCAGTCGGGTGGCTTGCGGGATCCTCTTCCTCTTTCCTCTTAGGAATCCATGTACACCCTGGACGTGGCTGGTCAGTCTGCCCCTGTCCTTCTCTCTCCTCCGGAGTAGCCCACGATTCCTTTACTGCATCCCAGTCCTTCTACATCCTTGGCAGGCCTGGTGACTGGTGGCATAGGGGATTTTTCCCCTGAGTTTGTCCTGCTAATGCATAAGGCCTTTTGCCTGCGCAAGCAAGGATCTCAGGAGCAGGGAACGGATCAAGCTACCATTATAGGGCCTCACTTGGATCCTAGGGAGCAGGATGAGTCAGGGGTCCCTCCAAAGCGGGCTAGACCCTCCCATGAGGGAGTTATCTGGGTACCCTTATCTGAGAACCCGGAAGGTAAGTCCTCGGACAAAGAGTTGGGAGAGGATGATGATGAACTAGAGGAAGGTGAGATACCGGAGCAGGAACAACCTAGAATTGTTCGGGTTTTTCGCCGGGAGGAGTTGCCAGCGTTGATCGGAGAATCCCTGAAGGTCCTTAACATGGCAGCAGGGGTTCCTGCAGAGGACGAGGTACTGGAAGACCCGCTGATCCAGGCGGTCAGGAAGTCACAGAAAGTTTTCCCTTTACACCGAGTAGTTAAGCAAATGATTCAGGAGGAATGGGATCAACCAGAATCAGGGCTGAGAGGGATACGGTCTATGTCAAGACTGTATCAGTTACCGGAAGGGGAGAAGGAATTGCTCCGTTCCCCCAGAGTAGATGCTGCCGTGTCGGCGGTAACGAAGAAGACCACTTTTCCGGTAGAGGGCAGTGTGGCCCTCAAGGACACCCAAGATAGAAAGCTGGACGCACTGCTGAAGCAGGCATTTGATATTAGAGCTCTGGCTCTCCAGGCGTCCGTTTGTGGGGCCTGGGTAGCCCAGGCTTGTTTGTGGTGGTCTCAACATCTTCAACTGGCTGGTGACCCTCCCTCTGAATCGTCTGGAGAGGCGGCTATGATTGAATCTGGAGCTGCCTGCTTGGCCGATAGTCAGTATGATCTTGTTAGGAGTTTGTCTTAGAACATGGCTTCGGTGGTGGCGGCCCGCCGCTATCTTTGGCTATGCAACTGGGCTGCTGACGGCTCTTCAAAGGCCCGGCTTAGCAGGCTCCCATTTAAGGTAAAGCTTCTCTTTGGTGAAGATTTGGAGAAACTGGTGAAGGATCTCAGAGAGTCTAAGGGGGGTAGACTCCCTGAGGATAGGCCTAAGCAGAGCTGTCTTCCTGCTCCGTCGCGACCTCAACCTCGGGAGTCGTGGAGGTTTCGAGGCTTCCGGTCTGCTCCCTTTCAGAGGAGGGGTCGTTTCCCCTCTAGGGGACAGGGTTTTCGGGGATTCCGAGGGGCTGGGAAAGGGTTTGGTACCTCTTCCGCCGTCTCAGGCCCCAGAAAGCCACAATGAAACAATGGGGGCCCAGCAGGGAGGGCTACCGGTGGGGGGGGGGCACCTTTGGCAGTTATTCCCAGCTTGGGCCTGGATCACTTCCGATCAATGGGTCTTGGAAGTGGTGCGTGAGGGTTATGCGCTCGAATTCGCAAGACCCTTTCCTCCTTCCTTTGTACTCTCCTCGTGCAAGTCTCTGGCAACGCGGCTGTGGTCAATACTCCATTTATTTTGTAGTACCCAAAAAGGAGGGAACGTTCCGGCTGATCCTCGACTTGAAGGGAGTCAATCGTTGTCTCAGAGTTCCTTATTTTCATATGGAGACGTTGAAGTCGGTTTTAGTAGCGGTAAGACAGGGGGAGTTCCTGACGGCTCTAGACCTGACAGATGTGTACTTACATATTGCCATCCGCGAGGTTCATCAACAATTCCTGCGATTTGCGATACCAGCAGGTCACTTTCAGTTTGAAGTGTTGCCTTTCGGCCTGGCGATGGCTCCCCGAACTTTCACCAAGGTCATGGTGGTGGTGGCCGCGGCCTTGCGCAAGGAAGGGATTTTGGTTCATCCTTACCTAGACGACTGGTTGATCCGGGCAAAGTCCAGAGAAGAGAGTCGGAAGGCAACAGCTCACGTGGTTGCCTTAAGGTGTCTCGGTTGGGTCATCAACATGGCAAAGAGCAAGTTGCTGCCCTCACAAGAGATCAAGTATCTGGGTGCAAGGTTCGACACAAAGAAGGGCATGGTGTTTTTGCCTGCCCACAGAGCAGGGGATCTAAGGCTGCTAATCTGGCAGTTCCTAGCCATGGAGGCTCCCTCGGCCTGGCATTACCTTCAGATCCTGGGAACCATGGCGGCGACAATAGAGCTGGTGCCTTGGGCCAGGGCGCACATGAGGCCTCTTCAATGGGCTTACTGTGGCGCTGGTCCCATCAGAGTCAGACCATGTCCGTGGTTCTCGTCTGTCCAGCCGTGACCAGGGAGGCCGTGCAGTGGTGGCTCCGCCCAGGGAGTCTGGAGCATGGCATGCCTCTTGACACCCCATTGTGGGTCCAGTTGACGACGGACGCCTCCCTATCCAGTTGGGGGGTGCATTGCGAGGGCCAATTTGCCCAAGGCAGCTGGAACATCCGGGAAGCCCAGTGGTCGATCAACAGGCTGGAGTTGCGGGCGGTAGCTCTAGCCCTCAGAGTGCTCCAACCGCTAGTCCACTGGAGGGCGGTCCAGGTGCTGTCCGACAACATGACAGCAGTGGCATACATCAACCGTCAGGGTGGCACGAGCAGAACTCCTTTGGAGGAGGAGGCAGAGGACCTACTGGAGTGTGCCGAGAGGCATCTGACGGCCTTGTCAGCGCAGCACGTGGCTGGAGTGGAAAACTTAATGGCGGACTTCTTAAGCAGAAACAGAGTGGACCACGGAGAGTGGGAACTCTGCCAAGATGTGTACGAGTGGATAGTGCGCCGTTGGGGGACCCCGGTGATGGATCTCATGGCACGATACGAGTTGGCCAAGGCAAGTCGATTCTTCAGCCAAAGAAAGGAAAGGATGTCAGAAGGTTTGGACACTCTAGTTCAACGATAGCCATCCGAAGGCCTGCTGTATGTTTTTCCTCCTTGGGCGCTCATAGGCAGGGTCCTGCATCGGATCGAGGCTCACCCAGGTCGGGTGATTCTCATAGCCCCGGATTGGCCTCGGTGCCCTTGGTACGCCGATCTCTTGCGACTGTTAGCTGACCAGCCGTGGCGACTTCCAGTACGGGACGATCTTCTGGTGCAAGGGCCAGTGCGCATGCCGCAGGTAGATCGGTTCTCACTTACGGCCTGGCTATTGAAAGGGCACGATTACTGAAGCGGGGTTATTCCAGGACTGTGGTCGCCACTTTGCTGAGTTCCCGTAAAAGGTCAACCTGTCTTTCCTATGTAAGGGTGTGGCGTGTTTTTGAGGGATGGTGCGCAGATCAGCAAAAGAGGCTCCTTTCGGCGTTGGTGCCAGAGGTTTTGGATTTCTTGCAGGCAGGTTTCAACAAAGGCCTGGCAGCCAGTTTTTGACAAAGGCCTGGCAGCCAGTTCTCTGTGGGTGCAGGTGGCGGCGATCTCTTGTTACAGAGGCAAGATTCAAGGCAAGTCTTTGGGTGACCATGCGGATGTCAGACGGTTTCTGAGAGCAGCAAGGTATCTGCGGCCTCAACTGAGGTAGCCAGTCCCTCCTTGGGATCTCAATCTGGTGTTGGACGCCTTGGCTGGGGATCCCTTCGAGCCGATGCAGCGGGCTTCGTTGAAGGATGGGACTCTTAAGGCATTCTTTTTGGTGGCCATTTGTTCCGCTAAGCATATTTCTGAGCTTCAGGCTCTGTCTTGTCATCCTCCTTTTCTCTCTTTCTTTAACGAGAAAGTGGTCCTGCGGGCCGTTCCTTCCTTTTTTGCCTAAGGTAATTTCGTCTTTTCATGTGAATCAGACGGTGACTCTCCCTTCCTTCTCGGGGGCGGAACAGGGAGGACACGATGCTCACTTACGTTTCTTGGACGTGCGCAGGGTACTGAAGCGTTACCTGAAGTGGACAGCCTCCTTTCACAAATCCAAGGGGTTGTTCGTGTTTGCAGGTCCGTGTAAAAGTGAGGCAGCTTCCAAGGCTTCTGTCTCGGCATATATCCTCAAAGGAAAACAGGTGCCAGTGGGGCTCTGGGCTCATTCCACTTGAGCTCAAGCTGCTTCGTGGGTGGAACTCAGTCTCGTTCCCCCGCTGGAGATTTACAGGGTGGCCGCTTGGTCTTCACTGCCCACCTTTGCCAAGCACTACAGGTTGGATGTTCACGCCGCTGGGGATGCGGGGTTTGGAGGTTTGGTGCTTCGGGCCGGCCTTGCAGGCCCCTCCCAGGCTTGAACTGCTCTGTTACATCCCAGAAGAGCGGGACTAGACTGGAGAGATGCTTAGGAAAGAGTAATTAGGCCTTACCTGCTAATTAGCATTCCTGAAGGAACTCCAGTCCAGTCCCTGATCCCTCCCAGTTTTCCATCTGTTGTTTCCTAGCAGGCTGTGGCGGCCCGAAGCGACAGAAGAACCACGCAAGATAAAAGCAGAATGATGGCCTACGGGAGGCTCTGGTGATGAGCGGTGTGGATGAGCAAGGTGCCTGGGACTGGCAGCAGCAGGTTCAGTTAAGCTTCCTCCTCTTGAGGGGGGTGGGTTATCACTTCCCATGGGCTGGGAGTTGGTATTCTACAGCTTGTTTTGCAGTTGAGTTTACCGTTAGCTTTTTTGTTGTGTTTCATAATTGGTCTCTCCGTTAAGTGTGCTTTGTCAATAGGATACTGAATCTGGTGGGAGGTGCCAGTACTATATATATCCTAGGGTCATCAAAAGAAGATGACGTGCTCAGTCTCCTCGCTGCTGGAAGGGGGGCACAACCCAGAAGAGAGGGACTGGACTGGAGTTCCTTTAGCAACGCTAATTAGCAGGTAAGGCCTAATTACTCTTTTCTCATTTGTTCTACTCTATTTCCCCATTAGTTGTATGCACCTGTCTTGGATAGATTGTGAATTTCTTTGGGCAGGCACTATCTCTTACATGTTCATGTACAGCTCTGTGTATGCCTCTTAGCGCTATACAAATGTTAAATAATAGTAGTAGGTAGAGAAGTCCCATTTTCAGTTTGGCAGCCCCTATGCTACCTTTGAGGAGAAAAGTCACAGGGAAGGAGAGCATCATCTTGATATAGCAGGAAGTGATTCTATAGCTAGGACCTTCCTTCCAAGTGATGCCATATCCTCTCACACCAAGGATGTGTCTTCAGGAGCACATATCCAATTGGGAAGAGTTAGGATGGCAATTGCAGTTGGTGATTTGATCATTAAGAATGTGGACAACTGGGTCCAAGGATTGCTTGGTAATTGCCCCCCTGCTGGTGCAAAGGTGGGGACCTCACGCATCATCTGGATAAGATTTTGAAAAAAGCTGGAGAGGAACTGGCTGTTGTGGTACCTATGGGTATCACTGACATAAGAAGGCGCAGGAAAAGATTCTGGAAACTAGGCTTTTAGATAGAAAGTTGAAATCCAGAATTTCTAGGATAGGATTCTCAGACATGCTCTCTGTTCTATGCAGAGAACCTTAGTGGTAGAGCCCTAGAGTTTCAATGTGAGGATCAGATGATGGTAAGGAAAAGAGCTTTAGATTTGTTAAGAACTGGGCAGCATTTTGGGGAAGAAGGGGCCTATTCTGAAAGGATTGGGTCCATTTTAACCAGAATGGAACTAGGCTGTTGGCACTAATTTTTAAAAATGAGAGAGAGCAGCTTTTAAACTAGACCGTAGGGGTAAGCTGATAGTTGCTCAGGAGCACATAGTTTGGAGCAAGATATGGGAAAAACAATGAAGTTAGAATATCCCAATGGAGATGTTATAGTAAAGGCTTTAAGCAGTACAGGTGCATTTAAATAAAGAACAGATGGACATAAATGATTCCAAATTACAAATAGATTAAAAAACATACTTTAAATTGTCCATATGCGAATGCCAGAAGTCTGAAAATTAGGACTGTACTTTTAGAGTATATAACACTAAATGAAGATGTAGATATAATTGGGGTAATTTTATAAAGCAATTTTAGCATGTATATGCATTGCAACGTATATGTAAAATGACTCTTATAAAACTGTACAGTGCTCGCTTCTGTAGCATGTATACTAAAATTGGACAGATGCAGACAAGATTAGCATAGCCCCTGCACAATGATGACATGCAAATTTGTGGAGCGTCTTACAAAATTGTACCAGGCATCAAAGTACGCACGATGGCATGTCTTTAGCAAAGAAAAGTCGTCTTATCCAATTTATTTGATTTTTTTTTTTAAGGTGGAAAGAAACATGGATAATGGTGAGTTAGTTGATGTGTAGGCACATTTTTCAATGGCACATGGAGATCAGAATTGGGATGTCAAGGTCACGATCTACACAATCCTAGTAGTATTTTAGAAAAGGCTCTGTTAAACATGGAGCCTGTTCCAAACTACTGCAGTACTACTGCACATGTATTTGTCAATATGTGGAGCTGGAGAGGCTATTGGGAAATTTTACATGTAGAAAAAATCAGAATGAGAATGTCAACGTCCGTGTCTAGGTGGCAGCATTTAAATGTGGAAGTTGGTATTTCACAGCTTTCATGTGAAACTACACATATAATGCCACCAACTAACTTTAGATTCTGCTATCTTTATCTAATTTCAGTTTGAAGGGGGAGATAAACAACAGGGTATGAAGGAGAATAGCCTCCTTAATCCCTCTTGTAAAAGGTTGGCCGAAATGAGCACTTTTTAAAACCTGGACAATTTTGGTCATACACATGATCCAAGATGGCTACATAGCCTGCACTTGCTGTGGATGTGTTTTCTTGCGATGCCCAAGAGAAAGGGGAAGCCGC
Organism: Ichthyophis bannanicus; assembly: GCA_033557465.1. Lineage (NCBI taxonomy): Eukaryota > Metazoa > Chordata > Amphibia > Gymnophiona > Ichthyophiidae > Ichthyophis > Ichthyophis bannanicus. Next base: position 116,669,475 of record CM066042.1, on the reverse strand, counting down.
AGGAATATCCTCCTGATCCGTCGAGGATCCTCCTGAGCTCTATTTCCACTACGGAACTTATGGATTCCTTTGTTGAAAGGGCCGAGAATTAGCAAGCAAAATCTGGCATTTCCCTGACTGTGTTGACGCTGGTGTTGGTTGGCACAGTGTCCTCCTTGGGGTGTGAGCTATCGCCGGATTTGCGTTTATTTCTGTGTTGCCTGCCGGGTTTCTCAGCCTGAGTTCTTCCAGGTCAGCCAGCTCAGTTCCTGGATTGGTGGTTGCCCCGATGGGAGGAGGTGCACTTGAGCTGTCCCCATCGCCAAAGCCTTTGGCTGGAATAGCACTGTTAGCCACAGAAGAGAAGCCAGCCAGTGAGAATCAGATAGGAGAATTGTAGTCGGTTCCTCAGCAGCCCATTGTGTTTGGAAACTGTGTGCCGGGAGTAGAGACGTGGTTGGAGCAGCTAACACTCCCTTTGTTTGTGCTGGGGCAGCCAGAAAGTTTTCCCTTGAATCAATTTGGACTACAATTTCCAAGTTGGGTGTGACTGTGGTATCAAATTCTAATAAGATTTTGGAGCTTGTTCATCATTATACTGCTGATATTCAAAATAATTTGTGATATTCCAACTGTGAAGGAAGAGGTTGAGGACTTGAAAGGTTTACAACAAAGACAGAATTCTCTTTCTGTCTTTGTTAAAGATATGGTGTCAGTAAAATTTAAAACTGAGACTCTGGAAAACCGGGTTCATTCTGCTAATTTGCGTTTGCTCAACTTCCCTCGCTTGTCACTAGTTTCGGCTAAAGGCATGTTTAAGAAATATTTGGCGGAGATTCCACTGGAGTCTCAGCCATCACTGGCAAGAAGATATCAGATGAAGCCGCGCAACAATCCCTTACATGATTACAACATGTGGATATCTTGAACATATCAGAAGTTTTGGAATCCTCTAATGTAGGAATTGTTGTTCCCGCGATGTTATTAATTACTCTTGCATTGTCAGCAGACCATGAGTGGTTGCTTAGAATGTATTTCAAAAAGCGCTCTGTTCCTTTCAAGGGGTTGTTGGTATGCATATTCCCTGATATAGCCCGGGAAACACAGAAAAAACGTAAGGATTTTCTTCTCCTGAAGCCGGGGGTGACTCAGCTAGGGGGGTTCATTTTTCCTCAGATTCCCATGCAAGTGCTTGGTGAAATTACGGTCTAAGGTTTGTTTTCTATGATCCTAATCAGCTGGTGGCCTTTATCAGCTCTCGCCTTACTGGTGTTTTTTAGGTTTTGTAGGTTATAATGCAATGTATTAGTATTAGTTTGCAGATTATGCAGGGTGGTTGCTTACTTCTTGAATGATATATAAATTGTTTTTTTTCCCTTTGTCTTGGATCTAGCTCGTTTTGGGTTAGATAGAATGGGGCTGTATTTCTTTTTCCTTTTATTGGAATAATGTGTGATTAATCTGTTTTGGATTTTTCTTTATCTGCCCTCTTCTATTTCTGTACAAGTTGTTTTGCTTGGTATGTATGTTTAAAAGCGATAAATAAAAAATGTGAAAAAATACATGCATTCCTTATATGAAATGGGAATATACATGTAGGTTTTTGCTCTGCCCAGGCCACTCCCGCTTGTAATTTCTGTGTAGTAAGAATATCCACATGTAAATTCAGCCCTTTCTAAAATTGCTATTTTGACATGGATGCCATTTCCACGTGTAAATGCCTGATTTTATTCGTAGAAATTGCCAATAATGCTTCCATATCGTCTCTCCGGGCCAGTCCAGGCAAGTGAGGTTTGTCAACCTTCTCTAGCGCTGAGGACTGAAAAACTGAAGTTTTGCTGAGACAGTATCTGGCTCCCTCTGCTGGCCGAACCTCAGTCTTTCAGTCCTCAGCAGCTGAAGACGACGTCTCTTGTCTGGCTCCCTGAGAATCGTTCACTTTTTTTTGGCTTTCAGTTTGTTTCTTTGGCTTTGATTTATTTGGCTCTTAGGGGTAAGGGGGTCTAGCAGGGCTCTCCCCTTCGGCCTCGATCTGTTCCTGCGGCTGGATTGAGATCCTTCAGAGCGCTAGAGGCAGAGCCTGCCTCGTCCCCAGCTCCAAGCCCAGAGAGGGAAGCAGTGAAAGGTTCTGGGAGCCCCAGAAACCATCGGTCAGCCTCCGGAGCCGCAGGCACGCCGCCGCTAGCAGCGGAGGGTCAGTTGCCTTGCTGGATCGCTTCCGCGGTCGGCGGATCCCTCTCAGGCTCAGGTCAGTCACTTCGGAGGGTTTTGGCCTGCAGAAACTATTGGTGCGCTTTGCGCGGTGCGGTTTTTGACGGGGTCTGTGCTTTTGGTTTCGCCGTGGTTTTGCTCGGGGCACTCTCGTCGGGCGGTTTTTTCCTTTTTATTTCTTCTTTTTGTTTTGCCGCGCGTTTCGCCGGCATGGATCCTCGATCGGGGGCGCCAGAGCTCCTGGGCATTTTGTCTTCGGCCTCAGATTTGGCGGGAACAGCGGTCATGTCTGCAGCATCTGTTCCCTTGCCTGCTGCTTACAAAAGCTGCTCTAAGAGGAAGGCTAAGGCTAAAAAGCCGGTTGCTGTGGAGGAAGCTCCTTCACTATCTTTGCCTACTGGGCAGCAGGCTTTAGATAATACTCTTGAGAATACTTTTTCTGCGACTTTTATTCTGGCTATGCATAAAGCCTATTGTATGAAGTGGCATCAGGATCAGGTTAAGGGCTCGGTCCCTCTCCTCTCCCAGGGTCTGGATACTGCATCTTCTTTTTTGGACCCGGGGGAAGGTTCCTCCAGCGCTGTCCAGGGCACTCAAGGAGCTCCCGATAGCTTCGGGTTGCCAGGCCCAGAGCTTCCCAGTATGGAGGAGGGGGAGCTTTTGATGGACCCAGTCCTAGAACAGTGGGCTGATCTTGAGGAGGGGGAGTTAGGGCTCGCTGACGATCCGAGTCTTTTCAGAGTCTTTCGTAAAGAGGAATTGGGGGCTCTTATTTCCCAGACGCTGGCCACTTTGAATATTGTGCTGCCTCCGGCTCAGGATCAGCCGTTGGAGGACCCACTAATCCAGGGGTTTAAGACGGAGCAGAAGTGTTTCCCAGTACACCGCGTTATGAAACAGATGGTGGAATCAGAATGGGAATGCCCAGAAGCAACACTGCGGGGGGCTCGAGCTATTGCCCGCTTGTATCCCTTGCCGCAGGAGGAGCTAGAGCTGCTTCGATTGCCTAAGGTGGACGCCTTGGTGTCGGTGGTCACCAAGAAAACCACCATTCCCGTAGAGGGCAGAGCGGCCCTCAAGGACTTGCAGGATAGGAAGCTAGAGGCTCTACTTAAGCAGACCTTTGAAACTTGCGCCCTGTCGCTCAGAGCGGCCTTCTGTGGGGCATACGTGTCCAGGGCTTCCATTAGATGGCTTCAAGGGGCCCAGAGTAAAAGCGACGAGCAGGACGGCGCGAAGCTTGAATCGGCGGCTGCCTATCTCGCGGATACGTTCTATGACCTGGTTCGAATTTCTGCGAAGTCTATGGCGTCGGTAATTGCGGCTCGCCGATTCCTCTGGTTGCGCCATTGGTCAGCGGACGTTTCGTCAAAGACACGTCTCACTAAGCTGCCCTACAAGGGCACCTTGCTTTTTGGTGCGGCCTTAGATAAGATCGTGAAGGATTTGGGTGACTCCAAAGGGGGTCGCCTCCCTGAGGACAGGCCAAAGAGTCAACGCCCGGCCGGGGGACCCAGATTTGCGGGGCGGGAGCCTTGCAAGTTCCGCGGTTCTCATTTTGCCCCCTACCCAAGAGGACGCTCTGTGGCTCAGGGTCAGTCCTTTCGAGGGGCTCGAGGGTTCGGCAGAGGTTATTTCCAAACCCAGCAGACTCCCAGCAAAAAGCCCCAATGAAGTGAGGTTGGTCCAGATGGAAGTCCTGGTGGGGGGACGGCTACAGCGGTTCCTTTCTGTCTGGGCCACTATAACAACCGATCTCTGGGTGCTCGAAATTATCCGTGACGGTTATGCCCTCGAGTTTACGCGGCCGTTGCGGGACGCTTTCGTGGCGTCTCCTTGTGGTTCTGCGGAAAAGGCAGCGGCGGTGTTCGAGACCCTTCACCGCTTGTTGCGTCTTCGGGCAGTGGTGCCGGTTCCCCTCGACCAGTTAGGGTCAGGTCGGTACTCCATTTATTTTGTGGTGCCCAAGAAAGAGGGGTCCTTTCGTCCGATCTTGGATCTCAAGCACGTGAATTGCTGCTTACGTATTCCGCATTTTCGCATGGAGACCCTCCGGTCCGTGATTTGCTCTGTGCAGCCCACGGAGGTCCTCACCTCCATCGACCTGACAGAGGCCTACCTCCATATTCCGGTGAGACCAGAGCACCAGCAGTTCCTGTGGTTTGCGGTACCCATGGGTCACTTTCAGTTCCAAGCGTTGCTGTTTGGACTGGCCACGGCGCCGCGGACCTTCACAAAGGTAATGGTGGTGGTTGCGGCAGCGTTGAGACGAGAGGGCGTACTGGTGCACCCTTATCTCGACGATTGGTTGATTCGGGCTCCGTCGGTCGCGGAATCCGCGGTGGCCACGGCCCGAGTGGTAGCCCTACTCGAGCGGTTGGGCTGGGTGATAAATCAGTCCAAAAGCCATTTGCAACCGACTCAGAGACTCCTGTATCTTGGGGCGCTGTTCGACACAAGCGTCGGGGCGGTCTTCTTGTCCGAGTCCCGAATAAAGAAACTGCTAGGGCAAGTGCGGGCGTTTCTGCGCCTCAGGGCGCCAACGGCATGGCGTTACTTGCAACTACTCGGTTCCATGGCGGCGACCCTGGACCTGGTACCCTGGGCTCGGGCGCATATGCGACCATTGCGGCATGCGTTGCTCTCGAGGTGGTCTCCTCAGCGTCACCCTCTTTCCCGCAGATTGCCTCTCGACCCGTCCGTGGGCGACAGCCTGCTCTGGTGGTTGGATCCCGCTCATCTCCGGGCGGGCATGCCTTTGCGGTCCCCGGATTGGGTGCTGCTTACGACTGATGCCAGTTTCACGGGCTGGGGGGCTCACTGCCAGTCTCATATAGCTCAAGGGCTATGGACGCTGGAGGAGTCGACCTCGTCCATAAACCTACTGGAGCTTCGTACGGTGCGGTTAGCGCTGCAAGAGTTTCGCTTGCTCGTCGAGGGCAAGGCGGTGAGAGTTTTCTCCGACAACTCTGTGACGGTTTCTTACATCAACAAACAGGGAGGTACCGGCAGCACGCCTCTCTTAGACGAGAGTCAGCGGTTGATGGGCTGGGCGGAAGCCCACCTGGTTGCGCTTTCAGCGGCTCATGTGGCGGGCCGCGACAATGTACAGGCGGATTACCTCAGCAGGCATGCCGTAGATCCAGAGGAGTGGGAGTTGAACGCAGCAGTGTTCCACGCCCTAGTCCTCTGTTGGGGTCAGCCGACGATGGATTTGATGGCCACCTTCGACAATGCGAAAGCCAGTCGATTCTTCAGCAGGCGGAGGGAACGTATGTCCGAAGGTCTGGACGCCCTGGCGCAGCCATGGCCGTCGGTAGAGCTGCTCTATATGTTCCCTCCGTGGCCTTTAATAGGTCGGGTCCTACGGCAGATAGAGGGTCACGATGGATGAGTAGTCCTGGTTGCCCCGGATTGACCGCGACGGCCGTGGTACGCGGATCTGGTCCGCATGCTGGTAGACCGTCCCTGGTGGCTTCCGGCGCGAGCGAATCTCTTGACTCAGGGTCCGCTTCTCATGCCGGACGTGGACCGCTTCTCGCTTACGGCTTGGCTCTTGAGCGGGAAAGGTTGAGGCGTAGAGGTTATTCGCCGTCAGTCATCGACACTCTCCTTCGGGCCAGGCGTTCGTCCACTACCCTAGCGTACGCTCGAGTCTGGCGGATTTTCAAACGCTGGTGTGGGGAGCGCAGTCTTCGGCCGGGCTGCTCCCTGGTGCCTGAGATCTTGTCTTTTCTGCAAGGTGGTTTTGAGAAGGGCTTGGCTCTCGCTACGCTCAAGGTCAAGGTAGCTGCGCTGGCGTGTTTTCGGGGTAGGATTAAGGGGATGCTCCTCTCTCGTCATCCCGATGTCTTGCGATTCCTGCGAGTGGTCCAGAACTTGCGTCCCCCGGTTCGCTCCATCGTTCCCGCTTGGGATCTTAATCTGGTGTTGGAGGCTCTCGCACGTCCTCCTTTCGAACCAGCTAGGGAGGTGTCCCTTAAAGAACTCTCCTGGAAGACTGTCTTCTTGGTAGCCCTCTGTTTGGCTAGGCGTGTGTCGGATCTTCAAGCTCTCTCGTGTAGGGAGCCTTTTTTGCACTTCACACGTGAGAAGGTGATGTTGCGTCCCGTGCCATCTTTTCTTCCGAAGGTGGTTTCCAGTTTCCATGTGAATCAGTCGATTTCCTTACCGACCTTTCCGGATCGCGAGGGGACACCCATCGATTCGGTTCTCCGAAAGCTGGATTTAGGTAGGGTGCTTAAGCGGTATCTTCGTCGGACTCAACCTTTTCACAAATCGGACAGGCTGTTCATTTTGTTTGGGGGGCCTAGAAAGGGAGACGCTCATCCAAGGAGACGGACGCACCCTCCACCCCATCCTGCAGGCCCTGGCTTTGACAGTCTGGCGGCTGAGCGGGTAGCCTTGTCCCCCTTCTGCCTACCAAAGGAAGTGGAGGAAGTGGTCCTCGCGGCTTGCTGTCCTGCGACAAGAAAATTGTATGGCTTTAAGTGGCGTCGCTTCACCTCTTGGTGCTCCTCCCAGGGCCACGACCCCTTCTCATCCCCAGTACATGTAGTGCTGCAATACCTGACCTCTCTGTCTCAGCAGGGCCTGCAACCTCAGTCCATCCGGGTGCATCTGGTGGCCATTTTGGCCCTACACGACCGCCCCAAGAACACCTCTATCGCTCAACTACCCATAGTAGCCCGCTTCATGAAGGGCTTGGCGAACCTGCACCCCCCAGTCAGAGAACCCGTACTGCACTGGGACCTCAACGCTGTCCTCAATCAGCTTACGTTACCGCCCTTCGAGCCCATGCAGTCGGCAGAAGCAAAGTTCCTCTCGTGGAAGACCTTGTTCCTGGTGGCCATCACCTTGGCCAGGCGCATCAGTGAGCTTCAAGCCCTGGTGACACACCCACCGTACACACAGCTTTCCAGTGACCGCGCCTCCCTCCGGACTCACCCAAGGTTCGTTCCGAAGGTAGCCTCGGCCTTTGACATCAACCAAACCATTGAACTCCCCACCTTCTACCCGGAGCCGCACTCCTCGCCAGAAGAGGAACGGCTACGCACACTGGATTGTGTCAGGGCACTGCACCTCTACCTTCTCAGGACCGCAGACCTGAGGCACGCCTCGCAACTCTTCATCTCCTACGACCAGAACAAACCCGGGCGCCCTGTCTCCAAGTGCACCTTGTCTCTCTGGATCTCCTCGTGCATTGCCTTCTGCCTTGACCAAGCTGGCATGGGGCACGCACCTGAGGGCGCTGGCTACCACCATGGCCAACCTGTGTTCAGTCCCCGTAGCCGACATCTGCAAGGCAGCTACTTGGTCCTCCCTTCAGACATTTCAAAAACACTACTGCCTCGACCTGCAACCCAGCCAAGCCTTCGGCCAAGCAGTCCTAACAGCGGCCCATGGTCCAGCACCTTAGCCTTAACGGTGACGGCACGACGGCCAAGTAACGTGACACTTTAGAACTTGCCCTGCGGCTCATATTGCCTTCTTGCACATGTGATTCTCGTTTACCGCTATTTTGCCACATGATGTTGTTGATGTTTTTCGTCATTGTTGCACATGTTGACTGTTCTTGCACTACCTCATTTGCACATGTCCTTACTGCTTGTACTGTTGCACTTTGCTCACATGCCACTGTGTTGTCGCACCATGCCACTTTAAAAGCATAATAAAGCCTTGTTCTCTACCACATGTCCTCCTATGTTCAGAGAGAGCCCTTTCCACCTCAGCCCTTTACAGCTAGGGAGACACCAGGTGTGGCTGACTTCATCCTGCTTGTCCTAGGAGAAATCGAGGTTACTTACCTGTAACAGGAGTTCTCCGTGGACAGCAGGATAAGTCAGCCACATGCTCCCACCCTTCCTCCCCTTCAGGGACCCGTCTCCTGGCCTACCTACGCCCCTAGCACATGCTGGCTCAGCTTGGAACATAGTGGCCGGCTAGGGGCGGTCCCATGGGTATGGCCAGGGGGAGGGGTGGTCCCGCCCAGAAGGGTAAATCCCTTCTGGGCTAGAGAGAGTATTTCCTTCCACGGCGCTGTTACAGGTAAGTAACCTCGATCTATCCTAAGTTGCAATCTGAATAAGTGTAACTGAAAATCCCAGCTATCTGGATACATTCAACACTTTTCCATTTAGTGGCATTCAACCCAGATATTCAACAGCAACTACAATCTGGATACTGCTGGTGAATATCTCGAAGATATTAAATGCTGCAGCTGACCGCCATGGTGTTTTGAATATCAGCCTTTATGAAAACTGGGCGCTGGACATCTAAATGGCAGATAAAATTTAATGTGGACAAGTGCAAGGCAATGCACATAGGGGAAAAGAATCCTAACTGCAGGTACAATATGCTGGGTTCTATTGTAGGAGTTAACACTAAAGAAAAAGATCTTGGCGATATTGTGGATAATATGCTGACATTTTCATCCCAGTGTGCTTCAGCTGCCAAAAAAACAATTAGAATGTTGGGGATTATTCCAAAAGGAATGGAATAAAAACTGAGAATATCTTGAAGGCTCTTAAATATAACCCCATTGTGTAGTTGGATTTTCAGAAGGATTTAACAAAGTCCCTCATGAGAGACTCCTTAGGAAATTAGAATCATGAGATAAGAGGCAAATGTTCTTTGGTCGATTAGAAACTGGCTAGAAGACAGGAAAAAGAGCATAGGATTAAATGAGCAGTTGTCCAAATGGAAAAGGGTCAGTATTGGAGTGCCCCAAGGATCTGTACTACTCTCCACTACTTGAAAGTTCTGTGTACAGTAACTCCATGGTGCAACCACCACACCATGCACACTGTGTGCAGTTCTGGTCACCCCATCTCAAAAACAGTAATGTATGTTTACTAAAGTGTGCTAGATTTTTCCAGGTATCATGCGTTTAGGATAGATATCATGGCTGTGCATACCTGTTGGGGGGGGTGTAGAGTATGGCCTCAGCAGATACTGCACTGATTTGGACCCTAACATGCGCCGGTGGCAACACACAGTATTGAAAGGCGAACACATGCTGTCAATGCCTGTGCAAACTGTGATATGCAAATTTGCCCATGCTTTGTCCCTAGTCTGTCCATTTCCCTCCCTATCATGCATAAGCAGATAGCATGGAATTAACCCTGCACTGACTGTTTAATATGCAAGCTGTTATCACTGGCCATTAGTGTGCGCTCAAGCCCACGTTAACAACTAATGCAGCTTAGTAAACATGTCCTCAAAAGCAGAGGACACTCCATGAAACTAACAACCAGCAGAGTTAAAGCATATTGTTAAAATATATGTTTTCACACTGCACACATTTAGCTATTTCTAGAGGATATGATCTGTGCAACTAATGTTGTGGGGTACAAAGAACTTTGTCAAATTCCTGGAAGAAAAGTCCATAACAATGATGTAGCCGGGCAGACTTGGGAAAGCCATTGCTTATCTCTGGCAATGAGTTGTTTTTTTTTTAATGTATTATTTAAAATATTTATATAGTATTTTCCAGAACAAAAACAGTCTTCCCAAAACAGTATACAATACATATAACATAACTTGGGGCATGCCACACTGATCTTTCGTGCCCCTCTTTTTCCCTTTCCCCTCTTCTCCCCTCCTCTTTCTCCTACAGAGAACATGCAACTCAAATCACAAACCAAACACTTTATTAGTGGGATTAATAGGCCACAGCATCCAACAGACTACAAACCGAATAACACTTAAAAGATGAAAAGAAATACCCTTATCTTTAGCTTTTATAGCCTGCCAGTGGGCCATGTTCCACCTCATGAAGGGGTACCTCCACTGTCCTTGTTTCAACGCATCTGCCCAGGCTCGCTCCGTGACCAAGGTAGCTGTTCCTCTGCTGCCAACCACTTTGTGTTGATGGCTGTGCAATGGGGGTAGACTTGAATTAATAGTTAGTCTTAACAGCAACTGAGTTCAGGCACCCCAGATGTAGTACCTGGTCTCCCCATTTGGGCTCAGGCATCCCGAACCAGCACCAGAGCCCCCTTTTCTTAAGAAATCTGCCTGGACCTAGATACCCTTCTTTTGTGTCCAGGCCCCCCCAAATGTATCTCTAAATGTATCTCTTAATTATCGTTGAGGTCCTGCCACCAGGAGGGGTTGTGACCCAATTATCCCCACTGCAGCCCCACTGAATCGATGGCTCTGTGCAGGTGAGCATTGAGAAAGTCAAGCCTAATGTAATTTAAATGAACTTTGTCACCCCTGAATAACGTGGAGACCCCCTGCTATGATGCCTTCATGTTTTAGCACCGTTCCCCCCATGTTCCTTACAGAATGCCCCATTTTTTCATTTAGTTTCCTTCTACTCTTCTCAATCCCTTCCAGCCTCTTTGCCCACTGCAGCTTCAGGCGGGGAAGGATCTGGGATCATATGATGCCAACCCCCATCTGGAACGTATCCACACAATGTCTTTTTTCATTTTGATGAATGCCCAATTATCAAAACTGTGGTTCCCCTCCTATCTGGAAAAATAAAACATAGGATGCTAATATTAATCATTCACCAACAACTTTATTTTTTTTTAAATTTATGCTTTGTATCTATAATGTTAATCGCTTCCCCCAGCAAAACTTTTATTCCCTAATATATGATTGATACCTATCTGATATCCATCTCCCAATCTCCTTTATCTTATGGACTCGAAAGCTCAATTTATGGGCCGTGATGGCTGCCCCTATCCTAAATGAGTGTAGCATTAGACCCTCTGGAATATCATCCGCCATCTCCAGGGCTCTGCACCATTTTATTTTAAATTGGAATTGTGATGATGCACAAGGATAGTAACATAGAAACATAGAAATATGACGACAGAAAAAGACCACATGGCCTATCTAGTCTGTCCTTCCATAACAACTACAACAGTCCTCTTTTTACCTTTAGAGATCCTCTGTGTTTGTCCCATGCTTTTTTGAATTCAGTTACTGTCCTCATCTTTATCACCTCCACTGGGAGACTATTCTACGGATCCGCTACTCTTTCCGTAAAGAAATATTTCCGCATATCACTCCTGAATCTATCTCCCTTCACCCTCATCCCATGTCCCCTCGTAGCAGAACTTGCTTTCAATTGAAAGAGGCTCTCTCCCTGAACATTTATGCCACGGAGGTATTTAAACATCTCAATCATATCACCTCTATCCCGCCTTTCCTCTAAGGTGTACATATTAAGATCCTTCAGTCTGTCCTCATATGCTTTATAATGAAGACCACTAATCATTTTAGTAGCCACCCTCTGTACCGACTCCATCCTGTTCACATCCTTTTGAAGGTGCGGTCTCCAAAATTGCACACTATACTCCAAATGAGGTCGCACCAAAGACACATACAGAGGCATTATCAACTCCTTTTTTCTGCTAGCCATTCCTTTCCGTATGCACCCAAGCATCCTTCTAGCTTTTGCCGTCGCCTTTTCTACCTGTTTAGCTACTTTAAGATCATCAGACACAACCTCGCCTAGGTACCGCTCTTCTTTAGTGGACAAAAGTAATTCACCCCCTATACTATATTGCTCCCTTGGATTGCTGCAGCCCAAATGCATGACCTTACATTTTTTAACATTAAATCCCAGCTGCCAAATTCTAGACCATTCTTCAAGCTTAGCTAGATCCCTCCTCATGTTTTCTACCCCTTCTTGGGTGTCTACTCTATTGCAGATTTTGGAATCATCCACAAAGAGGCAAACGTTACCTGAAAGCCCTTCCGCTATATCACTAACAAAGATGTTAAAAAGAATCGGACCAAGGACAGATCCCTGGGGCACACCACTGATAACATCCTTCTCCTCAGAGTGAGCTCCATTTACTTGTACTCTTTGTCGCCTCCCACCCAACCAATTTCTAACCCAAGCAGTAACTTTAGGGTCCATCCCTAGGGTGCTCAGTTTGTTTATAAGTCGCCTGTGAGGAACAGTGTCAAAGGTAGCTGCCTAACGGAGTTCCCAGCACTGGAGTTCTGACCAGCAAGTACTCACCTATGGCAATCACTGGACAAAGATCCCTCACCACAGTTGAGCCCAACCACACCCATCTACCTTTCCCTGTCTGGTCTGTTTTTGACTTCTCCAAATGTAGTCTAAGGCTGCCCCATTCTCTGATTATTCCTTCCACCTTCATCGCAGCGCCTGTTACATCCAATTTGGACTTTGCTTGCCCTGAACGCACCAAAGAACATGATAAGAAAGGACATCTTAAAGAGTCTCCTTTCATAGTCGTCCCTCAGTTAGATTTGTAACTTTTGACACCACCTCGCTCGACATTGTCAGTGTGACTGGCCTCGTTTTATCTGGGGTCAAGGGGATTTCCTTTGCACATTCCCCATTACTTTTTTGCTTCATTCTTTTGTAATGTCCGTCTTTCCCTCTATTTTCAAAAAGAATGCCAGCCCTGCCACGATTAACTTGGCATGTCTGTTCTTCGCCTCCTTGTGGTGCAGCCAGGTGATGAACTCCACCATTTTCCCAGCAGAAACCCCATTTGCCATGCTCAAATCGTTGTCCTCTGTGAAGTCCAGCAGTTTACTCCAAGCCTTCCCATAAGTCCTCCAAGTGCTTCTGGACAAAGAGCTGGTCAACATCATGGTGGCCCTCTCTACCCAAGGTTCCACATCTCTCGTGGCATGCATGTCGCCTTCTCATCGCCTGAAATGCAACAGCTGAAAACGAGAGAGAATATCAGTGATTTTGTTTGATTCACCCGAAATAATGGCTTGCTATGATGATAGCATTCAATTCCAGGTTGAGCAAGACCAGCTTCCTGATCTGTGTCATTAGTTTTTATGCTTTTTGCTGTCTGCCTATTTATAGAAAAACTACTGCCGCGTTGTCTGATCAGAAGACTTTTCAACCATTCTTAGAGTCAGCTCTCCACAACCTCAGGGCTACTACTACAGGGAACAGTTCAAAAAATGTAATGTCTCTCTTGTTAATCCCTATTGGTGCCACTCTGCTAGCCATTCTTCCTGACACCGCTGCCCTCTAAAATAGATCCTGAAACCCCTGCTGCCTGCTGCATCCGGAAACAACTGCATTTCCGTGTTGTTAATGAGCTCTTTCCTCCATATGTTCCTGCCAATATACACCACCAAAAATTCCTGCCATACTGCCAGGTCTTCCCTGATAGCTGTGCTCACCCTAATAAAGTGATAGCTCTTCCTAACCCCTGCCGTGGAGTCTGCTATCCTACGAAGGAAGGCCCACCCCTTTGCCATCACTCTGCATGCAAAGTTAAACTGTTCTATTAGCGACTGCATTTGTTTTAAAGTAATTTTCTTAGCCGCTGGGGTTATATGCACCGCTTCCTTCAGAGCATCCAAATTCACACAAAGAGACTGAGAAATACCCAAGAATGACAGACATTGGCACATTCCTTCTATCTTATTTGTTGCTAGGGGGATCCTGAGCTCTGCCGCTTTCTGCTGGAAGATGCTCAAGTCCCTCTGGCAAGCCTGCTTATCATTACACAGGTACACTAAAAAAAATTTTTTTTAAACTGCCTCTAATGTTTCGATTGATTTTTATGTTTTTTGGTGCGCTGAATCCAAATCTGGTAACCAATTTGCTCCATCACGTACAGATTTTTTGCTACATTGGGTTAGCAGTTTGAGGTGAACGTTTCAGATTGAGTGCGATCGAGATAAAAGTTTCTTGGATGAATTCTTTATACTAATTGTTTAGTAGTTATTCAAATAAGAATAAAGAAAATTGTAACAAGGCAGCACATAAGAATAGAGTAATGTCAACAAAACACACTGTGATGGTAGCAAAATTGTCTGCACTTAAAACAGCCACATACATGTGCACAAACATTGAGCATATAAGAGCGAGGTTAGACACAAAGCAAAGCAAAGAAATGTGCAAAAAATGTTGTACAGGTATGTATGTAAGAATAGAAAACGCAAACCGCACCATTGCAATACATGAAGACAAACACCCGATGGTGTGAAAATTAAAATTCTAATAAATGAGATCCGACACTGTGGTAATAACTAGCAAATTTTTATTTCAAAGTTTAGTAAAAACACGATATTTGTCAACACAGTTTAGATTTTAAAGTCATTCTTGGGTCAATCAATCTCCTGGTGGGCCCGTTTCTTCTTCCCCCGAATGCTTCTCTTGGTGCGCTGCTTGGCGTATTTTTCATCTGGGGTTTCCCGCAGCAGCAACCAGCAGAAATCAGCCATCATAGTGGTGTTCCATCTTCCTTGGTACCTTCTCTCTGCGTCCTTGATGTCCTGGTGAAACCTTTCACCTTGTTCTTCACTGTACGCCCCCATGTTTTCGGGAAAGTAGTTCACATGGGAGTGCAAGAAATGGACTTTCAGGCTCATGTTACAGCCTTGTTCTTTGAAGGCATTGAGCATCCTGGCAACAATATCCTTATAGTTCTCATCCCGCCTGTTCCCCAAGAATTTGAGAACAACATCCTTGAAGGAATCCCAGGCTTCTTTTTCCTTCTCAGACATCGTTTCAGCGAATGCTCCATCTGAAATGAGTTTCCTTATATCAGGGCCAACAAACACTCCTTCCTTTAGCTTTGCTTCAGAAAGTCGGGGGAACTTTGAGCAAAGGTACCGAAAGCACTCACCATCTTTTGGAAGGGACTTGATGAATTGCTTAATGAGACCCAACTTAATGTGGAGAGGTGGTAATAGAATTTTATCACGAGGTACCAAGCTCTCATGAAGAACATTTTTCTCACCGGGTCTCAAATACTCCCGAATTGGCCAGTCTTTTTTCCCCCAGTGTAGGTCGCGGGCCTGGCTATCCCACAAGCAAAGGAAGCAGGGATATTTGGTGAAACCGGATTGCTGCCCTAATAGCATGGATAGAATTTTAAAGTCTCCACAAATCATCCACTTATGCTCATCATAACGAATCTTCTGAAGAATGAGGGCCAAATTCTCGTATTTTTCTTGGAGAATAACAGAGTGAGCAATAGGAACTGAAGCGAATGTGTTGCCATTATGAAGAAGAACACCTTTTATGCTGTCTTTTGACGAATCAATGAACAGCCGCCATTCAGCAGGATCATACTTGAGTTTAAACTTTTCCATCACTCCGTATATATCGTTGCAAAATACCAAATCTTCCTCTTTGCTGAAATACTTCAAAAATTGTGTCTCGCGGTTGCGGTACCAATAAAAAGCTGTTCCTGGTGACAATAGACTTTTCTGTTTAAGCCGAGAACCTAGCAGTTGGGCAGCATCTTTTGGGAGTCCTAAATCCCGGACTAAATCATTCAATTCAGCTTGAGAGAAAAGTTCAGGTTTCGGATCTGGTTCAGTTTCAAACTCGGAAGTACTGGACTCATCGGGAAAAGCCATCTGATGAGTCTCATCATGATCAGAACCGTCCACACAAATATGATCCAAAGATTTTGGTGGTTCAGGCACAGGTACTTCGTTGCTATGAGGCATAGGCCTAATTGCTGAGGGAAGGTTGGGGTAACTTATTACGTTCTTATTTTTTAAGTTGTATCCCTTCACAATGCAAGAGCAAAAATAGCAGTCACTGCTGTGGTCTCTTTGTTCACGCCACATCATAGGTATTCCGAAACGAAATGCTTGTTTTTTACCTTTCATCCATAAGCGTAGATCTTCCTCACATGTCTTGCACACTTTGTGAGGAGCCCACGGTTTGTCTTGATCGCCTAACTTCAAACTGAAATAGGCGAAATATACTTTTTTAATAAATGCAGAAATGTTCCTCTGCCGCTTTTTCACGGTATATTCCCCACAAATAAAGCAAAAACTGTCCGGAGAGTTGACGCAACCTCTGGCTCTGTGAGCCATCACAAATACACAGCACTGCAAACTACAACTGTAGTGAACCACTTCGGAATAAAGCTGGATTACGACTGAGCAAACAAAAGGTAATAATGAACTTGCAAGAAACTGAAATTTGACAGGAACGTTCATGTCGCAACCACTGTGTTTGAGCGAGCGAGCGAACGAGGCGAGGCGAACAGGAAAGAACATGCGCCAGCGCGAGTACTGGATTTAGCCCCCCGCCTCCCAATTGTCCTGTTAATGTATAAAATGAATACAAAACACTCTAAAATATCATGAGGAGTGTTTCTAGTTAGTTAACCATTACAACCTCTATTTTGGGCCAAGAAAATAAACTGCAGTCGGCTAAAAAGAAATTATGTGAACATTCCTTATATGGGTAAGAAATCTAATTTTGCAAGAAAACGTGACGTGATGGAACATTTTGGCTATTTTTCCTGGATTCAGCACCCCAAAATCTATAGGAATCAGTTGCAAAACTGGAGGCAGTTTTTTGGTAGTGTACCTGTGATAAATAGCAAAAAGTGAGGCAGTTAGTGAATCATCTTAACTTTTCCTGTTTCCTTCTCCACGATCCATTGAATTGCAGTGCTAAGCTTCTCAAAATATAAGCATGACACTGAGAAACCCATGGGGAGACATTTTTCGAAGTAATAGAAACCCCTAAATTGGAATCTCAGGAGGTAAAAACTGTCCAGGTGGACTGGCAGACATCTAAATACCGATTTGATGTCTGTCTTGCCAGCCATGCTTCTCAGTCATAAATCTCCACAGTGTCCAGTGCCTGGACTACAGAGGCATTCTGGATGGAGCAGAGAGTCTGCTCCAGATGATCATTTACTGGATCACCCTCCAGATACGAAGGATGATGAATTGAATGAGCCTAAATTCCTATAGCTTCTTTTTGGGAACCAGTCTCAGTGGTGAAACTATCAAGTTATGACTGAGTCTCTGATGGAAAGGTCCTGCCACTCTGCCTAACAACATTTTCTTATCTAACTTTTTTTGCACAATCTCTGGCCACTCCCTAGCTGTTTCTAAGTTTATTTCTGCTGCCATTTTCTACCTGCTGGCAGGATCCCAGGACTCCCACTGGCTCTTATCCAAACTGCTCCCCTCTTCCTGCCTGTGAGTCCTGGGGCCTCAAGCCAGCTCTTCTCTGCATTGCTCCTCTCTTCCTGCCCATGGGACCCATGAACTCCCACTGGCTTGGTACTGTTGCTGTAACTCTCTTCTTGTCATTAGGACTTGGGGACCACTGCCGGCTCTTTGTACCCAGGCCTTATCCTGTTCTGTGAGGCAGAGTGAAGCCATATGCATCTGTGTAAATGCACAAACGGATGTGTAGAGGCAAACTGATGGCTCCTCATGATTTTGGGCAAGTGACTTAACCCAGCATAGCCTTGGATATAAACTTAAGATTGTAAGCCATTTGGGGATGGGAAAAATACCTACTTATACCTAAATGTAGCTCACCTTGAGCTACTACTGGAAAAAGGTATGAGCTAAATTTAAATCCAAATAGGTGCTATCGCTTAAGTGAAATGCACCTAAAATTGCTTGATTCTGGTTTCTTCTCCATAACAACATAACCCTCTTTGGTACCAGGCATATTATGACATAATACAAAACCTTACAAAAGTTACTCAGGACCAGAACTCGCACATCAAGGAGCCTACCAAGAAAAGAGTAGCACTATAAATATTGCTATGAACTCTAGAACACCATTACAGGGAAAACTTAACAAGAAACGGCGTTAATTCTGCCCAATCAGGCCCCACAAGGTGGGGGTGCCCCCTGGGCAGGAAGGGGGCCAACACAGCAGCATGACAAAGTTACTTTCACTTTTTTCTGTTTACTGCACTGCCTTTGTTCCAGGCCTGGAGGTGTTCCTCCCGGGCCAAAGTCTCACGATACCTTCAGCCTGGAACACCTCTGGGCCTGGAATGGAGGCAGCGCAGCATGCCAAACAGATTAAAGTAAGTTTGCTGCATGGGGCCACCGTTGGAGCAAGGGGGAAAGTTGATTGGGGGGTCACGGTGGTACCACTGCTGTGGGTGAGTCATGCCACTGACACTGCCACGGGGGGCAGAATTAGGGGTGCCCTCAGTAAAAATTTGCTAGGGGGCCCCCCACTAAAACGTTCACCACTGTGAGCAAGCCAGATTATTAAAGATCCATACATAGAGTGGAGGAATAACCTAATGGTTAGAGCATTGGTGACCAAGCAACCAGGTTTCCCACTAACACTCCTTGTGGCCTTGCACAAGTTGCTTAACCCTCCATTGTCTCGGAAGAAAGGCCTGGCAATCTACTTCTGGTCACACTGCCAAGAAAACTCAGAAGCTGTTGGGTCACCAGGAGTCAGCATTGACTCAAAAGTGCACATTGCATTGCACATAGAAACTCTATGCTAACAGAATACCTGGACTCAGTCACAACATGCTGAACATAGATAAACCCTCACCAAGTACAAAATAAATTACCACAGTCTAAAAATAGAAATACATAGACAAAAATGAAACGGAAACCCCAAAAGGTCCGACTCTGTGTGGAGTGCAATACCAGAAAAATAGAAACAACAGTAGTGTGACTGTGTTTCTTTTAAAATACTGTCCTTTCCAGTGTTTCCTGTATTTTAACTGGAATTCTTTTTTTCACATTTTATTTTAATTATGTTTAGTTTTGTAAACTGCTTTGATACATTTGTGGGAGGCAGTATAGAAAATCTCAAATGAACAAAACCATAAATATAAATGTTTCTCCTGGTTCTGTTGAAAATACAAAGATAGCAAGATAGCAGATGCACATTCCAAAAACAGACATATTCCAATCACTAAATTCAAGATAAAATTCTTTTTTCTACCATTGTTATATGACCAGTTTATTTTTCTAATCAACACGCCCACTCCCAGTTGATGCTTTTGTCTATCTTTTCTTAACTCTGTTTCCAGCATCTCCTGTCCATTTGTCATGTCTTTTTTCTCCTCTTGTCCTCGCTTCCTCCTCTACATCCATCTCCGATATTAATCTTTCACATTCAACTTTCTTCCATTTATTTTTCTACTTCTCTATTCACTCAAATTTCACCCTTTCTCGCCATTCAGTTCTCGGTCTTTTTTTTTTCTATTTTTTAACTGCATCTACCTACAGCTTTCTATCCCCCTCACTCCAAACCTCCCATTCTCCATTCCTCTCTTCTTCTCCAGATTCTCATTAACTCCCCTCGTATATACGCTCAATGCCCCATGTCCAACATCTCTTCCTGTTCCCTATCTAGCATTTCCCCTTGCCTTTCTCACCTTCCCCCAGGGATAAACAGTGGTTTTCGCTAGGTCTACCTTAATATCAGTTTATGAACTTTTCCAAATCCATTTTCCTCCAGGAACTTGTCTAAATCCATTTTCAACCGAACCACATAAAGCAAAATCCCATTAACAAACTCAATAAATATATTTTTGTCGGACTGTAAGCACCAACGATCATTCCAGAACTGTTTGACTACTCACAAATAGTCCATTTTAATTTACTAATGAAAAAAGTATATATTTTTTTATTAAAATGGATTATTTGTAAGTGGTCATACTGCTCTGGAATGATCGTTGGTGCTTATAGTCTGACAAAAATATATTTATTGAGTTGAGTACTAGACATTTTGCTTTATGTGCTTCTGTTGAAAATGCCTCAGTTGGGACTTTTTGTTTTGATTTTGAAATCATTTTCAAACCCAGCTGTTCTAACTTATTTTACCACATCCTTCAGAAATGAGTTTCAGAGCTTAACTATATGCTGAGCAAAAAAGAGTATTTTCTCCTATTCGTTTTAAGTGTAATACTTAATAATCTCATGACGTGTTTATGTTTATTTCACTCTTGCAGTACCACAATTCGTAGAAGCATTGATGTGATTTACAATTTAAAATTAACAAAAGAAGAAAAATAAAACGTGGAACAGAAATGAAAGGAAAAAGTAGTGAATGAAAATAGGAGATTTACTGATGTATTAGTTTCTCTAAGTAGGATAGAACAGAAAAGAGAGTAGCGATTTATGAGAATGGTGGATTACCCCCACTGAGGGCCCTAAATATCTCAAAAAGCAAACTACCTAACTGGGTAGGCTTGGGTGAAAAAAATAAGCTTTTAATGAGGGCTTAAATTTCTTCAAGTTAAGTTCCACTTGGATATGAGACAACATTTTCTACAAATAAGGATTCACAGAATAGAACGCAGCCTGATGGGTGGATTCCAAATGAACTCGTCCAGGGTAAAGGGAGAGTAAGAAGGCTTTCAGTCTGTGACTTAAGTGACTGTGCAGGTGTATAGGGTATTAAAAGATCAGAGAGGTAATAAGGTCTTCTAGAACAAAGGATCTTAAACATCAATAGTAGAATTTTGAATTTAACTCAATAACTAATGGGTAACCAGTGTTCTGCGAACATAACTACAGTTACATGGGCATAGAAACCTTCATTAGAAATTAGCTTCTCTGCCAAGTTCTAAATCACTTGAAGACATTTTGTTTTAGAGGTAAGGCCAGCATAGAGGGAATTACAGTAATCAAGTTTACTGGTTACAAGGGCATGAATCAGGATTGTTAAAGTCTCTTTGTTTGAGTGGATAGATCTAATACATCTGAGAGAAAAGAAACATGATTTGCTAACCTAGGAAATTTTGCTATGTGAATGTGAGATAAGAATCCAGGTACGAGAGTGCACCCTAACTCCTGAATTGCTGGCAGAAGTGAAAGGGAGTGACTGGATATTACTGGAGCTATGGCAGGGTTGATGGGTGATCTGTAACTCCATAGCATTGGATTTTGTGTAACTCAATTTTAGTTGGTGAGCAGACAGTCAGGTTATCAATTGCTTCAAGACGATTATTCAAAGAGTTAAGGTTGAGCATTAGAGGATTTATATAAGCCATCAGTTGTATATCATCAGCAAGTAATACCCGCTGATGCCATACTACTGCCATACAAAGGACTGAGGAACAAGTTAAACAACAAGAGAGCCAGATAGATCCCTGCGGAACGCCACTGGTAAGAGGAAAGAGCCGGAGAACTAGAGGCATTGGTGGTAATATAATATGTCTTGCCTTCTAGATATGTTCCCTAGTTTTTGTACTTTTTGAAAGCGTAAACAGTCAATTTATGTTTGCCCATTCCATGCCGCTCAAAATTTTATAGACCTCTTTCAAATCTTCTTTCAGCTATCTCTTCTCAAAGTGGAAGGGTCCCTAACCTCTTTAATATATCCTCACAGGAGAGTCGTTTCATCCCCTTTATCATTTTAGTCATCCTTCTTTATACCTTTTCTAAGTTGACCATATATGTTTTGAGATGTAGCAACCAGAAATGCACACAGTACTCAAGGTGCTGTCTCACTGCAGCATAAGAGACGTTATGATATGCTTTATTTTATTCTTTATTCCTTTCCTAATAATTTCTATATTCTGTTTGCATTTTTGGCCACTGCCTGCACACCGAGCAGACAGTTTCAAAGAACTGTCCGAGATAATGTCTAGATCCTTTTCCTGGGTGGTAACACCTAGAGAGCAATTTAGCAACAGGGTGTCTATTTTGTAAAGACAGATAGGTACCTATTTGTCTTTATAAAAAGCTACTGTAAATCCAGCAGTTATCATGCCTACATTGCAGGCTCAGATAGTACAGCTGCTCGAGAGCAGGTGTAAATATCCACGCATATATCCACGAAAATACATGCATAAATTAATTTATTTTATAATCTTTCCGAATCCATCTGCTCTCTGTCGAGACCATGCTTCCTAGATCTACAGCAACAGTACATGTATGAATGTGATCATGCATATTTTTATGTCTCGTGCAATATTATGAGTCATTTTATACATATATTGCTAATGTTTAGTCAATGCTGATTCCTGGAAACCCAGTCCCTGGGTTTTCTTGGCAAGGTGCAAATGGAGGTATATTGCCAAGCCTTTTTTCTGTGTAGTGAGTTTACAGCTCCTGGTATTCCAAGGTGGTCCCCATCCAAGTACTAGCCAGGCCCAACCCTGATTAATTTCTGAGATTAGCTAAGAGCAGGTACATTCAGGACAGCTGACCACTCATACGAGGTGTGACAAAAAAGAAACGAGACACTGGCAGCCACACCTATGACTCAATGCCAATTGGCTAACCGCTTATATCACTGTGTTGCACAACATCTGGCCACTATTCTGCTGTAATATTTTTCATCTCTCTCACTCTATTTTTCTTTTTCAGGTTTTTTTGTAGCACACTGCTCCATCGCTTTGTTACGCAACTGGAGGTGGCAGAAATATGGAGCAAAGAATCAACTTGAAATTTCTGGTTAAGTTGGAGAAGGGCCCAACCGAGTGTCTCCAACTTCTCCAAAAGACTTATGGAGAAGATGCAATGTCAAGGCCGCGAGTCTTCGAGTGGCACAAACGATTCAAGACTGGCCGCAAGGAGGTGGAGGATGACTCCAAGTCAGGACGGCCTTCCACGACAAAGACGGCTGAGAACATTGACAGAGTGAACCAGCTGGTGTGGAGTGATTGCAGATTGATGTTGCGGATGATAGCTGAGGAGCTCAGCCTGAACAGGGAGTCAGTGTGGGCCATCTTGGTGCAGGAGCTGGGGATGTGGAAGGTGTGTGCCAAGATGGTGCCCAAGCTTTTATCGGATGACCAGAAGGAGCATTGGGTCAATATTTGTCTCGAGACTTGCTAGAGAAGATTGGAGAAGATCCAGAGTTTGTTGGCTGAGTCATCACAGGAGACGAGACTTGGGTCTTCCAGTACGACACTGAAAGCAAGAGACAGAGCCTGCAGTGGAAGACTCGACTGTCACCCAGACCCAAGAAGGCACGCATGTCCAAATCAAGGATGAAGGTCACACTGATTGCATTCTTCGACCAGAAGGGAGTGGTCCATCATGTATATGTGCCTGAGGTCAGCCAGCCAGCACTTCTACCAGCAGGTCCTCAATCGCCTCCATGACCGGGTTCAGTGCAGCAGGCAGGCTCTATGGAGAGATAAGTCATGGCTGCTCCACCACAACAACGCGCCCACACACACCACGCTCAGTGTGAGGCAGTTCTTGGCCAACAAACAGATCACAGCTCTCGACCACCCTCCTTATTCCCCAGATCTCTCACCGTGTGACTTCTGGCTCTTCCACAGGCTGAAGGCTGTGCTCTAAGGAACTCATTTCACCTCTGTAGAAGAGATCAAGACCACTGTGATGAGGGAGCTGAGGGACCTCAAGAAGGAGGACTTTACCGAGTGCTTCCGTACATGGCAGATGCAAATGCAGAAGTGCATTAACTCTGGGAGGAATTACTTTGAAGGGGACCATGCGTAATTTCTCTGTAGATTTTGTAATAAAACATTTATGGGACAGTATTGTTTCTTTTTTGTCACACCTCGTATATACTGCAATATAAGTGCAAAAAGGATTTTATAAAATTACCCCCATAATGTGCAGCCTAGCATTGTGTACCTATAATTGTCCTTATGTGCATCACTTTACACTTGTCCACATTCAATTTTATCTTCCGTTTGTATGCCAGTCTCGCAAGATCCTCCTACAGTTTTGAATAATCATCATGCAATTTATCAACTTTGAATAATTTTGTATCAGCTGCAAAGTTGATCACCTCACTCATTATTCCCTTTTCCAGATCATTTATAAATATGTTTAAAATCACCAGTCTCAGTATTTATTTTATTTATTTATGTAAAAGTTTTCTTTACTACCTTTTCGAGTAATCAAAACGATTTACAATGGAATAAAAACATTACATTGTAACATGAGGAACCGTTACATTATAACATGATTGGAGAATATAGTAAAGTGAAGATAATCGAAATATTAACTGAGTACATGACTCAAAAATATTAACTTATGTACATTCATCTAGATGATTCACCTATTATTTGATTAAACTTTTTACAATGTGGTTACAAGAGCTAGATATTTGGAAGGGTATGGATAAGAGGGTTAGGTTGGGTAAAGCTTTTCAGGCTCATTAAGGATTACTAAATTGCTCAGACAGGTGTATCTTGAAATCTTTTCAAAATATGGACAAGTCAGTGGCAAATCTTAATTTCTCTGGAAGGGAGTTCCATAAAATTGGAACAGTAAGAGGAAAAGCTCTATTGCTTGTGGCACGGTTCATTTTTCGATACTCTGGGCGAACAATTAGGGTATTTTGTGTACACTCTCTTCTTAGATGGTCATTTGAGGTTATTTTTATAAGGTTGAATAGATACGATAGAATTATATTCCTTAGTAGTTTGAAGATGGTTGTCAGCAATTTATACTTAATTCTGCTTTGAATAGGTAACCAGTGGAGGTTGTATAGTATTTGGGGTTATGTGTTCAGATGTGTGTGCTTTCTGAGTTATGCATGCTGCCTTATGTTGAGCTATATAAAGATTATGTAAAGCTTGTTTAGGAAGTCCCTGGAATATGCTGTTACAATATTCTATGTGTGGGAATATCATTGCCTAAAGTACAGATCTGAAAGTCATAATTTGGTGGTAAAGGTTGCAACTGTTGTATCATCCTCAATTTGTTGTAAATTGCTCTAGTGGTTGATTTTATGTGGGATGTTAAGCTAAGCGTTTGATCAATGGTAATGCTAGATATTTTACTTCACTCTTTACTTTTAGGATGGCCTCTTTAACATTAAGATGGAAGGGCAGACTAGATAGGCCATGTGGTCTTTTTCTGCCGTCATGTTTCTTTGTTTCTAAGATTAGGGGGTAGAGTGAATCCTTGGTGTCTAAAAATAAATAGGACCTCAGTTTTTTATAGACAGGAAGAAAATTGATGCCTTTGAATTATGGTGCTGGCGGTGAATACTGCGTATACCATGGACTGCCCAAAGAACAAACCAGTCAGTACTAGAGGAGATCAAACCTAAGCTTTCTTTAGAAGCTCAAATGACAAGACTTCGACTTTCATACTTTGGACACATCATGCGAAGAGAGAGATCATTAGAGAAAGACATCATGCTTGGCAAGATAGAAGGTCAACTCAAAAGAAGAAGGCCAGCAATGAGATGGATTGATACAATAGCAGCAGCTATAGGTACCAGTCTGTCAATAATGAGCCGCCTGACTGAAGACCGAACACAATTTAGGACAACTATCCAGAGGGTCGCCATGAGTCAACACCGACTCGACGGCACTTAACAACAGCAACAACAACATCCTTAGGTTTTAGGATTTTAACCATTGTGAAATATCATTGAAGCATGAAATCATATGTTCAAAGTTAGGTTTTGTTATGTCATAGGGCAGATATAACATTATATTATCAGCATAGATGGAATACCAGACTTTAAATTTTTGAATAATTTGACATATGGGCTGTAAGTAGATATTAAATAATAAGGTGGAGAGTGCTGAACCTTGTGGTAAACCTTGTTGTTGGTTATATACAGTAGATGTTTGTTGGTCAATTTTAACTTGCTGTGAGCAGTCAGATAGATAAGATTGGAGCCAATGAAATGTGGTGCCATATATTCCAATTTGTTTGAGTCTATCCAGAAGAATATGATGATTGATAGAATTCAAGTCAGGGGCAGTATCTAACAAAATAAAGATGAATGCTTGTTTCAAATTATCTATTCCCTTTATCAGATTGTTAAGGGGGGCTAATAAGAGTCTCAATGCCATTGTGCTGTCTGAATCCATATTGATGGTTATCTAGAGTGGCATGCATCTCAGTGTGATCTTGGAGTTGGTTATGGACAATTTTTTCGATTATTTAGCAAGAAATGGAAGGATGGATATTGACCTGTATGAGGTAGGGCATGATTTTTCCAGTAACCTGTGTTTTAAGATGGGAGGGGTTATTGCTTCTGTTAGGTCTTTAGGCATGTGCCCTTGAGTTAGTGATGTGTTTACTATATTAAGTATGACTGGAGAAAATTCAGTATGTGTTATTTTTATCCAGCTGACTGGGCTGGGTCAAGACTGGATGTTGTAGTATTAATATTTGATAAAATGTTATGTAAGCATTCAAGATGGAATGCTGACCATATCTTAGGATATGTTAAGTTGCTAAGTAGATTATTTGATGGTTTTACTTTGTTCATATAGTAATTTGCTAAGACTTGAGGATTTATGTTTTGGTTGCTTGTACTGTCATTTGGGGGTATGAGTCAGTACAGATTCCTTGGGTACTCCACTATTCATCTTCTTCCACTGAGGAAAGTGGTCAATTAATCCTAGTCTTTTTTTTCTATTTTAACTGATTCCCAATTCACAATAGGACTCCTATCTCATGACTTTTTAATTTCCTCAGGAGTCTTTCATGAGAGACTTTGTGAAATGTTTTCTGAAAATCCAGATACACAATAAGGCTCAGTTTTAGAGAGGTCCTTGAAAGGGAATTGAGACATTCAGGACAGAATGTGCTCAGTTCCCCGGTATTATACAAAAAAGCTCTGCTGAACATGTAGCCTTTTGTGAAATCCCTATTTGGACATTGGCAAATACATGTCTATTTGCTGGTACATACAGGAGCAATTTTATAACTATAGACAGCAAAAGAGTATGACCCTGCAGGGCTTTATATGTGTAAACACTGGCAACTACAAAAACAGATGCAGATTTTGCATTCTATACTGTAGTTGCCAGCACTTATACCACCTGGTACAGACATCCTTCTGATATCACCCTCCCAACATAACTCCATTAACCACCCATTGCTAGTGGCAGGCCGGCCCGTCCATTGTGCGATAATGTTGTTTGCACAGGGCCCCGCGCTTACACAATTAATGCACAATGTGGACGGCTGCAGAGGGAGCAGGGGAAGCCTGCGCGAGGTCCCGGCTCCCTCTGCACAGCCGCTAGCGTGAGGAGTCTTTTCCCTCATGCTAGCGGCTGTATCTGTGAAGCTGCGAATGCTGGGAGAGGTTAAAGGCAATGGGGGGGGGGGCTAGAACTGGAAATGGGTTGTGATGGGAGAGGGCTAGGACTGGAAATGGGCTGACGAGGGATCTTGGAGTGGAAATGGGCTGATGGGGGCTGGAATGGAACTGGAAAAGAGCATATGGGGGGCTAGGACTGGAAATGGACTGATGGGGGCTGGAATAGGGCTGGAAATGGGCTGACGAGCGGGCTAGGAGTGGAAATGGGCTGATGCGGGAGCTTGGAGTGGAAATGGGCTGATGGGGGAGCTGGAATGGAACTGGAAAAGAGCATATGGGGGGCTAGGACTGGAAATGGGCTGATGGGGGAGCTTGGATTGCAAATGGGCGATGAGCTGGAATAGGACTGGACATGGCTAATGGGGGAATAGGACTGGAAATAGGCTGATGGGGGCTGGAATAGGACTGGAAGCGGGCTGAGGGGAGTTGGAATAGGGCTGGAAATGGGCTGACAAGTACTAGGATTGGAAATTGGCTGATGGGGGAGCTTGGAGTGGAAATGAGCTAATGGGGGCTGGAATGGAACTCGAAAAAAAGCATATGGGGGGCTAGGACTGGAAATGGGCTGATGTGTGGGGGCTTTGGAGATTGGGACTAGAAGGAAGCGGATGTTGGGTGGGTCCAGAACTATAAGGGAGCTGATTTTTGGGGGAGGACTAGTAAGGGTTGGGGATGGGGAATGAGAATGGAGAGGGGAAATGATATTTTGTGTGGGAGGGAAGAAAAGTCTACGATGGGCTGGGTATTGGGAGAGTAAGTGGGGATTGAGAATGGAAGGGTGAAATTTGAGTAGCTGATAAATGAATAAGGAAAGAAAAGGGGGAAAGAGCAAAAGGGGAAAGATCAGTTTGGTAAAGCAGATATCGAGAGAGAATGGAAAAAATCTAAAAGAGAAGAAAGGACAAATGGATAGCTCGCAGAAGACACGAAGAAACCAGAAGAAAGTGACTCGAGCAATTGCAGCTGAAAAATAAAATCCCAAACAGAAGGTAGAAAACTACTTTTTATTTTGAATTTATTAACTGGAATATGTCAGTTCTGGGAAGTGTGTATTGGTAACATCTTCGCGTTTTTGCTTAGTGCAAGCGGAAATTAATTTATAGTTTTATTTCTCTGGTGTTGTACATTTCATGTTTGGCTTTTGGGGTTCCCAGTTTAATTATCATCTTCCTATTTCTAAATTGTGATCTCTTGTTCTTTGTGTGGTGACAGTCTATGTTCTGCATGAGTAACCAAGTTGAGGTATTCTGTTCATATTGTTTCTATTTGACAGTCCCACTTGTTCTCTTCCCCCAGTGAGATGTATTGGTATTCTCCAGGAACAAGCAGGAAGTCAGTCCTCACATATGGGTGACGTCGGCGCCGACGGAGCCCTCGTGCAGAGCAATTCCCCAGCTTTCAAAGAAAGCCTTTGGGATTGCATCGCACATGCGTGGTCCCCTTCCCGCCCAAGAGTGCCATCTTGCTCAGTCTTCTTTTTTCAGTGGAGCACAACGGACGTGGTCCTGTTTCCACCACGGAAAAAGTAGAAAAGTTGATTATTTTTTCAGCTTCCCGGTCAACACCAGTTCCCCTTCCCACCCTCGGCTCGGTACACCGGTATCGAGTCTGGTCCTATTTTCATTTTTGACTAGCGTTCGCACTCTTTTTAGTTTTCACTGGCAGCCCGGTTGTTTGACCTCGCAGGGGCCCTTTTTCCCCCCGATGACTGCCAGCGGGTTTAAAAAACTGTGATCGGTGTAAGAAGCTGATGTCTCTTACCGACACACACGACTGCTGCCTCTGATGCCTCGGCCCCGACCATGACCCGATGGTCTGTGGGCCATGTGGTAAGATGTCTTCAAAGTCTTTGAGGAGTAGGCAGCAGCAGCGTGACAGGATTTTTTCCGAGTCCGCCTCCGGCCGGGCCTGGACCTCGTCAGAAGCCTCGACATCTCGGGAATCGGAGCCCGAGCACCGTTGTGGGTCTTCTGAGTGGGGGTCTCCCTCCAGGGAACACCGGAGGAAGAAGAAAATTGTGAGGGTGGCATCGCTGGATGCCTCTGATTGGCTTGAGCCCTCGGGTTCCAGGCCGCGGAGCCCGGACCGCCGCCCCGAGTCCTCTGAGTTGGAGCGGCCGGCTAAACAACCTCACAGGGAGCCGGAGGCGTCAGACAAGGTAACTTCTGTTGTCCTCGTGGACTCTCCTCTGGGAGAGCCGGCGTCGGGCCCAACGACGTCAGGGCCCGATGACGTCGGGGCCCGAGCCGGGAGCTGCGGAGCCTTCTGAGTGCAGTCTCAGGTTGGCGGCCCTGGAGAGCAACATGGCTGCCTTCATGGAGCAGCAGCGGGTACTGATGGCCGGTCTTGCCGGTCCATCCACCCCGACCACCGGGACGTCGAAGTCGACGCCGGAGGCCGTGCCGATCCTCGAGTCGATCAGGTCTCAAGTCGATCCTTGGCCAATGTCCCCCTGGACCTCCCGTTCGGGACCGAGGTCGTCGACGCCGGTGCCCTCGGCGTCAGTGCGGTTGGGTTCGAAGCCCTTGAGGCCGGAGCCCATCGAGTCCTCCTCGGAGGATTCGGCATGGGAGACGGAGGAGGAAGACTCCCCAGACACCTTCCAGACCTGGTGTGTCCCATCGGACTCTCCAGGTTCGGAGCCTCTGACTAGGTCCCCCCCCCCCGGAGGACACTCAGTTCTCGGACTTCATCAGGGACATGGCCAAGGCTTTGGCATTCCCTGCAGATACCGAGGAGGAGCCTCGAGCCGAGGAGCTCGATGCCCTCCAATATGACTCTCCCCCAAAGGAGGCCCTTACTGTACCGGTGCCTCCGATGTTGGCTGATGCTCTGCATGTGGGAGTTCCCGGCCTCAATGCCGGTGCTCAGCAAGCGGGTCGATTCCATCTATCGAGTCTGCAAGAGTCTTGGTTTCCTGAAAGCGCAGCTGTCGCACAACTCCATGGTTGTGGAATTGGCCATGCACCGGCTGAAAAGCCAAAAAACGCACTCCTCGGTGCCTCCCGGTCGGGTGGCCCGGAACCTGGATGCCCTCAGCAGAAAGTGCTACCAGGGCTCGATGCTGTCATGCCGTGTCCAAACTTACCAGCTGTACATGGGCATGTACTTGCGGGACCTGGCAAAGGAGATTGCCGGGTTCTTGGCTGGTCTGTCCGAGGAACCCTTGCAGTGCTTCAAGGCCTTGTCCACAGGGATCAGAGAGTGCTCGAAGTTCATGCCTCGAGCAGCTTACTACGGCTTTGAGGCTTCAGCCCGAGTAGCTGCGGCCGGCATTGGTGCACGCCGTCAGGCCTGGCTCATGTCGTTGGACCTAGAGCCATGGGTTCAGGACAAGTTTGTTGATGTCCCGTGCCGAGGAGACAACCTCTTTGGCAAACCCATGACTGAGAAAGCTGCAGAACTCGAGTCCGAGTACTTGACCCGGACAAGGTTGTCAAAGAAGACACCTGCACCTTCTCACAAGAAGAAGGCCTCGGGGAAGAAGCCCTTTTTTTCCCAAGGAAGGGTACGGCTTACAGAAACTACCCCACTTACCAGGCCACCCCAGCTCCCCAACAGGGGCAGCAGGCCAGGGGACAGGGGCATGGCCCACGTAAGCTGAAGACCCCCAATCCTCCAGCTCTGGCTCCTACCCAGCCGGGAGGGGGTTTTTGACTCCCAGTGCATAGCTCCTCTCCCCCCAGTGGTTTGGCCCTACACAGGAGGAAGGTTGGCCCTGTACGCTCACAGGTGGCCAGCCATTACTACCGATGCCTGGGTTCTGCAAGTAGTCCAGCAGGGCTACTTACTTCACTTCCACCAGGTGCCCACCTCCTTTTTCCCAGGAGAGCTTCTGAGGCCCCCTCTTCACAGGAACCTCCTCCTTCAGGAGTTGGCAGGTCTGCTAAAGGATCAGGCGGTGGAAACGGTGCCCCACCAACTGCAGGGGCAAGGCTTCTACTCCAGGTATTTCCTCATACCAAAAAGAAAAGAAGGCCTACGCCCCATCCTGGACTTGTGAAATCTAAACAAGTTTCTGGTGAGGGAAAAGTTCAAGATGCTTTCTCTTGGGATCCTACTGCCTTACCTACACCAGGGAGACTGGCTATGCTCCTTAGATTTAAAGGATGCTTATACTCACATCCTCATACACCCAGACCACAGACAATACCTCAGGTTTGTGGTCACAGGAAATCACTTCCAGTACAAGGTGCTTCCCTTTGGCCTAGCTTCCGCTCCCAGGGTATTTACCAAATGCCTAGCAGTGGTGGTGGCCTTCCTCAGAAGCCAGGGTGTCTTTGTCTTTCCATACCTGGACGACTGGCTCATCAGGAGCCAATCGGCACAGGAGGCACAGCAGGTCACTGCTCGCACAGTCACCCTGCTCCAGCACCTAGGGTTTGTTATAAATCACGAAAAGTCCACTACTCCCCACTCAACACTTGGAGTTCATAGGGGCAAGACTGGACGCACTTCAGGCAAAAGCTTACCTACCGCTGGACAGGGCAAGGCGGTTGCTGGACATGGTACAACAGGTCCGGCACAGTCTCAGGTCTCCGTTCTCCAAGGGTCTTCCTACGCCTCCTGGGCCACATGGCTTCCACGGTGCATGTGACTCCATATGCTCGATTCCACATGCACACAGCTCAATGGAGCCTCTGAGACCAGTGGACACAAGCCACTGGCCACCTCAGAGACAGAGTAGCAGTCTCCAAGTTACTGGTGACAGCCTTGCAATGGTGGCTTCACCCTCCCCAACTTGCTTCAGGGAGTACTATTCCAACCCCCCTCTCACACCAAAGTGCTGATGACAGACGCCTCCTTGCTGGGCTGGGGAGCCGATTACCAGGGTTCATGCACTCGGGGTCTGTGGTCCTCGCGCAAGGCCACACTTCAGATCAATCTTCTAGAGCTTCAAGCCATCCGCCTAGCTCTTCAAGCCTTATCTTCTGGCACATCAGTCGGTGCTGATACAGACGGACAATCAGGTGGCTATGTTCTACATCAACAAACAGGGGGGCACAGGATCTCGCATCCTATGCCAGGAGACTCTGGACCTCTGCTCTTTTGCAGTGGTACTTCACATGTCCCTAAAGGCAGTTTATCTGCCCGGTCAGGAGAACCTCCTGACTGACAAGTTGAGCCAGGATTCTTTAACCTCATGAATGGCAACTGCACCAGGATGTAGTCCAGCAGATCTTCCACCGCTGGGGTCTCCCATTCATAGATCTCTTTGCCAGTCCGCAAAACCATCAGTTGCCCTGGTTCTGCTCGAGACAGCCGCATCCGCTGAATGTGGCGGCAGATGCTTTCCTGATCTCGTGGGCAGAGGGCCTTCTCTATGCGTTCTCACCCATGCCCCTGGTGGCACGCACTCTGTTCAAGATTCTTCGGGACAAGGCCTATGTCATCCTGGTAGCCCTCAGGTGGCCCAGACAGCCTTGGTTCCCTCTTCTCCTTCAACTGGCGGTCGAAACGCCACTCCCACTGGGGGTGCAGCCCGACCTCTTGACCCAGGAACAGGGTTCCTTACTACACCCCAATCTCAGATCCCTCAACTTAATGGCTTGGCTGCTGAGAGGGTAGTACTTGCTCCTCTACTCCTCCCCAAGGAGGTGGAGGAGGTGCTGCTGGCCTCTAGGAGGCAATCCACTAGAAAATCCTACGCGCTCAAGTGGCGTAGATTTGAAGGGCGGTGTGCCCAGCATACGGAGAACCCGTTCACTTGTCAAATACCTCAGGTATTGCAGTACTTACTCCACCTCTCGGAGTT
Organism: Ichthyophis bannanicus; assembly: GCA_033557465.1. Classification (NCBI taxonomy): domain Eukaryota; kingdom Metazoa; phylum Chordata; class Amphibia; order Gymnophiona; family Ichthyophiidae; genus Ichthyophis; species Ichthyophis bannanicus. The sequence goes on along the minus strand of CM066042.1, from coordinate 116,636,797 downwards.
AGGCCTCAAGTCTAACTCTGTCAGGGTCCACCTGAGTGCGCCGTCAACTCTCCACTCTCCAGTGGACGGGCAACCTCTTTCAGCTCACCCTTTTGGTGTCCCGATTCCTCAGAGGCCTCCTCCTCTTGAAGCCTCCAATTCGCCCACCAGCTACAGAGTGGGACTTAAATGTGATCTTGCAGCGGCTTACCTGCCCACCTTTTGAACCAATGGCCACCTGTCACCTACGCTTCCTTTCATGGAAGGCACTCTTTCTGGTGGCGCTCACGTCTGCTCGACGGGTGAGCGAGCTGCAGGCTTTAGTATCGGATAGAACTTATACACAGTTTTATAAAAACAGAGTGGTCCTACGTACTCACCCCAAGTTCTTTCCAAAAGTGGTTTCCTTGTTTCATCTCAACCAAGAGGTAGTTCTTCCAACCTTCTTCTCCAGGCCACATACCAGCAGGGCAGAAGCGGTTCTGCACACTCTGGACTGTGAGAGGGCGCTTGCCTTCTACCTGGAACGTTCGCGGGGACATCGGAGAGCTTCCCAGCTCTTTGTCTCTTATGACCCTTGTAAACTGGGTCTACCTGTCTCCAAGCGCATGTTATCCACCTGGGTGGCAGACTGCATTGCCTGGGCATATAGGGCACCTGACCTCCAGCTGCAGGGCCGAATCACGGCCCACTCTGTCAGGGCTAAGGCCGCATCAGTGGCTAACCACCGATCTGTTCCGTTGGCAGACATCTGCCGGGCCGCAACTTGGTCTGCAAGCCAGACTTTTGCATCCCACTACTGCCTGGAGAGAGAGTCCCGACGGGACAGTGTTTTCGGTCAGGCGGTACTCCGTAACCTATTCGAGGTTTAGGCAACTCCTACCCTCCAACCCTTTGGTGTCAGGCTACCATGGGGGTTGTGTTCTCAGAGAAAAATCCTAGCGGGAGCCATTTTCAGCTATGGGTTCTCGGTAGCCTATAGCTAGGGAGTCCCATATGTGAGGACTGACTTCCTGCTTGTTCCTGGAGAAAGCGTAGTTGCTCACCTGTAACAGGTGTTCTCCAGGGACAGCAGGAATCAGTCCTCATGACCCTCCCTCCTCCCCTGGAGTTGCAGTCCTTTGATTACTTTTTTCTCTTTTTTGCTGTCTTTTTAGCTATGTCAGCTGACTGAGCAAGATGGCACCCTTGGGCGGGAAGGGAACCACGCATGTGCGAGGCAATCCCAAAGGCTTTCTTTGAAAGCTGGGGAATTGCTCCGCATGAGGGCTCCATCAGCGCCGACGTCACCCATATGTGAGGACTGATTCCTGCTGTCCCTGGAGAACACCTGTTACAGGTGAGTGAGTACACTTTCTCTGGTTTTTATATCTATTAAACCAACAAACCCCGACGTGTTTCGGCCAAAGCCTTCATCAGGGGGCTCAGAGGACTGCAAGGGAAACAATACAATCATAAAAACATATAAAAAAAGAACATATTAAAAATAAACATTAAGAACAATCATTAAAAAACAATGTTAATAAATAAAGATTGAAGACAACAATGTAGAAAACAATGTTACAATGACCAAGTAAAATCAACACTAAGAAAACTAGGTTATACTTACAAAGTGAGTTATACTCTAGGTGAAGCGCACATTACAATGTAAACACTCGAAACATAACCAATTAAAGATTGAGAAAGCTAAAAAAATATAATGAGATAACAATTAAAACAAAATTGATAAGCAATTGATAAAAAATGATAAACATAAGAACATATGGGAAACCCAGATCCAAAACGAACCCTACTAACAAACTTAATAAAATAGACAATACGTTGTACTGTGGTTGTAGAAAAAATAAAACGGAATAATATCAAATAAGACCACATTTAAAACCACATCAAAATAAGCACATTGTGGAACAGTAAATATGATAAATAATTGCATATAAAACATTTATACAAAAGGCTAACATATTGTAAACTACCGACGCGTGCCTAATTCTTAAACAACAATAAACTGGTATAGAGGATACGCCCAGACCCCAAAAAATGCACAAGCCCAATCATTAAAAACATGGTATGGCAACGAACCAATTAATGATGGGCATCCAAAAGGCCATGTGAATTGTATGAAACAAAAAAACGTAAAGTACAAAGATTATGTTATAACCATTGGGAAATAGTGTAAACCGATTGTTTAACAAAACAGAAAACAAAAAAATAGCCATCAGGCATGTGCAGCCTTTATAAATGGAGAAGGTACTAAAAAATCAAATGTAAGAACACCTTTTAAAACAGAGAAACATGCTGAAATATGTCGCGTTTAAAGGGCTAACTCATGAGTATGTATAATCCATACTTATAAAAAAGCTCTAATGCATCGATAATATGTACAAAAAGAGTATCACATACCCATCAAAATATGTGCAAAAATAAAAGAAGGCTATCTTTGATAGTTTCGCCACGAAAATGGATACGCTAAACCTACAAAGTGCCGGCCCACACGTAACTAAAATTAAAAGGTTCTAGCATTCAAGAGAGCAAAGGACAACAAACATTCATAATTTTATGCTAGAATCTGGACATTAGCGAAATCAAGAAAAAATGCATAGAAACCTTACCTCAAAACAGCACTGACTCAACATCCTAGAATGCAAACTGAGTTTCGCGCGTTTAAAAGGTCAGGCGATGTTCATGCATATGCATGAGTGCATGAGTTCAAGAAACAAAATAAAATCAGCCAGCTTTCACAAAATTATATGAGACGAAACAATATCTGAAACCGATATAAGACAAAGGGAGCACCATGCATGCCAAAAATTGAAAAAAGGGGGAAAAATATATACACAGAAAGCATGCAGACGTTTGAAAGGTCACCTGCCTTCCCATGCATATGCATAAACACACAAACATCGATGACAGTGTTATCGGAAAAAAACTCAGAAATATATAAATAAGAAAATAAAATATGTATAATTACACAAGCCTGTAAAACACGAAATAAATACCTTAAATAACACTATTGAGCACCGCTCAAACGTGTAAAGGAAAAAAAACGTAGCTAAAAGGAAAAACACACTCATGGGATTGGACACAAGTGTAATCATAAAAACACAGATAAATTAAATTCTTGATTAAGACCAGAAGGTTCAAGCGACTGTAGCTCATAAATAAAACGTTGTTCTAATCTGAGAAGAATCTGATCCAAATTACCACCTCGCCAGTGTGGATGTACAACCTTTATAACAAAGAACCTCAGGTCAGAATCCAGATGACCTTTTTCGATCCAATGCTGGACCAATGGTTTATCTTCAACCCGTCTACTTAAACAGCTTTTATGCTCGATGATGCGTGTCTTAATGGGACGGGTAGTTTTACCCACATAAAGAAGCTTACAAGGACACATGACCACATATATGACATTGCTTGTTGTACAATTGGAGTAATGATTGAAAAAGAACTTCCTAGCCGTGGTTGGATGTGTAAAAGCGTCTTTAATTAAAAGCACGTTCAAACAGACAGAGCACCGTCCACATGGGTAATGACCTTTTATTTTCACGGCTGGTTTAGGTTTTACAAGGGCTGATGGAACTAGAATGTTTCTGATGTTACGGTTTCTTTTATGTGCAACAATAAGAGATTTATGTGCCATCACAGGAAGGGATGAAAGGAGATGCCATTCTCGCCTCAGGATCTTAGAAATATCTTTAGAAAGAGATGAGAAAGTTAGAGCACACACTACACGGTCTTCCTTAGTGGGTATGTGCTTTTTGAGAAGCTCACTTCTATTGGAGGATTTTGCCTTGCCATATGCCTCTTGAATGACATGCACAGGATAACCTCTTTCTTTAAACCTGTTACTCATATTGGCGGCATGGCGCTCAAAATCCTGGTCTAAGGTACATAAACGCTTAACCCGTAGGAATTGACCATAGGGTAAATTATTTTTTAAGGACTTATTATGGAAGCTATCATAGTGCAAAAGAGTATTGCGATCAGTTGGTTTACGATATTGGTCTGTCTGAAAGCCATTCTTACCCTTTTTAATATTGATATCAAGATACGAAATCTGTACAGAACTAAAGGACCCTTCAAATTGTAAGTGCTCATCCTTAGAGTTAAGCCATAGAAAAAAAGCCTGCAAACTGTCTTCTGTCCCGTCCCAAATAAGGAGGACGTCATCTATGTAGCGTAGCCATAATCTAATGTACTGTTTAAAAGGGTGATATCGAAGAAACAAGTGTTCGAAATTAGTCACATAGAGATTTGCAACGTCTGGCGCCATGGAAGAGCCCATGGCAACTCCTTTTACCTGCTTATAAAAATTACCTTGAAAGCAGAAAAAATTCTCGCACATAGCTATGGCCGCCATATGGGTTAAAAAACTAGTGGGAATGTGTACTGGTGGTTCCCTCTGAATTAAAGTGTTTGCAATAACTTCCAAAGCAGCGGCTTGTGGAATGTTCGTATAGAGAGAATTAATGTCTAAAGTAGCCAAAATCAGTTGTTTGTGGTAATTGGTAAAATCTTGCAGAATATTGATAACGTGCGTGGAATCGCGAACATATGATGGAATCTTTGGAACAAAAGGGCGAAGAAAGTGATCCAGAAATTTTGATAATGATTCTAGTAAAGATCCTATGGCTGATATAATAGGTCGTCCAGGTGGATTATGAAGGGACTTGTGAATTTTTGGTAGAACGTAGATGGTAGGTATAACAGGATGTGAGACAGTAAGAAAGCTAATCTCATTAGGGGTGAGATAGCCTGCTTGTTGTCCAATGAAAATTAAAGTGTCCACTCTATCTTTGAGGTTAACCGTAGGATCATCAAAATTTTTTTTATAAAAAGTTGGATCATTAACTTGACGTAAAACTTCCTTAATATAGTCTGTCTTATTTTGAATGACTAAGGCGCTGCCTTTGTCAGCTGGTTTAATGATGATAGATTGGTTGTTCTGTAATTCCAAAAGCGCTGACTTCTGGGTGGACGTAAAATTATGAAAGGAATGAACTTTCTTAGTATAAAGTGCTTCTACCTGAGATAAAACAACCCGTTCGAAAGCATCAATCAAAACATTGGTATTATTAGGCGGTACCCAGGTAGAGGGTTTACGAAGAACGGAACTATCTGTTGTAGCTACACAGTGACTGGAAAAAAAGTCAATCATTTTAAGTTTCCTAAAAAATTTATAGAGCTCCACCCGTGTGGTAAAACGATCGTGCCTAGCAAAGGGCACGAAAGAAAGGCCTTTCTCTAAAACTTCAATTTGGATATTGCTTAAAACAAAGTCAGACAAATTAAAAATACCACTATTGATGGTTAATCCTGAAAATGCCGACCTCTCCCCCTGCCTCTCCCTCTGGGTAGTGAAGTTGGTCGTGCCTCCCAAGTTTTGTATTGGTGGTACGGTGACTTCACTTGATTGTGTTGTGGAGCCTGCCTCTTGCCGCCCCCTTTCCAGAGGGAGTCCATTGAAAAACCCGAAGGGTGTTGAAAATTTGCAACAGAGGGAAAGAGGGGAGCCGAGGAGTCATGTTCTAAAGTCTCATCAACCTGACTACGGCTGCTCTTATTAACATGTTCTAAAAGAGGATCCGGTGAAAAAAGTCTAGTCTTAGCTTTACTTTTGATAGGTTTAGTATTGTGAGTACTGGGTCCTGGTCTGGGTGATTCTGCTCCCCAACTATGGGATGCAATACGAGGTCTGGGTTTCCCATTGATCCAATAATATACTGTGCCATTTTTATAATCATTGTCATCACGCTTAAATTTATTAAGCTTCCTATCTTTCACAATCTTACTGTAGTCAATAGTGTTTTTATCAAAATCTTTCTTCAATTTTTCAAACTTATGGTCATTGTCCTTCAAATATGTCATCTTTTCATCAACCTTAATCTTTAAAGCAGCGGATTTACGTTTAGAGGTATTAATCAAAAGGATCATAAGATCCAAAGAGCACTTATTCATTATCTTGACCCAACTGGCCTTAAATTCTTCATCGTCTTTAAACATCCCTGGGGCTTTCTGCAACCGAAGGCCTCTAGGGATGATCTTTTTGCGACAATATTCGAGGAGTGAAGCAGCATGCATGTCCTCACGAATAAGATGTTGTGTGAGCTGGACCGCTTCTCCCCACTCATCTTCAATATTTGGAGAACCCTCATCTTCAGAGAAGAAGGGGTCTTCAGGCAGCATAGCTTGCAGGTCATTTTCTTGGAAGCTAAGAATGTCTTTCCAAGGGGAGAACATGCTCTGGTATAACGAACGACACAAAAAAAGAGCACTGACTCGCAGAAGTCCCAACAAACGAAAAGGGCGAGCAGAGTGAGGGTCACTTGCGCTTTATTAAACCAACAAACCCCGACGCGTTTCGGCCAAAGCCTTCATCAGGGGGCTCAGAGGACTGCAAGGCAAACAATACAATCATAAAAACATATAAAAAAAGAACATATTAAAAATAAACATTAAGAACAATCATTAAAAAACAATGTTAATAAATAAAGATTGAAGACAACAATGTAGAAAACAATGTTACAATGACCAAATAAAATCAACACTAAGAAAACTAGGTTATACTTACAAAGTGAGTTATACTCTAGGTGAAGCGCACATTACAATGTAAACACTCGGCACATAACCAATTAAAGATTGAGAAAGCTAAAAAAATATGAGATAACAATTAAAACAAAATTGATAAGCAACTGATAAAAAATGATAAACATAAGAACATATGGGAAACCCAGACCCAAAACGAACCCTACTAACAAACTCAATAAAATAGACAATACGTTGTACTGTGGTTGTAGAAAAAATAGAACGGAATAATATCAAATAAGACCACATTTAAAACCACATCAAAATAAGCACTTTACGTTTTTTTGTTTCATACAATTCACATGGCCTTTTGGATGCCCATCTTTAATTGGTTCGTTGCCATACCATGTTTTTAATGATTGGGCTTGTGCATTTTTTTGGGTCTGGGTGTATCCTCTATACCAGTTTATTGTTGTTTAAGAATTAGGCACGCGTCGCTAGTTTACAATATGTTAGCCTTTTGTATAAATGTTTTATATGCAATTATTTATCATATTTACTGTTCCACAATGTGCCCCCCCAATTCTGACCAGCTCCATGGAGGCAACGTGGCAAACTTATAATTATGCTGGCTTGCTGCAGTGTCTCACACTCCAAGGGCCAGTCGCTCTGCTGTCCCAGATGAAGTCTCATGAATTGCGAGACTTTGGCTAGGAGAGAAGAGCAACTGGCCCCTGGTGCCCGAGGCACCATGGTAACCCAGCATAATTGTAAGTTTGCCATGCTGTCTCCATGGGGCCAGCGGGAGTGCAGCCGCCTCCTGGCCAGCACCTGGAGTGGGCCATATCCATTCCACCGCCCTTGGTATGCCACTGCTTAGGGATCTGAGATGCCATTTTGAACCGGATGCATGATGGAAGAGGAGTGATTATGGAACTCTCCTGCTCCCCGCTAGACCACCAAGGAGAGTGCTGATAAGAGCCAGTGGGGCCATAGGAGGCGGGAGGAGATTAGTCACGATGTCTGTGGGGGGGGGGGGGTGTCCAAAGGAGGAAGTTAAGATAGTCATTATGTTGGGGTGAAATGCAAGGGTGAGGGGCTTCAAACAATAGCCTTTGTACCTGCCCCTTCAGGCTGGCACTTGCATTTGCCTAGGGGCAGGAATAAAAGCTGATGTTGAAAATATTTGGTATGCATGTATATTCCCCTTGTAAAATGGGGTATACATATCTACATTTTGGGCCCACCCAAAGCCACATCCTTTTGATGCCCAAACCATGCTCCCTTGAAATCTCTGTGTGGTATGAATCTCCACAGGTACAGTAAATAGTGGTTTTCTAAAATTGTGATTTGCACATATAATTGATGTATACATGCATTTGCTGATATTTTTATGTGGATATTCTTTTAAAATAAGGGCTATTTCTACTGTCTTAATTTTATCCACATATGTGTGCACATCTTAAAAAAATGTAGCAGATTGATGAGGCAAGACTTCCCTTGGCTACATCTGTGTTGATTTTGTTCCAGCAAATATGGCTCTCAGTGTGTTTAGTATTTTTGTTCTTTATAATAGTTTCTACCATTTTGCCCAGAACCTCTGTCAGACTCATTAGTCTGTAGTTACCCCCTAATTTTCAGGTACCATAAAAATTTTAATGATAGACTAAATAGTAGATCTGCAATTTCATTTTTTAGTTCTTTCAGTACTCTGGGGTGTCTACTATCTGGTTCAGGTGATTTGCTACTCTTTTGTTTGGTGTTTTGACTTATTACATCTTCCAGGTTCTATGAAATTTATTTTAGTTCTCCCAAATTGTTACCATTGATTTTAATTTTTGGCATAGTTTGCTTGCTTACATCTTCTTAAGTAAAGTCCATCGTCTCCCCTTCTCTTCCCTCCATGTCCAGTTTATCTTCTTCTCTCCATCTCCCCTTTCCCATATTCAGTATCTCTCCCATATCTTCCTTTTCACTTGCTGGGCCTGCCTTCTTATCTCCTCTGCTGCCACTCTACCTCTTCCCAGGCTGCCTGAAATACTTAGTATGTGTGGCTTGGGACTTTTAAGTGCAGGTGTATGCTCAAGGCCTGCTGCATCCCACTCCCTCTGATGGAGATTTCATATTGGAGGGGGAAGAATGCAGCAATACTTCTGCGCTCAGGATCCCTGTGCTGCACATAATGTTTCAAATGGTGCTGCCTTGCTACTCTACCACCATAGGTGGAGACTTAATCTGCCTAGTGATAGAGCTGACCCTGATAAGAAATAAGCTTCAAACAGAAACTCAGAAAGGAGAACATGGTACAAAATCTGACAAGATATCACAATGCAAACTATGCCATCACATTTCACAGAATACCCCAGCCAGCCACATATAAAGATGTTCAGCATAAAGGACTCATGTTTGTGCTGCTCTTGAATGTAGTACACCTGATGCCATATGAAAACTGTAAAGAGGGATGCTACATTGGCAAAATGAACCACAAATTAAGAATAAGAATACATTTTCACAGACATAAAATAATATAAAAGCAAATAGAATGTTAGGAATCATAAGGAAAGGAATTGAGAATAAGACAAAGGATATTATAATGCCTCTGTATTGTTCCATGGTGCGACTACACCTTGAATATTGTGTGCAATTCTGGTCACCGTATCTTAAAAAGGATATAGCGGAATTAGAAAAAGAACAGCCACCAAAATGGTAAAGGGGTTGGAAGGATCCCCCTATGAGGTAAAGCTTAAAAGATTAGGGCTCTTCAGCTTGAACAAGAGACGCCTGAGGGGAGATATGAATAGAGGTCTATGAATTAATGAATGGAGTGGAACGGGTAAACATAGATCGGTTGTTTGTGCCATCAAAAAATAGAAAGACTAGGGCACATGTAATGAAGCTACAGTCTTAAGTGGTTTACCCCATTTAATTCTAATAAGCAAAAATATTTTTTTCACTCAACGCGTAATCAAACTCTGGAATTCGTTACCAGAGGATGTAGTAAAAGCTGTTAGTATAGCTGGATTTAAAAAAGGTTTGGATAAATTCTTGGAGGAAAGGTCTGTAAATCACTATTAAAAAGGAAGCATTATGGAACCTGTATGCCTTTTTGGGAACCTGTCAGATACTTGTGACCTGGATTGGCCACTTCTGGAAACAGGATACTGGGCTTGATGGACCTTGGTCTGACCCAATATGGCATTTCTAATGTCCTTATATTCTAATATATTACAGACAGGACTGGTGTGAGGGTACTGGGGGCCCTTGGTGAACTTTCAGCCTTACCGATCCCCAGAGATTTTGATAAATAAACCTAACAATCATGATCATCCCACAATCCTGTAAAAATGCATAAATGGACATCATACTGTTGAATATTAAAGATTGCTTTATATATATGTATCTATTTATTTAACCTTTTTTATATACCATCTTTCTACTAGTCAAGATGGTTTACATATAACTCAGTGCAAAAACAGTGTAACTAGAACAGTAAAGTGCACATTACAAGGAACATATTGTAAACAAGTAACAAATTGTAAACAGCTGTTAAATATTGACAAGTTAAAGTTAACTATTTACAAGGAGGAAGTGAGTAGCAGAGTCCTGTGAGCATTATTCCCTAATCTGCGCTTGGTCCATAATGTTCTAAGAAAAGCAGTCTTTAGGTTGTTGCAGAATTCACTGGTGAGCTGAATGGCTCTTAGTGAGGTGGTAAATAGTTCCAGAGGGTGGTATAGAGCAAAGGCTCTGCTATTGGCTCTTTGGCTACTTGAGGGTTTGTCGGATTTCAAGAGTGTTTGGTGTGGTTTTTCTCCTGGGTCTGGTGAAACTATTGGTCACTAAAAGGGAATGAGGCTATCTGCTGGTTGGAGGGTTAGGATTTTATGACTGGTGAGCAGGACCTTGTATTTTATCCTGCTTGTGATGGGTAGCCAGTGAAGCTTTTTAAGAAGAGGGGTGATATGAGTTTGTTGGGATTCAGCCAGTATGGTTCTTGCTAAGGTGTTCTGCGCTAGTTGAAGGAGGTATAATGTGTTCTTAGGAAGACCGTGATAAATGGTGTTGCAGTAATCAAATGCTGGTGTGATTACGGCTTGATACATACACAGTGCGGATGTCTGGGGAGGAGACGAGTTTGCGTAAATTCTTTAGCTTGTAGAACTTGAAATACACAGATTTGCTAATGCAGCTTATTTAAGGCTGGAAGTTGAGTTCTTGGTTGAGTGTGATACCCAAATAGTTGATTTGGGTTTTGACTTTGAGTTGGTTGTTGTTTATCATGATTGTAGTTGGCGGTTTGAAATTCTTGTTTCTTGTGATATGAAGTATTTCTGATTTGCTATGGTTAATCATGAGGTAGTGTTCTTTGGCCAGAGATTAATTGCAGCGAAGCAGTTTGAGATGTTGGTGTAATCAGGAGTTGTGGTTGAGAAAGGAGTAAATATCATTATGTTATCTGCATAAAAGAGGTAGTTGACCCCTAAATTGTTGATAATGTCGCAGAGTGGCTGTAAATTGAAGTTTAATAGAGTAGAAGAGAGAGCAGATCCCTGTGGTTCTCGTTGACAAAGGGTGAATATTGTATGCTGTCAATTTTGACCTGCTGTTTGCGGTTTGACAAATAGGAGTGGAACCATTTTAAAGGTGTTCCTTGTAGCCCAATCTTGTAGCGCCTGTCTAATAAGAGTAGGTGTGAGACGGAGTCAAAAGCAGAGGATATATTCAGGAAAATTAGTATAAATCCTTGTGTCATGATTTTTGTGCCCTTGATCAGAGTGTTAAGGAATGTCAGGAGGGTTTCTACACTGTGGAAGGGGCGGAATCCATGCTGGTGGATGTCGAGAAGCATGTGTCTTTCTTAGCGGTGTTGGAGCTGATGTTGCACAACCTTTTCAATGTATGTGTGGGTCCACTCTCTGCAGATAAAGGAATGTGCTGATGGTCCTAGCTGTCAGAATCTCTGACTGCTGCTGTTCTTTGCCACCCCTCAGAGGATGCTGCCCTAAATGGCTGCCTAATCTTGTCTAGTCTTATGATCGCATCAGCTCTGATTACAGAGAAGAACAGAGTGACACCTCAGTAGGTGAACATTTCCCAAAAGAAAGATCACTCCGTTAATGACCTCACAGTCAGGGTACCTAAAGGGAATTTCGGAAGTACACATGAACACAAAATAGTTGAAATCAAGATAGTGAAATGCTTTGAAACTTACACAAAATAACTTTCTCCCCTATTATCAGACACTAACAGAAAAGTCTATCATTGAATTATGAGAAACCTTAGATGGTGGTGTGTAAAGAAAGTTATTTGTTCACTTGCCTTCCCCTTCCTTTCCCTGAAAATACCCCACATCCCCCTCAGAAGTTATGCTCCCCATTTGCAAGTATGTGGGTAGTGGGGACTGTATTAGCGACCTATCTCCTTCAGCGAGTGAAATCTGGTCTAGCTGCAGCTTTGCTGCTCAACACCGCCATCATATCTTGATCGATGGTTAGTTCTGAAGTACCCTGATACTATGCTGCTCACCTTGCAGCTTCTCTCACTCATCTGACTTGTTGAGAGGGCATCACATAATGCTGTTTACTATGTACAGTCTCTACATGAGCAATCAGTGTTTGTGAAACATAAATACTATAACCGGGAACCTAAACTGCCTTTTTTAGCATAGTGATAGACCTCTTGGGACCGGAAAGTTTTACTGTCTCTGTCTCCGCTGTCAAGTCCTCCTCTCCTCCTGCAAGCCCTTTATTGAACTGTGTTTCTAATGTAAGCTGCAACAACCTCTTGGATATACAGACAGCTTTATGCTAAGCTCATTCTGTATTATTTAAACCAAATGTGATTGTACAGTCTCTTCACTGACTCAATGAAAGGAGCAGAGCTCTTGAAAGCTAGTCACAATACGTAGAATGAATATATAAAAAGGGCTCACCTACAACATGTTTGTTGACCATTATTACTGTGTGTGTCAATAGGAGAATCTTTGATAAAATAGCTATCGTGTGCAATATCATTGAAAGACCTAGAAAGGAAGCCAGGATTTCCACAACATAATCAATTTCTTTATTATTTGAAGTTCTAGAGCAGTTGGCTTTATTTCCTTGCATTCATGTGAACTAAGGTCAACCACACTACTGAGACCTAAAGAAATGTTCAGTAGGGGGCAGTGTTGGGCTGCAAACTGTGGAACACAGGGAAGAGCTGAGCTTTGGGATTCAGGAAGCTCTCACTGAAAACAGCTGCACTTCAATGAAGTTACAACAGCAAATTAAGAGGAGAGGAAGGGCTTGTGCAAGCATCCTATTAACTGTAATACTGGCATTTCAGCATCTTTGAGAACCTGTTTGCATGATTTGCTGGAAAGAAGCAAAGTCAGGTTTACCATCAGAGTGTCTGTCATGCCAAGAAGAGTCTTCTTGAACTGTATCCTTAGTAAACATATTAATAATTATTTGTATTTTTGATCCTAGAAAGAACTCACTATACACTATACAAGGGAAATGACCTGGCCACACCAAGATTCTGTTCCCTGGCTCAAAGAGTTGGACCTCAGGGATGTTAAGCGACCTGTTTGAATGCCACATGGGTGGGTAATAGTGGAAGTGGAGCCAGAGTCTCTAGTGTTACTGGCCTTGTCCTGCACTGCTGTTTATGTGGTTAGTAAAGGGTAACAGAGAAAGATGCAGACTTGTTTTGCAGTTAGTATATAAGGATGTACAAGGTGCGATCAAAAAGTATTGAGACTTGTACAATAACACAAGAAGTATAACACTGACACTTATTGAACTCAGTCTCCTTCAAAGTCGTCCCCTTCTGATAAAACACACTTCCTCCAGCGTTCTTGCCACAGCTGAAAAATTGTTTGAAATGCCTCTTTCATTATGCTGTGAAGCTGCTATGTCAAATTTTGCTTAATGGCCTCCAAGTCATCAAATTTCCTTCCTTTCAGTGGTAATTTCCGTTTTGGAAACAAGAAAAAGTCAGAGTGTGAGGTCAGGTGAGTATGGAGGCTGATGGACTTGCTCAATTTGGTGTTTGCCAAGAACTGCTGGACAAGATGTGATGCGTGAGCTGGGGCATTATCGTGATAAAGCAACCATTCACCATTCCTGTGCAACTCTGGCCTCTTACGACAAAATGCATCTCTCAAATGAGTCAGAACTTGGATGTAATACTCCTTATTGACAGTTTGGCCTTTTGGAGCATACTCATGATGAACAATACCCTAGTAATCAAAGAAAACTGTGAGCATCACTTGACATTGCTCCTTACCTGACAGACCTTTTGGGTCTGGGAGAGTTTTGAGTCTTCCATTATGAGGATTGAGCCTTAGTTTCTGGGTCTTAACCATAAACCCATGATTTGTCACCAGTAATAATCTTTTTGATGAAATCTGAGTCATTTTCAACGCATTCCAACAACTCCCTGGCTGCAGACAGTCTATGTTCTTTTTGCTCAGGGAAGACGAGTTTCAGCATGGATTTTGCAGAGACACATCTCGTCCCCAAATATACAGTAAGAATGGACTGTACTGACCCAGAACTGATGTCCATGTCCTCAACAAGCTCCCTGATAGTCAGTCGACAATTTGAACATATTGTGGCACGCACTGCTTCAACTCTGTCTTCATTCCTGCTCGTGGATGGCCTTCCAGAACGTTTGTCACTGTCAACACTTTGGTGGCCTTCTTGGGAAATGTTTGTATCAGTATTAAACTCAAGTACGACTTATGCATTCATCGCCATTCACTTACTGTAACTTTGCACAAATTTCCAAGTTTCTGGCAGAATTTAATGCAAATTCGCTGTTCAATTTTTTTCACTCAACGTAAATCTGGCAAACTGCTTTTACACAATACCAAACATCATGTGATTTAAAAAAGTACAGGTGTGCTGTAGCCATGCTACACTGTGCACATACAGAGCACGTAACTAGATAACTGCATGGTTAATAGCATCATGGTGCGATGTATTGTTATGTAGCTACACAACAAGTCTTGATACTTTTTGATCACATCTTGTATTGACTGTGTTTTTCCAGCATATCCTCTGATAAAATGACAAACCATCTCATATTATACGGACAGTCCCATATTTTTTTTTTTTAAGGAAGAAAATATCCTTTATTGTGACACAAATAATAATTAAGACAAAAAAAAATGAAAGTAGGAGTGTGCATATGTATTCATCCCCAAAGTCAATATGTTGTAGAGCCACCTTTTTCTGCAATTGCAGCTGCAAGTCTCTTGGAATATGTCTCTATTAGCTTAGCACATCTAGCCACTGGGATTTTCACCCATTCCTTAAGGCAAAACTGTTCCAACTCCTTCAAGTTAGATGGGTTGCATTGGTGTACCGCAATCTTCAAGTCATACCACACATTCTCAATTGGATTGCGGTCTGGGCTTTGACTAGGCCATTCCAAGACATTTAAATGTTTCCCTTTTTTAAAAATATTAACGTTTTTATTACCATCACACAGCATAATATATATCACAGAGCATTAAAACCACAACCAACCTTAGGATCCACAATCGTACACTACCATTGTACAATCTATAATCCTTCTACACATTAAAAATATGTCTTCACAATGTGGGAACCTTTATTCTAACTACACCTCGAAAAATCCTATCAATGTATACATGTCCAAGTATTTATTTCCAGTTACTAATAATCCACATTTACTCTTAATAAACCACAATAACCATATTGCAGTCTCCAATGTCTCTCATTCTTTTTATGCGTTTATGCTATAGCACATCATATTAAAACCTTTTAATTCTCTCTATACTGTGTATTGCGTATTTATGTTCTTATTGCAGATTTAAATTTTTTTTTTAAGCCTACCACCCAGAATACATCACCATTCATGATATACCGCACATAGCATTGAATCCCCAACCTAACGTGTAATAAACAAACTTACATTACAGTTCTACTTTCTACAAGTCTTACTAAAGCTACCCACCCACTGCCTAAAACCCCCTTAC
The DNA here is from genome assembly GCA_033557465.1 of Ichthyophis bannanicus. NCBI lineage: Eukaryota > Metazoa > Chordata > Amphibia > Gymnophiona > Ichthyophiidae > Ichthyophis > Ichthyophis bannanicus. The sequence continues at coordinate 116,621,301 of CM066042.1, read as the reverse complement.
CCTATGCACTTCTAGAACATAGAAACATATACAATGCTACGTACTGTTCAGCCTACGCTGCTAGACCCCCCTAGCTGTGTTGCATTACCATGGCCGCTTTCACACCGCTCATTTATGTTACTGTTCAGTGGCCAAACACATAAACACCTAAATCTCTTGACTCTTCGACCCGCCTAGGCCGTAGCCTGTTAGCGTAATATCAAGGGTATTATTCCACCCCTCACACTCCCACACTTACACTCCACCTACCCTCCACTTCCTCCATGCAATGTATCCACCTTTCACACATACTCTCCATCCCTTCCTCAAATGCCCCTACCAACCCCCTTCCCCTAAAACCCCTCCCCCCGTGAAACCCTTCGCACGCTCACCCCTCTTCCACCCTTCCGGTAACAGCCTAAAACCTATCCCCATCCCTACCCCCCCCCCCCACACCAAACCCCCCCTCCCCTATCCTATCCCTTACCCCACTCAATGAAACTCATCCGAGCACTACATTACCCAACTTCCCCTTCCCAACCGCTTAAAACCCCCCTACCCTCCCCTATCCCATCCTTCCACTCACCCCTACGTAACCATTCCCAGACCCCCCTCCACTTCCTTTCTACTTTCTCCCCGATACCTTTTTTCTGCCCTGTTAGCATGTGCATTCGATACAGCTCTGACAATCGCCTAGCATAGCTATCTACAGGGGGCAACAGACAATTCTTCCAGTGCCGTGCAATCTCACATCTAGCTGCCAAAATGCATTGCCACACTATGCTCCAGGGTTCTTCCCCCCCTTCCCCCCTCCTAAGCAGCAAACATGTCTCCAGCGTCAAGGTCAACCTATTACCTGTAATGCTCCTAATGCATTCCCCTATTTTCTCCCAGTATTTCTTTACCACTGGACATGTCCACCACATCCTTTCGCTCCACACAGCCGCCAACAATCATCCGACTGACCTCCCCCCGCTTTAGACAAGCGTTCCGGTGTCAAGTACCATCTTGTCAGCACCTTCCACCCATTCTCTCTGAGGGAAGTAGCTATTGACGATCTCGCGATTCCTAAGGCTATGCGTTCCCACTCTTCCACATCCCAGGTCACCCCCAGCTCCTTTTCCCATGCCTGCATATAACTAAGTTTCTCCTCCCCTCTCGTAACCAAGCCTCTATAAATTCTCGAAATGACCCCCTTCCTCCCCAATGAACCCAAACAGCTACCTTCAAACCATCCCGGCCCCTTAACCATATCCCGCCAACACTTCTGCTGCCTAACATATGAGCCTACCTGCAAATATGCGAATCAATCATTTTCCCGCAACTGGTATAAGTCCCTAATGCCATCAAACTCCCCTTATCCCTTCCCCATCAATTATCTGAAACACTTGGTTTAACCCCTGCTGCGCCCATCTTTGCAACACTCCCACCGCTGGTCCCATTCCCACCTCACAACAAGCCAGCAGCGACATTGTCCTTGCACAACTCTTGTCCCCTACCATCCGTTTCCTCTGTTTTTGCCACAGATGTAACGTGTGGCCTACCAGAGGATTCTCTCCTTGCTTCCCCTTCCCCCCCCCCCACACCAACCTCTCCAGCTCCCCTGCCCTCAGACCCACTTCTTCCATCCTTACCCAGTGCTTCATCGGCTCCCTCAACCAGGAATAAACTGCTCTCAACTGAGCTGCTAAGTAATACTTCCCAAAATTGGGCACCCCCATGCCTCCCTCCACCCCAGGGGCCTCCAACGTCCGTGCCGCCACCCGAGGATGTTTGCCTCCCCAAATGAACCCCTCCACTTGCCTCTGCACCTTTTTTAACACCTTAGCCGGTATCTCAATTGGCAGCACCTGGAAATAAAATAAGAACTGGGGAAGCAGCATCATTTTAATCACCGCCATCCTCCCCACCCACGAAATATATCCTCTTTTCCAACCTTCCAACTTCATTTCTACTTGCCCAAAAAGCTTCTTATAATTTAAGTCATATAAGTCCTTCAATTCCCTTCCCAATTGGACTCCCAAGTACCGTATGGAATGGCTGGCCCACCGAAATTGAAAGTCAAGCTCCAAACTCCTTTGCAACTCTATCCCCCCTGTCAAATTTAAAATTTCGGACTTGCTCCAATTGATACAAAACACCGCTAAGCCCCCATACACCTCCTCCTCCCTCATAATAGCCGGCAATGTTTCCATAGGCTTAGTTATCATGAGCAGAATATCATCCGCAAACATTGCCAATTTGTATTCTCTCTGCCCCACCCTCACCCCCTTTATACTTTTATCCCCCCGTATCTTACCCACCAACGGTTCCAAGGATAATGCAAATAACAACGGTGAGAGTGGGCACCCTTGCCGAGTTCCCCTTCCCAGGGGAAAAAATTGTGAGTAACCCCCATTCACTCTCACTCAAGCTTTAGGCCTCTCGTATAGCGCCTTGACCCTGTCCACAAAGCCCTTGCCGAAGCCCATATGCTCCAGCACTGCAAACAGAAATTTCCACAACACCTGGTCGAACGCTTTCTCTGCGTCCAACAGTATTGCCTGACCCGGCTTCCGTTTTGCTGTCCAAATTACATTCAAAATTTTTCTTATATTGTCCGACACTTGCCTCTCGGGTATAAACCCCGCTTGATCTTCATGGACTAAGTTGTCCAATAATGTATTAAGTCTACCCGCTAACACTTTAGCCAACAACTTCGCATCTACATTTATCAGCGAAATCGGCCGGTATGATGCACACTCCAAATGATCTCTCCCTTCCTTCGGTATCAGCGCCACCCCTGCCCACCCCATCGTCTCTGCCAACCTTTCCCCCTCCTTTGGTAGGTTAAACACCCCTGTCAAGGGCGTCAACAACACTCCTTTAAACTTTTTGTAAAAGCTGCCCGTGAGCCCATCAAGTCCTGGAGCTTTCCCTGGCTTCAACTCCTTAATAGCCCGCTCCACTTCCCCAACCTGTATGGCCTTGTCCAACGCCCCCCTTTCTTCTTCCCCCAATTGTATAAGTCCCGCCGCCTCTAGATACTCCCTCATTTCCTCCTCCGCCCTATCTGGCTTTGCTTCATATAGTCCCTGGTAATACCTCACAAACTCCTCCCGAATCTTCTGCTCATCGCATTCCACCACTCCCCGGCATCGAAGCTGTGTTATCTGTTGGCTATTCCTCTTTTTCTGTAAGCACCGCGCGAGGTACTTTCCCGCCCTATTCCCTCCTTCAAAAAAGTCGTGTTTCAGCAGCTACAGCTGATACTGAACCCTTTCCGCTTCCAACGCATTTAGCTTGGCCCTAATTTCAAGCACCTCCCCCCTATATTTCCCAACCCCATCCCTTGCGTCAGCCATTTCCAAACTAACCAACTTCTGCCTCAATTGGAGTTCCTTCTCCTCCCGTTCCCTCTTTATTCTCACCCCCCATTTTACCAAAATACCTCGCACCACCGCCTTAAAGGCATTCCAGACCACTCCCCACCCCCTAAACTCTCCAGTCGCGTTCCTGTTAAAGTAGTCTGGGATCATCTCTTCCAGTTCCTTCACCACCCTCGGATCTCCCAAGAGGGCCTCATTTAATCTCCAGTACTGTACCCCCTTATTTTCTCTCATACAGCTCAAACGCACACTCACCGGTGCATGGTCAGACCACGTAATCGCCTCCATGTCGCCCCCCCGTACCCTACCCGCTATCTCTTTCCCTACCCAAATGGTATCCAGCCTTGAATAAGTACCATAAACCGCTGAGAAGAACGAATACTGACGCCTTCCCGGGTTCATCATTCTCCACGCATCAATCAAATCATGGTCTTGTACAAACTTTTTATAGTGCTTCCTATCAGCCCTTCTCCCCTCCCCCCTCCCTGTAGAATCTCTCCCCAACTCCCAGGGCAAATTGAAATCTCCTCCACATATTCTCGCTCCCTCCCCCAGCATGCTCACTTTCATGTCCACCTCCTCCCAAATCTCCTTTTGCGTCCCCGTGGGAGCATAAACATTAATCACACATAAACATTCTTCCCCTACCCTCATTCGCACCATTAAATATCTACCCCCCCTATCTCGGACTACCGAGTGCACCTCAACCTTTAATTTCCCCTCAATCAGCAAAGCCACCCCACCTTTCTTCCGCTCATTCATATTAGACGCAAACAACATCGTTCCATACGCTTTTGGCCTCACCACTGATTCATGTTTCCGTAATAAATGTGTCTCTTGCAATAATACAATGGATGCCTTCTGCCTAGATAGTTCCTTGTACAATTTCTGTCTTTTAACAGGTGAGTTCAAACCTTTCACATTCAATGTAACAATTTTCAATTCACCAGGATCTTGCTCCCCTCCTTCTACCCCCCCTACACCACTCTCCGCTGCCCTTCCCTAACCCATCCCTCCACCCCTCCCTCTCCCCCTTACCCTCCCCTGCTCCCCCCCCACTAACCTCCTCCTACCCCTCCTTCCCCTCCTTCCCCGTCCCCTTCTCGTGAACCCTTCCCCTCCCAAACCCCCCCATACCCCCTATCCCCATATGAAATTCGTCTTCCGTTAACCATGACAAAATCGAGCCACCTGCCTCCTAAGCAACCCCCAAACCCCCCCCCAAAAGTCCCCAGGCCGCCCCCTCACCTAAGCTCTCTCACCATCACACTCCTCCCTCCCCTCCTCCCCTCCTCACCTCCCCAGCAAACTCCACACTACCTCCGAAAAAAGGGGGGCCACCCCCCCTATATATAAACTCTTCCCTGCTATATCTCCCCTTCCTTCCCACCTCCCACATTCCTCTCCCCTATCCCCCCTTACATTACTATACCAACATAAACAAAATTTTCATTGTTCTCTTTTTCAACCAGCTCCCGTCTCCGTCGTTTCTCCTGTGCTCTCTCTGTTCAGCCTCACCAGCCTTCTCCCCGTCACTGGAACTCGGTGCCACCGTAGGCTGTCGCTCTTAGCACCAGTCGCTCCTCCCGTTGTACACGCTCCGGTTGTCCTTCTCTCCCCCTCCGGCAAATTCAATAGGCCAAGGTCTTTTAAGTGCTTTCCAAGCTTCCTCACTCGTCTGCACTTTTCTGGATCTTCCCTTTACATTCAGCAACAGCCCAAATGGAAATAACCATTTATATCTCAAGTCCTCCTTTCACAAGTAAGTCGTCACATCTTTGAGGCTTCTTCTACGCTGGAGGGTCCCCACCGATAGGTCCTGAAACAACTCCAGCCTGTGACCTTCCCAGACGAATTGTTGCTCTGCTCGGGCCGCACTGAGTATCTTTTCTTTAGTCTTGAAAGAACTCAAGCACACCACTATATCTCGGGGCCTGTTATCCCTTACCAGCCCCAGACCTCTGTGTGCTCTCTCTACTTTAATACTCTCTCCTTCTCCCCCGTCTTCGAGCTCCTCTTGATGCAACAAAGCTCTAAAAATTTTCCCTACCACTGCATCACAGTCTTTGTACTGCGCCTCCTCCGGCAGGCCCCGCACTCTAAGGTTACACCATCTACAGCGGTCTTCCAGATCCTCCAATTTCATCTGTTGTTCCACTTGCCGGTTCTTCACTTCCTTCCAACCTCTCTGCAGCTCCTCCAGCATTTCACTGTGCTGCTCCACCTGGCCCTCTACGTCATCAAGTCGGTTGCCAATGTCCACAGGGTCTTGTCTCAGAGCCTGTATAGACTCCTTCAGCTTGTTTTTCACCCCACAGAGCTCCATCTTAATCTCCTCCTTCAGTTCCATAAACCAGCCTTTAAGCATTGCCCCCATTCCCGGGCTACATGCCATCTCCTCCTCCTGCTCGGCTGAGTCTTCTTGCTGTGACCCCCCTTCCTTCTCTCCCTTCATTCCTCCTCTGGCATTCGCATACGATGATCTGTATTCTGCCAGCTTCTTTCGCACTGCTTGACTCCCCTTTGCCTTCTTCATGCTCCCTGTATCCTCTCCCTTTGTTCAGCGGGTCCGAGGCTTTTGCTTACAAGCGCTTATTGTCCACCTCCGGGGAGTACCCTCTTTAACTTTCACTGGTAATGGTCCACAACTCCTCCTGTTTTCACTCAATTTTGCTTCCTTTAGTGCCAGGCGTTGTCCAACTCTCCACTTAAAGCAAGCAGCTCCTTTAGCTGTGCATCCTCCTGCCCCCTCTGCAGCTTGCTCGCAGCAATCCTGCACTTGGTTGTCCTCCACCTCTTCCCACAGGCTCCCTTCCCCCCCTCTATACTCTTGGTGGAACTAGCCCCGTCTTTCCACTTCTCGGGGTCACAGCTCAGCTCTCCGCCTCCAAGCTCTTCAAATCCTGAGCAGGCTCTATTCTTCAGCCCCTCCCAGGGCCCCCACTTCTCACTTGCACTGACCGGCCGAGGGCTGCTCTGTACCCAACGCCGTTCCATCACTCTTCACCGTTGGCCTCGGCCGCACTCTCCTGGGCACGCTTAGCACTCCAGCTCTCCGCTCCTCCTTCCCCGACCAGCCATCCGGCTGTCATCTCAGTCTAAACATGCTGCTTTTTCTTTCCACCGCTACACCCCGCCTCACCGCTGCTGCGTTCCGGGTCCTCTCTGAGGGCTCCCCTCTGGCTCCTTCGTGCTCCCGTCTGCCACTCTGTGCTCATTAATGCCCGCCTTCTCGGCCCACCGGCAGCCACACTATCTCACTAGCCACTGCCACGCAACTTCTTGGCACTCAGGCATTTCCTGTTTCCCATCAGCACCGGTGGGCTCAACTGACAGAGCCGCGAGAAAGGGAAACTCTCCCTTCACGGCTCTGAAAAGTCGGCACTGAGGGAAATAATACAAGGAGGACTCTGCCGGGGAGGCAGGGGGGCTGCGGTGGCAGCTGCGGCTCCAGCAGCGGCTCTTCTGATCGGGGGGGGGGGGGGGAGGGGGTTTGAAGGCCAATTGAGGCGGTCTTTTTGGGAACAATTTTTGCTGCCCCCAAAAGGTTGCCACTTGAGGCCACCGCCTCACTCGGCCTCGTTATAGAACCGCCCCTGATCTTCAGAATATGTTTTGTCTACAAGACACAGCCTAGGTTCAGTAATAAATGATACTGAACTGTCTGATGATGAGTTCTCTTGTCCTAAGTCATTTGTTTCTGAAGAAAAATTTCAAGAATGGAAAAAAACAAACCTCACTGTTGACAAAAAATGGAAGGAGGTGTCTGACAACCTCAAAAGTAATGAAGTACCATATAAAAATATATGGAAACTGGTTGAATTTTTGTTGTTTGCTTGGTTCCAATGCTCCAATTGAAAGGTACTTTTCAATCATGAACAAAGTGTGGTCTACAGAAAAAAATGAACTGCATGTAGAGACTCTCAAATGTCTAATGATTGTAAAGTACAATTTTGAGTTGAGTTGCCCCGAATTTTTTAATTATCTTAGTGGAAATGTTGCTATTTTGAAGAAAATTAACTCTGTAGAGAAGTACAACAAGTAGGCCTGATTGGCACATTTGTAAGTAAAGTTATAAACCTAGTCTACTGACTAAAATTTTGGGTTAAAATTAAAATGTAATTATAAACAGTGCTGTATAGCTTTACTGCTTTTGTTAAGCACTTGGAAGGAGTGGGATGTTTAAGACTTTATAGTTTTAGTGCAATGTGCAGTACATGAATTTAAATCATCTTCCTTCATCTTGTGACATTTTGTGGGGATGAAATAAAAATTAAACTATTATCATTTACAATTTGCTATAATTTCTCCCAGCTTTGAAGCTATCATATGCACAGATTTTGCTCATGGATCTAAGCACAGTTATATGTTGAAAATATGGTGAAATACAGAAAATGTGAATTTTTCTAGATCACTTTTGACTTCTTATTTTGGGATGCTGGTGGAGTCCCTGTGTCACCCTCACCTGCTATTTGAATCCCAGCTCCCTGAGACACACACATCTTATTTTATGAGGTGGTTGGGAAGAAGGGTCGTGTCAGTGACAGACAGAGGAGAGAGAAGCCTGGCTTGTGTTTGCCTGTCCCCTTTTAACCTTGTTGTTGACTCCACTCTGGTTTGCTTTACAACCTGTCGGCAGTACTCAGTATGGTCACATTTATTTCCGGTTCAAGTAATATATTGCAGTTGTGTAACAGTGAAGTAGAACGTGTGCAGATATGACTCTTTTGCGGGCATATCCTGCAGCCAGACAGCAGAGCTCAGGGCAGTGAGGCTATGAAATATGGAGAGCTGTCTTTTGAAATGCAGCACATTTCTGAGTGTGGCATTAATCGGCCCACCATCATGTAATGTCTCTCTTAATGCATGCATAAGATGGCAATCAATGAAGACCATTCAAGCTATTTTACTTACTAAAATAACCTCTCTGGGATAAATGGGAATCTAAATAATAAGATCACACTAACCAATATAACCTAAGATAGAGTTACCTGATTCTTGAAGAGTAAATCTGGGACACCTTGGCAGGACGGAGCTGGGCTGGGAAGGGCAGGGGTCCTCCCTCCTAGGCATCTTTTCCCCATATATTTCAAAATAGCCAGTCTAAGTGCAAATGCAGTGCGTGCCTTTGAGTCCATGCTGACTCCTAGTGACCCAGATTCCTGGGTTTTCTTGGCAGTGTGACCAGCATTTAGTCATTTCAAAAGTTTAAAAAAAGATTGTAGCAGCCCTTCTCGAGTTACTAGTACACATACATACATATGTGCTTAAACTTTATTTTACACATATAGATAAATATTCTATGCATTTCTAAAATTCCTCCTCTTTTTTTCAGAAAAGAAGTTAATTTTACATCTCTTATCAGGATCGAGATGACTGTATTAGAGAGGTAGGGAGGAGAAACAATATCCTTTGCCTCTGTCCCCACTGAAACTGGGGACAGGAGGTGGTTAAAGTCCATGGACAACACCTCAAAATCAGGGACAATCCCCCCCATATCAGGGCTATCTGGTAACCTTACCCTAAAACATCTAGAACTGGAATTATACTCTTGTACCAGAGGAAGGCTAAAGCTCCATATGATCCGCTTTGAGATAGAAACACTGTCAGCTAGTTTCTGGAAAGTAATGCTCTGTAGGGGCTGGAAGGATGTATGCAAAGTACCAAATGTATGTCTGATATTTTATTGATAAGGATAAATAGTGCATTCCAGAATAACTGTGTTTATGAATTCCTAAGCACTTGTAAAGTGGGCATGAAAGTTCCCACTCCTTTGTGTTGATGTGAGCTGCAGGATATGAAGCATGAACAAACTTTACAAAATCCCAAGAGACAACCTTATAGCCATTTTATAGAGGATCTTTGCATAGGCCGAATGATAGGATATAACACTTTGAGATTCTCCATAGCCCTAACTGGAGTGTAGTAAAGGAGTAGTCTTATTGTTAGAGCAGCGGGCTAGAACCAGGGAAGCCAGGGTTCAAATCCTACTGCTGTTCCTTGTGATCTTGGGCAAGTCACTTAGTCCTCCATTGCTTATGTTTTTATGTTTTATTAAAATTTGATATACCGCCCTTCATCGTACAGCAGAGCACTTTACAATAAAACAACCCAACAGAGAGTAGAGAGGAAGAAAAAGAAATCCATAACATAAGATAGGAAAAAATTAGTCACTTTCACACTAAGAGAAGAGAGAGGGATAGAACCAAGCAGATGTCATCTACAGGCAGTTGGTATATACGCAATGAGAAGGTCAAATGCTTTGTGGAAAATAAATATTTTGAGCTGAGATTTGAATTCGGTGAATGATGGTTCCAAGCAGAGGTCAGGAGGCAGATTGTTCCAGAGACTGGGGCCCAAAACATAGAATGCAGAATGGTGGGTTAATTCATACCTAGTGTGGGTGACAGTGGGGAGATTAAGACGATTGGAGTGAAGTGAGCAGAGGGAATGGTGAGGGGTATAAAGAATGATAAGAGAAGAGAGATAGGATGATGTGCCCATGTGTAGAGCGTGAGGATTTTGTATTGGATGTGGTAGTGTATGGGAAGCCAGTGAAAGTGGATCAACAGGGGAATGACATGCTCAAAACGGGAAGCATGAGCAAGAAGTTGGACAGCAGTGTTTTGGATGAGTTGAAGTCTTTGGAGCTGATAGTTCAGGAGACTGGCAAAGATGACATTGCAGTAGTCTAATTGTGACTTAACTAAAGAGAGCAGTAGGGTGGCCAGGGATGAGGAAGAGAGAAAAGGATGAATAGCCCTGATTTGGCACAGGGAGAAGAACGAGTCGCGTATGCCGGCACTGATGTGGTCATGAAAGGTCAAGGCTAAATCAAGGAGAACCCCGCGGTAGTGAAAAGAGGAAACCAATGAGATAGGGGCATCAAGAAGAAGAGTTGCTAAGAGAGGTGGAGAGGCAGTGCTCGTCAGCCAGGTAACTGAGATTTTGTTAGGATTGAGTATGAGTTGATTTGCTGTTAATCAAGAAGCTATTTGAATAAGGCAGGTGTTGAGCAGAGAGAGGCCGGGGAATAGAGCATCTATGTGCAGGAGGAGCAAAATATTGTCAGCGCAGTAATATGTCGAAATACAATTTCAGGTACAAACTTGGATTGTAAGCCCTCTAGGGACAGGAAAATACCTACAATACCTGAATGTAGCTTGCCTTGAACTTCTGAGAAAAGGCCTGGGCTAAATTAAATCCAATTCCCTTTCCCTTTTTTGCCATCCTTTACCCCTCTCCTTTGCAGAAGGGATTTACAGCATGAAAACAGACAAGCAGATCAAGCTTTTTCTGATAATATAAATTGCTGCTACTTATCATTTTTGTAGCGCTACTAGATGTAACACAAGAGTGACAGGAAGGACAACCCTCTGCAGGAATCACAAAAACAGCGAAGGGAAGACTTGGCCACACCACTTAAAAGCAGAAAAACCTTTATTGCATAAAACCTTCAAAGGTCAGACCCAACTTGGCCAGGTTTTGGCTGTCAGCGCTTCTTACTTCCGCTTTCTCATTAGACGCCGAAGGCATACGTGAGAAGCGCTTGTTGAGTTTTCAGCTACTGGTGATTGTCTCTTGCATTGCCTTTACTGTCATTGAAGTTTGTATATGACTGACTTTCAAGTGGCTGACAGCCAAAAGTTGGCCAAGTTGAGTCTCATCCTTGAAGATTTTACACAATAAAGGTTTTTCTGCTATTAAGTGCTGTGGCCGTTTTTTCCCTTCGCTACTTTTGTGCTACTAGATGTATACAGCTCTGTAAATCACATATATGGAAGTGTTAGTTGGCACTAGGCTCGTGAGAATTGAAATCCTTAAATCTTTCCCCGTTTTCTCACTCTCATTGTATCTTGAAATTCATGTCTTCCGTTATTCATTACTATCCTTTATTCAGTCTTGCTGACACCCTCCCCACTATTGCTATAAAAGGAAAGGTTGGAGGTGATACATTGTAAAGCTAGTCTGGGCTCTTAGCATTATCTCAGAAAGAATGGAAAAGGATTCTAGTTGCACTCTTATGGGCTTTTGATTTAGTAATTTCAGCTTCAAGATAATATTCTGAGGTCACTAGTGCCATTCATTAATTCTATTGTGATTCTATTCTTTGGGCTTTATTTTAATCAAATTTATGAAACATCTCTGTCAACCAACTTGAGATGATCTACAAACACAAACAAACATACTTAAGAATTACCCCACAATAAATCATGATTCTCAACCCCATTCAACCCACATGTTTTTGTGCATTGTCTTTAGAATGAGGGCTGAAGGCCATTTAAAGCCATAAACCTGTAGAGTACCGTTAATTCTTGCTGACTCTTAGGTTGGATGTATTGACGTGCCATCCTAGGATCTGCTTCATCAAAGTCTTTTCCCATAGACACAGAAGGGGAAAAAGCCGTAATGAAGCAGACCATAATTAGTGTGCTCTCTGCTGCATAATATGCCTAGGGACAGCATACAATACTGGAGTCACAGGGTATATCTTCAGCAGGCGCCTCACTGCACTTATTTAGATGAAATAAAATGGAGGTGCAAAGGGCACATTGGAGGCATGCCATCTAGGGGTTTACCCTTTGAAAGATTAAGATAATGCACATACTTCTAATATACTGCCCCAGAACACCTTTATTATGCTGCTGGAAATCCACTTACCCAGCTATAGCTGTGCATGGAGTCTATGCTTCATGAGCTAAATTTTCCTAGACTTAGGGGGCTACTTACTAAGGGGTGCTAATGTTAATGTGTTTGTTCACCGTAATGTGCACTATTTTAGCACAGATCCAGTGTTCTTAATGGGACCTAATTACTAATAATGCATGTTAACAGTGACTTCACGCATGTTAACATTAGTACACTTTAGTAACTAGCCCCCTAAATCTAGGAAAATTTAGCTCATGAAGCAAAGACTTCCTGCACAGTTTCTGCCTTTTACTCTTGATCAGTAGTTCCCAACTTAAGGTTCATGAGACCATTACAGGAGGTACATGGGACATAGAAAAAAAAAGAGAGTCTGATGGAGATAGACATAGAGATTGGAGAGAATTGACAGGAGGGAGGAAGAGTCAGGCTGGTGGGGACTGGCTAGAGTTGGGGAGGAGAGAGGGAGATGGGAAGGGGAAAGGAGATAATGATGGCTAGTCAAGACAGGCTTGGTGCTGAGGAGAGGGGATTCAGAAAGAGTGGTGGGAAATGAACTAGGGGTCCCTGAACCTTTTGGAATAGTTGGGAACCTCTGTTTTAACATTTTATGTGCTATTTGTTTTATGATATGTATGTTTGGTTTGTACTTTGCCAAGAATATGTGGATTGGCAGAATAAAAGTTAGTTTTAAAAAATAAATATGTTGTAAGCTGCTAGGGGTGGTGGGAGGAGGAGTGACTTTTACAGAAGTAGGTTAAAAATGTTGAATTAAATATTAATAGTTCCATTTGGGTTAAATATTCCTGTAGACTTAGGGGTATGTTTACTAAACAGCGATAATGTTGCAGTGGCACAGTTTGCGCGTGATACATAACGTAACGTTATCGGGCAACAAAGTAACATTATCGCGCGATAGCATGCGTTTTCACGCGAACACATCTCCTGAGGCGCTAAGGCACACAGGGGGTGGAGTAAGGCTCCCCAGAGGGCAGAGAGAAGGGGGTCAGTAGGCGGAGAGTGGGCGGGGAGAGGCCCCATGCACACTAATGCTGTGAAATGAAGGTCTGAAAATTAGCACCAGTGAAAACCCTCACGCTAGAGGCACATTAGCAGGAGAAAGAAACCAGTTCAGTTAGCAATGTACAGCAAAGGCAGGGAAACCAAGAAACGTGATAGTAGTGATACATGTGCAGCAACAGCATAGTGCCCAAGTACGAAAGGGCACTACGGTGAGGCTGCAAATAGGGTACAGGGGGCTGCAGGCAGGACATGCAGTGGGACAGCTGGGGCACAGGGTGGACTAGGCAGATGCCTAGGTGGCACATAGGAATGCAGAAACTGAAAAACAGCAGGACAGCAACTGACCAAGGGCAAGCATGCCCACGAGTGTGTGTCATACATTGCCCCAATGGACATCAACCAGCAGGTACCCCAAAGGCCACAGAACATTGGCAGGCAGTGCGGTGGGGAAGCGTGCATGGCATGCCCATGTAGGCACTCCTACCCAAGATCCCACACCATAGGCAGCCGCCTAACGGCACACTGGATGAGCTGGGACTGCGCACCACCAGCATAACCGGCAGAACAGCATGTCAGCATGGTGGCGTAGGGGTGCTGGCGATGGAGGGGGCAGTGTCATCTGCCCACAGCAGACCAAGGCCAAGCCCTGTCCAGGTGGGTGGCGTGCAGTCCAACAGACAAGTTCTGTCAGACGAACAGTAATGGTATCCCCTGGGAAGGAACTACCTCTGTGGCAACAGTTTGGTGCAGTACACACAGTCAGTGTGTACAGGGGCAGAAGGTCACAGGTTCAAATCCCAGCTGTGGCTCCTGCAGACCATGTCCCTATATTTTACCCTACAGAGCACATACACAATAATGTGAACTCCCAGAGCAGATGGTGGCAATCCCAGTTCCAGAGGGCAAACACCATTCAGGTTGTCAGGCTGTCCATAATAAATATGCATGAGATGCATTTGAAGGAACTGCCCCCACTGTATGCAAATGTACCTCATGCATATTCAGTAGGGACAGCCTGACAACCTGAATCCTGTCTGAACCCCCAGGACTGGATTTGTGAACCTCTGCCCCAGAGCATCGGCCAACAGGGACACAAACACCCACACCCACAAGCTCCACCATCCAAAGTCTAATGAAAAGGCAGGCTGTTGTGTCCTGCGCAGAGCGCCAGCCCCCACTACTAGCACTTGCATACCTTAGCAATGCCGTCATAAACATGAAAACACGTCCCATATACATCAAAAGGTAGCTATGACCAATGTCAGATAACAAATCTTAACCTAAACACATCTTTCTAACAGAGATCCATCATAGCAACCTTACTGATTTATGTGGTGTGTGCCCCCTCATCCATATCTGACAGTATTTACCACCCTGGAGAGTGTCCCTAACAGTATTGATTATTCCACCCATTCCTGCATGAAGCCCATGACTGGTGTTGCGGACAGGGCTGCCAACCACAGTTATCTTTGCACAATGCTCAAATAGGTGTGGTAATCTGTGTATGTGTGTCCATTGTTTTGTGGCAGCCCACACCCCACTGAGCCCCCAATGTTTGCACTGGTTCCACTGTTCCACCTCCAATGTGCATAATGATGAGCAAGGTATTGTGGGTATGGCCCCTACAGGGCGGTTTATCCAGGATTCATCTGCATAGGGCAATGGCTGGGATATTGTAGTGGGCAAACGCCATCTGCACGGACAGGGTGGCCACAGCAGGTCATGCTGTGAGGGCACTCTCACTCTGATTGAGCAGTGACCATGGCATGTCAACCTTCCCACATAGTGCCATACAGTGCGTTCAATAGTGATATATGTGATTTTCCATTCCTGGGGTACAATCACTGACATACCTGCTTGGTGTCAGTGCGAATATCCCACATCTGGGTGCACAATGTTCCTCTGGGAACATGCACTAAGTATGGGCTTAGCACACTGTGTGCAGTCAGCATGTGTCTGGCTGCAACACCTTGCAGGGTGCAGCAGGTGCACACTGACTGTGGCCTCTGCTGGTGAATGGCAGATTGTGGTGAGAGGCAGCTGAGCTGATCATGCCTATCATCTGTCTGGCAAGGACCCTGGTACAGGTACCAACCTGCATCAACTGTCGGGTTCCCCAAAGGAAGGTGTTTGCTGGTCCCACAGCCTGTCATCATGTTGCAGTACTGCCCCTTTTGGAAATGTTTAGAATGTGGGTATGTTGGGGCCAGATCACGTCCCTTACCCTGACCCAGAGAGGCTGGTTTGATATGTACATCATCATCATGTGAGTCCACACACACCCCTGCTCCGAGAACAAGTGACCATGGCAAGCACACTGGCTATGCACCAGTTTGGTTGCATCACGGTCTACAAAGGGCAGATATGACTGTCAAATTCAAACAGAAGCAGGGCATTTGCAGGCATCTCTGCAAATACCTGTCACACACTAGCACTGATGGAGACCTGCAGCAAAGCCATCACAGCCAACTCGGGTACTGCGGACCTGGTGCTGGCCACCCCACCTCACCCTCAGGGTGATCACAGTACACGCACAATGGCAGGGCCTGTAGGTAGTCCAGTGGCAGTAACACGCACGGTCAGTCCCCACTACCAAGCTGACGTGCTGTAGAGGTGCAGACCCCATCTGGGGAGCAGATGTAGACTGCTGTTCTGCATGTGAATTGCATTATGGGTACTGTTGTCTCTATCCTATCCTGGTTACCACAGCAGACAGTATGCCCGGTGACCTGCATCCTGTCTGTGGCCAGCCATTGGTATGAAAAACCCCATAGTGATGTAGAACAATGGTTAATAGGATGACATGAGTGGCATACATCATGGTTTCATTCCCACAGTGGGCTCCCTGTATGTTTGGGTCTCCCCCATCCCATGCAGCACCTCATAAGGTTTGTGGGATGACCTGCACTCCTTCTGCAGCCAGCCATTCGTGGGATAAACACATGTTGATGTAGTTTAATGGTTAAGTTGATGAATTCAGTGTCAGACGTCATGGGTCCAATCCCTCAGTGGGCTGCCCTTATTAAGATTGTCTGAGGCAACTCCCTTGTAGGCCTGTAACAGACACACATATGGCGTTAAACATGTTTTAATGGGAATATTGTTTTAATGTGTAAATGAAAACAATGCCCTCACCTCATTTGCCTATGGTAACGTGGCCTGGAAACTGCCTTAGCTGTGGGTTTCCCCTATCCCAGTAAGCACAGCAGAATGTATGTGCGTTGACGGGCAGTTGCTGTGTAGCCAGCCCTAGCTATGACGATGGCCATAGAGGCATAGCACACTGGTTATTATAATGACTATGCAGCCAGCTCTCATGGGTTCGAATCCCCAGTGCAACAACATCAGGAAGAGTGTCCGAGGCACCACCCTTTTGCATGGCTGTAACAGTTAGACACATCTCTGTAGTGTGCGGTAAAGCCAACATACACACTCACCCCAGTCCTGTACACTATGGTGGCGCTGAGCATGGGCCATAGAAGGCGCGTCACAGGGCGCCACAAGCTAAGGCATCCTATGATGCGCCCACTGCCCAACGCTGGGGAGCCTCACCGCCATAACGTAAACAGCTATTCACCAATTAAACTAGCAAATGGGGGCGTGGCGGCGAGATCGAGTATATGGGGACTGTAAAAGCAGCTCATACTGTTCGTGGCACGTTTCACTGTTCTGCTAAGAATACTTTGACGTGTTCTGGGTGTCACAATGCCACATGTGCTGTGCGCCGTATTAGCGCCAGGTAGCGAGTAGTAGCGCAAGATAGTGCGTGTACATGCGCGACACGCGTCATTGAGCCGTCGCACATGCGCCGTGTCACGCACTTACACGCGTTATCTCGAGAGAGGAAAAATGGACAGGTAATCGCAGAAGCCCGCATTCACACGGAGGGAGCTCAGGATCCTCAGTGAGCTCATATGCACTAGGCAGAGGCACATCAAAAGGGCAGGACCTTGCACGGGTGAGGAGGGCATGGGGGTTCCTCACCAGGCGCTTCAACCGATGTGCCGACTACCCACGTGAAGTAAGTGTATGGGGACAGGTCACACAATGGTAGTTGTGCAACACAATATACAGCAAGCATCACATATCATACATGCAGAATATGGTTGAAATACCATATTCTGTGGGCCAGTCAGTTGCCAATGTAGATGCGTATGGTGTTGATTGTAAGTCTGCCCTAACCCCAGAAGGCCCCCAGACCTGATTACATGGGTCTATTATACATCCTGGTGTTATGTTACCTGCGTGTGTTGCGGTCTCAAATGTCTGCCCTATCCCCAGGAGGCGTCACACATAGTTACAGAGGTCTAAGATACATCCTGGTGTTAGGATACCTGCATCTGTTTCATTTTCACAGCTCTGCCCTAATTGCAGGAGGCCCTGGACCTGATTACAGAGGTCTGTTATTGATCCTGGTGTTAGGGGTCCTGCATCTGTTTCATTTTCACAGCTCTGCCCTAATTGCAGGAGGCCCTGGACCTGATTGCAGTGGTCTATTATAGATCCTGGTGTTAGGCCAGAGCTGTGAAACCCCAACAAATGCAGGTACCCTAACACCAGGATCTATAATAGACCACTGTAATCAGGTCCAGGGCCTGGAGTTAGGGCAGAGCTGTGAAACCCCAACAAATGACGGTACCCTAACACCAGGATCTATACTCGACCACTGTACTCAGGTCCAGGGCCTGGAGTTAGGGCAGAGCTGTGAAACCCCAACAAATGCAGGTACCCTAACTCCAGGCCCTGGACCTGATTACAGTGGTCTATTATAGATCCTGATGTTAGGGTACCTGCATCTGTTTCATTTTCACAGCTCTGCCCTAACTCCAGGAGGCCCAGGACCTGTTTACAGTGGTCTATAGCCCAGCTAGGTGTGTTGGTGCATGCTCCTGTTGCATTCGCCCACAACTGCCCTATTCACAGGAGGCCTTAGTCCTGACCACAGAGGTATAGTAGACATCCTGATGTTATGGTACTGGCTCCTGGTGATGTAGCCAGGGCCACCCAATCCCCGTGCAACCCCAGAACACATCACACATGTTCCAATAAAGATATCATGGTGCCATGACGGGTGTGTCTGCTGATGTGTGTAGGTCAGGCAAACACACAGGTGTGTGCCGGACCACACAGGGGGTTAAGAAACACCTCTCCTGGAGACCAGCATGCCTACCCCACACATGGCATGGTGCTGCCATGTCATGCAAGGAGAGTGTAGGAACAGGGTAAGGGGAGTCTGGGAGGTTGCACACAGGACACGTAGGTGGCACCCCACACATGCCCAGACCCATACCTACACATGCAGGTGGCACTGGCAACAGATTGTAGAGGACCCACTGGCCAGAGCAGCAGCAGCACCCTGCTGCTCGCAGTGATGTGTGATATGTGTTGGCAATCCACCAGAGATATCTGGCCCCTAATGTTCCCACCCATTGCATTCCCCCCCAGGTGGAGGACCTACAGAAAAAGGGACGGGAGTTGCGGCTACACTGGCCAGATGTCCTGGACCGCCTCCAAAGGAGGGCGCTGCAACAACGTGGCGGTGAGTGTTGCGGCCTCTGCAGTGCAGTACAGCATGTCACAGTGGCCCAACAGCCTGTGGGAGGCCACACTGTTTATGTGGCGTTGGAATTGCATGATGGTGTGCTAATGACTGTCTTCCCCCACAGAGGATGCTGCTGCCTGTGAGGGACCATCAACCTCAGGGCCCCCCACAACAGGCCCCACAGCTGCAGTCCAGCCAGTCGAGGAGGAGGAGGAGGCAGAGGAGGAAGAGGATGACGGGGACTTGGAGGGGCGGAGGGTGGGGTGGGGCGGAGGGTGGGGTGAGGCGGGGGGAGGGTGAGGGTGTGCCTGATGCGTCAGGAGGTGAGGCGGAGGAGAGCGGGGAGGGGGGGCGAGGGCGAGGGTGGGTGGGAGGTGTGAGGGTGGCCCTATGGGGGGGAGGGGACACAGACAGCATAGGGCATTGTGGGTCCCTGCCAGCTTTCACATGTTGTGGCGATGGTGCCCTCTGGGTGTAGCTACGCCACCCATTGCCACAGACAGGGCCCACGCACATGCCACCATAGAGACACCGGGCACCTGGTGTGGATGTGGTGGCAGGTGCATCTGGGACCTATCTGTGACAGTGGCTGGTGTGCTGCAATGCCAGCGGGCCCAGGACCGCACCATCCGGTGGCTGGCAGGCGCCATTCAGTGGATGGCTGCCGAGATGAACATGCAGCGTGCGGCTGGTATGGGTGGTGCATCTCGACAGCCATCCCCTGATGGGCACCCCAGGAGCGTGTGAGGGTCACAGTGACACCCACACACATGCCCTGTGCTGTCCTGTCTCCCGGGACCCAACATGTGGGCTTTTGTACACAGTAGTCTTTGTAAATAGTTGTAAATACAGTTTTGTTAATACATCACAATGGTCATGTGTCTCCCTTACAGACAGACTGTTGACGTGAGCATGGGACATGTGTGTAGATTCCTATGTGTATGTGTGGTAGACATAGGTAATATACATGGACCGTCTCCACACTTGGGTGTGGGGGCTGGCCATGTGCTTAGCCGTCTGTGTCCCCTGGTGCCCCTGTGATGTACCGATGTGCTGTGTGTCCCAACAGCTATGGTCACTTGCATGCTGCCTGTGATGTGTAGGCTGCATATCAGATGCACCATGCCAGAGGGGAATGGAGGGAAAGACTAGCAGCAGGTATGTGGCAGGAAGGATAGGATGGACTACTGTACCCAGGAGCTGCACAGGGGGATATCTAGTGAGGCCAAGACAGGTGGATGTTGGTCAGGGGGAGGGGCGGCGGCTCACTACAAGCACTGGGGAGGAGTAAACAACTGACTGTAGCTAGCTGCCTTTGTCTGCCTGTACCTCCCACAAGCATATGCGGCTAAACAGCCACGTAGGCCCTGGTGTGGGCATAGAGGATGGTCACACATGTGGGTAGACTAATGGAGAGCATATGGGGTGTGAGAGAGGGACAGATCCATAAAACATACATGTACCACCATAAACATATTGCTGGTCGACGGGAGAGGTAGGGTATACCCCCACGCATTGGTAGAAGGGTGCACACATGGCACGGTGCATGGCACACAGGGCATGGTATAACGTACGTGTGTTGATTGGTGGCAGTGCAGACACCACACCCCTAAGGGAAATGGGGAGGCACATGTGGCCAGGGTGACAACATGGGGGGTAGGGTACTCAGGGGAGCACAGTGGCACACACTGGAGACGTGCACATAGGTATAAATAAGTTCCGATGTCTTTATTGTCACAGATGTGGCGACCTGTTCCCCACACTCACTTCCTGCATGGCCGCCCATGTCCATGGCGACCACGTCCCACACCACCCCTCTGTGCCGGGTCTGCTGGCGCAGCCTCTGGCACTGCGGCTGGCTGCTGGGGACACCCAGCCATGGCCTCCTTGGCATCCACTATACGCAGTAGCGCCGCTGCCATCACCTCAGCTGTATACAATACAATCTAAACCCAGCTATAACACCACAATATGAATCCTGAATGAAAGGTGTATAGTAACAAACATGAAAAAACCTTCCTAATCCTGATGACATTGCTGAACAGGAATTTGTCAAGAAAACAATTTTTTTCGGATTGCCTGGCACAAGGGCGACGAATCACTCTCAAGAAGCAGGCCGTCCTTTTTTTTAATCCATTTGTTAAAAAATGACCCGAAGGTCTTTGTGCTAAAGGCTACAGGTTTCCCAAAACCAGCCTTCACACCAGCAATGTATATTAAAGGCTGCTTACTGCAGCTAAATCATTCATTATGTGTCTAGACACATCGCATATTGACCCTTTTGTAAAACTTGGCTACTCATCTGGATAAGCAAGGAGATGCAATCATTCAAATGTGCTGTCCTTCCCGATATGAAGCTCAATCACGGGATGTTTGCAACAGTTGTTCATTCAACTCTTCCCCCAGAGCATTATACGCCAAGCTTTTACTTCATCTGAATCGTTAGGCACCGCCACGACACAATAATTGTGTTTCGAGCCTCTCACTCTCACGGTGATATGTATGTAGTGGCCTGTGTGGTATGCACGGTACGTGTTGCACCATGTGACCGGTTCAGCCAGTGTGGGGACTGCTGCGTTGGTGACCACTGTGCGTTGTAGGTGTACAGCTAACCAGCAATCTGTGTGTTGTGGTGGACCGCTCTGGGGTGTAGTGATGCTGGGCACGAGGTTGCTCCATGGGTGGGGGTCATGCGAATGTGTCTGTGACACTGCGATGCCTGTTGAGGGGCTAGCCCCAGGTGTTGTGGGGTTTGGGTAGGTGCAGTTGGTGAAGCTTTGGATCTGTGCACCCCAATGGCCTGTGAGGGTGGATGCGGGATCCGTACTGTGTGGTGGCCACTGACAGGGTAGCATGTGTCTGGTATCTGTGTGATGTGGGCGTTTGCATTTGTTTGCATCTATCTTGTTGACTCAGCGTGATGTGCCGTTCTCTGTCACTGTTCAGGGCTATGTCTCCACACAGGTAATAGCAAACAAGCATCATAGCTGTTGTAGGTGGAGGGTGCGGGGACCCCCAGGTCACTTTGTGCTGGGCTAGTTGTATGTCCCACCTGGATGTTTGCGTCTGTCATATTGTGATGCTGGCCTGGCTGCAGATGTATGATGCTTATGTGCGACCTATGTGGCAGGTAGGAATATCTGCTGCATGTGCTGGGTTAATGGGGTGGGAGGTGTGACTCCCTCCCTGTGTGTGCGGTCTCTAGTAGCTCACATGCACAGTGGTGAGGGGTGGCAATCCGCCTGGGTGACGGACTGGCCCCCCTCATTCTGTACCCCTGTGCAGTGGTCGGCTACATCCCAGACTGTGATTGTCGTGGAGACAGCCCCAGGCACCTGCCACAAACACCATGTACGGACATTGCCAGGTATTGCTGGTTGTGTATCCCCCAGTTGCCTATGTTACGGCACACGTGTCCCCTCGACATAGGCCGCCATCATCCTGTCCATGGCCAGCAGGTGCTTTGCGGTTAGCTGTAAGTGGGCTGCATATCTCAGACCTACCTGCGTGTGGATGGGCAGTGTCCAGCTCTTCCGGCAATCCCCGCAGGTAGATGGGGCCCAGCCGTTCTGCAAACTGCTGCTCC
Organism: Ichthyophis bannanicus; assembly: GCA_033557465.1. Lineage (NCBI taxonomy): Eukaryota > Metazoa > Chordata > Amphibia > Gymnophiona > Ichthyophiidae > Ichthyophis > Ichthyophis bannanicus. The sequence goes on along the minus strand of CM066042.1, from coordinate 116,599,157 downwards.
AGGGGGGTCAGGCTGGGGATAAAGGGACCACCCCCATCAGTGCCCATGGCATGTCTCCTTTCCACCACCATGTGGGCCCGGATACCTCGCTTGATGTCATTAAACCATTTCCTCAGGCTGTCAAGGTCCCTGGGTGGTCCCCCGGCCTGCGCTACAGCCTCCTGTACCTCCTCCCATAAATGTATGCGTGTCCTCACCATGGTGCTGGAGCTCAGCCGCCCATAGAGCACCTCATAACGCTCCAGCACACTGGCCAGCAGAATGTGGTTCTCCTGCTGGCTGAATCTAACTGCTTTTCTCCGTTCCTCCGCTGGCACTGGGAATTGCCTCTATTTGGCACTGGGTGGCCTCTCAGGCTGCCCCTCTGTGGGCTGGGACACACCCAATGACCCTGCAGCCACCACCTCAGGCCCACCCATCCCTGCCGCCCCTGTGGAGCACTGTTCAGGGGTTTCCCCCTCGTCCCCTCCTGCCATGGGCTGTCGCTCCATCTCCCTGCTCCCTGTGGCCTCTTCCTCCATGTCACACATTCCCACCTCTCCCAGTCCTTGCCTAATGTTCCCTTCCCTGTAGAGCAGGCGAGGTGAGGTGAGGTGAGGTGCGGTGGGGTGAGGTACGGTGGGGTGAGGTGAGGTGAGCAGCAGGCGAGAGGTGGTGGGGGCAGGTGAGGTGGTGACCAGGCGTAGGGTAGAGGGGGTGAGGTGAGGGACAGGTAGAGGGCAGTGTTGGTGGGGCAAGGGAGAGGCGTGAAAAACCCTCTGTCTGTAATATATCTGTTTTGCTGATGGCTGCCTTTGTGGTGGCTGCAGGTGTGTTTGGGGGGTGCTCAGGACCCATGGTTGCCTGACGTGGGAGATGGTGTCCACGGCGCTGTGGCACAAGGCATGGGTGTAGACCCACTGCAACTCCGACCTACAGCTGTGGAGGCCATGCAAGCTAGGGCTGAGCCGGCACGGCGCAGGAGACGTGCCGAGCTGCGCCCTCGCCAGGCTCGCCTCTACAGGCCCGGGGCCCAGCTCCAGGACATGCACGAGGACCAGGTCATCTCCCTATACCATCTGGACACAGTGGCTATTAGGGAGCTCTTTGAGGATCTCAGACCTGACCTCGAGCCCTTGACCGGTTGGTCACATGTCATACTGGATTTGGTCAAGCTCCTGGCTGCCCTACATTTCTTTGCCTCTGGCTGTTTCCAGTCATCTGTGGCCGCAGTGGGTGACATGAGCCATTCCACCTTCTCACACTGTCTCCACCAGGTACTGCGTGCCATGGTCAGCCAGGTGGGGAATTACATTGCAATTCCCAACACTAGGCAACAGTGGGGGACCCTGAACCAGTCCTTTGAAGAGGTTGCGGGGATACCACATGTGATGGGAGCTATTGATTGCACACATGTTGCCCTGGTCCTGCCCGGAGACAGGGAGCAGTGTTCCGCAACCGCAAACACTACCATTCCCTGAATGTTCAGGTTCTATGTGGTGCAAATATGCGTATTCTGAATGTGGTACCTAGGTTTGCAGGGTCCACCCATGACTCCTTTATTCTGCATCACTGAGCAGTATTCGGACAGTTTGAGGCTGGGCAATATGAGGACTGTATACTGCTGGGTGGATATTTCTTTGCTCAGACAGGCACATGGTGTTCCTCTGGGTACACATAGGCACACATGTCTGTGTTTGCAAGGTGTCCCCAGTTGTGTTTGTGTGTCATTTGTATGTGTCCCCGGGGGGGGGGCACTTCCCTTCACAGTCGTCTTTGGTATGGTGTTTTGTGTTGGTGGCACCTTCACCTCTGACATATCTGACCATTTCACATTGTGTGCTTTGTGTGGGCATAGTACAGGACACATGTATATTCAACAGTATATTGTTGTGTCAGACATACTCTTGTGGCAGCTCAGGGACATTTTCCCGTTTCAACCCATGTGTGTGGGTAGTCTCATGGCTATCACACGCTTGCAAATGTGTGTATCACTAACCTTGTCAAGGGTGCATTGCCATGTCTTGTCACTGATGTTTTTGCAGCCGGCACTACTACCTTTCGGCTACAGGTGTTTAGGCATGTGTTATTGTGGGCTACAGCTGAGGTGGTTTGCACACCTTACCCCCACCCCGTGGTCCCTGTCTCTCACCTCCAGACGCTGCCACATACATGTTGTGTGTCAGCATGTGCTGTAACATGTTCATGGGAGACCTACATGTGCTGTTGGTTTGCATGTACATACTTGTGTGCATGTGTGTGTGGCTCAGCCTCTGCTTTACCTTTCTACTATTTCTCTACAGGTGATGCAGGATATGGGTGTCGTCCCTGGTTGCTGACCCCTGTGCGTCTGCCGCGGACACGTGCAGAGAGGAGGTACAATGAGGCCCATGCCTCCAGCCACTCAGTCATCGAGCGCACCTTTGACGTTTTGAAAAGTCGCTTCAGGTGTCTGGATAGAACCGGCAGGGCCTTACAATACAAACTCATGACTATGGCAAAGATTATTCTGGCCTGTTGCATACTGCACAACATTGCTCTCAGGCACGATCTCCCAGTCCAAATTAATGAGGATCTGGAAGATGATCCTACGTGCTGTCCTGTATGTGGCCGTGGTGACACACGTGAGGGCAAGGCAGCCAGGCACCAGCTGATTGCAGCGGTCTTCTCATGTAAGTACTGCATATGTTGGATATTACATTGGTATCTAGACATATGTACTACTACTACTACTGTTGAACATTTGTATAGCCTTACTAGTCATACGCAACACTACACAGACATATGGGGGACATTCCCTGCCCATCAGAGCATTCAGGTTAGTCCAGGGGGAACACAGGCGGGGTGTTTAGGGGATAACTGTGGATGCACGGGGGTCAGATGAGACTGGCTTACCTGCCCTAGGTGGGTGCGTTACCGTACACAGGAACTTGGGGATTGGGAACGGTGGCTGGTGATCACAAACAGGTTGTTGGTTCCAGCTGTGGGTGCAGCATGGTAAACGGAGTGTGGTGTGTGGTCAGCAGTACGAAAGCGGGACGTAGGTGGCACCATTTGCCTAGACGTGTGGATGCCACGATGGAGGATATTGGCGCATTGGTCACATAACATACACTGATTGGCACAGACTGTGCATTACATGTTTGTGTACAGCGCTGTGTACGACTGGCAACAATATGTACATGCTCAGTGGTAGTAGTATTGGCAGGAGTTAATATTCTGGAGGGGAGGTACAGAGTACACACACAGGTACTGCATCATTTGCTCAGTGGGGTAACCTACATCTGGATGCATACACGGATTGTGAGCCTGTGAGGTGATTTGACAGAAGCAGTATTATGGTCATGGCATGGCCGGCAGATGATGAGCCACGCAGCAGCGTGTTGGTTGGTTTGAGGCAGACACAGCTGATTCAAGGGGATAACAGCAAGGTGTAGGTTACAGTTAGCAAATCGAGGGGTGACTGAGGGGTGCATTCACATTTTAGTTGTGTGTTAAGGGAGGATGGGGGGATTTTGCTCATGTTATCTGGTATGACACTTCATGTCTTAGCTACATGGTGCGTATGTGTGGGGGAGGAGAGGGAGGGGTCACAGACAACCCCTACATTGCCTATCAACGTGCGGCAATATGTTGCAACCTATACACAGACACCTAATATGGGGGCAGGGTTTACGGAGGGAGCTTAGATATTGGGTCGTGGCCAGGTTCTGTTTCAGGCAGCGTGGATACATCAGACCAGCATTGTCAGACACGCAAACATAGTTCAGGGTCTGGATTGGCAGGGGCTGTTCAGGGATGTTGGGATATATTTGGCACTCATCAGCATACAGTTGGCACTGAGCGGCAGGGGATCAGATAGCCCCAACATTGCATTTGGTATGGAGCTCTGGAACATGCAGACACAGGACATATCCCTGTGTTCCAGCATATGGGTGCAGGCATACAGGGGAGGTGGGACCATCACAACACACACTGTAGGTGTGATGGGTGAGATATGAGTACGGAGGCAGTGTGGACATGTGAGGACAGTATATCAGGGTGACGGGTATGGTCAGCAGTGTCTGGGGAAGCAGAGAGGTGATGAAATGGGGCGTATGGGGTACAGGCCCTTTAATTTTAGCATTAACACGTCATTGGGGAATTTGGCAGGGGAAATTCTGTACAGTGTAATGGACAAAAGCCAGACTGAAACGGATTTGGGGGGGCATGAGGGGTGATGACGTGATGGTGCTGTGTGTGTTACACAGCTCAAACATGACATATGTATGTATCTGGTGTGTTTATCCCTTAACAGGATATGTTGTGTGACTGCCCTGGTGCTGTGGTTCACTGGCAGCTGCCTATACCCCACTCAACATGCAGAAGAATGGGTAGATGGACATACAGGTACATGGTGTGTGGGGACAGTCAGCCACAGATCATGTCTGGGGTCATCTGTCCATTGCACATATGTTGTGGTTCATCTCTTTGGTCTGCAACCCCATACCCCATATGTTACTGTTGTCACACACAGGCACATGTGTTCCTGCCCAGCTCATCTGCTCCAGCACTGTTTCTGGAACACATCCAAGAGAGCTGCGTGTGTCCACACGTCCTAGGTGTTCTGGTGGTGGGCTGCACATACAACCCTCCGTGACATTGTAACATCAGCCAAATGCTGTGTAGCATTGCTTTGGCCAAGAGCTATATCCACTGATCTCAAATTGTCCACAGACAGGCCATATGCTACTGGTGGCATGCTCACCTTAACATACTGTGTGTGTGTGTTTTTCTAGCGTGGGTGTGTAAGGGTACAGTGTGCATACAGTTTGTATTATCATGTGGTGGGTGGTGTTTTAACTCCTGTGGAGGGTTGGGGACTCTGGTCAACAGCAGTAGGTTGCAGATAGCAATCTGTTTTATGTTGTGACCTGACCTATCTCTTGTATGCTGTCAGAACACTATCCATCAGCATTTCAGTATCACAGATGACGCCCTAATTTGGACATGCGCCAACGGCAGCTGGAGATGGAGATATGGTAATTCTATACATTCCTTTGGCATCTTCTGTATTCACTGTGACATGGTGTTGCTTTTTCCTGCCTCAGACAGTCCCTAGCAGACACTTTCTGCAGACGGTAGGTTGCATCTTGGATCTTTTGGAAATGACATCAGCCGTTCTATGCTTGCGTTTTGTTGTGTTTTTCAGGGAGTTATCCTGTGGGGTCGCTATGCACCAATGCTGATGAGCATGGGGTGGAGCAGTGAGGCGCCTGTGTAACATGTGCATGGACATGACCATATCCATAGGACACCTTCGTGTATGATTCAATGGCCACATTTCCCCAACATGCACTGCATTATGTGTTGTGCTAATTTCATGTTTGTATGTCTGGCGTTGCATTCTATACATATTGCTGTCTGCCTACCTGCAATATTCCCTGGTGTTCTGTGCAACATACCATGACAGTGTTTCTCTTTCTTCTGGTACAGGGCAGAGCACACACACTGCACATCGACTACACTGCATCTGCAGGCACCATCACCCATGTGTCTGAAACCACAACAAGACCATGCAGCTATCCCTGGGATATGGTGACATAGGATGGCTGACCTCTGCGTGTGGCCCACATGCCTATGATGGGCATTGATGTTGGACTGCTACATTGGGCATAGACAGCCTGTCCTACACAACGTTGCTGCCGTGCTCTGGCTGGGTGTGGGGTTCATCGCAGGGGACATACATGACCTTTTGTGTGCTGTGTCAGATTGGGATGTACCACTTGCGTATGCAGGCCCAGGGATTCACGGACAGTCTTCACGGAACATGTTGGTTTGCAGAGGCTATTTGCGCTATGGACACTGTGTACAGGCCCCTACGTGTGCAGCAGGGACTGACATACTTGCTGCATGTTGTACATCCATCTGACATTGTGTTACTGTATGTTGCCTATGTATGGGACCTGCACTGCAGGATATCCTCATCTGTTTAGTTCACCAAGAGCATACAGCCATGCGTGTGGCACAGGGGTGACACTGTATAGGTCCTCTGGTATTTGTGGGGCTACCCTGCACTTGAACATGACACGGTATTTACCACCACACCACTTTGATGTGCGCCAACATCTTCAGTCGATATTTGCCATCACCATGTGTGCTACAGTGCATGTGGGGCATCACTGTGTCATTGTTTACCGTACACATTCCAGGTGCATGTGACTGAATATGTTGGTACACCAGGGCATGTGGCAGTGTGGCTTCTGTGCCGGTTACTGGGCCATGTTTGACCTTTCTTTCAACCTCTATGTACAGATTTGTGTGTTTGGTTAGTGTACAGACGTGCCGCTCTACATTGATTTACAGACATAGCAATGCATGTCTGCACAGTCCTCTTTATCTCATGACATTCCGGGACTCACATTGCACCAGTAATTTGGCAGTGTAGCAGTGTGGGTGTGCGTGTTCGTCCTTCATGGGTGCATTCTATGTGCCGTGTCATATGTATACGCATACTGTATTCACAACACCCATTGCAGCAGACCTTCTGCATAGTGTTATCTCTGTATGTGTGATAGTTTGCGTTTTCTTTATTATCTGGGATCATGTTCCTCTTGTACCTGTTACCATATCCGGATTTGGCATTTGCACAGTGTTGTTTTGGAAGTATGTGGCACTTTATTTGCTATATTGCGCATTATGCAACATCTGTGACGTGTATAAATGCAGTTGCAGAGATTTTGATACGTATACTTTTGCAGGTTTGTGCCACCTGTTTTTTGAAGGCAGATATGTTTTGGTTATACCTTCATGACTGGTGTGCGTTGGGCTGTCATCATGCCCTACCTACTGTCTACATGCACACATATGTGAAAAAGGCATTTGGAGCATGCAGCAGCATGTGGGGGGGGGGGTGTGGATACTGCATAGTACACACCATGCACCTACTGCATATTATCTGTACTGCTCATCATCTGTGGGGGGGCCAGTGACTTGTACGCACTGTTCCCTCTAAGCTGTGCGCATGTGCGCGTGCACATACCTCGTCGAGCGAGCGCACATACTTTACAACAGAGTGCACAAAAATTACGGCTCTGATTCTGATAGAAAACAACACAGACGTCTTAAAATTTAAAAGTTATGATTGTAATTACTAGAAATTTCCCGCTTCATTTAGTAATCGTCTATTTTCATTTAATTTGATTAAAATCAATGTTGTGTACATACTGTATTCTGACATGTAGTCAAATTTTAAAGTATATAACTCCGAGTGTCGTTATGTGGCGCACAAAAATTTAACCTTCCTTCAAAAGCTGCACACAGCTGATATTTTATGCACACACAGCCTACAGAAAAATAGAGGGAACATTGCTTGTATGCGACATGTGGGTAGCTGGCCTACTCAATGTGGTTTCAGTTTGTTCACTGTAAAACAACTAGCTTCATATCATGACACACAGTATATACGATATGTCCAGTAACTTTCCAAAATAAAATATGTCTTTAACGCATATTTGTCTCTGCTGATGATTCAACACACTGACGCAAGTATTTCTTGATTTACTGGTGACATGGCCCACCTGTACTCACATCCTTGTACAGTGGCAGCTGTCTGCCAGGTCAGGGTGTTATGGGTTCCCATACACACATTCCCTTTATGGAACATTTTTGCATGGTCCCTGTAGTGGTGGTTTGGGATAGTGGTTACAGTTCTGCATTGGAGCACCATAGGTTGCAGCCAGGTTTGATTCCCACATGCTTTTCCTTTTCCTTCTGTTGTGCTAACCTGACCTTCAGCTGGCTGCAGCTTCATCAGGTCTCCTTTACACCTTTCCATCGCTTCTTTGTACAGCACAGTGTGCCCTTTATGCAGCCTATGTGCCGCATATTAGCTATTACATATGGCTGTTCCTTTGTACTCTCCATGTGGCTAGTATGCTTGGGTGACTGTTATTGCTGTTGTTAAGCTGATCTGTCCCAGCTTCTGTTTGCAGGTTCAATTCTCACATGCTCCTTTTCAGTGCTATTCCCCATTTTGCCCTGCTAAATACAGCATCCCCTGCCGCCCTTTGGGTTCCTTTTCCTTGCTCTTTTGCATGCTGTTTCGATTGCCTAACACTTTATTGTGTGTGTGCATTTGTGTATATGTGGCTCTCGTCCCAATTGCAGACTGTGATATGTGCTGTATACAGCTCTTCTACATGTGCATTACATCATGGTTACCGTTGGGGTTGCCTTTTCCTGGCACACAGCAGGCTTTTGGTGTGGTGCCCTGCAGTGTTGTATGCAGCCTTTGCTGTTTGACTCACATTGATAGGGTAGGCATACCGGTTTTTGCATTAACTTATGTGTTAGTGGTCATGGGTTCAATCCCACAGGGGGGCCTCCTTTAGTCAGAATGTGCAGCACAACTCCCTTTTGTGGCTGTGACAGGCAGACATATATCCAAGATCAGTGTTTAGCACACAGACCACCCTCACCTCATTTGTGTGACCTATGGTGCCCTATACAGTGCCTTGCCTGTGCTTTTACCCTGCCCCCGTATGCACAGCAGATTGTTGGTGCGGTGACCTGCAGTTGTTGTGTGGCCAGCCATTGCTATTATGGATACCATAGAAGCATAGCACAGTGGTTAGTACACTGACTTCGCAGCCAGTGGTCATGGGTTTGATTCCTGTGTGTTCTCGGTTTTTCTGCCTGTCCTACACAACTATTTTTCCTTCCTTTAACAGTCATATCTGTGCAGATGTGTGTGGCGGCACATTATAGCCTCATCACAGTTGCCAAGCATCCTTCTGTCCGTCTATCTGTCTCTGCCAGCTGTGTGGCGTCCTGCCCTAATGTGCGGACTACTGCCCCATTTTCTGCACTGGGACCCTTTTCTGCATTGCAGCTCTTCATGATTGCCTCTCGTGTGTATGCTCTGCATGGCACTGCTACTCCTCTGTTGTCCTGTTATGCTGCCACCTCTACGCTCTGGTGGACACGTATTCGCATCCTCTGCCACACACTCTCATGTTGGCACTTTACATCACCATCACCCTATGCATTGGTCCAGCTGCCTCCGATATGTTTCTGCACTTTTCCAGCTGCCACATGAGCTGCATGCAGATTTGACAGGTCCATCAGCTTCGCCATATTATACCCTCCAGAAGTTGTTGTTTGGCTTTCCTTGGTACTCTGTGCAGTGGTAGGGTTACATCTGTGTTTGGGCCATACATTTTGTGCTATTCAACTTGGGACTCCTTACTGCCACTGGCCACCTTTTCAGGCGTCACCTTGCCCTCCTTTGGGCATCTTTCGGTGCACCTTAGTTTGCACCAGCTCATGGGGCACCTTATATGGTGCCTTGGAGGGTGGCAAATTATGGCGCATCATAGGGCACCTTAGGGTGGGCGCCCTAATATGCGCATCAGGTTACTGCACTGCAGCATGGGTTTTTCGATTGGCAGCACACACTGTTCAGATGTGTCCGTTACACGCATTAAAAGGAATTGTCTTGGACTGCCATATTGTATGCCCCCAGAGGAATCAAACTTATGACCGTTGTCTCAGCAAGCATTGTATTAACCAGTGTACTACACCTCTGTAGCTATTATCACACTGCTTCTACGTACTTAGGCTTACAGTGTGCAAACGTGCAGCACCGCACACTATCGCACGAAAATGGCAAGGCGCCCTCTATCGCGCGATACATGGCTTAATGCCGGAACGCCTACTTCCTTATATGGGATTCTTCACGTTAGCGCTACAACTAGCACCGGTAACATTAAGACGGTTTAGTAAACATACCCCTTAGTCTTATTGTTAAATAATACCAGTCCATTTGTGATTATTGCATAAAGCATGAAGGTTTCTTTGAAAATATGAGACTACGGGCCTGATTCACTAAGGTTATTCTTCCATTGTGGGATTTAATGAGATATGTGGTATATCACACATATAAAAAAACAAAGACCTTAGTAAAACATGCCCCTTATCCATTAAATTTGGTTGCAGCTTTATTTGCTGATTTTGCTAAATAAAATCACCTTTATTTTTTATAGATTCAGGAAGTGATTTCAGAAGGATTGGGTACCATTTACACATGCAACACGCTTATGTACGTATGCAAATAGAGATGTCTGTTTAAGTGGTGACTTTAGAAAAGCTGCTGCCTACACATATATACCCACAGCATGTACATATTTGAAGAGGGCGTGTTCTGGGTGTGGTTTGGGCGCACCTTTGAAGTGCACATGTATTCCCAGTTACTGCAGAGTAGAAGTGGATTTGGAAGCTCAGAGTAGTAGGTTCCTGTGATGACATCATCTATTCCATTGGCTGATCTTATCAGCTCTGCAGTCACCTTGGGTTTTACCTTTAACAGCAGAGAGATTTAGCTTTTCTAGACCACAATCCCTGTTGGTAGTGAAAACAAGCAGATTGGCCCCGCTTCCTGGTTAGGGTTGCCAACTTTTTCACCGAGAAAAACCCGACACCTGTGGCTCGCCATGCCCCACCCATTCTCCGCCCCTAGTCCCACCCCTGTCCCACCCCCAGTCCCACCCCAGTCCCACCCACAAAAATTACCGAGGATAAGTGTAGGATAACTCCCTTGGTCATAATTAAACTGGGAACCCCAAAAGCCAAACATGAAATGTACAACACTGGAGAAATAAAACTATAAAGTAATTTCCTCTTGCACTAAACAAAAATGCAAAGATGTTAGCAATACACACTTCCTAGACCAGACATATTCCAGTTAATAAATTCAAAATAAAAAGTATTTTTCTACCTTCTGTTTGGGCATTTTATTTTTCAGTTGCAATTACTCCAGTCACTTTCTTCTGGTTTCTTCGTGTCTTCTGCGAGCTATCCATTTGTCCTTTCTTCTCTTTTAGATGTTTTCCATTCTCTCTCTATATCTGCTTTAACATACTGATCGTTTCCCTTTTGCTCTTTCCCCCATTTCTTTCCTTATTCCTTTATCATCCACTCAAATTTCACCCTTCCATTCTCAATCCCCTCTTACTCATCCAATACCCGGCCCATCGTAGACTTTTCTTCCACACAAAATATCTTTTCCCTTCTCCATTCTCAATCCCCATCCCCATCCCCTTCTAGTCCTCCCCCAAAATCAGCTCCCTTATAGTTCTAGACCCACCCAGCATCCACACCCTTCTAGTCCCATTCTCCCATGCCCCACATCAGCCCATTTCCAGTCCTATTCTAGCCCATCACCCATTTGCAGTCCAAGCTCCCCCATCAGCCCATTTCTAGTCGTATTCCAGCTCCTCATCCCATTTCCAGTCCTAGCCCCACATATGCTCTTTTCCAGTTCCATTCCAGCCCCCCATCAGCCAATTTCCAATCCTAGCCCCCTCGTCAGCCCACTTCCAGTCCTATTCCCGCCCCCATCAGCCCATTTCCAGTCCTATTCCAGCTCTTCATCAGCCCATTTCCAGTTCTAGCCCCCCATCACAGCCTCTTTACAGTCCTAGCCCCCCCACCATCACAGCCTATTTCCAGTCCTAGCCCCCCCCCACCATCACAGCCCATTTGCAGTCCTAGCCCCCCATCACAGCCCATTTCCAGTCGAAGTCCCCCTCAACCATCACAGCCCATTTGAAGTCCTAGCCCCCTAATCACAGCCTATTTCCAGTCCAAGTTCCCCCTCCCCCCACCATAGCCCAATTCCAATCCAGGTCCCCCCCCCATAGCCCAATTCCATTGCAGCCCCCCCATAGCCCATTTCCAGTCCAGGTCCCCTCCCATAGTCCATTTCCAGTCCAGGTTTCCCCCCCATAGCCTATTTCCAGTCCAGGCCCCCCCCCATAGTCCATTTCCAGTCCAGGTTTCCCCCCATAGCCCATTTCCAGTCCAGGTCCCCCCATAGCCCATTTCCAGTCCAGGTTCCATCCCCCCCATAGCCCAATTCCAGTCTAGGTTCCCCACCAAGAGCCCATTTCCAGTCCAGGTACACCCCCCATGGCCCAATCCCAGTCCAGATCCCCCCATAGCCTATTTCCAGTCCAAGTTCCCCCCCCCATAGCCCAATTCCAGTCTAGGTCCCCCCCCATAGCCCATTTCCAGTCCAGGTACACCCCCCATAGCCCAATCCCAGTCCAGTTCCCCCCATAGCCTTTTTACAGTCCTAGTTCCCCCCCCCCCATAGCCCATTGACAGTCCAGGTACACCCCATCACAGCCCATCCAGTCCTTGGCCTCCCCTCCCCCCCATTAAAGCCCATTTGTAGTCCTAGCCTCCCCCCCCCCCTGACCAGCCCCGCAGCTGTCTGAGGTGCTTCAGAGGGAGCCGGGGAAGCCCGCACGAGGCCCCGGCTCTCTCTGTACAACCGCCAGCGTGAAGATCTTTTTCCTTCACGCTGGCAGTTGTTTCTGTGAAGTCGCGAATGCTGGGAAAGGTTAAAGGGCATTGCCTTTAACCTTTCCCAGCAATCACGGCTTCACATTAACAGCCGCCAGTGTGAAGGAAAAAGATCTTCACGCTGGCGGTTGTACAGAGGGAGCCGGGGCCTCACGCGGGCTTCCCTGGCTCCCTCCCCCACGGACTTCGGGAGTCGGGAGAAAAGCCGGTTTTTTGCTCTGGCCGCTCCTGATCTTGTGGCCAGAGCAAAAAAGCGCCTTTTCAAGGGCCGGTTTAACATCTCTGCCGGCAGCCGGCCTGGCCATGGAAAAACCGGCCAGGCTGGCTGAATACCGGCCGGTTGGCAACCCTATTCCTGGTCTTTAAGTGCTTTTCTCTGTAAATATTAGTGACATATCCTCTTATCATCTAATTATCTTAAAAAACAACAATTTTTTGTAGTTTTTATCCCTTATAAATTAAAGTTTATCTATCTTTCTTTAGATACATTTCTCTATTTGAGAACTTCTGTGTCTGTAAAGTTCTTTTTTCCTTACTATGTGAATATGTTAAAGACAAAGACTACAAACCCTGTTTTCCCTCTTATAGCAGAAGTTAAAAATTATTCACTGTAAAATTCCTGGCCTGTGAAGCACACGCACCGTATTGTACCAGGCAAAGATTTTCACCAACTTCCCCTCACTCAGCCAAGGCTGAGATAACAGACACTGCAACCTCCTAGCAGTGAACCCGTTCATCTGTTTGTGCCTTTTCTTGGTGAAATCCTGCTGAAAAGTCATCCTTGCATCTGAACTGTAACATTGGTGAATCTCAAAATAAGAACCAGGAACATATATATATGTATACTGTATTATTATAATTTAGCAGTCCGGAACAACTCCAACAGAACAAGTAAGTTACTGATTAATTTGAATGAGTTTGCCTTCCCTGAAACCAGGGAGTTGGCTGTTTCACTTTTTAAGCCTACGGTTTAATGTTTGCTTTGAAAATGTTTTATAATGGATGGAAAAGACTGTTTTGGTTTGTAAATACTCTCCTTTTTTAGGTCCTTACTACAGCTTGTAATAGACATAGATTTTTAAATCAACGGTCTGATGGGGTTTTTGCTCCCTCGTTTTTTCCCTGTCTGGCTTTCTGTTCGGCATTGCTGCTCGTCCTTTCATGTTTATGTTTATGTTGATGCAATTTCTTGATATACCGCCCAGGCTGAAGGGCATCAGAGCAGTTGACAGTCACTACAAGCAGGTACTGACTGTGGCTGTCCTAAGTGACATCAGATTTTCTCCTTCTCCTATGACTGGGGTTCTTTCCTGTTTAGTCATGCAAACACTGCTCTGGAAGTAGCCCAGAGGGTTCCTAGGGTGTGGAGAACAAGTGCCAAAGAAGGAGCAATTTCGCTTTGTTTTCTTGTGATCGCACATGGTTTGGTCACTATATTTGAGGAGGTCCGGGTCACTGGGCTTTTTTGTGGAAAACTCTGGTATCAGTTTCTTTCTTGACGTGAAAGGAGAAGCTTTGGAGGTAGAAGAGAGATGGAAAGAAGCAGTGTGCTTTCGGAGAGGGCTGAGTTTCTCGTTTCATGTGTTGTTGACCAACTAGACCTGTTCTGAAGCAGGTGTTGATTGTAATAAAACCTTTGCTATTTACTCTTTAGTGACGTACCTCTTAAGCTAATACTTATTATTGCAGCAGTCAGTCTCCAAAGCACATTTCTGAGTCAGTATGATGCTGGGTCCTTGGCATATTCTTATAATCTTATAGAAATAAAATTCTACATTTTCCATAAATTGATGAAGATTAACAATAGCCTGCCTCGGAATTCATTATATCATATTTATTCCTTATTAGGAATGAAAAATAATGATCTTAGTAACACTGAATAGTAGTTGATAAATAGATGGGGCAAAGGCTTACTTTTGTCCCGAATGATGAAGGTTTAGGATAGTAGAAAACACAGTCTTGAGCTGAATAGAAACCAGTAATTTTCCAGCCTTTCTATAAATCTGACAACTAATGTATTAAAAATAATTTACCTGTACAAAAATTGATTGACATGTGAGTTTGCAGTTTATTTATTTTTTATTTTATATTTATTAAATTATTCAAATAAATTCAGGAATACCATGAATGAAAAGCATATGGCTGAAATATATCAACAAAAGTTTTATATAACAAAGGAAAAATATTATTAGCCATTCATTAGACCACAAACAATAGGAAAAATCAGGAGGCCCCAGGAAATCCCAAAGAAGTAAATACTCCTTATATAAGAAAAAGGAAATAAAACATATCAAAGCAGTGCAAGACTTATGTGTCAGCCGTATGGGAGGATGGAACAACCACAGGTTCCTCCCTGGCTACCAGGAACTCCAGCAACTGGCGGGGCTTAAAAAACAGAAACATTTTCTCTTTATAGGTAACATGACATCTAGCAGGAAATTTCAACAAAAAAGACCTGCCAAGGGAAAGGACCCTGGGCTTAAGTCCCAGGAATTCATCGAACATAAGAGCCCATAAATCTCTCATTGAAATTCCTAAAATAGGATCTAAGAATTAACGATTTATCAGATTCCAGGGCCAAAGTAGAAAGGAAAGTAGAACGAGCTGTAATCAACTCCAGAGAACTTTCCAGAAATCCTGTTAGGTTTCCAGCCTCTGAAGGATTTACAAGGCTAACTCCCTGGTTACCCTGCCCTACCGAAAGATATTGAACCCTTATCAAAGGTGGTAGATCATCCCGGGGGATCTTCAAGACCTCCTGGAAGTCTCTATGAACCATCTCCTTAGGCAACTGCAACAGAGATCTGGGAAAGTTAAGAAGTCTCAGATTATTCTTCCGGATTTGATTCTCAAGATATTCCAACTTCCTAGACGTCACAGTCCTATCCTTCAGCTGGGCATTGTACAATCCCCGAAGTTGTTCCAGATCTTCTTCAAAATGAGCCATTTTCCCCTCCTGTTCCTCTGGACATCTCTTGAAAATGACATCTAAGAGAATTAGTCTCAGTACTTTCAGCTGCAGCAGCAGACACAAGGGAAGAATTAATGGTTTAAATAGCCTTCCACAGCACCTCCAAAGTAACTTTAGCAGGTCTCACCAATACACCAACACTCGGAGTGGACATAGCTCCAGGACCAACAGGTAGCTGACTAGCATCCAAAACAGATGTACCTGTTGCTGTTTTCACCTTCCCAGTCGGTCCACAAGGGCTGAACTGGTACTGCCGGTGAGCCCACTTCACTTCCCTGCGACTGTGTGCTAGTCAGCAAGCCGGAGGGAAGCGCTTCACCTGACACCACAACACCTCCAGGGCATGGAGGGGGGACCCATGATTCAGGGGGCAACAAAACCCCTGATATGCTTAGGTCCGCAGCTTGAAACTCCTGCCGACCTGCCGAAAGACGCTGCTCCTGCATCTGGTATAGCAAAGCCACCTGTAAGCAGAGTTTTCTGTCCGGCGATGGTAGAAATAGCCTCACCTGAGGGTAGGGAGGCTTGCTTGTGCTTCTTCCCCCTATTTCCATTCTATGAAGCACAAACAACCGCCGAAATAGAGCCCTACTTACAGGAGCCAACTCAACCAATGCAACACATTGCCGCCATTTTGCCTCCTTAGACCACGCGCGTCTCGAGTTTGCAGCTTATTAAAATGAAAGGTGCATAAATGGAGGAAACGGGTTACGGGACTGGAATATGTAATAACAGAAAAATAATAACAATAACATCTTGAATATATCATAACATTAGACTTTGAGAAACAGCAAATTTTGGAAGTCTGACTTAACAATGATAAGAACATCAAACCCAGTATCCTGTTTCCAACAGTGGCCAATCTAGGTCACAAGTACCTAGCAGTTTTCCCAAAAGACACAGGTTCCACAATGTTTATATTGGGGCAAGCAGTAGATTTCCTGGGTCCCCTTTAATAAATGTTTATGGACCTTTCCTCCAGGAACTTGTCCAACCCTTTTTTTAAACCCATCTACACTAACAGCCTTTACTATATCCTCTGGTAATGAATTCCAGAGTTTGATTACACGTTGAGAAAAAAAATATTTTCTATTATTAGTCTTATATAGGTTACATTGTAGTTTCATTGCATGTCCGCTAGTCTTTCTATATTTATATTTTGATGGCGTAAACAATTGATCTATGTTTACCTGTTCCACTCCATTCATTAATATATAGATCTCTATCATATCTCCCCTCAGCTGTCTCTTTTCCAGGTTGAAGAACCCTAACCTTTTTAGTCTATCTTCATAGGGGTATCCTTCCACCCCCTTTATGATTTTGGTGGCTCTTCTCTGTACCTTTTCTAATAACACTATATACTTTTTAAGATACTGCAACCAGAATTGCACACAATATTCAAGGTGCAGTTGCACTATGGAACGATACAGAGGCATTATAATATCCTTTGTTTTATTCTCCATTCCTTTCCTTATGATTCCTAGCATTCTATTTGCTTTCTTGGCTGCCGCTACGCACGGGGCAGAGGGTTTCAACATGTTATCCACAATGACGCCTAAATCTTTTTCCTGGATGGTGGTTCCTAATTTGGAACCTTGCATCGTGTAACCATAGTTTGGGTTGTTCTTTCCTAGGTGCATAACTTTGCACTTATCTATGTTAAACTTCATCTGTCATTTGGATGCCCAGTCTTCCAATTTATCAAGGTCCTCTCACAATTTTTCACAATGCTCTTGGGTTTTAACAACTTTGAATAATTTTTGTGTCATCTTCAAATTTGATTACCTCACTTGTTATTCCCATTCACAGGTCATTTACGAATATGTTAAAAATCAGTGGACCCAGCACAGATTCTTGGGGTACTCCACTATTCACCTTTCTCCATTGGGAAAATTAGCTATTTAACCCTACCCTTTGGTTTCTATCTTTTAACCAGCTCCTGATCCGCAATAGTACACTGCCTCCTATCTCATGATTTCTTAGTTTCGCCGAGAGTCTCCCATGAGGGACCTTGTCAAAGGCTTTCTGAAAATCCAGATACACTATATCAACTGACTCGCCTTTGTCTGTTTATTCACACCTTCAAAAATACATAACAGATTATAAGACAAGACCTTCCTTGGCTAGAGCCATGTTGGCTGTCTCCCATATAGTCTCCCATGACTATATGTTCAAGATCATTCAGCAGAGATTACAACCATACCTGCAATGAGAACTGCCTGAAGTGCAAGCAGGGCTCAGGAAAGGGAGAGGAACGAAAGACATTATCGCGGATGTGAGATGGATTCTTGAAAAGACAAAAGAATACCAAAAGGATATCTACATGTGTTTTATTGACTACAGCAAGGCTTTTGACTGTGTAAACCATGAGAAACTCCGGGCCACACTAAGAAGCATGGGTATTCCAAAACACCTGATCGTTCTCTTGCACAACCTTTACACTGATCAAGAAGCAGCAGTTCGAATGGAAGTAGGAGAAACAGAATGGTTTAAAATCAGCAAAGGTGTATGACAAGGCTGCATATGTTTCCCCTACCTCTTTAATATATATGCAGAACAAATCATCAGAGAAGTAGGAGTGTATGAAGACAACAGAGGTGTGAAGTTTGGTGGAAGACTATGCTGATGATACCACATTACTGGCTGAAAGTGAAGACGATTTGAAATATTTGCTTCTCAAGATCAAGGAATATAGTCTTAAAATGCATCTGCACCTTAATGTTAAGACAAAGATCCTGAGAACTGGCAAAATGAATAAGTTCATTGTTGATGGAGAAGAAATTGAAATAGTTGACAACTTTAACCTACTTGGATCAACTATCAATAAAGAAGCAACAAGCAGTCAAGAAATCTGATGATACATTGCTCTTGGAAGAATGGCTATGAAGGACCTAGACAAGATTCTCAGGAGCAGAGATGTCTCTCTCAATACAAAGATTTGGCTTGTTCAAGCCATGGCATTTTCAGTAATATCACATGGATATAAAAGCTGGACAGTGAAAAAGAAAGACAGAAAGAAAATTGATGCCTTTGAATTATGGTGCTGGCGATGAATACTGTGTATACCATGGACTGCCCGAAGAACCAACCAATCAGTACTAGAGGAGATCAAACCTAAGCTTTCTTTAGAAGTTCAGATGACAAGACTTCGACTTTCATACTTTGGTCATATCATGCGAAGAGAGAGATCATTAGAGAAACACATCATGCTTGGCATGGTAGAAGGTCAATGCAAAAGAGGAAGGCCAGCAATGAGATGGGTCGATACGATATCAGCAGCTATGGGTGCCAGTCTGTCAACAATGAGCCGCCTAACTGAAGACCAAGCACAATTTAGGACAACTATCCAGAGGGTCGCCATTAGTCGACTCTGACTTGACGGCACTTAACAACAACATCTACATGTTCAGTACTTGTGTTCTTTTTAATGGTTTCTACCATTTTTCCCAGTACTGACATCAGGCTCACCAGTCTGTAGTTTCCTGGATCACCCCTGGAACTTTTTAAAAATTGGCATTACATTGGCCATCCTCCATTCTTCAGGTATTATAGATGATTTTTAATGATAGTTCACAGATTACTAATAGAAGGTCTGCAATCTCATATTTCAGTTCTTTAAACACCCTTGGATGTATACCATCCAGTCCAGGCGATTTGCTACTCTTCAGTTTATCAAATAGTTGTAATACATCTTCCTAGTGTATCGATATTTCTCCAGGAACAAGTAGGAAGTCAGTCCTCACATATGGGTGATGTCGGTGCTGATGGAGCCCATGCGGAGCATTTCCCTAGCTTTCAAAGAAAGCCTTTGGGAATGCTACCATGTATACATCGTCCACTTCCTGCCCAAGGGGTACCATCTTGTTCAGTCTCCTTTTTTCTGTGGAGCCCAATGGACATGTTCCTCATCTCTCCCAGAAAAAGTGGATCTTTCCCCTTCAGAGTTCTTAGACTTCGGTCCTGTATCATCCTTGGCCTCGAGTCGGGCATCTCGATGCCATCCTTGGCCTCATTGCAGTCCTTTTTTGTTGAGGTTTGCCTTGACCAGCGTTCATGCCTTTTTTGGCCCGGGGGTCCTTGACTCCGGCCAGATGTTCTTTCATCATGACTCCCGGTGGATTTAAAAAGTGTCACCGATGTAGCCAGACCATATCAGTTATAGATACTCATGACTGCTGCCTCCGCTGTCTGGGCCCGGACCGTGACAGCTCCTACTGTGACCGGTGCCAGGCCATGATGCCCAAGACCAACAGGAAGAGGTCAGAATTGCAGGGGAAGCTGTTCTCTAAGCCAGACTCTGCTCCAGTGTCCCCCTTGCCCAGTCCGAAGGAGGGTTCCTTGAGGGAGGTCTGGGTGTCCTCGGAGTCCTGCAGTGGCGGCTCCTCCAGTAGGTCACCGGACCGTCCTAAGAAGAAGAAAAAGGTGTGGCCTCCCAAGTTGCCAATGAAACCTGGAAAGACCCCATGACGGGACTCGGGTGACACGGTACAGCGCCCTTTAAAAGTCTCGAAGCAGGAGTCCTTGGCCAGTGGTGATCATACCAGGGTTTGAGAGCCCATAGTCCTCCTGGAGTACACACTCTCTGGAGTGCCAGCATCAGACCTGAGACCCACGGTGTCCACCTGAAGGCTGCTGAGCCATCAGACCTTGAGGTGTTGATGTCTGGACTCCCAGCATCATCAGCCCCAACACTTGGCCCCCCCCCCCCCCAGCCTCAAGGGAGCATCAGGGTGTTCAGCCAGGCACCGAGCGCCGCCAGCCTTGGGTAAGCTCTCACCTTGGTTGAGGTTCTGGTCCCGGTTCTCGGGGCTCTGGTCCTCCCCAGAAAGCCTACAGGGGTCTGACCCCCGGTCCTCGGGTGGTCCCCAGGTCCTCAGGGCTACCCTTGAGGCCGAGTCCTCAACTACCTTGCGATCCGAATGGGAGACAAAGGACGAGGCTTCTCCCAAGACTTCCTGGCATCGGGATGTCCTTTTGGAGTCCTCACCCCCACAGCCTCTATGCCACTCCCTATCTGAGAATGTGGCATTCCATGATTTCATTTGGGACATGGCCCAGGCTCTCTGTGCAGACTGAGTCCGAGGAGGACCCGTGGACCGAGGAGCTGAAAATTTTGCAGTATGAGTCTCCGCCCAAGGAGACTCTCACAGTCCCAATCCCACCCATCCTCAAAAGGCTCCTGCTCTGGACATGGGAGACACCGGCCTCAGTGCTGGTGGTCAGCCGGTGTGTTGACACCATTTACTGGGCCTGGAAGGGTGCAGGGTTCCATAAGCCTCAACGCCCCCACAACTCAATGGTGGTGGAGTTGTCAATGCAAAAGCTTAAGAGTCAGAAGAGTTACTTGTCATGCCCCCGGGCAAGGAGGCCCAGGCCCTCGATGCCCTGGGCCATAAATGCTACCAGGACTCCATGCTCGGGTGCCATATACAAGCCTACGAGCTGGATATGGGGATGTATTTGAAGAGCCTGTCCAAAAGCTCTCATGGTTTTTGGTGGGCCTCGCCGGGAAACCCCTCCAGCGCTTCTTGTTCTTGACTGGGGCTGTCCGGGACTGCTCTAAGTTTCTCTCTAGAGCCGCCTACGATGGGTTCAAGGCCTCAGCCTGGGTGGTGGCCACAGGTATCGGTGCCCGGCACCGGGCGTGGCTACAGAACTCGAATGTGGAGCAGTGGGTACAGGAGTAGCTCCTGGACATGTCCTGCAATGGGGAGAATCTTTTTGGAAAGACTGTGTCCAATAAAGCCGCTGAGATCAAGGCCAAGGTAGTTACCCGGCAGAGACTTTCCAAAAAGACCTGGACTCTCCCTAGGAGGAAGCCCTCGGGAAAGAAGACCCTTTTCGCAAGGAAAAAGGGTTACCCCTCGGCTAGCCATTACCAGCCTTACCAGGGTCAGCCTCACCAACCTGCACAGCCAAAGGGCCAGGGACATGTGTCCAGGAAAACCAAGGCCCCGAAGCCCCAGGTGCCACCTCCCCTCAGCCGGGGGGGGGGGGGGTTATGACTCAGTGGGCAGAGTCTCCCCTCCCCCAGGAGACCCATTTCAGCCCATAGGGGGTCAACTGGCCTCCTTTGCCGACAGCTGGGCCCACTATCACTAGAGACCAGTGGGTCCTGCGGGTGGTGGAGAGGGTTATTCCCTCCACCTGCAGCAGAACCCTCCAGATTACTTTCCAGGGGAGCCATTCCGTCCGCACCTTCACCATGCCTTACTCATCACAGAGCTTGTAAACCTGCTCAGGGATAAGACAGTGGAACCTGTGCCCTACCACCTCTGGGACAGAGGCTTTTACTCAAGGTATTTCCTTGTCCCCCAAAAAACAGGAGGCCTCCAGCCTATCCTGGATCTGCAACCTCAACAGGTTCCTGGTGATGAAGAGGTTCAAGATGCTTTCCCTTGGAGCTTTACTGCCCTACCTCCGCTAGGGAGACTAGCTCTGCTCCTTGGATTTCAAGGACACTTATGTCCACATCTTGATTCATCCCTCCCATAGGCGACACCTGAGCTTTGTGGTGGGAGGTCTGCACTTCCAGTACAGGATGCTACCATTCGGCCTCGCCTCCTCCCCAAGGGTCTTCACAAAATGCCTTGCCGCAGTAGCCACACACGTGCGCCTTCAGGGGGCTCACGTCTTCCTCTATCTAGATGACTGGCTCGTCAGGGGCAGCACCGCCCGGGAGGCGAAATGGGCTACAAGGCTTACCATCGGATGGGTTTCATCATCAACTTTCCCAAGTCCAGGCTCTCCCCATCTCAGACCCTGGAATTCATAGGGGCCCAGCTCAAAACTCTGCTGGCCAAGTCTTTCCTCCCAGAAGACGGAGCCCACTGCCTGATGCAGTTAGCTTGGGAGATGCAAGCCTGCAGGTTGGTGCCGGCCCAGCAGCTCCGCCACTTGTTGGCCACATGGCCTCAATGGTGCATGTTACCCCCCCTAGCCTGCCTACACATGCGGGCGGCCCAGTGGTGCCTTCAGTCTCAGTGGTCTCAGGCCACAGGCGGACTGGGGGACAGGGTATGGCTCACCTGGCAGCTGGTGTCCTCCCTGGCCTGGTGGAAGTCCCCACACCACCTCAGGGTGGGGATGCCTTTCCAGGCACCAGCACCTCAAAGGGTTCTAACTATGGATGCCTCCCTGGTGGGATGGGGTGTGCATTGTGAGGGGCAGTGCACTCAGGGCTACTGGTCTTCTGAGGAGTCTCTCCTGCAGATCAACCTCCTCAAACTCCGGGCCATCTTTCTAGCCCTGCGGACCTTCTGCCACCTGCTCCAAGGTCTTCCGATTCTCATGCAGACAGACAATCAGGTGGCCATGTTCTTTGTGAACAAGCAGGGTGGAATGGGCTCGTACTCCCTCTGCCAGGAGGCTATAGCACTTCACTCCTTTGCGGTATGCAACCGCATGACCCTAAGGGCTGTGCACCTACCGGGCCAGGACAACTTCCTGGTGGACAAGCTCAGCATGGTCCTCTGGCCACACAAATGGCGCCCGGACCCAGAGGTGGCCCAGAGGCTCTTCCGACTCTGGGGCAGGCCCTGCCTGGACCTGTTCACTTCTC
Source organism: Ichthyophis bannanicus (assembly GCA_033557465.1). Taxonomy (NCBI): domain Eukaryota; kingdom Metazoa; phylum Chordata; class Amphibia; order Gymnophiona; family Ichthyophiidae; genus Ichthyophis; species Ichthyophis bannanicus. The sequence goes on along the minus strand of CM066042.1, from coordinate 116,576,298 downwards.
CGGACAATGTGCAGCTTCTGCAGTTCTGCTCCTCTCAGCCACACCATGAGAGGGTGGCAGCAGATGCATTTCTGATATCATGGTCGCAGGGTCTACTTTACACATTCCCTCTGACCCCCCTGATACCCAAGTGTCTGTTCAAAATCCAGAGTGAGTACGCCTCAGTGATCCTAGTGGCCCCCAGGTGGCCCAGGCAGCCCTGGTTCACCCTGCTGCTCTCTCTGTCAATGGAAGCCCCACTGTCCCTGGGCCAGGCCCCGGGCCTTCTCTCGCAGGAGGAGGGCTCCCTCCTGCACCCCAACCTGAGGGCCCTAGCATTTACGGCATGGCTGCTGAAAGGGTAGCATTGGCCCCTTTCCACCTCACAAGGGAGGTCAAGGAGGTCCTCCTGGCCTCCAGGAAGTCCTCCACTAGAAGGGTTTATGCCTTCAAGTGGAGGAGGTTCTCCATCTGGTACGCAGACAGGAAAGTGAATCCATTCCCCTGCCAGATACAACTCGTGTTGCAGTACCTTATGCATCTCTCGCACTCGGGCTTGAAATCGAATTCAGTCAGGGTGCATCTCAGTGCTATAGCAGCAAACCACCACCCTGTAGAGGGAAAGCCCCTTTTGACCTTGCCCCTGGTCTCCAGATTTATCAGGGGCCTTCTGTTGTCTAGGCTCGCCCTCCGGCTGCAGAATGGGACCTTAATGTGGTGCTGTCCCAGCTTACTGGACCACTATTTGAGCCTATGGTCACCTTTCACCTGAGGTACCTCTCCTGGAAAGTGGCCTTGGTGGCCGTGACCTCTGCTCGCAGGGTGAACGAACTGCAGGCCCTAGTGGCGGATCCTCCCTACACCCAGTTCTACACAAATAGAGTGGTGATGTGTACACATCCCAAGTTCCTTCCTAAGGTGGTGTCTGCTTTCCACCTCAACCAGGAGGTGGTTCTTCCTACCTTCTTTCCATGGCCTCACGCCAGTAAGCTACCGTCAGTCTTGCACACCTTGGATTGTAAGAGGGCCCTGTCCTTCTATCTTCATAGCACCAGGAACCATCGTAAAGTGCCCCAACTCTTTCTCTCGTTCGACTCCAGTAAGCTGGGGCTGTCGGTAACCAAACGGACTCTGTCCTTTTGCGTGGCAGACTGCATCACCTTAGCTTATGAGCAGGCTGGCCTTTCCCCGGAACACCGGATCATTGCTCATCACGTCAGGGCCATGGTCACGTCGGTGGCCAACCTGTGCTCGATACCGATGACGGAAATTTGCAAGGCCGCCACATAGTCTTCAGTGCATACCTTTGCAGCACATTTCTGCCTAGAGAGTGAGTCCCACAGGGACAGTGCCTTCGGCCAGGCGGTAATCCGTAGCATACTCGGTGTATAGGCAACTCCTGCCCATCAGCCTGTCGATGGTCAGGCTACCGCACTAAGAGCGACGGGGTTAGCTGGGCGTTGCAGAGTCTCTGTGTAGGGACTCATCTTCTGCAACTGGTGTCCTCCCCTAGTGGTCGCCGTTGGTGCTGTCATGGTTCAGGTCCCAGCAGCCTTGGAGCTAGGGAGTCCCATATGTGAGGACTGACTTCCTGCTTGTTCCTGGAGAAAGCGTAGTTACTCACCTGTAACAGGTGTTCTCCAGGAACAGCAGGTATCAGTCCTCACAAGCCTCCCTCCTCCCCTGGGAGTTGCCTCCTCTTTCTGTTTTTGGTTTTTCACCTACAGTAAGCTATGTCATCTGACTGAACAAGATGGCACCCTTGGGCGGGAAGGGGACCACGCATGCATGGTAGCATTCCCAAAAACTTTCTTTGAAAGCTGGGGAAATGCTCCACAGGGGCTCCGTCAGTGCCGAAGTCACCCATATGTGAGAGCTGATTCCTGCTGTTCCCGGAGAACATCTGCTACAGGTGAGCAACTAAGCTTTCTTTCAATTCTTCTGCGGCATCACCTTTCAATACCATTTCAGTCATGGGTAACATCCCTACATCTTCCTCAGTAAAGACCAAAGCAAAGAATTCATTTAGTCTCTCCACTATGGCCTTGTCCTTTCTTAGTGCCTCTTTTACCCCTCTATCATCTAATAGTCCAATTGACTCTCTCACAGGGTTTTTGCTACGAATGTACTTGAAAAGTCTTTATTACGCTTTTTTGCTTCCACAACAAGCTTCTTCTCAAATTCTCTCTTTCCCTTCCTTATCAGTGCCTTGCATCTAACTTTCAGGTGCTTATGATGTTTCCAGTTTTCGTAATTTTGGCTCCTTTTTCAATTTCCTGAAAGATGCTTTTTTGGCAACAACAGCCTCTCTGACCTCACCTTTAAACTATGCTGGAAGTTTTTTGGACTTCCTTCCACCTTTCTTAAAGCATAAAATACAGCTGGTCTGGGCTTCCAAGATAGTATTTTTAAAAACCCATGCTTGATGTAAAACGTTAACCTTTGCAATCGCTCCTTTTAGTTTTTTCTTAACTATTTTCCTCATTTTATCATAGTCTCCCTTTTGAAAGTTAAAAGGTAATACTGTGGATTTCCTTGCCATCCTTCCTTCATTTATTAAATCAAACACAATCATGCTATGATCACTATTGCCAAGTGTCCCAACACCCTTATCTCTTGCACCAGATCTTGTGTTCCACTAAGGACTAGGTCCAAAATGGCTTCTCCTCTGGTTGGTTCACTCTTTAACCATTGGCCATATGATGCTGGAAAGAACTTCAGTAGACATGAAAAGAATAAAAGGATACAAAATGTGTCATATAAAAAAATCTTACGATAAATTCAACACATGCCCTGAATGAAGGGATGCAATTAATTAAAGCATCCCAATTTGAGACTGTATTCTGAGATTTGGGGATACAAATGATCTTGAACAATCTCTGGCATAATTCACTGACAGAGTGGGTGAAAAATCTTAGTAAACCAGCCACTGAGGTATTAATCATAAAAGGGATTCTGGAATCATACTGATGGGCGCTCACATCTGAACTAACTTGACAAAAAATAGATTTATCCAAACTATTTGCTGGACTTTGTTTTCTCTTTCATATAACTGAAGTTGTTTCTCTTTTGACTTTGAGGTTTTGTTGACAAAATCCCCCAGTTTATTTTTTTGGTTCCAAAGTCAGACTAGTCTGCCACCTAGAGCACCAGAATTTAGGGGGTGGTGGAACAACTCCTGCATGGCAGTAGCACTTTAACGCTGCATCAAGCTGGCGGCAAGCTTTTCAGTACGTGCTTGCACTCAAGCCCCGCCGCATCCCAACCCCTGCGTCAGAGGGCACGGCAGCCCTTGAACAAGGGCTTGTGTTGAAAGACCCGTTGCTGTGCCGAGCTTCATTCTAACTTCAGGCCTGGGAGGAGGTAGTGGTGGCGGTGGGAGGAGGACTGGCAGGGAGAAGGAAAGAAGAGTGGGGGTAATACTGGACAGGAGGGAGATAAGAAGGGGGAAATGAAATGCTGGACTTGGGGGAAGGGGGCATAGGGAAGGAGATGCTGGCTGCCTAAATTGAGGGGTGGGGGGGGGAGAGCAAGGAGCAGAAGGGAGGATGCTGGCCACCTAGGGGATGGTAGGGATGGAGAGATGAGATGTTGGTTTCGTTGGAGCTTAGGAAAAGAAAGGGAAGATGCTGGTCATCTTGGGAGGGGAGATAGGGAAGGGAGGTGATTTGGAGTTAGCTCAAACCTTTTTCAGGAGTAGCTTAAGGCAAGTTACATTCAGGTACAGTAGGTATTTTCCTCTCCCTGGATGGCTTACAATCTAACAGGCTGATGCAGAAAACTAGCATGGCCTTAAAGCACAGAAAATGGCACGTTTAAACACTCTTTAAACATGTTTAAGCTAATGTCAAATGCAGAAAAGAGACGGATGTGTGCATAAACGACAGAAAAACTAGCGTATAATTAATGCCAAGAGTATTTAAATATAGCCAAATGAGCTGCATATACTAAACTGCTATGCAAATAATGGTGCACCCAATGCAGAGACAGGTGTAGATTTTGCAACTAGCTTTAGTGCCAATATCTCAACGCCTGGGTCTGAGGTGGCTTAAACTCTAGCATGTGCCCCTGACAGTATTTTAATGGCATCGGGTGCTTTCCTCAATGCCTGGATCATCTTTCCCTCAGATGATCCAAGCATCAGACAAAGCCCCTGATGCCATCAAAATACAGAAAGCAAATCGCTGATGGCCTGGTGGCCCCAATCCCCCCACTGACAGTATTTTGATGGCATCGGGGACGATCCTGGCATTGGGAAAGCACCCAATGCCATAAAAATACTGTTGGGGGCCAGTGCCCCTCAGGCCACCAGGGAGTCACTTTTTAGAGGGCTGGTCTCCCCACCCGACAGTATTTTGATGGCATCAGGAAAAGCCCCCAGAGTCATCAAAATACTGTCAGGGGCCATTGCCCTGACAGAAAGTGACTCCTCTGTGGTCTAGCCGCCCCTGAAGCCCCACCCGTCTTAAATAAAGTAATTAACTTGGTGGTCTAGTGTCCCCTGATCCCCCTACCCCCCCCCCACCTGGTACCTTTCAAAACGGGAGTGCTGCCTACGTGCTCCCCACTTTCAGTCCACGATCTTGAAAAATGGCAGCTCCTGGTCCTGTGTGGTGCATCCTGGGATGCACCGAGCGGGATCAGACTGCCTTATAAGGTAGTATTCCTGCTTTAAAAGGTATCGGTTGGAGGGTTCAGGGGTTGCTAGGCCACCAGGTTAATTTTTTAAGAGTTGGGTGGGGGGTTCTGGTGCTGTTAGACCAACAGGGAGTCACTTTCTATCGAGGCACGGGCCCCCAACAGTATTTTGATGGCATCGGGGACTTTTCCCGATGCCGCGATAGCCATCTATGCCATCAGAATACTGTCGGATGGGAGGGATTGGGCCACCAGGGAGTCACTTTCTGTTAGGGTTGCTATGCAAATTAGCCACGCGGTTCCTGCTTCTCTGACAGAGCATGTCAAGCTAGCGCTGACTTCTTGTGTGCATATGTTGGGCTTGCTCTCCTAGTTTAACGCTGCCATTTTGTGCCCAGTTTAGGGGGTGACTCATTTGCATGCGCACAGTTTAATGCGTGGCTAATTTGCATGCTTGCCCCTTTCTGCATGGTTGTGCTGATGTTGTGCGCTATCGGTGAGCTGCAAACAGGTATAAAAAGCTGGTAGAATGCGACTTCAGAGCTGCTTTCTGCATCAGCCTGTAAGATGCCACTGATACAGTGGCATCCAGCCCTGTTCCATCTGGGGACCAGGTACAGGCTACTTCCTTAGACCAACGCATGCTAACATTGGAAAGAACCTTGGCAGCTCTACTGGCGGCTTCGGTCCAAGTGGCACAGTCAGCCCTGGAAGCATTGCTATCGACAATGCCCTCGATGCCTCAATAAACATAGACTGTTCCCCCTCATACCAACCCACCACCACACCCCAGGCCAACACCTTAAACCCATGCACGTCACATTCTTAATCTGTAGATCCGTAATCTCACTTTGCACCTCCTCTCACCAAGAGAAATGTACCTAGTTTCACATAACCCTACATATAGCTGCATTTAGTTGCTTTGTACATAGTTATCATGTTTCACTGTTCAAGAAACTGTTTAATGTATATCCAAGTTTATTTTACCTGTTCATTGTAAGCACAGATCAATTAATTGAGACGTGTGGTTTTTATGTTCACTGTAAACCGCACTGATGTCGAATAGCGTGGTATAAAAGAAACTGTAAATAAAATAAATAAATAAGATTGTATCTGAGGCAGTAGAGGGTTAAGTGGCTTGCTTAAATTCACAAGCAATGGCAGTAGATTTTGTGAACCCTGGTTTACCTCTGGACACTGGGGGGGGGGGGGGGTGTATGGAAAGGAAGGAGAGATGACTATAGGGGTGTTAAGGCCTTGAGCTGCCCCTAAGGTTGCTGAAGGTTTGCCTAAGGCAGGGGTGGGCAATTCCGGAATTCCGGCCCTCGTGCACCACAATCCAGCCTGGTTTTCATGATGTTCCTAATGAATATTCATGAGATCTATTTGCATCCACTGCCTTTCATTGTATGAAAATAGGTCCATGAATATTCATTAGGGACATCATGAAAACCAGGCTGGATTGTGGTGCACGAGGGCCGGAATTGCCCACGCCTGGCCTAAGGCATTAGATATCCCTGGGCCTGTCCTGGAGTCAGCGGGTAACCCTGGGTTTAGGATATTGCAGTCTTGCTCAGGAGATGATTATCTCACAAATGCAGTGGTGCCTCTTCAGTATAGCCTCATGACAAATGATTCAGAGTTAATAAATTCAAAAAGAGGGGAAATGGAAGAGAAAGTTCATTGCAGAATGCCAAAACGAGACTCACAGAAGTAGCAGTCGCAGCCCCTTGGATGTTAAGGAGGGGAGGAATCATAGACGTTAGTTGATAACAAGGCATTCTCACTGGGCAGGGCAGTTTATTCAGTTCAGGTTCTGGTAACAGGAATGGAGTGGTAATGGATATTAAAGGACAGCAACAAAATATTCTTAAAACTAAAAAAGGACTTCTAGGAGTCATCCCCAGAGATGTGGAAGCATCGTGACCTTCCATTGGACCTGTCTCCCCCAACGTCGTGGTGTCTGTCCCCACCGGAGGACACATCATTCCTTGAGTTTGTTCAGGATATGGTAAAGGTGTTGTCCCTCACAATGGAGTCGGAGGAGGACCTTCGCATGGAGGAACTCGATATCCTCCAATATGAGGCACCAACCAAGGAGGTCCTGATGGTTCCTGTCCCTCGCCATCCTCAGGCGGCTCCTCCTTCGCATGTCGGAGATGCTGGCATCGGTACCCATAGTCAGCCAACACCTGAACACCATGTATCAAGTCCAGCGGGGCCCCAGCTTCTGAAAGTCGCAACTGCCATACCCCCCCATGGTGGTGGAGTCGATTATGCACTGGCAGAAGAGCCAGATGACTCACTCCTCGGTACCCCTGGGTAGGGAGTTCCATGCCCACGATGCTTGTTGTCAACATGTACCTTCGGGACCTGGCAAAGGAGCTTGCAGGTTTCTCAGTGAGCCTTGGAGGGGGTCACCTCCAGCGGTTCCAAACCCTCACGAAGTGCATCGGGGAGTGCTCGAAGTACATGTCTCAAGCTGCCTACGACAGCTTCAAGTCAAATGTGAAGGTAGCTGCCACAGGCATCGGCGCACAACACCAAGCCTGGTTCCAGACATCGGACCTCGAGCAGTGGGTCCAAGAGAAGCTCCTCGACGTCTCTGCCTCAGTGAAAACCTCTTTGGCAATCCTATGAAGGAGAAGGCGGCAGAGATCGAGATTGAATTCCTCATGAGGACTCTGCTCTCCAGGAAGACTTTCACCCTCCATAAGAAGAAATCACTGGGGGAGAGACCCCCATTCCAGAGAAAGAGCCATCCTTACTGAGGCTACCCCCAATACCAGACCCCCAGACCCCACAGCAGGGTCACCAGGGCATGGGCCAAGGCCCTTACAAGCCTTAGAGCCCCAAGCTCCAGACCCCGGCTCCTGCCCAGCCGGGGATGAGTTTATGACTCCCTGTGCATAGCCTCTTCATCCTTGGGGGAGCAGCTACAACAGGGGGTCATCTGGTACACTGCCCATTGGTGGCCTGCTATCACCACCGACTCTTGGGCACTCCAAGTAGTCACAGAAGGCTATCTCCTTCACCTGGACCAGACACCTCCCCCTTTCTTCCCAGGAGAGCCCTCTCAGACTCCCCTGCACCAGGCCCTGCTACTACAGGAACTCGCAGGCCTCCCCATGGACACAGCTGTGGAACCAGTACCCCGTCACCTCAAGGGCAAGGAGTACTACTCCCAATACTTTCTAGTCTCAAAAAGGGGGCCTAAGGCTTATCCTAAATTTGCAAAACCTGAACAAGTTCCTGGTGCGGGAAAAGTTCAAGATTCTCTCCCTTGGAACATTGCTGCCCTACCTTCAGCAGGGAGACCGGCTATGCTCCTTGGACCTAAAGGATGCCTATACCCACATCCTAATTCATCCCAGCCACAGGCAGTACTTAAGATTCATGGTCAGGGGCAACCATTACCAGTACAGAGTGCTGCCTTTTGGTCTAGCCTCCGCACCAAGAGTCTTCACCAAATGCCTAGCCCCCTTTTTCCATCTCCAAGGGGGCTTCATCTTCCCATATCTGGACGGCTGGCTCGTAAAGGGAGACAGGGCCACCAAGGTGCAACAGGCCACAGCCTGTACCATCAGCATCCTACAGCACCTGGGGTTCATGATAAACCACCCCAAGTCCCACATCACTCCGACACAGGGGTTCATAGGGGCTTGACTGGACACTCTTCAGGCCAAGGCCTTTCTCCCCTTGGACAGCGCAGGTTGCTTCATGGCTCTGGCCTCCGAAGTGCAACACTGCCACAGAGTGCCGGCACTGTCCATGCTCTGCCTGCTGGGCCACATGACATCCACAGTCTATCTTGTCCCCAACGCCTGCTTTCATATGTGGGTGGTCCAGTGGTGCTTCCGCTCCCAGTGGACACAAGCCATAGGCCAGCTCCGGGACAAGTGTTCTAGTGACCTGCGAGCTGGCAGAGTCACTTGACTGGTGGCAGGCAACACAGCACCTGCAGGAGGGCATGCCCTTTCAGCCCTCAAATCCCCAGAGGGTCCTGACCATGGATGCCTCCTTACTGGGCTGGGGTGCCCATTGCGAGGAACTCCGCATGTAGGGCAACTGGTCCCTAGCAGAGAGCCAGCAGCAGATCAACCTGTTGGAGCTCAGGGCCATTTTTCTGGCGATCAGGACCTTCCACCACCTCCAGCACCAGTCGGTGCTGGTCCATACGGACAACCAGGTCGCAATGTTCTACCTGAACAAGCAAGGGGGCACAGGGTCTCACCACCTCTGCCATGAGGTGGTAGCCCCCTGCTCGTACGCCAGCAGTCAAGGAATGCTCCTCAGAGTGGTGTTCCTTCCGGGTCAGGTCAATGCCCTAGCTGACAGGCTGAGCAGGGTCCTACAGCCGCATGAATGGCGACTAGATCCCAGAGTGGCACAGCGGCTCTCTATGCCTCCCATTCACCTGCCCCCAGCGGAATGGGACCTCAATGTGGTCTTGACGCAGCTCACCAAGCTGCCATTCGAGCCTCTGGCTAACTGCTATATGCGATACCTCTCATGGAAGGTTGTCTTGCTGGTGGCACTCACCTCTGTGTGCAGAGTCAGCGAGCTTCAGGCTTTGGTGGCTGAGACACCCTACACCAGGTTCTACAAGAACAGGGTCGTGCTTTGCACGTAACCTAAATTCCTTCCGAAGTTGGTGTCTGCGTTCCACCTTATCAGGAGGTGTTGCTCCCCACCTTCTTCCCATGGTCCCATGCCAGCAAGGCAGCGGCCATCCTTCATACCCTGGAGGGCCCTGTCCTTCTACCTGCAATATACCCAGGGCCACTGCAAAGCCTCGCAGCTTTTCGTTTCCTACGACCCCAGTCACCTTGGGGAGGCTGTTACCAAGCGGACCCTGTCCACCTGGGTAGCGGACTGCATTGCCTTTGCCTACGATAGACTGGGCTCTTGTTGGAACACCGGGTCATGGCACACAACGTCAGGGCTATGGCAACCTTGGTTGCAAGCTTGCACTCTGTCCCTGTGGCAGACATATGCCCTGCCGCCACCTGGTCCTCAGTCCACACCTTTGCAGCTCACTGCTGCCTAGAGAGGGAGTCCCAACAGGAGAGTGCCTTTGGCCAGACTGTATTCCATAATCTCTTTGGGGTCTAGGAAACTCCTACCCTCCGACCCTCTGTGTTCAGGTGATGATTCTCCCTGGACTCTGGGGTCCTAAGAGTCTCTCCTTAGACTCACTTGTGGCTGCTCACGACTTGGCTATGTTTTTTCTACAGGTTTCCTGTAGCTAGGGAATCCCATATGTGAGGGCTGACTTCTTGCTTGGTCTTGGAGAAAGCGACTGCCCAGTGTGCAGCGGCGGCAAAGAAAACAAATGCTAGGAATCATAAGGAAAGAAATGGAGAATAAAACAAAGGATATTATAATGCCTCTGTATCGTTCCACGGTACGACTGTACCTTGGATATTGTGTGCATTTCTGGTCACCTTATCTGTTCAGTTTCGAGCTAGTCATGCTTACTATCGCTCTCCATTATGGCTGGCAAAAAAGGAATTTTTTCGAACTCCTCCTCGTCATCTCGAGCTATATTTCAAGGTAGTATCGCAACTTGTTTCTCAAAGTCAGAGGTTTCTTAGATTGGCCCATCTCCTGAAGAATTTGCAGATTTTTTTGATAAGGTGATTACAATGCAGGCTTCTTTTTTGCAGTCGTTGCCTTTTTCCCCTTCTGATTCTACTGATTCCAAGTGCCTGACTCATACCTGGGTGAACTTTACGGCTCTCTCAATGCCTAGGCTTATGCAGATGTTGAAGTCACTACAGAAGACCACTATGGTTCTTGATCCCATTCCCTCTATCTGGTTTCAGGAATCTTTGCTTGCTGTGGATCCTTTTATTTTGAACATGATTAATAACAGTCTTTCTTTGGGTGTTATGCCAGATCTATGGAAAAAAGTCATACTTCAGCCTATTCTTAAGAACCAATAAGCTAATCCCCTGGATCTTCAGTGTAACTGTCTGATCTCGAGTGAATCTTCTTTTGCAAAATTAATAGAAAAAAATTGTATTTCACTAGCTTTCAGATCATGTGGAATACACTCATTTGTTCCACCTCCCACAGTCGGGATTTTGCCCACTTCATAGCACCGAGACAACAGTAGCTGCTGTTTTGAATGAGGTCTATAGAACCCTAGACCAAGGTAAGGTTATTATTGTGGTCTCATTAGACCTGACTGCAGCATTTGATCTTATTGATCATAATTTACTCCTTGCCCAACTTTGACATTAGGGTTTGAGGGACAGCTTTCTTGTGGTTGTCTGCTTTTCTTCAAAGTAGAAACTTTCAGGTTCAGATACATGGTGATATTTCATCATTGCATAAAACTACCCTGTGAAGTTCCCCAGGGTTCTTCTCTCTCACCTTTATTATTTAATATTTTTCTTAATGCCTTTACTTACTTTGATTGTCTAATGGTATATCGTCTTATGCCTATGCTGATGGTTTGTTTTTTATGCATCAACTGATGGTAATTCACCAGATCTTACACCTATCAACTCATGTTTAGTTTTGGTTTCCGCCTGGCTGAGGTTGAACTCCCTGAAGCTTAACCCTTCCAAATCCTTTGTGATTTGGTTATCAGGTACTTCCTCTCCTCCTTCCATAGCTCCTATTTAGGAAAAGGATTCACTTTACCTCTTTGTTCTTCTTTACGTTACTTGAGTATTTATTTGGATTTGGAATTGTCATTTTCTCCTCAACTTTCTCATATCTTTAAATCTATTTTCTTGGCTCTTCAATGCTTTCGTGCAATTCAACCTTTTCTGAATGTTTTGGTACAAATGATGGTCTTGGTACATACAGTATTAACCAGGTTAAACTATTATAATATAGTCTACTTGGGTATACCCCAATACCAGTTGAAGTAGCCACAGACTTTGCAAAAGACGATGGTTTGCATCATTTCTCATGCCTATCGATTTGATGCCATTTCACCCTTGCTCATGAGGCATCATTGGTTGCCTGTTTCTTTTCATTTTCAATTTAAGGTTCTATCTTTTGTGCTTAAAAATCTCTAGGAACAAGCATGAATGTATCCTCACGTATGGGTGACATTGGATACTGACGGAGCCCGCGTGGGAAGTTCCCTAGCTACCAATAGGAAAGCCTTTGGGAGCAGCCCATTGCACCTGCGCTGCTGCCTTCCCACTCTTCTGATTTTCCTCGGTTCTCTTTTTTCCGCGGAGCCGACAGGATCACTCCTGTACCTGCTGAAGAACTGCTGCCTTCACCCGTATCACCAATACTCCTTGTTCTTATCATTTCTTCTATTTCTAATCTTCTACTTCTTCTTGATAAAATCTTTAAAAAAAAAACAAAACCCTTTCCCTCAGGACTTTTTCTCGTCCTCTGAAGCCCTCACCAGGCCTACCCTCCGAGGCAACATGGAAAAATTTGCCATTGGGTTTAAAAAATGTACAATGTGCTCCGGCATAATATCGATTATCGACAAACATGACTGGTGCCTCAAATGCCTCGGCCCTGATCATGTCCCCACAGGGTGCGCACTTTGTAAGCAGATGACAAAATGAGGCCTTGGGAATTGAGCCAAAAAGTTCAAAGAGCTCTTCACTGCAGACACCCTCCTCGAGGGCTTCCTCTGACTCCAAGCATTCGAAAGACTCCAGACATGGTGAGAAAAAACCTTTTCTTCCCACTCTCCCAAGGAGAAGTTGCTGCCCCGCGAGACTCGGAAGGACCATTCTGGAAGGCCAGAGACATCGAGGTAGTGGTTGAGGGAGAGGTCCCAGGAGCGTTCCTGCGCTCATCGGGAATTGTCCCGGACCTCATCTGATTCCAGTAATAGGTCAAGGCATCCCTGGCGGGAGGACTTCTCCTCCAAAGCCTCAGTGGGGAGTTGAGAGGTACCTGGAGCACCCACCTCTGTGGAGCCTTTGACGCCATGCCCAGGTCCAGTGGCGGCTGACCCCCTCCATCTGATGACCAGGCATCGGAGACATTGTTGAATCAACGCATGCTGATTCTGGAATGCACCCTAGCAGCCTCGGTGCACCTGACACCATCGGCCCTGATGTCACTGCAGACTACATTGGTACCGACATAAGGACGCAAGCTGACTCGGTGCCATTGTTACTGAAGATTACATCGGCACCGACATTAGGAATGCAAGCATCGACCCCAGTGTTGATTCCATCTGCGATGCCGCTATCTTCTCCGATGTCAGTACCGTCATCAGTGCCAGTGCCCAGACCTTCCTCAATACCGATACCTTTGCCGATGCCTGGGCTTTCATTGATGCTGATGCCTGCAGTGCTGCCTCCAACGGATCCATCCTCTTCCATGCACCTGCGATACTCTCCGGGATCTGACTCAGAATCCTCCAACTCCGACCACAGATCCCTGGATTTTAACAACCTCAGTGATCGTCTCAGAATCTTCATCACCACAGGCCAGTACCAGAAGGAAATCCCCGCCAGAAGATATGTCTTTCCAAGAATTTATCAAAGACATGGCAGCGGGTCTCTTCATTCCTGCGGCTTCAGAACCAGAGCCCAGGGCAGAAGAACTTGCCATCTTACTGGTGCACCGCATACTGCACTTCCTGATGCTTCAAATGTGGGAAACACCGTTATCCATCGCTCCTATAAGTCGACGTCTCAATACCATGTACCGAGTCTCCGAATGCCCTGGCTTCCAGAAACCGCAACTTCTGCACCACTCCATCATGGTGGAAACAGCGATGCGTTGGATAAAAAATGCCAAGAACCATGCCTCAGTTCCTCTGGGACGCGAATCAAGAACCCTTGATTCCTTCGCGAGGCACACTTTCCAGGCCTCCATGCTCACCAGCAGGATCAACTCATACATCTTGTATATGGGGATGTTCCTTAAAGAGTTGAACAAAGACTGGGAGAGCTTCCTGCCATTCTTCCCTGAAGAGAAGTGCCCTGTCTTTCAGGCAGTCCTCACCCACAGTCAAAACATCTCTAAGTTTGTCAACAGAGCAGCTTTCGATGCCTTCAAATGTACTAGTAGAACCTCCTCCATAACCATAGGGGCGAGACAGTTGGCTTGGCTCCAGGCATTGGACTTAGAACAGTGGGTGCAGGACAAGTTGACCAATATCCCCTGTAGGTGAAAACCCTCTTTGGAAAAAATTGGAGGGAAAAAGCGGGAGAACTTGAAACTAATGACACCACCCTCAAAGGTTGCAGAGACTCATACTATTAGCAGAGACCATGCGGCAATGCCAGTCTGCTTTGGCGCGATTCTTCCTACAGCTACTGGGCTACATGGCCTCCACGGTACACATAGTTCCAAATGCAAGGCTGCACATGCACCAAATGCAGTGGACTCTGTCAACCCAGTGGACACAAGCCACCGAAGGTCTGCATGCGTCATCACCATATCACCACACATGACACAATCACTCCAATGGTGGACAACCCCCGAAAAGCTTCTCAAAGGATCACCATTTCACTCCCCCCCCCCTCCACCACAGCATATACTAACAACGGATGCATCCAAACTCGTCTGGGGAGCTCACTTGGACGCTCTCTCCATTCAAGGTCATTGGACTACCCATGAGTCCACATAATATAAGAACATAAGATATGCCATACTGGGCCAGACCAAGGCCATCAAGCCCACTATCCTGTTTCCAACAGTGGCCAATCTAGGTCATAAGTACCTAGCAGTTTCCCCAAAAGACACAGGTGCCACAATACTTGTATTGGGTGAAGCAGTGATATCCTACACTAACAGCTTTTACTACATCCTCCGGTAACAAATTCCAGAGTTTGATTACACGCTGAGTGAAAAAATATTTTCTCTTATTAGTCTTAAATAGGTCACCCTGTAGCTTCATTGCATGTCCCCTAGTCTTTCTATATTCTGATGATGTAAACAATCAATCTACGTTTACCCGTTCCACTCCATTCATTAATTTATAGACGTCTATCATATCTCCCTTCAGCTGTCTCTTTTCCAGGTTGAAGAGCCCTAACCTTTCTAGCCTCTCTTTATAGGGGTATCCTTCCACCCCCTTTACCATTTTGGTGGCTCTTCTCTGTACCTTTTCTAATAACGCTATATCCTTTTTAAGATATGGCGACCAGAATTGCACACACTATTCAAGATGCGGTCGCACCATGGAACGATATAGAGGCATTATAATATCCTTTGTTTTATTTTCCATTCCTTTCCTTATGATACCTAGCATTCTATTTGCTCTTTTGACCGCTGCTGCAGAATGGGCAGAGGGTTTTAACATGTTATCCACGATGGCGCTAAATCTTTTTCCTGGGCGGTGGTTCCTAATGTGGAACCTTGTATCGTGTAACCATAGTTTGGGTTGTTCTTTCCTAGGTGCATAACTTTGCACTTGTCTACATTAAATTTCATCTGCCATTTGGATGCCCAGTCTTCCAATTTATCAAGATCCTCTTGCAATTTTTCACAATCTTCATGGGTTTTAACAACTTTAAATAGTTTTGTGACATCTGCAAATTTGATAACCTCACTCGTTATTCCCTTTTTCAGGTCATTTATGAATATGTCAAAAAGCAGCTAACCCAGCACAGATCCCTGGAGTACTCCACTATTCACTTTTCTCCATTGGGAAAATTGGCCATTTAGCCCTACCCTTTGCTTTATATCTTTTAACTAGTTCCTGATCCACAATAGTACACTGCCTCCTATCCCAAGACTTTTTAGTTTTGCCAAATGTCTCTGATGAGGGATCTTGTCAAAGGCTTTCTGAAAGTCCAGATACACTATATCAACCAACTCACCTTTGTCTACCTGTTTATTCACACCTTCAAAAAACATAACAGATTAGTAAAACAAGATCTTTCTTATCTAAAGCCATGCTGGCTGTCTCCCATTAAGCCATGACTATCTACATGTTCAGTAATTTTTTTCTTTATGATGGTTTCTACCATTTTTCCCGGTACTGATGTCAGGCTCACTGGTCTGTAGTTTCTCGGATCACCCCTGGAACCCTTTTTAAAAATTGGCGTTACATTGACCATCCTCCAATCTTCAGGTATTACAGATGATTTCAATGATAGTTCACAGATTTACTAATAGCAGGTCTGCAAACTCATATTTCAGTTCTTTCAACACCCTTGGATGTATACCAACCGGTCGAAGTGAATTGCTACTCTTCAGTTTATCAAATAGTTGTAATACATCTTCCCGGTTTATCGGTATTTCTTTCAATTCTTCTGCAGTAACACCTTTAAATACCACTTGAGTCATGGGTAACATCCCTACATCTTCCTCAGTAAAGACTGAAGCAAAGAATTCATTCTTTTTCTACGCTATGGCCTTGTACCCTCTTAGTGCCCCTTTTACCCTTCTAATGGTCCAACTGACTCTCTCATAGGTTTTTTGCTACGAATGTACTTGAAAAAGTCTTTATTACTCGTTTTTGTTTCCACAAACAAGCTTCTTCTCAAATTCTCTCTTTGTCTGCCTTATCAATGCCTTGCATTTAACTTGCCAGTGCTTGTGCTGCTTCCAGTTTTCGTCATTTGGCTCCTTTTTCCATGTCCTGGAAGATGCTTTTTTAGCAACAACAACCTCTCTGACCTCACCTTTAAACCATGCTGGCAGTTTTTTCATCTTCCTTCCACTTTACTTAAAGCATGGAATACAGCTGGTCTGGGCTTCCAAGATAGGGTTTTTTAAACAACACCCAAGCTTTAACCTTTGCAACTGCTCCTTTTAGTTTTTTCTTAACTATTTTCCTCATTTTATCATAGTCTTCCTTTCAAAAGCTAAAAGATAGTACGGTGGATTTCCTTACCATCACTTTTCCATTAATTAAATCAAACGTGATCATGCTATGATCACTATTGCCAAGTGGCCCCAACATCCTTATCTCTTGCACCAGATCTGGTGTTCCACTAAGGACTAGGTCCAAAATGGCTTCCCCTCTGGTCAGTTCTTGAACCAGCTGCTCCAAGAAGCAGTCATTTATTTCACCTAAAAACTCTATCTCCCTAGTATGTCCTGCCGTGACACTGACCCAGTCTATACCGGAATAATTGAAATCACCCATTATTATTACTGTGCTGTAACTTTTGTTAGGTTCCCTGATTTCTTTGAACATTTTATCATCCATATGTTCATTCTGGCCAGGCGGCCGATAGTACACCCCCACTGCCATCGCCTTCCCCTTTTTACATTGAATTTCAATCCATAGAGATCCTACAGGAAATTTTGTTTCCTGCAAAACTTTAATCCTTTGGGACTCAATGCACTCTCTAACAGAGAGTGCAGCCCCTCCACCAATTTGATCAGCTCTATCATTACAATATATTTTGTACCCAGGTATCACAGTGTCCCACTGGGTGTCCTCCTTTCACCATGTCTCTGAGATACCAATCATATCTAACCTCTCTTTCTCATTAATAATAGATAAACCTCTTGGAACTTCGGGCTGTTTTGAGGGCTCTGCAAGTCTTCAAGCATCTTCTCGCCAACAGTTCTGTCCTCTTAAGAATGAACAATCAAGTGGCCATGTTTTATATCAACAAGCAAGGGGGTGTGGGCTCTCTTCCCCACTGCAAAGAGGCATGCTCTATCTGGGACAGGCCTTTCAGCATCATATACTGCTCAGGGCAATCTGCATTCTAGGTCAGGAAAACCTGCAGGCAGACAAACTCAGCATATTGTTCCATTCTCACGAATGTGCTCTAGACCAGACAGTGGCCAGCCTCTTGTTTGACACCTGGGGAACTTCATGGATAGACCTATTTGCTACTCAGCGCATTGCCATACTTCCTCGCTTTTGCTCTAAGCTGCCAACAAACCTCAGTCCAACAATGCCTTCATGATCCCTTGGAATCGGGGGCTTCTCTATGCATTTTTGCCAATGCCCTGATCCTGAAACACTTCTCAAACTCAGAGAGGACAAGGGGTACATGATTCTCATAGCCCCTTTCTGGGCCTGTTAACCCTTGTTCCCCCTCCTCCTTCAACTCTCACAAACCCAACCAATCCCACTGGGATCCAAACCGGGTCTCCTCTCTCAGAACGATGGAACACTTCTCCATCCCAACCTCCCTTCCCTTCGCCTAACAGCATGGCTCCTGAAAGCCTAGCATTGCGTCATCTTCCTCTCTTCATGGAGGTCAAAAATATTCTCCTATGTTCTATAAAACCTTCCACAAGAAAGGCTTATTCACTGAAGTGGCGCAGATATGACGCATGGTGTTCACAAAATGCGTACATCGTTTTCAGATATCCTTTGTGACACTACTCTACTACCTCTGGCACCTCTCTTCTCAAGGCCTCAAATCATCCTCGATAAGAGTCCACCTAAGTGCAATCTCAGCTTTCCATGACCCAGTGAATGGTAAAGCCATCTCCTCTGACCCCTTAGTTGCACAGTTCATAAGACATCTCCTGCTTTCCAAACTGCCCATCTGCCCACTTCCAGTGGCATGTGATCTCAATGTCATTTTAGCTCAATTGCTCAAATCACCCTTTGAACCATTAGCCACTGTTCAACTCTGCTATGTTTCTTGGAAAGTAATCTTCCTCATAGCCTTAACTTCAGCCAGATGCATCAATGAGCTACAAGCATCAGTGAGCTCACGCTCTTACACACGTTTCTACCACGACAAAGTGATTCTATGAACACACCCCCACTTCTTCCCGAAAGTGGTCTCCGTCTTCCACATCAATCAATCAGTCATCCTTCAAGTTTTCTTTCCCAGACCACATGCCTCCTGGATGGAAGCCACTCTGAATACTCTGGACTGCAAAAGAGCTCTGGCTTTTTTCATACAAAGAACAGAGGCCATCAGGAAGTCATCTCCACTTTTTGTCTCCTTTGACCAAGATCATCCGGGCCTTCTAGTTTCTAAACGCACCCTAGCATCGTGAATAGCAGACTGCATATCTTTCTGATACAACAATGCAGGATTATCCCGCAATGTCCACCTCAGTGCAGTACCGATTGCTGAAATCTGCCGAGCTTCTACGTGGTTCTCCATCCATACCTTCACAGCCCACTACTGCTTGGACAAGGACTCCCACCGGGATGCAGCCTTTGGCCAAGCGGTCCTTCAGCATCTCTTTGGAACATAAGACAACTCCTACCCCCCCCCCCCCTCCGCCCACTTCAATCCAGATCTCCGTGCCGGGGAAGTCGAGGTCAGCGAACCTATCCAAGTTCCAACCCTCACGAGATCTGGGAGCTAGGGAGTCCCATACGTGAAGACTACATGCCTGCTTGTTCCTGGAGTTGGTGTAGTTACTCACCTATAGCAGGTGATCTCCGGGAACAGCAGGAATTTAGTTCTCACAACCTGCCCATCTTCCTAAGGAATTGTAGGGTTCTCTCCTTCTTTCTACTCTCCTTTCTCTTCAGCTGTACACCCAACTGAGGAGAATCAGTTAAAAGAGCGTGAAGACAGCAGCGCAGGTGCAGTGGACTGCTCCCAAGAGCTTTCCTATAGGTAGCTGAGGAACTTCCCATGCAGGCTCCATCAGTACCTGATGTCACCATTACGTGAAGATTAAATTCCTGCTGTTCCCAGAGATCACATGCTGCAGGTGAGTAACTACGCTTTATTCATGATGTAGCTCCAGATTATCTTGCTTCTTTGGTTTCTCTACACACTCCAGCTAAGCTCTTTGTTTTATACATGGCTTTCAGTTGTATAGACCTTCCCCCTCAATTATAAAATATGAGTCTATGTGCAAGTCTGCATTTTTTTGCAGCCACCCCTTCTTTCTGGAATTGTTTATGCACTTCGGTGTGTGCTGAGACAAATTTTAAACGTTTTAAGAAACGTCTTAACACATTTTTGTTTGAGTCTGCCTTTAATTTGCCATCTTTTAGCTGTCCCTTTTCCCTTGTTTATATATATATATATATTTTTTTAAAATTTATTTATAGAGTTTTAGTCATTACAATAACCAAAAATTATACAAGGACAATCCCATAATACAATAAAGAAAAAAAAACCATTTACTATTAAGTAAATAAGAAAAATAAACCTGATAAAGTCCACATCATGGAGTCAAGCTGTTCAATTCATTACAAATAAACATAATAAAGAAAACAAAGGGTTAATTAACCCACAAATGGAGGCCTCTATTATTCATTTATCTACCCTTCCTATGTCCTATATCTCGGTCAAAAATTTTTCCAAATGAGTAACCTCAGTAAATATATAAGAAGCACCATCTAAACCAATGATGCATTTACAAGGGAATCAGAGATATTTTTATACTAAATATTGTGTTCTTTTCCTTCATTTAATGCCATTCATTTTATATTATTTATTGTTATTATTAACTTTGTAAACCACATAGATTGTTTTGTCACTTTTGCAGTATATCAAATAAATGAAACCATAACCATGGTCCTGGTGAAGAAAATCCAAGCTGCTACTCTCGTCACCACTCATCATATGCTACGCCTCCTCGGCCATATGGTTTCCACAGTCCATGTCACCCCCATTACATGCCTTCACATGTGCCAGGTGCAGTGAACACTTTCTACTCATTGGCGCCAGGTGATGGACAGGCTCAGAGGCACAGTCCGTGTTACCTCTCCACTCAAGAAGGTTCTATCCTGGTGGCAGCAATCCATGAACTTTCTGGCAGGCCTTGCCTTCCAGGCCCTACTGCACTAGTGCATCTTGATGATGGATGCCTCCAGATTGGGCTGGGGAGCTCATCTGGATGGTCTGCATATGCAAGGACTTTGGACGTCCCGGGAGAGCCTCCATCAAATCAACTTCCTCGAACTCCAAGCCATTGCCAATGCACTCTGAGTTTTCCGGCACCAACTCATCCAGCAGGAAGTCCTCATCCATACAGACAACCAAGTAGCTATGTTCTACATCATCAAGCAGGGCGGCACGGGGTCCTACCCTCTCTGTTGGGAAGCAGTGTGCCTCTAAAAATTTGCCATCTCCCAGGGCATGTCCCTCAGAACAATATATCTCCCAGAGGACCTCAACGTTCTCGTCGACCCCTCAGCAAAGTCCTCCAACCGCATGAGTGGATTCTCAACAGCCAGGTGGCCAACCGGATTTTCCAGGCATTAGGGCACATGATGGATGCCACTCCTCACAATGCCCAGCTGCCATGGTTTTGCTCTCGGGTGCCCTGCCAACATCGGGTGGCTCCCAATGCCTTCCTCTTTGACTGGAGCAAGAATCTTCTCGATGTGTACCTACTAATTCCTCTAGTGGCAAAGACCCTTTTCAAAGTTCGGGCAGACAGTGCCTCCATGATTCTCATTGCACTCTATTGGCCCAGACAACCCTGGTTCCCCCTCCTGCTGCAACTGTCACAGCGACCACCTCTCTTGTTGGGCTTGGCGCCCCGTATCTCATTTCTCAGGACAGAGGGACATTGCTGCATCCCATTCTTCAGTCCATGGCTTTCACATCATGGATGCTGAACAGGTAGCACTTGCTGCCCACCTGCTGCTGCCGGAGATAGAGTATGCTCTCCTTGCTTCGCTCAAGGATGCCACACCACGAGTCTATGCTTTCAAGTGGTGCAGATTCTCCATATGGTGTACGAGCAGGGTCCTGGACCTATTCTCATGTCCAATCGATTCAGTTTTGTCATACTACTTACATCTTTCAGACTCTGGCCTAAAATCCAACTCAGTCAGGATGCACCTCAGTGCAGTGGCTGCTTACCATCATTCGGTGGCGGCTGATAAGCCCCTCTGCGCTCACCTGTTGGTGAGTCATTTCATAAGGGGGCTGCTTCCTTCCCATTCCCCTATTAAACCACCGCCGGTGGCGTGGGACCTTAATGTAGTATGGGTCAGCTTCTCTCTCCCCCATTTGAGCTGCTTAACTCTTCTTGCCCACTCAAATACCTGACTTGGCAGGTCGTTTTCTTGGTAGAACTCACTTCTGCTCACAGGGTTAGTGAACTGCAAGTGCTAGTGGCACATCTGCCTTATACCAGATTTCATAAGAACAGAGTTGTCCTCCAGACTCATCCTAAATTCTTGCCTAAGGTAGTTTCCGTTTTTCATCTCAACCAATCAGTGGTATTGCCCACCAATTTTTTCCCCAAGCTTCACGCCAACAGGGCTGAGGCCTCTTTGCAGACCTTGGATTGTAAGCGAGTGCTCACTTTTTACCAGAAGAAGACAAAAGCCCACTGGCATTTTCCACAGTTATTCATCTCTTTTGACCCCAACAAACTGGGCATGGCAGTGACAAAATGCACCCTCTCAATCTGGATGGCAGACTGCATCTCCTTTGCTTATGCTCAAGCTGGCCTCTCCTTAGAACACCATGTCATGGTGCACAGCGTGCAAGCTATAGTTATTTATGGTTATTTTGGTAACCAATCTTCATTCAGTCTCCACGGTACAGATCTATAGGGCTGCTATGTGGTCTTCTATCCACACCTTTACAGCCCATTATTGTCTGGATGGCATGAAAGCAACATCGGCTAAGCCGTACTGCCCTGCTGTCCATCCAGGCTGCCGTAGAGTTGTGCTGATGTTGATGTCCCTGCTGACCGCTGAGTCTCGGAACCTTCAACAATTGCTCATGATGTTTTCTTGGTTTGTTTTTTTTCTGGTTGCCTTGTTAGGCTTTTTATAGGTTTTTTTTCAGTAGCCTATAAGTGAGGACTGACTTCCTGCTTGGTCCTGGAGAAAGCGTGGTTACTCACCTGTAACAGGTGTTCTCCGGGAGCAGCAGGAATCAGTCCTCACTTCCCTCCCCATGGAGTTGTTTCTTTTTGGGCTTGATTACTTCAGTATGATGACATAGCTTAAAGATAGCTTCTTCAGGTGGGAAGACAGGCACGAATGCATGGTGCACTTCCAAAGGCTTCCTTTGGAAGCTGGGAAGCATTCCCATGTGGGCTCCGTCGGTGATGTTACCCATAAGTGAGGACTGATTCATGCTGTTCCCAGAGAACACCTGTTACAGGTGAGTAACTACACTTTCCAGGTCACAAGTACCTGGCAGGATTCCGAAAAGATACACAGGTTCCACAATGCTTGTCCTGGGGTAAGTAGTGGATTTCCTGGGTCCTCTTTAATAATGGTTTATGGACCTTTCCTCCAGTAACTTGTCCAACCCTCTTTTAAACCCAGCTACACTAACAGCTTTTACCACATCCTCCAGTATCAAATTCCAGAGTTTGATTATGTTGAGTAACTTATCAAGTTGGCATTTTTTACTTAAGAATCTATTTTTTCATCCTTTGTCCAGAGTGTTTGAATACACACAGAAGCACTAAATCAGAGTGTGTGCAACTTTGGATCTGCTTAAATGGGCCTCAAAACCTCCTGATAAACATATGCATCAATGAGCCACAGAGGCTAGAATTTCTTACAGTTGAGGCAACTTAATAAGATTTCTGGATCTTTTTTTAAAATTTGTATTAGTGCATATAAACAGGGGCGGCCCAAGGGGGGTGTAGGGCCATGTGTGGAGACTCGGTGCGGGCCTCATTTGTATAAGGGGCCTCATTTGCATACATATTTGCATAATGTTACCATACACTAACTTTCAGTAAACATGCCTCTTAATGAGTGTATGGATAAAGAAAGACTAAAAGATTTCTACATTACTATAATCTAGTGCCAACCGCCAGGTCATTAGGAACTACTACAAACACTGCCCATTTAGAACCCATAACAAACCCGCCGTATCCTAACAGCACTACCAGGACTCACAAAGCACCATACTCTACTTATCAAAAGGCAACACTGCAAATAGTAAACCAATACATTTCAGAGAATAACAATACATGACCTACTGGGGAAGGAGAACAAATGGCAATGTCAAATAGGAATTACATCAACAGAATACCTCAGTCAGTTACACATGCAGAATATAGACCATCATCAAACAAGGAATCACAATTTAGAAACAGGAAGACAATAATTAAACTGGGAACCCCAAAAGACAAACTTGGAATGTACAACAACACTGTAGAAATAAAACTATAAATTAATTTCTTCTTGTACTAAACAAAGTGCAGACGTTAATGATGCACATTTCCCAGAGCTGACATATTCCAGTTAATAAATTCAAAATAAAGAGAGATTTTTCTACTTTTTGTGCATTTTTTTTCAGTTGCGATTGCTCCTGCCACTTTCTTCTGGTTTCTTCTTGTCTTCTGCTAACTCTTCATCGTCTTGCTGTCCATTTGTCCTTTCTTCTCTCTTCTAGTTTTTTTCCATTCTCTCTCTACATCTGCTTTAACATACAAATCTTTCTCCTTTTGTTCTTTCCTCATTCCTATTTCATCCACTCAAATTTTACCTCTCTATCCTCAATCCCCACTTACTCTACCAATACCCGGCCAATTGTAGATTTTTCTTCCCTCCCACACAAAATATTTTTCCCCCTCCATTTCACTCTCCCTGCTCCATCCCATTCTGATCCTCCCCCAACATCAGCTCCCTTCTAGTTCCAGCCCCACCCAACATCCACTCCCTTCTAGTCCCCGCATCAGCCCATTTCCAGTCCTAGCCCCCCATCCATTTTCAGTCCTATCCAAGTCCCTCCATCAGCTCATTTCCAATCCCAGCCCCCATCAGACCATTTCTAGTCCTTTCCTAGCTCCACCATCAGCCCATGTCAAATCCTAGCTCCCCTCCACTCAGCCCATTTCCAATCCAAGCCCCCCATGAGCCTACTTCCAGTTCTAGCCCCTCCATGAGTCCATTTCAATCCAAGACCCCACCACAGCCCATTTCCAATCTTAGCACCCCCAACAGCCCATTTCCAGTCCTGTCCTAGCCCCCCCACTCAGCCCATTTCCTGTCCTAGCTCTCCCCCCACTCAGCCCATTTCCAGTCCTAGCTCCCTCCCCTCACAGCCCATTTCCATTCCAAGCCCAATCCCCATCAACTATTTTCAGTTCAATCCCCCCATCCACTCAGCCCATTACCAGTCCTAGCCCCCCCCATTGCCCATTACCAGTCCTAATTCTCCCATCAGCCCACTTCCAGTCCTAACCCCCCCATCACCCCATTTTCAATCTTAGCCCCCCATATAGCCCATTACCAGTCCTAACCCCCCATCAGCCCATTTCCAGTCCTAGCCCCCCCCAATAGTCCTTACCAGTTCTAACCACCTCCAGTCCTAACCCCTCATCAGCCCAGGCGAGCTTAACAGAGCCGCGAGAGAGAGAAACTCTCCCTTCGCGGCTCTGAAAGCCGGCGCTGAGGGGGCTGACTCAGGGAGGGCTCTGCCATGCAGGGGGGTGGGGCGCGGGACACTTGATTCTGCCGCTGCCACGGCGGCAGCAGCAGAAGTCAGTTTCTTTTTTTAAAATTTACCTGGGCGATGCAGAATGTTGTTTGCGCGAGGCCCCCTGAAACGCGGGGCCCTGTGCAAACAACATTCTTGCTCAATGGACGGGCCGGCCCTGCATATAAACATAACATATGATGGCAGAAAAAACAAATATAGGACAGGATAAAATTTTTCTCCAGGACCAAGCAGGAAGTCAGTCCTCACATATGGGTGACATCGATGCCGATGGAGCCCCATGTGGAGCATTCCCCAGCTTTCTAAGAAAGCCCTTGGGAATACACCACGCATACGCGGTCCCCTTCCCGCCCAAAGGTGCCATCTTGCTCAGTCTCTCTTTTTCCGTGGAGCCCATCGGATGTTTGTCCTAGTTCACCCGGAAAAGTTGACGTTTTTTCAGAGATTTTTCTTGTTTTCTCCGAGTTTGACGCCGGTTCCCCTTCCCGTCAGGTTCGGTACACCAGTATCAAGCCCATTTTCTTTTTTCGGTTTCTGCCCTTTGTGGCTGGCGTTCGCGCCTTTTTTTCTGTTTTCCCTGGAAGGCTGGTCTTTTGACCTCACGGGGGCCCTTTTTTCCACGATGGCTTCCACTGGTTTCAAGAAGTGTGATCGGTGCAAGAAACTAATGTCTCTCACCGACACACACGACTGCTGCCTTCGGTGCCTCGGCCCAGATCATGATTCCAAGATCTGTGGCCCGTGTGGCAAAATGTCCACCAAGGCACTACGCAGCCGTCAGCACCAGAAGGAGAGGATTTTCTCTGATTCTGCCTCCGGCCGGGCCCGGAGCTCGTCTGAGGCCTCGACGTCTCGGGAGTCTGATCCCAAGCATCGCCGGGGTTCCTCGGACAGGGGGTCCCCCGATAGGGACCGCAAGAGGAAGAAACGGCTTGCGAGGGCGACGTCAGAAGAGTTCCCTGGTTCCTCGAGGGCCAGGTCTAAGACCCCCGACCGCCGTCCCGGGCCTTTGGAACAGGAGAAGCCGTCCAAAATGCCTCGTGTGGAGCCGGAGACCGTCGGACATGTAAGTCCTGTAGTCCTCGTGGACGCTCCTCCGAGGGAGCCGACATCGGGCCCGGCGCTGCCGGGGCCCGAGTCGGTGGCTGCTGAGTCTCCTGAGCTTGGACTCAGGCTGGCAGCAGCGGGTACTGATGGCCAGCCTCGCTGGTGCATCTGCCCCGACCACCGGGACATCGACGTCGAAGTCGACCCCGGAGACCGAGCCGATATTCAAGACCATGAAGGTTCGAGGTCGTCCTCGGTCAAGGTCTCCCTCGACCTCCGGCTCAGAACCGAGGGCATCGATGCCGGTGCCTTCGGCGATGGGGCAGGTGCCACCGAGACCCGCGCGGTCGGAGCCCCTTGACTCCTCTTCGGACGAGTCAGCATGGGAGACAGAGGACGAGGAGTCCCCCGACACCTTCCAGACTCGGTGCGTCCCTTCAGACTCACCGCAGTCCGAGCCCCGGAGTAGGTCCCCTCCGGAGGACACCCGGTTCTCGGAGTTCATGCGGGATATGGCCAAGGCCTTGGCGGTTCCCGCAGACCCCGAGGAGGAGCCTCGAGCCGAGGAGCTCGAGGCCCTCCAGTATGACTCTCTTCCGAAGGAAGCCTTTACTGTTCCGGTTCCTCCGATGCTGGAACGGCTCCTCTTCAGGATGTGGAAGGCACCGGCCTCGGCGCTGGTCTTGAGCAAGCGGGTCGATTCCATTTATCGACTCCGCAAGAGCCCTTGTTTCCAAAAGGCGCAGCTGCCGCACCATTCCATGGTGGTGGAATCGGCCATGCATCGTCTGAAGAGCAAGAAGATGCACTCTGCGGTGCCCCCCAGCAGGGAGGCCCGGAACCTGGATGCTTTCGGCAGAAAGTGCTTCCAGGGCTCGATGCTTGCTTGCCGTGTACAGTCATACCAGCTGTACATGGGCATGTACCTCCGAGACCTGGCAAAGGAGCTTGCCGGGTTCTCTGCTGGTCTCTCCGGGGGAGCCTTTGCAGAGGTTCCAGTCTTTGTCTTCAGGAATCCGGGACTGTTCCAAGTTCATGTCCCGAGCGGCCTACGATGGCTTCGAGGCTTCGGCTTGTGTAGCGGCAGCAGGCATCGGTGCTCGACGCCAGACATGGCTGCAGTCATCGGACCTCGAGCCTTGGGTGCAGGACAGGTTGGTCGATGTCCCTTGCCGGGGTGACAACCTCTTTGGCAAGCCCATGGCCGAGAAGGCGGCTGAGCTCGAGACCGAGCACCTGTCCAGGACAAGACTGTCCAGAAAGACTTCTGCCCCTTCTCACAAAAAGAAGGGCTCGGGCAAAAGGTCCTTCTCCCCGAGAAATGGGTCTGCCTACAAACCTTTCCCTCAATACCAGGCCTCCCCAGCTCCCCAGCAGGGGCAGCAGGCCAAGGGGCAGGGACATGGGCCCCTTAGGTAGAAAACCCCCAAGCCTCCGGCTCCTGCTCCCACTCAGCAGGGTGGGGGTTTTTGACTCCCAAAGCATAGCCTCTCCGTCTCTGCTGTCCCATCCCTGCACAGGAGGTCGACTAGCCATGTTTGCCCACAGGTGGCCACCCATTACGGGAGACAATTGGGTCTTAAGCATAGTCCACATAGGGTTATATGCTCCATTTTCATCAGTTGCCTCCTCCTTACTTCCCAGGAGAGCCTCCAAGGCCTCCTCTGCCCACAGACCTTCTCCTTCGAGAGCTTCAGGGTCTGCTGCTGGACTAGGCGGTGGAGCCTGTGCCTCCCCACCTACAAGGTCATGGTTTCTACTCCAGGTACTTCCTAGTACCAAAGAGGACCGGGGGCCTCAGGCCTATTCGCGACCTCCGAAATCTCAACAAGTTCTTGGAGAAAAAAAAGTTCAAGATGCTTACTCTTGGAACATTACTGCCCTACCTCCAGCAGGGAGATTGGCTATGCTCCTTGGATCTAAAGGATGCGTACACTCACATCCTCATCCATCCAGACCACAGAAAGTACCTCAGGTTCATTGTGGGAGGAAACCATTATCAGTACATGGTACTGCCTTTTGGCCTCACCTCCGCCCCCAGAGTCTTTACAAAGTGCCTGGCAGTGGTGGCGGCCTACTTGAGGAATCAAGGTATCTTTGTCTTCCCCTACCTGGACGACTGGCTCATCAGGGGTCAGACGTGTCAGGAGGCCAGACAAGCCACCCTCCGAACTATCTCTCTACTTCAAGACCTAGGTTTTGTCATAAACTTCGCAAAGTCCACTTTGCTCCCCTCCCAGAACCTAGAGTTCATAGGGGCAAGGCTAGACTCTCTGCAAGCAAAGGCTTACTTGCCAGAGGACAGAGCACAAAGACTGATGGACTTGGCAAACCAGTTTCTCAGCATGCCACTGGTTTCCGCCAGACTCTGTCTGAGGCTCCTGGGCCACATGGCATCGACAGTGCATGTGGCTCCAAATGCCCAACTCCACATGAGGCCTGCCCAGTGGTGCCTCAGAACTCAGTGGACACAGGCCACTGGAAGCCTCAGAGACCAAACCATTCCTGAACTCTCTATGGTGGTGGCTGCACCCCCCCAACTTACTACAGGGGGTGCCTTTTCAGATACCTGTGTTCACAGTAGTGTTAACCACCGATGCCTCCTTGCAGGGCTGGGGGGCACATTGTCTAGACAAGTGCACCCAGGGCCTGTGGTCTCCATGGGCGGCCTCTCAACAGAGCAACCTACTGGAACTCCGGGCTATTCGCTTCGCCCTCAAAACCTTCTCTCGCACACTGGCTCACCAATCTGTCTTAGTGCAGACAGACAACCAAGTAGCCATGTTCTATGTGAACAAGCAGGGCGGCACTGGGTCCAGGCTCCTATGCCAGGAAGCACAGGCCCTTTGTTCGTTTGCGCTCAAGCACCACATGTTTCTAAAGGCTGTTTATCTCCCTGGCCAGGAGAACTTTCTGGCAGACAGGTTGAGCAGAGTTCTGCAGCCCCACGAATGGCAGCTGCACCCATTAGTGGTTCAAAAGATTTTCCTGAAATGGGGACTTCCATCAATAGATCTCTTTGCCAGTCCCCTGAACCAGCAGCTGCCCAGGTTCTGCTCCAGGCAACCGCATCCCATGAGGTTGGCAGCGGATGCCTTCCTGATTTCCTGGTCCCAGGGCCTCCTGTATGCGTTTCCTCCCACGCCTCTGGTGGCCCGAACCTTATTCAAGACTCTAAGGGACAAGGCCTCGGTACTTCTGGTAGCCCCCAGGTGGCCGAGGCAGCCTTGGTTTCCACTCCTGCTTCAACTTGCAGTGGACACTCCACTACCTCTTGGGGTGCAACCCGATCTTCTCTCTCAGGATCAGGGTTCCCTTCTGCATCCCAACCTCAAATCTCTCAATTTGATAGCTTGGAGGCTGCAAGGGTAGTCTTGGCTCCTTGGGGCCTGCCTCAGGAAGTTGAGGAGGTGGTCTTGGCCTCTAGAAAGCAATCCACCAGGAAAACCTATGCCCTGAAATGGAGAAGGTTCTCTTTGTGGTGTCAACAGCGCCCAGCAGATCCTTTCTCCTGCGCTGTGCCAGTGGTACTTCAGTACCTGCTGCATTTATCCAATCAGGGCCTCAAGTCCAATTCTGTTCGGGTCCACCTCTCAGCTCTGGCAGCTCACCACTCACTGGTGGACGGACACTCTTTGTCGGTGCATCCCTTGGTATCCCGCTTCCTCAGAGGTCTGCTCTTGCTCAAGCCTCCTATCTGTCCTCCAGCCCCTGAGTGGGAGTTGAATGTGGTCTTGCAGCAACTGACTCGTCCACCTTTTGAGCCGATGGCTACCTGTCCTCTCTGCTTCCTTTCTTGGAAGACTCTCTTCTTGGTAGCCCTGACCTCGGCCAGGCGAGTGAGTGAGCTTCAGGCCTTGGTCTGTGACAGGCCCTACACTCACTTCTATAAGAACAGGGTAGTCCTTAGGACTTATCCTAAGTTCCTTCCTAAAGTTGTCTCCTCTTTCCACCTCAACCAGGAGGTGGTCCTTCTGACATTCTTCCCTAGGCCTCATGCAAGCCAGGCTGAAGCAGTCCTGCATACCCTAGACTGTAGAAGGGCCTTATCCTTCTACATTGACCGTACGCAGGGGCATAGAAGGGCTACTCAGCTCTTCATGTCTTTTGACCCTAATAATTTGGGGTTCTGTGTCCAAGCGTACCTTGTCCATCTGGGTAGCTGACTGTATCACCTGGGCTTACAGGGCAGCTGACCTTCCTTTGCAGGGTCGGGTCACGGCCCACCGTGTCAGGGCAATGGCTGCCTCAGTAGCTCATCTCCGCTCTGTACCGTTGGCAGGCATCTGCAGGGCTGCAACTTGGTCCTCAAGCCAGACTTTTGCAATCCATTACTGCCTGGCGATGGAGTCCCGTAGGGACAGTGCTTTCGGTCAGGCAGTACTCTGGAATCTCTTTGAGGTTTAGGCAACTCCTGCCCTCTGGTTGGGCTACCGGTGGGGGTATGTTTCAGTGAAATCCTTTCTCTGGTGCTGCGGCTAGAGGGAGTTCTCTTTTTCAGCCTGGGTTCCTGGTAGCCCAGAGCTAGGGAGTAACCCATATGTGAGGACTGACTTCCTGCTTGGTCATGGAGAAAGAGTAGTTACTCACCTGTAACAGATGTTCTCCAGGAGCAGCAGGAATCAGTCCTCACAACCCTCCCTCCTCCCCTGGGAGTTGCAGTTGTACATAGTTCATTTTTACATTTTATGTGCTGTCTTTTAGCTATGTCATCAGACTGAGCAAGATGGCACCATTGGGCGGGAAGGGGACCGCGCATGCGTGGTGTATTCCCAAATGCTTTCTTAGAAAGCTGGGGAATGCTCCGCATGGGGCTCCATCGGCATCGATGTCACCCATATGTGAGGACTGATTCCTGCTGCTCCTGGAGAACACAGGTGAGTAACTACTCTTTACCTCCTCACCTGTTTTCTCCCTATTAGTTCCATCAAACACACATAGGGGCATGTTTACTAAAGCGTGTTAAGTGTTTTTATTTATTTATTTAGTGGTTTTCTATACCGCTTTCTCAAAAATCAAGGCAATTTGCATTAGAACAAAAATTTACATTATAACATTGTATGCAGATAACAAAAACATAGCATGTGTTACAGTAAACATACAATGAAAAATATTAACAAGGAGTAAAGGTAAGGTAATATAATACATGGTATTTAATTTATATATAGTCTGTGTACAAAATAATATGAACACATGTATGACAATATGTGAGTAGATGAGTATAAAGAATACATTGGAGTACAAACTGCTCGATTAGGTTGGCAGTATTCTAGGCATGTTAGTGTTTCCAAAATGTTGGATAAAAAGGTGGGTTTTAAGATCTTTCCTGAATGTAGATAGGTCAGAGGATGCTCTCAGGTTGTCTGGAAACTTATTCCATAATATTGGTGCAGTGAAAGAAAAAGCTCTATTACTGGTATTGCAGTTTGTTTTGCGGAATTCAGGTAGCACTATCAAGGTGTTATGTAGGCAGCCTCTTCTGAGGCTATCATCTGGAGTTATTTTTATCAGAGTAGATAGAATGGATGGGGCAATGTTTTTGGTTAATTTAAAGATTGTCATAAGTAGTTTATATTTAATTCTACTTTGTATTGGAAGCCAATATAGGTTATATAGGATGGGGGTGATATGTTCAGAAATATGCGCTCTGAGGGTGATATGAGCAGCCATATTTTGTGCTAAACGTAAGTTCTGGAGAGTTTGTTTGGGTAGACCCTGTAAAATGCTATTGCAGTAGTCAAGGTATGGGAAGATCATTGCCCGCAGTACTGATCTAAAGTCCTTTTCTGGTAGGAGGGGGTCTTAGTTGTTGTATCAATCTTATTTTGTTGTAAATATTGCCGGTAATCGATCTAATATGGGATGTTAGTGTAAGGAGTTGTCAATTATAACCCCATGGTATTTTACTTCCTTTTTAACTTCTAAGGTGGCATCTTTCATCTTAATAGAGTTTGGGGGGTTGTAGTCTTGGTTTCTTGAGATAAACAGAACATCAGTTTTATTATAGTTAATGTTGAGGTTGCAAATTTTTAACCAATTTGAAATTTCATTGAAACAGGAAATGATGGGATTAAGGATAGGATTTGTTATATCAAAAGGAAGATATAACATGATATCATCTGCATATATGGCAAAATTAACTTGAAATTTATTAATGATGGAGCATAAGGGCTGCAGGTAATTAAATAACAATGCTGATAGTGAAGAGCCTTGTGGTAAGATTGGTTGTTGGTTGAAGATATCTGATGTTAGGTGGTCAATTTTGACTTGTTGTGACCTATTTGATAGATAAGATTTAAACCATTGTAGGGTGGTACCATAAATACCTATCTGTTGAAGCCTGTCAAGTAGAATGTTATGACTGATGGAGTCAAAGGCTGAGGCAATGTCTAAGAAAATGAGAATGAATGCACTTTTGGAGTTTTGCAGCTACCACGGAGCATATTTGAAAATACCATGCGGTAGCTGCAAAACCTGTGCAGTATCTGCAGGGGAAGTGACCAGCACCGGCCCTGCAGATACTATGCACTAACTGCGGTGACCCACGATCCTTGAATCGGCAGGTAACATGCCTGTTGATGCAGGAACCAAGAGGAGGACAGAGCAGGTATTTACTCTGGCCCCCCCCTGATCACATTGGGAACACCCCTACCCCCCCCCCCACCATCTACAAGTTGCTGGTGCCATGGATCTGCCGTCTCCCCCCCCCCCCCCAGTTGTAATCTGGCCAACCCTCCCTAGCACCTACCCACCCCAGATAGCTCCCAAACCCTTTGGGAAAATGTATGGGAGGGGTATCAGGGTACCGCACCCCCCCCCCACTTATCACAGTCTTCCTGGCTAGTCAGTCATGCCTCCCCCCACCCTCCAACACCAAAGTCCCAACTAGCCAGTTGAGCAAGTCCCTCATCCCCCTCCCCAATGCTCCTAAAGGCTCCAGAGGCCTTACTCTTTATTTCCATGGTGGTCTAGCAGCAACAAGGGCAGGAGCTGTTCCCCTATTCTCCTGCCTCCTTCTCTGGTGCCTTATAAAATGGTGCCGATCTCAAGGGGCTGCTTCCTAGTGGCAAGATGTTGACACCGTGAGATTGGCACCATTTTGTAAGGTGCCAGAGAAGGGTGAAGGAGCATGGAGGACCTGCTCCTGCTCCCGTTCCTGCTAGACCACCATGGAATTGAAAGGTAAGGTCTCTGGAGTCTTTAGGGAGGGTTGGGGGAGAATGAGAGACTTTCCCAACTGGCTAGCCATGTCTTAGGTGTTGGGGGAGAGACAGGGACAGGGAAGAGCTTGCCTCACTGGCTAGCCAGAACTTTGGTGTTGGGGGGGTTGGGAGGGGACACGACTGACTAGCTGAGAAGACTGATGTGACATGGGGATGCCCTAATACCGCCCCCCTCCCCCTGACATTTTCCAAAAGGGTTTAAGAGCTGCCGGGGGGAGGGGGTAAATTCTGGAGGGGAGGTGGCCAGATTACTACTGTCAATGCGGGGGTTAGCAGATCTGCGGTACTGGCAACTTTTGGATGCTGGGTGGGGGGCCTGAGGAGGACCAGGAGGGGATTGGGGTTTGCCATGGCAACCACTGCTAATCAGCAGTGGCCACGATGTGATCTTGAGGTGGTGGTGTTTGGCAGCCATCACACGAACATTATTCGCACGGTGGCTGCCTCTGATCACCATACCTTTTCCCTAATCTGATTCCACCTCCCTCTCTTCTTCTGCACAAAATGCAGGTATTGCAGAAAATTTCCCATGTTAGTGCTGTGATGACAGCTAACATATTTTAGTAAACATTCCTTATAATATCATCTGACTATGGACTAGTGGGATGGGAGGCCTCCTCTTTTGTATGCCTTTATGTGCCTGGGCATTTTGGATGTGTCAGTCATTCTCCAGGAACCTGAGGGCAAGTACCTTGAATCTTGTGGGCCCTAAAGACCAGGAAAGCTTAATGGTAATAATAATAATCCTTTTCATAGTGCTAATTGATGGATGCAGCATTGTACAATGCTGATAAGTGTTTGGGTATGATTAGTCCTTGCTCCAAAGAGCTTACAATTTAAGTCGATACTTCAGTTAACAGGAGATAAAAGAAGCGATTTTAGAACCAAGTGTATAAGTAGATGTGTCCAATATAGATGTTAAAAGAAGAGTGTACACATAATATTCCCTCATAAAATGACCGCAGATATGTACAACCAGTGGCAGCAGTCGCAGATGTATTTTTATACCTGTTCCAGATCAGGCATAAATGCACACATGTATATTGTCTGGACTCTGCACATACATTTTGCAAAGTTTATGTGCAAATCCCAGACTTTGCCCTATTCTGCCTCCTGGGAACAGCTACTTTATATATGTATACTCTTATTGGTATATATGACTGACAAATTTTGTGTGCCGGCTTTCTACATGTAAAACCAGGTTATAAAACTTTTCTAAGATTGCCTTCCATGTGACTTGCCTCAGGTTGTAAGGAATATCAGTTGGAAAAAAGGAATTTGAGTCCTGGTCTCTGTGAGTTCTAGCCTATTCTCTAACCACTAAGCCACACGTTCTCCTAATCTGTCTTAAACTTAAAAATATTCTTGATGGGTTGACCTGATGATTCAGTGGCAGTGCTCTACACAGCTGAAAAGGAGACCTGGGTTTAATTTGAGTTGAGCTTTTTTGCTTGCCTGCCTTATGGCAGGTCTGTACCACGAGCTGTGCAAAGGCCACACAGGACACAAGTATGGAAGGGATGCTAATGTCATCACTGGGCTTCTAGGAAGCCCAAGAAGAAGAAGGATGTTTGGGGGGGGGGGCAGGTTCACAAGTTGCATAGGGGGTATTTCTAGCTGGGTATGGTCCTGCTTACAACTGCATTAGATTTCCAAGAAGAATGGAGAAACCAGCATGGTTTGAGCAAGGTCCAGCTCTGACATCTGTGGTACCATTACGTTAGGCTTTTCAGATGATGACAAATGAGTATGCATAGAAGAGATCTAATGATAAGAACAGATGTAAGAGAACTGGAAGGAAGGTGGAGTTCATTTAAGTGTGGGAATTTAGATGCTTATACAGGTGGTTATTTAGATGCTTATTCTGTATATTCAAAGTGGTAGAGTGTATATCCAAAGCGGTAGAGTACCAGAGAGAACAGCAAAGTGGGCAGACTGAACTTGCCAATGGTCTACACCTGCTGTCATTTGCTATATTTGCTAAGCTGTGTTGCTGTATTCTGCTCTTTGGGCTGACTGGGATTGAGGATACTTTTGGGAGAAGCAGTCAGTCATTTTGCAGCAGCTTTACCTACTGATTGTTGAAAGCATACTAGAAACATTGTTCGTCAACAGGAGACTGTTAATGTGTTGACTGGATTAGAATAAGAAGAGTTAAAAATTAGGGAAAAGGCCTGGGTAGCTGTCCATCACTCGTCCCAGAAAGGGTGAATTGTAATTGAACTGAAAGGCCATAAGGAGGAGGAGGAGGAGGAATCTTCTTGCTAAAAAAATAAAGATTTATAGCAGTGTTGTGCACTAAGGAGTCATCATAATGTAAGAAATGATGACAGTTGGTTCATCCAGTCAGTGCATTTTTTTTCTGGTCTACACTGCTGCAGATATATCCTAGCTGCCAGTCATATATGCATCACTGCTCGTAAGTTATTGCTTCTTATCTAAGAGCTGATGTGCACCAACCAAGAGAGAATGACCTTGGGATAATAGTATTTGACATGCTGAAGGTTGCAAACCATATGACAAGATGGTGGTCAGAGTCAGCAGGATGCTGGGATGCAAAGAGAGAAGCATTATTAGCCAAAAAAGGGGAGAGATTGTGCCTCTGTACAGGTCACCCTGAGTGCTGTGTTCAATTTTGGAGGCATATCTCAAAAAAACAGATAGTGACGGATAGACTTGAGGTGGTCCATAGAAATGCAACCAAAATAGTGCAGTGTCTGCATCACAAATCATATGTGATCAGGAATCTAAATATATATATAGAGGAAAGGAGAGATGGGAGAATGGCAGAGACATTTACATACCTAAAAGGTATTAATAATGCTCAAGAAGCAAATATTTTTCAATCAAAAGGATTTTCTAGGATTAGGAGTCACAGTAGTATAAAGTTCAGAGGGGGTAAGCTCAGGAATAACATCAGAAAATATTTTTTTATGGGAAGGGTGGTAGATGCCTGCCCTCTCTGATGGGATGGGAGAAATGAAAAAGGTACCAAAATTGAAAAAAAAGATCCCTGGAGGTAAGAAGATGGAAGTGAAGCATTGGAGTGACCTACATGGCATTTTCAACCCTACAAGGCAATAGTAGAAAACCTTAATGACGGCTTATCATCCCTTCTATTCGGGCTTCCCCTCTATCTGTATCCACTGCTTTATTCTTTACTCTCTGAGATCATCTCAAGCTAACCTATTAGTTGCCCTCTCCTTCCATAAAACAGATTTGAATGGATTCAAACATTTATATTTGCATACGGGGGGCCCCCGCTCTATGGAATTATTTGCCGTTGGATACTCATAATGAGAAGTTGCATACCAAATACAAGAAGCACTTGAAAACTTGGTTATTTACCAAATCTTTTACCAAATAGATCCGCGATTCCTTGGCTTCGGTTTGCCTTTTCCCTCCCCTTGATCTTTTGTATCCCTGGTTACTTCATGTGTCTTTTAGGCTGAAATTGCCATTCTGCTCATTCCACTCCCTGTTGGTTCTGCGCTGATTTGTATTTGTCTCTGTGTTTTTAGTTTTTTAACCCTTTCAGACCGTATGTCCACTGTAATGGACGCCATGTTATTCATTGAATTCCATGTATTTATATATGGTGTCTGTGAAAAAATTCAGGTCTGAAAGGGTTAATGTACTTTTATTCTGGAGCCATTTTTGGTCATTTGGTTTTATTGTAAACTGCCATGCTTTCAGGCTTCCTGCTTGAATGGTGATATAGTAAATATCTATAAATAAATAAACGCATACTTTAAAGATGGGGAAAGGGAATTGGATATTGGGTTTCATATAGGAATTTATAGATGCATTTAGCCAAAATGTACAAATCGCTACTGGGCAGACTGGATGGCTATTTCGGTCTTTATCTGCTCTGTTTTACTGTGTTTTATCAGTGCTTCATAAAGCCCTGCTTCTCCAGGTAACCTAAGTCTCTTTCATTCACCTTATACAGTATATCTGCCCAAACATATCTCATCCTCTCTCACGAACTGCCTGTACTCACACAGTATATATGCAGACTTGCTGCTGCGCTCATTCCTATTATTCATGTGCACAGTGAAGAAAATCTTCAGCAAGGCAATGAGCAGCACTGTTAACCAGATATTCTGCAGGACTGCCATTGATTACACTGGTCAACATTGAAATCGTTACTGACTTTAAAAGGCCCTAATCTGTAGTATCTTGGTAAGCTGAACACGAATATAACATTAAAAAAATTTTATTGGCTCTCGGGTTTTTTTTTAAAATTATTTTATTTATAGGATTTTTTAACTGACAATACAATTCTCAGAATAAAAAAGAAACAACGGAAATACAAAATAGCATCCATTATATGCAATACAAGAAAATCAGTAAGATACATTAGCCCACATCTCGGGGATACCAGACCACATAAAGTGATAAAGAAAACCTAACCAGAGAAGCCCTCCAATAAGGCCAACTCTGGCTAACACATTTCCCCAGCCTAACACCCTCCCTTACCACCAGAGCAAAGAAGAATAAAGAAATGCCAAAGTAAGAAACCCATCATACATCCTCCCTAGCAGAGATCCATTTTTCTAACTCAGAAGAGGACAAAAAAACAAATTTATCCTGGCCTAAAAAAATTAAACATTTGCAAGGATAACGTAAAAAAAAAAAAGTGGCACCAAGAGCTAAAACTCTAGATTTATAAGCTAGAAAATATTTCCTGCGAGTTTGTGTTAAACGGGATACTTCTGGAAAAATAGATACTCTGTCTCCACAGAACAGGGTTTCTTTTCTCCTGAAATAAGCTTTAAGAATAGCAATTTTGTCATTTTCTGAAGACAAAGTAACTAGTAAAGTAGCCCTAGTTGAAATGACATCTTGTGTGTCCCTCCAAAAATGCAAAGGTAGTTTGTTCTTCCAAAACAGCCAATTCTGCATCAATATTAGGTAAAGCTACTTTAGTAGGAATGTAATAGCATTTAGTTAATTCAACAGTGTCAGCATTGGATAGAAGCAATACATCCTTCAAGTATTTTCTAAAGAGAATTAAAGGAGAAAGCAACGATATACAAGGAAAATTAAGCAATCGCAAATTTTTACTCCGTAACAAATTCTCTAAATTTTCTACTTTCTGATGCAACACCAAACTATCTTTCATAGTGTTAGCTTGAGACAGAGAAAGTGATTTAACTTGAACATCAACATTTAAAAGACCAGAAGTTAAATTATCCACTTGTGAGTCCAGACCCTGAAACTTCACAATCGCGTCTCTGGTGAATTGGCAAAGTGAAGGAACTGTCTCAACTAAAATTCGCTCAGTTCGTTTGACAACTTGCCAAATGTCCAGCAACGAAATTGCAGAGGCCTGAAGATTACCATCAAGAGGGGCGGACTCCTTCCACTCTACAGCTTTGGGGAGAACGCCGACATCAACGGAACTCAGACAAGGTTGGGATGCATCTGGTAATTCCAGAAAACCCGGCGGAAGTGGAGGGGTACGCTCAACAGAGCTAAGACTAGCCCCCTCAACGAAGGAAACAGGGAGCACAGTACCTGGTTTTGTTGCTACCGGCGTTGATATCACGTGTTTATCCATAGGGCCCTCTGCAGGCTCCATTGTAGTGGGCTTCTTCTTTCTCTTACCACCAGGCATGATGACTCACAAACAAGCTTCCTCTCCTAATCGGCTCCTAAGAGACTCACAAGGGGCCTGTTGTACCCCTTTCGATATGCCCCTTAGGATATGCCCACCACAGGCACTGACGGCAGGCGCCGTACTATACGCAGCACCACATTTATCGGGGCCTTGGGTGACGTCAGGGTAGCTGCCCCACACAAGCCGGCAGACTTCAGAAACCAGCTGCACTCACCCCCTCTGCGGGAGAAACAGGTTGCAGGCAAACATTCCCAACGAGAAGCACTCTCCCGGATCTTTTATCGGGGCCTTGGGTGAT
Source organism: Ichthyophis bannanicus (assembly GCA_033557465.1). Taxonomy (NCBI): domain Eukaryota; kingdom Metazoa; phylum Chordata; class Amphibia; order Gymnophiona; family Ichthyophiidae; genus Ichthyophis; species Ichthyophis bannanicus. The sequence continues at coordinate 116,537,268 of CM066042.1, read as the reverse complement.
GTCAGGGTAACTGCCCCACACAAGCCGGCAGACTTCAGAAACCAGCTGCACTCACCCCCTCCGCGGGAGAAACAGGTTGCAGGCAAACACTCCCCATTGGCTCTCGTTTTGAAGATATTGCATGTAGTCCATTTTTGACGTTTCACCGTGTAAATTTATCCAGTAGGACATCAACAACATCTCAAATAAGCCTTGAATAATGTAATATTGCATCACATTGCATAATACCAGCATGCACACATCATCCAGAGTTGATTGCATCATTTTCTGATGCAATGCAATACTACTGCCAGACGACTGCTGAAGCCATCTGACGTCAGCAGTGTACTATACGCAGTTGGAAAGGTTGAGCATTTAAAATATTTCAGACTATGTGCGAGACAGTTTAAGCTACTGTTACATGTAGCTTTTATTAATCATATAATTTTAGCCATTTAGGTACAATACAGAACAGTAATGCCACGAAAGTGCTTTAATACCATTGACAGTTTCTGCTACATTTGTGGGGAAGTGACATTTGCCAACCAGAAGAAAAGTATCACTTCTCAACTGAAGAAGGCATATCATCTTTACTTTGGATGCAAGATTGGTGACCAAGACAAGCCTTGGGCCCTGCATATATGCTGCGCTACATGTACAACACAGCTTTCACAGTGGTTGAATTGCAAAAGACCATCAATGCCATTTGCAGTCCCCATGGTGTGGAGAGAGCCAAGCAACCACATAAATGACTGTTACTTCTGCTTGGTTCCTCCCCTTTCCAGTGGAAGCAAAAGAAGTCGAGCATAGTCTACCCAAACATTCTGTTTGCATTGAGACCAGTTCCACATGGTGAGGACTTCCTATTCCAGAACCTCCATCAGAATATTCTCTTGATTCATCTGATGAGGATAAGGGTGAGCTGACCTGTTCTTCTCCTGGTCCGTCAGCATGCAGTGACCCAGATTTTCACTGGGATGCATTATCAACTCCACACAAAATAACACAGGAAGAACTAAATGACCTGGTTCGTGATTTGGACTTATCCACGAACAAGGCAGAATTGCTAGGATCAAGACTCCAACAATAGAATCTTCTAGAAGAAAATGTCAATATTACTTCATATCGAAAGCGCCACCAGCAGTTGGAGCCTTTCTTCAGAAAGGAAAGTAATCTGGTATTCTGTTCCGATATTGAAAGCCTCATGAATGCCTTAAACACTCATGACCCACAAGACTGGAGACTATATAGACTCTTCGAAACTGAGTCTGAAGGCTGTGCTTTTGAACAATGAAAACCGTCTTCCATCTATTCCAGTAGTGCATGCTGTCCACATGAAAGAGACATACGATAACTTAAAGCATCTACTGACTTCCATTAACTATAACAAGTACAGCTGGCACCTCTGTGGTGACTTGAAGGTAGTTGCCCTTTTAATGGGACTGCAGCAGGGATATATATAAAATACATGTGTTTCTTATGTAAGTTGGATAGCCGAGCAAGGGATTGGCACTACTTGCGGAAGGAATGTAATCGCAGACAAAATGTAACAGTTGGAGAGAAAAATATTCAACACCCAGCTCTGGTTGAGGCTCACAAAATCCTGCTACCACCCCTTCACATCAAACTAGGTTTGATGAAACACTTCGTGAAAGCCATGGACCTCACTTCGCCAGCTTTCCGATAACTGCATGAAAAATTCCCTCGACTCAGCGAAGCAAAGAATAAAGAGGGAGTTTTTGTGGGTCGAGAGCTCTTCAAAGATGACCGGTTCAACAACTTGCTGCAGGGTGATGCGAAACAAGCATGGAATGCTTTTCACCTATTGTCAACAAACTTTCTCGGGAATGTTAGAGCAGAAAACTACAAGGAACTAGTAGAAGACATGTTGATGCAGTATCAGAAACTTGGCTGCAATATGTCTCTAAAGATCCATTTCCTTGATTCTCATCTCGATTTCTTTCCTGACAACTGTGGTATGGTTAATGATGAACAGGGCGAACATTTTCACCAGGATATCGCAACGATGGAGCAAAGATACCAGGGAAAATGGTCCACTACAATGCTGGCTGACTACTGCTGGACACTCCCCAGAGAAGCTCCCGAATAGCTGTACAAGAGACAGGCGAAAAAATCTAAGAAGTAGTCTATGACTTGGTTTTTTACAGGTATTAACCGAAGGCCTATTATATTTACTATTGACATGCATTTCGTGATGTAAACATTAATTCTTGTAGATTACAAAAAAACTAGAGCCAACTTTGCAATTTCACTGTCATATTCGTGTTCAGCATATAAAAATTGATAAGAAATGACTATTTTTATTTCAGTAACATGACTTTTGTAAAACTTTGTTGACCAGTGTTATATGAGAAAGACTTGTTTAGTGAGCCTTTTGTAAAATACTCAGGAAATGGTGCACATCCAGACTTTGGATGTCCTTTTTTCTACATAGGTAACCTATGCAAAAGCAGGCTTTAAATGTACTGCGAAATACAAAATGTTAGATTTCATTTTCTTTGCTGCCCTGTCTGGGGTATAACTCCCAGGAGTGAGGTGGATTGCCTTTCTTGATAGCTTCTCCCCACCCCCACAGAGATATGTCGATGTAGGAGAAATGAGTGGCACAATTAAAATTTTGTAATTCTCCCCAATGAAGCCTAATTAAAGGTGAAACCCTGGGCCAGATGGGAAAGAAGAAAAAAACAAAGTGGAATGACCTAAATGACTATGAATGTCATATTTAGGAGGAATTTGGAAAATAATTGAGTTTGCATAAAAGATAACATTTAAGATAAGTAGAGATTCACTGGGAGTTTTATAAATACTTTATATTACTGGATTATATATGAATAAGTTTGAGCAGACTACAAAAATGTAAAATTAAACAATGATGACAAAGGAAAATGCATTGCCCTGCTGGCTGATAATTGTGTAATTTTGGTTGAGGGCAATTTTTTCCTCCTTTTGAGAACTGAAAAATTTAAAATCAAAAATTCAATTTGTAAACATGAATTGATTAGTTAGTGGATAAGAAAGTGACAAAAAAAGCAAAAAAGGAGAACAAAATATATTACCACAAATTTTCAGTTCGTGATAATGTTTTATATTTTGTGGGATTGAATATAATTACATTTATCTAGTAACAAGACAAAACATGTTATAATCACATCGTTAATGATGCTTGCTCTGCACACAAACAGCACATGCCTTTTCTTTTCATATAAGAGCAAACCATGCCCAAAACATAGACGTGAAATAGTGACACAGCATACACAGAGATAAAATGGATAGAAACATAAATAATGGTTGAGCATTGAATCTTGAAATGTGATGCTCACAAAGAAACGTCCATAATGCAGCACCTGCCACAATTTTATTTTTTTATTTAGCTGGATTTATATACCGCTTTTTACAAAGGTCCAACCAGTTTACATGGAACCTTGAACATTTCAAACGTTTACATTAAACAATCAACTTTATACAATAATGAATTAAACAGAAAGTTCCTTTTCGGTCATCCAGTTTAGTCCATACTTCTGGGTAGTGCACCTCCTCCTGCAGCCTGGAGACTGGGCATGTCCAAAAAACGTGACATCACTGCATGTAGCTCTTCTGCTCTCCCAGCAACCGCCAGTGTGTCCAGTCTCCATGCAGCAGGAGGACGTGTGAGCCTAGTGTTGGGCTCACTTTAGGGCTAGGTTTAGGAGCATTAGGGGTTTTGGTTTATTTCTGACTCCTTTTAATTCTGGTTATTTTGGTGCTGTGCCTTTAAAAAAAAAAAAAAAAAAAGGCAGGAGTGAGAGACAGTGAGAATTTCTTCTGCCGGTCCCTGCTGGGTTTCAGTTGTGTGACTGTGTGGGATTCGGTTCAGCTTTGATCTCTCCACCCTTGCTAGTTCGGGGGAGAGCTCTTAGCCAGCAGTGGCACACTGATTGCCTTTCTGCAGTCGCTTTCCCCGGTCCGGTGGAAACGGAAAGTTGACAGCCCGGTAGTCCTCCGGTGCTCAGCATTTAGTCCGGAGGCTCCAGAGCCGTGGGGGACTGAGTCCTAGCGATTTCCCACATTTCTATTTAAGGTGAGTCAGGGTAAGCAGGGGGACTGGCAGGAATAGTGCGGCTGACTTCTTCGCCGTCCCTCAGCAGTGTAGAGCGGTTTTTGGTGCCATTTCTCTCACTTCAGCGGCGGCGGCCATTTTGGCCTCGTGGAAGCCGCGTGCGGACAGCTTGCACAGTGCTGGAGGAAAGAAAGGTCAGGGAATCATTTTCTTGGGCCTTCTCAACCCAGCTTATGCTGAGTTTATTGTTTTTTATTGATTAGGGTTCTGTTTGTTGTTTTAAATTCGCTGTGAGAGGTGCTTCTTTTTAGCGCGTTATTTTTTTAGCCACAGCTCCTGGGTCCCTTTTTCTCTCTTCAAAGGCAGGGTGTGGGGGCTGTGAATGCTTTCATTGGAATCAGTTTAAAAAAAAACAAAAACAAGGGGAGATACCAAAAAAAAAAAAAAGCTATTTTTTCTTGTGCATTTGTTTGCAGCAGTTTTATGGCGGCACGCCTTCAGTGTGTGGTGTGTGGCAGCCGTAGGGGAGCAATTGCTGAGTCTGGGGTCTGCCGGGGGTGTATGGCAGTTTCCACCTCTCTTGAGTAACAAATGGAGGTTCAGGCGACTGAGGGTCAAGCCATGATGCCTGTGACGGAGGGGAGTCCTCCGTCCGCGTCTCCGCAAACGTCTGTACAGGCTTCCCAGGAGGGGCAGAGTTTAGCTCCTCTGTCGGTGGGAGCGGAGCAGCTGCTCGGTGATTTTTCTCTGGATTTTGTTTTACTTATGCACGAGGCCTTCTGTAGGCGCCGACAGGGCAAGCTGCCAGATTCCTCTTTGTTGCCCGCGCCGTCTCCGCAAGCTGCAGTAGCGGAGGTGGGCGGTGGAACTCCTCGTCCGCCTAAGAGAGTCAGGGTTCGGGATCCTTCGCCTCCTGAGGTTGAGTGGCAAGACTCGGAGGAGCATGAGGCAGAATTGGACTCTGCTGTAGGAGAGCTAGAGGAGGGAGAGATCCCCGAGCCCGAGGATCAGGCGAAGATTATTAGGTTATTCCGCAGGGAGGAGTTGGTCCCGCTTATAACTGAATCCCTGCGAACCCTGAAATTAGTGGCAGAACAGCCGGCGGAGGACGAAGGGGAGGAAGACCCGATTATTCAGGCGGTGAGGCAGTCTCAGGTAGTTTTTCCAGTGCATCGAGTGGTTGACCGCATGATTCAGGATGAATGGGATTTGCCGGAGGCTGGTCTCAAGGGAATTAGGACTATGTATAGATTGTATCCTTTGGCCGATAAGGATAAGGAGAGGTTTCGTTCTCCCAAGATTGATGCTGCAGTTCCGGCGGTAACGAAAAAGACCACCATCCTGGTGGACGGCAGTGCAGCTTTGAAGGATGCACAAGATAGAAAGGTTGATGGTTTGTTAAATCAGTCCTTTGAGGTGGATGCCCTATCGCTACAAGCTTCCATCTGTGGGGCTTGGGTGGCTAGGGCTTGTCTTAGATGGATGCAGGGGTTGCGCTGCATTGTGCAGCTGGAGTCCGAGGGACTGCGAGAGTTGGACCGTCTGGAGTCCGGGGCTGCTTACTTGTCCGATGTTCATTATGATTTGATTAGAGCCCTAGCTAATAGTATGACTTCTTTGGTGGCAGCTCGCAGATCCATTTGGGCAGCGGATGGTTCCTCTAAGGCATGGCTCAGTAAGCTGCCCTTTAGGGGCACACTGTTGTTTGGGGAGGACTTGGATAAATTGGTGAAGGATTTAGGGGAGACTAAGGGGGGCAGGCTCCCGGAGGATAAGCCTAAGCAGGGAAGAGCTTCGCAGTCATTTCGAGGGCAATTCCATGACTTTAGGTGGTTTCGTTCTTCCCGGTTGGGGGGTTTCCAATGGGGACAATTTGCTTCATGAGCGCAGGGATTTCGGGGGTTTCGAGGTGTCGGTAGAGGTTTTGCAGCGACGTCCTCAGCTCCTGCCAGAAAGTCGCAATGAAGTGAGGCGGGCTCTTGTCGGAAGTCGGAACCGTGCTGATGTTAAATAGTGCGGTATATAAACAATGTTAAATAAATAAATAAAATAAATAAGTCAGCTGATAGGCGGGAGGCTTTGGGCTTTTCTTCCGGCTTGGCCCAAATAACGATGGATCAGTGGGTGTTGGAAATAATTCGGGACGGCTACGCGTTGGAGTTCGCCCGGCCGGTATGGGATTCCTTTGTTCTCTCGCCCTGCAGAGGCCCTCAGAAATCCTTAGCGATTCATCAAACGCTAGACCGCTTACTGCAGTTGGCGGCGGTAGGGCCCGTGCCTGCAAGCAACTACGGCAAGGGTCGATACTCAATCTACTTCATAGTCCCGAAAAAGGATGGCTCGGTTCGGCCTATTTTGGATTTAAAAGGGGTGAATCGTTGTCTACGCGTTTCACATTTCCGAATGGAGACCCTAAGGTCCGTCATTGTCTCAGTGCATCAAGGGGAGTACTTAGGCTTCCGTCAGATCAAGAGAAGTTATCTACATATTCCGATCAGGGAAGGCCATCACAGATTTCTTCGCTTTGCCCTTCCGTGGGGGCATTACCAGTTTCAGGCCTTGCCCTTTGGCCTCGCAACGGCACCGCGCACCTTTACCAAGATTATGGTGGTGGTGGTGGTGGCGGCATTGCGCAAAGACGGAGTTCTGGTTCATCCTTACCTGGATGATTGGTTGATTCGGGCAAAGTCTGAGACCGAGAGCATTCAGGTTACGGACAAGGTGGTGAAGTTTCTCGAGAGACTTGGCTGGGTGGTCAACCTGGCAAAGAGTCATCTAGTTCCTACTCAGAAGCTCGAATACCTGGGTTTACGATTCGACACTCGAGTGGGGAGAGTGTTTCTACCGGAGCGGTGAGTGCACGGGTTGCAGACGTTGCTTCGTCGGTTCCTGGCATCCCAGGCGCCCTCGGCCTGGAGATATCTACAGGTTCTGGGAACCATGGCAGCGATGTTGGAGGTAGTGCCCTGGGCCAGGTTTCACATGCGTCCATTGCAAAGAGCACTGCTTTGTCGCTGGTCCCATCAGGAAGACTCTCTGAGCGCGTGGCTTCCTTGTCCGGCCAAGGTCAAGAGGTCACTTCGGTGGTGGCTGCTTCCCGGGTCGTTGACGTCAGGGATGAGCCTGGAACAACCGGATTGGCTTCCCCTGTTGACAGATGCAAGTCTAGTGGGCTGGGGAGCACATTGCGGGGAGCTCTTCACGCAGGGACGTTGGTCGGCCCAGGAAGCCACTTGGTCGATCAACAGATTGGAACTCCGCGCAGTGACCCTGGCGCTTCAGGTATTCGAGTCCACGGAGACCGGGAGAGCGGTACGGGTGCTGTCTGACAACTCGGTGACAGTGGCATACATCAATTGTTAGGGAGGCACCGGAAGCCAGCCTATGGAGGCGGAGGCCGAACAGCTCTTTCAGGGGGTGGAAACTCGACTGTTGGCAGTGTCGGTGGCACACATTGCAGGCAAACTTTCTCAGCAGGGTGCGGGTGGATGCCGGAGAGTGGGAGTTGCATCCCCGGATTTTTGCACAGATTGTCCGAAGATGGGGGTCGCCCATTATGGACCTCATGGCGACCTTCCAGTCGGCAAAGGCAAGTCGATTTTTCAGCAGGTGTCGGGAAAGAATGTCGGAAGGGATCGACACGCTGATGCAACCTTGGCCGACGTCGGGGCTGCTCTATATTTTCCACCCGTGGGCCCTAATCGGCAGAGTGGTACAAAGAATCAAGGCTCATCGAGGGAGTGTGTTGTTGGTGGCGCCGGACTGGCCGAGGCGTCCATGTTATGTGGATCTGGTTCGTCTGCTCAGCGGCGATCCGTGGAGGTTACCGGCGTCGGAGGATCTATTGCAGCAGGGGCCGCTCTGAATGTCGCAGGTGGATCGATTCTCGCTTACGGTCTGGCCATTGAGCGGGCGAGGCTAAAGAAGAGCGGTTATTCAGCAGCGGTAATAGCGACTTTGCTCAAGGCGTGGAAGAGATCTACTTCTCTTGCTTACATGCGCATTTGGCGGATCTTTGAGGATTGGTGCTCTCGGCGTCAGATCCGAGCAGCTATGGCGTCAGTACCAGTGGTACTCAGTTTCTTGCAGGACGGTTTTGATAAGGGCCTGGCTGCAAGTTCCTTAAGGGTCCAGTTAGCGGCTTTGTTATGCTATAGGGGCAAGGTTCAGGGGGTGGCGTTAGGTACGCACCCAGATGTGCTGCGTTTTTTTGAAGTCCGTCTCCAACCTTCGACTGGCTCGTAGAGTTATAGTTCCCTCGTGGGATCTCAACTTGGTCTCGGGGGCCTTAGTGAGGGAACCCTTTGAGCCATTGCGCAGGGCATCGGTGAAGGATTTAACTCTGAAAACTGTGTTTTTAGTAGCCGTTTGTTCTGCTCAGCGAATTTCAGAGCTGCAAGCTTTGTCCTGTCGGGAACCGTTCTTGTCTTTTTTCAAGGATAAGGTGGTGCTGCGGCCTGTCCCTTCCTTTTTGCCGAAGGTGGTTTCGCCGTTTCACCTGAATCAAACGATGTCGTTGCCAGTTCTGAGTACGCTGGGAAATAGCGAGGCGGATCGCAGTTTGCATCGGTTGGACTTGAAACGAGTGTTGCGGCAGTACTTAAAGGTCTCGGGGGACTTTCGTAAGTTGGATCGGTTGTTTGTTTTGTTTGGGGGTAGCCGCAAGGGTGAAGCGGCGGCTAACGCGTCTATTTCTCGGTGGATTAGAGAGACCATTGCTTCTGCTTATTTCTTGGAAGGCAGAGTGGTGCCGGCAGGCTTGCAGGCTCATTCTACCAGGGCGCAAGCGGTGTCTTGGGCAGAACACAGGTTGGTGCCTCCGGTGGAGATTTGTAGGGTGGCCACTTGGTCGTCTCTTCATACTTTCAGCAAACATTACCGGCTAGATGTCCTTTCAGCGCAGGATGCGGCTTTCGGATCGGCAGTGTTGCATGCCGGTTTGAAGGGTCCCTTCCAATAGTTACTGCTCTGTTACATCCCAGAAGTATGGACTAAACTGGATGACCGAAAAGGAAATGGAAATTACACTTACCTGGTAATTGTGGTTCCTTGAGGGAATCCAGTTTAGTCCTCGTTCCCACCCGGGTTGCTTTAAGCTACTGAGAGAGTTCGAGTGGGCTGTAGTTATCGGTAAGTAATGTTCAGTGTTTCGTTTCTTTGCTTACCTGTCAGTAGATTGGTTCAAACAGTGGGAGGCAGGCAAAAGAAACAAACCTGTCTAAAAAAAAAAAAAAAGAAGCAAAAGAGCAAAAGAACCGGAGGAGGCAGAAAGGGAGAAAAGCATTGAGAGCAATTTGGTTTTGTTATGTTGCTATGGATGTTGTTTGGTACTTATTGCTCCTTTAAGTGTGCTTTGTCAATAGTTCACTGGCAGTTGCTGGGAGAGCAGAGGAGCTACATGCAGTGATGTCACGTTTTTTGGACATGCCCAGTCTCCAGGCTGCAGGAGGAGGTGCACTATCCAGAAGTATGGACTAAACTGGATTCCCTCAAGGAACCACAATTACCAGGTAAGTGTAATTTCCATTTTTGTTACAAATTTGGGAATGTTAAATTGCCGTTAACGATTTACAGAATGCTGTTCATGGGGAGGGGGAGAGTGGAGGAAGGGGGGGATATTAGGAGGATGTTGTTCCAAAGTGTAAGGTGAAGAGGTAGGTCTTAAGGAGCTTGTGAAAGGTCAGGAGATCCATGGTGTTTCTTATGGGGTTAGGGAGGGAGTTCCAGGATGATGGAGCATATAGTTCAAAGGATCTGGCCAAGCTTGCTTAGGGGCTGATCAGGGTGTTCAGTGTGGATGATCTGCTTGGTCTGTCTGTCTGTAGTGGAGTGATGAAGGATTGGAGGTGGGGGGATGACTGGTGGTTGAGGGTTTTGTGTATTATTGGTAGAACTTTGTAGAGTATTCTGCTGTGCAGTGGAAGCCAGTAAAGATGTTTGAGGATGGGAGTGATGTGATCATATCTGGAGGCACCTTGGATAATCCTGACTGTTTTGTGGAGGGCTGTTTGTAGAGGAAGGAGTGTCGATTTTGGGAGTCCATTGTATATTGAGTTGCAGTAGTTGGCATGTGGTATACTGAGAGCTTGTAAGGCCGAGCGGAAGTTCGATTGAGCGAGGAGAGGGTGGAGATGCTGGAGGGTTCAGGTTTTATAGTAGATTAATTTTGCTGTGTTCTTTATTTGAGTCTTTAGGGTGAGGTGACTGTCGAGGATGATTCCCAGTATTTTACTTCTGGTTTGACTTGGATTTCTGTGTTGTTGAGCATGTTGGTAGTGGGAGGGGTGAATGATTAATTTTTGGTGACGAATAAGGAGTTTTCTTGAGATTTATGGATAATTGATTTGTAGATAGCCACTGTGAGAGGTCTGAGAAGCATTGTTGGAGCTCATGGTAGGGTGGTTTGTTCAGGTTGAATGGTGTGTAAAGAATGATGTCGTTAGCATAGATGTAATAATTGATATGTGCTTGGATGATGTTGAAGAGGAGAGCTGAGAGTTGATCCCTGGGGGACGCCTTGAGTTTGAGTATATGGGGTTGATGCTAGTGGTCCAATTCCATTCTACTGGAGTCTGTTGTGGAGGTAAGTTTGGAACTACTTCAGTACAGTGTCTTGTATTCCGATTGAATGGAAGCATTGTAGGAGAATGTTGTGGTTGACATTGTCGAAAGCTGCTGAGATGTCGAGGAATATGAGGATGAAGCCTTGGTGAATGTTCTGAGTTCCCTTTATGAGGTTGTTCAAGAGAGAAGTTAGGAGGATTTCTACTCGATGGTGTGGTCGGAATCCATGTTGCTGTGGGTCAAGCAGGGCGTGGGTGTCAAGGTATTCTTGTAGCTGGATTTGGATGGTCTTCTCAATTATTTTGATTATGAAGGTTAGGCTTACAATAGGTCTGTTTGAGGAGGGGTTGGACAAGTCAAAGTGGGGTTTTTTTTAGCGGAGGGCGAATTGATGAGAATTTTAGGCAGTCTGGTAAGTCACCATGCAGTAGGGACCTTTGCATGAGCTTTGCGAGGAATGGAGATAGTTCTGCTTTGGTGGCTTTGATCCAGCTAACTGGACATGGGTCAAGGGATGATGTAGTAGTGTTGAGGGATGAGATGATGCTTTCTATGTTTTCAACAGAGACAGGGCCGGATTTACCTATACGCCCATTACGCCGTGGCGTAGGGCCCACAGCTGGCAAGGGCCCACAAAAATCGAACTAATAAGCTTTTTTTAAAAATAAAATTTAAAAAAAAAACTGCTGGCTGCCGCCGCGGGGCCCCCTCTGCTGCCGCGGCAGCATGGACTGACCCGCGGGGCCCCCTCTGCAAGGTGAATCGGTCGGTCAGTCGGTCGGTCCGTCCCTCCCTCCCTCCGTGCAGGCTTTGAGAGGCGCGAGGGAGAGTGTCTCCCTCACATCTCTGTTAAGCCCGCAGGGGCTGATGGGGAGGGGGGGAGGGGGGAGAGAGGAAGGGAGGGGGGGGGAGGGGGTGATGGGATTTGATGCATGTGCTTACAGAATAAGTGCTACCTCGATGAAAACAAACCAAAACAGAATCCTCGCATCAAATCAAAAACATAGAGATCCTGTGAACAAAAGTCTCCTCAAAAACAAATAAATAGGATTTAGAATATTTTAAACCTTTAAATTTTTGTCAGAGCCCAGTCGGCCCAGTGTGAAGAAGTGGTGTGGAGTGGACTTCTTCACACTGGGCCGACTGGGCTCCGACAAAAATTTAAAGGTCTAAAATATTCTAAATCCTATTTATTTGTTTTTGAGGGGACTTTTGTTCACAGGATCTCTATGTTTTTGATGTGCTTACAGAATAGCAACTTCCTAAAGCACGTATGTATGTGTCCATTCGCATCTGAAAGTCCTTTCGAATAGGGACTTATGTGCATTTCTAGCACATTAACTATCCTCGTGCGCTTTATGGAATCAGCCCCTCAGTGCTGCTATCCAGATATTAGTCGGCACTGAATATCTGGATATATCTTTACATGTGGCAGTCAACGCTTGAAAGGAACACTGACTGTGGAGTTTGAATATTGACCCTCATATTTTTAAATAGTAAATTTTGCCCCATAATGTATGTGTATATACTCTTTGTATGTGTGTGTGTATATATATATATATATATATCTACATATATATATATTTTTATTTATTTATTTATTTACATTCTCTTATATACCGCGCTATTCTGCATCAGTGCGGTTTACATTGAACAAACTGAAATTACATTGAACAGGGCATTATAACTTGGAGATAACTATTTACAGGGAACATGGGTTATGGAGGGTTAAGTGGCTTGCCCAAGACCGCAAGGAGCACCTGTGGGACTAGAAACCCCAGTCCTTCAGGCCCAAGGTTGCTGTCCTCTAGTGGGATTTGAACCCCCGACCTTCCGGCCTGAAGTACCTTGCCACAACCACTAGGTCACTCCTCCGCTCCGCTCCATGTATATATATGTATATAGTATACTACAGCTATGCTACCTGGAGTGTGCCCAATCTCATCTGATCTCAGAATCTGAGCAGGAATGTGCCTAGTAAGTACTTGGATGGGAGACCTCCTTGAAATACCAGGTGCTGTATTTATTTATTTATTTAACTGTATTTATATCCCGCTTTTCACCGGGTCAAAGTGGCGTAACAAAGGGGGGGTTAATCGGTCATAGGGATAGGGCCATCACCAGGAGGGCAACATTGATGATTTTGACAGAGGATAGACATAGACATGGACAAGGTAACATAGTTTTTGATCATGGGTTCTTGAGGGTGGCCTAGAGGGGTTGGTGTAGTTATTTGTGGGAGGGTGTTTCTGTTTTGAGATATTCTTAGAATAGGATGGTTTTTAGCTGTTTTTTGAATGACAGGAGATCGTTATTGTTCCTGAGGTGGCTCGGTAGAGAATTCCAGAGGGATGGGGCGTAAAGTTCAAAGGCTCTATTGCAGGTCCGTTGTGTGCATTTGGTTCTTTTGTGAGGGATGGTGAGGGAGTTGCTGGAGGTCTGTCTGGTCGTTTTGCTGTGGGCTGGATGGGTCAGTAGGGTGTGGAGCTGGGTGCTCTGTGTTTGCTGGATGGTTTTGTGGGTGAGTAGAATAGTATGTATTTAATTCTTGCTTCGAGGGGAAGTATGTGTAGGTCCCTTAGAATTGGGGTGATGTGGTCTAGTTTCCTCGCATTCTGAATAATTCTCGCTGTGGTGTTCAAGGCCGTTCTGAGGGGGTTGGTTTGTGTGGCAGGTAGTCCATGGTAGATTATATTGCAGTAGTCCAGATGTGGGAGTGTCATAGCTTGCATTACTGTCCTGAAGTCTTGAGGTTCGAGGAGAGGTCGGAGACGTTGTACTGTTTTAGCCTTGTGGAATATGGTTCGGTGGGCTTAGTGATTTGTTGCTTGAGGGTTAGAGCCTGGTCAATGATAATGCCCAGATATCTTATTTGTGGCTGTATTTGAATTTGTGTAGTTCCCATGTTGAGGTGTGTAGGTGGTTTGAAGTCTGGGTCTTTGGTCACTATAAGAGCTTCAGTTTTCTTTATGTTAATAGAGAGGTTGTTCTCTTGCAGCCATTTAGATACATCAGCAAAGCAGGCTGATAGTTGTTCATTCGTTGGGTTTGTGGTTGTAATTGGGGCATAGAGCATTATGTCGTCCGCATAGATGTGGAAGTTGATGTTGTGGGTACGTATGACTGAGCAGAGTGGTCGGAGGTAAATGTTGAAGAGCATGGCTGATAGTGTGGATCCTTGGGGTACTCCTTGATGTTGCTGGAAGGGGGGTGAGGTTGAGGTGCTGGTGCGGATCAATTGCTGTCGGACTGGAACCATCGAAGTACAGTATCTTTGATCCCTATTGATTGGAGTCTGTGTATGAGGATGTTGTGGGAGATGGTGTCGAAGGCTGCTGATATATCTAGGAAGATCATGGTGTATCCGGAGTGTTTTTCTTGAGTTCCCATGATGAGGGTGTTCATCAGTGTGGTCATGAAGGTCTCGACTCCATGTAGTGGACGGAAACCGTGTTGCTGCGGGTCCAGTATGTTGTTGACGCCTAAATGTTCTTGAAGCTGGCGTTGGACTATCTTCTCGATGATTTTGGCGGTGAATGGGAGGCTTGCTATCGGCCTGTAGGAGGTGGGGTCTAGGGGATCTAGGTTAGGCTTTTTTAGGGTTGGTCGAATGATTGTGGTTTTGAGGATGTCCGGCATGCGTCCTTGAGTGAAGGATTCGTTGACGATGTGGGATAATGGTGCGCTCAGGTCTTCCTTGGATTTCTTTATCCAGTCAGTGGGGCAGGGGTCTAGTGGGGAGGTGGTGGTGTTAAGGCAGGAGATGGTGGATGATATTTCTGCTTCTGTGGTTGCATCAAACGTATTCCAGTCGCTGCTTATGATGGTGAAGTGGTCTGTTTTTGTTGTCTCGGCGCTCAGGTGTGGATTTTTTGGTTGTTGAAGCTGTTTGTATTGTCGGGCCAATAGATCTGATGGGATGTTTGGCAGCTGGTCAGAGTTACTAGGTGCTCTTGTCAGTTTTTTGACAATCTGAAAGAGTTCCCAAGGTTTGTTTATGGCTGTGTTTAGGATTTTTGAGTGGTAGGCTTTTTTCGCTTTGTCAGTTTCTGAATGGTATGCGTCGAGTTCGTATAGGTAGTTTATTTTGTCCTTTTCATTTTTGGTTTTTCTCCATTTTCTTTCTGTTCTTCTGAGTTTGGTTTTTAGTTTCTGGAGGGTGGGGATGAACCATCGGACTTTTGAGGAGGCGGGTCTGGTGGTAGTATTGTCTAATTTTGCGTTGGATGCTGATGCGATTGTGGTGTTCCAGTTGTAAATTAGGTCATCAATGTTGTTGGTGTTTGTTTGGAGTTTAGGCAGAGTTTGTGCCAGGAAGTCTTCTTTGATAAATGCTTTAAATCTTCTTGTGTGATGCTTGTTTTCTTTGTCATTCTTGCATTGGTAGCTGTGGGATATGTTGATGAGGTAGTGGTCTGACCATGGTACTGGTGAGATCTCTGGGTTTCTGTATGAGGAGGCAGTTTGGGAGTTTAGAAATATGAGGTCTAGTGTGTTCCCTTTTTCATGTGTTGATTCTTGTATGATCTTTATCAGGTTCATTGCTGTCATGGCGTTGATGAAGGTTTCTGCTTGTTTGTCTTGGAGTGATGGGAGGTTGAAGTCTCCTAGGATTATTTGTTCTTTTGAGGAGCTGGTGCTTTCAGAAATGAGGTGTAGTATCCTTGGTAGGTCAGTGTTTGTGGTGGGTGCACGGTAGATCAGACATATTGAGAGGTGTTTGTTGGTGAGGGTAAGTATGTCTGCATCATTGGAGGTTTCTGAAGTATGGACTCTGAGGTGGAGGTTGTCCTTTGCAATGATGGCTACGCCTCCTCCTTTGGTGTGCGTTTGGGAGCAGTGTTGGAGGATGTATCCTGTAGGTGTGTGTTGGTTCATTATTACTGTGTCGCTATCTGTTAGCCAGGTTTCCGTCATGCATAGGATGTCGATCTTCTTGGTTGTGATCAGGTCTTGGAGCATGTGGTATTTGTTTCTGGCTGAGCGTACATTTATTAGTGAGATGGAGAGGTGGTGGTGGTTTGGGGGGTTGGTGTTGTGGGCAGGTGTGTGTTGCGTGAGTGAGTGGTTCGGTGCAGGGTTGTGGATGCTTGTGGGATGGGTTGTTGTCTGGGTAGAGGGGGCTATTGAGTATGTCTGTGGGGAAGGGGTAGAGGGTCAGGAGGGGAGTTAGGAGGTAGATGGGGGCTAGGAAGGGTGGCATGATGTGCGAGGAATACCTTGCCGTTTAGGGGCTGTGTTGAGATTCCGTTCTGGGTTCTTGGAGTGGTGGGGTCTTTTCTGTGAAGTTGTGGTTGTCTCGTATTTCCTCTGTAGTACCGGTTGGTGTGTTCTGGCGCTTGCTGTGGCGGTTGTTGATGTTTGTCCTTTCTGAGTTCCGCAGGTTTCCGGCTTGTTTCCACTGATGTTTCTTTTGGCTTATGTTGATTTCTGCGTGCCTCTGTGCCGCGCCTAAGGGCCACGCCAAAGGGCCCTCTGGTGAGGCCCTCAGGCGCGGGGCCGCCCTGCAGGGACGCCGCTTTTAAGCGGTTCGGGCAGGCTCCCACTGCCCCGATTGGGCAGGAGCACCGGGGGGTGGAGGGACCCGGCAGCGGCTCCCTCTGTGCAGGGATGCCGCTTTTAAGCAGCTCGGGCAGGCTCCCACTGCCCCGATTGGCCAGGAGCGCCGGGGGGTGGAGGGACCCGGCAGCGGCTCCCTCTGTGCAGGGATGCCGCTTTTAAGCAGCTCGGGCAGGCTCCCACTGCCCCGATTGGCCAGGAGCACCGGGGGGTGGAGGGACCCGGCAGCAGCTCCCTCTGTGCAGGGATGCCGCTTTTAAGCAGTTCGAGCAGGCTCGGGCAGACTCCCACTGCCCCGATTGAGCAGGAGCGCCGGGGGGTGGAGGGACCCGGCAGCGGCTCCCTCTGTGCAGGGACGCCGCTTTTAAGCGGTTCGGGCAGGCTTGGGCAGGCTCCCACTGCCCCGATTGGGCAGGAGCGCCGGCGGGTGGAGGGACCCGGCAGCGTATCCCTCTGTGCAGGGACGCCGCTTTTAAGCAATTCGGGCAGGCTTGGGCAGGCTCCCACTGCCCCAATTGGGCAGGAGCGCCGGGGGGTGGAGGGACCCGACAGCGGCTCCCTCTGTGCAGGGACGCCGCTTTTAAGCGGTTCGGGCAGGCTCGGGCAGGCTCCCACTGCCCCGATTGGGCAGGAGCGCCGGGGGGTGGAGGGACCCGGCAGCGGCTCCCTCTGTGCAGGGACGCCACTTTTAAGCGGTTTGGGCAGGCTCGGGCAGGCTCCCACTGCCCTGATTGGGCAGGAGCGCCGGGGGGTGGAGGGACCCGGCAGCGGCTCCCTCTGTGCAGGGACGCCGCTTTTAAGCGTTTCGGACAGGCTCCCACTGCCTCGATTGGGCAGGAGCGCCGGGGGGTGGAGGGACCCGGCAGCGGCTCCCTCTATGCAGGGACGCCGCTTTTAAGCGGTTTGGGCAGGCTCGGGCAGGCTCCCACTGCCCCGATTGGGCAGGAGGGCCGGGGGGTGGAAGGACCCGGCAGCGGCTCCCTCTGTGCAGGGACGCCGCTTTTAAGCGGTTCGGGCAGGCTCAGGCAGGCTCCCACTGCCCCGATTGGGCAGGAGCGCCGGGGGGTGGAGGGACCCGGCAGCGGCTCCCTCTGTGCAGGGACGCCGCTTTTAAGCGGTTCGGGCAGGCTCCCACTGCCCCGATTGGGCAGGAGCGCCGGGGGGTGGAGAGACCTGGCAGCGGCTCCCTCTGTGCAGGGACGCCGCTTTTAAGCGGTTCGGGCAGGCTCGGGCAGGCTCCCACTACCCCGATTGGGCAGGAGCGCCGGGGGGTGGAGGGACGCCGCTTTTAAGCGGTTCGGGCAGGCTCGGGCAGGCTCCCACTGCCCCGATTGAGCAGGAGCGCCGTGGGGGTGGAGGGACTCGGTAGCGGCTCCCTCTGTGCAGGGACGCCGCTTTTAAGCGGTTCGGGCAGGCTCCCACTGTAGGCTTACTGTGTGGAAGAAAGGCATGGCAAATGTACTTTTGTTCGCCCTTTGCCAAAATAATCTAGATGATAGTCGCAACATGGACAACTATCCAAAGGCTTGCCAGGAGTCGACATTGATTTGATGGCATTTAACAACAATATATGTAATATACATATATAGATAGAAAACTGTCCAAAAGCCATGTACCCCAATAACCTATTGTTTTGCTTGGACTGCTCCCAGTGATGGCCATATAGGCTATCTAATTGTTAATTGGGCCCTGGATGCTGAGGTATGTGGAGCCTCTTAACATCTTTTTTCCAATGTAATATTATTTTTATTTGCTGCAGCACTGAATATATTTTTGACAGAAATATTTCCTGTATTCTGAGCAAAGGTTAATCAATTCCTAAATGATCAAAGTGTGTTCCTCTAATCATTCTTTGCTGATCAAAACTAAAACTTTGTTGCTTTGTGGACCATGCATACTGTGTCAGTATCTGCAACAGAGCCTCATAAATCACTGAATGCAAAGAGGCGGCTTCCTCAGTTATATCTGTTTTCAGAGTATTTTAATCTTCATATTTTTAAGTAATATCTAGAATATGAAAACTCCATGCAGCATACAAGTAGAAGGGTGGTCTGTCTCTCTTATGATCACTGCCTGGTAATCAGCATTAACAATGTCACTCAAGAATTTTGCTTAGAGCCAGAACACAACTTATATTTATATAATGGCCCTAGCAGCCCTCTTTGGGTCTGTGGGAGTTAATGAAATGGGGCTTTAGGAAGCCTGGCATTCAGTCTTCTGTCTGCGCTGCCTGCCAGGAATTCCGCTGCCCAAGCTGATAATTCTCTGACACCAGTGCTCAGCCAGTAGCAAAAGAGTACGTGGCGGCTTTGAGCCAGTGAATAGAACAGTCTAGAAACTTGACACCCGATTTAGTTTTCTGCCAGGTATCTTAAGTGGCGTGGCTAACAAGTGTAAATAAATAAATTAATAAATAAATATATCTATATATCTATATACAGGACTTTTATATTATATTTTTCCCCCGAAAGGAAAATATTAATTCTATGCATGCATGCTTTAGGAAGCAGTTGCAAAAGCAAATTATATAAATCATGGAAACAGAAGGTCTGATGGAAGATAGGGGCTTTAAGAAACAGCCATCGGTTGCCCAGTTTACTTTGTGTTGCAGTTCTGTGCACTGCAGTTTAGATTTGGCTTTCTCTTCACGTTTTTACAGTGTTTGCTTATGTGGAACAGCAACTCCAATATTTATTGTTTCAAGTGTTAATTGAATAGGGAATTATGGGAAATATATATATTTTCCATAGACAAAAAAGGGCCAGTTTTATTTATTTATTTAAAAGGATTTAATATACCACTTTATCTTGAAATCAAAGCGGTTAACATGTCAAACAAATCATATGGCAGCGTGTGTGGGAGAGTGCATGCAGTGGTTAAATCGACAGTGTGCATGTGTGTGTAAAGTATGAATGAATACATGGTGAGCTAGATACATTGTGAGCTAAGTACAGGAACTATATACAAGTTGCAGAGGGGAGGCTGAGGGGTCAGGCAGAGAAGGGAGTAGACTGAGTGGCCATTGGCTGGGTCACATGATGTACTTATAGTGTTCTATGAAGAGCATAGTTTTGAGCATCTTCCTGAAGTCCTTGAGGTCCACAGTTGATCTCAGGTCATCGGGGAGTGAGTTCCATAGTGTGGGCGCAGCCAGGGATAGTGCTCTTCTTGAGGTATCTTGTTTTAGCGAATGCTCTGGGGGTGGTGATGGTGTCTGAGGTTCCTCTCCTCCTGGGCCTGGTGCCTGGGTCAGCTCTGATGAGGGGTTGCAGACTATTCGCTGAGAGGTTCTGTTTTATTTTGAATATGTTTAGTAGAGTCTTATATCGGATGCGGGAGCTGATTGGGAGCCAGTGGAGGTGGTTGAGAATGTGGGTGATGTGATCGTGCCTTGAGGAACCCCTTATTATTCAGGCGGCAGTGTTCTGCGCTATTTGTAATAGTCGGAGTGCTTGTTTTGAGAGCCCAAGGTAAATGGGATTGCAGTAGTCTAACGTGGGAGTGATTAGTGCTTGACAGTGATCCTGTGAGAGAATAGGTTTGAGGCGTCTGATGGTTCTCATTTTGAGGTATGCGTTCCTAGTGGTTCTGGCGATGTGTGACTGTAGGTTCAGGTCTTTGTCGAGAGTCACTCTGAGGTATTTTATTTCGGGCTTTATTGGTAAAGTTCTTTTTGCAGAATTACAGCTTCCATAGACACAAGGCTGGTGGCAAGGGGAATCATTTCGAGATTGGAGAATGGGGGGCCCTGAGCCCCATTTTTTTAATGCCTTCAGAATTAGGCAAAGCCTGTGTTGCCTATGCCTAAATCCAGCCCTGCCTATTAAGACCCATTATTTTTTTAAAATTCTGCAGCCAAGAAAAGTGGCAGCCTGGCAGGATTAAAAGTAAATCTTCCTCCAGTAATCAAACAGGTATAATACAAATAGTGTTAGTGCAAGCTTCCTCGATACATTTCTGCCAATGCCCCTCAGCTCGGTCCTCGATAGTTCCTTACTTCTCCCTGTGGAGATTATTCACTTAAGAAGGCAATGTCATCATGGATTTTTCTGATATGGTTACAGAGAATGTGAACAAGACCATCATTCTAAAATAGTCATAGAACAACCATCTTTTGATAATGCCACCGAAACTCAAACCAGTGACCAAGAGAGGCATTCCTCTACTACATGACATGCAAATAAAAGTCAGACAAGTTGTCTTTTTTATTGGACTAACTTAATGTATCTTAGACAAGCTTTCAAGAGTTATTTCCTCTTCATCTAACAAACCTTCTAATGAGCAGAGAAGATACAGTCGGAATCAAAAGAAGGTGATGTAGTAATAGTGAATCAGATTGTTCCAGTCTCAGTAGACTTTTCATGAACAATATTGACTAATGATATGATGTGCGTGTCTCACTTGTAGTTTAGTATCACTTAGGATTTGCATTTTTTTTTATTCATCATATGTTTTTGGAAATAATTTGCTGTAGTTTGTTGTTGGATATTATTTTATTGTTAATTTGAATGATAGATGTATCTCATGTCGATGTGCCTTTCAGTATTTATTTATTTATTTATTAACAATTCTTATATACCGCACTATTAGACATCAGCGCGGTTTACATTGAACAAAAAACATCCGACAATTTACATATGTCTGGTCAATTACATTTAACAGGAGATATAAACTTGGGAAATAGGGGAAACTATATACAAAGGTGTGTTATCTGACAAGAGATATCATGGTTAACTATATACAAAGGTATTATATCTTGCTATGAACTGGTTAGTATAAGCAAGTAATTATGTAATGTTTTAAATAAAATAAATAAAGTAATGGTCTGTTGCATGTTGTAACTTCATAATACATGCTGATTGTTCATCTTAGACAGAGCTTTGATTATAGCAGTTTAAGATTTTGTATGCCAGCTTAATAGTGTGGTAAGTCCCTTACATTGTTCTGGAATGTACCTCTCATCTCCCAGGAGGCAATCGGGTCAATACTTAAATGCCATGATCAGCATTTGCTTTAAGTGCCAGGTATGGCATTTAAGCCATCATGTATAGTCAGCATTGCTATCTGAATATATGTGGAAAGTAACAATATTCAGGCACTATCCGTATAGCTATGCATATCTGTTATTCTAAATGAAACCACATAGCTATCAAATAGCAGCTGAATATCACTGGCTATATGTAGAGTTAAGGTGGAACACTTTGCTCCAGCACTATCCAGAGAGTGTCACTGAAAATTCATAGATAGGGGGTTTAAACATTTAGTGGCCACCACTGAATGCATAAACCTTTTTGAATATCTCACCATTCTCTCCCATAGTAAAAAAAAACAACAACCCCCCCCAAGGAAACATAATAAATAATGACAGATAAAGACCAGAAGGATCCATCCAGTCTGCCCAGTAGCTGTTTGCTCACTTTGAATAGCTAGGTATGCAAGTTCCTGTTTGGGACCCAACACCCACTCCCCTTTTCCCCATGTCCTTCACTTAACCTTTCAGAGTAGTACTGTTGCCTTTTAGGGTTCTAACTGCCAGACTGTGTAGTTGCAGTTGATCCACTAAGGGAATCCTGGGCTCCAGACTTGGTTGTGCCATTAAGTCTACCAGTATCGGCCTGCAGCTAAGTGGATAATCAGTTACAGAACTGTTGCTTCTCTCCCCTGCTTAAAGAAACTAATATGCATCAAGTGAAGGATAGTCCACGCCAGAGGTGGCTGAATGAATTTTTGAACATGTTAGTTGTACCTGTAGCTCCTCATGGCAGTTCATTCCGATTCAGCCATTCCTAATTCTCACCATAGATTTCTTTTCTAGTACACAGAAAATAAAATATTCCGTGTTTGTTTTTATAGAGAATTCTAGTCCTGGTTCTGATTGTGGTAAGATCATCCAGTAATTAGTACCTGAGTGAAAGGAAATTTTCCAAAGAACTTTACGCGTTCTCCTCTGGGGTTCAGTTCAGCGTAGAGACTCCAAGGCTTTAATTAATATTGGATTAAGCTGCACAGTGATGCAAGCTTACCCAGGTGTCTCCAGATGATCATTTCAGTTTAGATGACTGCCAAAAATAAACATAGTTTGCAAGGGAAAACATACCACAGAGCTCAGGTGCAGAGCAAAGCTCGTCCATCTGATGAGCTGATCTGAAATGGGACCACTGCTTTATCTGCGGTTCTTATTTCCCTTCTGGAAAGATCATCCCATCTATTGGCCTTCATGCTGATACTTTGTGCCAATGCTGAAGATGGTTTTAGTTGTGTGGATGCTGGTCCAAGGGGAGCTCAGCTGAGATCACAAACTCATTTCATGCAGACTAACAGAATAGTGAATTTCGGTTACTACAACAGGACTGAATTAGAACTTGACTAGAAGGAATGGTTTGTGTCACTGTGCCAAGTCCTGTGATCAGACATTTGTTTCTTTTTTTTTCCTTCATTGCTTTTTAACTATCTTCAGATCTGCTCCACCCACCTCCTTTTGTGTGGGTAGGCTATCACTGCTGCATTCCCTGGCTGAGAGGGATGGACCACAGCTTCCTTTAGAACTCCAGGTTAAGACAGCCAGTAGATGCTGCTATTGGGCAACAGTTGTGACTTTCTACAACCCTCTAAGGACCGCTGCCTTTTCAGTGTCCTGAGCCCTTGCCAACTCAAACAGAAGCAAAAATCGAACCTGGGTCTTTGCTGGGCTATTAACACTACGGTGAAATTCATGTTTTTATCATGCCTTGGAGGAGAATAGACTAAGAGTTCCCAAACTCATTATGCTAAGAAGCAGGTTGAATTAGACTGAAATTAAACTCAGAGTAGGTCTACCCTATATCCTCCCTCAGAACCTAGGACACCATTCTACTCTGAATAGCTTCACTCTCTTTAGAGAATTTAACTAGGAATTCAGCCCATCCCTGCTAAGACCTGACTTGGTATCTAGGAGATTGCTGGTGAGTCATACGACTCCTGATTCTGTTCATGTTTCAGCAACATAGCTATAAAAACCTTTTACCTTCGTGGTCCATTTCTCAGTGTTGCTGATTCATTGTCTTAATCTGTCTCACCTTCAGGACTTTGCTCACCTCCTCATTCCTGTCCTGACTTGAGATGACTACAACTTCTTGTTCACGAACAGGCACTGTGAATTACAGCAACGGCTAATTTACATGCAACAATACCAAAATAGTTGCTGTGTCTTTTGCCAGATAATTTGGAACCAGTTTCACTGGTTTGACATGCTAGCTAGGAGGGGAGCCTTACAGAATCACAAGAACAAGACTGTACAGGCCCTTCATTATTCCCTCCGAGCTACTTGGGAGTTAGTTTGCTCTGTACCTCTGCTGTCTTTGTATGCATACAAGGAAATGGTGTTTAATTTATACCTCAGGGCTAGGGCTTGCTAATGCTATCCTTCAGAGACTGGGCTGCTGAACCAGTTTGGTCCCATTTCTGCTTGTTCTGATTCTGTCCATCTATTGATATTCTTCTTTTCATTTTGCTCTGGATTATCTGGAGAGCTTTTCAGTTCCTTGCCCTGGAAATTCTCGGAACACTATTCAGTCTAAGTCCGTGGTGGCTTGATAGATTAGGCATCTTATATATTGGTTGCCCTGTTCAGTGAAGGAAATGCTAATACCAGGTTAATATTTCTTTACTTCCCAGTCAGCCTTCCTCACTTCACGTATGAATTGTAGTGTGGAAAAATATGCAGGCTGAACATGGCTAGTTTCCAGGTTGCCATGCACTTCTACCCTAGAAGCACCAAGACTCCTTTTCACAAAGAAAAACAGTTTATGCCCTGAGCAGGCTGTACCTGACCGTGCATAGCAGTGTGGGTGAAGTAACAGTTGGTTTGTCCCAGTGTTCATAAAACTTGAAAGAAGCAGAGCATGGGCTGGGAATTAGGACTTCTGAGCTTTAATTCATTTTAATGTGACCCTTTATATAATGTACTGAATTTAATATCATAACAGGAATGTTTATAAAAGGACAATAAACGAGCAGTTTTTCTTATCTACCACCCCCACCCTCCCATTTTTTATCATCCCAGTCCATGCTGTACACAAATACATGCCCAGTTCTTTTAAACTGACAAGCATTTTGGTGCCCTTACTATTCATATTTCAAGGCCCTGATTTATCAAGGCCTTTCCAGTCTACACAGGATGGGAGAAAGGCCTGAGTTCATCCAACTCTAATGTTACTTTTGACCAGATGCCCCATATCTGGAATGATCAATATTTTAGAGTGAAGTAGGCCAAAGAAGGATTTGTGCAAAGCTGACGTGGTCGAGCAATGGATGGCATTCTCTGTGAAAATGTAAGGATGTGTTTATGAAAACAAATATACAAGCCATTGTTTGAACCTTTGCAGAATAACCTTAGAGGTATTTTTGCTGCCTCTTTGTCCTGTGCTGCACCCAGTATCACTCACAGTTCTAAAAATCTTGCATTTAGATCCAGAAAGCAAAAAAACCAACAAAACAAAACATCAGTGTCAGTAGTAAATAGGGAGTCTGTTTTCAAAAACAGGTTTTTTCACAAAGGTTGCGCTGGAAAGAACAACACATTTAAAAAATAACACCTATGGCAAATCTCGTGTGTTAAATATATGTTAAAAATAAAATAGTGTTTTTTCAGTTCATTTTGAAACGGAACAAACCTGTTTAGTTGCACTATTTTTTTCCCATTTTGTTTCGGAATGAATCCATATTTCTAATGGCTGAGCTCCCTTGCTACAAACATGTATAAAAGTAAATCTGGAATCTAGAGCTGCTTGTGAGATCTGAGGCTAGAAGTGGATGCGTTTCTGGACCCTAAGGGAGGAGGTAAAAGAAGAGCTTCCAGGAGAGTTAAAACCAGAGTAAAAACATGTTTGCCAAAGAAGAGAAGAATTGTCATCAGAAGGAACGTTGCCTAGCACTTTCATTCCATTAACACCAGGAATGGAAATCTGTAAGCCCTGAGTCAGAAGGACACCAGCATTTGATGATAACCCCCTGTGTGAGCAACCTATAGTGTTTGGGGCACAGTGGTACCATAATAGATTTGCTGAAGTCTCTGAATCCCTGCAGTGGTCTTTGGACAGACTATAACCACAGCAATGACTTACCACCATATGCCAGCAAAAAATGTTTAGACAATCATCAACACAACCTTGTGTGCTCTGTCCTTTTCACAGCATCAAATCCATCTATGCCATTCAGCAGTAGCTATCTCAGAAAGTTCCTAACCAGAGGGGGTAAGGCTGAAGAAGGGAGTCCAATCTTGGGTGGAAAGAGTTGCCTTAAGAGCACCCCTCCAAGTTCCCCTTGCTGCCTTCTGTAAGGGCTTTATGTCTCAACTGCTGCAGCCTGGGTTCCACTGCAGTTCTTGTCCTGCAGAATGTTTGTACTGTCTGAGACCATGCAATTCAGTGTTGTACAATCATGATGTTCAGTTGGAACTTGTAGGCTGGGACTTTTATTTGCAATTTCCTTATCCTGCTAGATCATTCCAGACGAGTGGGTTATGCATCCCAGCCAGCAGATGGAGGAAGATTAATGCAACTTTCAGTGACATTATTGCCTTTATAAGTGATGGTGCAGCACTGAGATTTGCCAGTATTCTCAGTAATCTCAGAAACAATGCCGACCTACTATCTTTCAGAAAACAGCTAAAAACCATCCTTTTCCAGGAATACTTCAACTCGAACCCCACCGAAAAACCCACAAACCTCTGATCTCACCTACAATGAACCTCTAACTTAAAGCTACACTAACCTGTCTATGTCCAACGTCTGTCCTATGTCCAAAGTCTCTCCTATGTCAAAATCATCAATGTTGCCTCCCCGGTGATGGCCCTACCCTTGTACTAATTCCCCCACCCCTATGTAACACCGCTTTGACCCGGTGAAAAGTGGTATATAAATACAGCTAAATAAAATAAATAAATAAATAAATATTCTCTTCCTTCAGCAGAGGGTGGTGTGTGGACTAGTGTAACAGTTGAAGATAGATCTTGGTTCCCTGGCCCAGATCAAGGACTTGTGGCTTGTGGCCCATTGAACACTTGGAGCCTGGTATATCCTTATCTAATTGAGCCTGAGAATGCTCTGATCCATTCTTTGCTGGTTTTGAGCTCCTGAAACAGAACACAGGCTGCTTTCAGACCTTGCTTTGCAAACTGTTACACCGCTTCAGGGGGAGTGGGATGGGACCTAAGACCCTCTGGGGCCTCTCCGATAAGCAGCTGGGGCGTTAAGTGCACTTAGCTCTCAGTCTGTCCTGTCTGGTCCTCCAGGAGCATAGCTTTGCCTCTCCTTGGGGGAGTAATGAGGGAAGAAGGAAGGATCGCTTTCTCCCACAAGTGTGTCAGCAGAGGAAGTTGAACTTTCCCTAGCTGAGGGGGAGGATCCTGCGGTGATATGCTTGTGTTACTGTAAGGACCTCCCCTCTTGATAATTGATGCCATAGTTGAACTTTGTATTGCACAGTCCACCCCTCTCCCCCCCCCCCAACTGTCGTCTCGGACATGGACACTATTCTGAAGGGTCTGTGGCATCCCTCAAGTTTCTTCTAGCTTCCTGATCCCTGATCCCATAAAGAAGCTTGTGGTCTCACAGTGAGAGATGCTGGAGTTGCTGCTGAGAGGCAGCAAAGTCCTGGTGAAGCTGTATCCTTTCCCCAAAGGGAGACCCTAAAGCAGACACCCTGGTCTCAATGGTTGCCAAGCACACCACCATTCCTAGTGGAGGGGAATGAGGCTCTGAAGGAGGCCAGTGTCAGGAGGATGGAGGCCCTTATCAAGAATACAGAGTTGCTTGAGTCTTGGAGACTCAAGCAACTCTGCATGCAGGTGTTGTGGCCAGAACCCTTATGTACTGGATCCAGTAATTGCCAGAAAGCCTGGAGATGGCAAGATTAGAGTCTGGATAATTGTTTATTGAAGAAAACTTTTATGACTTAATCAGGATATCCTCCAAGTCCATTGAGGCTGTGATAGTAGAACATAGATGGCTATGGATCCAAAATTGGTTGGCGACTGTCTTTTGCAGATTGCAACTTAGCTAGCTCCCCTTTAAGGACATGTTACTCTTTGGAGAGGACCTGAAGAAATTGGTAAAGGACCTGGGAGAGTCTCATCCACAGAGGCTTCCTGAGTATAGGTTCAGGGGCTTCTTGGGCAAGTTTCAGCATGGAATTTGGGGCTGATCTAAGGTTGGAAAGGGTTCCAGATCTCCTTATACCTCCTATGGGTCTAAATCTAGGATAAGACAGTTCTTTCAGGGGACCTAGAGATGCCAAACAACCACCTCCAAAAGCCTTATGTCCTCCCAGTGAGATCTGGTGGGTCCTTTCTGAGGGGCCGGTGGTGGAGAGGCGGCTCTGGCTGCTTCTTTTGTAATGGACCCATATCACATCAGACAACTGGGTCCTTGAGGCCATCAAGAAAGGGTATACCTTAGAGTTTGCAGAGCCATTTCTAGACACCTTTGTAGTGTTCCCATATGACTACTTGGCAAAGCATGCAGCAGTTGAGGATACTCTTCAACGCTTTCTATGATTGCAGGCGATTGTACCCATGCACGCCAAAAAACAATGCCAAGGGCATTATTATATCTACTTAATGATCCCGAAGAAAGGTGTGAAGGGGTGTCCTTCAGACCCATCTTGGACCTAAATGCAGTTGATGCCCAGCTGAAAGTTCCTCATTGGGGACTCTAAAGTTCCTCATTGGGGACTCTAATGTCAGTAATTGCTTCAGTCACGCAAGGAGAGTTTCTAACATCCTTAGACCTTTCTGAGGCAAACCTCCATATCCCTATCACAGGTTTCTCTGCTTCTGTGTCCTAGGTTGTCATTTTTAGTTCCAAGTGCTGCCCTTTGGACTGGTCATGGCTTCTCACATCTTTTCAAAAGTTATAGTGATGGTGGAAGCTTTTCTCCACAAGCAGGGTGTCTTGGTTCACTCGTATTTGGATGACTGACTGATTCAGACTGATTCCAAAGACAACTTGAAGATGGTAATGTCCCAGGTGTTCCATTGTCTGGAAAGGCTAGGCTGGCTGTCAGCTACCCCAAGAGCAGCCTAATTTCATCACAGGACTTGGGAGGGTGTTTGTCACCTTAGACAGGAGGAGCAAGTTTCAGTTGCCATTCAATTGGCTTGTGCTCAGTCAGTCCCCAGGGAGTGGGACTACCTGCAACTTCTAGGATTGATGGCATCAACCTTGGAGCTTGTGCCTTGGACCAAGGTGCACAAGTGTCCTCTGCAGAAGCACTTACAGTCTTGCTAGACTCCATGCTCCCATTTGTTCAAGTAGTATCTTCCCTGTCCCATGAAGTCTGGAGGGAGTTAGAGTGGGACCAGAGCCACCACATCCTGATGGACAGGATGCTGCTGGAAACACTAGTGTGGGTGATAGTCCCTCAACCCAGGAGACTAATGTCTGTGATGACTGTCTGCCAGCATTGGTTTGTGCAGGGTGTTCGTCAAGCCAGGAAGCCAATTAGAGGCCAGAGCAATCTGCCTGACCCTGGAGAGATTTCTGACCCTCTTAGAGGAAGGGCAGTCAGAGTGTTCTCTATCAATGCAACAGCATGGTGTGGTATAGCATAGCATGTAGTGGCAAGGGCTCATAAAATATTATGCAGACAGCAGTTCAGGGCCAAACAAAACTACTTTTATTGTCCTTTAGCTATACAGCAATCACTCCCCAGCCTATTGCCATCACAGGTCTGGTTTTCAGCGCCCTTCCCCCGACCCACAACGTAAACTCAGAATTCAGTTCAGCCCAAAGTCCAGGCAGTCACTTAAACTTTGGTGTGTATGAATATGATTCCCAGTTCTAAACTGCCTACCTTACAGCTGAACTCCTCTCCCAGCCCTGTTTCGAAAGAGCTTTCTGTCTCCATGGGTCTCTCCTCTTCCTTGTGCACACAGCTGACTTTTTACTCCCTCTGAGTCATGCCCTCTCAGCCCTGTGTTCTGAGTTTTAGACTCTTTTAAGGTGGACTGCAGATAATCACTTTGGAGAGGGACGGGTAACTTCCCATATACCCCATCACATACCTTCCCCCTCAACTCAACCTTAGCCTGTTGAGCACCTGCCGCACCCAGGACTCTCACCCGGGAAAGAAAGTCAGCATTCAGGTGAACCCGAACTACCCTGTGGTGTATTTGATACTGGTAGGGCTGGAGACTCAGAAACCACCGCATAATATGGCTATTAGACTCTTTATGTCGAGCCATCCATTTGAGGGGTTGGTGGTCCATCACCATTGTAAATGGATGGCCCAGCAAGAAGTAATTGAAGGTTTCAAGTGCCCATTTGACAGCTAGGGCTTCCTTCTTGATCTCCTTGATGATGTTTGTCCTGAGGAAGCAGCTTCCTGCAAATGAATGTCACTGGATGTTCTTTATCCCTGACTTCTTGGGCCAGAACGGCTCCCAGGCCCACCTCCGAGGCATCTGTTTGTACAATAAATGGCAAAGAGAAATCAGGGCTAATTAGGACAGGTGCCAAGCCTGCTTGAGGTGCCAATTCCAATGACCATTGAGGCTGCTCGGGAGCTATCTTCTGGAGGAGATTTGTTAATAGCTCCGTAGTCTATGCAAAATTAGGGATAAACTTGCGGTAATAGCCAGCCAATCCAAGGAAGGGCCAAACATCTTTCTTCGACTTTAGGGTGGGGACCTGAGCAATGGCATCCACCGTCCATAGCTGAATTTGTATCTGGCCGTTCCCGATTAAGTAGCCCAGGTATTGGACACCCTGGCCTCCCAGGAAGCATTTCTTAGAGTTAGCCATCAACTTAGCTTTTCCCAGGCTGGTCAACACAGCTTGTACTTGGGTTAGGTGGGTGGCCCAGTCTTTGCTATAGATGACAATGTCGTCAAGGTATGCAGTCCTGTGGTCTCAAGAGGTGGTCGACCAGGCATTGAAATGTGGCTGGAGCCCCGTGTAATCCAAATGGCAGTACGATAAACTGCAACAAGTCTTGCGATGTCAAAAAGGCAATTTTCTTCTTGGCAGCCAGAGTCAAGGGTACCTGCCAGTATCCCTTGGTCGTCCAGAGTCGAGATAAAGCATGCTCCACTGAGTTGCTCGATTAGCTTATCTACTTGGGGCATTGGATACGTTTCCAATTTAGAAACGGCATTGACCTTCCGGAAGTCAATGCAGAACCTGATGTTGCTGTCTGGTTTGATAACCAAGATGATAAGGGATGACCAGTCATTTATAGACTCTTCTGTAACTCCCAGCTTAAGCATTTCCTCAAGTTCCTTGGTGACAGCCTGTTGCCGGGCCTCCATAATTCAATAGGATTGTTGTTGGATGACCACCCCAGGGTCATTAATGATATTGTGATAAGTGAGGTGGGTTCGTCGTGGAAGGGTGGAGAACACATCTAGGTTCTGGTAGATCAGGCCCTCTAGGATTCTTCTCTGAGTCGTGGAGAGCTGGTCTCCAGTTGGGACTTCAGCTGGATCAGACAGGACTGAAGTTTCCGGAACAAAGTCCTCCTGTACCACCATGGCCATCACTGGAGTCTACTTTTCAGTAAATTAATATAGTAAATTTTGGCCTTCTTCCTTTTATCTGGATGGGCAATTTGTAGTTAACAGACCCCACTTTCTTTTCCACCTCATAGGGCCCCAGCCATATACAGAATAACTTGCTCTAGGATGAGTGCAGCAAGAGTAAAACTCTGTTGCCTGTTTAGAAAGTGCAGTGTATGGCTGCTTGGTTCTAACCTTTGGCCTGTTCGGGTTTTTCCAGACTGATTCTGGCCACCTCTCCGGCTTTCTTCAATCGGTCTTGCATTTGTATGATGGACTCCATCAGATTACGTCTGGGATGGGGTTCCTCTTCCCAGGTTTCCCTCACCACGTCTAATATGTCTCTTGGTTGTCTTCTGAAGAGCAATTCAAAAAGCGAAAACCCCGTGGAACTTTGAAGCACCTCACAGATTGCAAAAATCAAGTAGAGTAGGAATGTGTCCCAATTCTTCCCGTCCTCCTGCACAAACTTTTAACATTTGCTTCAGAGTTTTATTGAATCACTCGATGAGACCATCCTTTTGTGGGTGATATTCTGATGTTCGCATTATCTTAACCTTCACCAAGGCACACACTTGTTTTATCACCCTGGTCTGTGAGGATCTCACTGGGTATTTCCACCCGAGAAAAGACTTCACAGAGGACCTTCATGATTATAGTAGTCTTCATAATTCTCAATATGTAGGACGGACCACTCGCCCTGTCAAGAAACGTTTGTCTGAGCACAAATCCAGGATTCATACTAAGACTTTGACAGCACCCTTGGTCCCCCATTGTATTCAATTACAACATACTTTTTCAGATTTTAAATGGTGCATTATTGACTATGTCCCTTTAGACTCTCATGGTGGAGATCGGGAGCATTGTTTGCAGGTTTTAGAGCAACGCTGGATTTTCTTTTTAAACACCGTCATCCCGAATGATTTAAATTCGGAACTTGATTGGTGGAGCATTTTGGGCCCATAATTTTGTTTGGCCCTCTGGTTCCTCTGTAGCTGTTCCCTTTAGGTATTTATTGCAACATCTTTCACTGTGACATCAGACGCTATCGTCTTCTGAGGGACTGTGGGGAATTCTAAGCTGAGACTAGATGGATTGTTAAATTATGGAGCATTTAACAATAGCCAATTTTTGAGGTTCCATTACACTTTGGGAGCTATATCAACATACTACTTGAGAAAAGGTCTTTTGACCTGAAACATGATGCTGTGTCATGGATTGCTCTTGTGGAATGCTCTTCTTTGCCTGGATTTATTTTTGGCTCGCTCTCTGTCTTCAGTTTGGCTGATTCCATCTTCCAGCGGCTCTCAATGGATTGTTTGGTTCCAGCTGCCAGCTAAGTATAAGATTTTATACTCTATTGTTTCTTAGCTCATTGGCTTTTGGGTACCTTTCTGAAAGTTTTGCACTTTCTCACTTTTGCAAATATTTGATTTAAAGATTAAAACGGAACGGTTCGTTTTTTGGAGGGTTTTTCCCTTCCCCCCTGCACAACGAACATTCCAACATACAAACATATATTTTGTGTGCATTTTCCCTTTAGTTTTTGTTGGGATCAGATTTATCTTTATCGTTCATAATTCTCAGAGCAGTGACCTCCAGATATCTGGTAGCGTAGTCCAGTATGACTAAAATATACTTGTTACCTTGGGTGGTTTGCTCCAGGGGACCTACCAAATCCATTGCCACTCTTTTGAACGGGGTTTCAATAATGAGTATAGGCACGAGAGGCACTTTGGTAGTGTTATGAATTTGCACGATAACTTAGGTCAAATGCCAGAGGGTTATAAACTAACTGTCAAACAGAATACCCTCTAAAAATATTGAGAAAATTGCCAATGAAAGCTACACTTTATTTCTTTTTTTTCTTTTTCTCTTTTTTTCCCATTTTTTTCTAATTTTTTCCTTGTTACATAAAAAGAGTGAATAAAGGTCTCAGACTCACATCGGCAGTGCTTAGAATTTTCAAAAGCAAAATGCCTTATCGCATCAACGACCTTAAATATTCATTATTCAACTCAAAAATAATATGTACTTTTCCTTTCATCAGACTTATCTCCAATCTGTAACTGTATCCATAAACCATGTTGTTTTATAGTTTTATAGTATTATAATAAAGACTGTGCTTATCTTGGTATTATTTGATAAAACTCCCCGACGCCACCATGTGGGTACCGCTAAATGCGTTTCGAATACTTCTTCAGGGGGAAATTATTTAATCAGCACGATCTGCAAAACAACAAGGAAGTCATGAAGCAAAAATTGTCATACTCGCAGTTTCTTTTTTTTTTTGAAACTTTTATTTTCATTTTGCAACAAACAAAGAAACAACACACCAAAAAAGACAAAACAAGTATACAATAAGGAAAAGTAAACCCATTACCCCCCACCCCGGTGCGTCTTCTCTACCCGGTTGTATCAGCATGTGAGCGCTTCCAGTTAACAGTGATTATACATCAAACAAGCAAAAAATATCCAGAATACAGCATGATCATGAGACAGAGATATATACAAAGTTAGACAGTCAGATGAGAGCATTTAGCAAAATGTACATATTCATTGAACATCTTCCATTAAGACCAATAAGAAGGAGTCTGAACGGAGGAAGCACACAGACGAGGTATTTGTTCATATTTACTGTAGAGACAGGCATGATTCCACCATTCAGTGAGGCTCAGATGGGAACTAATTTCCCAGTATAATAATAAGATTTTACATGAGGCCATTCAGAAAAGTTAAAATTCTGAGCATGATAGCACACATAATTTCACTGTGTCCCTCAAACTGACTGTATCTGGCTGTACACATGACATAGGAAAATAAGCTAATATAATACAATCAATCGCTCCAAATTAACAAAGAAAAAAGCATTAAGGAAGAGGATAAGCAAAACCCCAAAATTACTGGCGACCATGTGTCTGCGGGGAGAAACCCCAGAGAAGGCCGAAATTGAAAAAAACAATAACCTGTAGGACTGTGCGTGCTCCGAATCCGACCGAGGCACCATCATGAAGGGATAGGAGACCAAAGACAAAAGTCATATAGAGAAAGAAAGAAAGTCCAGGCTATTTCTGTGCTGGGCTATGACCGCCGCATCGGGCCCTTCAAAATGGCGGACAGAGCCGGCAGATAAGAGTCCAAAAATTTGGGATTAGCGCATCTGTTCTGCTTCTTGGAGTCCAAAAATGTTGATAATAGATCAGGATCCTCGAACGTCCTGGTCTGGTTATGGAGAGTCAACTCGGAGCTTCGCTGGATACAACAGGCCAAAGCGAGCCTGTAGCTGTTGAAGTCGAGGGCGAAGAGCAAGGAGTTTCTTCCGACGGTCAACGGTTAGGCCCTTTGCCAAATCAGGAAAGAAGGAGACCTTACGACCTTCATATTCCAAATGATGATTCGCTCGGGCAGCATGTAAAATTTGTTCCACTTGTTGATATCGTAGCAAGCT
The DNA here is from genome assembly GCA_033557465.1 of Ichthyophis bannanicus. Classification (NCBI taxonomy): domain Eukaryota; kingdom Metazoa; phylum Chordata; class Amphibia; order Gymnophiona; family Ichthyophiidae; genus Ichthyophis; species Ichthyophis bannanicus. The sequence goes on along the minus strand of CM066042.1, from coordinate 116,503,128 downwards.
AAAGATAATAGGGCCGGGGAGTCGTGCGGTTGAGCGCCATGCGGGCAGGAACACGGTGTGCTCGATCGATTTTCCAGTTCTCTGTGAAAAGTAATCTTCAGCAAGGAGGGAAGAGTTTTGAGCAAGAAGTTCTCTCTTATATCTCCTGCTTCCCACTCCCTCCGGCATTCCAAGGAGCCTCACATTGTTGCGACGGGCGCGATTATTGCTATCTTCCAACTCCTTTTGAAGATTCTGTATCTGGCGCTCAGCCTCGTCCAGTTGCCCAAGCGCAACCTCGTGCGAGTCGAGGACCCCGCCATATTGTCACGACGTAATGTAAGTCCTTCAAGTCGGTATTGGAGCAATCAAATGTCTTATCGCATGGCTCTAAGCGCTTCTCCATTAGTCTGCACAAATTCCTTCACGCCGCGTATTTACTCCAAAATCTCCAGGTGCATTGCGGGGGTTTTCACGAGATGGAACCATCTTCTGCGGGGAGGATACCTCCGTTTTGGAGCGTTTTCCGTGAGAAGAAGAAGGAGACCCGAAGTCCAAGCGCGCTGGTTGTGGGCCGCCATCCCCCCCGAGGTGCCCCGGTCAGCTCGGAGCAAAATAGTAAATTTATATAGGTATTAAGTCAGGATTCTGAGTAGGCCTCTCGGGAGCTTCAACGCAAAGCGTCCTACCCGCTGGACATCAGGCTCCGCCCCCCATACTCGCAGTTTCAATCCTGAGGCATAGTATGTGAAAGCTAGATCCCCACCTCTCTCCATGCAGCAGAACAAGGCACTCCAATCAAACAAAACACTTGACTCTCCAAACTTGATCAATGTGCAAAAAAACGCCGCGCATGCGGATCAGCGGCGCGATCTCAATTTAAAGAATTCTGACGTATTTCGGACAGCCAATCGGCTACCAGTACCGCTACCATGCGGAGGTGCTTGTATGAATAAACAGAAAAAAAAACCCACTAGTATCAAATACATGCCCGCCATTCAATAGAGCTGTTGAGGCCAGTCTCACCCGTTGTTGCCAACCTAAAAATCCATTTTTGTTCCTGGATTAATAACGTTTGAGCTCTAGACTTGCCCTTTCTGCCCATGAGTACCTTCTCAATCGCAAAGCACCACAGTTCTTCAAAAGTGTGATGGCGATCAATACAATGTGTCACTATTGGTGCTTCTAGTGACTTGCACTTCAATCTACTGCGGTGCTCGCTAATTCTAATTCTAAATTGTCGCTCGGTCTTACCAATATAGAGAAGGCCACAAGGGCATTTAATTGCATAGACAACATGGTCAGAAGTGCAAGTTGTAGAATATTTCAAAAAATAAGTCCTGCCGTGGTACTCGAAACTAGTTAACTCCTCTGTTACTGCACATATAGTGCAATTTCGTGTCCAACATCCTCTGCTGGATTCACCTGTTGATATGATTTTAATTTTGCTGGACTAAGTTTTTCCTTAAGGTTTGGATATCGAGTCCAAACACATCTTATGGATTTACTCTGCAACCCAGGTAAAGTGGTAAGCACATTCCGATGTTTCTTCAAAATACGTTTAATTTCACCACTAAGTGGAGAAAACCTAGTGATGAAGTTTATAGTATCAGTCTCCACAGTTGGATCTCTAGGTCTAGATTGTAGCAGCAAAGCCCTATTGTTGTATAATGCCCTCTTATATGCTGTTTTAATTACTGAAGAAGGGTACCCCCTATCCTGAAAGTCCTTCATCAAATTTTTTGCTTGTGTCTTATATTCAGCAACACTTGAGCAGTTCATCCGATACCTGATGAACTGAGATAGAGGCAGACTATCACGCAATTGTTTGGGATGGTTACTTTTATAATGTAAAATTGTATTCCTATCTGTTGGCTTTTTGTAAATAGACATAAACCATCCATTATGACTTTTTTGAACTGTTACATCCAAAAAAACAATTTTCTGAGCATGGCTGGTATAAGTGAATTGTATATTCGGATCCACTTGATTCAGCCAACTAGCAAACTGCTGGAATTCTAAAACGGAGCCATCCCATAACAAAAAAACATCGTCAATAAATCTCTTCCACAAAATTAAATGATGTTGATAGGTTTATCCAACCAACCATTGACGTTCAAAATTCTGCATGTAAAGGTTAGCCACTGAGGGGGCACAGGTAGCACCCATAGCTACCCCAGACAATTGTTGGTAAATTTTGCCCTTCAAACTCGAAATAGTTATGAAAAATTGTGAGCTCTGCCAAATCAGAGATAAATCCCAGCAAACTCGAGGATAAATGCCCTCTTTCTCGTAAAGATGTAAGTACAACTGTGTATGCCGCTTGCTGAGGAATACTTGTATATAATGCTGTGACATCCAGTGTTGCCAGAAGTACATGCTCCTTAGATGCCCATTCAGAGTATTCTTCCAAAATGTTTAAAAAATGGGAAGTGTCTTTAATATAAGATGGAATGGTAGACATTAAAGGCCTCAAAAATGAATCTATGTAAATCGAAAGGGGCTCTAAAATGGATCCCCTTGTAGAAACAATTGGCCTCCCTGGTGGATTCACCACATCTTTATGTATTTTAGGAACTAAATATAATCTAGCTAAAGTTGGTGAAGATTTGTTAAGAAATTTCCACTCTTTTCTGGTAATTACAGATAACTCCAGGGCTTGTGATGTAATATTTTTTATTTGTTGCTGTAAATCTCTATTGAATGGCGGGCATGTATTTGATACTAGTGGGTTTTTTCTGTTTATTCATACAAGCACCTCCGCATGGTAGCGGTACTGGTAGCCGATTGGCTGTCCGAAATACGTCAGAATTCTTTAAATTGAGATTGCGCCGCTGATCCGCATGCGTGGCGTTTTTTTGCACATTGATCAAGTTTGGAGAGTCAAGTGTTTTGTTTGATTGGAGTGCATTGTTCTGCTGCATGGAGAGAGGTGGAGATCTAGCTTTCACATACTATGCCTCAGGATTGATACTGCGAGTATGACAATTTTTGCTTCATGACTTCCTTGTTGTTTTGCAGATCGTGCTGATTAAATAATTTCCCCCTGAAGAAGTATTCGAAACGCATTTAGCGGTACCCACATGGTGGCGTCGGGGAGTTTTATCAAATAATACCAAGATAAGCACAGTCTTTATTATAATACTATAAAACTATAAAACAACATGGTTTATGGATACAGTTACAGATTGGAGATAAGTCTGATGAAAGGAAAAGTACATATTATTTTTGAGTTGAATAATGAATATTTAAGGTCGTTGATGCGATAAGGCATTTTGCTTTTGAAAATTCTAAGCACTGCCGATGTGAGTCTGAGACCTTTATTCACTCTTTTTATGTAACAAGGAAAAAATTGGAAAAAAAGGGGAAAAAAAGAGAAAAAGAAAAAAAAGAAATAAAGTGTAGCTTTCATTGGCAATTTTCTCAATATTTTTAGAGGGTATTCTGTTTGACAGGTAGTGTTATGAATTTGGCATGTGGAGCATGACTGGCAATACAACTGTACCTGCTTATGGACCTCAGGCCAGAAGAATTGATCTAAGATATGCTAGAGTGTTTTCTCCACCCCTAGAGGGCTCATTCTGTTCTGGACGTAGATCCTCTCTGTAAGTCCGGTCTGAGCCCTGCGGGATCAGAATCGCGAACAGTCCTGTACATACAGGACTTTCCTGGCTAACTCCAGTCAAGGCTCTTCAGTGGAGCCGCGGTGCCATGGCATCATGTTGTCATGGCTCCGCAGCTCCACTGAAGAGCCGCAATGCCGGCTACTGGAAAAAAAAACATATTCCCCGCAGCCTGACCCCTGATCTGGCCTCCTCAGGCCAGGGTGTGGCTGCAGGGAATGCCCTCCGGCCCTCCCCTGCCCCATCCGCGCACCGGCATTGAAAGAAAAATCATGTCCAGGGAAGTTATTCCACCTTGGAGGTGGAATAACTTCCCCGCACATGTCGCCAGCCCTGGACGTACAGGGCCGACATTAGAATCAGCCCTGTACATCCAGGGCTGGCGACTGCCCACTGTCTGCCCCCAAGCTGCCCCTTTGCGGGGAAGATAGACACGGCAGGGGAATGCACTAATAGCGGGGATGGATGTCCCAAATCCTCGCTATTCGTGGCACAGAATTGGGCCGCAGGTGCCCCCCTAATAAATGGCTATGCGCTAACAATAGCACCTACTAATGATAGGGTCAGGGAACTATCAGTTGTTCTACCTCCTCCCCCTCTAATGAATCCTTAGCTACTCTGTATAACAAATGCCCTCCCGATGGAAGCGGTAGGGGCAAATACAGTGACAGAAATCAAAATGGCATGGGGCAGACATAGTGGATCCCTTTATAGCAAAACTCCTAAACAAAGGCATGGAGAGGAGTGATCTCCATGGAACAACAGGTGCACCTACTCTTGCCACCTTGCTGAACAGACTAGATGGACCATGCTAGACTTTATCTGCCGCCATATACTGTGTTACCATGTTACTACATAAATCCCCCTTTAGCACAAAATAGTGAAAGGTTTTCCTAGGGGGAGTCTCCAGTGCCTACTGGAACCTCATCTGCTTCCAAGGCCTGCACGTTTAAGAGACTCATCTTCTTGCTGGGCCCTCTTGAAACTCCCTGGGTCTTCCTCCAGCAACCACTCTGAGAAGGGGGACTAGTGTATTTGGGTTACCCCATTGGGACCTTGGCTATCCCCAGGGATTTCTTCACTAGGCTGTTCCTCCCTGAACCCATCCTCTATAGCCACACCCAGATTCTGGTGATAGCATTGGTTCTCCCGGTGATGCTGACTCTTTGATTTAGCAAGCTTGGGATTCTTGATATACAGATCTGAGTCTTCGAGAGGGAAAACCTCCAGGAAGCTTTCCTGGTTCGACTTAGTGGAGTCATCAGTTAGCCAGGCCTATACCGCCCAGAAGCTTGGGTAGTCTCGGTTGATCACTGCTGAGTATGGAAATCAGGGTAGCACTACGACCTCGAATGTGTCATGCCCTGCCAGAGTCTTGAGCGAAACCTGTACTGTTAGATACTGCCTCTGGTCTCTATGTACACAGGCCAGTGTTACAGTCTTTCCATAACTGATCTGAATCAGTTTATGGTTCCTCGGCGAATGAGGGTCCACACATTCCCTGAGTCTCCCAAAGCCTGGAGGTAGGTCCCTTCGAGCTCTACTGGAATCACAAAATTTGGTGCACCTGGGCAGGGAATGGCCACAAAAACGCGAGGGGTAGTTAGGCTGATATCCATTGGTTCCTCCTTACCTAAGGGGGCATTCACAGGCAGTGTTCCCAGACTCCACTCCTAAAACAGGTGAAGGGCCCATGCCCTCACCTAGGAGGTGACATTGGGGTTCAGAACATGGGAGCCAACATCTCCTCTGGCTTTCCCCTCCATCCCTCAGGCTAATGGGTGACTTCACCTTCTGTATCTGCTCCAGTCACAGGCTGTGCTTCATGATACCCTTCTACTGTTTCCAGTGCACTCTCCAGTGTAAGCTTGGGGTGCTGGTGTATCCACTGTTTCATCAGGGCGGTCAAGCCCTCTAAAAATTGTTCCACCCGCACAGTCTTGGCTATCTTGGGCCTGGTCCATGCGAGGTCCTTCAGTCGATAAAAGACCATCTGAGGGTTCTCATCAGTAGGCCTCTGTTGTACAGCCAGCTTGTTTCAATATGGTAGCCTTGACAGCTGCGTATGCAGTTTGCCCATCTAGATTGGCATCCTGGAATGCAGCCTGACTGCTGCCCATTAGCAGATCCTCAAATAGCTAGTCCTGTCACCTACGGCCATCTGGCCATGTGGGCAGTTTGCTCAAAGTTCACCAAAAAGTGATTGGGTTCATCTTAACTGTCATTTTAAATAGCACTTGCACTGGAGGGTGGAGTTGAGGTCTTTCTAGGGCCTGAGTCAACTGAGCCAGGGAACTCTTCTGTAGCATCCCCTGTACCTGAATAAGGTTTTGTATCTGTTGCTGCTGCTGTTGCTGTTGCTGTCTTGCCAGCAGGGCATGTTGAAACTGTTGCTGACATAGTTGTTGTTGCCATTGATACTGTTGTTGCTGCTGCCCTTCTGCCAGAAACTGGAGGATTCACTCCATTCTGGCTTGTCACTGTTTCCTTGCAAAAATACAACCGGCTTCCTTTTCTTCAGCTGAGTGAACTCTGCAGTATTCCAGCTCCAACAAACTTTTAGTGGCCTTATTGGCCAAAACAAAACCCTGCCTGTCCGGCACTGAGTAGACTTTTCTTCCAACTCCCTAGCTAAGGTGAGGCTAACCCTCTTTGCCCAAAAAAAAAAAAAACCTAAGCTGCTGTAGAGAGGCAGAGCCTAGAGGTACGTGGATTTTCCATCTGTCATGTGGTTAGAGGAAATCCCCAAGCTGCCACCCTATGTAGTATATGTGGCATGCGGTGGCAGGGGCTCATAAAATATTATGCAGACGGCAGTTCAGGGCCAAACAAAACTACGTTTATTGTCCTTTAGTTATACAGCAATCACTCCCCAGCCTTTTGCCTTCATAGGTCTGGTTCTCGGTGCCCTTCAACCCCGACCTACAACTTAGAATTCAGTTCAGCCCAAAGTCTAGGCAGTCCTTCGGCTTCAGTGTGAATGAATATGGTTCCCAGTTTCTAAACCGCCCACCTTTACAGCTGAACTCCTCTCCCAGCCCTGCTTGTTATGAGCTTTCTGTCTCCATGGGCCTCTCCTCTCCCTTGTGCACACAGCTGACTTCTTAATTCCTTTGTCTGAATCATGCCCTCCCAACTCTGAGTTCTGAGCTTTAGACTTTTTTTTTAAGGTGGACTGCTGATAATTCCTTTGGAGAGGGATGGGTAACTTCCTATGTACCCTATCACAATGTCTGCAAAAATAATTTCATATTAAGCAAAGTACTCTGAGTGATAGGTCTGTGTTTCTGGTGCTGTGGGCTCAGGCTGTGCGAGGTTGCACTAGGTGGGTGTTGGGGGTTATGTTTCAAAGTATATAGGGATGAATCTAGGTATAATGAGAATTTTATAACAGGGCACCTAGGTTATGAGGCTAAGTAGGCACCTAGTTAGACACTACTTTTTAAAGACACTCAGGTTCCTATTTCTCTTTATAAAATGCTAACATAAGTGGCAGAAATCACACCTTGAAATGTGGATGCAGACCCTTACATCTGCTCAAGAGCAGGTATAAATGTTCGTGCATAGAGTTTGCAAGAATGCATGCAAATTAAGGTACCCTTTAGAGCCTTTATAATGTGGGGTTGCTTATAATTTGGTCAAGGATTGGACCTCCTTTTTTTTGCTATTACATATTACACTGTAGACTTCATATAATGTGGATTCACTTATAGCATGGTCAAATATTTGGGATTCCAATGTCAGCTATCTCCAGGAACAAGCAGGAATGAGTCCTCACATATGGGTACGTCGGTACTGACGGAGCCTGCGCGGGAAAGCTCCCCAGCTTCCCAGAAGGAAAGCATTTGGGGCCTCCCACTGCGCATGCGCGCTGCCTTCCCGCCTTCCTGACCAACTCTCCTCAGTTCTTCTTTTTCCGCGGAGCCAGCAGGTCGTGTTCCTGTCACCGCTGAAGAAGTTGTTATTTTAATTTGTTTCCTTGGCCGCGTGTCTGCCTTCCCCGATTCCGGACCGGTACCGCCGGTCTTTTTTCTTTAAAAAAAAAAAAAAAATATATATATCTTATTTTTCCCCACTTGGTGTGTTTTTCCTGTTAGGCCTCTAGGCCTTCACAAAATACTCCCTCATGGAGAAACCAGCTTCTGGTTTTAAAAAATGCACCAAGTGTAGCGGTACTATATCGGTTACAGACACCCATGAATGGTGTCTTAAATGTTTGGGGCCTGACCACTCCATTCCGGATTGCCCGTCCTGTTCTTTGATGTCTAAACGTGGCTTACAAAACCGAGCAGCCAAGTTTCATATGCTGTTTTCTGATACTCCAGCATCGACATCATCCAGGTCTTCCTCTCCTGATGGATCTCAGGTAACCAAACATTCTTCCGGCAGGTCCTCAAAGGGCAAATCTCCCTCTAAGTATCGAGATGCCCCTGGGCTTGACCCTGAGGACCCTGCCCCAGCCAAACAACCCCGGCGGGAAGCTCCGGCTTCCAAAGCTCCTCCTATGGGGTTACAGGTTGACATCGATGGCACGGCCTCGACCGATCACCTGTTAGACTGTTCTGGGGTACCGGTTCAATCTTCCGGTACCGACATCCAGACGGTCATGGCGTCTATGGATCATACAGTTCAATCCATGCAGCAAGCCATAATGGCTTTCATTAGAGCTGCGACGCCCTCGGTACCGCAGCCAGCGGTACTGACTCCGGTTCCGGTACCACAACCGATACCGGTACCCAGGGCATCCACATCAACCAGGATACCGGTTCCGGTTCCCGGTTCCGGGGTTTTTCCCGATACCGATCCGGTTCCGGGTACCCCCGATGTGGATACCGGTCGATACGTTTATCGATCCCTGGAAGCCAACAGACGATACTTCGAGTCTTCTGATGATTCCGATTCATCAGATGACTCTGCTGAAGTATCTCTTACTCTTCCTGAAGAGCCCTCTTCTCCAAAGAGGAGAATGTCTCCTCCAGAGGATTTGTCCTTTCAAGACTTCATCATTGAAGTAGCTAAAGGTTTCTCTATTTCAGTAACCTCTGAAAAAGAACCTAGAGCAAAAAAATTAGATATTTTGGGATACTCTAAGGTTCCCAAAGAGGCAGTCACCTTGCCCATTCATGAAATTCTTCAAGAACACATGATGGACTTATGGGAGACTCCTCTCACCCTATCTCCACATTCTCGTCGTTTGGATACCATGTATCGTGTCCCTCCTTCTCCTGGGTTTCAAAAAACTCAGCTCCCTCACCACTCTATTGTGGTGCAGTCAGCTATGAAAAGGATAAAGAGTACCAAAAGACACTCTTCTACTCCTCCAGGAAGAGAATGTAGGACTTTGGATGCTTTTGGTAGAAAAATCTTCCAAGCCAGTATGCTTATTGCCAGAATTAATTCATACAGCCTCTATATGGGCATGTTTCTGAAGGAGATTGCATTAAAGATGCGCCATTTTCTCCCCTTTATCCCAGAGGATAGAAAGGAGGAGTTCCTTCTTTTGCTAAAGCATACCCAAGATATTTCAAAGTTCTCCAACAGAGCAGCCTTTGACTCCTTTGAGGGTGCTATGAGAGCCTCAGGTATTGCCATAGCTGCTCGCAGAATTGCTTGGCTCCAGCCCTATGACCTAGAACCCTGGGTCCAGGATGGGTTGGGAAATCTGCCCTGTACAGGTGAAAATCTGTTTGGTAAGGAGTGGCAAATCAAAGCCACTCAAATGGACGCAGAAAATGCTGCTTTAGATAGACTTTCTAAGTCTACCTCTACCCCTGTCAAGAAAAAGTCTTTTAAGAAGCCTTTCTACAAGAAGGCCAGATTTTCTACAAATACTGGCCAACAATCTTCTGCAGTTCGCTTTGCTCCTAAGCGTCAGCAACCTAAACAGGCCAGGGCAAAACCTGCAGGGACTGCTCCAGCCCAGCAGTCCCAACCCCCTCAGGGTTTTTGACTTAATACTAGAGAACTTAACCTTTCTGGCTCTACAACAACCAGAGCCTCTCACCATTCCAGGAAGGTTAACTCATTTTGCTCCCAGATGGGAGCAAATCACATCAGAACAGTGGACCCTCTCTATCATCAGAGAGGGCTACAAACTGCATTTCTCCAGCGTTCCTCCCCATACCATGGTGAGACGTTTCAATTCTCCCCCATCTCTCCTAGACCTGTTGGGTCAGGAGGTGACCACCCTTCTCGCCCAAAGGGCAATAGAAGAGGTTCCTCTTCTTCAACAGGGGTCAGGGTTTTACTCCCCTTATTTTCTCATTCCCAAGAAAACAGGGGGGTACAGACCCATTCTAGATCTGAGAGAATTGAACAAATTCCTATGCAAGGAGAAATTCAAGATGCTTTCTCTAGGTACTCTCCTTCCATACCTGCAGAGTCAGGATTGGCTTTGTTCTCTAGATCTCAAGGATGCGTACACACATATACTCATCCATCCATCCCACAGAAAATTCCTACGGTTTCTGTTCCAGGGAAAACATTTCCAATACAGAGTACTTCCCTTCCGTCTAGCCTCTGCTCCAAGAGTGTTTACCAAATGCATGGCAATAGTGGCTGCATTTCTACGCGCCCTGGGAATTTTTGTCTTCCCATACCTGGACGACTGGCTCATCCGAGCTCCATCTCAGTCCGGGGCTCAGACTTCCCTGGACCGCACCAGACGCATTCTGCAGTATCTGGGACTTGTGATCAATCTCCCAAAGTCTCAACTCACCCCCTACTCAGTCCCTGGAATTCATAGGGGCCTGGTTAGATACCACCACTGCAAGGGCCTACCTTCCTCAGGCCCGTTGCCAATGTCTAGTGCAACTGGCCTCCCAGACTCAGTCCAGAAGCCACTTGACTGCCAGGGAGATGCTACAACTATTAGGCCACGGCCTCCACAGTACATATGGTGCCTTATTTATTTATTTATTTATTTAACTATTTCTTTTATACCGCCCCTTCCAGAGATCAAGGGCGGTTTACATATAACAGGTTAACAGTCTTGTACCCAGTTTGTATACATTTTACATAGAACAATAGAAATCAACTATTTACATTGAACATTGTACACAGTTTGTATACATTTTACATAGAACAATAGAAATCAACTATTTACATTGAACAGTAAATATAAACTTTGTAAGTATTAAAGAAAAACAATAAGCAGAGACATCTTTTAAGTATTAAAGCAAGAACTTTGTAGGTATTAAAGCAAACACATTAAACTTTTTACAAATGTATATTTACAGTGTGTGGTGTGTGTGTTGTGTGGGGCAGATATTGGTGTAGGTGTTGGAATTTAGTTCCTTTTTTTGTCGTCTTTGGGGCGTGTGAGTGGGGGGGGGGCAGGCTTGTGTTTACATTGTTTGGGTTAAGGGAGTTTGTGCATGTGTGACCAGGTTTGTTGTGGAGCTAGCTTTGGGGTAGTAGGGGACTTCGAAGTGTTCAGTGAACAGGTAGGTCTTTAATTCTTTTCTGAATTGGAAGAGGTCTCTTATGGTGCGAAGTTCAATAGGGAGGTCGTTCCAGAGTGTAGGAGCAGTGAATGAGAATGCTCTGGAGCTAGTGGTGTTCTTAGTTTTGCGGATGGTTTTTGGTATGATGAGCGAGTGGGCTGCGTTTTGTCTGAGGGTCCTTGTCGAAGTTGGAGATTGCAGTAATGTGGATAAGTGTGAGGGGGTTATGTCGTTTATGAGTTTATAGGTTGTTAGGATAATTTTATATTTAATTCGACTGTTTATAGGGAGCCAGTGGAGGTCTAACAGTATAGGGGTTACGTGGTTTGTTAGGCGAGCTTTAGCAATCGCTTTTGCACAGATGTTTTGTGCTCTTTGAAGAAGGTATGTGCTATTTTGCGGGAGGCCTATTAGGAGACTATTGCAATAGTCGAAGTGAGGGGTGATCAGTGTACCTACTACGGATCTAAAGTCTGGTGTTTCTAGGAGTGGCCTTAGGTGTTGAATTGTTTTGAGTTTATAGAAAATGGTTTTTACTGTTTGTTTTATGTGTGGTAGCATGGTGAGAGTGTGGTCTATTATTACTCCTAAGTATTTTACCTGTTTTCTGACAGGTATGGAGGTTTAAGGTTTATGCTCGCCTACATATGAGAGCAGCTCAATGGACTTTGTCCACCCAGTGGACTCAAGCATCAGGAGCTCTCTCAGACCAAATAGCAACCTCCAAGCGTCTCTTTTGGTCTCTCCAATGGTGGATGTCCACTCAAAATCTGTTGTTGGGGGCCCCCTTCCAACCATTGTTGCCCCAAGCAACCCTCACAACAGATGCCTCCCAAACAGGTTGGGGAGCTCATCTACAGGACCTATCCACCCAAGGCACTTGGTCCCCACAGGAGACCTCCGTTCATATCAACCACTTGGAACTTCGAGCAATCTTTCTAGCTCTCAGAGTTTTTCATACCCTCCTCAGCAACATGACAGTCCTTATTCATACGGACAATCAAGTAGCCATGTTTTACATAAACAAACAAGGAGGGACTGGCTCTGTCGCTTTGCAACGAAGCTCTAAGATTATGGGCCTTCGCCAGAGAGCATCAAATCCATCTCCTGGCAGTATATCTTCCAGGAATCCAAAACTCTTGGGCAGACAGACTCAGTCGAGTTCTGCTTCCACACGAATGGTCCCTGCACATGGATCAGGTACTCAGAATCTTCCAGAAATGGGGAACCCGGACATAGACCTCTTTGCAAGTCCGTGGAATGCCAAACTTCCCCGGTTCTGTTCCAGAATTCCGTGTCAGGGAGTTCAGGCCAAGGATGCCTTCCTCCTACATTGGGGTCAGGGCTTCCTGTATGCCTTCCCACCCATTCCTTTGATTCCCAAGACTCTGTTCAAACTTCAAAGGGATCAAGGGTCCATGATCCTCATAGCTCCACGCTGGCCACGCCAAGTGTGGTACCCTCTACTTCTGCATCTCTCTCAGGCCCCCTCCCTGGACTTGGGAGCGGCTCCAGACCTTCTGTCTCAAGAGGAGGGGACTTTGTGGCACCCAAACCCCAAGTCCCTTCACCTCAGAGCTTGGTTACTGAAGGCCTAGACCTTCAAGACTTCAATCTTTTGCAGCAAGTGAAGGATATCCTCCATGCCTCTAGGAAACCTTCCACTAGGCGTTCTTACGCTTTTAAATGGAAAAGATTTTCCATTTGGTGTGCTCAAAAGGGTCTTGACCGTCTAGCACTCCCCTTGAATTCTCTATTGGAATATCTCCTGCATCTCTCCAATGCAGGACTCAAAACAAATTCAGTACGGGTCCATTTGAGTGCTATCTCAGCATCTCTTAAACCTCTCAATGGACAACCTATCTCCTCTCATCCTCTTATTGCAAGATTCATGAGAGGCCTAACTGTGACTAAACCTCCCATTCGACCTCCTCCGGTGGCATGGGATTTAAATTTGGTTCTTGGTCAGCTTATGAAGCCACCTTTTGAACCCTTAGCCACTACCTCCTTGAAATTTCTTTCCTGGAAGGTTATTTTCCTTATTGCAGTCACCTCAGCTCGCCGTATCAGTGAACTGCAAGCTCTAGTGGCTAATCCACCTTATACAAGGTTCCATCATGATAAGGTGGTCCTTAGGACCAATCCCCACTTTATGCCTAAAGTGGTCTCCCCTTTTCATCTTAATCAAGAGGTATATTTACCTGTCTTTTTTCCAGCTCCTCATGCATCCAGTGCAGAGAGGAACCTTCATACTCTAGATTGTAAAAGAGCTCTTGCCTTTTACCTCCACAGGACACAGCAACATCGAAAGTCTTCTCAGCTTTTTGTTGCTTTTGATCCTTCTCATATAGGACTTCCAGTCTCTAAAAGAACACTGTCCAATTGGATTGCTCAGTGTATCTCTTTTGCTTACCAGAGTAAGAACCTTTCTCTGGAGGGCCATGTCACCGCTCACAATGTGAGGGCCATGGCCACCTCTATGGCTCATCTAAATTCTGTGTCCATCGACCAGATCTGTCGAGCAGCCACCTGGGCCTCGGTTCATACCTTTACAGCCCATTACTGTTTGGACAAGGACTCCCGCCGGGATGCCTTGTTTGGTCAGGCTGTCCTCAGACACCTATTCCACTCTTGAACAACTCCAGCCCACTTTCCCTGAATGGATGCCTGAGATCCATAGGAAGATGAGGAACCCTTCAGGGTCTCATACCCTTGAGGGGATCTCCCGGGCATCTTAGCTAGGGAGTCCCCATATGTGAGGACTCATTCCTGCTTGTTCCTGGAGATAGCACAGTTACTTACCTGTAACAGGTGATCTCTGGGAACAGCAGGAATTAGTCCTCACAACCCACCCACCTCCCCTAGGAGTTGTATCTCTCTCTCTCTTTCCTTTCCTCTCTCTATTGTCTCAGCTTTAAACTCGAACTGAGGAGAGTTGGTCAGGAAGGCGGGAAGGCAGCGCGCATGCGCTGTGGGAGGCCCCAAAAGCTTTCCTTCTGGGAAGCTGGGGAGCTTTCCCGCGCAGGCTCCGTCGGTACCGACGTACCCATATGTGAGGACTAATTCCTGCTGTTCCCAGAGATCACCTGTTACAGGTAAGTAACTGTGCTTTATTTGGGTTGTACGGTGTATTTTGTAGTCTACGTGGATACCTGTGAACTTCTCCTGTGCTCTGTGCACACCATAGCCCTGGCTATGATTACTAACAAGGCACTCATCTTCATGGCAAGGTGTGTGCATTTAAGCCAGCTGATATTTTATAAAAAGCCTTTTACACTCATATGTGGCCACATATGTGCAAAAAAGACTTTATGGGGGGGGCATATTTAAAGTGATTAATGCAGTTAGCAAATCTGTTAACCGCGTTAATCACGCTGAACAGGATATTCAGTAGCACATAGCCGGTTTGTTCTGCTGAATATCCCTCTCTACTTAGCATCAGGGCGTTGCAGGAGTGATCCCGAATAGAACAGCAGCAATGATTTTCAGCTGCTGCCCAGATATTTTAAAGCAGCTAAAGACAGGAAGAATAAAGGCTGTCCTAACTTTAGCTGCTTTAGCTAACTGGGCAGTGACTGAATATTGCAGCGCCTTCTAGCCAGCCCAGATATTCAAAGCCAGTCGCTGGATATGACCCCGATATTGAATAGCCAGTTCTTAATTAAAGCAGTAATGGCCTGCTGCTTTAACAGCGCTGGCTACCACCACTGAATTTGGGCCCCTACAAAATTGCCCCCGGTAAGTTTAGCTGTGCACAGAATGGTGACGGTAAAATATCTATCTTTTAGTTTTAGGTTAGATTTTCAGTGTAAATCTTGAATGCACTACAATGTGTTTTGTGTGTTAGACGTAAACAAGACACATACAGATGCTTATCTAAATAATATCAGCCTAATAGCATTTTCAGATCTGGTTTCTGATTATCTATTTTAGGGTAAATATGAACATGGAGATTCTGTGAAGACAAGATATTATGAAATGTCTGAATAACTAGATAACCACTTGTCAGGATGCAAATATATTATCACATCTCAGATGGTTTTGTAAATAAAAATGTTCTAGTGAGTATCATTGATATTTAATGTAGACCACTAAAACCAAAAGGAATAGAATAATGGTAAACATAAGTACAGAAGGCTGATCTTGGCAATAGTCAATCTGGCATGAGAGTTCAATTGCAGGGTCCTTGAAAACTAGCCATGTGGCGGCCTTGTATTCAACTCATGTTCTCATCATATTCTGAGCAGAGGACAGGCCCTACCTGTTGTAACAGATTGATCCCACTTTTCTATGTTAAATCTATTGCCTCTTATCCAGTAGGGGCTTTTCATAATCTTCCCTCATCTCTGTGCACATCTATTGTTCAGTATCTCCTGATTTAATTTGAATACTGGACCTTTGAATCACATCATTTTTTCTGTTGTTGCTTTGATTTTATTTGCAAATGAAAGCAAAGGTGTGGGAGATTATTTACATATCAGTGAATTCTGTAAAATAACCTCAAATAATTTTGTTTTGAGTTTTCAAATGAAAGAGGCAAATGGATGTCAAATTTTCCTAAGGAGCTATGGGTATTTGCCTATACCTGGTTTTACCAAATGAGATTCGTTGAGCGGTTTGAACTGTTGGTGGGTGGTTTATTTCCTCACAGTATTTGTACAGTATGGGCCGGATTTTAAAACAGGACACCTGTTTAAGATAATTGCTCTCATTTAACGAGAGACTCTTTCTCTATGGACAGATATTTTTACAGTTTCCCTATTTGAAAATGTCCTTTTCCGATGTATGCCAGTGGTAAGATAAGATATGACGTATGTTTCCCTCTTTGGTTATTCAGATATATGCATCTGTCCCTCTGTCATTGGTACATTGCAAATGCATAGCAGCATGGTTAGCTGGCACACAGGTGTACTTAATGCTACCAATTGATGTGGCATTAAGTGCACCCACCTTAATGGCAGCAATTGCTGTTAACATATGCCCATTATGCCTGCGCTAACCACAGTGCACTGCCAAAGACCATGTTCCGCCTCCAATCTACCCTGTGTCTACCTAATAGTGCGCTAACCTACACAAGCAGGTAATGTGGTTTAGTAAACATGCCTCATAGTTAAGCTAAGCTGCCCGATTCTAGGCATCTAAAAACAACTTTGATTCATAGGTTTCAGCAAAAAGATTAAGATAAACAGAATTTCCTCGGGTATAAGTGATAATAGGTGCAGGTTTTACACTGCATAGCAGGTCTCCCGGTGGACTACGTGGATGCGAGAAAACAGTCCCCTACGTTCTTTAGAAACTAAGCCTTAAGTTTCACCATCTGAGTTTCCATGTTGCATCACCACATGAGGCCGCCTGTATTTATTCTTTTCTAAAAAGCAGTACAGACGTGTCTCCACTGTGATCTTCATAACCTCACAGGTTTTATTCTTAGTGTAATCCTGTGCCTTTTTATGTTTCTCATGTGTGGGTCGCCTCTCTTTTTTCATTCTTTTATTTTAATTAGCCAGGTTTTTTAGCATTGTTGAAGTTTTCTTTATTATTCCATGTTCACCTGGTTCCCCTGATGGCTTGACTGGGCCTTTTTGAAAATCAAGTCATTTGATTTTGCATCAGCTATTATTTTTAGTGAAATAGCCCAGAAGAAAGACCCCCCCCCCCCTCCCCAGTGGCTTTAAGACGTGTGGCTATACAGCAGTGTCGTATCCAAATCAGATACCCACAACTGAGTCCAGGGACGTAGTGCCTGAGCCAAGATCATAAGGCCTCTAAGTATCATTTATGCCTTCAGGTGACATACAGGTCTTTGTAGTCAAGGAGAGCAAAAATAAAGGCTCTTTAGTTTATCAAAATCCAATTCACATGACAAAGTGATATCAGTAGCCCCAGTGGCAACCTGAATGCAAAGCCATACCCTTCTCTGCCAATCTCAAATCCTTCTCCATCTGTAGTACACTTGGCATCAGACCCATAAAAAAGATCATACAAGATATAAGACCTTTACTCAGTTAACAAGCAGTTAGTGCTCGGCACCAATAAGATAGGGGAAGAAAATCCTCACCTATCATATAGGCGCCGAGGCTAGCTGTGCATCATCCAATATCGATGCTGTACGGTTAGCCTCAGCAGCTTCCAGGCAGCGCAGCAAGACCCGGGTATTCACTTCCGTTACCACGAAAGTGAATATCTGGGGTTTGGGAGTGGGCAGGCAGGGCTAAGTGGCTACGGCACTTAGCCCTGCCCAGTTGAATATCGTGCCCATAATGACTAGTAAGCATTAAAAATGGACTTGAAAGACTTTCCATGAACTTGTGTGTATGAGTGGTAAGGCCAAGGTGCCCTCACTTATACCAGCCAGCATGGTATCAGCCAACTCAGATATCATAGTTTTCTAGGCCTTATTTACCAAGAGCAGAAACACCCATCCTTTGAGATTAGAGCTTAAAGTGTTTTAGAGAGCTAATAAGAACATAAGATACGTTCCGTGGATGAATCATCATAGAATATTCTTTCACCTTTCTTATCCAACCTCCTCTGTCCCTTTGGTCCCTTATAGGCCTCCATTGCTCGCCCGTCGTCATCTTTTCAGATCTGTGCTATCCACTTTTCCCCCATCTGATTCACTTTTTCCACCCGACTTCACTACTCTTACACCGAGTGAACAGGCCTTTCTACCTGGGATCAGGTTTTGAGAAGTACCCTCGACACTTTGCTTCTTTGTCAACCATCTTTCAGTCCATTCCTCTGGTCATCATCCCTGGTTCCATTCAGGCCTGCACACCCTTAGGTGGCAGTTGCGGAGGGCGGAGCGCCTGTGGCGCCACCTCCGTACGCCATCCTTACTGTCATCATATCAGTCCGCTTACTCTCTGTACCATTGAGCCATTCTTCAAGCCAAACAAGATTATTACATCTGTCTTCTCTACTGGTAATAATAAACCTAAACAGCTTGATTCCTTAGTCTCCCGTCTACTCCACCTTCCCTCCGCAGCCACTATCATGGATACCCCCTCCGCTGAGCAATTGGCCCAGTATTTCTCTGACAAAGTTCAACAGTTACAGCAGGGCTTTGCCTCTGTCAGCACCTCATTTTCCCCTGCAACAACTGATGTTCCCTTGTTTCCTGGGTCCCCTGTAAGACCCCCCCATTTCTGATTTTGCACATTCTCACACCTGGTCTTCCTTCAATCCCATCACCATGCCTGCACTTAGAAAACCCTCTCGTTCTCCTCCAAAACTACATGTGTATTAGACCCTATTCCAACCACCTGGGTCTTGGAGACATCCTTGGCCCTTCTCCCCCTTGCCCTCTCTGTTTAACCACAGTCTGTCATCTGATATTTTTCTCTTGCCCTGGAAAACCGCTATCATTCGTCCCATCTTAAAGAATCCTACACCTGATCCCATCAGCCCTGCCAGTTTTTGCCCTATTTTTAATTTTCCCTTTCTATCGAAAATCCTGGAAAAACTGGTCTTTTCACAGCTTCTACATCATCTTGAGCGCACAGTTCTCTTCATCCATGACAATTGAGCTTTAGACCGGGTCACAGCACTGAAACTATTCTTTCGGTTCTTAATGAAACACAAGTCTCTTGGGAAAAGGTAATATTTCTCTGGTAGTTTCTTTGGATCTTTCTTGTGACTTTGATCTGGTAAGTCATTCCCTTCTTCTGTCTCATCTTGCCTCTGTAGGCCTAGGCTCCACCATATTGCACTGGTTCCACTGCTTTCTCTCTTCCCAGTCTTACTGTTTCCTCTTCTCACAGACCCCACAGGGGTCTGTTTTGGCCCCTTTGCTCTTAAACATTTTTCTGCATCTCTCACTACACTCATTCAGCAGCAGGGTGTCTCCATGTATTTCTATGCAGATGACATTCTGCTGCTTTTCCAAACACACTTGGTTACCGCACATCTCTCCCCTATTAATTCCTGTCTCACTTTAGTTGCTTCCTGGCTTGAATCCAACTGTTTAGAACACAATCTTTCAAAGACCTCTGCTCTATGGTTCTCCAGCCCCATAACACCTCTGTTTATATCCCCATCCCTTAATGGTCTTACCGTCCCTACAGTACAGACATTAAAATGCTCCTCAGCATTTTTCTTTCTAGGACCGAAGCTCTGGAACTCGCTTTCCGTCGCCCTCCGCTTAGAACCTTCTTATACAACTTTTAAGGCCAGATTGAAGACCCACCTTTTTTGCACCGCCTTCAACCTTCCTCCCCCATCTGTTCCCCTCTCCCCCTCACCTCGTTGATTCTGACTGCATCCACCTTTGTCCCGTCCTTCTGCTGTATTAGCTGCTGTCTGCTCTGTCTCCTCTTCCTATCCTGCTCTTTAAATTTTTGGCGTTCCTTTCTATTTCGGCAGCCTGTATATTTTACTATTGTACACCGCTCTGATGCCACCGGTAAAGAGCGGTATATTAAATCTGCAAATAAAGATAAAGATAAAATACTTAAGAATCACTCCCGACTCATCACTTTCCTTCCATACACACATCAACCACGTCCACCAGTGCTTTTATTCTCTATGTTAAATTCGCTCTATTCGCTCTTTCCTCTCAGTTTCATCCATCACCACTCTGCTTCTATTTCTGGTCATATCCAAACTGGATTACTGTAATATCATTTATTCTGGACTACCCCGATATCGACTGAAACGTCTGCAAGCTATCCAAAATACTGTTATATTTCTATTTCTTCATTCCTCCCGCTGTGATCATGTCATGCCACTATTCATTAAATCCCACTGGCTCCCTTTACCCTTCTGTATTCACTATAAGAACATAAGATATGCCATTCTGAGTCAGACCAAGGTCCATCAAGCCCAGTATCCTGTTTCCAACAGTGGCCAATCTAGGTCATACGTACCTAGCAGTTTCCCCAAAAGACACAGGTTCCACAGTGCTTGTACTGGGTCAAGCATTGATATCCTGGGTCCCTTCTTAATAATGGTTTATGGACCTTTCCTCCAGGAACTTGTCCAAACCTTTTTTAAACCCAGCTACACTAACAGCCTTTACTACATCCTCCGGTAACAAATTCCAGAGTCTCATTACACGTTGAGTGAAAAAATATTTTCTTTTATTAGTCTTAAATAGTTTACCCTTTAGCTTCATTGCATGTCCCCTAGTCTTTCTATATTCTGATAACGTAAACAATTGATCTATGTTTACCCGTTCCACTCTGTTCATTAATTTATAGACTTCTATCATATCTCCCCTCAGCTGTCTCTTTTCCAGGTTAAAGAGCCCTAACCTTTTTAGCCTTTCTTCAAAGGAGTATCCTTCCATCTCCTTTACCATTTTGGTGGCTCTTCTCTGAATCTTTTCTAATAATGCTATATCCTTTTTAAGATACGGTGACCAGAATTGCACAGAATATTCACTATGGAACGATATAAAGGCATTATAATATCTTTTGTTTTATTTTCCATTCCTTTCCTTAAGATACCTAGCATTCTATTTGCTCTCTTGGATGCCGCTGCACACTGGGCCAAGGGTTTTAACATGTTGTCCACAATGACGCCTAAATCTTTTTCCTGGGTGGTGGTTCCTAATGTGAAACTTTACATCGTGTAACCATAGTTTGGGTTGTTCTTCCCTAGGTGCATAACTTTGCACTTGTCCACATTAAATTTCGTCTGCCATTTTGATGCCCAGTCTTCCAATTTATCAAGATCCTCTTGCAATTTTCCACAATCCTCTTGGGTTTTAACAACTTTAAATAGTTTTGTGTCGTCTGCAAATTTGATAACCTCACTCGTTATTCCACTTTCCAGGTCATTTATGAATATGTCAAAAAGCAGCGGACCCAACACAGATCCCTGGGGTACACCACTATTCACCTTTCTCCATTGGGAAAATTGGCCATTTAGCCCAACCCTCTGCTTTCTATCTTTTAACCAGTTCCTGATCCACAGCAGTACACTGCCTCCTATCCCATGACTCTTTAGTTTTTCCAAAAGTCTCTGATGAGGGACCTTGTCAAAGGCTTTCTGAAAGTCCAGATACACTATATCAACCGACTCACCTCCACCTGTTTATTCACACCTTCAAAAAAACATAACAGATTAGTAAGACAAGATCTTCCATGTCTAAAGCCATGTTGGCTGTCTCCCATTAGGTCATGCTGAGTAACTTTATTTTTTATGATGGTTTCTACCTTTTTTCCTGGTAGTGACGTCAGGCTCACTGGTCTGTAGTTTCCCGGATCACCCCTGGAACCCTTTTTAAAAATTGGTGTTACATTGGCGATCCTCCAATCTTCAGGTATTAGAGATGATTTTAATGATAGTTCACAGATTACTAATAGCAGGTCTGCAATCTCATATTTCAGTTCTTTCAACACCCTTGGATGTATACATCTGGCCCCAGGTGATTTGCTACTCTTCAGTTTATCTAATAGTTGTAATACATCTTCCCGATGTATCGATATTTCCTTCAATTCTTCCGCACCTTTAAATACCACTTCAGTCATGGGTAACATCCCTACATCTTCCTCAGTAAAGACCGAAGCAAAGAATTCATTCAGTCTCTCCGCTATCGCCTTGTCGCCTCTTAGTGCCCCTTTAACCCCTCTATCATCTAATGGACCAACTGACTCTCTCACAGGTTTTTTGCTACGAATGTACTTGAAAAAGTCTTTATTTCGCGTTTTTGCTTCCGCAGCAAGCTTCTTCTCAAATTCTCCCTTTGCCTGCCTTATCAATGCCTTGCATTTGACTTGCCAGTGCTTGTGCTGTTTCCAGGTTTCGTCGTTTGGCTCTTTTTTCCATTTCCTGAAAGATGCTTTTTTTTGCAACAACAGCCTCTCTGACCTCACCTTTAAACGATGCTGGTAGTTTTTTGGACTTCCTTCCACTTTTCTTAAAGCGTGGAATACAGATGGTCTGGGTTTCCAAGATTGTATTTTTCAACAACACCCAAGCTTGATGTAAGTCTTTAACCTTTGCAACTGCTCCTTTTAGTTTTTTCTTAACTATTTTCCTCATTTTATCATAGTCTCCCTTTCGAAAGTTAAAAGGTAGTACTGTGGATTTCCTTACTCTCCCTCCTCTACTAATTAAATCAAAGGCGATCATGCTATGATCACCATTGCCAAGTGGCCCCAACACCCTTATCTCTTGCACTAGATCTGGTGTTCCACTAAGGACTAGGTCTAATATGGCTTCTCCTCTGGTCGGTTCATGAACCAGCTGCTCCAAGAAGCAGTCATTTATTTATTTACTTTCTCTTATATACCGCGCTATTCTGCATCAGTGCGGTTTACATTGAACAAACTGAAATTACATTGAACAGGGCATTATAACTTGGAGATGACTATTTTACAGGGAACATGGGCTATGGAGGGTTACGTGGCTTGCCCAAGACCACAAGGAGCACCTGTGGGACTAGAAACCCCACTAGAAATTTCATCTGGGAACGTTATCTCCCTAGTATTTCCTGCCGTGACACTGACCCAGTTGATACCGGGGTAATTGAAATCACCCATTATTATTACTGCGCTGTAACTTTTGTTAGCTTCCTTGATTTCTTTGAGCATTTCATCATCCATTTTTTCATTCTGGCCAGGCGGTCGATAGTACATCCCCACTGCCATCGCCTTCCCCTTTTTACATGGAATTTCAATCCATAGAGATTCTACAGCAAATTTTGTTTCCTGCAAAACTTTCATCCTTTCTGACTCAATGCCCTCTCTAACATAGAGCGCAACCCCTCCACCATTTTGATCAGCTCTATCATTACGATATAGTTTGTACCCAGGTATAATAACAATTATTCCTTTCAGAAAATTCCCAGAAGTATATACTCACAATTGCAGATCTCTCTCCAGAAGTAAC
Source organism: Ichthyophis bannanicus (assembly GCA_033557465.1). Taxonomy (NCBI): domain Eukaryota; kingdom Metazoa; phylum Chordata; class Amphibia; order Gymnophiona; family Ichthyophiidae; genus Ichthyophis; species Ichthyophis bannanicus. The sequence continues at coordinate 116,480,243 of CM066042.1, read as the reverse complement.
AGTCCCCTTCTCTAGTTCTTCAAGACTGCTGACCATTGTGCACAAGACCCTCAACTCTGGTATTTCCGTATATCTCTTGTGACAAGGAGGCCTATCCAGAGTCTGGGGGAGGACAAAGAGACAGAGAATTCAACCTAGTAAAGGGCCCCCTTTCACCGAGACAGGGTAGGAAAGCCATAAACACCTCCAGGGATCAGAAAACTTCCACATGGACCACATTTCATGCTCCCCCTAGTGGAATGAAGGGGAGAGGATACAAGGCTCAGAACTCTTTAGGCAGTGAATGCTTCAAGCACTCAGGTGCCCGGAGTCAGGCTGATTGCCGTCACCTGAGTAGGGTGGGGTTGGAGCTAGAGCCCTGGAAGTATAAATCCAGAGCAGAGTATGATTTAGTGGAGAGGAGAGGAGAAGTAGGAAGCCATGCTGAGCAGAGCAGAGGAATGGACCTTCCAGCTGGAGAGAGTGCTATTTGGCATGTAGCACAGCTGCAGGAGAGTTTGGAGCCAGGAACAAGAGAGACTCCAGGATTCCCCAGAAGGCTGTTAGCTGAGCACTGTGAGCAATGTGGGGAGTCAGAGCCTATGCAGCTGGGAGAGCCCGAGGTGAAGCTGATTGAGGAGGACACTCCCATGTACTGTTCTTTGTGCCAAGCTGTAAACCTGAGAACGTAGACAAAGCAAGCCATTCCTGAAACAAGGTTATCCAGGAAAAAGGTACCCTTATTCCACAAGCAGGGTGGCTGTGTTTCCCTTGTGTTTATAGAGGGGAAGTTTACCACAGACTGTAAATGTGATTGTTTTTGTTTTGTGCTTTAACCCCAGCAAAGTTGAGAAGGGAATACAATAATTGCTTGCTGGTAAAGACTGTGTATCCTGCAATAGAGAAAACCTTTAAAACTGCATTTTGTGGTTGAATATGTTTTGGACAATGCTATGCTTTCAAGAGTCCTGAACCAACAATCCTATGCATAGTATGATTGAACCATTGTGTATATAAAAATAATAAATTTCTGTCATTTGCCTTACCTACTTGAGCCTGACTACAGCTTTCTGCATGGTGCACTCATACAGCTGAATAAGGACTACATTTCCCAGAGGGCATTGCAGGGAAATAGTTTTTAAAAAGCTGAAAAAAGCATACAGCAGAAAGTTCCTCTAAAAATCCATGCCCCTCTAACCTAGAGGCGAGTGGTGGTGGCGGCGTGGCAGTGGCGTAGTTGTGAGGATTTTCTACCACTCAGGATTTTCTACTATCCAGTATATACACTTACAAGAGTGATAGCACAGAAGGTTGGCAGAAAAGACAACGTTTTTTTTCTTCAAGAGTCAACACACGAGCAAGGTATCGCCGGAGATGAATCCAAAAGAGCTGGTGCAATGGATGGCCACTCAATTTCAACGCCAACAGGAGTTAGCCCAGCTAGCGCAGGAGAATGTGGCACCGACTATGAGGGAGCAGCAAAAGCCTCTCCTGGACTTAGTGGAGGCCCTTATTACTTCCCAGAGGCAAGGAAGTGGAGGAACACTAACCCCGGAAGGACCAGAGATGCTGCGAATGGACAATCTAGCAGGCCCACACACCAGCGGGGCGTTTAACTTTGGAAAACTTTCTCCTGATGATGACATAGATGACTTCTTGGAGTCATTTGAGAGGGTGGCTCAAGCTGTGGGTTGGCCAGATAGCCAGTAGGCAGTGTGATTGGCAACCTCCTTAACAGGAGAAGCACTAGCCGCATATAGGGTTATGCCAGCTGCCCAGGCCATGGACTATAATGCAGTGAAAAATGCAATTAAAGACCGATTAGGGTTAACAAAAATGTTGTATCACCGTATGTTTAGAGCCACGGTCTTAAAGGCCGGAGAAACACCTAAGGCCTTAAGCCAGAGAATTCGAGGTTTAGCTTTGAAGTGGCTAGCCCCGGAAGGAAAAACTATGGATATGGTAATATTGGAACAATTTATGGCTGCAGTACCAAAAAGGGTACAATCTTTTCTGATTCAACAAAACTGTCAGAGCACAGGAGAGGCAACCCTTTTGGCGGAGCGCTACATGGAAGCTGAATTGGCGTTTCTCCCAGAGGCGGGCCCTCCAAAAGTAGGGGCAGAGGCCAGTTTTGATTTATCAGAAAAGAAACAAGGAAATAATGTAAAATGTCTTAAAACTTGTGTGTCTGCTCATGAGGGCAAGTGGGCTGAGAAAAAATGCTATCGTTGTGGGGAGATGGGACACCTGCAAAGGCGTTGCAAAGCCCGCATGGGATTAACTGGTACCAATGTGAAACATCTGGGAGAGGGATTTCTCTTAAATGTTAACATACAGGGGGTCACTACCCGTGCTCTGCTCGACTCTGGGGCTGACCAAAGCATGGTGTCACGAAAGCTTTAGCAGGCAATTGAGGCCCAGGATGAGTCTCGCCAGAGGAGGCCAGAAGGGCAGGTGCAAATTAGGTGCATACATGGAGCTGCCTCTTTCTACCCTGTGTACAGAGTGGTGATAAAAGGGTTGGGGGTGCAGAAAGAAGTTCTTGTGGCAGTGGTTCCAAAACCACCCTATGATTTAGTATTGGGAAGGGATTGGCCCCATTTTAGGGAAGGATTAGAGAAAGGCCTTGGGAGAAAAGGGTTGGGATGATGACGATGGTTCCTGGCCCTCTTTTTGAGAACCCCCGAAAGCCAAGTGAGAACCCAGGGAAAGAACCCCTGGGAAGTGTTGCTCCCCTTAAACAGAAGTTTATATTAAAATTTTGTAAGGTATCCGAGAAGGTCCAGGCTCCCAGGAGGGCGTCCCTGCAAGCCGTGGGATATGATTTATGCAGCGCCGAAGATCGGGTGATACCCAGCCGTGGAAAGGCTCTCATTGATACCGGCCTTCAGATGGAGATACCCGTAGGATGTTATGGTCGGATAGCACCGTGATCGGGTCTGGCTCTGAAATATTTCCTGGACGTCGGGCGTGGGGTGATTGACCCTGATTATAGAGGGAGTGTAAAGGTATTGCTGTTTAATTTTGGCAACAAAGACTACCATGTGAAGGTGGGCGACCAGATTGCCCAGCTGCTGTGCGAGAGAGTGGGGTTTCCCCCACTAGAAGAGGCCCCCATGTTGTCTCCTACGGAATGGGGAGCCTCTGGATTTGGTTCCACCGGAGGGGCCGAGATGAAAAGCCTGACAGCCACCTGTGGAGAGAGAATGGAGGAGACTGAGAAGGACGACCTGGGACCTCAAGTGGCAGACTGCAAGAAGAACCTGGAGCCCCAAGTAGGGGAAGAACTATGTTGGTCCAGAGACGGGATCTGGCTCAACTATTGGAGAGGTTCCCAGATGTACTGACCCCGATCCCGGGTGAAACTCGACTGGTGGCGCATGAGATCCTGACGCCACTGGGGAAGGTGGTCAGACAACAACCCTACCGCCTACCAGAAGCTAGAAAGCAGGAGGTTGTGGCACAGGTGCGCGAGATGTTGGAGATGGGTGTCATTGAAGAATCAAGGAGCCCGTGGTGCAGTCCCTTTGTTCTGGTTCCAAATCTGGATGGTACATTTCGCTTCTGTATAGATTTCAGACAGGTGAATGCCATCTCGGTATTCGACACTTACCCAATGCCCCGTATCGAGGAGCTTTTGGACCGCTTGGGGCAGGCTCAATTTTTGACCACCCTAGACATGACGAAGGGGTACTGGCAGATTCTGTTGACTAGGGAGTCTCGGCCGAAGACCGCCGTCAGCACCCCGATTGGGCTATTCCAGTTCAAGAGGATGCCCTTTGGCCTTCAAGGCGCAGCGGCGACCTGCCAGAGACTGGTGGATCAACTCCTGCGTCCTCATCAAGAATATGCTTTCGCATATATGTACGATATTATCCACAGTTGCAGTTGGGTAGAACATATCCCGAGGGTTGAAGCCATCCTGCGATCTATGAGGCAGGCAGGCCTCACCCTGAACCCGAGCAAGTGTGCCTTCGCCAAGCGAGAAGTGAAATACCTGGGGTATATGGTAGGCCGGGGAAGGATTAAGCCCTTGATTGACCAAGTGGACAGCATCAAGAACTTTCCCCGTCCCGCAACAAAGAAGCAATTAAGAAGCTTTCTAGGGGGAGATCCCACGTGATGCGTGAGTGAGCAGGACGGGTTCTTGTTCGCTCCGGGGCTGCCCTGTGGAATATACTGCTTTTTATTGATCTTTCGATAAACTTCAACGCAAACTGCAGTGAAATAGGTGGTTCCTTCACACCGGTACATGAAACGGGGGTCGAGAGTGGAAAGAGCTATGCCGAACCCGCCAAAGAAGGACCAGGAGAAGCCTGGCAGGCCGAGCATCTCGCCTACAACGATGGCGCAGCCGGCTGTCTCGAGTGTGGGAAACACAGATTCGGCGACGGAAGATCTAGCCAGAGAGGTTGCAAACCTGTTAGAGCCTAAATTTGATCAAGTTATTAAAAAGCTTGAAACCTTGGGGGACTCCCTCTCAGAGATCGGGAGAAAAGTGGAAGAACTGGAACATCGTGTCTCGAGTGTCGAAGACGAAGAAGGGCGGCAAGAGCGAGAGCGGGCTGAGCAGTGGAAATAAATAGAGGCCCTGCGTTTGAAAATCGACGACCTCGAAAATAGATCCAGAAGAAATAACTTAAGGATAGTGGGAGTGCCTGAAACCACGACTGATCGTATGCTTTTGCCGTTGCTAGAGGAATGGCTCCCCAAGGAACTAGGCCTAGCCCCGCTGGTGGGAGAGCTGAGGATTGAGCGTGCGCACCGTCTGGGCAGGCGGCGGGAGGATCAACAGAAGCCGCGGGTGGTGATCATGAAGATACTCAATTTCTAACACAAAGTTCAGCTACTGCGTGCCTGTCGAGAGAAAGGGGAGCTAAAGCTGGATAATCAGAGACTTTTGATATTTCAGGATTACTCGGTGACTGTGGCCGAACAGAGGAAAGAGTTCACCCCCGTGTGTACACAACTGTTTAACAGAAAGATCCGCTTTACACTGGCTTTTCCGGCGGTCCTAAGAGTATGGCACCAAGGAAAGAGTTTCATGTTTCAGTCCCCTAGCGAGGCGAAGCGTTTCTTGGAGGCCGTGAGAGGAGGCGGTGAAGGAGCGGGGGATGCTGTCGAGGCCTGCAATAGTTGAGCCGCCGGGAGATGACCGGGATGGGAGAGGCAGCGTTGAAGATGAGATGACAGCCTATTCGGGACAGTGTATACTGCGATTAGTTTGGTGGACATTGAAGTAGGCGATTGCAGGGCCAGTATGGCAGGGCACGTATTTGTACATCTGTTTGTTCAAATGTGTTCAAGTTTGTTTAAGTTTTCTATCAATGCAAATGTGACTTTAAAAGTTGTGGTAACTGGAAGGGTACCTGGGGGCAGCTCTGTTGCATGAGTTAGGGGATCGGACCTCAGCGGGGAAGGCTGAGGGTTTGAATCTGAATGCTAATGTGTGTGGGGAGGGGGGACAGGGGGGGTGGAGGATGGGGGGTGGGGAGGGAAGGGAGGACTGTATACTAGAACTTTGTGTGTCACTATGGGTCAGTCTATTAATAATGGGCCCACTTTGGAGGAAGAGCTGGGGGGAGGAATGGGGTAGGCGCACCAGTTCACTGAGAGGAGCAAAGTTCTGGGCTGAGGCTGGGCAGCCTGGGATGTTTGACACAGTAGGAATGACCTTGGCTACTATGGTGCCACTAAAGGGTGTCCATGCAACATGATTTGAAAATAACCTCGTGGAATGTGGGGGGCATCAGCACTCCGGTAAAAAGGACGAAAATCCTGCAAGCTTTAAAGAGAGGGCGGGTACACATAGCACTGTTGCAGGAAACGCATTTGAGCCAAAAAGAACATGGTAAGCTACACACAGACTGGGTGGGACATGTCTTTTCGGCTTCCTCAGGTGTAAGGAAGCGGGGAGTGGCGATCCTAGTAAAGAAAGGGTTTTCCCTAGAAGTTATGACGGAGGAGTGTGACCCCCAGGGAAGATTCTTCTTTCTGCATGCCAAGATCAGTGGGGAGGAAATGATGCTGGGGAACATTTATGCTCCCAATAGCTATGATCATAAATTTTTCAAGCTAATTTTGCAAAAGATATTGGGAGCACCACGAATACCATTGATCTTGGCTGGGGACTTCAATTGTCCGCACGACTCGGCACTGGATAGGTCACAAGGAGGGAGAGGAGGGAGGAGGGGAGACTGGGACAATAAAGGTGTGGGGTTTTTGTGTAAAATGGGGGAGTTGCTAGATGTGTGGCGGGTTTTGCATGGAGAAGAAAGAGATTACACCCATCTGTCGAGAGCGCACCAGTCTTGGTCCCGGATTGACTACATATTAAATTCGAGGGATCTATTTAATAAGGTAGTGCGCTCAGAGATCGAGCCGATAGTAGTATCAGACCATGCTAGAGTAACTATAGATCTTAAAGGAAGGTCCCCTCCGGGGAACAGATGGGCGTTCCCCAGACACCTCGGGCACGATGAGCAGTTCAGAAAATATTTGGCCCAGAAATGGGAGGAATACGTAACGTTCAATGACTCTCTGGAGATAAAGGTGGCGACATTTTGGGAAGCTGGGAAGGCAGTTATGCGGGGCCATATCATAGCTTATGTGGCAAAGGAAAGGAAGAGAGTTAATGCAACTATTTTGGAATTAGCTTGGACTCTCCAGGAAGCTAAGAGAAGTGCAATTGCGATTCCCGGGAACTTGAAATGTTACCTAGACACGCAGAAAGCTCTGAATGCCGCGTTGCAGGAGAGGGCGGTGTACTCGGCTCAGTACTATCGACATCAGTTGTTTTGATATGGGGATCGTACAGGGAAGTTGCTGGCAAGATTAGTAGGCGGTAAGGGAGGGGTGCAGGCCATAAATGCCATTAAAGATAAGTCTGGAGTGAGGCAGACTGAGGAGGAGAAAATTCTGCAAGTATTTGGGCAGTATTATCGAGAACTCTATACTCCGGAGTTAGAGAGTAGAGAGCGAGAACGGGAATTTTTAGAGAAAGTCCAGCTTCTGAGGTTGACAGAGATGCAAAGGCAGGAGTTAAATGCGAGTATAACGGGAGAAGAGATACGAGTGATCACAAAGGGGAAGCCACATAAAGCTCCGGGACCTGATGGGTACGGGGTGGAATTCTACAAAATGTTGATGGTTTCGCTTATCCCCACTTTGATGGCTCTTTACGGGGAGGTGGGCGAGGCTGGCTCCTTCCCGAGAGAGATGAGAACGGTGGCAATAACCATCATACCAAAAGCGGGGAGGGATCCAGAGGATCTGGCCTCCTATAGGCCCATTTCACCAATTAATTATGATATGAAAATTATTGCATCAGTTATGGCGACCAGGCTGCAAAAATTCTTGCTGGGTTTGGTTGGGGGACATCAATCTGGCTTTGTCAAAGGGAGGGACGCTTTTGTCAATATCAGTAGAGTCATCTTAGGAATGGAGCAGAGCATAGCACATGACACCCCCCTGTTGCTGGTGAGCCTTGATACTGAAAAGGCTTTCGATCGTGTATCCTGGCCCTATATGTTTGAGGTCTTGAATAAGTATGGATTTGAAGGGGCCTTCTTTGAATGGGTGCAGGCGCTATATAGGAATCCGTTGGCATGTGTCGCAAGTGGGGGTAGGTATTCTCAGTCCTTTTCTTTGGGAAGGGGTACGAGGCAGGGATGCCCCTTGTCCCTGCTGCTTTTTGTGTTGCAATTGGAGCCTTTGCTAGTGACTCTTATAAATGAGAGGAGGGTGCAGGGGATATCGTGGGCTGGAGGAGGTATTAAACTCAGTGCCTTTGTGGATGACATGTTGCTTTGTTTGCGTGATCCACAAAGGTCACTAGAGGCAGCTCTGCAGATATTGGAGACATATGGATCTTTTTTGGGGCTGCGTATTAATCAAGATAAATCTGTGGCGCTTGATGTGGGGGGGGGGGGAATGTTAGAGACAGCTGGCAAGGGGCTTTTCCGTTGATATGGGCGCAAGGGCAATTTAGGTACCTCGGTGTCCAAATACCAGATCATAATGCAAAGTTATATGAAGTGAATATTAGACCAATGATTGAAAAAACGGTTGATAGGCTGCGGAAGTGGTGGGACCTCCCACTGATGCTCCTGGGAAGAGTAGCGCTCATAAAAATGGTAGAGATTCCTAGATGGGTGTAATTATTACGTCATCTCCCTTTATGGGTGCGGCGTAGAGATCTGGGGATACTGCAGAAACACATAGCCAAGTTCCTTTGGAAGGGGCGGTGGTCTCACATTGCTCTTTCGGCGATTATGAGGGCTAGGGAGGGGGGGACTGGGTTGACCTCTGCGCTCATACAATCTGGCCTGTCTCCTCAGACCTCTTCGGGACATGGTGGGGACTGGGGGGGGGGGCGGTATTCTACCTCTGGAGTTGGTGGATGCTATGTCTGCGCCTCTTCATAGAGTATATTTATTGCATGCAGATGGTGGCCTTCTTCCGACAGCTTGGAAGCAGTCGGTGTACATGGCGACTCTTAGACAGGCCTGGAGGGTGCTATGTCAGCAGAAAGGACTTAATTGGAAATGCACTGATTGTCTCCCTCTCGCGGGGAACAAAGACTTTGTCCCTGGTAGACAAGGGATAGTGCCACACGGGTGGGGTAGGAAAGGATTAGAATACATTGGACAGTTGCGGATGGACGGGGCCGAGGAGTTAGACTCATTTCACTCCCTGATGCAGAGATACAGAATAGGAAATAAAACCTTTTATTTTTACCTGCAGGCCCGACACTACGTAAGGGACCTTTAAAGAACCATGAGATTGCAGTTGGGCAAGGGGGCGATGTGGGACTTTCTAGGTTCAAGGGAAGGGGTTATTACAGTACGGAATTTGCGACAGGAGCTCTGGCCTGCAGGTGAATGGAGTGAGTTGGAGAAGTTAGCACGGAGGTGGGCCAGAGATACTATGCCGCAGATGACCGCGGCTATGCTCCAAGAGGCGTTTTCGAAGATCAAGTCTATTTCAGAGTCTATGCGTTTGCAAGATATACAATATAAATTCTTGTGGCGAGCTTATGTACCAAATGTGTGGGCGGCTAGGATGGGGCTGACCTCGACAGATTTGTGTACGCTGTGCAGGGTGGAGAGAGGGACATTAATGCATCGATTCTGGTATTGCTCAGTAATTGGCAATTTCTGGAATGCAGTGTGGCTTAGGTTGAGGGGTTGGTGGCCACAGGACCGGGCGCTCTCGCCAGAGTGGTGCCTGTTTGGTGTCCAGCAAGGGGGTGCAGTTATGCGGAAGGAGTGTAGGGGCCTATATGAGAGAGGGTTTATCCTAGCAAAACAATGCATATTGAGACATTGGTTGGCAGACAAGCCCCCGGGAGTCCAGGAGTGGGAGCAGGGAATGCGGGAACTACAATTAATGGAGCGGGCTATGGCACGGCTCCTGGGAGGAAGGAAGTTAGAGGCGGTTCGTATAATATGGGAAGGGGTTGGATAATCCCCTGTTGGATGGGTGCCCCTGCATAGGCCGGCATGGAATGGAGCCTCTGCAACCGGAGGGCCTGTAGGCTCGGGCAGTTTGGGGGGGCCAGGAGGATGGAGGCATGGATGGACCTACATGGGATGTGGTGGGCTAGATAGGAGGTGATGGTGAGGCACACGCAGTAAAACGATACAGTCTAGGGGGAGGGTGGGTTGGGGGGGCTGTGGGGGGGGGCTTCAGGTAGGATTGGGATCGGGGGGGCCCATGTGGCTAGAGGGGATGGGAGGGGGGTAGTTGGGTTGAATTTTCCGGCAACATGCAGTGTGAGTGGTGTGAGAGTGGTGTGAGTGTGGAGCTGCAGGGGTAGGGCAGGTAATCTGCGCAGGGATTCTTTTCTTCCTTTCTATCTTCTTGGTTAGTTAGTTACTTGCTTTGTTTGTCTGGCTAAGGTTTACATTTTGACATTTTGATGTTAGGGTGGAGGGGAGAGATATTCGTTGGAGGAGGCAATCAGCCTACTGTGCCTGAGAATAAGTGACAGTTTGCTCTGTAATGTGGCGAGGGGGTATGTTTATGGTACTGTACAGGGCTTGTATAAGGCATATGCACTGAGTTCTGCTTGTTTATGGTTGTGAAATTCTAATAAAAATGATTTTTTAAAAAAAAGAAAAAAAGAAGCTTTCTAGGCCTGATTGGCTATTACAGGAGGTTCCTGTCACGCTTTGCGGAAGAAAGTGCCGTCTTTACGGACATGTTGAAAAAGAATTGCCCAAATCAACTCCGTTGGACCCCGGAGGCGGAGAGGGCTTTCACCCGATTAAAAGGGCGGCTATGCACGGACTCAGTATTACGCGGGGTGGATTTCACGCAGCCCTTCATTGTACAGACGAATTCCTCAGACATAGGCTTAGGGGCTGTCTTGTCTCAGAAGCATGAAGGAAATGAGCATCCTGTGATGTTCCTTAGTAGGAAATTGTCCCCGGCAGAGCAACACTACTCTATGATTGAGAAAGAGCGCCTCGCCATCAAATGGGCAATAGAGACCCTCCTGTTCTACCTCACCGGATGAAAATTCCTGCTAATTACTGATCACGCACCCTTGAAGTGGCTCCAACAGATGAAGAACCACAATGCATGATTAACCAGATGGTACATGGCCCTGCAAGCTTTTGATTTTAAGATAGAGCATCGGGCAGGGAAGCTACACCACAATGCAGATGCCTTATCCAGGATTACGGACTGTTTGGTGGAGCTTCAACAACCTCCGCCAGCCCGTAATATCTTAAGTAGGGGGGTATGTGACAAGGAGGCCTATCCAGAGTCTGGGGGACGACAAAGAGACAGGGAATTCACCGTAGTAAAGGGCCCCCTTTCACCGAGACAGGGTAGGAAAGCCATAAACACTTCCAGGGATCAGAAAACTTCCATGTGGACCACATTTCATGCTCCCCCTAGTGGAATGAAGGGGAGAGGATACAAGGCTCAGAACCCTTTAGGCAGTGAATGCTTCAAGCACTCAGGTGCCCGGAGTCAGGCTGATTGCACTCACCTGAGTAGGGTGGGGTTGGAGCTAGAGCCCTGGAAGTATAAACCCAGAGCAGAGTATGATTTAGTGGAGAGGAGAGGAGAAGCAGGAAGCCAGGCTGAGCAGAGCAGAGGAATGGACCTTCCAGCTGGAGAAATTGCTATTTGGCATGCAGCACGGCTGCAGGAGAGTTTGGAGCCAGGAACAAGAGAGACTCCAGGATTCCCCGGAAGGCTGTTAGCTGAGCACTGTGAGCAAGGTGGGGAGTCAGAGCCTATGCAGCTGGGAGAGCCCGAGGTGAAGCTGATTGAGGAGGACACTCCCATGGACTGTTCTTTGTGCCAAGCTGTAAACCTGAGAAACGTAGACAAAGCAAGCCAGTCCTGAAAGAAGATTATCCAGGAAAAAGGTACCCTTATTCCACAAGCAGGGTGGCTGTGTTTCCCTTGTGTTTATAGAGGGGAAGTTTACCACAGACTGTAAATGTGATTGTTTTTGTTTTGTGCTTTAACCCCAGCAAAGCTGAGAAGGGAATACAATAATTGCTTGCTGGTAAAGACTGTGTATCCTGCAATAGAGAAAACCTTTAAAACTGCATTTTGTGGTTGAATATGTTTTGGACAATGCTCTGCTTTCAAGAGTCCTGAACCAACAATCCTATGCGTAGTATGATCGAACCATTGTGTATATAAAAATAATAAATTTCTGTCATTTGCCTTACTTTTTGAGCCTGACTACAGCTTTCTGCATGGTGCACTCATACAGCTGAATAAGGACTACATTTCCCAGAGGGCATTGCAGGGAAATAGTTTTAAAAAAAGCTGAAAAAAGCATACAGCAGAAAGTTCCTCTAAAAATCCACGCCCCTCTATCCTAGAGGCGAGTGGTGGTGGCGTGACACTCTCTTCATACCTCGTCCCACATGCATCCATTCGCTCGCTCTGTTCAATACATGCAAACCACCTTCATTTACCACCTCCGTCACAAGCCCATTTTGAAAATACCCGTAATTCCACATTTTTCTTTTTAGCCCCTTCCCTTTGGAACTCTCTTCCACCAGATATTCACCTTGAACTATCTTTTCCCAAATTCATAACTGCTGTAAAGACTCATTTCAATATCCATTCAATATTGCTACTGAATCAACTTAGAACTGTGGTATTCTTCTGTACTTCTGGCCCTGGTCCCTCTGCATAGTGTACCTAGAACCTCTGCCCCCTCCCCTCCCCAGTTCACTTTGCTCCCGTACCCTGCTTTCCTGTCCTATTTATTTTATTTGATGATCTTTTATTTTTCTCATTTTTAATATGTTTTTATTGTAAACCATTTTGATATGCGTGAAAGGCGGTATATCAAATATTTTAATAAACCATAAACCATACTGGGTCAGACCAAGGGTCCATCTTTCTCCAGGACCAAGCAGGAAGTCAGTCCTCACATATGGGTGACGTCGGCGCCGACGGAGCCCTCGCGGAGCAATTTTCCCCAGCTTTCAAAGAAAGCCTTTGGGAATTGCAGCGCGCATGCGCGGTCCCCTTCCCGCCCAAGGGTGCCATCTTAGCCAGTCTTCTTTTTTCCGCAGAGCCCTACAGACGTGGTCTTCTTGTCCCCGCAGAAAAAGTTGATTTTTCGTCGTTTATTTCTCTTTTTTCTTCGGTTCGACGCCGGTCTCTTTCCTGCCCGGACTCGCGACGCCGTTTTTCGGTTTTTCGCTGGCAGCCCGGTCCTTTGACCTTGCAGGGGCCCTTTTTCCCCCGATGGCTGCCAGTGGTTTCAAAAGGTGTGTTCAGTGTGACAGAAATATGTCACTCACTGACACACACGATAATTGCCTCCGATGCCTTGGCCCGGATCACGAGGAACTGATCTGTGGGGCCTGCAGCAAAATGTCCTCCAAAGCTTTACGGAGTCGGCGGCATCAGCGGGAAAGAATCTTCGCAGATCCCACCCGTACCCGGACCTCGTCGGAGGCCTCGGCGTCCAGAGGCTCCAGCTCTGAGCATCGCCGGAGTTCCTCCGACAGAGGTTCTCCCTCCGGGGATCATCATCGGAAGGCGAAACCCGCGAGGGCGGCATCGGTGGACGCTCCTGGTTCCGCGAGGGCCAGGTCGCATAGCCCCGATAGCCGTCCCGGGTCTTTGGAGAAGGAACGTCTCCCGAAGCGACCTCGTTTGGAATCGGAGTTGCCTGCTCGGGTAAGTCCTGTAGTCCTCCTGGACTCGCCTCCGAGGGGTCCGACGTCGGGCCCGACGCCGTCGGGGCCCGAGTCGGGGGCTGCTGGGTCACCTGAGGTCGGACTGAGGTTGACGGCCTTGGAGAGCAGACTATCTGCCTTCATGGACCAGCAGCGGGCACTGATCGCTAGCCTCGCTGGCGCCTCTGCCCCGACCGCCGGGACGTCGATGTCTAAGTCGACCCCGGAGACCGAGCCGATCCTCGAGTCCATGCGGGCTCGAGTCGATCCTCGGTCGAGGTCACCCTCGGCCTCCCGTTCGGGACCGAGGTCGTCGACGCCGACTCCCTCGGCGTCGGGGCGGCCGACGCCTCCGCCCGCCCGAACCGACCCCACCGATTCCTCCTCGGAGTCGGCCTGGGAGTCTGAAGTGGAAGAGTCACCTGATTCTTTTCGGACTCGGTGTGTCCCCTCGGACTCCCCTGAGTCCGAACCTCGGAAACAGTCCCCCCCGGAGGATGCCCGGTTCTCGGACTTCGTCAGGGATATGGCCAAGGCTTTGGCCTTCCCTGCGGATCCCGAGGAGGAGCCTCGCGCCGAAGAGCTCGACGCCCTTCAGTACGACTCTCCCGCCAGGGAGCACTTTATTGTACCGGTTCCTCCCATGCTGGAACGACTACTCTTCCGCATGTGGGAGAGTCCGGCATCGTCGCCGGTATTAAGCAAGCGGGTCGATTCCATCTATCGAGTCCGCAAGAGCCCTGGCTTCCAAAAAGCACAGCTACCGCACCATTCCATGGTGGTGGAATCGGCCATGCATAGGCTTAAGAGCCAGAAGATGCACTCCTCGGTGCCTCCTGGCAGGGAGGCCCGCAACCTGGATGGCCTCGGTAAGAAGTGTTTCCAGGGCTCTATGCTTGCTTGTCGGGTCCAGACCTACCAGCTCTACATGGGCATGTACCTTAGAGATCTGGCTAAAGAGATAGCCGGATTCTCTGCTGGGCTGTCCGAGGAACCTTTGCGGAGGTTCCTAGCCTTGTCCACTGGTATTCGGGAATTCTCCAAATTCATTTCTCGAGCAGCCTATGATGGCTTTGAAGCATCGGCTTGAGTGGTCGCAGCCGGCATTGGTGCCCGCCGACAGGCTTGGCTTCAGTCGTCTGACCTTGAACCCTGGGTGCAGGACAAGTTGGTCGATGTCCCCTGCCGAGGTGAGAACCTCTTTGGCAAGCCCATGGCTGAGAAGGCTGCGCAAATCGAGACGGAGACTCTCACCAGAACTAGGCTCTCTAGGAAGACCTCTGCCCCTTCCCAGAAGAAGAAGGGCTCGGGAAAGAAGTCCTTTTACCCGAGAAAGGCGGCTGCCTATAAACACTACCCTCAATATCAGGCCTCCGCAGCTCCCCAACAGGGTCAGCAGGCCAAGGGACGGGGTAACGGGTCCCGTAGGCAGCAAGCCCCCAAGCCTGCACCACCGGCCCCTGCTCAGCAGGGTGGGGGTTTTTGACTTCATCAGCATAGCCTCTCCTCCTCAGCTGGTTTCTCCCAGCACAGGAGGCCGGCTGGTCCACTTTGCCCACAGGTGGTCCAACATCACATCAGATGCCTGGGTGCTTCATGTTGTGAGAGAAGGCTATCTTCTCCACTTCCACCAGGTCCCTCCCTCCTATTTCCCGGGAGAGCCTCCACGACTCCCTCTGCACAGGGACTTACTCCTTCAGGAGTTAGCAAGTCTTCTTCAGGAACAGGCTGTGGAACCGGTGCCCCACCACCTGAGAGGTCAAGGCTTCTATTCCAGGTATTTCCTAATACCAAAAAGAACGGGAGGCCTCAGACCCATCCTGGACTTGCGCAACCTCAACAAGTTCCTCGTGCGGGAGAAGTTCAAGATGCTTACCCTTGGAATCCTTCTGCCCTACCTCCAGCAGGGAGATTGGCTATGCTCCTTGGATCTAAAGGATGCCTACACGCACATCCTCATCCACCCAAGCCACCGCCAATACCTAAGGTTTGTGGTGGCAGGAAATCATTACCAGTACAGAGTACTGCCCTTTGGCCTATCCTCCGCACCACGAGTCTTCACAAAATGTCTCGCGGTGGTGGCGGCTTATCTCCGGCTTCAGGGCCTCTATGTCTTTCCGTACCTAGACGACTGGCTCATCAGAGCATCGTCCTCTCCAGAAGTCACAAAAGCCACACACCGCACTGTGACTCTTCTCCAGTACTTGGGCTTTGTCATAAACTTCGCAAAGTCCACTTTGCTCCCCTCGCAAGATCTCGAGTTCATCGGCGCAAGATTGCACACTCTTCAGGCGCGAGCTTTCCTGCCTCTCGACAGGGCTCAACGGCTCATGGACCTAGCCGGCCGTTTTCGCAGCCAGTCCCTGGTCTCGGCCAGGCGCTTCCTGAGACTACTCGGCCATATGGCTTCCACCGTCCACGTGACCCCCAATGCCCGCCTGAATATGCGGCCTGCTCAGTGGTGCCTTCGCAAGCAGTGGCAACAGGCCACGGGCGGCCTAGCCGACTTAGTGCGGATCTCCGGCCCGCTGGCCTCTTCTCTACAGTGGTGGCTTCATCGGCCGAACCTGGTACTCGGAATGCCTTTTCAGTCTCCTCCGCCTGCTCAAGTGCTGACGACCGATGCTTCTCTCCTAGGATGGGGAGCGCATTGCCAAGGGGCATGTACTCAAGGTCTCTGGACCACGTGGGAGTCTGCGCAGCAGATCAACTTCCTAGAGCTCAGAGCGATCCGTCTGGCTCTCAAGGCTTTCTCCCACCTGACTTCTCACCGGTCCGTCCTTGTCCAGACGGACAATCAAGTTGCCATGTTCTACGTGAACAAACAGGGGGGCACGGGCTCCTTCCTTCTCTGTCGAGAAGCACAGAGGCTCTGCTCTTGGGCCGTCAGCCACGGCATTCTTCTCAAGGCAGTTTATCTCCCAGGCCAAGAAAATTGCCTGGCGGACAAACTCAGCAGAATCCTCCAGCCGCACGAGTGGCGACTGGATCCCTTGGTAGTTCAGAAACTTTTTCTGAAGTGGGGCCTCCCCACGATGGATCTCTTTGCCAGTCCTCTCAACCGGCAACTTCCTCGCTTCTGCTCTCGGCAGCCGCATCCCCTTCGAGTAGCGGCGGATGCTTTTCTGCTCTCATGGTCGAAAAGCCTTCTGTATGCCTTTCCTCCCATACCGCTAATCTCTCGAACTCTTTTCAAGGTTCTCCGAGACAAAGCTTCCATGATCCTGATAGCTCCTCGGTGGCCCAGACAGCCGTGGTTTCCACTCCTGCTGCAACTAGCGGTGGAGGCTTCGTTCCCTCTGGGGTTTCAACCAGATCTCCTAACACAGGATCAGGGGTCCCTGCTACACCCCAACCTCAGATCTCTACATCTGATGGCCTGGCTGCTGAAAGGGTAGTCCTTGCTCCCCTTCTACTGCCGGCAGAGGTGGAAGAGGTCGTCCTAGCTTCCCGGCGACCTTCTACCCGTAAATGCTATGCCCTTAAATGGCGTCGCTTTTCCGTTTGGTGTGCCCAGCAGTCTCAGGATCCCTTCTCCTGCTCGGTGTCGGTGATCTTGCAGTACTTGCTCTACCTCTCTAATCTGGGACTTAAGTCCAACTCCGTCAAAGTTCACCTCAGTGCTCTTTCAGCACATCATGTGCCGGTGGACGGCAGACCTCTTTCCAGCGACCCTCTCGTGGCAAGGTTTCTCCGAGGTCTCCTTCTACTTAAACCACCTCTGCGCCCGCCAGCACCTGACTGGGATCTGAATGTGGTTTTACAGCGGATCACCTGTCCGCCTTTTGAACCTATGGCTACCTGTTCTCTCCGTTTTCTTTCTTGGAAAACCTTATTCCTGATAGCCCTCACTTCCGCTAGACGCGTAAGTGAATTGCAGGCCCTCCTGTCTGATCCCCCTTACACTCGGTTCTACAAAAATAGGGTAGTCCTACGGACTCACCCTAAATTTCTTCCAAAAGTGGTCTCCCCTTTTCACATCAATCAGGAGGTGGTACTTCCGACCTTCTTTCCCAGGCCACACTCCAGCCGAGCTGAAATGGTCCTGCATACCCTGGACTGTAGAAGGGCGTTGAACTTCTACCTTGACCGTACGCGGGAGCACCGTAAAGCTGCTCAGCTTTTCGTGTCTTTTGACCACAATAAATTGGGGCTCCCTGTCTCCAAGCGTACTCTGTCCATCTGGGTTGCTGACTGTATCGCTTGGGCTTATGGGGCAGCCGGACTCTCGCTAGATAGTCGGGTCACGGCTCATTGTGTTCGGGCGAAGGCTACGTCAGTGGCTTACCTCCGCTCTGTTCCATTGGCAGACATCTGCCGGGCCGCTACTTGGTCTTCGAGCCAGACTTTTGCGGTCCATTACTGCCTCGAGAGGGAGTCCCGCAGGGACAGTGCTTTCGGACAGGCAGTCCTCCGAAATCTCTTCGAGGTTTGAGCAACTCCTACCCTCCATCCTGGATGGGGGCTACCGGTGGGTAATAATTCAGTGAAGATTCCTTCCTTCTGTGCTGCTGAGCTAGAGGGAGCTCATTTTTGTGCTTAGGGTCTCCGGTAGCCTTAAGCTTGGGAGTCCCATATGTGAGGACTGACTTCCTGCTTGGTCCTGGAGAAAGCGTAGTTACTCACCTATAACAGGTGTTCTCCAGGAGCAGCAGGAATCAGTCCTCACAACCCTCCCTCCTCCCCTTGGAGTTGCAATCATCTGCTTTAGGTTTTTTTGCAAATTTTTATGCTGTCTTTTAGCTATGTCATCTGACTGGCTAAGATGGCACCCTTGGGCTGGAAGGGGACCGCGCATGCGTGCTGCAATTCCCAAAAGCTTTCTTTGAAAGCTGGGGAAAATTGCTCCGCGAGGGCTCCGTCGGCGCCGACGTCACCCATATGTGAGGACTGATTCCTGCTGCTCCTGGAGAACACCTGTTACAGGTGAGTAACTACGCTTTCCTGTTTCTAACAGTGGCCAATCCAGGTCATAAGTACTTGTCAGGTTCCCAAAGGGTATGCAGATTCCATGCTGCTTGTCCCAGGATAAGCAGTGGATTTCCCCAGTCCTCTTTAATAATGGTGTATGGACATTTCCTCTAGGAACTTGTCCAAACCTCTTTTACACCCAAAGCTTTTACTTCATCCTCTGGTAACGAATTCCAGAGTTTGATTGCGCATTGAGTGAAAAAAAATATTTCCTCTGATTAGTCTTAAATGTGCTACATTGTAGCTTCATTGCATGTCCCCTAGTCTTTCTACTTTTTCAAGGAGTAAACAATTGATCTACATTTACCTGTTCCACTTCATTCATTATTTTATTGACCTCTATCATATCTCCCCCCCCCCCCCCAGCCATCTCTTTTCCAAGTTGAAGAGTCCTAACCTTTTAAGCCTTTCCTTGTAGGGATATCCTTCTATCCCCTTTACCATTTTGGTTGTGTTTCTCTGTCTTTTTCAATTTTGCTATGTCTTTTTTAAAGATATGGCAACCAGAATTGCACATAATATTCAAGGTGTGGTCACACCATGGAGTGATACAGAGGTATTATAATATCTTTGGTTTTATTCTCCATTCCTTTCTTTATGGTTCCTAGCATTATATTTGTTTTGTTGGCTGCTACTGCCACTGGGCAGAGGGTTTCAACACATTATCCACAGTGAAACTCAGATCTTTCTCCTAGGTGGTGATTCCTAATGTGGAACCTTGCATCTTGTACCATAGTTTGGGTTGTTCTTCCCTAAGTGCATAACTTTGCACTTGTCCATATTACATTTTTCTGCCATTTGGATGCCCAGTCCCCCAATTTATCAAGGTCCTCTTGCAATTTTTCACAATCCTCTTGATTTTTAACATCTTTTAACAACTTTTACAGTCTTTGTTGTAAATGAGGATCTCCTAACAAAGATTGAAGATATACATGGTGAAACATGTGAGAGTTGAAGATGCTGAAAAACAGGTTGAAACTATATTGTTGCTTCAGACAAAATTAAATACGCTGGAGTCAAACTATGCAGACATGTTCAATAAATTTGATGACATAGAAAATGGAAAGAAGAGAAAGAACCTACAGATATAGGGATTCTTGGGCCCTCATGTCCTTGTGGCTGGTGGACTGCATTGCCTTGGTGAATTCCCAGGCCGGCCTGAACCTTGAACTCATAACATTCGGACCATGGCCACCTCCATCACTAACCTGCACTTGGCATCCACTGAAGAAATCTGCAAGGCTGCAATGTGGTCTCCGGTCCACGTGTTCATGGCCCACTACTGTCTGGATGGGGATTCTCGATGGGACAGCAACTTTGGCCAGGCTGTGCTCCAGCACCTTTTCGGGTATTAAGTCCAACCCTTGCCTGCCAGTCCTTCTGTCTGTCTAGGTTACTTGCAAATGCTGACTAACCTCGGAGCTGCTGTATGCTGAGGATGCTGAATTGGTGGAGTCCCTGGAGAGGCTATCTTGCTATTCTTCCTGTTCTCCAGTTTTGTTGCCCCTGTTAGACTTTTGGCCTCCTCGGTCTTTCGGCAAAGTCCTTTAGACACCAGTGCCTAGACAGCTTAGTGGGGATAGGAACTGGCTAGGTAAGAGCTGGGTTGCTCTCTTCTGGTTTCTCAGTCTAGTGAAATTCCTTACCACTTGTTAGCTATTGTTAGATTTTTTTTGTAATTGTTTAATTGTCTTTCTTTAAGCAGGACTTATTTGCATTCCTGATTGAGGTACCATCTGTTGCTCAATTATAGTCTATTCAGAGCTATCTATGTGAAAGCTAGTACAGATACTGAGCATCACTAGAAAAAGACTTATCTAGGGTGGAGACCTATAGTCCATAACAGAAAAATCTGTTCGACTTGTAAAAATTACGTGAGCAGCCTCTCTTACTGTGAAGGGTCTAAACACTCCTAAAAAGAAGTTTATTTGAAGAAGCCAGTCTGTATAAAGTAGATGTCCTCGTGATCGAGGAACTATATCAGGAAAGTACAGGAGAAGGTGCTCTGACAAAACTTATAAGTTGATGATACTGGCATCTGACACATCTGGGTACAAGAAAAGGGGAGCAGGGATGCTATTCCATAATGTACTGCCCCTGGATGTGGCAGAGGTGAAGAGTCTCCTCTGGTAGGAATTTATTTGTCAGTGTGACCATAACACAGATCAAGCCCTTATTTTGGATAGCTTAAAGATATCTTTAGTGGCAATTTCCAAAGGAAGGATGATTCTTGGGTGAGGGGAGAGGGGACTGTAATATTTGCATTTCACCATCACATGACAGGAGAGCATCACCTTGGTGTGGCAGAAAGTGATCCTGTAGCTAGGACCTGTCCTCCAGATGATGTAAAACCCTCTTGCACTGAGGAGGTTTCTCCAGGGCCATGTGCCCATGAGAGAAGGGTTAGGACAGCCATTATAGTTGGTGATTCAGTCATTAGGCATGTAGACATGAGCCGGTGACACGAGCCTGCGATTTTGCTTTCCAGGAATTTTTTTTTCTTTCACCAACTTTGAAATTTAAAAAACAAAAAAGCCCTGAAAAGCAAAATCGCAGGCTCTTGTGTCACCGGCATGCTTGTAAGGACCTGATTGGTCCCACCCACTCTAATGATGCTTTTTGCGTTGGGGGGGGGGGGGGCAGAACCAGCAGGGATTTACAAGCTGACAGAGACTTGAAAATCTCACACTTTGGTATTCCTGCCACCAAGAAGCATCAGTGGCGGTAGGAAGGGAAATGGCTGGACAACAGGGGAGGCAGGAGGACAAATGCTGGACAAAAGGGGAAAGGGCAGGAAGACATGCTAGACAAAGGGGGGGGACTGGAGGACAAATGCTGGACAACAAGGGAAGGGGACAGGAAGACATGCCGAACAACAGGAGGGACTGAAGGACAAATGCTGGACAACAGTGGAGGGGGGCAGGAGGACAAATGCTGGACAACGGGGGAGGAGGCAGGAAGGCTAATGCTGGACAACGGGAGGAGGAGGGCAGGAGGACAAATGTTGGACAAGATGGGGGGAAGAAGGAAGACAAATGCTGCACATGGAGGGAGGGAGCAGAAGACAAATGCTGAATAACTGTGGGGGGAAACAGTAAGACAAATGCTGGACAGAGGGGAGAGGAAGACAAATGCTGGACAACAGGGAGAGGAGCAAGAAGATAAATGCTGGATCAGAGCTGGCACTACCCAGTAAGCTGGGTAAGCATGGCAGGGAGGTGCCGACGTCAGGAGAGTGCCATCACTAGCTGCCTGCCCCCCCACTGCCCATTCAGGATGGTCTGCAAAGTGCCAGTGGCTTAGTAGAGAGTCTGCCTGCAGGACATGCTGCAATTGCTACTCACAGTCTTCTGCCCGCAGGCAGGTTCTCCACTAGGCTGCTGGCACTCTGCAGGTCATCCTGAGTGGAGGTGGGTGGACAGCGATGGCGCCCTCCTGATGTCGGCTCCTGCAGGCAGGCTCTGTTTCTCAGGGCCACAGTTGCAGCTTGCACAGAAAGGTGTGGAATGCAGCGATTGTAGCCCAGAGATCAGAACCTACCTGCGGGAGCAGCATGTCCTGCGGGCAGGAGCTGGGCAAGGCCAATTGCACCCTGCATCTCTGGACTGGGATCACTGCTTGCACAATCCCTGTTGTGGGACATGCTGCTGAGTCAGAAGGGAGACATGAAGGTGGGGGAATAGGGAGGCAGCGAAGATAAGATTGAGGTGGGGGTCTAGGGAGATGAAGGGAGATATTGGACATGGAAAGGGGCAAAGGGAGAGAAGCAAGGAGGGGGAGATGTAGTGGTGATGTTGGCCAGGGGGTTATAGAGAGACTATGGGAAAATGCTGGACTTGGGGATGGGGACCCAGAGGGGAGATGGTGGACATGGGGTAATACGGGGAGAAGGAGATGCAGGACATGGAGTGAGAGAGGGGAAAAGATGGACACAGACAGGGTGAATAGGTTGAGAAAGAGACGGCAAGATGTTAGACGTGGGAGTAATAGAGAGGGGATGGTATGGTATAGAGATGGGGTAGATGCTGGTTGCAGGGGGGATAGGAAAGGAGAGGACAGACATAGAAGGAAAGAGAGAGCAAAGGTATTGGATGGAGGGAAAGAGAGCCAGAGAGAGAGAGAGACACTGGATGATAGGGGGAAAGATGTTAGACATGGAGGTGGGGGAGAGTGAGCAAAAGACCGGGGGAATAATGGACCAGGGAAGAAGAACTGGGAAGGTTGAAAAGCAGTAAGCAGATGGCATAAAAAAAGAGGGAGATTGAGAATTGGATAGGTAAGGAGTAGGGAAATCTGGGTGGACAGAGAAAGAGAAATAAATGGAAGAAAACTGAAGGAAAAAAAATTAGTATCCAAGATGGAAGGAAGTGAAGAAAACAAAAGCAGAGACAAAAATGGCAGATTGACTAGAGACTGTAGAAAGAAAGCTAAGAGAAGACAGAGGAAAACAGAATCCTCAGATTAAGACCAGCATGATCGGAGAATAAAATGGACAGATAACAAAAGGTAGAAAAAGTAATTTTATTTTCAATTCAGTGATTGGACTTTGCACTATTTTTATATTTTACACAGTATGGGGAACTGCATTTCTTATTTTTCCGGTGTTGCCCTGCATACAGAGTCTGGCTTTTTGGGTTTCAGTTTAATTTTTGTCTACATATTTTTATTTCTACTTTTAGGTTGTGGTCACTTATTCTGTACTTGGTGAGGGTCTATGTTCTGAGTGTGTGACCTCGGCCAGGCATTCTCTTAACATGGAGTTTGTACTTAGGAATCTGTACTGTACTAATTTGACTTGATCAGCTTTTCAAATAGGTGTATGGATGTTTTAGGGACCACTGCAGTATTTATAGTGCTGCTTTTTTCTGGGTAGGCCCCTTGTATGAGTTTTGGAAATTTATGCTGGTATGGTATGGTAGATTTGGCCTTCTAGATCTTCGATGACTTTAGTAGGTTTTATATTCGTTCCCAATATGCCTGATACTGGAGAATGTTTGTTGTTAGTGAGATAACCAGAATCAGATTTTTTTTTTAATATATTGAATTCTGTGGGAGAATGTCCTACTTCTGATCGGCACCCATGTTGAGGGAGAGGTTTCTGTGAATGCAGAATATATATTCAAAAAGAAAAAGTGAGAATCATAATGTAGTTTATAACAAAATAAAATGAGTTATAATTTGTTGGTATAAATTGCACTGTGGTTCTCTCATTTTTCTTTTAGTTCCTTGGTGTGCGAGCATCTTGCATTTCCTTTGTTTTTTTGCACCATACATATATTTACATTAACACCATGTTGGTTCAGTGCGCAGTTTCAGGAGTTATGTTGGGGTTACCAAGCCCTTCCTGATGTTTATGTTGGGGATCACAAAGCCCCTCTTGCTTTTCAGAGGGTGGAAGGTGAAGGACTACCAAAAGGGACTGCTACAAGGAAATAGATCTACACCTGTGAGTATTAATCTTCTGAAATAAACTCTAAATCTCGGGGGGAGGGAGGGATGGACTTCTTGGGTTAAAACTGATAGATCTGTGTACTTTTTAGAATTTGTTTCTAGGGAGCTTTTCATTTCAATCAACAGAGTATAGCTTAAACATAGAAAGTTAGAGTAAATAGTTACTGAAATAGTTGTTTCTAGAGAGCTTTTTATCTAAATCAAATCAGAACATAGCTTAGCATATAGTTAGAATAGTCCTGACCAGAAATAAATAAACTTGTTTCTAGTGACTTTTACAAAGAGGCCTTCCAGTTAGGAGGGAAAAGATCTGTGAAGCTGCTTGAATAGGTGTTAAAGGCAAGTAACAGATCAAAGGGGCAATTTAAAAGGCCCCTTCTATCAAACCCTTCTATCAAGGGCTGCTTGAGTCACTCAGGAAATTGGTAAGTCTTTTCCTTAGAAGGAAGCCAACTTTTAATAGGTCTTCATTCCCTCCCTCCCCTCTCCCACCCACCCTTGGGATAATCGTAGCTTTATAGGCTCTTAAAACTCTTAAAGGGAAGAAGGTGCCCATATTCACTCAGGTGCAGCTGTTTATCCTCATCAAGCATACATTAATGACCTGAGATTAATTAATTTTGAGGTGAACAAGTTCATTAAACGCATTAGATATAGTTTTATTAGTATAAATATCCCCAGCAAATCTACGTAAGTAAACAACTTAAATACTTAAACACAACCTTAAAACTAAGATGCCAACAGCAGTCTAGCATCAAGATGGGGGTCTTTCCAGTCTTTTCCATTGGGTGTTACATGAATTATTTTCTCCCAGTTGATGAGGGGTCTTGCGTATGCACTAGGTGCAAGGAGCTCTTTACTCTCGGGGAACAAGTCCAATCTCTGGAGGCTAGAGTAGCAGCCTTGGAGGACATAAGGAAGACAGATCAGTACTACATCCCTGTAGGTCTCATCTATGTACCTAAGTTTCACCTCCAGTCTGGCAGTATCCCTGTTGCCATGGAGGTGAGAGGTCATGTGATAAGCATTACCCTGGTGTGGCAGAGGTGATCCTGTAGCTAGGACCTGTCCTCCAAATGATGTAAAACCCACGAGGAAAGGGTTAGAACAGCTGTTATAGTTGGTGATTTGATCATCAGGCATGTAGATAGCTGGGTGGCTGGTGGACGTGAGGATTGACTGGTAACATACCTTCCTGGTGCGAAGGTAGCAGACCTCACGCACCACTTAGACAAGGTCTTAGATAGTGCTGGGGGGAGTCTGCTGTCTTGGTACATGTTGGTACCAAATAGGAAAGTATGATAGGGAGATTCTGGAGGCCAAATTTAGGCTTTTAGGTAGGAAGTTGAAATCCAGAACTTTCAGTGTAGCATTCTCTGAAATGCTTCCCGTTCCAGCACAGAACCCAAAAGGCAGGCAGAGTTCCGGAGTCTCAATGTGTGGATGAGAAAATGGTGCAAGGATGAGGGTTTTGGATTTGTTAGGAACTGGGCAACACTCTGGGGAAAGGAGGGGCTTTTTTGAAGGGATGGGCTCCACCTTAACCGGGATGAAACCAGGCTGCTGGCATTAACCTTTAAAAAAGAGAGAGAGAGACGTTATTAAACTAGATAATAGGGAAAGGAGGATGTATCCTCAAAGGATACTAGCAAAAGACTGAAGTTAGGGCATATCAACAGAGAGGTTCCAATAAAGACAAAAGTAACCCAAATGCCCTTAAGTACAGAGCAGACAGAACTTAGATTCCAAATTAAACTTGCTATTGGTAACCAAAATAATATTTATTATTTATTTATTTATTTATTTATTACAATTTCTTATATACCGCACTATTGTCAGCGCGGTTTACATACAACAAAATGACCATAACAAACTGTTTGGCTTCACATAGAACAGGAGAAAACAACTTGGATAACATGCTTATGCTTTACATAGAACAGGAGTAATAACTTGGATAACATGCTTATGCTTTACATAGAACAGGAGTAATAACTTGGATAAACGGGGAATGCAAACTAAACTACTTACATATGTACAATGAATAAAATATGAATAAAATACAGCCTCTAAAGTGCTTTTATGCTAGAAGTCTAAAAAATAAGATGGGAGAGTTAGAATATATAGCACTAAATGAGAGGTTAGATATGATTGGTATCTCACAGACATGGTGGA
Source organism: Ichthyophis bannanicus (assembly GCA_033557465.1). NCBI lineage: Eukaryota > Metazoa > Chordata > Amphibia > Gymnophiona > Ichthyophiidae > Ichthyophis > Ichthyophis bannanicus. The sequence goes on along the minus strand of CM066042.1, from coordinate 116,454,495 downwards.
AGGAGGACAACCAGTGGGACACTGTGATACCTGGGTACAAATTATACCACAAAGATAGAGTAGATCAAATTGGTGGAGGGGTTGCGCTCTATGTTAGAGAGGACATTGAGTCACACAGGATTAAAGTTTTGCAGGAAACAAAATACATTGTAAAATCTCTATGGATTGAAATTCCATATAAAAAAGGGGAATGTGATGGCATTGGGGGTGTACTAGCGGTCCAAAAGAGAGCAACAACACCTGCAAAGTCCTAAACAAACCAAAGGAGCCGGTGCAGATGTGGCAGTCAAACTGACTTTATTGTAGAAACCCCTATGCGTTTTGGCCAGAGGCCTTCATCAGAGGGTGCAACCTCATAAAAATAAAAACCAAAAACATATGTTAAAACAATAAATATAAATCATATATAAAAAAACCATAAATGGCAGCTGGTATACTTAGAAGGTACATATAAAACACTCAAATGCTAATAAAACCAATAATGTTAAAAGAACATGTAAAGAAAGGGGAAACATGTTATTCTAAAAGGATCTGCTGGAAGAGATAAGGGTGTGGGGACCACTTGGTAATAGTGATCATAGCATGATCACATTTGATTTAATAAATGAAAGAAGGATGGCAAGAAAATCCACAGTACTACCTTTTAACTTTCAAAAGGGAGACTATGATAAAATGAGAACAGAATAAAAAACTGAAAAGAGCAGCTGCAAAGGTTAAAGATTTATATCAAGCATGGGTAATGTTTAAAAATACTATCTTGGAAGCCCAGACCAGCTGTATTCCATGCTTCAAGAAAAGTGGAAGGAAGTCCAAAAAACTGCCAGCATGGTTTAAAGGTGAGGTCAGCTAGGCTGTTGTAGCCAAAAAAGCATCTTTCAGGAAATGGAAAAAGGAGCCAAATGACAAAAACTAGAAATAACATAAGAACTGGCAAGTTAGATGCAAGGCATTGATAAGACAGGCAAAGAGAGAATTTGAAAAAAAGCTTGCTGTGGAAGCATTTGACCATTGGATGATACAGGGGTAAAAGGGGTACTAAGAGGGGACAAGGCCATAGCGGAGAGACTGAATGAATTCTTTGCTTCGGTCCTTACTGAAGAAGATGTAGGGAGTTTACCTGTGCCTGAAATGGTAATAAAGGTGATGTATTGGAAGAAATGAAAGAAATATCAATAAACCAGGAAGATGTATTATAACTATTTGATAAACTGAAGAATAGCAAATCATCTGGACCAGATGGCATACATCCAAGGGTGTTGAAAGAACTGAAATTTGAGATTGCAGATCTACTATTATTAATCTGTGAACTATCATTAAAATCATCAGTATTACCTGAAGATTGGAGGATAGCCAATGTAATGCCAATTTTTAAAAAGGGTTCCAGGGGCAAACTACAGACCAGTGAGCCGGACTTTAGTACCGGGGAAAAAAGTAGAAACCATTATTAAAAAACAAAATTTCTGAACATTAGTTAGTCATGGTTAAATGGAAGACAGCCAACATGGCTTTAGTGAGGGAAGGTCTTGTCTTACTAATCTGTTATATTTTTTTGAAGATGTAAATAAGCAGGTAGACTATGTAGTGTATCTGGATTTTCAAAAAGCCTTTGATAAGGTCCCTCATGAGAGACTCATGGCGAAATTAAAAAGTCATTCAATAGAAGGCAGTGTACTATTGTGGATCAGGAACTGGTTAAAAGATAGAAAGCAGAGGGTAGGGCTAAATGGCCAATTTTACCAGTGAAGAAAGGTGAATAGTGGAGTACCCCAGGGATCTGTCCTGGGTCTGCTGCTTTTTAACATATTTGTAAATGACCTGTAAATGGGAATGACGAGTGAGGTAATCAAATTTGCAGATGACACAAAATTATTCAAAGCTGTAAAAACACAAGAGGATTGTGAAAAATTGCAAGATGACCTTAATAAATTGGAAGTCTGGATGTTTAGATGAAATTTAATATGGACAAGTGCAAACTTATGCACCTAGGAAAGAACAACCCAAACTATGGTTACATGATGCAAAGTTCCACATTAGGAACCACTACCCAGGAAAAAGATGAAGGTGTCATCGTGGATAACACGTTGATACCCTCTGCCCTGCGTGCAGTGGCTGCCAAAAAACCCAAAAGAATGCTAGGAATCATAAGGAAAGGAATGACCCAGTATGGCATATCTTAAGTGCCGTGTAGGGGTCACTGAGCCTCTCCTTTTTTCAGAGGGTGGAAAGTGCTATGTTGATGTGCCAAGTCGCTCTTGGTTTTTGTGGAAGTGGGAGGTGCACTTGGGTGCTGTTGATCCCCTCTTGTTTGGCAAATTTAGCCGCATGTTTCTTAGGCTCTTTGCGCTGGTAACATAAAAAATGCCATACTGGGTCAGACCAAGGTCCATCAACATCCTGTTTCCAAGAGTAGCCAATCCAGGTCACAGGTACCTGGCAGGTTTCCAAAAAGGCACACAGGTTCCACAATGCTTGTCCTGGAGCAAGCAGTGGATTTCCCAGGTCCTCTTTAATAATAGTTTATGCACCTTTCCTCCAGGAACTTGTCCAAACCTGTTTTTAATACAGCTACACTAACAGCTTTTACTATATACTCTAGTAACTAATTCTAGAGTTTGATTACATGGGGCCGTAGGCTAACTGCAGAGAGGTAGTTACACACTCTGCAGTTATTGCATTTCAACGTGGCAAAAAGACTGCTGGTGCAACTAAGTCCACTCACTGAGGTGGTATTAGTTGCACATACTACTTGTGGTGAGTCATCATATTAGTTCTCTCGCCTCATTCTGGAGTAAAGTATAATTTTGGGAAAGAAACCTGTAAACCTAAGAGTAATGGATTGAAGCATTTTTTAGTTTGTATTAATATATTCCCTTCGTAATGAAAATCTATCTCTGTTCTGCATGTGTTACTAAGGGCCCAATTCCAGGTTGCGGGGCTGAACAATCCTGGTGGGATGTGCAGCCCCGCAAGTTGTCCAGACCCGATTCCCCCTCCAACCCTCCCCGTACGTCCTGATGCTCAGGACAGGGAGAGTTGGTGGGAGGGGGCAGGATCGGGGCGTAGCGGGGGCGGGCCAGCTCCGCAGGACATACAGGGCCGATTCAGGTCACAGTCCTGTATGTCCTGCCGGGCCCGTGGGGACACGCTGAATATTCCACCCAAAGGTGGAATAAGCAACGCAAACCCGGTGATTGGGCCTGGGTGCAGGTGTTCCCCGCTGCCCAATCCAGGCCACGGCAGGCCAGCCTTGGGTCAGGTGGTGGGGAAAAGGGGGGCCGGTGCTGTGGGAGTCAGGGGTGCCTGCGGGGAAGACCTCCCCGCTGCGGCAGGGTCACAGCAGGCCATACTCGGGTCTGATTCTGGACACCGCGGGAATGTTTTTGTTCCCACGGTCCAGAATCGGGTTCAAACGGGCCCGTCTTGCTTGGAGCCGTCTGGACGGCCCAGACGTGCCCCTTTCTGAATCGGGCTCCACGGCTATGTGTTCTGTTAGCATGGAGTTGTCTGTAGTAATCTGGCTTGTTCAGTTTTCTGAATAGGAATATGGACGACAAAAAGAACTAAATTCCAGCACCTACACCAATATCTGCCCCATACACCACACACACCACACGCTGTAAATATACTTTTGTATAAAGTTTGATATGTTTGCTTTAATACCTACAAAGTTCTTGATTTAATACCTACAAGATGTTTTTGTTTTAATACCTACAAAGTTTATTTTTACTGTTCAATGTAAATAGTTGATTTCTATTGTTCTATGTAAAATGTATACAAATTGTGTACAAGACTGTTAATCTGTTATATGTAAACCGCCCTTGATCTCTGGAAGGGGCGGTATAAAAGAAATAGTTAAATAAATAAAATAAATAAATAAATAAATGTTCTAGGGCCCACTGCAATATTTTATGGTGCTGTCCTTTTATGGGTGTGCTCCATGTTGTGTGAGTTTTGGAAGTTAGTGCTGTTATGGAATAGTAGATTTGCTCTGTAGGTCCTGTACTCTGGATTTTTGATGTGGTCAACTGTAGGGTGTTGGTTGGGGGAGGAGGGTACTGGAATATGTATTGTCTTTGAGATTTGCAGTTTTGTCTTCTTTATGCTGCTAGACTGAAATTTAAAATATTTTCTCAGTTCAGATTCAAGAAAATTTCTAATTTCAAAGGACTGTCTCAGTTTAATTTTGTTTAGTAGCCTGACAGCTGTAATGAATCTCCGCAGATGACCCTGCAACACCTTCATGCTGCCCCTGGGAAGAAATAGGTGGAGGGGCACTGGGAAGTGGAGGAAAGTAGAAACCTCAGTTTGGGACCAGCATGATCAGAGAATAAAATAGTCAGATGACAAAGGTAGAAGAGAATTTTATTTTCAATTTAATGATCAAGCTTGGTCTTATCCTTATATTTTATACAGCAAATGGAAATGCATCTCTTTCTATTTCTCTGGTATTGCATTGTATGCGGAATTTGACTTTTGGGATTGCAGTTTAATTTTTATCTACATATGTTTATTTTTAAGTTATGGTTATTTCTTCTGTACTTGGTGAGAGTCTGTGTTCTGAATGTGTGATCGGGGCCATGTGTTTTGTTAACATGGAGTTTGTACGTAGGGATCTGTACTGTAGTAATCTAAATTGTTCAGATTTTCAAATAGGTGTTTGGATGTTCCAGGGCCCGCTGCAGTATTTACAGTGCTGCTTTTTTTTGGGTAGGATCATTATGTGAGTTTTGGAAGTTGGTGCTGGTATGGTAGATTTGCTCTTTAGAGCCTCAGTGACTTTGTAGGCTTTTGTATTGGTTCACAATATATCTCGTACTGGAAAATGTTTGTTAGTGAGATGATCAGAATCAGATTTTTTTTTTTTAGATATTGAGTTCTGTGGGTGACTGTCCTATTTTATTTATTTATTTTATTTAACAATTCTTATATACCGCACTATTTGTTATCAGTGCGGTTTACAATTAACAAAGAATACTCAGATCAGAGAAAAACTGATAGAGTTTACATCATAACAGAGAATAGAACTTGGAGAACATGGGTAACTATTTACATATTGACATAGGCAGTATACTAGAAACTATATACATAAAGATATGGCATAATAGATGATACTTTATAAGAAAGTACTTAAGAAGGTTCAGGCTAGCGAGAGAGTGCTTGGAGCTTGAGTGTTATGTTGTGTAGGGGAAGGGGATGTTTTCTGTTCTGCTCCGTACCCATTGTTGAGGGAAGGGGTTCTGTGTATGCAAAAATATTTGTTCAAAAAGAAAATGCAACAACCATAACACAGTTTATAACAACAAAACAAAAATGAGTTATAATTTGATTTTATAAACTGTGCTGTAGTTCTTGCTCTTTCTTATAGTTCCTTGGTGTGCAAACATCTTGCATTTCCTCCACAGTATCTAATCAGCTTTTTGGTTTGGTTCAGTCTCTGGAGTTTTCAGAAAGCCCCCCACCCTGGGGGGAGGGCAGGGAGGGGGGGGGTGCCATCTCATCCCTTGCCTCAGGCAGCAGATTGCCTTGAACTGCCCCTGAATGGGGGTGTACTGCCTGGCCAGAATGAACAAATGGATTATGAAATGCTAAAAGAAATCAGGAACGCTAACAAAAGTTACAACACAGTAATAATAATGGGTGATTTCAATTACCCTGGTATCGACTGGGTCAGTGTCACAGCAGGACATGCTAAGGAGATAAAGTTTCTAGATGAAATAAATGACTGTTTCTTGGAGCAGCTGGATAATGAACCGATAAGAGGGGAAGCTCTTTTGGATCTAGTCCTTAGTGGAAAACAGGATCTGGTGCAAGAGATAAGTGTTGGGGCCTCTTGGCAATAGTAATGATAGCATAATCACGTTTGATTTAATAAATGGAGGACATACAGCTAGGAAATCCACAGTACTACATTTTAACTTTCAAAAGGGAGACTATGATAAAATGAGGAAAATAGTTAAGAGAAATCTAAAAAGAGCAGCTGCAAAGGTTAAAGATTTACATCAAGCATGTGTGTTGTTAAAAAAATACTATCTTGGAAGTCCAGACCAGATCTATTCCATGCTTTAAGAAAAGTGGAAGGAAGGCAAAAAAAGTGATGTCAGAGATGCTATTGTAGCTAAAAAAGCATCTTTCAGAAAATGGAAAAAGGAGCAAATGACGAAAACTGGAAACAACATAAGCACTGGCAAATTAGATGCAAGGCATTAAGGCAGGTAAAGGGAGAATTTGAAAAAAAGCTTGCTGTAGAAGCAAAAACGCATAATAAAAACTTTTTCAAGTACATTTGTAGCAAAAGACCTGTGAGGATCCATTAGATGAAAGAGGAATAAAAGGGGCACTAAGAGGGGACAGAGCCATAGCAGAGATACTGAATGAATTCTTTTGTTCGGTCTTTATTGAGGAAGATGCAGGGAGATTACTTGTGCCAGAAATTGTATTTAAAGGTAATACATCAAAAGAATTGAAAGAAACATCTATAAACCTGGAAGATGTATTACAACTGTTTGATAAACTGAAGAGTTGCAAATCACCTGGACTGGATGGTATACATCCAAGAGTGTTAAAAGAACTGAAATATGAAATTTTATTTATTTATTTATTTGAAAAATGTATAATCTGCACACTAATATGACAGAGTACAATAAACACTCATATCAATCAAACAAAATAAGAAAATAAAAACAATGAAACATAAAAATAAAACCTACCTATTAAGTCCAATTAATTATTTATCAAGAATTTTTTTAAAACAATACAAGGTAGAGTATAATCAAAGGGACTTAACCGTACAGCAAAGGAAAAGCTTATTTGAAAAAATACGCTTTTAATTTCTGCCGAAAAAGCAATTGAATTCCACAAAACCGGAGCACTCATAGAAAACATCCTGTTTCACAAAATCTGAAAGTGAATCTTTTTGAATAATGGGACACAGGGCCGCATTTACCTTGAGTGAGGCCCTACGCCAACAAAAATTGTGGGCCCCCAGCAGGGGCGGCCCAAGGGGGGTGCGGGGCCTCATTTGCATAAGGGGCCTCATTTGCATAAATATTTGCATAATGTTACCATATACTAACTTTTAGTAAACGTGCCTCTTAATGAGTGTATGGATAAAGAAAGACTAAAAGATTTCTACATTACTATAATCCAGTGCCAACTGCCAGACACATTAGGAAACTACTACAAACACTGGCCCATTTAGAACCCATAGCAAAACCCGCCGTATCCTAACAGCACTACCAGGACTCACAAAGCACCATACTCCTACCAATCAAAAGGCAACACTGCAAATATTAAACCAATACATTTCAGAGAACAACAATACATGACCTACTGGGGAAAGAGAACAAGTGGCAATGTCAAATAGGAATTATATAAACAGAACACCTCAGCTCAGTTACACATGCAGAACATAGACCATCACCAAACAAGTAATCACAATTTAGAAACAGGAAGACAATAATTAAACTGGGAATTTTGGAATTTACAACACTGTAGAAATAAAACTATACATTAATTTGCTCTTGTACTAAACAAAGCGCAGACGTTAATGATGCACATTTACCAGAGCTGACATATTCCAATTAATAAATTCAAAATAAAGAGATATTTTTCTACCTTTTGTGCATTTTTTTCAGCTGCAATTGCTCCAGCCACTTTCTTCTGGTTTCTTCGTGTCTTCTGCTAAACCTCCATCGTCTGCTGTCCATTTGTCCTTGCTTCTCTCTGCTAGTTTTGTCCATTCTCTCTCTACATAGGCTTTAACATACTATGCTTTCGCCTTTTGCTCTGTCCTCATTCCTATTTTCATCCACTCAAATTTTACCACTCCATCCTCAATCCCCACTTACTCTCCCAATACACGGCCAATTGTAGATTTTTTATCCCTCCCACACAAAATATTTTTCCCTTCTCCATTTTACTCTTCCAGCCCCATCCCATTCTAATCCTCCCCCAACATCAGCTCCCTTCTAGTTCCAGCCCTCACCCAGCATCCATTCGCTTCTAGGCCCTGCATGAGCCCATTTCCAGTCCTATCAACCCATCAGCCCATTTCCAGTCATCGCCACCCATCAGCCCAATTCCAGTCCTAGCAACCCCGCAACTCTATACCAGTCCTAGCCCCCCATCAACCCACTTCCAGTCCTAAACCCCCATCACCCCATTTCAGTTTAAGCCCCCCCTATAAACCCATTACCAGTTCTAACCCCCCATCAGCCAATTCCAGTCCTAACCCCATCAACCCATTTCCAGTAAGCCCCCACTAGCCCTTTGCCAGTCCTAACCCCATCAGCCCACCTCCTGTATTAACCCCCCAGCCCATTTCCAGTCCTAGCCCCCCCATAGCCCATTACCAGACAGCCCCCATCAGCCCACAGCCCATTACCAGTCTTAACCCCCCAAAGCCCATTACCAGTTCTAACCCCCCCAACAGCCCATTACCAGTCCTAACCCCATCAGGCCCACCTCCAGTCTTAACCCCCCCAGCCCATTTCCAGTCCTAGCCCCCCCATAGCCCATTACCAGACAGCCCCCATCAGCCCACAGCCCATTACCAGTCTTAACCCCCCCAAAGCCCATTAACCAGTTCTAACCCCCCAACAGCCAACAGCCCATTACCAGTCCTAACCCATCAGCCCACCTCCAGCCTTAACCCCCCCAGCCCATTTCCAGTCCCAGTCCCAGCCCCCAATAGCCCATTACCAGTCCTACCCCCCCCCCCCAATCGGCCTAAAGTAAAATTTCCCATCAGCCCCTGCGGGCTTAACAGAGACGCGAGGGAGACACTCTCCCTTTGCGCCTCTCACAGCCTGCACGGAGGGAGGGAGGGACCGACGGACCGATGGATTCAGCTTGCAGAGGTGGCCCCTGCGGGTCAGTCCATGCTGCCGCGGCAGCAGAGGGGGGCCCTGCGGCGGCAGCCAGCAGTTTTTTTTTTTTTATTTTATTTTTAAAAAAAAGCTAATTCTATTTTTGTGGGCCCTTGCCAGCTGTGGGCCCTACGCCATGGCGTACATGGCGTATAGGTAAATCCGGCCCTGATGGGACATCAAGCAAATTAACATTTTGAGATCGCAGGCCTACTATTAGTAATCTGTGAACTATCATTAAAATCATCTGTAGTACCTGAAGATTGGTGAATGGCCAATGTAATGCTAATTTTTCAAAAAGGGTTCAGGGGGTGATCCGTTAAACTACAGACTGGTGATCCTGACGTCAGTACCAGGCAAAATTGTAGAGGACCATTATAAAGAACAAAATTCTACAGGACCAAGCAGGAAGTCAGCCCTCACATATGGGTGACGTCGGCGCCGACGGAGCCCTCGCGGAGCAATTTCACCACCTTTCAAAGAAAGCCTTAGGGAATTGCAGCGCGCATGCGCGGTCTCCTTCCCGCCCAAGGGTGCCATCTTGCTCAGTCTTCTTTTTCCCGCGGAGCCCTACAGACGCTGTTTCTGATCACCGCTGAAAAAGTTGATTTTCTCTTATTTTTTATTATTCTTTTTCGGTTCGACGGGATCCTTTTTCCCGCCCGGACCCGCTACGCCGGTATTGGGTCCGTTTCTTTATTTTTCGGTTTTTTGTCCTTCGTGACAAGCGTTCGCGCCATTTTTTCCTTTTCACTGGCAGCCCTGTTTTTTGACCTTGCAGGGGCCTTTTTCCCTCGATGGCTGCCAGCGGGTTTAAGAAGTGTGATTGCTGTAAGAAAACTCATGTCTCTTACCGACACACACGACTGCTGCCTCCGCTGCCTCGGACCCGATCATGACCCGATGATCTGTGGTCCGTGTGGCAAGATGTCCTCAAAAGCGTTGAGGAGTCGGCAGCATCAACGAGAACGAATCTTCTCTGACTCCGCGTCCGGCCGGGCCCGGACCTCGTCAGAGGCTTCGACGTCCCGGGACTCCGGTCCTGAGCATCGTCGGAGTTCCTTTGAGCGGGGGTCTCCTACCCGGGAACATCATCGGAAGAAAAAACCCGCGAGGGCGGCGTCGGTGGACGTTCCTGGTTCCTTGAGGGCCAGGTCGCATAGCCCCGATAGCCGTCCCGGGTCCTCGGAGTCGGAGAGGCCTTCGAAATATCCTCGTCTCGAAATGGAGTCGCCTGGACACGTGAGTACTGTGGTCCTCGTGGACTCGCCTCCGAAGGAGCTGACATCGGGCCCGACGCAGTCGGGGCCCGAGTCAGGGGCTGCTGGGTCTCCTGAGCTTGAATCAGGTTGACGGCCTTGGAGAGCAATTTGGCTGCCTTCATGGACCAGCAGCGGGCCATTGATCGCTGGCCTTGCCAATGCGTCTGCCCGGCCACCGGGACGTCGACGACCAAGTCGACCCCGGAGACCGAGCCGATCCTCGAGTCTATCCGAGCTCGAGTCGATCCTCGGTCGCGGTCTCCCTCGGCCTCCCGTTCGGGACCAAGGTCGTCGACGCCGACACCTTCGGCGTCGGGGCGGAGGACATCGGTGCCCGCCCGACCGGAGCCACTCGAATCCTCCTCCAAGGAGTCCGACTGGGAATCGGAGGACGAAGAGTCCCCTGGTAGTTTTCGGACTCGGTGTGTCCCCTCGGACTCGCCCGAGTCCGAACCTCGGAGACGGTCCCCCCCAGAGGACACCCGGTTCTCGGACTTCGTGCGGGATATGGCCAAGGCCTTGGCATTCCCGCGGATCCCGAGGAGGAGCCTCGAGCCGAGGAGCTCGATGCCCTCCAGTATGATTCTCCCGAAGGAGGCCTTTACTGTACCGGTTCCTCTGATGCTGGAACGACTTCTCTTCCGCATGTGGGAGACCTGGCGTCGGCGCCGGTGTTAAGCAAGCGGGTCGATTCCATTTACTCGCGTCCGGTCGCAAGAGCCCCGTTGGTTCCCCCAAAAAGGCACAACTACAGCACACATTCCATGGTGTTGGAAATCGGGCCATGCATAGACGCAAGAGTCAAAAAGATGCACTCCTCGGGTTGCCTCACGGCTGGGAGGCCCGGAGCCTGGCGCCCTCGGTAGAAAGTGTTTCCAGGGCTCTATGATTGCTTGTCGAGGTTCAGACCTACCAGCTCTCTATAGGGGCCATTGTATCTCCGAGACTCTGGTCAAAGAAAATTGCCGAGTTCTCTGCTGGTTCTCTCCGAGGATACCTTTTGCAGAGGTTCCAAGGCCTGTCCCACTGGGATTCGAGAGTGCTCGCAGTTTATCTTCCGCGCAGCCTACGGGGCTTCGGAAGCATCGGCTCGAGTAGTAAGCCGCAGCCGGGCATCGGTGCCCGCCGACAGGCTTGGCTTCAGTCATCCGACGTCGAGACATGGGTCCCGGACAAGTTGGTCGATGTCCCCTGCAGCAGGTTTGAAAACCTCGTTGGCAAAAACCCATGGCTGAAAAAGGACTCTGCACAACTAGAGGACAGAGTCTCTGACCAGAACTTAGACCTGTCCAGACAAACCTATGCCCCTTCTCAGACGAAGAAAGGGCTCGGGGAAAGAAAAAGCCCTTGTACCCGAGGAAGGAAGGCTGGCTGCCATAGAAAAATACTAACCTCAGTATCAGGCCTCAGCAGCTCCCCAAAAAGGGTCAGCAGGCAAGGGACGGGGGAATGGGTCAGTAGGCAGCAGTGCCCCCAAGCCACTATGCCGGCCCCTGCCTCAGCAGGGTGGGGGTTTTTGACTTCCATCAGTAGAGCCTCTTCCCCTCAGCTGGTTTCTCTCAGCACAGAAGGTCGGCTGGTACACTTTGACCACAGGTGGTCAGCCCTCACCTCCGATTACCTGGGTAATTCATATAGTTCAGAAAGGCTATCTTCGCCACTTTCACCAGGTACCTCCCTCATACTTTCCAGGGGAGCCTCCAAGACTCCCTCTGCACAGGGGCTTACTCATTCAGGAGTTGGCAAGTCTTCTTCAGGAAACAGGCTGTGGA